>CM057456.1:1332850000-1334192500 GCA_016271365.2 Neoceratodus forsteri
AGGTCCGGGGATCGCTCCGATAGTGCCCTACTCCTATTGCTTCTAGATGCCTGTATAACCCCTAGGTGGTGCTATCCCAAGGGCTACTACCCCTGCCTGCATGGTGGCTTGTTGCAGGTTAAGGGGCCTGGGTACTGAAACTGTTGCCTCCACCCGGAGGACAGGGTTGTTAGTAACAAGGCTAACCTGGGTACATCCCTCACTGTAACCCCCTTTCACAGTAGCCCATATTCATCATACAATTCCCCACACTGTTTGCACTTATCACCAGGGCTGGTTCCACCAGTTCTACCCTGGAGACCCCCTGTAAAACAAGGTTAGGCACAGCAATTAACAACAGTACAGTGCTTTTGGTACAAACTGGAACCTCAGTCAGATTAAATGTAAAAAAAAGTTAGATCAGATTTATTCAGGGGAGTTGAACAAGGGAGGGGAGAAATCAGCTTGATTGATTCGAAAACTGATCTAGTCAGGCAATTATGCATGCACTTTTAGTCCCTACACAGTCACACGCTCTGGATACCCAGTTGGAAGTAAGGTGGGCTAGCCTGGAACGTTGCCCTGGGTAAGCCGGTGTTGCAGCTGGTTGGGGCCCTGTGATGAAAAGAAAAGGCATGCACAACCACACACAATTTGTAATCCAGAGCCTGAAGGCTCAGTTCGTGAAAGGAAAAACAACAATGCAATCAGTTGACAACACTTGAGATTTAGCTGTTGTTGCAGGGAGCTACCCTGATTGTTACTCACGCTACACAATACGAGACACAGGCTAGATGAAATGGAGACTGCAGGCTGATGACTGGTTTGCCAGGAGAAGCAGGGCCCACACGAATCACCGAGGTGTCGTTCCTGTTCAAGATGGTTGAGCAGGGGGCTGATCCCCGGGCGAGTCTCTTGTCTATGATGATTTCTGTGCATGAAGTAGCTGGCTGGGCCAGGTGGCAAGGCCCAGGCTGGGTGGAACAGTTTGGATTTTGAGTCCGATAGTGTTGGATGCAGCTTCCAGCAAGCTTGACACATTTACACAGTGGGGAACCAAATCGCGACGCACTAACAGCACACAGCACATTTATAGTTTAACCCCCAGGAGCGCTATCCCAAGGGCTACTACCCCTGTCTGTTCCGACTGTAAAAGGGCGAGGGGCCTAGATCCATTGGCGGGTGCCTCCACCCAGAGGTCGGGGTTAAGACAGTCGAGGTTGACTTGGTCACAGCCCTCTGGGTTGCTGCAACCCCTTTCTCCCCACTAGTGGCCCACACAGTTCAATTGCAGTGTCCTTATCACACACTTACCCCCAGCTCAGGCCACTCAGCTCACTCTGGGACCCCTGAAAAGTAAGGTGCAGTTACACAATAAGCACTGAGCAGTAATTCACCATTAACACACAAACTAGCCAGTGTACCTTTGCAAACAAGCAATCTGATTTATTTAAGGGGAGATAACAAGGACCGGGGGGAATGAAGTTGATTGGCTTACCACCACAATATGTAAGTGTCTACCTAGGGCTCTGTGCACAGGCCTGACCTATAAGTTACTGTCCCTGGGTACCCAAGCCCTAAAGGCTAGTTCCTCGATGCAGCTGGTTGTAGCCCTAACACAGAGACAGGCATGAAACTCCTACAAGGATTAAATAGAGCCAGCTGGCTCAGTTAGTGTAGTCAGAGAAGTAACCAGAAGATCTTGCCCTTATTAGGAACATTTGACAGGGAGCTACCCTGATTTAGTACTCACGACTCCAGAAGCCCTCACACCACTCACAGAACAGAGCCTGGATGCCAAACACTTCTCCACACATTTATATGGAAAGCAACAGAAGGGTACCATACCAGGCAGCTGCTCCTAAGGCCCAACTGAACTCACAGCTAATCGGGAGTCTCACTGCAGCTTCACTCTTCCTGACAGACCGAGCACGATTCAGCAGATTCTCCAGTCCTCTACAGGGTGAGCCTGGTAGGTAGCTGCGCTCCTGCAGCCTCCTCTGACCGCTGCCCAGTGGATTTAGTCCGAACTTGCTGGCAATTCAAAGTGCCCGACTCTGGCCTTACACGCTTCCCGCGATGAAAACTCAACGGCAAGAGAGCCTCGAGCCCTCCCGCCACAGCCACAACGACTCTGCCCTGGCAGTTTGGGCAAACTCTAGTCTTGGTGCCACCCGATCCCATTGGTGGGCTGCAGATACCAGGCACTTAAGTCTGTCCCCATTGGCGCAAAAGGCGCCCCAGCCCAGAACTCCATTTCCCAGAATTACTTGCAGTACTCTCTATGGCCAGCCGACTCCAAAACGAGTCCTGATTCTGGTTGGTTAGTCCATTTTAAGATTCCCTCATGCTCCATTGGCCCAATTTGACTACCCAGGTCCAAAATGGAGGGGCTAAGTACACAAAGTCCCAGCTGCAATGAAAGTAGGTTAGACAACTGAAATTTCACTCCATACTTTAAATGATTATAGCCAAAGAGTTACATCTTTCAAAAGGGCTCTCTTTGCGCTTTCAGCGACTACCAATTGGAGTGATTTCACCGCAGCTCAGGTGGGATTCGAGCAGGGAAACACAGTCCCCCTTACACAGTCATTGGAGCCTGCAAGCAGGCATCCCTTAAAGAGACAGTATGCAGAGGCTCTAAAAGCACTCACTGCAGTGCCATTTAAAACGTCTCAAACGACGAACACCATCCAGACTTAGAGCACCCAGCAAACTCCTGGAAGACTTTTGGGAACCCCCCATTTGTAAGGGGGTTACAATAGTAAAGCAATCAGCATACGGCTGCAATATCAGTGTCTCTGAGCAAAACCGGGAATTCTGTGGTAAATGAATGTCCTGAAAAGCCGATGACGTACAACAAATCTTTGGTCTTCTTTAGGTTCAAATCTGGTCACTCTTCAGTGGCTTTGTCACACTCCAATTAGGATACAGTCCGATTGCTAAGCCTTTCAAAGGATTCCCTCTTGAGGGACTGCAGGCAGACAGGCCAAAAAGCAGCTGCTTGAATCACTCAAGCTGTTTACTCTTCAAACTCTAACTCCAGACTGACTAACTGCAGCAGGCAGCTTGGGAATTTCCCTTTGGAAAAGGTTCTGGTTGGTTGATCCATCAGTCTGTCAAAGCAAGGGCTCCCCATCCAGGTCTGTTTTGGTGCCAAAATGCAAAAACTACATTTCCTACAGAAATTTGCTCCCACAAGACCCCTGGGGACAGACTCCATTTTAGAGTCCCCGAAGGCACCAAATAGTGCTGACTGGCAGTCCAAAACCAAAATGGTGGTGATAAACAGAACTGTCCATGTTGCAAAGAAGGCAGGTTAGACAAACTACAATACCATTACTATGCTAACAGATAATCAACAGATAAGTACAGCTTCTAACAGAGCTCCCTCTGCGCAAATAGTGATGGCAGAATGGAACGATTATCTGGCAGCTCGGACGGGACTCGAGCATAGAAACACTCAGTCCCCTCCCAGATTAAATAAGCACCACATTATTGGCAGCTCTTAAAGAGACAGAGCACAGAGGCATTAAGGCGCTCTCATACAAACACTTTTAAAATGCTAAGACACAGGATACCAACCTGGCAGTGGACATTTAGGCACACCCAAGGAAGACCTTCAGGAACCCCCATTTGTAGAGGGGTTACACCTGGATAACCCTTTGGGGGTGAAGGCCCCCTGTACCTCCTCTGAAACTTCAGGGGAGTGTGCAGCTGGATTCCTCCCCGGTTCTTCCACGGTCATTTGGTGAGGGAGCCCATCACCTGGACCAGATGTGGGGCATTTTTCCTTGTTCTGATCCCTGCCCCCTGCTGACGTCAACACTTGGGGAGGACCAATGAGGCCAAGGAACATGGAGAAGCACCTCTGCTCTGGTCCTCAGCTGATGCCTAACCCTCCCTGCTAGTCTGCCTCCTCAGCTGCACCAGCACCAACCGTGGTCACCCAGGTGGTGGTGGTATTGCAGTGAAGACAGCAACCCACCCCTCCTGGAGAAGGAGAGTGGCCCATCAAGCACTCAATCCTTCTCCCCCGGCTGGCCCTCTGGGCTCTCTACCAAACCCGGGTCGCCGTCATCGCAAGCGGTAGTGCTATCGCTGCACTGGTGAGCCGGTCTCTTTTTTTTATGCATAGTTTATCAAGCCCCCATCATCTCCGCCACCACACCGCTCCTCAGGATCTCCTGTAGTGTCTGCAGACTCGACCGAACTTCCAGACTGCCCCCACTAGGAGCAGCCCCCATCCTGCTGTGGATTACCCCCAGGTGGGGAAGGAGGAGGCTCAGCCTCCTGCTTACACCTTATTGTGTTGGGCTTCTCCATGACACCAGGATCGGCCATAAGCCTCAGCACTGGGGCCCATCGCCAGGTGAGGTAGTGGGGTCCATTTTCCATTTTCTACCATCCCGAGGACAGTGACATCCAGGGAGGTTCAAGGAGACGTGCACACACTGAGACATGATGCAGCTCCAGACCCCAGCTGACATCCTTCCCTCCCACATGGCACTCCCAGCTGCACCCCCATCCATGTGCACCCAGGTGGCGGTATTGCAGCAGAAGCAGCAACCCTCCCTCCCCCAGAGGAGGAGGACAGTGTCCCTAGGACACTCAATCCTCCTCCCCCAAGCCAGCCCTCTAGCAATCCAGGCTCATTCCTGAACCCAGGTCACCAGCGTCACAAGCGGTAATCCTATGGCTGCACCGACAGGCAGGCCCCCACTGATGCACCTCTGCACCTGTATGCACCCTCAAGCACTAATCATCAGTGTCTTCTGTGTGTGTGGGAGAAAACTAAGAAAAGACTCTGCAATTGCTGTATAAGAAAGATGAAGTAGGCACTTTGCTCTGATGAACTGGCTGTTCATCCCTCCTGGAACTGTACTGCTAAGTGGGGAATTCTAGGCCTGACTCCTCGAGGACTCATCCCAGCAGGGTAACTCTGGGGTTAGAGATGGTGGGTAAGCAGCAGAGATGGAGAGGATGAGACTGGGAGGCTACCTAGCTAAAGGGGGCCACTGTGGTGAATAAGAGCAGACACAGAATGTTAAAAAAAATTAAGAGAGGATTTTTAACTTTGGGCACTTCAGGTGACATGTCATACACTAGGGTGCTCTTTAGCCCCCCTGCTCCCAAATAATTATCTTTATTTGGGTATGCCAAAGTATCTTTTTTTTTCTTGTACTTTAGAAGACCTCAAAAAGTGTAAGCATCTTAGTGATCAACTTTCAGATCCTAAGTCCTAATCCAAGAAATGGAGATGACAAGGAAGGGGGAGTTGCAGTGTACGACAGGAAATCCACAAGGGTCTTGGTGATAACTCTGTCTTGGGGGAGACTGTGGAGTGTCCATGGATATGGCTTCACATGGATGAAAAGGTTGGGGGGAGGACACAGAGTAGCAGTAGTCTAACCAGATGTCTGACATAGGGGAGGAGGAGCTAGAAAATGAAATTAGGAAGGCAGCAAGCAAGGCAGAAATGTTAATCATTGGAGACTTCAGTCTCCCAGACAGACAGTGCCACACCTAAGGCAAGGAGTCAAAAAGGCTAGAAGTTTGTAGAGCTTATGCAAAACTGCTTTCTCCCTCAACTGGGGTGAGAGGCAACCAAGAGGGAAGCATTCTTGTACCTCATAATGTCCAATCAGGACATTACCAGGAATCTCACGATACAGGACCCATTAAGACAAAGTGAGCACAACACTGCGATGTTCAACATTGTGCTGCATTTCCATCAACTGAATTCCAACGCTGTAGTCCATGATTTTAGGGACACTGACTTCAACAAAATGACAGAATTAACCTAAGACTAACTGAAGAATATTCATGAAATAGAGAGGGTAAAATAAAAGTGGATAGCTATGAAGGGGCTGTATTAGAGGCAGCCCAACAGGGCATTAAATTCATTAGCAAAGCAAAAACAAAAATCCAAAACACAGTAAACCAGCATGGCTAGACAAGTGAGGGATGCAATCCAGGACAAAAAGAAAGTTTTTAGGGTACACAAGGGGTAGCAAAATGAAACCAACCAGAAGGTATAAAAGGAAAAGTTAGAGAAAAGCAAGCAGCTCATTAAGTGGGCAAAAGCTGACAGAGCTAAGGATAGTGGAAGGTGTCAAAGAAAATTATGTATAAGACCTTCAGATACATTAGGGGAAAGAAAAGGCAAACAACAGATAGCATAGAAAGGATGAAGAAAGACTGAGAGAACGTGAAGGAGAATGAGGGGAAAGTAAGCACACTGACTGAGTACTTTAGTTCTGTGTTTATGGTGGAAGCCACAGGACCAATACTGAACAGTAAAATAGAATTTGTAGCTACACCTAGTCATGAATTAGAGCATATCTGAAGAGAAAGTACTGAAGGGTCTGTAGGACCTAAAGGTAAGCAAGTCCATGAACCAGGTGGATGCATCTAAGTTTGCTGAGGAAACAAGGCAGGCCCTGGCAGCCCCTTGGTAAGCAAGCAATAAGACCTTACAGTGTGTGGGTACTCATGGGTACCTGCATGTCCAGGGGCATGATGAGGCCAGACACTGCAGACAGAGGGCCTTGCAACCCCTGGAAGTGGCAGCATGGCATCTTGTGGGAGCAACGGCCTGTCTGCCCGAATGATGCAGATTCTAAGTCTTGGCTGGGCCACAAAGTTCATCTCAGTCTCTCTCCCATGGGAGCCCAGCATAGAGAGTTAAGGCATGGGCCTCCGAGTTTGAGCAGGTTAGGAGATGCAGGGGGGGGAGCATGGGGCCAATGGACAAACACGGGTACATCCCGCCTATCCAAAAGAATAAACAGAGTTAAAAAAAAATACAGGAATCCTTGAGATCTGGGAACCCTGCCACAGGGAGAGGTGGAAGTCAGCAGAGGCAGAGCTAACTGAGAAATATGAGCTATTTTAGCAGATGGTTCTATTTCACTAATTCTTCCTCAGACAGTATATCAGAATGTAAACCACACAGAACACAGCCGTCTACATAGGAGTTTAAAACTATTTGTTTGTCTCAAGTATCTGTGAGGTATTCTTCAATACGGTAAGTAGTTGTTTGTATCTCCTGGTGATCACATACCTTAGGAATCCCTCAAAATAATACGGACAATCAGATTAGCAATCAGCAATGGCAACAGGAGCAGGGTCCCTTGATCCCGAAGCCCTTTAACCACAGCTACTGTAGTGCTTGTTATAAATTTTTGAAGTGTATGCTAACTGTGCTGTAGTGAAAGAGCAATTTAAAGAGCTAATGTAGTGCTTGAATTATTAGCAATTTTCAGATGCAGTCAGCTATCACTTCCAATATCTGAAGTATATTTTATTTTCTGTTTGCTAATTAAAGATTTTCCACCTGGCAGTACTGGGGTGATGTGTGGAGCAGCACACTGTCTGGAGGGAAAAAGTCAGTTCTGTTCCTCTCACTACATCATCAGAAATGAGACCAAACACCTTGAGGCACCACAATCATTGCAGCGTGAGCAGTGACTTTCACAAGCTACCAATCAAAATGCACACAATTGTGACATCATTAGTAACCAGGGAGAGCCAGTCCCTGCTGTTTCATGTGAAAGCAACACCTGGCAGTGAGAAATGGTTCTCATTGGTTACTAGCGATGTCATAGTCAGTGTGGTCTCAGTGAACTCCTATTTTTTTTTCCTCAAGACAGAGTCCTGCTCCACACATCACCCAGTACTGCCATGTGGAAAATCTTCTAATTAGCGAACAGAAAAGAAAAAATACTTGAGATATAAGAAGTGATAGCTGACTACATCTGAAAGTTACAATTAATTGCAGTTTCCACGCAGTACACTAGCTGTTTAAGTGCTCCATTAGCTAAACAGGGCCTAATACAATAAAATGTTCTGAATGTACGTGCCCAGGTAATGTATAACTCACCCAATCAGAAGCCATACAATAGGGTTACAAACACATTAAACTGTACCTAGTATTACAAAACAGACACATTGTACAATGCAAAATGCATACAGAAACATAGTATTTGTTGCCCGCTCAGTCTCCCCAGTTGTTCCCTGCCTAGTCTGTCTCCACAAACTCTAACTGGTCTCTGGCGACTGTCCCTGCTCCCTGCCTATTTATTAATATTTCAATATTCTGTCTCTGCACGCTAACCCCCCACCCACTCTTTTCTACCTTCACCACTCCTGCTGGCAGTCTGCTCTAGGCTTACCACCCTTTCAGTAAAAAGTACTTTCTCACATCCATCTTAACCCTCCCCCTTTATCGCATGGCCCTAGTCCTGGTGCTCTTTCTACTTGAAAGAGACCTCTCCTGTGCCCTATTCATCCTTGAGAGGCACCTGTAAGCCTGTATCAAATTTACTAACACTCCCTATGTCTGTCTCATGCATGCTTGAAGACCCCACTGTTTTTGTCTCTACCACTTTTTCTACAGTCTGTTCCAGGAGTTTACCACTCTTTCAGTGAAGCAGTACTTCCTCACATCCCTCCAAAATTCCCTCCCTCCAGCTTCACTGCATGCTGCCTGGTCATGGTGCTCTTTTTCATTTGAAAGAGACTCCTCTCCTGCACCCTGCTGACTCCTGTGAGGTACTTGAAGGTCTCTATCATGTCCCCTCTCATGCTCCTCTGTTCCTGGGTGTATATATTGAGATCCCTCAGTATCTCCTCATAGGGCTCCTCATGCAACCCCTGCACCATTTTAGTCACCCTGTTCAGTTGGATAGAGGACTGGCACTATCTGACTGAATATTGGACTGTGTCAACACTGTGCTTAGTCAATCTGTGCTGCCCTGACATGGATCTGGGCTGTATCTGGTCCATAGGGAATTGCTCCCCCAGAGCAGATAGCGCCAGGAGCCACAGCACATTATATAGCCACAAAATGCAAATGAGCCCACTGGGCATATAAGGCAATAAGGGGCCATTATATGCCCATTATGGGCTCATTTGCATTGGAAGCAGCAACAAGTTTGTGCCCATCCTGTGGGTGCCTACCGCATCAAACCTGGTGGTTAGTGGCACCCCCTGCACACCTAGCCAGGCAATATAAACATTATCCCTGGTGTCCAGTGGCCACCCCCACCCTCTCTCCCCGAAGACATTAAGATGTCCCTGGTGTCTAGTGGCATTCCCACCCCCGATTCCCATCCTGGCAATATGATATATTCCCCGGTGTCTAGTGGCACTTCCCACCCCCAATAACCCATGCCAGTATCATACCACTGCCCTGGTGTCTGGTGGTATGCCCCCACTCTCTGATCACCTATTCTGTCTATGTAAAGTATTCCCCAGCATCCAGTGGCACCCTTCCGTACACCCATCTGATGATCTGAAGAGTGCTCTGGCATACAGTGGCACTCCCACCCTCTGATTCCCCACCCTGGTAAACTGTAGTACATCCTAGTGTCTAGTGGCACCCCCACCTGCCGATTCCCCATCCTGGTAATACACTGTATACCTACTGTGTATTGGCATCCCCACCATCCAATCACCCATCCTGGCACTGTATATGGTTTTGTGGGTGTCTAGTGGCACCCCCCCAACTACTGATCACCCAGCCCATGTGCCTTGCAGTATCCTTGGTGTCCAGTGGTACCCCAGCAAACCCAACCACTGATCGACACATGGACCGACAAACAGCGGTGGTCCAGCCACACCCTGAACACCACCCATCCAGCCCCCCCTTACTGACATGGCTGGGGACATGCGGTACATCCCAAGACAGTGACCAGCACAGACCTCCACCCACCTCCTTGGCCAGCCGCTGTATGAACTGCAGGAAACATGTATACAGTGTACTGTATAGTGTAGTAGTTTAGTCAACAAAAATGTCATCATGTATTTATTTTAGTAATCGTACATAGTTATGACAAAACAACATCAATATACCCCATTGGTGTTTCAGTTTATTTATTCTCGAACTGAAGTATGTGATATTAAAAGTTTAGAAAAGTTCCTGCTCTCCTGCTATATCCACCATTAAAATGCTAAACATTCTTGGTCTATGCTGTTTACCAACAGAAATATAAGCTCTCACCATCGGTATACATTCACAGTATGAACCTAACATATGCAGTAAGAAAGCTATGTAAATGGAGACATTTTTAAATGGTTAGCGTGACCATCCTCATTGATGTGAGTAATTCATTACAAATTAGTAATAAAAGTGGTTTTGAAAATATCTGGGTTTATTAAACGCACCAATTATGAATCTAAGGATATCAGAAATACATTATGACTTAAAAATATACACAATGACTTTGTTGCTGACTAACAAATTCTGCTGCAAATACCCCATACAAACATTTTGGAAAAGAATCACGTTTCTACTTATTTATAACAGAAACTCATGAGAAGGGAGGAAGTGCTTTATTGTCGTTCAGAAATCACAAAGTGACAACTTTTATAGCACGCCCGACACAGAGGCTAGTGTCACATGGCAGTTTATATAAATATCAGAAGGGGAGGGACAGCTGTTTTAAAGAGACGGTTTTAGAAGATGCTAAAAAACTGAAAATAGTTGGCATGATGCACTACAGCTAAGTATGGAGTTACAAAATGGGCTGCAAGTATACTCCCTGTTGCGACCACATGCCTTGCAGCCAGATACAAAGGGATGGCTTAGCTGCTGGAGGAAGAGTTCCCATGCAACTAAGTTGCAATCAAATCAGTTAAGGCACATGTTAATGTGTGCAAATGGTTTGCGGACCCGAATACCCATGAACATATGTGAAGAACAGATGCCATTTGCATGGCCCTGTGCCATCCGCAACAGTCTATGGTACAGGTGCTAACCCTAAATCTTGCTCCCCACTCCTTAATCTGTACTCTTAGGTCCCTCACTGGTCTTCCCTGGTGGCCCAGTGGCACCCCTCCTTACCCCTACTCCAGAATGAGTCCCTAGAATCCAGTGGATGACTAAACCCTAACTAACCTTGTTCCCCACTATGTGTTCACTTTGCCTAACTGATCTCCACCCGTGTCTCCTTCCTCTGTCACTGCTTTTCAGCAGGACCCCTTCTGACTGCCAGAAAATAGTTCTACAAGCATGGGACATTGCTAAAGATGCAAGAGGACTCGCATGGGATGCCATGCTGAGTGGATGGCCCTGTGGCCATTTGCATGGCAATTCTGCCCCATTCTCTACAGGGTCACAGTGGGTCTACTGACTACCCAGTAAAGGCCTCCTACTTCTTTTGAGCACAGCTTGGGGGTTACTAGCAATATACTGGGGATTGATTGTTGCAGATTTTGTGAGTCCCTTGCAACTGTGTATCAGGCCCATGACTTAAATTGCCACACTAGATGGTGTCTTATTTCAGGATTACCAACAGTTAACATATTCCTCTTAGAACACTGATTGGAGGATTGGAAACCATTGTTTTATAAAATATTTTTTACGCAACACCTGATAGCAGATACCATTTGAGCGCTATTTCAGCATTAAATATGTGACTGTCAGTGACTCACCATTTATATCTCTATGGGATGTTTTACACACATGTGCTGAACATATCTCAACTGTCCCATGTTACGAGAAACAGGTCCTCATTTTACCTCACCCAGCCCTCTGTCCAAAATTGAAAGGTTGATGTCCTACATTGTATGTTAAGGTGTTCAAACACAAGTCCAAACAATGACTGTGAAAAATGGGTTGCTCAATAAACTGCATACTGTATGAACATGAAAGCACACATTTCCATAGAATTACGAGCTTCTAACTCCAAGATCTGATGAGGTGTCCCACATTTTGAGAGGCAATGTTCAAATTCTGAAAATGAAAGGTTGAGGGTATGTGCAGAATGCAGCAAAAATCTCACCACCCCAACAGTTTGTAATACAGTTACAGAGAAATTAAGAACAGCAGCACCAGCAACCAGAATAACAAGGCATAGATTAAATCAGATGAAGTGCTTCATTTTATTAAAAAATACCAAGTGTAGAACAGTAGCAGGCTAAAATCTGACATTCGAGTCTTTGCACAGTGCTTTTTCACTGGATACCCTCCCAGAGCCATGTGACTTGTATAAAGGCATTTAAAGTTACATTCTCTCAATAAGTAAGGTTCAACGGGAGATTGCTAATAATGCTCACAGAGTGTTAGTGCAGATGTACAAAAAACAATATATACAATACATGGAAGTCAACTAAATAACAGACATTAGAAGTCATAAAACTGTAGAGAACAAGATGACCAGAAGGAGCCTGACTTATCGAGAGACTGTAACTTTAAAATAACAGTATTAAAATCCTTGAGTGCAAAATCCTAGGCCGGCCCGGTGGCGCTGAGGGTTGAGGTGCTGGACGCCACACCTTGCGCCACGCCAGCAACCGAGGTTCGGGAACGAGCTCAGGGGGCCAGGGATCGGCAGGGGGAGAGAGGATTGAGCGTCCCAATGGATGCTCTCCTCTCTCAGGGGTGGGAACCAAGAACCATCTGCGTTTCTACATCCCCCTTCGCAGCCAGTGGGAGCACCAACAACTGAAGGGGATGGAGGCGCTCCACTTGCTGGGCTCGGGGGGCTCAAGCGCGCATGAGAGGTCTGGCGCAAGGCCAGCACATCTTCCCTCGGGACGACGGCCCCAGCGCTTGGATGTCCCAGGGTAGGGATTGCGAGGGAGAAAACAGAAATTACCTCTCTGGCAGCCCTAGATGAAATCCGCTCCGGATCCATCCTAGACCACCAAGAAAAGGACAGACTCCACTGTGCAGGAGGTAAGGGAAGGAGGCACTCTAGGGCCAGATCCAAGGGAGGTGGAGTGAGGTGGGAAGGAGTAGGATGGAAGGAGGGCCCAGAGAGAGGAGGAGGAAAACAGCAAGTGAAAAAAATCTTGAGTGCACAATCCAATAAATAAAGTTAAAAAGCCAAAGGGTGACAGTGATATTGTGTTCATATTAATATCTGTGGCAGACTGATCTCTTGGACTTGGTCTGTACAGTTACCAGCTTTCTCAAACCCTCCAGAGCGCATGCAAGGGTACTTCAGTAGTTGCCACCACTCTTCTCTCAGGGCATTTCTAGGTAAGAATAGGGGCCAAAATAAGGGGCACTAAGTGCTAAATCACACCCACAAACCAGCAATTAGCACCTGCTTCCTTCAATATGAAGGATTCAGAGACGCTGGATGTAGCACTACTACCATAGCACTTGCTGCATGGAGGCACGCTCTGCTGTTGGATGTAGCGCTTATTTCCATAGTGCTTGCTGCTTGGTGGTACCTCTGCTTGAGCCATGGGGATGTGACAGACTGAGTTGGGAGGGGAGTGTCTGTTCTGCTGAAGGATATGGAGGGAGGAAGAATGTTTGAGGAGCTGGAAGGGTGAGGGAGCGCAGTCGTACACAACTGGGAAGGAGGGGGGACTTGGCTGTCTGAGTTGGGAGGTGGAGTGGCAGTACTGAGGAAGAAGGAGGAGTGCGAGACGAGGATGTGAGGGGGTGGGAGGGACTCTATTTTGTGCCTATCACTCAGGGGAGGGGTGAAGTGAAGGGCGATGTGAAGGGAGTCAGAGGTCATAGTGTGCTCATTTGGGTGCAATTCTAGGGGGTTGTCTGACCTCCCTTTCTGACAGGCCAATCAGCAATCATCATTTTTACTGAGATAGTGTCTCTACATGATTGGCCAGACATACTGTTAGACACTATCTCTCAGTGAATGGGCTCTTTGGTGGGTGGGACTTGAAGGGTGTTCCAGGCTGTACAGCTTGTTCTCTTTGCAGTTCTACTGTGGGAGCTCAGTGTGTGGGACCATTCTTTGAGTTGTGATTGAAAGCTGGCAAAAAAACCTTGATAATTTGTTAGGCACTGCTATGCTGACAATTTTAGGAAGCTCTGTGTATTAAAAAAAATAACAAAACTTATGGAGGCATTTTTTTTTGGTATAATATTTTTATTGGTTATATGTCATACAGGAAAGACATACATATAGCATTTCAACAATTTCTTACTGTAATAAAATATTAAACACTTTCATCAGCCAAAAAGGAAAAGGAGTGAAGTTTTAGATAACCTTCAAAGAGGCATGTAGGGAGGCAGTTTTTTTAAAATTGTTTTAAACACTTTAAGTTGCCTTCTGAGAAAATTGAGCTCAGAGCATCACAGATCCATCAAACTTCAGCCTGCACTGGGTAGACTTGTGAAACTGTTGCTGGATTAAAATGTTTTTTTGGGGGGATAAATAAAACTGCTAAGTAATCAAACAGAAATTAAAGCAGATAAGCTTTTTTAATTTTTTTCTGCCTGCACTTGGCAGATTGTGAAACAGTTTCTTGGATTAAAAACTTTGAGGGGAGAAAATAAGCAAGACTGCTGAGTAATCAAGCAGAATCCAAAGCTGCTTACAGCTTTTTGTGCCTTTTGGTTTTCTCTGCCTGCACTTCGCAGTCTGTTAATGTACTGTTCCTTGGATTTTAATTTTTAAAAACATAGAGGGAGGAAATAAGTAAGACTGCTGAGTCAAGCAGCAAAGCAGATTAAAGCTTTTTGTGTATACTTTTTTTCCTGCATGCACTGGGTGTTTGTGAAGCTGTTTCTTGGATTAAAACAAAAATACTTCTTACTTCGGGGAATAGACTGCTGAATCAAGCTGCAAGCAACTGTGGCATTTTATTTCACTGCATGCAGTGGCCATTGTCAAATTGTTTCTTGGATAAAATAATATCTTGGGGGGGGGTAAGCAAGACTTCTAAATCAAGCCGCAAAGTAGATTAACTTTTTGTTGTGTATAGGTTTTTTTCTGCCTGCACTGGGCATCTGTGAAGCTGTTTCTTGGATTACAAAATACTTCTTACTAGGGGGGAAAACAGAGTGCTGAATCAAGCTGCAAAGTAATTGTGACATTTTATTTCACTGCCTGCAATGGCCACTGTGAAACTGTTTCTTGGATTAAAAATAACTTTTGAGGGGGGAATAAGCAAGACTGCTGAGTCAAACATCAAAGCAGATTAAAGCTTTTTGTGTACCTTTTCTCTGCTTTCACTGGGCATTTGTGAAGCTGTTTCTGGAAAAAACAATGCTTCTTGGGGGATAGACTGCTGAATCAAGCAGTAATGCAGCTGTGACATTTTATTTGTGCTACTTCAAACTTACTTACGTTTAGGCCTCTGTCTCTTTTGACCACTGACTGAGCACATCAATTTGGTTCTGGTGTACTGTAGCTGTGACATTTATTTCTCAGTGTTTACCAAAAAAAAACCCACTAATATGCCCACCCCATTGTGCCTGTGACCAGTGACTGCCAACTGCCATCTGCCCTGTATTAAAATGTACCTACAATTCAATAAACAACACAAACTGTTGTTCATCCAGATGTTACTCTAACAGAAGTTACCAGTTACAGTACAAACTCCAGAGGCCAGTCAAGCTCACAGTAACAGTTGTCTGTTGGGTGAAACATTTCCTCTCATTTTTGTTCCCGTCATTATTACTGACAAATGTTAACTGCTAAATGTTGGATTTAGTACTTCCAAAGAAACACAAGCACCTGACCCTGATCCCACCCCAGAGGAAAGTAGTATCCTCATCTTCTGCCCTACCTGATTCAACAACAACTAGTACACACCTAAGCAAAAGAAAAAGCAGGCCCATTCTTGTCATGTATCCACAGTAAGAGCAAGACAATGCCAGCAGTCAAACCCAGATTTGTCCTAGTTACAATCTGAATCAGAAGATGGGACTGTGACCAAAATTTGGTGCAAGTTTTGCAAAGAAAAAACAGACATTTTTCGGAGGTGGGCCTCTAAAGTAAGGAAAATGAGTAATGTGGATTCTTACATCTCAGGCACAAACAATGTGAAAAAAAAAATCTAATTGTGAAAGACACACATTATCTGAATAGCATAAAGAGACGAACGAAAGTATAGTGTATAGTAGAACACTGTTCTGCATGTAAATCAATGCCTAGAACAGTGTTGTTGTGACTGCTGTAGCTATGTAATCTAGTTTGCTGTGCTGCACTAGATACACAGCTATCAGCACAACAACTTGAAAGCGATGTTGCTTTGTGCACATTCTGGTAACCTCTACTCATCAAGAAACCGCCACGGCAGTAAGAGCTGGCCCTAGAAGCAGGCAGTGCTTTGAAAATGGAACAGTAAGGACACCGACCTCAATTTATGAGTGCCCATCCACTATGAAAGACAGTGTATGAGCACTCATACACAACACGGATATTTTTCACTCTCATGGTTTCCATGGAATCGAGACCTCTCGAGCTGCGCTCTCGAGGTCCCCTGTTACCATGGGAACCTCTTCAGTGAAAAATATCCTTGTTGTGTAGGAGTGCTCATACATTATCCTTTCTGTTCTAGCTGAGGACAGACCATCAAGTGGTGAGACAGAAAAATGTATTTTAAAAAATAATTAAAAATCTCTTCATGAACTGGAAAAGCTTCTTGACATTGCCTATTACCTAGCTAAAGAAGAGGTCCCCTTCCAAAAATTTGAGGCTGATAGCACTAGAGAAAAGACATGGAGCTGAACTTGAAGAAGTTCACACCAATGAAAAAGCTTGTGCTATATTAGTCCCTTTTATTGCAGGGCATTTGAGACAACCCAATTGTGAGTCATTTAAAGGGAGACACAATGACTTACATACACGTTCTATTTTTATAGATGGCACAACAGACAGCAACACTAATGAGAAGGAAATTGTTTATATGAAAATTCTGGAAAATGGAAAAATCATGACATTCCTGGCATCAATTATGTGGAGTCTGCTGATGGAAATGGGCTAAAGTCAGCAATGTTATTTGCATACAAACAGATCGTGGGTCAGGATAACATAGATCTAAAACAACTGTCCTGCTTTGCTGCAGGAGCAGCTGGTGCCTCTCTCAACTGTGGACTTAAAGGAATGATGGCATTACTCAAAGAAGACTGCCCTTGGCTTATTGCCATTCACTGCATTTCCCACAGGCTGGAACTAGCAGAAAAAGAAGCTTTCAAAAATACATATTTTGCTCAACATATAGGGCCCTATATTTAGCAGTGACTTGCTGCTTCACGCACGTCCATGTGCCACGCATCTCAGATGTGCCCACACAAAACACTGGTATACTCAGATGATGCTCTGCGCCATAGAATGCAATCATGCAAGTCCAGCTGAATATCCCAAACATGCACGTTCATGCAGTTGGAGATGCGCACCGTGGCAGGTGACCTGAGACCTGTGTGGGGCATACGGAAATGCGTGATGCATGGCCAGCAAGCGCAGAATTGCAATATTCAGCCAGGATATGCAAACTGACTCACTGCACAGTCTGAGCCCATTCCCCACATTTGCATCTTATTACTGGAATGTATTCAGGCCATTTGCATAAACAAGGCATGTGCAGATCCAACTTTGCAGGGCAGTCCCACCACTCCACACAGGTGAACAGGAGGTACTGCAGCCTAGCAGGCTGGTGTAATGGTGTGTGTGTGTGGGTGTACTGCAGTGGCCTGAGTACAGTGCATCTTCCATGGCCCTGTACAGAGTCTCACTGGGGTACTGGGGGCTCACCTGGGCAGTGGATACAGGAGCTCATCTGGACGAGCAAGGGGGGGCCCAGTGTGAGACACTCTGGTCTGTATGCCACATGACTGTGAAACCCTAGCCCTGCATGCATCGTACAGTCACCTACGGTGCCCCATATACTCCATAATACTGAACAAGAGTTGAGGCATGTGAGGGAAGGTGCACCACCATGGGTGTGTGACACTGGTCAGACCCTAGACCATGCCAGGCTGCCACCAGTACCACCAGGCCATCTTAGCACTGGTGCTCCAGATGCCACCATGGACACGTCACCACCGGGTGGTGCCCTGATGACCACATGGGTGCAGGCCATGACCCCTGTTACATGTGCTGTATTGTGGCTGTCCACACCGCCTGTGTGCCAGGGATGCACACAATGCCACCTGCAAGTGGGCAGCTGGGTATCTAGGTTCTTGGTTCAGTGTGGGGAAGGTGGCCATCTGGGTGGTGCCAGGGGTGTCCCAGCACCTGTGACTTTGGGTACAGCCCTCCTGGTATGACTGCTGTGTGTATGTGCCTGTAGCATATCCTAGGGCAACTCCAAGGGCTATCTCACCTCCAAGGGCTGTCTCAGGAGCACCTGTCCACTATTCAGCATCCTGCATGTGGGTGGCTGGCTGATTTAGGCCATCCTTTTGGTGTCCTATCGTTATGCGGCACATTTCTGGGATGCCCAGAACATGTGCCACATATTTTGGCTGATTATACCCATGCGCAGCACATTCATGCCCCTGCCCTCTGTTCCTGCACCGCATACATTATCTATGCAAGATTGCACATTCCAACATGTGCAGCGCATCTCTGTCATTTGAATATCACGCTTTGCCGCAATTTCCAGGATGCGCAGCGCATCTCAGTTTTGAGCTGCACATCTCTTTTGAATATGTGGGCCATGGACAATATCCTCATTTCCATATTTTACTTTTATGAGAACTTCCCAAAATGTTACCATGAGTTAAAAAGGGTTGCAGAAGCACAGCAGTTGAAAGTCATTAAGTTCAAAAAATCTCAAGGAACGGGATGGCTGACACATAAAAAAAAGACTCCCTGCTTGTTCTACTGTGCAATTACTCCACCCTTTTTTGTCACTGGGATGAACATGTGTGTCATACTAGGTGGGATATCCCACAAGCAGATAAAGCAAAGGTAAAGGGATGGAGAAAGCAAATCTTCAACGTCAAATTATTGCTGTTTTCAAACTTTTATCATGACATACTATCAGGCCTGTCAATAGTTTCTTGTGCATTTCAAGATGCTAATCTCTCTCTTCCAATTGGAAATGGACACTGTCACCACTGTATTAGCTAAATAAAAATCCTGTAGACAAACATCACTTTTACACGGCCTCTACCTGAAAATGCTATGGTCACAGTTGCCCTCATGCTACACTCTATTACCAGCTTACATGCCGACCTCTGCATCACTCTCTTGGCCGATCCTGTGTATTAGTTAAGTTTCCAGCTAGCCAAGAGAACCCGAGATTTCCAAAATTTGCATTTTTAACCCGAGTTCAGCTAACAGTATCTTAAAATACTAGAAAGAATGCTGAACTCGGGGAAATTAGTTCATTTTCAGTAACAGAGGCTAAAAGGTACTTAAAAAGTGATCTGAACATGGAGCTGTGATACTGAGCATACATTGACGCATATTCATAGCCCTTGAGCTATGAATATGCAAAAAGTAAATGCACAGTAACGCGGCTCCACTTTCAAAATGCTTTTTTAAATAGTTTTTAGCCCCCATTACTGAAAATGAACTAGTTACCATGAGTTCAGCGTTCTTTCTAGTAACTTAAGATATAGTTAGCTGAACTCGGGTTCAAGATCCCATGCACGACCCTATGGCAGGGTACGGTCATGTGCAGCCTGGGACAGCACTAGGGAAACCTGGAGGGTCTTGCAAGATGCTCTCCTTGACTGATGTGAGTGCCCCCAGGTGATTACACAGCCACTGGAAGTGGTGCAGAACTATATGATGAAATGGCAAACCCAGAAAAACAGGGAACACCATTTAAGCGAATGCTCGCTTTGGATGCAGTACTGGGAGTCTCTACATGGCAAAAGAGGTAACGCTCCAGTTGTTCTGTAACACTTGTTGTGGTGCAGAGCGTGTCATGTAAAAGGGGCTAAAGATGGCACCAGACTAGCACAGTTCAAAAGAGAGGTAATCACTGATCTGGAAGCCGATACAGCTTCTTTCAAAGGTTACCAGTTTATGGGATTAAATGATGCTGTTGCAGCACTTACAAATAACCACGCAGAAATCATTAACAGCATTATGGGGTGTCTAAACCAGAGTTTCTCAGGCTTTACAGAAGACTCCCTATAAGTAAAACTCAATGTGATTGACCCAGTTAATTGGCCTGACAAGGAACAAGATCTCAGAATTTGGGAATGAGGAGGTGCAGTTTCTTCTAAAACATTTCTCACATGTCTTGTTAGAGAATGGCTGTGATGTACACAGTGCAATAACAGAATGGAAGATGTTAAAGCAAAACATAAACAAGTATCACAAGCAGTTCTCCTTCCTTGATGTCTCCTTCCTTGATGTGTGACTGTCGTCTTTCAAATAAAAGCTCAATATTTCCCAAACATTCTACATCTTAGTGCTATAGTACTTGTCTATCCCATATCAAATGCAACTCAGGAGCTTTTTCAGCAATGAAAATAATTTGTTTTCAGATTGGAGAGCTAGTTTGAAGACTAGCACCACAGTGGACTTACTTTTGATCTCAATGTTTTGTTTTTTGCTTTTATTTTGATGACCAGGGGAGGTACACTGGCACCAAAGGCACCTTTTACAGGTTTACAGGTATGATCTGGACAATAGAGAGTCCTGAATCACAAGATTTTTGCAACACATCTTCAGTAAAAGACTGGTTCTTAAAGTGATTTATGGAAGGTTGACACAGCAAATGGATGTAGTAACCTGTACGAGTTGCGAATCAGTCTCTCACCATTGAAACTGCCTAAAAGTACAGTTTTCCGTGAAAAAAAATCCTTTTGTTTCTGTGCTCCATCTCATCCACATAGAGCCTCACCCTTTTTTTCTCAGTGTTGCAACCCTCAACCTTTACATCATACAAGGGAAACAAAGTTACATTAAAGGGACACTGTCAGTTTTTAGCTGACTCTTTACATTGTCTGCAAGTAGCTGTATCTAGCATTATAACATGTATAGAACAATTCTAGTGATTTGATTAACTGAAAGCTGTTCAAAGCTATGTAATTATTGACCCATAATTACACTCCTGAACTACTTACAGCCATTCAAGCCCTATAACATCATTACACTCCACATTCTGACAGGAGCTGTCACTTCAGGTCTATCACTTTACCAGCAGGCAGTAAAAGTGAAACAACATCTACACAGAATGTCAAATGGTCTTTTTGGCCTACCTATATCACAAAAACATTTTCTACAGACTGTACTGTTGTTAACACTACCAAAATAAGAGACTGCACTTTGATTAGGGAGATAGAAAAATCAGCTACTCACTGTACCCACAATGCTTTGCTATGTAAATTAATATACAGACTATTATATTTCTGTACTCACTACAGAAATAGGAGATGACATCTCTCAGTAAAGAAATCTTGTCGGCTATATACTGTATGCACAATGCCTCATTCTGAAAATAAACATACAAGGTCTTATATTGTAGCCACTACAGAAATAGAAAACTGCACCTCACCATAAGGAAAATGGAAACCAACTTCCTATTGTACCCACAATGCCTTGTGCTATGTACATCTACATATTACAGGATATACCGCAGTCACCACTACCAAAACAGGAGAATGCACCTCTGAGTAAGGAAAATTTAAGTCAACTTTATAATTTACCCAGAATTCATTGTTGCTGTATGTAAATCAGTATATTAGCTGTTATACTGTACTTCTATAACCATTACCAAAATAAGAGCTAGCTGATTTAACAAAAAGGGACTACTTTATTTTATTTTATTCTTTGGTATCCAGATAAGGTTGAGGTGCCGGATGCCACACCTCATGCTATGCCGGTGACCCAGGTTCGGGAATGAGCCTGGGTCATCGGGGTCGGCTGGAGGAGGAAAATTGAGCATCCCAACAGATGCTCTCCTCCTCCAGGGTGGGTTGGGTTACCGGGGAGTAAATGTGCCCATAGCACTACCACTGGTGGATGCACGGGTGGTAAGTCACACGGCTCTTCAGAGTCAGGGAGGGTGTTTGACTACTGCATGCACCTGCACACCATTAAGTCTGGATGTCAAAGTCCTTTGCATTGTTGCCCTCAGGGGATGGGATAAATACACACCCCTGGGCATCAAGCACTTTGATACCAGGATCCTGGTACATTGGTACCCAGCAGAGGAGTCAGAGGGGGTACAAGGCCCCCCCCCCAGAAGGGGCTGATAGCCGGGCAAGCAAAAAACAAAGCAAAGCAAAAAAAAAAAAACAATAATAACATGTGTTTGCAAGCAGTATTGTGATTTCTTTTTTAATTTTATAACTTTAAAAAAATGTTCTACACAAAAGTGCAATAAAACATAGAAACAGATGTCAGAAGGGGACCATACGGCCTATCTAGTCTGCCATTGTTCCTACATCTCTCCCTTAATTGCTATTCAGTGTTATGGTGCCCTTGTACCTATCCCAAGCCCACCATTTTCACCTCCACCATGCCCCATGGAAGGCTGTTCCATGCATCTACCACCCTCTCTGTAGGAATGTGTAATTATGCTGTAATAATTGCAATTAGATGCCCCTCTTGCATGGAAATGGTCAGTAAATGTGCCAAAGAAAGCTTTAAAGCAATCCAAGATTCTGAGTATATGCACTGAGCACTTCTGCTACTGCACATGCTCAGAATCTCGGCCTGTTCAAAGCTGTTTCTCTTGGGAGCCTTTATTCATTTTCACTTTTCAATAGACTGTGAAGCCAGTGAAAATGATGGACGGCTCCCTTCCATGACATTATTCTGGGGGCATGGCCACAAGCTAGCATTCAAGAGGTAACTTGGGGGTAGCCAGAAACAAAGCGTTGATAAAACATCATGGAAAATGACTACGACAGATTTTGTTACAAAACAAATTGCAGCTTCAACATCTGATGCATGGCTGGCAATGGCACATTATGTGGAACAGGGATTTCAGAAACTTCCATAAATCACTTTAAAATCAAAATGCAGGCTAGAAGCTACACCCAAGCAATGATCACTAGCAGTCCATCAAAGAAAAAGAGTGACAGTGTTGGAGGAAATTCAGATTACATCTAAAAGTGAGACTGAGGATCAAGACCATGACCTGATCCAAGCTGATCATGATCCTGAACAAGAAAATTCAGAAGAAGATGAACCCTGGCAGTGGTTAAATTTGCCAAGCATCATGCTGCATGTGATACCTGTTTAAAGTTTTCTGCTGCACTTTCATGTTTTTATTTTAATTAGTCAAATATACTTGAATATCCTGTGTTAAGAGGCACACATCTGAGTCTCGCTGACTAAACTAATAAGACAGCACAAATATTTTTCCCTGTCCTTTGCTTGCCTTGTTTTCTGCAGGCTGCACTATCTCTTTCTGGCCTCTCCTCTTCCTAGGCTCCCTCCATTTGTGTCAGCTGTCTTCCCAGGTCCCCCAAAAAACAACAGAACAGTAACATTGTTGTTTGTCCACGTTATCAGCTATTTTATGCATTATCTCCTGGTTGGACTAGGAGCTATTCATGGCTCCTCATTAACAAAACCTTATTTTGGCCCCTGATGAATCCCACCAGAGTCATTGCTCACACAGTACTGCACTCTTTACCAAAGGGCAAATGACTCACCCCTCTGTCACAGCTAAGAACAACCAGAAACAAAATATGATAATTGTAGCTTCCCTTCAAAGATGAAACATGGTTTGTGTCAGTTATAAACCAGTTATCTGTACCTCAAAGGACTCAGTCACTGAAACACTAAGTACTGTATAAAAATAAGATTTTAATACTTCAAGATATTTAACACTAATAAGTAGTCTGTATTATATATTTACATATATAATACAGGATACTCCATTAGACTATGGGGAACAGTACTTCTACAGAGAAAAAATAAATGTCTTACACATAGCAGAAAGAGAAAATAGAAAATCTTACTGCACTTCAGAACATTCCCAAAGTAGAAAGAGCTTACCACACAGGCCCCTTGCTGAATTAGGGCAGACTCTAACCTTAGATGCTAACTACTTGGAGTCCCAAACCTAACTTTTTTTTCAGGATTTGGCAAGTCCTCATAACCCTTCACCTGCCAGCCCCCATGACACATCATCCAGTATGTCACTCTGATATAACAGATTCAACACATCTTTTGTGAACCTTCAATCTAGAAAATTGGTACAAACTGGAATCTTGGTTTTTTGGGGATTCAGAAACCTTCTCATTGTTCTGAGCCTTTTCTTCCCAAGCAGAGGTTTTCAGTTAAATTACAGTAGTTTCCTGACATGAAAAGACACTTCTTTCCTTTGAAGCTCTACCATTAACTGTCCAGGGGTCCTGCCATGATACAGGACACTAGAGATAGTAATTTCCCTCAGAGACAGTTGGCCTGTCTCTGATACAAAAACGTAACCTTTCCCAGGAATAATAACTTTTTCCATCCAGCTGATAAATTCTAACAGATGCCCATGCTCAAACAATAAAAAAAATAAATAGGTATATAAAGGAAATTGTTACAATGTCCATAATTATTTTAAGAAAGTGAACTGTGCAAAATATACTGTATGTACTCTGGTGTAAGTCAAATTTGTAATATCAAAAATTAGCACTTCAGAAGGGGACTCAACTAATACATGAGGTGGACTTATCAGAAGAACAAGGACTGTTTAGAGTCTGCACAGAGGAGGGCCACAAAAATGATCCAGGGGCAACAGGGGAAATTGCATCAGGAGAGGCTGGCAACACTCAATATGTACACACTGTTAGCCAACAGAACAAGGCATGACAGAGACACTAGTTTTTGGCATAAACAGGCTGAAATGCAGTGAACTGTTTACAAGGAATAAGTACATAGTGACGAGAGGTCACACACGGAAATTAATGGGGGAAATTCCAGAAGGATGAATTTAAGTTCTCTTTATGAAAAGGGTGGGAGACGAGTGGAACAGATTCCCAATCCCAATTAGTCCATGCAATGTCCATAACTGGACTGAAACATAAGTGGGACAGACAAGAGATAACTACATACTAAGGAAAAAGGGGAAGGGGTGCTGAAGGAAGAGGTGCAAATAACCATTAGGGCTACTGCTAATAACTTTGGCCCTGTGTAGGCAAGGATCAACTTCAGGCAGGCATACAAGCAGAATAGATAGGCATTGGATATTTTATTGCTGATAGATTCTACATGTCTATGAGGGTTGACTTATACACATACTGTAGCTTCCATGGCTATTTCAGCATTTGTTTTACCTGCATGTTAGATGGGTGAGTAATTGGTTGGGAGAGACAGCAAGGGTAGTAGTAAACAGAGTTAAATCTGGGGGAAGAGACAGGAGTCATAAGTGTGGACCACAGTGTTCTGTCCTGGGTCCATTCCTTTTCAATATGTTCATCAGTGACATAGGAGAAGTAATTGAGGGCAAGATGTGTCTCTTCACTGATAACACTAAGCTCTGTGGTAGGGCAGACAGCAAGGAGGAGGTAAGAGAACTGCAGAGAGATCTGCAAAGCTTGGAGAGGTAGTACAAGGTTTGGCTGTTGAAGATGAATGCCAAAAAGTGCAAGGTGATGCACAATGGGAACAGGAACCCTGGAAGAGAATACTGGATAAAAGGGGTTAAGCTAGACACAATGACTGAGGGAAAAGACCTAGGAGTCATCATACGTGACTCCTTTAAACAATCTAGTCAGTGTAAAGAGGCCTACAGCAAGGCAAATCTAAAATTGAATTCAACTTAGTTACTAAAGTTAAAGACAACAAAAAACAATTTTATAATTATATTGGTTCCATGAAAGAAAGAAATCATACAATTGGACCCTTTAACATCAATGATATACCTATTTTAGATGAAACAACTACTGCTACAATTCTAAATGAGACATTTCTAAAAGTTTTCGAAACTAAGGAAGCTGCAAATACGCCTCTTCTAGTAAATAATTCTAGTTTTCCTGTTTTTACAAAAATGGAGGTTGCAGAACAAATTAAATCCTTAAAATCAAACAGCTCTCCTGGTCCTGATGGTATTCCACCCAGATTTTTACAAAAAATTAGTCATTCAATTTCTGGTCCTCTAGCCGTGTTATTTAATTCATCAATCAGAGAAGGTAAAGTTGTTCAGGCTTGGAGGAGGATATAGTTACACCCATATATAAGGGTGGATCCAGACATGACCTAACAATTATCGCCCATAAGCCTGATTTCCATCATAGGCAAAATTATGGAAAGATTGCTTAAAGCCCATTATAGATCATTTAGAAAGAAATAAAATAGTAGATATCTTTCAACACAGTTTTGTGACTGAAAGATCAGTTTTGACCAACCTACCACATTTTTTGAACCAGTAAGCATTGCCTTGGACTTGGGTATTCCAGTAGATGTAATATTTTGGATTTTTCCAAAACTTTTGATAAAGTATCACATAAAGTCTTACTACAAGAGTTGGTCAAAATTAAGTTGCAACCTAATATTATAAACTAAATACAGTCATGGTTGGAAAACAGAACTCAACAGGTATCAGTCAAGGTCACCTGTCTGCGACGGGTGTGGTGACTAGGTGTTCCCAGGGCTCCGCCCTGGGTCTGATACTGTTTAATATTATGGTCTTTACACTGCCTACTACTAAGATATGGGTCTAAAATATGCTGATGACTGTAAAGGTAGTTTGGTAAGCACCTTTCATGATAAATGCTCCTTTCAAAATCATTTAAACAACCTATCAAACTGGGCAAAGGCTTATGGTATATTTTTAATGTTGACAAATGTAAAGTCTTACATTTGGGCAAAATAACATCCCTTCAATTATTCCTTAAACAATGTTTATCTAAAAGTATTTTGGAAGAAAAGGATTTGGGTGTCATAATCTCAGGTAATTTAACTTTCAAAAATAGTATAATTAAAGTTAAAAATGTAATAAAATAATTGGCTCTATTTTAAGAAGTATCAAAAGTAGAGACTCAAGGTTATTATGCCACTCTACACCAGTCTGGTACGTCCCCACTTGGAATACGGCTCTCAATTTTGTGCACTAACTTCTATAAGGGTTTAAAACTCGCTGAGGGTGTTCAGCGTAATTCACCAAAAAGTATCATCTTTACATAGTAATAGTTACGAAGATAGATTAAAAAAACTTAACCTATTTTCTGTAAAATACAGAGAAATAAGTGGTGACTTAATATTGGTATATCAAACCTTAAAATATGATTATTTAAGAACCACAATTGGACTTACTACTGCCTCCAACGTCAAATCAACTAGGAGTCATGGTTATAAACTCATTGGAGAAAAATGTATATCCACTAGAAGGAGTCTATTTTTCACACAGAGAGTTGTGGGTTTGTGGAATAACTTACCTGTAAGTGTCGTTAATAGTGATAATTTAAATACCTTTAAGCAAAGATTGGATAAACATATGGGAAACAAAAAATTTGATTTCCACCCATAGGACATATGGGTGGCGAGCATACAATGGGCATCCTTACATATGCCTTCATTGCTTGTACACTTCTATGAACCTATGTCTGGGTGCATTGGGAGGGGATCTGATAGTAGGAGAAAGGAAGTACTACTACCTCTGTACAGATCACTGCTTAAGCTACTCCTGAAGTACTGTGCCCAGATCTGGAGCCCTCACTTAAGGAAAAGCAGGGAGTGGCTAGAGACAGTGCAGCACAGAATAACAAAAAATGATTCATGTCCTGTAGGACAGATCCTTTGAAGACTGGCTTAGCACACTTGTATTCACTGGAGGCCAGAAGGGAGAGCAGCGTTATGATAGAGACCTTCAAGTTCCTGACAGAAATTAACCATGTAAACTGTGAGGAACTATTCAACAGGGATAATGAATCTAGAGCACAGGGATATAAGTGGAAGTAGGTTGGAAATTCAGAAGGAATGTGAGGAAGTTCTTTTTTACGGAGTGACTAAGATGTGGAACAGCGTGCTTGCTGAGGGGGTGTGCACCAAGGCCATTAACAGCTTCAAACATGGTTAGGACAGAGTTAAGGACTTAACAGTCACCCATGGGGTAGCAGCAAGGCAGGAACATGGGGGGTAGTGGGAATAAACCCCATGCAGACACAATGTTTTGTCCAAACCTTCCAATTTGTGTGCCACTAAATGAATAGCCATGTTGACATTAATATCAATATGGGCAGTATATCAGATCTCTTGATGGGCAATAACATCAATATTTCTAATGTAATCTGACCAGTCACTGTTTGCTATTCTATAAATGAGGCCTACAGTGTCCCATGATGCAGGCTCCAAATAAGATTTTGGCAATCAAGAGCCATGAATAGAAATGGGAAATATTGAGCTTTTCTCTAAAAGATTACAGGACACACTTCAAGAAATGAGAGATGCTTGTGTTACTTGTTGATATTTTGTTTTAACATCTTCCGTTTTGTCACTGCATTGTGAACATCACCCCCATTTTGTAACAAGACAGGAGAGAAATGGTTTAGAATAAACTGTACCTCCTCACTTGAAAGCTCTTGTCTATTTTTCAGGCCAATTTGCTGGTTCAATCACATTGTTGTATACTAAGATGGGATCTTCTGTAAAGCCAGAGAAGCACTGCTGAGACACTCCATGACACTGTTAACATTCCTGCCCCATTTGTTTGTAAGTACTGGAACTGCAGCCCTTATTGCTGATAACACATTGACTTTAAACAATGCTGTTCCTTCATATTTTTGACTCTGTATCCCCCCAAACACAGGCAGGACCTCCTTCCACCATCCCAAATGTGTCCTGTTCCCATCCAACTAAGACTCTGCCATCCACCCACCAGGGCCCCCCCAGTTCACTCGTGACTCACTATTGTGCTGCCTACCCCCCTCCAAGCTTGCCCCATAGGGCTGGGTATGCCTTCAGCTCCACAGCTTTTCTTCCCAGCATCAATCTGGCCATCCACAGCAGAGGTGAAGAGTGGTGGAATCCCTGGGATGTGGTGGTTCAAGTCCTGTGTGGGATGTGGTGGGCCAGCGGGGGCTTCATTCTCCCAATCCTGCACCATTTTCCATTCTGTCTCCCCACCCCTCAACAGAAGCACACATCGGGGCTGGCTGCCAGAAGAGCAGACACAGCCAACTCGTGAGTGCGCTCCACTGGTCCCTCCTACACATTGCGTATCCCTTGCACCACCACCTGTAGTCACCCAGGTGGCAGCATAGTAGTGAGACACAATACAATCCCTTCCCAAAAGAGGAGAGCATTCTATGTGACGCTCAGTCCTCCTCCATAAGCCACCCATCCGATGGCCCAGGCTCATTCTCGGACTGGGTCATCAGCATCACATGCAGCAGTGCTACCACTGTGCCGACAGACCAGCTTGTGCTGTTCCTTCCTGATTAATAATCACCTCTTTCTTTTTTTTTAACTTTATTAAACTTTTTGCAGTACATCAATAATTCAGTGTTTCTTTCATTGTTACAGTACACAGGAATGGCTTAATAAATCAGTCCTTTCAGTATGTATGACACCTTCCAGACAATGATCTCCAGCAGCATTTTCCCTTATGATGTTTAGTAGATCTCCTGGGCCTTTTTAAGTATTTCTTCTCACTGGGTCTACTTATTATAGTCTATCCAGTCTGGCTGTACTCCCCTCCACTGAATCTGGGTGCTTAGGTGGTTGTCTGTTCTTACAGTATCACATCTCTCCTGGTTCCCATTATATATATCAGATATGTGTTCCTTTCTGATTAATAATCACCTCTCTCTTAAACTGAGCTAGTCTAGTTCTGTCTACCTCTAGAAAATGTTCTGCTTCAGACAGTACAGTTCTGACAGTGTTCACAACCATGGGACAAGACAGATGGGTATTCTGAAAGGCACAATAAACTGTTGACAGGTCTGTTAGTTCAAGATAAAAGTGGGAGAATAGTATAAATTTGAAACTGAGCATTTACTTTCTCCATTCCTTGATCTTTGCTGCTTGTGGGATATCCCACCTAGTATCACATCGCTTATCATAGTTGCCCAAAATGATGCAGATGTCACACAGCTGAGCAACCAGGAGAGCTTTTCATGCATCAGCTACCTCATTTCTTGAAATTTTAAAACTTGATAACAAAGGTTTACTCTGCTTCAGCTACTCTTTTTAACTCATGGTAACATCTGGGGGAGTTCTCATAAAATATGGCAATTAGAATACCGTCTTTATTCTGTGGAAACTGGATATTTTTGAAAATATCTTCTAGGCTGCTAGTTCCAGCCTATGGGAAATGCTATGAATGGCAACAAGCCAAGGGCAATCTTCTTTGATTAATGTCATCATTCCTTTATTACATCCAAACCTGACAGAAACACCACATACTCCTGCACCAATGCAGGACACTTGTTTAAGGTCAATGTTATCCAGACCCAGAACTTGTTTGTAAGTAGATAACATTGCAGAGCTGAGACCATTTGCATCAGCAGACTCCACATTAATTACTGCTAAGAATTTTATATTTGGTTGGCCATCTTCCAAAATTTTTACATAACCTATTTCCTCAGTAGTGGTCCTGGCTGTAGTTCCATCCATAAAAACAGAATATCTATAACGCGTTGCTTCTCCTTTCAAATGGTTCACAATTGGTTTTCTCAAATGCAGCACAATAATAAAGGAACTAAATACAGAAGCTTTTTCACTGGTATAGGTGTCACCAAGTTCAACTTCATGTCTTTTCTCAACTGCTACCAACGTATCACATTTCTGGAAGGGTCTTCTTTTCTAACCAGGTAGTATGCAACATCAAAATGTTTTCCAATTTATGAAAAGATTTCTTATAAAAATTTTTTGTTCTGTTTCACCACCAGATGGTCTTTTCTCAGTGAACACACATTTTTCTGATACTGCATGTCTCTCACAATTTTTTTTCCAACGTTGTTGGTGTCAGAGATGCAAGACTCTACATTGGTCATTTTCCTTGCCTTAGTTAACCACTTGAGAACAGTTTCTGTTTTCTCTGTAAAACCTGCACCACATTTTAGTCACTGTCCCATCTTCAGAATAAACTGTAACCAAGACAATCTGGGTTTGCCTGCTGGCACTGCCACAATCTCACTGTGGCTATGTGACAAGAACGGGCTTGCTTTTTCTTTTTCCTTAGGTCTAGAACCATCTCATTGGGTAGAAGATGAGAGAGCCTCTACAGCTGGATCAGGCTCTGGATGCTTGTGTTTCCCTGCATCAATATTGTTTGAGTTGCATGATTTTGTTAACTAGGTAGGCCCACTGAGACAAAGTGTCCCTTTCAGGGGTGACCTGGAGTTAATAAGACATACAGTAGCAAATCTGTTCCTATACAGTAGGTAATATACAAAGACATACAAATATAGTAGGCAAATATAAACCTATGCAGCAGATAACATACAAAGACATTCATGGTGCAGCGTAACATCAATAGGACAACATTACAACAGTGGATTGGATAGATGATATCAGTTAAAACAATTACAATAGGGAGACAAGAACAATACAGTTGAATAACCAACAGCACTTACATTAGGAATAAAATAGCCCCCCTGTGTGCCTTGCATAAATTATGGCCTCATTGCATGTCCCATTTGAATATCACAGGTGCTGTGCATGGCAATGGCACTTGCGCTTAGCATCTCCATGCTCCACTCTGGCCACTTCGCTGGCGCAGTGCTACTGCATCATGCACAGTGGGGGTGGTCAGGGTGCGATATTCAAAGCTGCTGCACCATAGCACAGCTCCATTGAATATCACCCAGGCCACACCCTGGCACAACAAAGTTGAGCTGCGCCCAGGCTTGCACCACAGCCTGGCGCAGTTTGAATATCCGGGCCCTAGTGTACTGCCAAAAACTAATAATAGTTCTTAAAAGCAGTCAACCATTACTTTTATATTTGAGGTACTTTTTCTTTTACTTTTGGTTAATTAGAAGATCGCTTACCTGTTGTTAGTAGGGGTGATGAATGGGCAGCACTCTGCCTGCCAAGCTGACATAGCTAGCTCTGTTCTCGCCATTAAATATTCATCATTATGACCTCTTGACTGTGACATCACTGCTGCTTAGGAACATCCACTCAGTAGCTTCCAGATCAGTCACCTGTGATGTCACAGTCAATGAGGTGAAGGACTACAGACAGATGTGTCAGCTGATAGGCTGACAGCTGTTCACACATCCAGCACAATATTATCATATAGATAACTTTATAATGAGCAAAATGAAAAGAAAAATACTTCAGAAATGAAAAGTTACAACTAGCTACTTCTTAAAGGGGACAGGAAATCTTTGCTAACTGGCAGCTGTGTATAAAGTTGTTATTCTCAAAAATGATATGCATTCCTTTAAAGGATCCATATTTAATTTTACCTCAATAAAAAGTCATACAAAAAATACTTTTTACATTGTTTTGTTTTTATGGGCAGCATTCTGCTACAGTTCAGTTCATGGAACCTGTATCTTGGAGTGTTCAATATGTCATGATTTGTGTACATACTGTAATGCTAATTATGAACTGTTGACCTATCTGAACCATGCTTAGAGTTCCATACAGAAATCATGACATAGTTAAAACTCAAAATTGCTGGTTCCATGAAGAGGAGTGCAACAGAATGCTGCCCATGAAAACAAAACAATGCACAATACAGTTTTTGTATCATTTTTTATTCAGGTGTGGTTAAATGTGGATAATTTAAGGGAATGCATATCATTTTTGAGAATAAAAACTTTACAAACAGCTACCAGTTAAAAATGATTTCCTGTCCTCTTTAAAATTTGTATCACGTTCCTGTCTAACTTGGTTCCACTAACTCTTTAAGGGTGGGTGCATTGAAAGTAGGTATTGAATAACTCCTTAAAATAGATCAATTGCTTCCCAGTGTGCTTACAATGCACTCAAAGGCAGCAGCTGCAGCACTGTGTGAAGTGGATCTTAAACCACTGTGGCCAAAAATGTTTCAGACTACCAGCTGATAGTAAACCATGCTAAACCTTTGAGTAATCATGCAAAATCTCTTTAATTACTGCATTTCATTAATACATTAAAACACCAAACTTGTATTACTACTAAGAAAATCTTGCTGGGCCTTGCCCCCCCGGAGTCTGTGCCCTCATACAACCGAGAATACACACCCGACATACCAGGGGATCGAAACCTCAGCTTCTGCAAGTCCCGCATTGCCGCACAACACAAGGCCAAAGATCCTTTGCTTACCGGGCCACTAGTTGGTACAACGGTCTTCCCAGCAACATCTCATCTTCACTATCGCTCAGCACTTTTAAGACTCGTCTCCGCCTAACACTCACTGCCTCCAACCTCTGTGACTGTTGTGGCTAAACATATCTTTTGGTTCCATAGCTGAAGATGCCCTTTTGGACCCACATCTACTCCTGCACTTTGCCAGAACCCCTCCTTCCTATCTTCACCTCCCCTGCTGGCCCATGACAAATTCCACCCGGCTACACTACCTCTATTCTCATCCGCCTTCCACCTCTCCTCTCTCTGTCTCCCCCAACCTACCTCCTCATCTCTCCCATCCACTTAGTCTCCCTGATTTCACCCTCCTCCTTTCCCTTTCCCTTCCCCAAAGTTTCACCTTATTGTTCTTTTTTCATCTACAAGACTATATGTTTTTTTTTTTTTTTTTTAATTTTATAAACTGTTATCTTTGCTTATGTTTGTCTCAATTGTACCAATGACGTGGAACCTTTGTAAAAGAGCCTTGGCTCAAAGGTATTTGTAATCCTAAAACAAATAAATAAATAAATAAAATTAAAAACATGACAGAAGGCATGCAAAGATACAAATGCCCCATAGGGCTACATGACAACAGCACCAGTGAGGTAAGAAGTAGTGAGGTGAGAGGCATGAATTTGATGCAGGGAAAGCCTTTTTAAATATTTCAGAGCACTATTTAAAATTTCAGAGCACTATTTAAAAGCATTGGCCCCTGTTCACGAAGGGGCATAAGGTACGCATCAAAAGCTTGTACCACGGCCACGATGCTCCACATCCATGATCACCAGTCACTTGTCCATGGCCCTGCATCCCCTGTGTGAAGGGTCATGTGTGGCAGCCTGGGGTGGAGTAGCAGACACAGGTGGGCATCCAGTCAGATGCCTGGCCTGGGTTCAGGAGTGGATCCCTTGCATGGAGGTACAGGCCCATGTGCGTGAATACGGACAGCAGACACCCGGACCCACACAGTCAGTCCCCTTGGCACAGCAAATCCCCCGTCTGAGTTCAAGTAAGCAGGCACCCACCAAGTGCATGGATGGCCCCCAGGAAGAACCCACATCCCATTACGGCCCCAAACACACACATCCATGCCCCAAACAGATGTAATTGCCCCTCCACATGTCAGGGCCCCATCCCTAGGGTAGGTCCCCCAACATGAGCCCGGTGTGTCTGGCATGACTTACACACCCAAACCATTCCCAACCCCACTCCAAGCTCCACTGACCCTCAGTGGTGGTGTATTTTCCTCCACCCACCATGCCACCGACAACCCCCCTCTTGTGCCAGCAAGTCAGTGCTATGCCACCGGATGACTTTCAGCACAGCCCTCCTCACACCTCCTTGGCCACTGGCCATCCAAGTGAGGCTGGGAGCAAGCCCCTATAAATCAGTAGCATGCTCCCAGCATCACATGAACAGCCAGCAGCCGAGGAAGTGTGCAGTGAGCTGTGCCACTAGTTGTCTGGGGCTGTGTGACCTCCTGTTGGGTACAGGGATGGGGGTGGTGGTTGTAGGTGCTGTAGGGGTGGGGGCCAATGTACAGCTGTGGGTGCTGGGGACCCAGGGAGAGGGGGCGGGATGTGCAGCCATAGTAGGCATCACTGGGTGTTGGGGGGTTATGCCTGGCAATAAGGAGTCAGGGCAGCTGTGCTGGGAATGGTTGGCTGGCACTTCTGGACTGGGACACGGCAGCTCTACTATGTATGGGCACTCAGCCGTTCAGCTGCCCCAGCCCTCGCCATCTGCCTAGTGGGCTGGGACAGCATGGTGGATGGTTTCCTGGTTCCACCGTGACTGGTGCGGCATGTCCGTGGGGGTACCTAGTGTGTTATGGTAGGGTCCACCCAAAGTAACCTGCACCCTCCTCCACATCCCTGTGCAGTGCACTACACACCTTTGTGAATGGCACATAGTGCAGGAATGTGGTGCGGTTCATGTACCAACCGACCAATGGATCCCATAGTCCAATGGGGTGTTACCCACTCCTGAGGCATCTTAACACAGTTGTACCATCCCACTGGCATGAGTGTCGACAGTGCCAGTGGATGGCTAGCCTGGCAGTGCCAGCTCCATATGCGTGGTTGCTGCAGGAGGGAGTTTCAAGAATAGGTTGTCCAGCATGGGAAACACTCATGGTATACATGCCACAGCCCACCAAAATGCAGGACAGATAGTACAATGTATGGCGAGCCTAGGGCACATCACACAATACACTATACCCAGTCTAGGCAAGCAGGTCCAGGACTACCCCCAATCTGTACCCACTCTGACAGTGAGCCCTGCTCAGGGTGTAAGTGGTACACTGACATACCACCGTTGGGCCTTGGACCAGGCCATCAGGATACAGCAGCTGACACACCATAGTCGCCTGACAATACACTACACCATGTGAACGCCACACTGGCCACACTACACATACCGCTACAGTATAATGACAATGTCTGGTGGTTACACAGACATGTGAGGCAGCAGATTCAATTCCACACTGACGACATGCATGCCCTTGGTATGCACATCAATGAGCATCGCACATTGTAGTAGCACCACTGTCCACCACTGTGTATGCCCTGCTATCTGTTAGCCACTGTCCTGTCATAGGTGTCCCACAGCCCCATCTCTCTTTACCACAGCACAGTCCATGCTGTAATGTACTGGGTAGCAGGATCACAGATAGCAGCTTGGCAGTGCACCACACCTGCATCATCAGTGGTTTGTCCAGCGGCCATGGAGGTGTGTGGCAAGTTGTGCCACCAGCCATACTAAGCCATGCCAACAACCATCAGATACAGGGGTCGGGGGTGGTGTAGGTGGTGCCGGCGGAGTTGGGGGGGCTGTGGCCACCATTGCTGAGGCAGGGGTTCTGGGATCAGGGTCAGGAAGGGATTGTAGGCATGTGGTCAGTAACAGGGTCCTGTGTGTGTTGGGGGGCTGTCATATGGGCCTGGAGTGCTGGCGCTGTTGGAGGGGGTAATGGGGATGACTGGGAGACATGGTATGGCTGCGCAGGTCTGGGTGCCTGCAGTAGCTATTTATGCACCCTTACCTGCACCATCAAGAGCACCTGTCCGCAGATCTGGAGCTAAGCTGGCAAGGTATGTGCAAGAGGCACATACTTTTCACCTGTTGGTGCACAGGCACCATATAGAGGAAAATGCCTTGACACCTTCCCTAACCCCATCCACTAACCTTAGTTCTTTCTCTGCCTTTTCCTATCTCATTGCCTTGTTTGCCACTCTCATTTCCTGGTACGTCCCCCTTGTCCCCCTCCATTTGTCTCCTTTTATGCCTAAAAAATGCCTTGTTTTTCCCCTTATTGCCTTTGAAGCACTTTTTAAGAAGCATAGTGATTAGTTTTCCCTCCTACCCTTTCCCTACAATTTTTTACACCAGGTTCTGCACCCACAAGTACTTCCCTTGGGGCCTATTCCCTAAGAGGCCCGAGCAAGTTCGCAATGTGGGCACAGCTCCACACCCACTGGAGAACTACACAAGGACTGCATTCATGAAGCAGTGGTCTCTGCCCAGCTCCCTTCTGCATCCCCTTCCGCCAGGCATGGAGCTGCATGGGGGCAGGGATGTGAGCCCATGTGGCATCCAATCGGCTGCCCTATCTGGGCCTGCAGTGGATCCCTTGTGCCAGTATGGTGCCATTTTGCCGTGGTGCTTAGAGCAGCGGTAATGTGGCCTTGGGGGGCAAGTGCTGGCTGCCCACCCCTGGCCCAATCTTCATCCCTCCACCACAGGGGCACCTTCTGCGGGGGTCTGAAGACCCTCTGATAGCACCAGCAGGTCCAGCGATGGTGACTGGAGGGGGTGCGTAACCATTATGGCTGGTTACAAGATGCACAGCCACTCACACCCTGCATACAGCACTCTGCCCATTCGTACATGGGGCGGGTGCCAGTTCCACGAAGACCCGGCCTGCCCACCGCGAACTCCACGCTTGGCGGGATGTGGTGTGGAGGGGGCATAACTTGTTTGGGAGTGCCACAATGGGAGTGCACAGGTGCAGGTGGGCTATGCGCCTGGGTTACGCGGCACATAGCCCACCATCACCATTCGTGAATAGGCCCCCTTATGATTAGATCTCATTTTCTGATTATTTCTACTGCATCCTTCACTTTCTATAGTTTTTCTCCCAACAAAGTCCTTCATATAGATGTTGCAAAGTTTAAATCCATTTGTGAAGTTTAAGCGAATTCGAAAAATCTGCCTCTGCCCAGACATTTGCAAAGTTTTCTTATTTAATGGCAAAATCATCTTTTGCAACTTCCCTTTAAACTTCACCTATAACTTTGCCTTTGGGTGCCATTAGGAAAAGTTTGGTCAGAATAAGGCTGGTGGTAATCAACGTCACATAGATGAGCTTCGGCAGGTCAAATGCTATATATCTCTATAGAGTGAGAAAGATTCATTTTCATTTTGTTATTGTGAGTGAGTCAGTAGAGGAGCCAGGGGCCTGACCATTTCAGTCATTGAAAACAAATAGAAAAAACTATTTTTGAACAGTTTATAAGCTTTTGTAATTGTTTGGTAAATCTTATTCAATATTTTCTGACTATTCATTTCTTTTTGTTTCATTTATTTGTCTCTCATTTTTCTTCTCACTCTCTCTCTCTCTCAATGTTCTTCTTTCTCATTAATTTTTCTTCTCTCTGTCACCTCTCTGCTGCAGTAATGGAGAGTTGCAGTGGACATGGTGAAAGGACTGTTGGGCTTGTGCCATACACTTGCACTGTCCAGTTATTGGGGGTTCTCCAGCAGTCCCCCAGTACCACAGCAGCAGCAGGAAATCCTGCTCCCTGACCCAGTTCCACAGCATCCCACAACTCTCTCTCTCTCTGCTCTGCACCTGGCAGAACCACTAGCACCAGCTCAGCAGCAACCCTACATAGCCCCTCCTCAGCAGCAGCAAGAACCACCAGCACCAGCTGCACAGCAGCCTGAACCCCATATGACCCCCATGGTATCCCCATGCCCACCATCAGCTGTCCCACTTGTGAAGCCCCAACTGTCAACATCGGATTCCTCAGTGCCACAGGAAAGAAACACAAGTAGCCATGGCAATCTCTTGGGTGGGATTTGTTTTACTGTGGACCCTCAGGATGATAGTGTTGTGAACACTTGCCAGTAGGGGAAAAAGGGGGGCCACGTAGGTACTAGCAGGCAATGTACCCATATGAATATCTGCCATCTGGCTGAGTTGGTAGCAAAACAAATAGAGGTAGCCAGGGAGGAGCACAACACAGTCACCAAGTGCCAGTCTCACCATCATCATGGTGCAATGCATCTGAGTGCACCCACAGCTGAAACAGTACCAGAAACAGCATCTGCACCAGAACCCACACAAACACCAGCAGCAGTTCCAATACCAGGAGCAGTGGCACCACAGCAGTACCTCAAAACTCATTGCACTAGCACATATTCCAACTTTAGAAGGAGATGGATGCCTCCATTGGTGTGTTTTCTCCATGGATCAAACTCTTTCAATGTCCTGGAGAACCAGCGGCTTTCCACCAGAAATGATGGAACTCCACTGGGATGATTCGAGTGCTGCTCCATCTGGAAGTGGCTCTCAATGATGAGTCATCTCCTTTTAGTCTTTATTCTCCCCTCTGTGTTCCCCCAAAAATCTAAAACATGTTAAATCCCCCAGAACTTAAAATTTTTCTTGTCTTTCGCTGTTACTGTTTCATTCCAGTATGTCTTGTCTTTATTGCTGTCTTCTGTCTGTCTTTCTTGTTCTTAAGAAAACAAACACATTTCAAAACAAACTATTTTCTTTTGCTTTTACTCTTTCGTTCCATTTTATCTTGCCTTTAAGTCTATCTGTTGTCTGTATTTCTGCGTTTAAGAAAACAAAGAAAGAATACTAAAATTTAAAATTATTTGCTTTCTTTTGGTTTTAATGTTTCTACCAGAAGTTTTTCTTAACTACCAGAATAGATTATCTCATGCTGCTGCTTTCTGCTACATGGTGTAGTGGTATTATTCAGCCCCTCAGGCCACAGTTCTTGATATGCACTTTAGGGGAATTGTGAGAAAAGTACAACATACATAAATTCTGGGCTCCCAGAATGTTTTCAGCTACAACAATAAATATGTCAGTCTGCTACTGGCAGGGAGGTAAGTGGGATTGGCAGTCTTTTTTTTTCTTTCTGGGCCTGTCGGGCTTGCTTCAGGAAAATATATATTTATTTATTTATTTATTTTATTTAACATACTTTAGGATTGCAACCTTTGAGTCAGAGATTCATTTACTAAGGCTCTGCATCAAAGTACAAAAAGCAGAACATACAAAATGCATAGTAACAGCATGATGGAATTACGGTTACATACTGAAAATTATATTAACAACAGGAGTACATTATTATAGTTGCATACAGTCATGCTTCACATTACATTTTTGGAAAGATTAGGCTAGTATATTAATTGTTATTCCTATCTCCTGGCTCTTGATTCTATATGGGCAAAAATATGTTTTGAGATTTTTTTTTAGGCATCACTTGCTCAATTCTCAGGGAGACAGTATAGTGCAGTGCTTTAAGGCTCTGAGCTGCAAATCTGGAGACCTGGATTTGAATCCCACAGCCCCCACTTACATACTGTGTGACCCTGAGGAAGTTATGTAACTTCCCTGTGCTCCCAGATCACATCTGTAAACAAGCTTTCAGCTTTCAGCTTGGTGTCCTACTCCTGGTTAAACAGTTGGGGAAAAAAATTCTTCTTGGTTTTGTATGAAACTCAGTATGGTAGTAGTCCAAGAGGAGATATACATGTGGTGTGTTCTTGATAATTATCAGACTTTAATTGTGTATTTGGCCCCATGGTGAAATTGGGAGATGCTGTGCATTCCTCATCAGTTTGTTTGGGGTTATTATGTACTGGTATTGCAGTACTCACTGAGACTTTTTTTTTGCTATATAGATTGTCCCCTTAATCCAAAGACTGACGGAGTTATGGCTTGTTAAAGTTTCAGTGTTATCCTATGAGAATTTATCATTTCTTTTTTGTAAGAAAAATGGCAGTTGCCATATTGGTCCTTGTACAAAACGTGAACAAACTGTGTGTTTATTGGGCAACAAATAATTTTACATAATGTTTAAGCTTTCAGACTCACAGAGTCCTTCATCAGAAACATGGCAGTTAAGAAATTATAACACTTTTAGAAGCTTAAAACAGAATTAGCAAAATCCTTCACATATAGACTGGACATCTTATCAGATAATAAGATTTAAGGCATAGGCTGAAACCAGAGAACAGGCCAGTCCTAAGAAACTTAATTAGAAGTACTGTAACTCACAAATTCTAACAAATGGAATGCTTGTGACAGCAGAAGTCTGTCAATTATCAAATCCTAATTACCTGAAAAACAGCAGAGAGCATATGTGTGTGTGTGTGTGTGTGTGTGTGTGTGTACGTGTGTGTGGTCAGCACAGCAGTATGTCTGTGCATGTGAAGCTGAGAAGAAAACAACAGCTGGAGTTCAGATCATGTAATGGGTCATAAAACCAAGGTCCATATTCATACCACAAATAGATGCATTAGGAAGATAAAGTTGACCTCATATGCTCACCTTTCATGTGCTTTCCCAAAATGCCCTTGAGAACTAGGACAGATAAATTAGAAATTGTGTGATCAGATTGACAAAATGTTAACCTACTGGTTTTACAGTAATTTTCATTTTAATGTCATATCTATGTGAGTTCATTCGGTTCAAGTTGTCTGGTTTGTCCTAAATATCCCATATTTGGACATTTCTTGCATTGGATGTAATAAACAATGTTCCTAGATGAAGTTTTTTTTTTATGTTTTATATGTCTATTTTCGGTTGGTATTTCTTAGTGACTTAGTCTTGTAGTACTACTAAGAATTTTTTGGGAAACATAATTTGTCCCAAAACTCCAAGGACTGATGGTGTTACAGCTATTAAAGTTTCAATGTTACCCTATGGGAATTGTCCTTGTTTTAATTCTTATATGTCTATTTTCAGTTGGTATTTTTAGTGACTTAGTCTTGCAGTACTCATCAAGATCTATTTTTGGATATATAGATTGTCCATTAACTCCAAAGACTGACTGAGGTATGGCTTGTTATAATATGGGAATATTCTTTTTATGTCTCTTTTCAGTTGGTATTTCTTAGTGACTTAAACTTGTAGTAATTCGAGAGAACTGTTTGGGGTATATAAATTGTCCCTTAACTTCAAAGACTGATGGAGTTATGACTTGTTAAAGTTTCAATGTTGTCCTAGGGGAATTTTCATTTTTTAATTTGTAAGTTTTTTATATGTCTATTTTCAGTTAGTATTTCATAGTGACTTAGTTTTGTAGTACTCACTGAGACCTTGTTGTGATGCCTGACTTGCTTTCAATTTTTCATTTGTAGTCAGACAGAGAGAGTTAAAGGAGTCTCAGCCATGCTGGTCCAGAAAACTCACATAATTCAGATGCTACACTGTTACCAGCTATTTCTTAATCTGTTTGTTTTTACGTTACTCTACTTTTGTTTCTCAGCAGTACTTTAATAGTTAAACTTTATGTTGAAGTAGTTCACAATGTTTAATGCATTTCTGCTGTGAATGTCTCTGATGCCCAGTAATGGCGTGTGCCTGCAGAACTGTCTGCTGCTAGCTTGTTCTTCTCCTGTGCCTTGTGAGTACCAACAAGTGCCAGTGAGATGCATATTAGTGCCTGAATATAAAAGTTAATGCTCTTGTTTTGGAAAATTTCATGATGCCAGAAATCTTATATGCTGCTAGCTGGTGCTACTGGTGTGTCATGCAAGTGCCAACAAGTGTCAGTGAGATACACGTTAGTGGCTGGAAAATTACAGTTAATACTCTTGTCTTGGAAAATTCTCATGACACCCAGAAATGAGATGTGCTCCAAGAAATCTTATACATTTTGCTGCTGCTGCTGATGATGATGATGATAGCTGGTATGGTTGTACTGTCATACCAGCAAAGGGATTTTTTTTTCTTTTGTAGGATTTTTTGGGTGTGAGAGGGTATTTGAAGCCATTGTATTTTTAAACATCTCTTGTCACTGTTTTTCTCTTTGCAGATATTTCACTATGCTGATTCAGTGTTATGTCTGCATGGGTGTTGCCCAAGGTTATTTAATTTCATACACTTTTATACCATGGGAAGATAAATATGTTTTTTCTTTTATTTATTTTTTTTCTAAAATCCTAGGACTGTACCTATATGTCAAGAATCATGATAACTGTTGCCTTCTCCTATTTCTCTTGTTTCAGGTATTTTGGATGTGCATGACAATCTCAGATTGGACAATGAGGCAGCAGAATCCATTGGGGAACTGTTTTGCTTGATACAGACCACAGGACGTGTTGAGTTTAGACCATGTACAGTGCTGGAGGACAACAAAATCCAAACATTATTTGACAAGGTTGACCCCATCAACATGGGATTCAAAATTACCAATAACTAAAGCAAAAAGAATTACACAAATAATTGTTAATCTAGAGGCACAAGGCACACTAGACACTTAATGGTGTGATTTGGTTGAAAGAATTGTGCATTTTATATGCTTTTCAAAGGTTTTTGGGTGTAGAGATTGAGAGAAGTCTTAACATCAACTCACTCTTCATAAAAGTGCACTGAAGTCAGCCTACACATGGCAATACAGCTCTGCAGCACCATGTGACCTATACTATAACGGAACATTGTAAACTTTACCATAAGGTACAGTCTGCAGGCACAGTTACCAGCAAAGTTACCAACTTTTCCATTTGCAAAGTTTTACCTTTCAGGGGCAGTTGAACTTTGCCTTGAGGATAAAATTCACAAATTTGGAAAATTTTCAAATTTCTCTGCAGAGTGAAGTTGTCTAACTTTGCCCACCACGAGTCCTTCATCCTTTGCCCTTCTAAAGTCCAGGAATTTAGTCCTAGAGTGAACCCTGTCAGCTTCCAAGGAGAAATGTGGTGAATATATATCATTTTTCCCAGTAGAAGCTGTTTTTTGTTTTTCTTGTTGCTTGTTTTTGTTTTGCAAATACTGGTTCAAATTCTGTTATTGCTCTAGCTATCCAGGATTTTAGTAATCCTAGTGGAGGTTTCTCATTTACATGCTTCAGAAAAGAACCATGTTAGAACTGTATGATATAGTTTAGTTCCCTGTTCTATTCTTCTATTGTTGGCAGAATGTATGTGTGTTCTACTATAGAACCCTATGGCTGAGAGTGAGACAAACTACATTATATAATTCTAAAATGGTACTTACCACCAGACAGTAAAGCAGAAACACCTACTGAGGTGACCAAAATGCCTGTATAGATATAATAATTATAGAATTTTAACCAGTACTTAAAAAAAACTGCTTATATTGGGGAAAATGACTTACAAGTTCAGTGAAGTTGTCCTGTAAGCTTGATCTAAACTCACATGGTCCTGTAATTGATTGAACCCAGGAGTTCCTTCCCTGGCACCTACCATATGCTGTGCCTGTTAATCTTGAATTGATCTAATATGGCCCCTTCCCTAGTGGAATCCATGCCCCTCTAGCTCAAGAATAATTTCTGCATTCTTTCCATAAGGGTTGCATTCCTTGCTTTCACTGCTATTTGGATGCTCCAGTCTACATCCAACAAATTTAAATCCCCAAATAATAGTGCCTCCCAAGTCTTGCCATCCTGTTTATCTCATCTCCCAGCATGTTGTCTGTTGCTTCCCTCCGTGCTGGTGTCCTGTACATCACTGATCCAAATTACCCTCTCCCTCTACCTGCAATTGTCTTTACTCATACTCTCAGTCCCTTTAGACATTCCTGCTCCTGGATTTCTGACAAGAATACCCTCCTTTACATCTAATGTCACTCAGACTCCTGTCCCTTTTTCTTTATCTTTTCTGCTCTGATTAGGTAACACTTTTATTTTGTAGATAAAAAAAACAGTTAATTTATCAAATGTAATAAGAACTGTTGTGCCAGATCAGTTTTTTGCACAACCTCAATTTGTGATGACCTTGCAAACCACTTTACTTTTGCACTTAAGAGTTATAAGGTCATCACAAACCTCATGTATATGATAACTTTCACTATACACAACTTCATGCGTTGTTCTATATAGTCAAGGATCTCTAGTTATTTCATTACCAGTAATAAATCTTTTATCACAATCACCCTATTTAAAAACACCTTCTCTTCTGTTGTAAGCTTTTACATTTTACCTGTGGCACTTTATCTATGGGATAAGGACAGAGTCAGTCAATAAGACTGCTATTTTTGTGATTTCAACATTCCCATTGGTTTATAATGCAGTAAGAAGATAACTTCCAGTACATACAGTTTTTATCAAACGTTGATCCCTCTACAAAATTAGAGTGCAAAAGCATAAAATCCTGTTACTGAACTTCATTATCATAGAAAACTCCTTGACTATCTGCAGTATTACAGTACTCTTACTTCTGTTTTTGTTTTCTTTTTAGATTATTCCTGAAGAAAACATTGTAGTAAAAAGACTGAATAATATTTTTTTCTCTTTCCACATTTATTTCAAGAGGGCTCTGGATATGCATATGAATGTGCAACCATTATTTTTTATAGTTCAATTTTTCCTGATTCTGTTCAGAAGCTGAAGCCATCATCCTCCATTTGTGACATCAAAGTATGTTATTATGGCATGATTTACGATATCACAAGCAAATGATTATAACTTTGCTATTGTGTACCAGCAGGGAAACTGAACTGTAAAGCAGAAGGTTCATTTATATGCACATACTGTACCTTTATTAAAAAAAAATACAATCACTTAAAATTCACTCTTTTGATTGTTTTATAAAGTATCAGCTGATGCCAACTTTGATTTTCTTTACTATTAACTGGAGACCCTCTTTAAGATTATCCTTTAAGTCTAGACACTAGTTCCATATGATCATGGATTCAACTACCACATCAGACAGATATGCTCATATACAAAGCAATTTCTGCTAAGCAGTAGTAGGAATGTATGAATTGTTGGAGGTACTGCCTTTAGGTGTGATGTTAAGGTCATTTGTTTTCCTTCACCATTATTATATGGGTGGAAATTGAAGACCCCCTGGTACTTTTAAAAATAGTAGCTGATAATCTCAGAGTCTTGGTTAACATCTAGAGTCATGTGTGAATGTTCTGTGCACATTTATTTTGCTGCTTTGTTTCTATATATACAGTCCTTGTACTATCAGTATCTCATGCATTGTATGTACTTTAAATGAGCATTAGGAAAAGAAGTGTATGGAAAGCACTGTATAACATTAAATATCTGTTCTATTCTCTTCTCAGCCTGTATGCTTATATATTGTAATGCCCTCTGTTTTTTGTTCTTACATTTTGTGTAACAACCCCACTGTAGGTAGTTACCTTTTGAGCAATCTCAGAGTTGTAGGATTCCTTAAAAAAAAGTCTCTTGTTTCCGATGCCTGTCTGAGTTGGGGCCCAATTTCAAAAGTGCCTGTAATCACTGCAGTGGATTTGTGGCAGGCTGTTTGATGCAAGTGCTGACTTGCGTCAAACTTGATATTCCAGAAGCTGATGCTGCAAGTCCCTGATGCATCAACATTAGACCGTCTCCCTGATGGTCTAACATTGCGTCTGTGGGGGGTACCCTCACTACGGGGCTTGTGCCAGTCATTTGGTGCAAGCTGCCATAAACTGAGAAAACTGTTGCAACTGCATCAATCCTTCTGGAATGGTGCAGAGTTGCATCAAAGGGCTTTGATGCAGTTTCATCACACCTTGTAGTGGATGCAGGGCATGGCTCAAGCCCTGCAGCCACCTTCTGGAATTGGTCTAGTTATATACAGCACTGGCGTTTTCCCTGAGTTCAGTAACAATAAAAGCAATTCTGTGCTCCACATCCATTGATAGATTTACTTAACATACTACTCCCAGCACCATGACAATTTAAACCTGCTGACTAATACATCACTCAAAATGTCTTTCACTTTTGCAGCAATCTATTTTCTATACTGATTCACCAAATACAGAAACAAAGGATTGTTGAAAACTGTTATCTGTTCTTTGTCATTTTCCTTTGAGGACAGTGGCCAGATTACATCATCTTAGTTTTTAGAATAGAACTAAAGCTAGTGGTTCTGGTCACCTGCAAAGGTTGCAGTTGGAGCCAAAAGATGCACATTTTTCAGACTCAATTACTGTACATTGCTGTAGTCCAGCATTGTACTTAACCTTGGAACTGCTATGTGCTGACCCTGGAGCAAGGTAATTAAATGCTAAATTTTTAGCACTGACATCCATTATTTTGATAAGCACTTAGGCAGCCATTATCCTTTTACTTGGCAAAAATATAATCGACATTAAATCAAGATAAAACTATTATATTCAGACAGCTGATGTCATGCATGGAAAAACAGTAACAAACTTGGCTAGAAAAAGAGTATTTCTTCCCAGAGACATTGTGAGAGAAATTACTATATTTACAGGTTCCATTGAATTGCTTTTCAACTAGGAAGAAATTAAAATGTTCTTATCAGTAAATATATGTTAAAGATATACTGCATAGGGTATTAAAAGTATTTCAGTTTGTTAGCAGGGCAGTAGAGTTGTCAGCTATTTTATACTATAGGCTGTGTCAGCCCATCTCGCTGCCCCTTTCTTCCCACAAAAACAATAATGGTTCTTTAAAACATAGATTGTGGAATGGCAGTGTGATATTTACAGAATGAAGTTATAAAATATTAAGCAGTCACACAGTGATCCGAATGAACCAGTATTTAAAAGTTTTATGAAGTCTAAAATAAACACATTATTTCATTCACTTACTTCTATTAGTAGTGGAATGCAAACACTATATTATAGATAAGAGTCAAACTTTACTGAATATTTTATTTCAAATCAAATGTAATTATGTAATTCTATTTACACTGTGGAAATGCTATTTGCTCTGCTCTCAGGCTTCACATTACTGTGTGGGTTTTATAATATGTTTTAATTATATGTTGGAATGGAGTGGGAGCAGATGAAGTCAAAACCAACTGTTTTATAATATATTCCAAGCTTCTCTGTAACCTCAATGAAGTCAGTTAAAATAACTGAAGTATGGCAGGTTTGCTTTCATTATGACTTGCAATGCAAGAAACTACACTACAACACTCGATAATACTGCAATTTTCTATGCATGGTAATTGTTTTCTAGGATATTTCCAGTCACCATTATAATTCTTTGACAAGTGTTAATACTATCCACCAACATGTACATGCGAGTAGCCCTATTCTTGCTACCATGAGTATATTAGGATACAAAATTATCTCATTATTTATTAGCTGAAATGATTGATGGGGAAATACAGGCTCAAGGGGTTCTTCTATTACCACAGACATCAAACTGTATATATGCAGTACTGTACAAAATGTGTCTTTATGTCTCATTCCATGTTGTTACTGGGATATTTATAACTGCTGGGTAATTATGCCATCCAGTTAGGGACATTTACATAGCCAAACATTTGTGAGATCATCACAGATTCTAGATTATGTCAACATTCCACTCATACTTACCAGCCAGTTGTTCTGTGTCAAATGAAGGGACAAGAACCAAGCCTTTGAGATTGAAGTTATTCATCATGAGTACGACCTTCACACAATGTATTGTTTTCATCCATTTAGTAACTTACATAAAGACATCCTGTTTGTTCTCAGGAAACAGTCTTATTAAATTCAAAGTTGTTCTGTTTTTTGACAGTTAATTTGATTCCTGTGGCATAAGCCCCAGCTCCTGAGGGATATCTTAGCTTTCTGCCTACTTGCCTGCCTTATTAATTTAAGGGTGTCAGATAATTATAACAAGATTGTTGTAAGTGATCTCCTTTCCAGCCTGACTTTGGAGGTAAGTTGGGGTATTTTACTTTCCTCAGGACAATCTCTCTTCCTCTGGGTAGTATATTCAGTTTTTGTTTCCTACAGCAAGAATACATTTGGATTTGTGGAGCTCATTTTTACTTGTTAGCATTTTTGAGGGGTTAGTTTATTGTTGGGTTAACTTTTGAAGAAAAGCACTATTTTTGGTTTTAATTCCATTTTTCCACCAGTGGTCAGTTTTGTACACTTTTTTCTTGAAGCTTTGACAGAACTAATGCAGCTGCATAATTTTTTTGATGCAGACTCACAGTTGCATCAATGCTCAGTAATAAGAAAAGCACAATTGCTCAACATCCTGAAATGTTTGTAATTTGCAATGGCAAGTACCATTTGTGTCCATTCTAAGACCATGTCTTGCAAGTGCAGAAAAAACTGACACAACTGCAATGAAATTGCTACAGATGTAGCAAAACTGATGGAAGTCCAGAAAATATTAGCTGTAAATAGACACAATGCACAAACAGTTTGACGAATGACACAAAGGGCACAAAAATATAGATGCAAGGTTTTTCCAATGCAAGTTATTTTTAGGGAAGTAAATAATTCTCTTATAGATAAACAATACATGCTGTGACTTTAATGCAATACTGGTGCAGTGACCAGGTACAAACTAAATGTAGTAAGTCTGATGAATTTCTTATCTGACCGTTATAGGATGCCATGGTCTAGGATCCCTTTTCCCAGAAAGCTGGTATACCATGGGAAGGTATATCTGTTTTTATTGTCAGTGTCAGTAAGGTATATACCATGTAAGTTACAGTATCTTAAGGTATTTTACAATGAGAAACTTATCTGGGACTCTGAGGAGTTTGCCTCTTAAAACACCAGACTTACAAGCAACCCCTGCCTTTGGGGTCTTGATGCAGGCACATGCAGAATAATGTACTGGGGGATCATTTAATAAACTTAGATGTGTACAATTGATGCCCACTTGGATGCACACAATCCTGTTGCATTCTGTAACAGTTTCTGCAGGAAATAAGGCAATTTCAATGGCAGCTAATACCTTTTCTTAAGCAGGAATCTGTAACACTGCATTGCATCTTACCAGGCTCTAGTGTATCTCTGGACTAGAATTGCCTTCTTAGCAAGACTATCAGGAAAGCCCCTAATGTAAAGATAACCTTACTAAACATTGTGATTCATGCACCTCATCAGGGCTCTGAGATGGAAGAATAAGCAAAGAAATGGTTAGAGGAATCACAGGTATACTCTGTACTACCCTTATCATCAGTTATTGTAAGACATGTAGAATTTTATAGCTATCAAAGTCCCAGTCTACCATCATGCTTCTTGTGAACCTGATATGGACCAAATCAGGAAATTCACTGAAATGCTTTCCTGAATTTGAACACTGCACAACTCATGCAGAATAAGGTTTTTGAGACACGCAAAAGCATTCTTGCAAAAACACAGCAAGTGGTATCTTTTCAGAACTCATGCCTATGAAATGAGAGCAATCCCAAGTAAAAGATGTTTCAATTTCAACAGTGCAAAAACAGTAAAAATCCCCATAAAGCAGGCAACTTTTGTTAACAGTGTTAATGACAACAGAATAAATTGAACTCAAGGAGCACCTCCACCTCAGATTATATGTTATGGGTCTCAGCCTCAATTTGAAAGCTCAGGGCCTGCAAGCATGAACTTACATGTTAATAGATGATGCATTGATGGATTTACCAGTACAGAATCTATTTCTGTTCATGCAGATAACCACTCCTTTCTAGAGGCTTCCTAGCACATGCAGCTTTCTGCAAGACGTTCAGCAGATTCTAATATTTTATTTTATTTTATTCACTTTGTTGACCGGGTAAGTACACTGGCATGAGTGCTTTGTTTCAGGCATGTCCCAGCTGCATAAGCACAGGTAGTACAGTAGTATAAAACATTATTTACAACAAACATTTACATTGCATCATGAGTACAGAGGTAGGTAGCAAGTATAAAAGTTTATAGAGGTGATTGAGTACATTTGCTTGCTGTGAGGTAAGTAAAGAGAAAAACATGGTATAAAAGGAGAAAACAAGGATGAGGGGAAGGAGAATTAGCAAAAGCATTGGTATACAACAGATGCATAATAATGAGATTTCATCAGCTTTGTGAAGGCAGGAGGATGGGTGGGGGTATTGAGTTCCAGATAGAGGCAGCTCGGTAACAGATGGAAAATTGACCCATATTGGTGTGAAAAACTTAGATGGCGATGTTGTTGTTGGAGGTGGAATGGGAAGTGGGGAGATTTATGAAGGAAATCTGCCCGGCATGATAAGGAGGGGGTACCTAAGTGCAAAGTTTTCTTGATAAGGGAGGCAAGGGCTAGATTGGCTTTGAGGTACATGGGGATCCAATTTAAATTGCAAAGGATGGTGCATTGGTGAGTACTGTGGCAGCTGCCAGAAGCAAATCTGGCAATATTTTGGTATAAGATGTGCTTTTCATGTAGTACAGTTTTGCTGGCTGCATCAATGGTGAGTGAGCCATAGTCAAGTAACGTGAGAAGGTTAGCCTGAGTGAGTTTAATCCTAGTGTCAGGTGTCAGGAATTGGCAGACTCTATAGAGTGAGCCCAACTTCTGGTGGAGAAAGGTGGTTAGTGCTAGAGATGGGCTTCAAAAGAAAGACATGGGTCAATGTAGACCTCAAGGTACTTAAACGAATGGGTCTTTTCCAGGTAGGAGCTGCTTCCAGCATTGATGCTGAACATAGGGGATAACTTGTTAAGGTTTTGCCTTTCCTGGAATAATACAGATTGAGTTTTAAGGAGGTTAAATATCATTTCATCTTGTGTAAACCAGGCTTGGAACCTTACGAAGCAGATGTAGAGTGAAAGGTTCATTGAGTTGATGTCACTGTGGGTAGAGAGGATGGCGTCATCAGCATAAAGGAGTGTGTGTACTGGCTTACAGATAGTTGGGAGGTCATTTACGAAAATTGAATTATTTTTTTTTATTAGTTGTTTAACCAGGACTAGCACACTAAGCTGAAAGCTTTTTTACAGGTGTGACCTGGGAATACAGGAAAGTTAAGTGACTTGCTCAGGGTCACACAGTATGCAAGTGGAAGCTGCGGATTCAAACCCTGGTCTGGTCTGCTGGATGTCACCAGATTTGCAGCTCAGAGCCTTAAACCACTGCATTATACTGCCTCCCGGAGTGGCCCAAGAATAGAGCCTTGGAGGACTCCACTTAAGATGGTCTTAAATCCAGATAGCATGCTACTGATTTTGACAGCCAGTTTTCTATGGTGTAGGTAGTCTTTAAACCAAGCAAGGTAGGTGACAAGAGGCCAAGGGCTTGTAACCTGGATGTTAATACATTATGGTTGACAAGGTCAAAGGCCTTAGTCAAATTCATGAACACTACTCTGGTGACCTGACCTTTGTCCATAGCATTATAGATGGCATCAGTAAATACTACTAGGGCAGTGTCTGTACTGTGCCCTTTTCGAAAACCAAGTGATATTGTGCAGTTGCAGGTATTCAACTAGCTGGTTATGGACGCTCTTTTCTTGCAGCTTAGGCAGTACAGAGAGAATTGAAATTAGGCAGTATTTTTTAGGGAGTGCACCTTACCTTATGCAGAGGAATGACAGTGGACATTTCCAGAGGTCTGTAACAGCACTGGACAAGAAGGACAGGTTGAAGATTTTTGATATTGGTAATGCTATTTGAGATGCAGTGAGCTTTAAGAATTTGGGTGTACGTTCATTGGGTCTAGTGGAATTATCAGTTTTGAGGGTGAGAAGTAGCTTATAGACTTCATGATTTGTGACCTTTTAATGTAAAAAAGACTGCTTGAGGTCATTTAAGGCCTCAGTGGGACCGGGATTGGCGTATCCAGTGGGTCTGTATTCAGACAAGTCTCAGAAGAAGTAATTGAATAGATTAGCAAATTTTGAGTAGTCAATATAGTTATTGCCACCTGAGTTGATAGACATTTTGTGGAAGGGAACAAACACTTAGCAGAGTTGACTGACAGCCTGAACCTTTTGGGGTTGTTCAAGTTCAGTGACTGTTGGGATTTTAAGTGCTGACTTTTGGTTTTAAGGATTATATATCCATGAAGGGCATACGGTTTAGGCACAGACTGATATATCATTGTAGGTAAGGAAAAATGGGCAGACTAGGTGGGCCAAGTTGTCCTTACTGACCAGCAAATCCCATGTTTCTATATTTCTATTACATATCAAGGGATCATATACTTAGCATTCCTATGCAGGTGGCATGTAGCTTTGTCCTCAGTTACCTTAAATTCCAAAACAAAAAAATGTCAAGATGTTTTCTCTGCCAATTATAACAGTTAGCAATCTTTGTACAATACATTTGGAAACAGAGGCTCTGACAGATATCAGACATCTCATTATACTGCTTGCTCCTTTCTGAGGTTCAGTTCAATTCAATTTTACTGACATATCTCAACTGAGTGAAACACTGTCTTAAAGTTGCTACAAACACAAATATTTAAAAAACATCAAGTATTATGTTCTACCAATCATTTAAAATGAAGAAGGTGAGGGTGATATTTACTGTATGTACATTCACTTTAAGAAAATGGAAGTGGAAGGGGCAGTTATACATACAGTTATTCAATTCATATTAAACTAGTACAGATTTTAAAACAAGCAAATTTAAAAGCAGTTAAATTTTTGTTTTGATATCCTCAGATAGAAATTTTCCTCAGCAATAGGAGTGCATATCCAAATTGTACTGTGAATTTAGTTAAGGCTGGGTAACACATTAATGCTAAATTAAAATTTTCAGTGACTTATACCTTGGACATTCCTTGATGGCATTTCACAAAATTTTCAGATGCATGTATTCTGGCACAGAATCTCCTGATCTGCCAGTTTTAGTGAATTATGGTTCAGCATTTTATTTTGGTTAGAGATAGGCAAGCAATTTGAAAATGACCAATGTTTTCAAAAATATGGACCATTCACTCACCACTGTTCTTCTTACTTATGCAAAACAGTCAGAAGCATACAAATTGCCCTTGTCAGGGCTCTGTGGCTAATAGTGAAGCCACCATTGATCCCAACACATGGCCAGTATTTGGGAGCCCATCTCTTTCATGAACACTGTTGCAAGTGCTGGTCACTTACCTTCCTCTCTTCTGCATAAAAAAGGGGCATGTAAGACAATGTTTAATTAAAATGACCAGTGGTCACCATTAGCACAACTGTTACTACAATACCTCTGTTCCTCTCCATCCCTGTCCTCCTTGTAAAAATAATTACCCCCAACTACACTCTGTCATCACCTCCCTTCTCTTGTGACTCACAATGCAAAAAATGATACATGTGGCCCTTGGTGGGCAACCAGCATAGCCCATCTTCAACCTCAAGCTGGACATTACATACTGATTGTTGTGAAAGACACAGAATTAAATTATGTAAAGACTGCTCAAACTGTAGATGCACATAAAATAGCTTTCTTCAGCCATAAATTTATTTTGCATATAACATTTTTAAATATTTTCCACATTTTCATTAATCTGCAATTTGCCACCCTCCCTCATGGCCACATACAGTAAGTGTCAGAATTAGGCCACACTCAAAATGTGTTTTGTTGACACCCCAAAAGATTTGGGGTAGGATTTAACCCTTAGACTGTCAACAGAATTAGAACATATTGAGTTCTGAACAGATATATCAGTCCTGCAAGAGTTAAAGGTTAGCACGTCTGTGGTCATGATGGAGGGTTGCAATTTGCAGATTAATGAAAACAGGCTTAAAACATTAAAATGCTGAAGATATGAGTAACAGAATGTTAGGGAAAAATAAGTCTCTGTGAATGCATGTGCAATTATTTTGGACTGTTTCTTACATCTTGTTTTCAAGAATATGGGAAACATTTTGAAAATTATGAACTGCTCATGAACACAGGATCATTTTTTTACAACTTAATTTGAAGCAAGCTACAGGTCCAGAGCAGTGTTGGACAGGACAGCTGATTTGCATATGGCCCACAGGCTGTGCGCTCGCAAGTTGCAGGTCTGGGACAGTACCACATGGAGTACCTGGTTTGTGTATGGCAGGGCCAAATGTGCAGTAAGCAACAGGCATGGAGTACTATTTACTGTATCTCAAAAAAAAAGACAGAAAATTCATAGTGCAAAACTACATTAATGCACAAGTTAGGGATGCAGCGCAACATGTAAAAGTCAGAGAAATGCTGTCTTGGGGAAACAAAGTCCCCTGAGCCTGGAAAAATTTGAGGCATCACATTCCTTGGCATTTGAAAGGTCATTTGATGCAACATTGATGTTGCCCTAAATTTGAAACTGTGTTTGCAGGCAGAGAAACAACAGTTGCAAATCATTGGTGATGAAATTATGACAATATCTATGGTGCATTGCATAATTGATCAAACCCTAAGGAATTTGACACCACAGATTCAACAAATTCAATCAATCAAGTGGACTGTGTCACTAATACTGCATTTCCCTACTTTTAACATTTTGTGTTGCAACTCTAACTTATGAATTCATGTAGTATTTTTTTAATGAATATCAACAAGAGACAGAAGACAATTATATAGGTATGTTTTGTTCCATCCTCACTTCATAGAAAGAACTGGATATCCATTTATTACAAATGCCAAACAATGAATCAGCTTGATTATTATTTTTTAGTTGTTATCCATATCTTTGAATGGCACAAATAATGCAGCAATTCATAAATCTTTTAGCAATGCAGTTTTCTATTTCTGGGTTGGATACCTGTTCTGTTCATTTTGCCAAACAGGATCTTTATGCTTACAGTTAGAGGACTACACATAAAAAAACAGTTCTCACGGATGTCATTGTGGCACTGACCCAGTGGCACTGAGGGTTGAGGTGCTGGATGCCACACCTTGGACTATGTCGGCAACTTGGGTTCAGGAATGACCTCGGGTCATCAGGGTGCCAGTGTGGGGGGAGAACAGTATCAAGCATGCCAATGGGCAGCTCTCTTCTCCTGAGGATGGTGAGGGTGGGTTGGTGCCCCCAGTAGTTCCGCTGCCACTGTGTGGTGGTCCAGTGGGTAGTGTAGGCAGAGAGGGGTGGCAAACAGATACAGGAGGTGGAAGGGACTGAGCTGGCATCACAGGGTACATAGCATGCCTCCACATGCTCACACAGCCTTGTGCTGGGGCCTCAGGGGGGTCAGGGGATAAAACCTGTAAAATATCTATGTGGCCTCATCGCCAGTTGGTAGGAGGAGGTGACAGTGACCAAATAGCTCTATTAAAAAAAAGATGTAATTGTGGTGATTTGGCCACCTCAGTCATAATTTAGACATATTGCTGTCATATTTCTCTAAAAGTTTTATGTTTAAATTCCCCAAAAGGACATGATATCAGATTTACCAGATGGATGTGCATGATTTTTTTAAAAGGTGCTTGAGAAGAGAGACTGTATACTGAAAATGTCTGACATTCCTCTTTGCCTGAGACAAGTCTTGCTAAAGATAAACAGGAGTTGAATTCAATAGGGAATTGAACATTTCCTGGGAGCCATCTCCTCCACTAATAACATTTTAGATTTCAAAAAGGGGCATTGGTATTTCCTGGTAAAATGATCAAAGGAGACAAGTCCAGAAGAACAGGAGATAGGAGAAACTATCTTACTGTCATAAACTTTAACACTTCAAGAAAAAATAATTTGAGAACAGAATCTGGAAGTCTATTGCAAATACACTTCAAGTGTCATAATTCATCTCCATTTAAAATAGGTCAAGGGTTACTGTATCAGGCCTGCCAGGAAGTTGATGTGGTGAAGAAATCTAAATAAAATTCTGAGAAAGAGCAAGAGAGAGACCCCTGCTGGCATAAATATAAAGCCACTAGCTACTTCAAAGGACAGTTTTACAGAATGCAGGATCAGGGGTACTTAAGGCTCCTCAAAACAGAAACTCAGGGCATTTTGCAGAAGACATTTCTCCTGACACACAGAGACAGACTGCCTAACATACTGTACACTGAGAACCAGTAGCTGCAAAGAAAAACTGGATTTGCGAGACTTCATTTATTTTATGGACTTTTGATTCTCCATAGACAAGGTAGAAATTAGATAGTTAAATTTCACAGTGTGTTTTGTATGTATTTTGTCCAGCTTTGTTTTTTGTTATTCTGTAACCAAATGTCTGAGTCTTTTGTTTGTAAAGTCTTGTATGATAATTATTTAGTACTAGTAGAAGCACTTGCTTCTAATAACTGTCTGGAAGTACTTTTGTTGTGTGTGTGAAGGTAAGAAGATGTATTCAATCTGTGAAAGCCTGTTTAATGCTAAGGTGCCACCATCACTACCAAAGACTAGGATCCTGGAAGGGAATCTGGGTGCTTCGCTAGAGGAAATACACAGGGTCTCAGGAGGGGTCTGTAGAGTTCGAACTATGTTCCTGCACTACCTGGGGAAGAAGACACAATCAGGGTTACAAGGACTGCTCAGAAGAGCTCATAACACCTGGGTCCTTCCTTCAGTGAAGCAACCAATGAGGGTTCTTACCTGGCTACAGACTTGAGACTGTATTTTACTCTTACCCAGATTAGACAGAAAGCCCTGGACCCCATGATGGGTGTTCAATTGTGAACTCAGTGAGCAATCCAGAAAGATATGGGGAGGATATTCTTGTCCCTTCCTGTCATTGATTGCACTTAGGTGTGAGCACTGTGAGCTCAGTGGACGATCTCCCCAGTGGGTTAGTGACAGTCATTTCATCTCTTTCTTCTAGAGATTTTAAACACCATTCCTGAAACATTTTATTTTATTATAAATATCATGCTGTATTATTCTGAATACCCTACTGTACACCCTCCAGACCATTTACATCCTCTGTAGTGAGGCTGGTATGCCACATAGGGCATCCATATTCCAATATTGGTCTCATTACTATCTTAACTATCATTCACAACTAATGGTTTTTCAGACCTGCTCATTCTGATGCAGTGATGGAATATATGAAGTGATAAAATATCAGACTGATTGAGTTCATTTATCATCTCCTTCCCTTAATGTTTCCACTTAAAATCATTAGAAAATATTACTCCCAAAGGTTTCATTGTAACAACTCTGAAACGTCAGTAGCATCTTCAAATTGTCACTTCTTTATTTTTTAGCAGTTTGCCTTCAGTACTAATGTTTGTCATTAATTTCCATGTTATTTATTGTAGTTTAGCTGACCACATAACTAGGACAAGATTGCAAAGCTCTATATCTTCCCTGTTTTTGATGTGATATATCATCAACAATGATGCACATTGGCATACTATGACATTAGTGTGATAGCGAGCTTTTCAGGCTGTAAAAAGAAGGTCCTCTTTTCTTTAAATATTACAGTTGAAACCATAGATATAGTAGTTGATCCAAGTAAAGATTTGTGGTTCATCAATGTCCTGAGGTCATGGTGTGAACAGGATCCTGTTCCCACCCAGTGTGGCCAGTTGTGAGTCACTTAATCTCCTTTGAGGCTGGTATAGAGTGAATTTCTAGGTTCGCACACTGGGAGGATGGCAGGCCTCCTCACCCCCTGGGAAAGAGGTGGACTATGTTTTGGGTCCAGTCCAGATGTTATTGGTATCCTGTGCATAAGGATCAGTTTATCCCATATAGCCATTTGAGGGACCTTGGTATTAGAGTGTCCTGATGGTGAATATTGGTTCCTTCAAAGCCAGTTGAGAGTGACCACAGTTTTTACACTAGTCTCTGTAAGGCTTTGCACATCCCAAATGTTATTTCATGAATACCATGGGCTTCCAGAATATTCAGGAACTATTACTGAATAGCCCAATCCTGAATAGCCCACTATTTGTGGTATTCAGTATTCAGTTGTCAAATTGGCCATAAAAGTTTTATGACTGCTCACCTCACTCTTCCTCTTTAATGCCAGAGACTGAAAAATATAAAACTTTCCAATTGTCAACTTGTGGCACTACGCCAGGATCTGACAGCATCTTTTAAATGTCACCCCACCCTAGCATAACTCCCCCTCTTTCTTCCAAACCTGATTTTCTTATTGTAGCCAACTGTCTAGACCCAAATCCTTGATTTCAGTTGGGGAGGGGCTCGTTGTAATGAATCCCAGCTAGTAAGTCACCCCCCCCACAGCACACACTCACCCAACCTGCTTAATATTCTGCCTGTAGTAAGTACTGTTGAATGGAGTCAGTGAAAGGCTGTGTGATCGTAAGGGAGAGGTGGGGAAGTAGCATCATTACTGGTGCTATGTAGCTTGAGAGATAATACCTTGATCATCCACCACAGAATATTGTTTTGTGGAGGTGACCAGTGCCCATGGAATCATATTTTGCATGAGTGTTCAGTGAACACATGTATTTGGTGATGAGGGTGGCATCTATTATACCCCTCAAGTTGTGTGCCATTCCTTATACAATAATAAAGTTATGGCTAATATATAAGTCTGCAGCAGGAACAATTAAGCCTGCCTGCATGCACGGCACACCTGATATTGAATTTTGTTTAACACTGACCTGTGGCTGATGGCAGCTGGTAATGGTGGTGACTGGTCCATAAGTGCTAGCTGCCATCTCCGAGTCACAGTCAGAGGGAGCATACCATCATATGAGCATGGGGATTGAGGTCCATACTACCAGGGTATATTGATATTTGGTAGACAGTACTGGGTGGTAATATTAGCTGACTACAGAATCAGGACAAGACTGAAAAGCTCTATCTTCCCTGATTTATGGCCATAATAGATTATCAGCAGTGATGCACACTGGCACACTAGGAAGTGAGTGTGATAGGAAAGCCTTGCTGCCATCAAATTTGGAAAAGAAAGGTCACCTTTTTAGCAAATGTTACAGAAGTTCAAACCAGAGATACGCAGCAGCTATTCTAGATAAAGATTTGTGATTCATCATTGCCTTGGGAGCATGGGTGTTTGCAGGTTCCCAATTCAAGACCAGTGTAGCTAGTTGTGGGTTACTTCATCTCCTTCGGCTGGCTGGTATAGAGAATTCCTGGGTTCACAAAGTAGAAGAATGGCACACCTCACCCCCTGGGAAAGCACTGGAATGTGTTATATGTCCAGAACAGACATTATGTGGATCCTTTGTGAATAATAGTCAGTTTATTCTGTGACCTCACCTCGCTAATGGGAGCACGCCAAGAGGCAAGGGTATATTGGTATTTGGTACACAATATTGAGTGATAACATAAACACAACACTAAAGATAGAAAACTTCTACAAAGTATGGAGAGGGGGGCACTAGACTACCAGGGTAAGGCAGGTAACATTTATGGCACTATCAATGCCTACGCTAATACTGGAGTTGTCCTTTGAACTACATCTGTCAAGCACTAATATCACATACGATTCCATGCAATGATGGGACAGAACATTCATAGATAGCCTCACTTCTAGATTAAGTCTTCTACAATACACAGCCAAGAGAAAGTATAGCATGGCTTTTCAAGATTTCAAGATTTTTAATAAAAGACAGGAAAGGTGGTACAAACCAGTTGAGTTTACGCTCATTTACCGTGCTTTCCTAATAAGCACTGACACAAATTTGATTATTGCTAAAACAAACTTGTATAAGACATGCAAAATATTAATAAAATAGCAATTAATCAAAATTACAAAGTTAGAATAAATGATAAGCAATAGTTTGCACTACAAATAGAAAATACATTTCCATAATATATTTATAAACAAAAGTCACAACAGACCAGATGATTCTCATTAAACCAACTTTTTATACTGTACAGAGAGGGCAATGGCCCATCTGCAGGACATAAATACACAGGAAGAGGATTCCAAGACTTTGATCCTTGGTAGGTAAAGGTTTGATGCCCTATAGAATGTTTACCAGATGGGATAACAAATTCAAAACCTGATGCTAACCTACAATTATTTTTATTCAAATGAAATGTAAATAAAATCCTGAAGTTAGAGAGGTGCTTTCTGTTTAATACACTTCCTTGTCAGAATAAGGAGGATATCCAAAGAATGCTTCTGATCCATACTGTGTAATCCAGGGGACCTAAGCAGGTCACAGTTGCTGGTACACCTGGGGATTTGGAGGATACATCTTGCAAGTTTGTAATAAACCACATCAAGCTTGGCAAAGCAAGGCAAACTTTATTTTCACTTGCCCACTCTCAGAGGCTCTGGGCACAGTACAATCAAACAAAACAATTAACACCATAAAATAAACATTCAATAATTACTTAAAAGCACAATAAAATGAGGGTCTAATATTAGCAGGATTTCAAAATAATCACCTATAAATCTAAAATGGCTGACACATTCAACTACCAGACTGTGTCCAGAATGCCGAGCTAAATAAATAGGTTTTAAGGTGGGTTTGAATGCCTCAACTGATGGAGGCAGTGAATTCTTGCAGGATGGGGCTGGCGACACTAAAAGTTCTGTCCCCAGCAGTTTTTAACCTCATCCTGGGAATTGCAAGGCCCCTAGAGGAGGATCGAAGGAGCAGACCAGGGCAGCAGGTGTTAGAAGGTCCACCAGGTAGCCAGGACCCTGTCCATGTAGGGCCTTATAGGTGAGCAAGTCCACCTTAAAGAGTACCCTCCATTGAACCAGCAGCCAGTGCAGTTCATGCAACACTGACGTGATGTGACAGTATTTTGGCTATCCTGTCAACAGCCTGGCAGCTGCATTCTGCACCAACTGTAGTGGACAGAGAGTACCCCCAGAGTCCCTGAGGTAGAGCGCATTACAGTAGTCAAGCCTAGATGTCACAAAAGCATGCACCAAAGTAGGGAGGTCCAGGGTGGAACCAGGTGATTGATTCTAGCAATGTTCCTAAGATAGAAGAAACTGGACTGGACAATGAACAACACCTGATATTCAAATGTCAATCAACTGTCCAGGAAAATGCAAAGATCACACACCCTAGAGGCAGCCTTCAATGGGATGGACCCCAGAACTAATCCAGTATCTTCCCCAGAGGCCATCCAATCATGCCTCCTGTTCAACTCTACCACCAGTACCTCCATCTTATTGGGGTTCAGTCTCAATCAACTAGAGGCTATCCAGTCATTAATCTCAACCAGGTAGTTGCTTAGTACTTCCGCTGCATTGGATGTCCCAGGGGCAAAGTATAAGCACAGCTGGGTATCATTGGTATAACAATGAAACTCCAAACTGTACTTCCTAATGAGCCCTCCCAGGGGTAGTATATACATGGCAAACAACATTGGTGACAAGACTAAACCCTGAGGTATTCCACAAGACAGAAGACTAGGGGAGGAGGAGGAGAAAGTCCCCATCTCCACCCTTTGCCACCTGTTTGTGAGATAGGACTCGAACCAGAGGATGGCAACGCTGGTGAGTCCACAAAATTCCCTCAGGTAGTCGAGCAGCACACAATAGTCTACTGTGTCAAAAACTGAGGAGAGTTCAAGGAAAATGAGAATTGTCCACTCTCCTCAGTCTCTCACCCTGAGGAGATCATTATGCACTTGAACTAATGTGATTTCCATACAATGCCCAGCACAAAATCCAGACTGCAGCAGCTCATAGTTATCAAACGCCACAGGGTGTTCTACCAGCTGATGCACCACAATCTTCTCAACAACCTTTCCCAAGAATGGCAGGTTGGAGACAGGATGATAATTCGTCTTGACGTTAGGGTCTAACGATGATTTCTTCAGAAGGGGTCTCACCAATGCCTCCTTCAAGGCATCTAGGAAGACCCCCTCTGACAAAGAGCACCAGACAATCAAGATGAACACTAGGACAACAGTGTCAACACATCCCATTAAGAAATGAGTCAGCACTGGGTCCAGTTCACAATATGTGTGCTTCAGCCTTATGGCCACCTCAATGACGTTGGCCACCTCCACTGGTTTAAACTCCCTCCAACCAGGTGGAATGCCATGTAGACGATCTGGTGACCACTGTCAGCCATAACTATAGCTTGCTGGTGGAATTCCCCTGCCTGATGGTGGACAACCTGTCTGAGAAGAACTGAGCAGACTCATTGCACAAAGCCTCAGAAAATGTTTTTGGCTGTAGATAAGCAGGATATAACAGCCTGTCCACAATCCAAAAAAGCAGAGCTGGTCAGTTCTTCCCAGCAGCAATCTCCCTGGAAAGGAACACTGCTTTCTTATGGTTGATTGCTCCCTGGTACACACTGTAGTGTGTACACAGGGCCAGTCCGTCCACCTCCAGTCTAGTCCTCCACCACCAGTGCTCCAGCCTCTGACTCTTGATCTTCAATGCCTTGAGCCCCCATCAAACCACAGGGACCTCAAATGCCAAGATCTGGGTCATACAGGGACCGGTGCAAGGGAGTCCAGTGCCCCAGCTATCGTTCTATTATAGGCGGCGACTGCTTCACCCACACACCTCCTGCATGCACTGCCCACACTAGATAGGCCCTCTACCACCAGAAAACCCTCTGGGATCAAACCCCACAAAGGGTGTAGCTTACCATCTCTGCAGGGGGAGGGATCTCAGGGGGGGGCCCTGAGCAAGAACTCCACTATGCAATGATAGGACCAAATGACCAGTATCAGTCTTGAGGTTACCAGTCTCAAGCCCCAGTGAGAAGACCAAGTCCAAAATGTGACCACCCTGGTGAGTCATGGTAGGTCCAGAGAAGTCATTATCTGGAGGAAGTGATAACCTAACCTAGATGATTATTCATCAGGTAAAACACTGAAGTACTCCAGGACCAAACACCTGGGGGGCCTTCAATGTTCCACCGACAACAAAATCAGCTACTTCCTGCAGGAACTCTACTGCCAACCCAGGTGGGCGGTAAATCAGGAGAATCCTGCAAACCTGTACCCGGACCATCACGGATGGCCACACATTCAAAAGAACTCATTGTTCCCACTGGGTGCTCGGTGAAGCCTAGTTCAGATCTAAAACAGATGGCCACACCCCCACTCCTGCATTCCACTTTGGGACACTGTGCAAAAGAGTACCCGGGGGGGGGATGGCGGCCTCTAAAACAGGGTCAGCATCATCGCCCAACCAGGTCTCTGTAATGCTTACCAGACTGACCAACAAAACCAGATCCGCAATAATTGTGGTCTTATTTCTGATCGACCTGACATTGCATAGCACAGATCTTAGGGGATTGGTGGACAGTGCAGCCATTTTGGCTGCCTTCCCACTCGGTCTCATCAGAACCTTGGGAACGGGAACAAAACACGTCTGGCATCTCTCGAGGACCTATTGAACCCCAGGGTGCCTTTTACACCCAACCACCTCTATCCTGCCCCCCTCTGACATGCACAGAGCACCCCACCAGCTCCGACCCATGTGGCACCTCCCAATTCTGACCTCCCAGCAATGACGTGCTGTTGTGTTAGATACTGGGAGGGCAGTGAAGACTCATGAGTCTAATGGCTGTGATGCCCTGTACACAATCCTAGCCCACCCCTGCTCACCGGACACCCCAGACACATGTCAATCAGCCAAAAATAAATAAGCCACACACAACCAATCATACACTAATAAAGTCAAGCCCTCAACCACACACCACACTCACACCACCAACCACACCTCTTCCGATCACCCTTAACAAAACCAAAAATGTAAATCACTTACAATCAGAAGAAATCGCAAATATGCAGTGTGCTGCAGCAACCAAAATATCTAGGAAAGATATAAAAGTCCCAGCTGAAGGAGACAAAACTGCCAGTCTACAGATCCAGCCAACAGGCTAGCAACAGCTTCAAGCAGGGGGATGCTTGGTGCTCTCACCACCAAGTTCCTAAATCAGATAGTACAACTCTGGTAGCTGACAGATAGCCAATAGTTCTGTCTGAAGCAGCCTTTCAATGTCTCTCCAAACTTCTCTCCCTCTCACCAGAGCGGTTTAAGATAAAAGACACAAGTCACTCACCCCCATGAGCAGGAGAGTCACCAGGAAAACAATCTCCCACCAACTTCTGCCTCTAACAGGGCTTTTCCCTCTGCACAAATTAACTGGAGCAAAATTATCCAGAGTCTACCGAGAAACCCCACACCACTCAAAGTCCCCAGTCCAGATGACACAACAAGATGGGAGGGGGCACCTCACTTAGGCCCAGGATCTGCAACAACTACGTGTGAGTAGCAGGAGACAGGCAGGGTTCTCCCAGAGGGGCAGCAGAGCTCCCAGTCCTGCCTCACTAGCTACCCCCGCCACTCAACCACTGCCCCACACTACAGATCCCCTCAGTCCCTGAGGCAGCCCCTAACAGCAGCAGCAGTACCACACAGTTCCATTGAGTAAAGCGAGTTAAATGAGGATCCACTGTTGATAATACATGACAATTGCCAGAATCCACTCAAACACTGCTTGAGTCCTCCAACGCCACTGACAACACTCGCTCCTCTTCCCCTGCCGTAGGTGAGTAATGGGGCTCCAACTTCAGTCCTGCAGAAACAGTCTGCATTCTATAATTTTAGAAGCTGCAACACACTCTATTAACCACTTCCCTGACTAAAAATAAAAACCTATAAAATCTAATCTTCCTCTCTTTCCCAGCTCTGCCTATACTAATTGCCCTGCTATAATTCTGGCTAAAAAAAAATACATTTAAAAACCCTTTTCGAGGCTAGAAGTCCAGTCCTCTTCTAAACATTTAGGTGAATCCAACTGTAAGCAAAATCACTAGCAAAAAGCCCCCAAACAGTATTTATCCCTAAATTGTCAGGCCCAAGACTGGAGCCCAAACTGATAACATCCAGCGTGGCTACTGGAACAATGAGTTAAAGCAGCCCTGAAATAATTTCAGACCCATAGTCTATTAGAGGAAGAGTCATAGATTAAACTAACCTCATTTTGACACTGAGAATAACAACCTTTGCACTGATACAAAAACCCTATTTGAGCATTTACCTTCTTTACAATTATTATTATATGGTGGTTTCACTTAAGACACTCATTAAGCCTCATGTCTCAGTATTTATAGTAAAGAAATCTCTGGAGAATGGAATTATTATGAGTAGTTATATTCAAATTAGGGCAAGATTTTAAGCAACAAAAGGTACAGGACTGCATGGCCCAAGTTTTTGTTTACTCAACATGAGTAGGTTAAGATGAAAAATGATTGAACCTCGTTAAGTGCAAAAGTTAGATTGCAAGCAAAGAATATTTGAATTCCAGCCATAGATTATGGTGCCAACAGCATAAAGATGTAAACCTATGTTTGTCTGAGTTAACTTTAAATCATTAATGAATAAACTGAAAAAGCAGTGGGCTCAGGAGAGACCCTGAGGAACACCACTGCTCACAGATACAACATGAGAAAGTATACCATTGATTGATTGATTATTTTCTGGACTTTTGATTCTCCACAGACAAGGTAGAAATTAGACAGTTAAATTTCACAGTGTGTTTTATGTATTTTGTCCAGCTTTGTTTTTGTTATTCTGTAATCAAGTCTTTTGTTTGTAAGTTTTGTATGATAATTATTTAAGTACTAGTAAAAGCACTTGCTTCTAATAACTGCCTGGAGCACTTTTGTTGTGTGTGTGTGAAGGTAGGAAGATGTATTCAATCTGTGAAAGCCTTTTTAATGCTAAGGTGCCACCATCATTTCCAAAGACTAGGATCCTGGAAGGGACTCTAGGTGCTTAATTAGAGGAAATACACAGGGTCTCAGGAGGGGTTGGTAGAGTTCGAACTATGTCCCTGTACTACCTGGGGAAGAAGACACAATCAGGGTTATGAGGACAGCCCCAAAGAGCTCGTAACACCTGGGTTCTTCCCTCAGTGCAGCAACCAATGAGGGTTCTTACCTGGCTACAAACTTGAGACTGTATTTACTCTTACCCAGATTAGAGAAAGCCCTGGGCCCCATGATGGGTGTTCAATTGTGAACTCAGCGAGCAATCCAGAAAGATATGGGAGGATATTCTTGTCCCTTCTGTCATTGATTGCACTTAGGGGTGAGCACTGTGAGCTCAGTGGACCGCTTGAGTGGGTTAGTGACAGTCATTTCATCTCTTTCTTCTAGAGATTTTAAACACCATTCCTGAAACATTTTGTTTTATTACAAATATCATGCTGTATTATTCTGAATACCCTACTGTACAGCCTCCAGACCATTTACATCTTCTGCAGTGAGGCTGGTATGCCACATAGGGCATCCATATTCCAATATCGGTCTCATTACTATCTTAACTATCATTCACAACTAATGGGTTTTCAGACCTGCTCATTCTGATGCAGTGATGGAATATATGAAGTAATAAAATATCAGACTGACTGATTTCATTTATCATCTCCTTCCCTTAATGTTTCCACTTCAAATCATTAGAAATTATTACTCCCAAAGGTTTCATTGTAGCAACTCTGAAACTTCAGTACCATTAACTTCAAATTGTCGCTTATTTATTTTTCAGCAGTTTACCTTCAGTACTAATGTTTGTCATTAATTTCCATGTTATTTATTGTAGTTTAGCTGACCACATAATTAGGACAAGATTGCAAAGCTCTATATCTTCCCTATTTTTTTGATATGATATATCATCAACAATGATGCACATTGGCATACTATGACATGAGTGTGATAGCGAAGCTTTTCAGGCTGTAAAAAAAAAGAAGGTCCCCTTTTCTTTAAATATTACAGTTGAAACCATAGATATACAGTAGTTGATCCAAGTAAAGATTTGTGGTTCATCATTGTCCTGAGGGCATGGGTGTGAACAGGATCCCTGTTCCCACCCAGTGTGGCCAGTTGTGAGTCACTTAATCTAATTTGGGGCTGATATAGAGTGAATTTCTAGGTTCACACACTGGGAGGATGGAAGGCCTTCTCACCCCCTGGGAAAGAGGTGGACTATGTTTCTGGTCCAGTCCAGATATTATTGGTATCCTGTGCATAAGGATCAGTTTACCCCATATAGCCATTTGAGGAACCTTGGTATTAGAGTGTCCTGATGGACACTAGGTTTAGAGTAGAGGTGAATATTGGTTCTTTCAGAGCCAGTTGAGAGTGACCACAGTTTTTACACTAGTCTATGTAAGGCTTTGCACATCCCAAATGTTATTTCATGAATACCATGGGCTTCCAGAATATTCAGGAACTATTACTGAATAGCCCACACCTGAATAGCCCACTATTTGTGGTATTCAGTATTCAGTTGTCAAATTGGCCATAAAAGTTTTATGACTGCTCACCTCACTCTTCCTCTTTAATGCCAGAGACTGAAAAATGTAAAACTTTCCAATTGTCAACTTCTGGCACTACGCCAGGATCTGACAGCATCTTTTAAATGTCACCCCACCCTAGCATAACTCCTCTCTTTCTTCCAAACCTGATTTTCTTATTGTAGCCACCTGTCTAGACACAAATCCTTAATTTCTGGTGGGGAAGGGCTCGTTGTAATGAATCCAAGCTAGTAAGTCACCTCCCCCGCAGCACACACTCACCCAGCCTGCTCAATATTCTGCCTGTAGTAAGTACTGTTGAATGGAGTCAGTGAAAATCTATGTGATCATAAGGGAGAGGTGAGGAAGTAGCATCATTAATGGTGCTATGTAGCTTGAGAGATAATACCTTGATCATCCACCACAGAATATTGTTTTGGGGAGGTGACCAGTGCCCACAGAACCATATTTTGCATGAGTGTTCAGTGAACACATGTATTTAGTGATGAGGATGGCATCTATTATATCCTTCAAGTTATGTGCCATTCCTTACAGTAATAAAGTTATGGCTCATATATAAGTCTGCAGCAGGAACAATTAAGCCTGCCTGCATGCACGGCACACCTGATATTGGATTTTGTTTAACACTGACCTGTGGCTGATGGCAGCTGGTAATGGTGGTGACTGTTCCATAAGTCCCAGCTGCCTTCTCCGAGTCACAGTCAGAGGGAGCATACCATCATATGAGCATGGGGATTGAGGGTCCACTACACTACCAGGGTATATTGATATTTGGTAGACAGTACTGGGTGGTAATATTAGCTGACTTCAGAATCAGGACAAGACTGCAAAGCTCTAAATTCCCTGATTTATAGCCATATCAGCAGTGATGCACACTGGCACACTAGAAAGTGAGTGTGATTGCAAAGCCTTGCTGCCATCAAATTTGAAAAGAAAGGTCGCCCTTTTGCAAATGTTACAGAAGTTCAAACCAGAGATACCCAGCAGCTATTCCAGATAAAGATTTGTGGTTCATCATTGCCTTGGGAGCATGGGTGTTTGCAGGTTCCCAATTCAAGACCAGTGCTGCTAGTTGTGGGTTACTTCATCTCCTTAAGTGGCTGGTATAGCGAGAATTCCTGGGTTCTAAAAGTAGAAGAATGGCACCACCTTATCCCTGGGAAAGCACTGGAATGTGTTATATGTCCATAGCAGACATTATGTGGATCCTTTGTGAATAATGGCCAGTTTATGCTGTGACCTCACCTCGCTAATGGGAGCACACCAAGAGGCAAGGGTATATTGATATTTGGTACACCATATTGAGTGATAACACAAACACAACACTACAGATAGAAAACTTCTGGAAAGTATGGAGGGGCACTGGACTACCAGGGTATGGCAGGTAACACTTATGGCACTATCAATGCTTATGCTAATACTGAGTTGTTCTTTGAAAATGTAACTACATCTGTCAAGCACTAATATCACATATGTATTCCATGCAATGATGGGACAGAGTATTCATAGATAGCCACCACTTCTAGATTAAGTCTTCTACAATACACAGCCAAGAAGAAAGTATAGCATGGCTTTTTCAAGATTTTTAATAAAAGACAGGAAAGGTGGTACAGACCAGTTGAGTTTTCGCTCATTTACCGTGCCTTCCTAATAAGCACTGATACAAAATTTGATTGTTGCTAAAACAAACTTGTATAAGACATACAAAATATTAATAAAAATAACAATTAATCAAAATTACAAAGTTAGAATAAATGATAATAAGCAATAGGTTGCAATACAATTAGAAAATACATTTCCATAAAATATAAACAAAAGTCACAACAGACCATATGATTCTCATTAAACCAACTTTTATACTGTGCAGAGAGGGCAATGGCCCATCTGCAGGACATAAATACAGAGGAAGAGGATTCCAAGACTTTGATCCTTGGTAGGTAAAGGTCTGATGCCCTATAGAATGTTTTCCAGAAGGGTTAACAAATTCAAAACCTGATGCTAACCTAAAATTATTTTTAATCAAATGAAATGTAAATAAATCCTGAAGATAGAGAGTGCTTTCTGTTTAATATACTTCCTTGTCAGAATAAGGAGGATATCCAAAGAATGCTTCTGATCCATACTGTGTGATCCAGGAGACCTAAGCAGGTCACAGTTGTTGGTGCACCTGAGGATTTGGAGGATAAATCTTGCAAGTTTGTAATAAGCCACATCAAGCTTGGCAAAGCAAGGCAAATTTTATTTTCAGGCACCACTTCCAGAGGCTCTGGGCACCGTAAATCAAACAAAACAATTAACACCATAAAATAAACATTCAATAAATACTTAAAAACACAATAAAACAAGCATTTGTCAATGCTGAATGTTTGCTTGCTGGCATTGGCAGTGGTAGTGTAGAAGTTACAGAGCTGTTTAATAGGAATGGCAGTGAAGTATTGAACTGAAGCCAATCCCACCACCACCCTGCAGAGAGTGACAGGCATTGGGGTGTGTGTTTGGGTTGTCAGGCATAATGGCCATGCCATTTCACCACACCCCACCCTGCAGACACTGACAAGTGTCACAGTGTTCCTTGGAGTCTTTGGCCCTTATGTGCACCCCATTTTGTTAGGAAATACAGTGAGATGGGTATATAGAGAATAGAGTGAACTTTGGGGTCGAGGATTCAAGGCATACCTCGATGCCTCTCACTGGCTGCAAGGTGTGGAATGGTATGAGCATTACAGGCAAGAATCCGAAGTCACACCCCTGATGCCTGTCATTCTCTACAAGGTTTTGGGTTATGGTTGGAAACCCTAATACCTCAGGCATTCATTGGTATTTTCACTCCAAATTTTCAACATTTTTTTGTGACCCCACCTCATGAACAGGGGATATCAGTTTGTTAGCTGAAAGCTGCTTATGCACAGCGACTACGGCATTTAGCACCACAGGTGCAAAAACATTCTGAACAGGATGTAAAAATGACAGCTGTACTGTTCATGAGAGGTGTAAAATGGAAATGTTGCAAATCTGCAGTAAAATATTAAAAAATAGTGAAGTCACAAGCATACATAGAAACTGTGCAATGCACACCCGTAATATAATTAGGTTGGGATTTTTACAGCAGATTGTCAACTCAGGCATTTTGGTGCCTCCGATCATGAACAGTGTCACTGTGATTTTCTTTATCTATGCGAACAATGATTTTCCACAGCGACCACGCATCTCTGCGCTGAAAGTGTGAAAACACACTTCAGCCATGTTGTGAAAAAATGACAGCTGTACTGTTCATAAGGAAGTGTGGAAAAATGCCACTGGTGAAAATCTGGACTGAAAATATTACAAAGTCATGAACTTACGAGAGTGCGTGGAAACTGCGCAATGCTCACTCGTAACACAGTCATTTTATGGACTTTTGTCACCAAATTTTCAACATAGCCATTTTAAGACCTCTGCTCATGAACAGTGTAACTGTGATTTTCTTAATCTGTCCTAAACATTGCTTTACTTTTCCAACAGCACCATTGTACACTACATGTGCGAAAACACATTTTGGGCGACATATATGAAAATGGCAGCTGTACTGTTCAAAAGGAAGTTTAATAAAATGGCAATGTTGAAAATCTGGAGTGAAAATATTAAATTCGCAAACTTACGAGCATGCATAGGAGCTGCGCAACGCATGCTTGTAAAACAGTCATTTTTAGGAATTTTTTAACAAATTTTCAACATAGCCATTTTAAGACCTCTGCTCATGAACAGTGTCACTGTGATTTTCTTAATGTGTCCCATACATTGATTTTGCACATCAACTGCATCATTGTGCGCTACATGGGCGGAAACACATTTTGGGCAAGATGTGAAAAATGACAGCTATACTGCTCATAAGGAGGTGTGGTAAAATGTCAATGTTGAAAATCTGGAGTGAAAATATTGAAAATTTGCGAACTTACGAGCCTGCGTAGGAACTGTGCAATGCACTCTCATAAAACAGTCATTTTTTTGAATTTTTGTACAAAATGTTCAACATGGGGTTTTTGGGACCCCTTCTCATAAATGATGTCACTGTCATGGTGTTATTCGGGCCCAAAAGGTGATTTCATGCAGTGACTGCAAAATCACCCTTCTGGCCTGAATAATGCCATGACAGTAACATCGTCTGAAGGGTTCCAAAAACCCATGTTGAAAATTGGTAAAATTCCAAAAATGCCTGAGATATGCAACAAAGTTGAAAAAACCCTATCTAGCCCATTATACAGCTTACAGCATTTCCTCAGTTCGTAGTCGGCTTTGAAGAGTGCAGACGTGTTCCCGGTCCACATGATCGTCGCTGAGCTCCAGAGGTAAGTATGGGGTGGGGGTTTGGGGGGCTGGAGTGCGCAGTGGGTGGGGTGTGAGTTGTGGGGAGAGGCAGGAAGACTGCGTGGGACTGTTTTTCTTTACAGGATTTAAAAAAAAACGGCGTGGGACATTTGCCATGCTGGGCGAGGCTCCCAGCTTGCACAGAGATAACTGGGGCCGTGGAGCTGACGGGATTAGGCATCCCGTCGGCCATATGATCAGTTGCCACGCTGGGATGGGCTCCCAGCATGGCACCCAGTACTCGTGGGGTGAGGACAGTGGAGCAGGCGAGGATTGGGCACCCCGTCGGCTATTCTATGATTGCCATGCTGGGGTGGGCTGGCGTGTGGCATGTGGAGAAAACTTTGGGGAGGCGCAGCACAAGCCCGGCCAGAGTTGGGCACCCGTTGGCTATCTGATGTGTCTTGAGGGGAGGGCAGCATGCAGTATGCATGTGTTTTGTGTGTGTGTGTAGGGGAGCTGCGCATGGCAAGTGATATCTTTTGCTGATCACTGAGCGTAGCTCCCCTTTCAACTATATGCCACTGCATTTTGAGGCTTGTCATAGACAGCTCCAGCATGCATTGGCTTTCAGGACGCGCCTGCCAACACACTGACTGAATTGGAAGAGGGGTGACACACCTCTGAAATCTCAGATGATGGCACTGTGTTTCTTGCACATGCGTGCAAGCAAACATAATAAGGTCTAATATCAGCAGGATTTCAAAAATAACCACCTATAAATCTAAAATGGCTGACACATTCAACTACCAGACTGTGTCCAGGAATGCAGAGCTAAATAAATGGTTTTAAGGTGGGCTTTGAATGCCTCAACTGAAGGGGCCTCCCATATTGATGGAGGCAGTGAATTCCACAGGATGATGCCAGCAACACTAAACGTTCTATCACCGGCAGTTTTTAACCTCATCCTGGGAATCGCAAGGAGGCCCCTGGAAGAGGATTGAAGGGAGCGGACCAGGGCAGCAGGTGTTAGAAGGTCCACCAGGTAGCCAAGACCCTGTCCATGTAGGGCCTTAAAGGTGAGCAAGTCCACCTTAAAGAGTACCTCCATCGAACCAGCAGGCAGTGCAGTTCATGCAACACTGACGTGATGTGACGAGTATTTGGCTATCCTGTCAACAGCCTGACAGCTGCATTCTGCACCAACTGTGGTTGACAGAGGGTACCCCAGAGACCCTGAGGTAGAGACTGCATTACAGTAGTCAAGCCTAGATGTCACAAAGCATGCCCAAAGTGGGAGGTCCAGGGCAGAACCAGGTGTTTGATACTAGCAATGTTCCTAAGACAGAAGAAACTGGACTGGACAATGGACGACACCTGATATTCAAATGTCAATCCATTGTCCAGGAAAATGTAAAGATCACACACCCTGGAGGTGGCCTTCAATGGGACGGACCCCAGGACTAATCCAGTATCTTCCCAGAGGCCATCCAATCATAGTCTCCTGTTCGATTCTACCACCAGTACCTCCATCTTATCGGGTTCAGTCACAATCGGCTAGAGGCCATCCAGTCATTAATCTCAGGCAGGTAGTTGCTCAGTACTTCCACTGCATTGCATGTCCCTGGGGCAAAGTATAAGTATAGCTGGGTATCATTGGCATAACAATAAACTCAAGCTGTACTTCCTAATGTTCACTGACTCACTCAACACAGGAGTGGTTCCAGAGGACCAGAAGAGGGCACATGTGGTCCTTCTACACAAAAGTGTAAGTAAGGAGGAGGCAGGCAACTATAGGCCAGTCAGCCTCACCTCAGTAGTGGGTAAGATCATGGAGACACTGCTTAAGAAAAGAAATAGTGGCACACTTGGAATCCAGTGGGCCCAGGATCCAAGGCAACAAGAATTCACAGCAGTTAGGTCATGTCAGATGAATCTGATAGATTTTTGTTAACTGGGTGATAAAGGAAGTAAATTAAGGGGCAAGTTGGATTGCCATTTTGATTTCCCAGCAAGGCCTTCAACACTGACCACACAAGAAGCTGGTTAACAAGATGGGTAGTCTGGGCATGGGGCAAAAGGTTTTAAACTGGGTGAGGAACTGGCTAACAGACAGGAGACAGATGGTGGTGGTTAATGGGATCCAATCTGGGGAGAGGGTGAGCAGTGGGGTACCTCAGGGATCATTCCTGGGCCAGTCCTTTTAATGTTTTCATTAGTGACATTGCAGAAGGGCTGGAGGAAAAATCTGCCTGTTTGCAGATGACATCAAGATCTGCAACAGAGTGGATACTCTGGATGAGGTGGAGAGAATGAGGAGGGTCCTGAGGAAGTTTGAAAATGATCAGAGTGTGGCAGCAGAGGTTTAATTCAAAAGTGCAAAATAATGCACCTGGGATGGGGAACCCTGGGGAGACCTACAGGATGGGGTGTGGGTTGCTGACTATCACCAAGGAAGAAAGGGATTTGGGGGTAATCATTTCAGATGACCTAAAGGTGTCTAAGCATTCTACAAAGGCTGCAGGGAGGGCCAGTGGCATGCTGAGATGTATAGGCAAAGGTATCACTAGCAAAAGGTGGGAAGTAGTGATGCCTTTGTATAAAACACAACTCAGTCCTCACCTAGAGTACTGTGTGCAGTTCCAGAGACCACACCTTCGTAATGACATTGACAGGGTGCAGGTGGTCCAGACAAGGGCAATTAAGATGGTACAGGGCTTGCATGAGAAAACATATGAGGAGAGATTAAAGACTTTAATATGTACTCACTGGAGAAAAGGAGGGATCTGGGGGACATGATAGAAACTTTCAAGTACCTTAAGGACATAAACAAGGTGCAGGGGGTGTACAAGAATGAGAGGGCATGATATGAAATTTGAAAGTGGCAGGTTAAGGAAAACATGAGGAAGTTTTTCTTTATAGAGATGTGGTGGACAAATGGAATAGTCTGCCACAGGAGGTGGTGGGAGTAGGCACAGCGGAGGTTTAAACATGCCTGGGTAGGCATAAGAGAACCTTAGAGCTGGGAAGAGGAGAATGCCTCTGGTCAGATAGGGCCAGATGACACAGTAAAGTTTGGCTTACAGGCTGACTGGATGGGCCTAGCGATCCTTATCTGCCAACAAATTCTGTTTCTATGTTTCTATCTGATGCCTATTAAGCAAGTAACTGTCTAGCCAACTATAAACATTTTAATTTAGGCCTGAAAAACTCAGTTTTTGTATCAAACATTTACGATTTATTGTGTCAAAGGCCTTGGAGAGATCAATAAAAATTGTCCCTCCCACAGAACCACTGTCAATCGCAGTTTGCAAGCCATTAGTTACTTTAACAGTGCTAACAGGGTACTACAGTAAGGTCTAAAGCCAGATTGGAATGACAAATATGGTTAATGGAGTTTAAATATTTAGAAATTTGCATTTCAACAAGTTTCTAAGACCATTAACACAATAGAGATAAGAGAAATAAGTTAATAATTTAAAAACAAAGTATTGTTACCAGGCTTATAGATTAGTACAACTTTTGTCAGCTTCTACAAGTCTGGAAAAAATGCCTGAATAAATGAACATGTTAAAAGACAGACTAGAGGTGGCACATTACTGGAGCAGTTTATTTCAAAAACTTCTGGCTAATACCATCAGGCCCCTTAGTCTTTCTTTTTTTTTTTTCAAAATATTTTATTGAGAAGTGTGGATGCTACAGCAAAGATTACAATCAAAGGCATCTTACAATGTCAATTTTTCCAGCTTTGAATAACAATACATTAAGGTTTACATACAGGTAGAAGACAGACGGTGTGCAAAAAGCCTAGTACAATACTGTGGTGATTTTGAAATGTTTGAATAAAGTAAATAATTTCACCTAGGTTGTTGCCCAGAGAAGAGTTGATTTGTTTCTAGGCTGTTAGGAGGAGCATACTGGTAGATTTATACATTGGAGGGCTCCATAGGGCTGAAGGTGCGCTTATTCAGATAGGAAACAGATCCATCTCAACAGCCACAATCAGTGGGTTCCAGGTATCCAAGAACAGTCATTTCTTGCCCAAAGCCATGTAATGCATTCTCCAGGGTCATCAAGGTTACTGACCCACTGTTGAATGGTGGGTGTCGAGTTGGCCAGCCATGATTGTTCTATGGTTTTCTGGGCATTAACCAATTCCAAGGATCATAAAGGGTTGGAGGATTTTCCCCCAGGGTGTAGGGGGTCAGGAACCAAGAGTAGTTCTGCAGGAACTAAAGAGGGTTGGTAGCCCAACACATCAAACATAATGTTATGCACATTATGCCAAAAAGGATCCACCCTGGGACATGAAAGGGAGAGGTGTAAGAAATCCTCTGGCCTGCTGAGGCACTTGGGACACCGGTCAGGCCTTTGTGGATCTATTGCATGAAGCCTAGCCAGTGTTACATATGCCCTGTACAAAAAATTAATCTGTGCCTGCTTGAGCTTATTACTCCTGGAACAATACTTAAGGTGCATACAGGCCTGTCTCCACAATTGCATATCAGAAGGAATGTTTAAGTCCAACCTCCAGGCCTCTTGCACCTTTCTCAAGAGCCAGTATCAGCATTCTGGATTATCTGGCAGTATGTAGTTAATGATTTTTGCTTAGCTGAGGCTAATGTAATCCCTCCTCAAAAGGGGATGTCTACACCCAGCCACAAGTGGTGTCCAGGGAGCCCCCCAGTCTATTTTTGAGCTTAAGGTAGGCAAAAAAGTCACCCGGGAGTATGTTCCATTTACTACAAAGGTATGAGAAGTTTAAAATTGTTCCCACCTTCTTAAAGGTGTTGTACTGAGGACAGCCCCCTATGATGCCACTGCAGAAGCCTTCGCACAAGCGCAACAGAGCATGTTCCTCTGAGCTTAGCAGCCACAATCAGATCTGTGAAGGGGGAGGGAGCAGGGGGGTGTTTTATGAGCATATGGGCTTCCTGCCATGCCTTATGAGTTGCAGCAGAGAAGGGGTTGGACACCTCTACAATGATAACAGGCCAAAGGACCACAGCTAACAAACCTTCCCTCATTTGCCCAAGCAACACTTCCTCTTCCATTGCAATCCAGCTAGCTACCATCCCACATTTCCAGCAGGTAAGTAAGCTAGCTGAGCTGCTAATAATACCAATAAAAGTTTGGGAGACTCAGCCTCCCACTTTTGAAGTAGCTGCAAATTAGACCGGTCTATCTTGGCAGATTTACCACGCCAAAGAAATCGATGCAAGATAGCATTTATGCACTTGAAATGAGCCTTGGGCACTTGAATTGGAAGAGATTGATAGAGATATAAACATCTGGGCAGGACTGACATTCTCACTACTCCCACCCTGCCAATTAAAGACAAAGGAGGTTCAACCATCTATCCCAGTCCTCTGCATTTTTGCGTTAGGGGCTTCAAGTGGAGGAATATAATGAACTGACCTTGCCCGAAATCTGAATCCCCACATACTTGATTTTAGAAACTAGATGAAGCCCCCCCCCTCAGGTTAGCAATTAGTGCAGGCCTCTCACAATGTCCTATTGGAAGGAGCTCACTCTTTGTCCAGTTAACCTTATAGCCTGACAGCCTCCCATATTCCCCATTAATTGGTGTACACAAGCAAGTCCCTAGCAGGCTGTTGTAGGTACAAAAGCAGGTCATCAGCATACAGTGCTTTTTTATGTTCTATGCTCCCCCTCTTATGCCCAATGATGTCACTGTGTGTTCAAATTGCCGAGGCCAGTGGTTCAAGGGATAAGACATACAGAAGGGGGGAGAGGGGACAGCCCTGCAGACGAGGTGAGCAAACCATTCACCGCAACTTGGGCCTTGGGGAGTGTACATAAAGTCTTAACCCATACCTGAAAAGAAGGACCAATGTCCACCCTTTTAAGCACTTCAAAGAGGTACCCACTCCATATGGTTGAACACCTTTTCCGGATCTACAGTCAAAATGGCTGCCCCATGCCTCTGAGGAAACTTTCCACTGCTGAATTACATTTAAGATTCTGAAAATGTAATTCTTGCCCTGACTTCCTTTAACAAAACCTGTTTGGTTGGGATATATCAGATTTGGGAGTACACTATCAAGTCAAGCAGCTAAGGTCTTGGCCAAAATGTTATAGTCTGCTGTCAACAATGATATTGGCCTATCGACATACACCAAGTCGGGTCTTTACCTGGTTCGTGAAGTACAGTGATAACTACAGACTGTGGGGTGGGGTGGGGGTTTCTCCCATTGCCAAACTTTCCACTATCATATCAAAATGGGGTAGATCAAAATATCATAGAACATTTAAAAAAAATCTATAGGGATCCCATCAGGCGGGTGCCTTGCTACTTTAAGTGACCTAATGGATGTGCTTATCTCGCCCTTAGTTATGGGTGAGTCAAGGGTACATGCTTTCTTCACACTTAGAGTTTCAACAGGGCCTTAATAAAGAAATGATCTAGGTCCGAGGGTAAAGGGTCCACGGAGGTGTAGAGGGCTTTATAGAAATCCCCAAAGCCTCCCAATAGCTAGTGCATCTTGGACCAAGAGGCCAGAGGAGTCATGGAACTGCCTAATAAATTTCTCACCCTGCCGCCTGTGTTGCTGCCAAGCTAAGCATCTCCGTCCCCTGTCTCCAGCAAAATAAGCACCTGCTTGGGCCAGTAAAATGGTTCTTTCAACTTTATGCTGCTCAGTGTATTGTAATGCCATTTCAATTTGTGAACCACCTTTAGAGCGGCTGCAAGGTTTTAATTTGTGAGCATTTTTGCAGGCCTCAGTCTTAATTTGGAGTGTTTTTAACTCCTGTTCAGCCATTCTTGCACTGTGTGCAGAAAAGGAGATGGATTGCCCCTAATGTAGGCTTATAAAGGCCTCCCATCTAGTGCGATGGGAGGTTCGCCTCTTATTAAAACATAAGAACTCTTGTATACTGCTGGACATCTTATCTAGAAAGGCCTGGTCTTTTAAGAGTAATGGGTCCAATCACCATTGGTGGACCACCGGGGAGCTGGTAGGAACATCTCTAAAGCTAGCATGGCATTGTCTGACAGAATGATAGGGGAATAATTAGCTAATTTAACCACCGGAAGAGGAGCATGACTGAGTAATAACCTTCCAGCCTAGCATAGGATTGGTGAGCATCAGAATAAAAACTATAATATCTCCCAGTGGGGTTCTCCACATGTCCACCAGCCCAAATTCTCTGTCCAGCTCTCCCAAGGCACATGCATTTCTAGACAGGGACACCGGGGGTCTTGTTTGAGCAGTCCAAAACAGTGTCCTGCACACAATTATAGTCCCCCCCCCACCAGAATCCAAGGGCCTGACCATCTAGCCATTTCCAGAGTCAGTTTTTGAAAAAAGCCTGGTTTTTCCACATTGGGAGCGTATATTAACGCAAAAGACAGTGTTCCCACCCCCATCACCTCAGCCCTTGCTAGGACAAATCTCCCAGCCAGATCAACTACACGGTCTAATATTTTGTCTTGTGTCCCTTCAGGAATGGCAACCCCCTAAACCTTGGTTGAGAATGTGGAGGAGATTCAGGCTCCCCCCAATGACAAGCCTGTTTTTGCTGTCTCCCCCCCCCAGACATGTGGGTTTCTTGTAAAAGTATCACCTGCCATTTTGATTTCTTAACCTAGGAATGGAACCTTTTCCTCTTAATCACCGATTTTAGACCATTTATATTCCATGTTTCAACTTGAAGGGTATTAACCATGGATAATATGGTTAATGAGACACTGTAATGTATGCAGAGTTAATTGGAACTGGCTAGAACAATTTTCACCATCACTGACCTTGCTTAACCAATGCTGCAATAATCCACCACAGAGCAAATAAGCATCCTTGTTTAACATCCAACTATTTTTCCCAAATAGTTCCCCTTCCCCTTGAACATTTCACCAACATTGTGTAAGAACACCGGAGTTCCCGCCACCCAGTAGGCTGGTACAGCTAAAAAAAATCACCCACTGTATGGCCAGCTCCCTGGGTCCCCCTCCCACCACTTACATAGTAACCCAGTTTCCCCTTCCCCAAAATAATAAAACATTTAAGCAACAACCAACGTTCCACCTGATTAACAAAACCACCAGTAGCATTTCTCACTGCCCTTTAACATAACCAGCCAGTAACACCCCTCCACCTCATTTCCAGGCCAGAAAAGGACCTGGAGCTATTCCCTTTCAAACTGTAGGTGAACATTAAAACAAGAAATTTAAGTATGAACATTCTACTTCATGTTTTGTTTTGTAATTTTTTAAGGTACTCTACTGACTCTTATCAGTACGGTGAACCCCATTATATAACATGCAAATCAAATGCAACATCACATCTGCTATAATGCCACACTGATCCTAGGCTATAGTTATTTAGGGTAGAATGAAGCTCTGCATAACCACTGTTGCTTTAACTTTGTATAAACATAACACAAAAATGGGGATGTAGAAAAAATAAGACCCCCGAGCTGAACATAACAGTTCAGTCACTGCATAACAAGCAGGCCTAGAAAAATAACCATCCAGACATTTGGCTAGTTGGTCATAGAGAGGCTCCTTTAGTGGAATATTCCAGCACAGGAGAAATCAATGCATGGGTGGAGCCTCACTCCTCCTGGATTAGTCCTCTTCCCATATGAATCTAGGCCAAGTGCTGCATTAGTCTGCTTCCCCGTTGCTACCCTGATCCCCAGATCAGGTCAGGTGCAGATGGATCAGTTTGGGTCCTGGAGAAAATCCTGGCCTAACAAATCCAGGTGCAGGCAAGATAGGGCCCAAGAAACAATCAGGACCACAGGATGCCAGCCCTGGATTGGATCCATAATGTACATAGCATCAATGAGGATCGAACCTGGCCCCAGTGCATAAAGCAAATCACACTTGGTCTCCGTATTCTATCCCAGAGTGTATCGCTGAATTAGGCTTATTAGACCCAGTGCCCCCATAGTACAGAGAAGGGCCAAGTACAAGGCCCAGTGATGCAGTTTGGCCCAGCATCGTAACAGCAGCCCCAATTTAGAAGAGGATCATGCGGGCCAGGTAAAGTAACCTAAATTTCACCATAAATCAAAAATAGCAGTAGCGGAGTTATAAGAAGAATAAATAATGGGGCTACTTATCTATCATTGATATCTTCCTCTTGCACTGGTGATGCACCTTTGCGATTCTTAGCTTCCTCCTCAACCTACTTCATGGCTGCTCTAGGGCAATGAAAGAACCAAGGAGGTACCAGGCCTGTCAATCTTAGCTTCTCGGTAGAGAAGGCAAAGTCCACCCCATCTTATAGACCTTGGCCTTGACTTCACTGAATAGTTGCCTTTTGGCCTGGAGTTCTCTACTGCAGTCTTGAAAAATAAACACCTTTTTGCTGTTTAGGGAGATTGGACCCTTGGTCTTAGTCCTCTCAAGTATTAACTCCTTGTCAGTATATCTTAAGTATTTGATTAAGCAATGCCATGGTCTATCGCCTGGTTTAGGTGCAGGGCCCATTTTGTGTGCTCTTTCCACCTCACAATTTGCCATTTCCTGAGGCAAGTCCAGATTTTCCATCAGCCATTTGTGCAGATTTTTCTCTGGCTCCCTTCCCTCCACTCCCTTGGGCAGATCGATGATGCGCAAATTAGAGCACCAGGATCTGTTCTCCTGAACATTGACCCTTTCTGCTAATTCAGTCAGCATTTTTTGTAAGCTGTTCCACTCATTTGTAACCGCCGAAAGGGAATCCTCCAGGGTCCCCAGTCCATGTTCCAGTTCGGTAATTTGTGATGTATGGGTGGCAGAGGTTTCAGACAATCCCATTACAATGGTCTGCAGGTGAGTGATTTGGGCAGTAATGTTAGTGAAGCCCACCTTCATCTCATGCTGGATCTGCGCCTGGGTTGCAGGGACATTAGCCAGGGATCTTTCAAGATCAGACAGCCCTGAGACTCCATGTTGGCGCATGCAGCCTTGTGGCGCACCCCAGTCCTGCATCGTGATTCTTCCAGCAGCTCTGTAGGTTCAAAAGAATGTTTTGACTGCTTGTTGTTTGTTTGTTGGTTGCCATTTGCTCCAGTAAGTCGCTCATTACTTCTATTTGTGCAGATGTTAGCGGGGTATCTCAGAAATTTAATTTAAACAAGAATGCCCTGAGGAGTTCTGCTAAGCTGCATGTGCCATGTTACAGCATTGGCCACACCCACCCCCTTAGACTTTCTTGACTTTAATTTCAAGAATAAAGTATGTACCTCTTCAGCCATAATTGGAGTCAGCAGAAGGTGTTGGGGAGAGGGGGGAGCACTAGGATCAGAATTTGGATCTAGTTGAAAACTGTGAAGTACTGTACTATAATTAGAGCATGATCAATATCCATGCAGGGGATGCAGTGTGAGACATAAAGTGCTGAGAAAAATAGCTACGACTGAAAAATGCACTATGAGGAAAAGTTGCAGCCACAGGTTGACAAGGACACACAAACAAGAAAGCGTTTCCTCACTTACAACTACAATAGTGTTTTATGTGGGGTGCCCCCTCGAAACCACTTCTACTTAATATAGCCAACCAGTTCTGGAGGCAAAACTCAGGGTCAGGGTGCAGACGGATGTTGGTTTCAAATAAAAACACAGTTACAGTTGGTAGATGTTCATTCTGATATAATAGTAAAACAAAACAACAATTATGGGGGCACTGGTTTGGATTTAAACCACTGTCAACTTGAGCTGCACTGACTGTCAGAGGCTGTCACATTAGCCTCTGAGCTACTGAAGCACTGCAGTTTTCAAACTGACAGCCACAGGTCTTGACTTCTTGGTGCGAGTAATCACAGCTACTGATATAGCACTGTAATGTACCATACTGTTATTCCCCCATAGCTGTAATTACTCACTCTTTTTGCTGTGCAGTTTTATAGCACTCTTTTCCTTAGCGTATTGTGACCAGCTGCCTCAGAATTCTTACTGTTGTTTAATTTGTCAAAAAAATTACTATATTTTGTCTAATTTCTTTTACATAACCTTTTCTCAATTTGTTTGCCATTTGGAAAAAAAAAGATGGTATATTTTGCTTGTTTTTAAGCCTTATTAAGCAAATTATGAGTTTTAGCCAACAGGTGTAAATTCCAAGTAGAATTCTTATTGCACACCAGTCTTTTCCTGAGTGGAGCATGCCTATCACATACCTCAACAAACTGGGGTGAGGTAAGTACAAACATTATTCACATTAGGAATTAAATGTAAATGATCCCAGTCAACATTTTCCATGTTGCTCATGAATTAGATGTAGTCAAAGAATTTAAAAAATCTGTTAAATTTGAAATTTGGGCCTTCCTTCTTCTTTTGCTGCATACTAATATAATACACTAACTGATAATCAAGACCCCTTGATTTCCACGATCCCGCAGTGGCGGAAATTTCCACAGAATTTAATGCAAACCACAGAATAATTATACTGTGGTTTACGTAAACTGCGGAATAATTTTCCGCTGTTTACATAAACTGTGAAATATTTTACTGCAGTTTACATAAACTGCGGAATAATTTTCCATTATTTACATAAACTGAGGAATACAGTTCCATAGTTTACATAAACTGAGAAATATAGTTCCAGAAGCTTACATTAACTGAGGAATTTTGTTCTGCAGCTTTCATAAACTGAGGAATATTATTCCATAATTTACGTAAACTGAGGGATATTGTTCTGCAGCTTACATAAACTAAGAAATATTGTTCTGCAGCTTGCATAAACTGAGGAATATTGTTCTGCAGATTACATAAACTAAGGAATATTGTTCCACAGTTTACATAAAGTAAAGAATATTATTCTGCAATATACATTGACTCTTCAGTGCAAACTGGAGAAAAGTATTCTGTGGTTTAAATAACATTCTGCAGATGCTTTTGTTATTCTGAGGAATTTATTAAATATTCTGAAAATTTTTTGGAACAGCTCTTGTCCATTAGTTTGCCTGCTATAGCTTTACCTTAAAATCCAAAATAAGCTGTTCCAGTGGAGTGTGGGTTTGAGATACTACTTGCCACACTGGTGACCCAGGTTCATAAATCATTTTCTGCAGTTCACATTAAATTCTGCAGAAATCTCTGTGGCTGTGGCATCATGGAAAACAAGGCCTTGGTGGGAGTTCTGGTTCTCTGGAAGCACGGGTTCTCCTCGGAGACTCTGGTGGATGGGTCTGGTGGGCTTCTACTCACTCTGAGTGGTCGGCTGTGAACCCTCGACAGTCTGTCTGCCTCATCCAGCAGACATACCCTGTAGTGAGGTTGCAGTTATACTCTTCTTTTGCACTGGTGGACACCTCAATCTCATATTCTGGAGCTGCCCATCTGTTGTCACCATCTGTGTTGACGACACGGAAGGTGGTATTGAAGACAATGCCAGGCCTCCTCCTGTTACTGTGCTCAGTGTCAGGAGAAGTACTAGCACCAAGTCTGTTGCCCATTCTGTTGCCAGTTTGGACATTGTTACCATCAATTGTGTAGCTATGGTGATGGAGACAGTGATGGCAGTGGTGCTGATCCTGAGCCTGGCTCTGATGATGTCTTCTTGAAGTAATCCCTGACTCTGGTGTCCTCCACAACACAAAGGAGGTTGACGGCACAAGCACGGTGTCAGAACCAAAACTGTTAGAGGGGTTGATGATGGTGCTGGTCACCAAATGCTATACCTAATGTATACTTAGTTTCAGAAATCTCCCAGGAATTGTTCTTTGCCTTTCAGTAATGCTGCACCATTGATCTGAGTGAACTTCCTACTGACATGAGGGGCCTCCTCAGTAGACATTTTTAAGGCTCATTTGTAAACTGATTTGTTGCTGTTATTATGGTTTACTTAAGCCAGGCATGTACCATGTGATTTCCTTAATAAAAGAAAATCAGTTTTAGAACAGTATACATGCGCATGTCACTTTATTTATTTGCTGCAGAACTTTGCCCACCACCACAGAAGTAGGCCTAATGGTGCAGAAAACTTCATAGTCCTGCCACAGAAGTTAGGTCTACTGTGCTGCAGAGAACAGGGGGCCTTGCTGACAATCTGAAAAAGTGTCAGGAAGGGCATTGACCTCTACATATCTCTCTGTTCAATTGGAAAAAGTTTAATTAAGCATGGTGATGATTCGATATTTCTACTGTTAAGTGTAGTGGGTGACTCACTGAACTGTGGAATGAATGTATAATTTCGGATAAATGTATTAAACTGCAGAAAAAATTCAGAGACATGACTAGTGCCAGTGATCAGTTTCTGCAGAAGTTTTTCTGCAATCTAATACAATAATCAGTTTATACAAGTATTCCACCGTTCTAAGTCAGAATTTCCAAGAAAGTTGCCTAAGTGCCATCTGAAATGTTGTGAAACCAAAATTCCGACTTTCGCCAAAATTCTGCCAGTGGAAGTTTAATTTTGTACAGCCTTAAGGTGTGTGCTAGAGGATTGCTGGGTGTGAATAATTCTTTTAAAATGGTCTTGGTGGTGGGAGGATGGATAGAACAACTTGTAAAAGTGCGTGGGAAGATGGGTTACAGATTTTTTTTTAAGTACTTAACTGCTTTAAGCTGGGCTGAAGTCAGGACTTCGCCCTGCTGTAATGTAAAGTTCCCCGTCTCGCACCACCATGCCTGCATAGTTAGACTTTGCAGTATCTCAATATTACAAATCATCATGAGATATACATGTATGATTATTTGCATATATTTCTCATGATGCTTTGCATTAGTTGGGTATGTGTCATCTGGTATGCAATGTAAAGATTGATATGCAATCTGTTGGGATATATTTTGGCAGTTTGAGCTGCCAGTGTAATTCATCTGAACTCTGGATAACAAATTGCTACTGGGAGGAGCTTGTTTCAACATGGCTAATACAAAGAATCACAATGGCTGATGTAAGGATTCACTCACTAAAGTGTAATAAAAGTATTGAATGTTTTTTATTTTTTCCCACCAATATATGTGCAACCAATTAGAAAAAGACACTGGGCCTGATTCATGAATCCCTCATAGAACAACACAAGCTGTGGCAAACCACAGCTTGTGCCAACTCTGATGTGCCAGGGCCCTGCACCTGGCTCACTACAGGAGGGGTCTCAGCACCAAACCCCACAACTTGCAGCAACTGCCACCATGCCTCATAGTCAAGGGACACTGGATAGCTTTGCCACAAGCTATGGGGCGGTCAAGCAGCATCAGCACCCATAGATTGAGACCCACATGAAGGCTGGCAGGGTTGTGAAGGATTGGACAAGGGATGAGGAGGGCAGTTAGGTTACAGATGGGTGGAAGATGGTGGCAACAGCTTCCCAACAAGGACATTGCATGGCTTCTGCCATGCTTGTGCTGTCCATGGGGGCACCACATGCCTGGTACTATGGGGAAACACTGTGAGCACCACACCACCCGACATCTCCAGCTGCTGTGGGGGCACAGGATACCATGGGAGGGTGGAGGTACCAGATGGCACAAGTTCCCTCCTCCCCAGAGATGACTCTGAGGTTGGTACAGGATGCTCTGCCTAACGGAAAATACAGCACTGCTTGCTGCCTAGTCAAGTGCTTTAAGTAGTAAGGCACGAGACATTTCCTAAAGGTAAATACAGCACTGCTTTCAAATCGAGTCAGTGCTTTAAGTGTAAAAGGCACAGGGATTGTTTTCTCACTAACGGAAATCACACTGTATGCTTAATAGGTAAAATGCTTTAAGTGAGTGAGCACAGGATATTTCTCCCTAACAGGTAAGCCTGGCACTGCTTGCTGGTCAGGTCAAGCACTTTCCAGTGCTAAGGCACCGAGACATTTTTCTAACAGGCAAATACAAGCATGCTTGCTGCCTAGTCAAGTACTTTTAAGCAAGACACAGGATATTTCTCCTAACGATAATCTAAACTGCTTGCTCTCAGGTCAAATGGTTAAGTGGTTAGGCGGACCACCCTAACAGTTAATTACAGCTCTGCTTATTCGTCAAATGAAATGCACCAGTGGTAAGAGCTGAGGATATTTTTCTTCTTAACAAGGTAAATACAACCTGCTTGCTCACGTCGAGGTCAAGTGCTGGCGTAATGCAGGGACGGATTCCTAGCAGGTAAATACAACTGCTTACTGCTTTGAGTCAAAAACTTTAAGTAATACACAGGGATATTTTATTTTCTCCATTACTGGTAAGACAGAACTGTATGCTGCATCAGTTAAATGCTGAGTGGTGAGCAGGATATTTCCTAACAGAAAGTAAATACAGCTCTCTGCTGCGTCAGTGAAGTACTTTCAGTAGTAAGGCACAGGATGTTTTCTCTAAAATAAATACAACACTGCTTTTCTAAGTCGAGGTCAAATGCTTTAAGTGGTAAAGCTGCGATTTTCTCCTAAAGTGTCACCAGCACTGCACTGCGTCGGAGTCAATGCTGTAAGTGACAAGACACAGGGATGTTTTATTTTCTAACAGGTAAATACAGCACTGTATGCTGGGTAGTCAAGTACTTTAAAGGAGCAAAGGCATAGGGTTCTCCTAACAAGGTAAAACAGCACTGCTTGCTGGTCAGGTCAAGTGCGCAGTGGTAAGGCACAGGGACATTTTTCACTAACAGGTAAATACAGCACTGTATGATCACCGAGTCAGTGCACAAGTGGTAAGGCACAGGGATATTTTCTCCTAACAGGTAAATGCAGAACTTTGCTTGCCTGCGTCGAGGTCATGTGCTTTATGTAGTAGAGGCACGGACATTTTCTCCTAACAATTAAGCGCAGCACCTCTGCCGCAGCAGTCAAACACTTTCAGTGGTAAGACTACATGGATATTTCTCCCTAACAGGTGATACAACACTGCTGCGTTGAGTCATCATTAAGTGGTAGCACAGGGATATTTTATTTTCTCTAACAGGCAAATACAGCACTGCTTGCTGCTTGATTAAGTGCTTTAGAAATTATTTAAGGCATGGGGATATTTCTCACAACAGGTAAATACAACACTAACGCGTCGTCAAGCGCTCAAAGTGGTGAACAGGGATATTTCTCTAACAGGGAAATACAGCACTGTATACGTTGAGTCAAGTGCTTTAAGTGGTGAGCCACGGCATATTTATCCCTAACAGGTAAATACAACACAACGCTCATTAAGTCATCGCTAAGTGTTAAGGCACAGGTTTTCTCCTAACAGGAAAATAGCACTGCTTGCTGCGTCGGTCAAACACTTTCAGTGGAAGGCAGGGACATTTTCTCTAACAGATAAATACAATACTGCTTGCCAGTCGAGTCGTCGCAGAGTAAACAGTGAAACTTTCTCCTAACAGGTAAATAACGCTTACCATAAAGTCAAATGCTTTAAGTGGTAAAGGCACAGGCTATTTTCTCCGCCTAGAGTAAATACAGCATGCCAGGTCGAGTCAATCTTTAAGTGTTTATGCACAGGGACATTTTCACTAACAGGTAAATACAGCACTGTGGCACCGTTGAGTCAAATGTTTTAAGTGGTAATCAAGGGACATTTTATTTTCTCACTAACGGTAAAAACAACACTGCTTCCTCGCCGAGTCAAGTGCTTTAAGTGGTAGGCACGGATGTTTTCTAACAACAGGTAAAACTGCACACTGCGACTCCGGTCACAAGTGCTTTAATTAAGAACAGGGGATATTTTCTCCTAACAGGTAAATACAAATGCTTGCTACATCGAGGCCATGCTTTATGTAGTAAGGCGGGACATTTTCTCCTAACAGGTAGCGCCAGCCTGTCTGCCATCAGTCAAGTACTTTCAGTGGTAAGACACATGGATATTTTCTCCCTAACAGGTAAATACAACACTGCTGCGTTGAGTCAAATGCATTAGTGGTAAGGCAGGGATATTTTATTTCTCCCTAAAGACAAATACAGCGCAACACTGCGTCGAGTCAAATGTAAAATGGTGACACAGAAATTTCTCCTAAAGTAAATACAACGCAAGCACTGCGTCCCGAGTCTAGTGCTTTAAATGTTAAAACCAGGGATATTTTATTTTCTCACTAGCAGGTAATAGCACTGTATGCTGGGTCAAGTCAAGTACTTAAGTGGTAAGACATGGGACATTTTCCCTAACAGGTAAATACAGCACTGCATGCAGGCGAGTCAAGTACTTTCGCTAGTTGGCAAGAGATATTTTCTCTAACAGGTAAATACAGCCTGTATACTGCGTTGAGTCAAATGCTTTAGTTGCAAGACATGGCATATTTTCTCCTAACAGTAAAAATAACACTGCTTGCTCGTCAGGTAGTACTTTCAGTGGTAAGGCACAGGGACATTTCTCTAACATATAAATACAGCACTGTATAAATCGAGTCAGTGCTAAAATTTAGCAAACAGTGGGATGTTCTCACTGGGTAAATACAACGCTTGCTGCGCCAGGTCAAATGCTTTAAGTGGTAAGGCAGGGTTATTTTCTCTAACGGTAAAACAACTGCTTGCTCCAAGTCAAATCTTTAGTGTTAATGCACAGGGACATTTCTCCTAACGGTAAATAGCACTGCTTGCTCGTTAAGTCAAAGCAAAAGTGGTAATGCACAGGATATTTTATTTTCACCTAACGACAAATGCAGCACTGTATGCGATAGATCAATGCTTTAAGTGGTAAGGCACAGGATATTTTCTCCTAACAGGTTAAAACAACACTGCTTGTGTGTCGGGTCTAACACTTTAAGTTGAAAGGCGCTGGGATATTTTATTTCTCCTAACAGGTAAATACAGCACCGTATACCATTGAGTCAAATGTTTAGTGGTAATCACTGGGATATTTTATTTTCTCACTAACCGGTAAATACAGCACTGCATGCTGTGTCAAGTCAAGTGCTTTAAATGAGTAAGGCACAGGGATATTTCTGCCTAACGGAAAATACAGCATAACTGCCTAAAGTCAAGTGCTTTAGTGGTAAGCACAGGGATTTCCCCCTAAAGGTAATACAACACTGCTTTCGTCAGTCAAGTGCTTTAAGTGTAAGGCACAGGATATTTTTATTTTCTCACTAACCTTGGGAAAACACAGCACTGTATGTAAATCGGGAAAAAAGCACTATGGTAAGGCAGGATATTTTCCCTAACAGGTAAACTGGCACTACTTGCTGAAGTCGGAGTCAAGCACTTTCAGTGCTAGGCACAGGGACATTTTCCTAACAGGCAAATACAATGCTGCTGCTTCAATCAAGTGCTTTAAGTAGCAAGACACAGGATATTTTCTCCCTAACAGGTAAATACAACACTGCTTGCTGCATTAATGATTTAAGTGGTTGAAATGGACATTTTCTCTAACAATTAGTACAGCTCTGCTTGTTAAATCAAGTGAAACACTTTCAGTGGTAAGCACAGGATATTTTCTTCTTAAGTAAATACAACACTGCTTGCTGCGTCGAGTCAAGTGCTTTAAGTAGTAATGCACAGGGACATTTTCTCCCTAGCAGGTAAATACAGCACTGCTTGCTGCTTTGAGTCAAAAACTTTAAGAGGTAATGCACAGGGATATTTTTATTTTCTCCATTACTGGTAAAGACAGAACTGTATGCTGCATCGAGTTAAGTGCTTTAAGTGGTAAGGCACAGGGATATTTTCTCCATAACAGGTAAATACAGCTCTGCCTGCTACGTGAGTGAAGTACTTTCAGTAGTAAAGGCGCAGGATATTTTCTCCTAAAGATAAATACAACACTGCTTGCTGCGTCGGTCAAATGCTTTGGTGGTAAGCACACACGGAAAGTTATCTCCTAAAAGTAAATACAGCACTGATTGCTGCAATGAAGTCAAATGCTGTAAGTGTTAAGGCACAGGGATATTTTTATTTTCTCACTAACAGGTAAATACAGCACTGTATGCTGAGTCGAGTCAAGTACTTTAATTGGAAAGGCATAGGGATATTTTCTCCCTAACAGGTAAAAACAGCACTGCTTGCTGAGTCAGATCAAATGCTTTCAGTAGTGAGCACGGGACATTTCACCCCCTAACAGGTAAATACAGCAATGTATGATGCATCGAGTCAAGTGCTTTAGTAGTGAGCTGGGGATATTTCTCTATGGTAAATACAGAACTGCTTGCTGCGACGAGACATGTGCTTTATGTAGTAAGGCAGGACATTTTCCCCTAACAGGTAAGCGCGGCACTATCTGCTGCATCAGAGCAAGCACTTTCAGTGGTAAGACACATGGATATTTCTCCCTAACAGGTAAGCAGCACTGTCTGCTGCATCGAGTCAAGCCACTTTCAGTGGTAAGACACATGGATATTTTCTCCTAACAGGTAAATACAACACTGCTTGCTGCGTTGAGTCAAATGCGATAAATTTGTAGGCACAGGATATTTTATTTCTCCCTGAGGCAAATACAGCATAACGCTGCTTCGAGTTAAGTGCTTTAAGTGTTAAGAGCAGGATATTTCTCCCTAACAGGTAAATACAACACTGCTTGCTCAAGTAGAGTCAAGCAGCTCAAAGTGGTAAGACACAGGGATATTTTCTCCCTAACAGGTAAATACAGCACTGTATGCTGCGTTGAGTCAAGTGCTTTAAGTGGTAAGGCATAGGCATATTTTCTCCCTAACAGGTAAATACAACACTGCTTGCTGCGTTAAGTCAAATGCTTTAAGTGTTAAGGCACAGGAATTTTTTCTCCCTAACAGGAAAATACAGCACTGCTTGCTGCGTCGAGTCAAGTACTTTCAGTGGAAAGGCACAGGGACATTTTCTCCCTAACAGATAAATACTGTACTGCTTGCTGCGTCGAGTCAAGTACTTTAAGAGGTAAGACAGTGGGATATTTTCTCCCTAACAGGTAAATACAACACCGCTTGCTGCATCGAGTCAAATGCTTTAAGTGGTAAGGCACAGGGCTATTTTCTCCATAGCAGGTAAATACAGCACTGCTTGCTGGGTCGAGTCAAATGCTTTAAGTGTTTATGCACAGGGACATTTTCTCACTAACAGGTAAATACAGCACTGTATGCTGCGTTGAGTCAAATGTTTTAAGTGGTAAGTCACAGGGACATTTTATTTCTCACTAACAGTAAAAACAGCACTGCTTCCCGCGCCGAGTCAAGTGCTTTAAGTGGTAAGGCACAGGATGTTTCTAACTAACAGGTAAATACTGCACTGCCTGCTGCGTCAGGTCAAGTGCTGTAAATTGGTAAGACACGGATATTTTCTCCCTAACAGGTAAATAGAACTGCTTGCTGCATCGAGGTCATGTGCTTTATACTTAGTAAGGAGGCACGGACATTTTCCCCTAAGAAACGCAGCACTGTCTGCTGCATCGAGTCAAGTACTTTCAGTGGTAAGACACATGGATATTTTCTCCCTAACAGGTAAATACAACACTGCTTGCTGCGTTGAGTCAAATGCATTAAGTGGTAAGGCAGAGGGATATTTTTATTTTCTCCCTAACAGACAAATACAGCACTGCTTGCTGCGTCGAGTCAAATGCTCAAAATGGTAAGACACAGGGAAATTTTCTCCCTAAAAGGTAAATACAGCACTGCTTGCTGTGTCGAGTCTAGTGCTTTAAGTGTTAAGGCACAGGGATATTTTTATTTTCTCACTAACAGGTAAATACAGCACTGTATGCTGAGTCGAGTCAAGTACTTTAAGTGGTAAGGCATAGGGATATTTTCTCCCTAACAGGTAAATACAGCACTGCTTGCTGAGTCGAGTCAAGTACTTTCAGTGGTTAGGCACAGGGACATTTTCTCTCTAACAGGTAAATACAGCACTGTATGATGCATCGAGTCAAGTGCTTTAAGTGGTTTGGCACAGGGATATTTTCTCCCTAACAGGAAAATACTACACTGCTTACTGCGTTGAGTCAAGTACTTTCAGTGGTAAGACACTTGGATATTTTCTCCCTAACAGGTAAATACAACGCTGCTTACTGCGTCGAGTCAAGTGCTTTAAGTGGTAAGACACAGGGATATTTTCTCCCTAACAGGTAAATACATCGCTGCTTGCGGCGTCGAGTCAAATGCTCAAAGTGGTAAGACACAGGGATATTTTCTCCCTAACAGGTAAATACAGCACTGCTTGCTGTGTCTAGTCAAGTGCTTTAAGTGGTAAGACACTTGGATATTTTCTCCCTAACAGGTAAATACAACACTGCTGGCTGTGTCGAGTCAAATGCTTTAAGTGGTAAGGCACAGGGATATTTTCTAACTAACAGGCAAATACAGCTCTGCTTGTTGCGTCGAGTGAAGTACTTTCAGTGGTAAGGCACAGGGATATTTTCTCCCTAACAGGTAAATACAACACTGCTTGCTGCATTTAGTCAAAAGCTTTAAGTGGTAATGAACAGGGATATTTTTATTTTCTCCATTACTGGTAAAGACAGCACTGTATGCTGCGTCGAGTCAATTGTTTTAAGTGGTAAGGCACAGGGAAATTTTCTCCCTAACCGGTAAATGCAACACTGCTTGCTGCGTTGAGTCAAGTGCTTTAAGAGGTAAGGCACAGGGATATTTTCTCTCTAACAGGTAAATAAAGCACTGCTTGCTGCGTCTAGTCAAGTGCTTTTAGTGTAAGACAGAGGGATATTTTCTCCCTAACTGGTAAATACAGCACTGCTTGCTGCATCGTGTCATGTGCTTTAAGTGGTAAGACACAGGGATATTTTCTCCCTAACAGTTTATTACAACACTGCTTGCTGCGTTGAGTCAAATGCTTTAAGAATTAAGGCACGGGGATATTTTTATTTTCTCACTAACCAGTAAATACAGCACTGTATGCTGCGTCGAGTCAAGTGCTTTAAGTGGTAAGGAACAGGGATATTATCTCATATCAGGTAAGTACAACACTGCTTGCTGCACTGAGTCAAATGCTTTAAGTGGTAAGGCACAGGGATATTTTCTCCTATACAGGTAAATGGCATGCATTACAGCGTCGAGGTCAGAATGCTTTAAGTGGTAGAGACAAGGATATTTCTCCTAACAGGTAAATACATCGTTGCTTGCGGCGTCGAGTCAAATGCTCAAAGTGGTAAGACACAGGGATATTTTCTCCATAACAGGTAAATACAGCACTGCTTGCTGCATCGAGTCAAGTACTTTCAGTGGTAAGGCACAGGGACATTTTCTCCCTAACAGATAAATACAGCACTGTATGATGCATCGAGTCAAGTGCTTAAAGTGGTAAGGCACAGGGATATTTTCTCCCTAACAGGTAAATACAGCACTGCTTGCTGCATCGAGTCAAATGCTTTAAGTGTTAAGGCACAGGGATATTTTGTCCCTAACAGGTAAAAACAGCACTGCTTGCTGCGTTGAGTCAAGTACTTTCAGTGGTAAGGCAAAGTAACATTTTCTCCCTAACAGGTAAATACAGCACTGCTTGCTGTATCTAGTCAAGTGCTTTAAGTGGTAAGACACTTGGATATTTTCTCCCTTACAGGTAAATACAACACTGCTGGCTGTGTCGAGACTAATGCTTTAAGTGGTAAGGCACAGGGATATTTTCTAACTAACAGGTAAATACAGCTCTGCTTGTTGCGTCGAGTGAAGTACTTTCAGTGGTAAGGCACAGGGATATTTTCTCCCTAACAGGTAAATACAACACTGCTTGCTGCATTGAGTCAAAAGCTTTAAGTGGTAATGAACAGGGATATTTTTATTTTCTCCATTACTGGTAAAGACAGCACTGTATGCTGCGTCGAGTCAATTGTTTTAAGTGGTAAGGCACAGGGAAATTTTCTCCCTAACCGGTAAATGCAACACTGCTTGCTGCGTTGAGTCAAGTGCTTTAAAAGGTAAGGCACAGGGATATTTTCTCTCTAACAGGTAAATAAAGCACTGCTTGCTGCGTCTAGTCAAGTGCTTTTAGTGTAAGACAGAGGGATATTTTCTCCCTAACTGGTAAATACAGCACTGCTTGCTGCATCGAGTCATGTGCTTTAAGTGGTAAGACACAGGGATATTTTCTCCCTAACAGTTAATTACATCACTGCTTGCTGCGTTGAGTCAAATGCTTTAAGAATTAAGGCACGGGGATATTTTTATTTTCTCACTAACCAGTAAATACAGCACTGTATGCCTACATCGGGGTCCAAGTGCTGTAAGTGGTAAGGAACAGGGATATTATCTCATATCAGGTAAGTACAACACTGCTTGCTGCACTGAGTCAAATGCTTTAAGTGGTAAGGCACAGGGATATTTTCTCCCTAACAGGTAAATACAACGCTGCTTACTGCGTCGAGTCAAGTGCTTTAAGTGGTAAGACACAGGGATATTTTCTCCCTAACAGGTAAATACGTCGCTGCTTGCGGCGTCGAGTCAAATGCTCAAAGTGGTAAGACACAGGGATATTTTCTCCATAACAGGTAAATACAGCACTGCTTGCTGCATCGAGTCAAGTACTTTCAGTGGTAAGGCATAGGGACATTTTCTCCCTAACAGATAAATACAGCACTGCTTGCTGCGTCGAGTCAAGTGCATTAAGTGGTAAGACAGTGGGATATTTTCTCACTAACTGGAAAATACAACACCGCTTGCTGCATCGAGTCAAATGCTTTTAGTGGTAAGGCACCGGGATATTTTCTCCCTAACAGGTAAATACAGCACTGCTTGCTGCGTCGAGGCAAATGCTTTAAGTGTTAATGCACAGGGACATTTTCTCCCTAACAGGTAAATACAGCACTGCTTGCTGCGTTGAGTCAAAAGTTTAAAATGGTAATGCACAGGGATATTTTTATTTTCTCCCTAACAGGTAAATACAGCACTGTATGCTGCGTCGAGTCAAGCACTTTAAGTGGTAAGGCACAGGATATTTTCTCCCTAACAGGTTAATACAACCCTGATTGCTGTGTCGAGTCAAATGCTTTAAGTGGTAAGGCACTGGGATATTTCTATTTTCTCCCTAACAGGTACATACAGCACTGTATGCTGCGTTGTGTCAAATGTTTTAAGTGGTAAGTCACAGGGATATTTTTATTTTCTCACTAACCGGTAAATGCAGCACTGCATGCTGTGTCGAGTCAAGTGCTTTAAGTGGTAAGGCACAGGGATATTTTCAGCCTAACAGGTAAATACAGCACTGCTTGCTGCCTCGAGTCAAGTGCTTTAAGTGGTAAGACACAGGGATATTTTCTCACTAACAAGTGAATACAGCACTGCTTGCTGCCTCGAGTCAAGTGCTTTAAGTGGTAAGGCACAGGGATATTTTCTCCTAACAGGTAAATACAGCACTGCTTTCTGTGGAGTCAAGTGCTTTAAGTGTAAAGGCACAGGGATATTTTTATTTTCTCACTAACGGTAAATACAGCACTGTATGCTAAATCCAGATAAGTATTGCTTTAAAGTGGTAAGGCACAGGGATATTTTCTCCTAACAAGGTAAATACAGCACTGCTTGCTGAGTCGAGTCAAGCACTTTCAGTGCTAAGGCACAGGGACATTTTCCCTAACAGGCAAATACAGCACTGCTTGCTGCTTCGTGTCAAGTGCTTTAAGTGACAAGACACAGTGATATTTTCTCCCTAACAGGTAAATACAACACTGCTTGCTATGTCGAGTCAAATGATTTAAGTGGTTAGGCACGGGACATTTTCTCCCTAACAGGTAAATACAGCTCTGCTTGATGCGTCGAGTGAAGAACTTTCAGTGGTAAGGCACAGGGATATTTTCTCACTAACAGGTAAATACAACTCTGCTTGCTGCGTTGAGTCAAGTGCTTTAAGTGGTAATGCACAGGGACATTTTCTTCCTAACAGCTAAATACAGCACTGCTTGCTGCATTGAGTCAAATGCTTTAAGTGGAATTGCACAGGGACATTTTCTCCCTAACAGGTAAATAAAGCACTGCTTGCTGCATTGAGTCAAAAGCTTTAAGTGGTAATGAACAGGGATATTTTTATTTTCTCCATTTCTGGTAAAGACAGCACTGTATGCAGCGTCAAGTCAATTGCTTTAAGTGGTAAGGCACAGGGATATTTTCTCCCTAACAGGTAAATGCAACACTGCTTGCTGCGTTGAGTCAAATGCTTTAAGAGGTAAGGTACAGGGATATTTTTATTTTCTCCGTAACTGGTAAATACAGCACAGTATGCTGCCTTGAGTCAAATGCTTTAAGTGGTAAGGCACAGGGATATTTTTATTTTCTCCCTAACAGGTAAATACGGCACTGCTTTCTGCGTCAAGTCAAGTGATTTAAGTGGTTAGACACAGGGATATTTTCTCCCTAACAGGTAAATTCAGCACTGCTTGCTGCGTTGAGTCAAATGCTTTAGGAGGTAAGGCACACGGATATTTTTATTTTCTCCCTAACTGGTAAAAACAGCACTGTATGCTGCGTTGGGTCAAATCCTTTAAGTGGTAACTCACAAGGATATTTTTATTTTCTCATTAACCGGTAAATACAGCACTGTATGCTGCGTCGAGTCACGTGCTTTAAGTGGTAAGGCACATGGATATTTTCTCCCTAACAGGTAAAAACAGCACTGCTTGCTGCCTCGAGTCAAGTGCTTTAAGTGGTAAGGCACAGGGATGTTTTCTAACTAACAGGTAAATACTGCACTGCCTGCTGCGTCGAGTCAAGTGCTTTAATTGGTAAGACACAGGGATATTTTCTCCCTAACAGGTAAATACAGAACTGCTTGCTGCGTCGAGTCATGTGCTTTATGTAGTAAGGCACGGGACATTTTCTCCCTAACAGGTAAACGCAGCACTGTCTGCTGCATCGAGTCAAGTACTTTCAGTGGTAAGACACATGGATATTTTCTCCCTAACAGGTAAATACAACACTGCTTGCTGCGTTGAGTCAAATGCATTAAGTGATAAGGCACAGGGATATTTTTATTTTCTCCCTGACAGGCAAATACAGCACTGCTTGCTGCTTCGAGTCAAGTGCTTTAAGTGTTAAGACACAGGGATATTTTCTCCCTAACAGGTAAATACAACACTGCTTGCTGCATCGAGTCAAATGCTTTAAGTGTTAAGGCACAGGAATTTTTTCTCCCTAACAGGAAAATACAGCACTGCTTGCTGCGTCGAGTCAAGTACTTTCAGTGGAAAGGCACAGGGACATTTTCTCCCTAACAGATAAATACAGTACTGCTTGCTGCGTCGAGTCAAATGCTTTAAGTGGTAAGGCACAGGGCTATTTTCTCCATAGAAGGTAAATACAGCACTGCTTTCTGGGTCGAGTCAAATGCTTTAAGTGTTAATGCACAGGGACATTTTCTCCTAACAGGTAAATACAGCACTGTATGCTGCGTTGAGTCAAATGTTTTAAGTGGTAAGTCACAGGGACATTTTTATTTTCTCACTAACCGGTAAATACAGCACTACATGCTGCGTAGAGTCAAGTGCTTTAAGTGGAAGGCAGAGGGAAATTTTCTCCCTAAAAGGTAAATACAGCAGAGCTTGCTGCGTCGAGTCAAGTGCTTTAAGTGTTAAGGCACAGGGATATTTTTATTTTCTCACTAACCGGTAAATACAGCACTGTATGCTGAGTCGAGTCAAGTACTTTAAGTGGAAAGGCATAGGGATATTTTCTCCCTAACAGGTAAATACAGCACTGCTTGCTGCTTCAAGTCAAGTGCTTTAAGTGGTAAGGCACAGGGATATTTTCTCTCTAACAGGTAAATACAGCACTGCTTGCTGCATCGAGTTATGTGCTTTAAGTGGTAAGACACAGGGATATTTTCTCCCTAACAGTTAATTACAACACAGCTTGCTGCGTTGAGTCAAATGCTTTAAGAATTAAGGCACAGGGATATTTTTATTTTCTCACTAACCATTAAATACAGCACTGTATGCTGACGTCGAGTCAAGTGCTTTAAGTGGTAAGGAACAGGGATATTATCTCATAACAGGTAAATACAACACTGCTTGCTGCATTGAGTCAAATGCTTTAAGTGGTAAGGCACAGGGACATTTTCTCCCTAACAGGTAAATACAGCACTGCTTGCTTAGTCGAGTCAAGTACTTTCAGTGGTAAGTCACAGGGATATTTTCTCCCTAACAGGTAAATACAACGCTGCTTACTGTGTCGAGTCAAGTGCTTTAAGTGGTAAGACATAGGGATATTTTCTCCCTAACAGGTAAATACAACACTGCTTGCTGCGTCGAGTCAAATGCTCAAAGTGGTAAGACACAGGGATATTTTCTCCCTAACAGGTAAATACAGCACTGTATGCTGCGTCGAGTCAAGTGCTTTAAGTGGTAAGGCATAGGCATATTTTCTTTCTAACAGGTAAATACAACACTGCTTGATGCGTTGAGTCAAATGCTTTAAGTGGTAAGGCACAGGGATTTTTTCTCAATAACAGGTAAATACAACACTGCTTGCTGCATCGAGTCAAATGCTTCAAGTGGTAAGGCACAGGGTTATTTTCTCCCTAATAGGTAAAAACAGCACTGCTTGCTGCATCGATTTAAATGCTTTAAGTGTTAATGCACAGGGACATTTTCTCCCTAACAGGTAAATACAGCACTGCTTGCTGCGTTGAGTCAAAAGCTTAAAGTGGTAATGCACAGGGATATTTTTATTTTCTCCCTAACAGATAAATGCAGCACTGTATGCTGCGTCGAGTCAAGTGCTTTAAGTGGTAAGGCACAGGGATATTTTCTCCCTAACAGGTTAATACAACACTGCTTGCTGTGTCGAGTCTAATGCTTTAAGTTGTAAGGCACTGGGATATTTTATTTTCTCCCTAACAGGTAAATACAGCACTGTATGCTGCGTTGAGTCAAATGTTTTAAGTGGTAAGTCACAGGGATATTTTTATTTTCTCACTAACCGGTAAATACAGCACTGCATGCTGCGTCGAGTCAAGTGCTTTAAGTGGTAAGGCACAGGGATATTTTCTGCCTAACAGGTAAATACAGCACTGCTTGCTGCGTCGAGTCAAGTGCTTTAAGTGGTAAGACACAGGGATATTTTCTCACTAACAAGTAAATACAGCACTGCTTTCAGCGTCGAGTCAAGTGCTTTAAGTGGTAAGGCACAGGGATATTTTCTCCCTAACAGGTAAATACAACACTGCTTGCTGCGTCGAGTCAAGTGCTTTAAGTGGTAAGGCACAGGGACATTTTCCCTAAAGGTAAATACAGCACTGCTTTCTGCGTCGAGTCAAGTGCTTTAAGTGTAAAGGCACAGGGATATTTTTATTTTCTCACTAACCGGTAAATACAGCACTGTATGCTTCGTCGAGTAAAGTACTTTAAGTGGTAAGGCACAGGGATATTTTCTCCCTAACAGGTAAATACAGCACTGCTTGCTGAGTCGAGTCAAGCACTTTCAGTGCTAAGGCACATTGACATTTTTTCCCTAACAGGCAAATACAACGCTGCTTGCTGCTTCGAGTCAAGTGCTTTAAGTGGTAAGGCACAGGGACATTTTCTCTCTAACAGGCAAATACAGCACTGCTTGCTGCTTCGAGTCAAGTGCTTTAAGTGGTAAGGCACAGGGATATTTTCTCTCTAACAGGTAAATACAGCACTGCTTGCTGCATCGAGTTATGTGCTTTAAGTGGTAAGACACAGGGATATTTTCTCCCTAACAGTTAATTACAACACTGCTTGCTGCGTTGAGTCAAATGCTTTAAGAATTAAGGCACAGGGATATTTTTATTTTCTCACTAACCAGTAAATACAGCACTGTATGCTACGTTCGAGTCAAGTGCTTTAAGTGGTAAGGAACAGGGATATTATCTCCTAACAGGTAAATACAACACTGCTTGCTGCATCGAGTCAAATGCTTTAAGTGGTAAGGCACAGGGACATTTTCTCCCTAACAGGTAAATACAGCACTGCTTGCTTAGTCGAGTCAAGTACTTTCAGTGGTAAGTCACAGGGATATTTTCTCCCTAACAGGTAAATACAACGCTGCTTACTGTGTCGAGTCAAGTGCTTTAAGTGGTAAGACACAGGGATATTTTCTCCCTAACAGGTAAATACAACACTGCTTGCTGCGTCGAGTCAAATGCTCAAAGTGGTAAGACACAGGGATATTTTCTCCCTAACAAGTAAATACAGCACTGTATGCTGCGTCGAGTCAACTGCTTTAAGTGGTAAGGCATAGGCATATTTTCTTTCTAACAGGTAAATACAACACTGCTTGATGCGTTGAGTCAAATGCTTTAAGTGGTAAGGCACAGGGATTTTTTCTCACTAACAGGTAAATACAACACTGCTTGCTGCGTCGAGTCAAGTACTTTCAGTGGTAAGGCACAGGGACATTTTCTCCCTAACAGATAAATACAGCACTGCTTGCTGCGTCGAGTCAAGTGCTTTAAGTGGTAAGACAGTGGGATATTTTCTCGCTAACAGGTAAATACACCACCGCTTGCTGCATCGAGTCAAATGCTTCAAGTGGTAAGGCACAGGGTTATTTTCTCCCTAACAGGTAAAAACAGCACTGCTTGCTGCATCGATTTAAATGTTTTAAGTGTTAATGCACAGGGACATTTTCTCCCTAACAGGTACATACAGCACTGCTTGCTGCGTTGAGTCAAAAGCTTAAAGTGGTAATGCACAGGGATATTTTTATTTTCTCCCTAACAGATAAATGTAGCACTGTATACTGCGTCGAGTCAAGTGCTTTAAGTGGTAAGGCACAGGGATATTTTCTCCCTAACAGGTTAATACAACACTGCTTGCTTTGTCGAGTCTAATGCTTTAAGTTGTAAGGCACTGGGATATTTTTATTTTCTCCCTAACAGGTAAATACAGCACTGTATGCTGCGTTGAGTCAAATGTTTTAAGTGGTAAGTCACAGGGATATTTTTATTTTCTCACTAACCGGTAAATACAGCACTGCATGCTGCGTCGAGTCAAGTGCTTTAAGTGGTAAGGCACAGGGATATTTTCTGCCTAACAGGTCAATACAGCACTGCTTGCTGCGTCGAGTCAAGTGCTTTAAGTGGTAAGACACAGGGATATTTTCTCACTAACAAGTAAATACAGCACTGCTTTCAGCGTCGAGTCAAGTGCTTTTAGTGGTAAGGCACAGGGATATTTTTTCCCTAACAGGTAAATACAACACTGCTTGCTGCGTCGAGTCAAGTGCTTTAAGTGGTAAGGCACAGGGACATTTTCCCCTAAAAGGTAAATACAGCACTGCTTTCTGCGTCGAGTCAAGTGCTTTAAGTGTAAAGGCACAGGGATATTTTTATTTTCTCACTAACCGGTAAATACAGCACTGTATGCTTCGTCGATTAAAGTTCTTTAAGTGGTAAGGCACAGGGATATTTTCTCCCTAACAGGTAAATACAGCACTGCTTGCTGAGTCGAGTCAAGCACTTTCAGTGCTAAGGCACATTGACATTTTTTCCCTAACAGGCAAATACAGTGCTGCTTGCTGCTTCGAGTCAAGTGCTTTAAGTGGCAAGACACAGGGATATTTGCTCCCTAATAGGTAAATACAACACTGCTTGCTGTGTCGACTCAAATGCTTTAAGTGGTAAGGCACATGGATATATTCTCCCTGACAGGTAAATACAGCACTGCTTGTGCGTCGAGTCAAATGATTTAAGTGGTTAGGCACGGGACATTTTCTCCCTTACAGGTAATTACAGCTCTGCTTGTTGCATCGAGAGAAGTACTTTCAGTGGTAAGGCACAGGGATATTTTCTCCTTAACAGGTAAATACAACACTGCTTGCTGCGTCGAGTCAAGTGCTTTAAGTAGTAATGCACAGGGACATTTTCTCCCCTAACAGGTAAATACAGCACTGCTTGCTGCTTTGAGTCAAAAACTTTAAGTGGTAATGCACAGGGATATTTTTATTTTCTCCATTACTGGTAAAGACATAACTGTATGCTGCATCGAGTCAAGTGCTTTAAGTGGTAAGGCACAGGGATATTTTCTCCATAACAGGTAAATACAGCTCTGCCTGCTGCGTCGAGTGAAGTACTTTCAGTGGTAAGGCACAGGGATATTTTCTCCCTAACAGGTAAATACAACACTGCTTGCTGCGTCGAGTCAAATGCTTTAAGTGGTAAGGCACAGGGAAATTTTCTCCCTAAAAGGTAAATACAGCACTGCTTGCTGCGTCGAGTCAAGTGCTTTAAGTGTTAAGGCACAGGGATATTTTTATTTTCTCACTAACCGGTAAATACAGCACTGTATGCTGAGTCGAGTCAAGTACTTTAAGTGGTAAGGCATAGGGATATTTTCTCCCTAACAGGTAAATACAGCACTGCTTGCTGAGTCGAGTCAAGTACTTTCAGTGGTAAGGCACAGGGACATTTTCTCCCTAACAGGTAAATACAGCACTGTATGATGCATCGAGTCAAGTGCTTTAAGTGGTAAGGCACAGGGATATTTTCTCCCTAACAGGTAAATACAGCACTGCTTGCTGCATCGAGTCAAATGCTTTAAGTGTTAAGGCACAGGGATATTTTCTCCCTAACAGGTAAATACAGCACTGCTTGCTGCGTTGAGTCAAGTACTTTCAGTGGTAAGGCAAAGGAACATTTTCTCCCTAACAGGTAAATACAGCACTGCTTGCTGTGTCTAGTTAAGTGCTTTAAGTGGTAAGACACATGGATATTTTCAACCTAACAGGTAAATACAGCACTGCTTGCTGCGTTGAGTCAAATGATTTAAGTGGTAAGACACAGGACATTTTCTCCCTAACAGGTAAATACAGCTCTGCTTGTTGCATCGAGTGAAGTACTTTCAGTGGTAAGGCACAGGGATATTTTCTCCCTAACAGGTAAATACAACACTGCTTGCTGCATTGAGTCAAAAGCTTTAAGTGGTAATGAACAGGGATATTTTTATTTTCTCCATTACTGGTAAAGACAGCACTGTATACTGCGTTGAGTCAATTGTTTTAAGTGGTAAGGCACAGGGAAATTTTCTCCCTAACAGGTAAATGCAACACTGCTTGCTGCGTTGAGTCAAATGCTTTAAGAGGTAAGGTACAGGGATATTTTTATTTTCTCCGTAACTGGTAAATACAGAATAGTATGCTGCCTTGAGTCAAATGCTTTATGTGGTAGGGCACAGGGATATTTTTATTTTCTCACTAACAGGTAAATACAGCACTGTATGCTGCGTCGAGTCAAGTGCTTAAAGTGGTAAGAGACAGGAATATTTTCTCCATAACAGGTAAATTCAGCACTGCTTGCTGCATCGAGTCAAGTGCTTTAAGTGGTAAGACACAGGGATATTTTCTCCCTAACAGGTTAATACAGCACTGTTTGCTGCGTTGAGTCAAATGCTTTAAGAGATAAGGCACACAGATATTTTTATTTTCTCCCTAACAGGTAAAAACAGCACTGTATGCTGCGTTGAGTCAAATCCTTTAAGTGGTAACTCACAGGGATATTTTTATTTTCTCACTAACAGGTAAATACAGCACTGTATGCTGCATCGAGTCAAGTGCTTTAAGTGGTAAGGCACATGGATATTTTCTCCCTAACAGTTAATACAGCACTGCTTGCTGCGTCGAGTCAAGTGCTTTAAGTGGTAAGGCACAGGGATGTTTTCTAACTAACAGGTAAATACAGCACTGCCTGCTGCGTCGAGTCACGTGCTTTAATTGGTAAGACACAGGGATATTTTCTCCAAAACAGGTAAATACAGAACTGCTTGCTGCGTCGAGTCATGTACTTTAAGTGGTAAGGCACGGGACATTTTCTCCCTAACAGGTAAACACAGCACTGTCTGCTGCATCGAGTCAAGTACTTTCAGTGGTAAGACACATGGATATTTTCTCCCTAACAGGTAAATACAACACTGCTTGCTGCGTTGAGTCAAATGCATTAAGTGGTAAGGCACAGGGATATTTTTATTTTCTCCCTAACAGGTAAATACAGCACTGCTTGCTGCGTCGAGTCAAGTGCTTTAAGTGGTAAGGCACAGGGACATTTCCCCTAAAAGGTAAATACAGCACTGCTTTCTGCGTCGAGTCAAGTGCTTTAAGTGTAAAGGCACAGGGATATTTTTATTTTCTCACTAACCGTTAAATACAGCACTGTATGCTTCGTCGAGTAAAGTGCTTTAAGTGTTAAGACACAGGGATATTTTCTCCCTAACAGGTAAATACAACACTGCTTGCTGCGTTGAGTCAAATGCTTTAAGTGTTAAGGCACAGGGATATTTTCTCCCTAACAGGTAAATACAAAACTGCTTGCTGCGTCGAGTCAAGTGCTTTAAGTGGTAAGGCACAGGGACATTTTCTACCTAAAAGGTAAATACAGCACTGCTTTCTGCGTCGAGTCAAGTGCTTTGAAGTGTATAGACTAAGGGATATTTTTATTTTCTCACTAACCGGAAAATACAGCACTGTATTCTTCATCGAGTGAAGTACTTTAAGTGGTAAGGCACATGGATATTTTCTCCCTAACAGGTAAATACAACACTGCTTGCTGCATCGAGTAAAATGCTTATGTGGTAAGGCACAGGGATATTTTCTCCAAAACATGTAAATACAGCACTGCTTGCTGAGTCGAGTCAAGTGCTTTAAGTGGTAAGGCACAGGGATATTTTCTCCCTAACAGGTAAATACTACACTGCTTGCTGCATCGAGTCAAATGCTTTAAGTGTTAAGGCACAAGTATATTTTCTCCCTAATAGGTAAATACAACACTGCTTGCTGCGTCGAGTCAAGTACTTTCAGTGGTAAGGCAAAGGAACATTTTCTCCCTAACAGGTAAATAAAGCACTGCTTGCTGCATCTAGTCAAGTGCTTTAAGTGGTAAGAAACAGGGATATTTTCTCCCTAACAGGTAAATACAACACTGCTTGCTGTGTCGAGTCAAATTCTTTAAGTGATAAGGCACAGGGATATTTTCTCCCTAACAGGTAAATACAGCACTGCTTGCTGTGTCGAGTCAAATGATTTAAGTGATAATGCACGGGACATTTTCTCCCTAATAGGTAAATACATCCCAGCTTGTTGCGTCGAGTGAAGTACTTTCAGTGGTAAGACACAGGGATATTTTCTCCCTAACAGGTAAATACAACACTGCTTGCTGCGTCGAGTCAAGTGCTTTAAGTGGTAATGCACAGGGACATTTTCTTCCTAACAGGTAAATACAGCACTGTTTGCTGCGTTGAGTCAAATGCTTTAAGTGGTAATGCACAGGGACATTTTCTCCCTAACAGGTAAATACAGCACTGCTTGCTGCGTTGAGTCAAATGCTTTAAGTGGTAATGCACAGGGACATTTTCTCCCTAACAGGTAAATACAGCACTGTTTGCTGCATTGAGTCAAATGCTTTAAGTGGTAATGCACAGGGACATTTTCTCCTTAACAGGTAAATACCACACTGCTTGCTGCATTGAGTCAAAAGCTTTAAGTGGTAATGCACAGGGATATTTTTATTTTCTCCATTACTGGTAAAGACAGCACTGTATGCTGCGTCGAGTCAAGTGCTTTAAGTGGTAAGGCACAGGGATATTTTCTCCCTAACAGGTAAATACAACACTGCTTGCTGCGTTGAGTCAAATGCTTTAAGAGGTAAGGCACAGGGATATTTTTATTTTCTCCGTAACTGGTAAATACAGCACAGTATGCTGCGTTGAGTAAAATGCTTTAAGTGGTTAGGCACTGGGATATTTTTATTTTCTCACTAACCGGTAAATACAGCACTGTATGCTGCGTCGAGTCAAGTGCTTAAAGTGGTAAGGCACAGGGATATTTTCTCCTTACAGGTAAATACGGCACTGCTTGCTGCGTCTAGTCAAGTGCTTTAAGTGGTAAGACACAGGGATATTTTCTCCCTAACAGGTAAATTCAGCACTGCTTGCTGCGTTGAGTCAAGTGCTTTAAGTGGTAAGACACAGGGATATTTTCTCCCTAACAGGTAAATACAACACTGCTTGCTGCGTTGAGTCAAATGCTTTAAGAGGTAAGGCACACGGATATTTTTATTTTCTCCCTAACTGGTAAAAACAGCACTGTATGCTGCGTTTAGTCAAATCCTTTAAGTGGTACGTCACAGGGATATTTTTATTTTCTCACTAACCGGTAAATACAGCACTGTATGCTGCGTCGAGTCAAGTGCTTTAAGTGGTAAGGCACATGGATATTTTCTCCCTAACAGGTAAATACAGCACTGCTTGCTGCGTCGAGTCAAGTGCTTTAAGTGGTAAAGCACAGGGATGTTTTCTAACTAACAGGTAAATACAGCACTGCCTGCTGCGTCGAGTCAAGTGCTTTAAGTGGTAAGACACAGGGATATTTTCTCTCTAACAGGTAAATACAGAACTGCTTGCTGCGTCGAGTCAAGTGCTTTAAGTGGTAAGGCACGGGACATTTTCTCCCTAACAGGTAAATACAGCACTGTCTGCTGCATTGAGTCAAATGCTTTAAGTGGTAAGGCACAGGGATATTTTCTCCCTAACCGGTAAATTCAACACTGCTTGCTGTGTCGAGTCAAGTTTGTTCTGTAAGCCAGTAGAAGAGATTTTATAAGGTTGAATAATGTGACTGTGCTCATGTGCATACATACCTACACACACACACACACACTCCTCTAGTCTATAGCACAGAAGTTATGTAAAATCAAATACACAAGTTAGCATTATTTGATACAGTCTGCTGCTATTATAATTTCTGTGTGTTGAATCAGATCATGGAGCTCTCAGAAAAGGTCAGCTCTGAGTTACCCCCAGTTTCATAAGAAAGACAACAAAATTTTGGCCTCAGGCAGTCACACCAGTCCACCAAAGCTGTCTGCCAGGCCCAACACGTCATTCGTCTTATTAGTATGCTTGTTTTTTTTGGGGTTTTTTTTGTTAAAGTTTTCTTCCCTCCCAAAACTCCCCCCGACCCCCTCACCTTGCTGCCTAAACTGAAGGAGAAACCACTGGCCTGAAACAAAACTTTAAACTTTAATTTTTTTCCACTGCCAAAAATGCTCACTCGAGAGAGAGTCAGAGAACATTGACACAACTGCTCTCTCTCAAATTCTCCACCACAATGTGCTGCGCTCACTGCAGCAAGCAGCAAGAAGTATGACCCATGTGGGTCTGTCTGCGACACCCTTCAATAGCTGACTGACTTAATGTACAGTCACTCTAGGGCAATCTGATCAAACCAATCCCCCTTCCCCATATAGCAGTCTGCAGGCATACCCTGACCCTCCCTTTCTCCGTGTTTTTTTTTATCCAAGGGACTTGTGCATGTGCAAATGCTTCTGCTGTCTGAGGCGCATCATGTGTGCCACTGGAGGGAGAGAACTGAAGGAGCATGCGCAGCACTGAAGCCCAGCATCTGGATTGGTGGTATGTGATTTTTTTTTAAATTTTCAGGGCGAACCAAAGTTCACATTTTTAGTATAAAAGTTCTACTACAGTCGGACTATGGAGAACCATAGGGGTTCAACCATTTTTTAGCTTTGGTTGAACTGAACTTGCAGCCCTACTCTGAATGCACACGGCCCCCACATGGGGAACAGTGCCTCCCAACATGCACAGAATGTGGAACGAATGCCCATAATTTTGAACACTCAACCTGTGCAACACACAGGATGCACATAACACTGGTAGACAGGTCGCTGCCATGTCCAGGCCACCTGTCACAGTACCATGGTGCACACATGGCAGCATATGGGATAGGGTACTGCTGTACACAGGTATGGTGTGCAGTGGGACAAGGCCTTGCACCATGGCACACGGTGGTCCTGTGAGCCACATGGAGGTACTGTGCCCTGTATAGTGGTACTGGGGAGAGGTATATGTGACTGGGTGTTACTGGCCTTCTGTGTTGGATGCATCAATGCACTACCAGTCAGTTCGAGGCACACAGTGGCACCTGTGCAGGCAACATGGCAGTGTCACCATGCCATACACTGCAGCCAGCTGCCCCATGGCTGTGGTCCACTGGTCTGTGCCCCCCCCCAGTATACCAAGGGTGACACCTTGTTCCGGCATGGTAACACTGCAGCCACAGACAAGATGCTGAGGCACCGGGACATGTGCATGGCAGACAGCAACACTGGCACACCAGCTGTAGAAGAGTGGACATGCATGGCAGGTGCACTGTCCCTAGTGGTCCCTGTACCTTGGGGTGCGACACACCATACCAGGACACCCACACACAGACCACCACCAAGACCACCTGCTGCAGGGGTCCAGGTGGGGTCAACAGACAGAGGCAGGTGGGGTGGGAACATGTGGAGCCACCAGCATGCCTAACACCTGGATGCTTCCCCTCACAGTAGCCACAATATTGGAGTATGTGAGCGCCGCCACAAGGCAGCGACCAAACTTCACGCATGATGAGGAGAGGGCGCTCATTGAGGCATGCCACCTATGCCTGGCCATCCTCACTGGCCGGGGAGGCAGCCGGACTGCATGAGCAGTGGGCTGGGAGGAGGTGGCCAAGCAGGTGAATGCCATGGCACCATAAAACCGCACGTTTGCAGAGTGCAGAAAGCACTGGAACGATGGGCACAGGAGGATCAAGGAGAAGGTGGCTAACATTCAGGCATCCCTGTGGTGGACAGGGGGTAGCCTGAGCACAGCTGAACAGCTGAGCCCTAATGAGGCCCTCCTTACCACCAGTGTGTCCCAGACAGCCGTGCAGGGCATCCCCGGTGGTGGGTTACAGACTGGTGGCAGCCTGTCACAGCATTGTGAGTAGCCGTGTGTCCTAGGCATGTCAGCCACCCATGTGCCAAGGCCACAATGCCTGCCCCTGTACACCCTGGCATAGCGACACTGGGTCGGTCACCTCTGGCCAGATGTGACATGCCCCATGGTGTTGCTGCTGCCATGCCACTGCACCTGGGGACACATGTCACTGTGCATCCATGTGGCATGTGCCACCACAGCCGTACAGTGTGCATAATGGGATGGTGACAGGCGCAACTGTGCCATGGCATGGCTAGCCATGTCATGCCATGGCCCTGCCGTGGTCAGGCCTGCAGCCTTGGTGCCATGTGAATGGCCATTTAATGTTGTGCAGCACCAATGTGACATGTGTACTGTGCATTAACCATGTACCCCCTTCTTCCCTCCACAGCACCAGCACAACTCCAAGGTGCACGCGTGATGCCCTCGTGGGTGATGATGAGGGCCCATCTCACGGGGCCGTTGACACCACTGTGAATGACCCTGCATCTGCAATATCCACATCCCAGGTAACTCTGCTCATGGTCCTGGTGCAGGCAGGCTCCATAGACCCCTCGGCCAGCACTGCCAGGACAGCTGGCGGGTACATCACTTGGCTGGGGAGCCTGTCCAGCTTGTCTAACGATGACCAGGATGATGCAGTGGACATTGCTGATGCCTTCCTTGTGTGCACCAGTTGCGTGCAGGGGGAGGGCCTTGGCACCACTGCGTTTGGCACCACCATTACCAGCACAGGCATGGCAGACAGAGGTGCACCCAACACAGGGTTGCCTGTGCAAGTGGTCCCAGTTGCCACTGACATCCACACTGTGTGAGGTGAGGCTGCAGATGAGGCACAGCTGCCCACAGCTGTAGGTGCTGTGCCCCCTGCACCACTGCCATGTGCAGTGCCAGCAACATCGGTGGCATCAGGGCAGGGTGCCGTGATGCATGCACCCACACCATTGGCCTGGGAGTACACCACCTATGGACATTCAGTGGCACTGCCCAACCAAGCCCCACTCATGTCCCAGCCTGCCATGGTGCATCCACTGTCCATGGACACACCAGGAAAGGCTGCTCCATCCCCTGCATGTTGGTGACGCCGCCGTAAAGCATCACCTGCTGATGACATGGGAGCCTACCTCACCCTCCTGCGAGTGACTGTGGAGGGGCAGGAGGCCCTCTGAGCAGAGTTCCATTGCCACAGGACTGTGATGGTCCAGGAGCATGAGTCCACGGCTGCGTAGAGTGCACAGATGCTAGCAGAGGCACACATCATGCAGATGAGCATGACCGCAGCTCTGAAGTGGATTGCAGCTGCTGCAGAGGCAGTGGCTGCCACCGCAACACACCATGGACATTGTGTGTCCAGTCAGATGCCCCAGAGCATGTCTAGCACACCCCGGCGGTGGAGCCGGGTGAACCCTCTGCTGCTGACTCTGTCACTGCTGGCCTCCATGCCCACCATTGATAGCTTGAGTGGTGGCCATGGGTTGGCCACTCCACTGGGCACCCATTCACAGTCTCATTGTAGCACCCCTGCAGGGTCTCAGGTGATACCCCCTCTGACCAGTGGTGGCACGCCAACCAACACCAGCCATGCCCCCGTGTCCATGGCTGCCGGGGTGCTGCCTTGTGATGCCCATGTCTCCGGGCCTGCGGTGGCAGGCTGGCATACCTGTGTGCACTGGATGCCCCGTGGGTGGCACCAGTGGTGGTGTCTGTGGCAGGAACCTGCCCCACTGCAGCCCTGGCACCATTCCGTGCTACCTGTGCAGGACCACCTGCATTTCTGTGTGCACCACTGTTATGCTATGTGTCATGGGAACGATGAGTGCATTCTGGTGTTCACTGTGCCCTTGTGTAGGCCGCTGTGCACATGGACCCATGATTTCTGCGACATGGCCCGGGTGGTGCATGGCTGTTGCATACCTGGTGTGTGTGTGTCTCTGTGTCTGTGTGTCCCTCACTGTATGTGTGCCTGTGTGCACCTCTGCATATCATCCATTGTCCACTGAGCCCATGGCATGCATTCTCCATACCTTGGTGCACACCCTGCACACATACATACCTGCATACTCACCTGCATGGCCCAAAGTGTTCCTCCACCACACAGCTGCGGTGATCCCTTGCTCTGGCCAACAGCCTCGGGTCCCTCCATCCCAGCCCAGCATCGACACTCTGGCTTTCTGGGGGCGCTCTGCCCCCTCTCTCCCTCACCCCCTCCTCCTCCCTGGAACTGTTGTCCTCATCAGCCTCGACAGGTATTCCATGGTCTAGGGCCATGTTGTATAGCATACAACAGGCCAGGAATATGCCACAGGCCTTTTCAGGGCTATACTGTAGGGTGCCACCTGACCGGCACAGGCACTTGCATCTTCAGCATGCCGAAGACATGCTCTATGATGGTGTCTGTCACGATGTGTGCCTCATTGTAGTGATCCTCTGCCTCTCTTCCTGGTTTTCTGAGGGGGGTGAGGAGCCAGGGCATCAGCAGATATGCAGCATCACCTGTGGGGGTAGACGTGTGTCCATTAGTACATTGGGTTACACCTTGCCATGTGGCCTGTCCTCATCCCTGGCCTCAGTGGAGTGTGCACCTGTCCTGCTCAACCACCCATGCATCCACATTATGGGCAGTCCTGCATCCCTACCCCAGCTGCACCTGCATGCCCCTGTCCATCGCGTGGTGCTCGGCAGTTGCATGTCTCCCTGTGTCCGCCAGTGTACCCTTGCATACCCTGGCTGTCCCACAGCCCACGCTCATGCATCACACTGCATGGGTGCCCACGGACTGCCCCCTGTGTCCTGGCCTTGGTGCCCTCCTGTGCTGTTGGGGCTCTGTCACATGCATCTATCAGGTGGCCACTTGGTATGTCCCCATCCTCAAACCTCATGCACAGTGCCGACTGGTTCCATATGAATGAATCATGTCTCCTCCCAGGGTGTGTGGCGCAGACATTGGTGATGTGCCCTGTGGCATCGCACACCACCTGGTAATTCACGGAGTGGCATCCCTTCCAGCTGATGTAGGCGGTGGCATTCTCGCCAGATGGTGTGCAGATTGCCACATGGGTGCAGTCTATGGCCCCACGATGCATGGCATGCATGCCACCTTGTAGAACCCCTGCATGGCTTCTATCTGCTCTGCCTGCACGCTGGGGAAATGGATGTATTCCAAAAAGCTTGCAGTAGCAGTGGGGTGAGGAGCTGTGTGAGGAGGCGGGATGTAGAGGCCTGTGAAATGCTAGTGGTGTCCTCAGTAGGCCTCTGGAAGGTTCCTGTGGTGAGCAGGCACATGACCATTGTCACCTTGTTCTCCACCGGGATAGCATGACCTCGTGCAGTGGGTGCCTGCATCACATCATGGCACAGCTCACAGAGCTGCCTCAGCATGGCTCTGTTCAGGCGGTATTGGCCTACTGTCTCTGCCTCAGTCAGCTGCTCAATGAACAGCCTGGCATGGTACTGCTGTGGGGCCTGCTGCCTACTGTGCCTTCCACTGCCCTGCCTCCTCCTCATTTGTGCACCTGCATTGGTAACTGCTGCTGGGTTCATTCTGCTGTAGGGTACTCTGTCCGGCCCTCTGGCCCAGTCCCTCTGGCTTGCCATGCTAGCTGGCTGGCTCTGCCTCTCTGTCTCTCTCTCTGTCTTCCACTCTCCCCCTGGATCAGGCAGTGTGCTGCTGTGGCAGTTCAGTCAATGACCTGCAGTTGGGCTAGACTTAAGTCTCCTTTTGTACTTATCTTTCTATGGCGCATCTTGCCTTTGCGCTGGAAATGCCCCATGGGCTGGCCCGGTGGCGCTAAGGGTTGAGGCGCTGGATGCCACACCTCGTGCTACGCCAGCGGCCCGGGTTCTGGAACGGACTCGGGTGGCCAGGGGTCGGTGGGGAGAGGGAGGATTGAGCGTCCCAATGGATGCTCTCCTCCCTCAGGGTTGGGAAATCAAGAACGCATCCGCGTTCTGCATCCCTTCCACAGTCGGTGGAAGCACCGGCATCAGGAAGGGATGGAGGCGGCTCCGATTGCCGGAGCCAGGGAGGGGGGACGTGGCAGCGCATGAGAGGCCGGCATGCATCAGCACGCCACCACTAGGGACGTACATCCCAAGCACCGACGTCTCAGGGGGTGAGGGACCTAAGGGGGGAGAAAAATGGAAAACCCCCTCCGGCAGCCCTGGATGAAGGCCGCTCCAGTACCACCCGAGCCACCGACAAGGGACAGACCCCACTTTGCGAGGAGAAGAAGAGGAGGCACTCTAGGGGCAGATCCCAAGGTAGGTGACTCGGGGGACATGAGTGGATGGAAGGAGTGGGCTCCGGAGGTAGATAGGAGGATAAAAGGAAAAGTAAAAAAAAAAAAGGAAATGCACCATGGATTTGCACTGTGAATCAGATTGCGCTGTGTATGCATGGGTATACCCCCTGTATTTGAGCTGCATATTATTATGTTGCACCTATGGCGCATGTTGTTGGGCGCAGGGCATCTCAGTTGTGTTGGCGCATTCTCTGGGTTGCTCTGGATGCATCTCTTTTGTGAATCCTGCCCATTAAATTTTGTTCACTTAGTCTTATTAAGTATGTGTTATCTTTTAAGGTGTGTATAGCCTTGGTTTCTCTCCTTTGTACATTTTCTATTCAATCTATGTCTTTCCATTTGTAGGGGCACCAAACAGGTTGTGTAAAATCTAGATGTGGACTAACACAAGCCCTATATAGTGGATGGAAGACTTTTGTATCCTTAGATTTAATATTTCTTTGTACTGTCCATAGCATTCTATTAGCTCTTGTAATAGCATCTATTGTTTGCTTGGTTTGCTTGAAGTTACCAGCAGTGATTGCTATTCCAAGGTAGGTGATAGTGCAGTGCCACACAGAAACTGCTGTTATTATTGTTCTTTTTCTGCAGATTCATCACTTTGCAATAGTTTATATTAAACTACAATTCCCACTGCGATGTCCAAGATGTAATTTTGTTTAGGTCATCTTGGATTATTTTACAGTCATTCTCTTATGCACAGTGTCTGCCAAATTTAGTATCATTGGCGTATTTTGTACATGATAGGCTAGATATTCAAAGTCCCTGTCAGTCAAGCAGTTCGGGGAAAAAAATGGTGTAAGTGGGTCTTCCTTGCAGAACTACTGTTTTTCCAACAGCCACTGTAAATTCAAATGTGTAGGTGGATTACAACTGGCTCCATGATTTATGGCAGCTCATGTCAATTTTTGTTTAGTGCAGCTGTGATGAAATGTTACACCTGACGGGACCAGACATAACATCCCCCACAGCTGCACCTGCTGAAAATATGAATCTCCACAAGTGTGGAGACATCATCCTTTCCTGGTGGCTGCAGTATGGGACCTAGTCCCTGACAGGCTGAAAATACTGTCCCATGTGTTTAAATCTCTGGTTAAGTCTGAAATGAAAATAGTTAAAGAGAACTGGACCTAATCCTGATCCTGTGGCATTCCAATGGATACTTTCCCATTACCTCAGTTGTAGCTATTTATGGTTACACATTGAGTTCTAAGTGCAAGCTAGAGGTGAGCTAAAAAAAAAAACTTTTGCCGGTGGAAGTTCAGCGAAAGTCTGATTTTTGTTTCTGCAAACATTTGGAAATCCATTTCCGAAACTTTGGAGAAACTCCGCCTGTGCTGCACCCTACTTTAGGTGTCTAGTGCCCCCCCCGCCAGTCACTGCCCTATTGCAAAATTAATCCCTGGTGGCTAGCGGTCCCTCCCCCACCTGATCACCCACCTGCTCAATGTGTATTTAAAAAACAACCCTGGTGGTTAGTGGTCCTTCCCCCCCACTTGATCACCAGCCCATCCGAGTGTATTTTAAACAAAACAATCCTGGTGGCTAGTGGTCCCTCCCTTCACCAGATCACCCACCTGTCTGATACGTATTTAAAAATAAAAAAACAACCCTCATGGCTAGCAGTCTTTCCTCTCGCCCGATCACCTGCCCACCTGATGTGTATTTAAAAAAAAAGAACCCTGGTGGCTAGTGGTCCCTCCCTCCACCTGATCACCCATCCCAATGACATGTATTTAAAAAAAGACAACCATGGTGGCTAGCAGTCTCTACCCCCATCCAATCACCCACCTGCCCGATGTGTATTTAAAAAAAAATAACCCTGGTGGGTAGTGGTCCCTCCCACCACCCGATCACACCCCCCGCCTGATGGGTGCCATGTTGCCCTACTGTGTTCATGCAGTGCTTCTGAAAAAAACCCAACTCTTGCTGCTTATGGTGCCTTCCCCACTCAATCACCCACCCGTGCCCAGTAGTAGAAGTCTGAGGTGTAACACCCCCATTCCTAGTCCCCATACCCCATATAGTAAATATGTTTTCCCTGAATCCTTGGTGGTCTAGTAACCCCCCTCCCTATCCTCGATCCCCCAGTATGTAGTTTTTATTATTTTTTGTTAACTTATTACCTGGTGGTATAGTGGCCCCCCCATCTCCCCACCACAACAGGTAGTGTCCCACCCCGCTCCCCCCATCCTGAAAATGAGCGTGTGACTGGCACAGCCCTCCACTTTCCTCCACGGCCGGCAGACCACTGAGATGTCAATGAATGAGTGCATGCTGTACATGCTGTGTGAGCAAGTGCTCATTCAATGACATGTCAGTTAGCTGCTGGCTGTGGGGGAGAGTGGAGGGCTGTGCTGGTTGTCACTCCATTTTAGGATGGGGAGATGGGTGGACACCACCTGCCAGGATGTGGGTGTGTAGAGCCACTAGACTACCAGGGAATAAGTTAAAAAAAACCTACATACTGGGGGATCATGGATAGGGTGGGGGTAAGAACCACTAGCCACCAGGGTTAGTTTCTTTAAGATACACATTGGGCTGGTGGGTGATCGGCTGGGGGGAGGGACCGCTAGCCTCCTGGGTACAACACTTCAGGTGGGGTGGAACAGGGTGAAATTTCACCCCAAACAGATGGAAGATTTCCGATCCACCACAGGTGGAAGCTCAGAAACATCAGCAAAAGTTGCCAAATTTCACAAAAGTTCTGCTAAGGTGGAAAAAGCAACTTTGCACACCTCTGGTGTAAGCCAATTTAAAGTCTTTTTTATTTGTTTGTTATTTACTTTGCCTGCTTCAATTTTTTAAATAATTACTCAATGAGGCACCAAATCAAAGGCTTCAGAAAAGTCAAGGTAAATAATGTTGCAAAGTACACTTTTATCTAATGAATCACTTACTTTTTTATAGAAACATATTTGTTAAGCAAGATTTTCCAAACATTTAGCAATGTTGGTCATTATCTATGTTATGAGTTCATTATTAATTCATTTTTTTATGATGCTTTTGATCATTTTTCTGGGTATAGAGTTTAGGCTTATGGACCTGCAGTTATTAGAGTCTTGCTTGCTACCTTTTTATGGCTGCAGTGGGTGGAGCTCTGAAGACCTCTTGATATCATAGTATAAAAAGGGAGCTCTCCAGATTCCCAATGGACTAGATGAAATTGAGGTTTAGTGCAATCACTCTGCTGATAACGTGAATACTAGCTTCAATCTGGGTTGTATTGTCTTTCAAAAAAGTTTCATAGCTCATAAACATATCATTTAGCCTTTCCCAGCCACAATCTGTATTTGAGATAGAGAAATGAGGTTCAGATTTAAGATGCTGGGATCTGCAAGAATTAAAAAAAGGACAGCAGTAATTAACACACTAACTTATTTAAATCATGTAATGAGTTTTTAGTATTGTTTTTTCTGGTTATTGTTGGTGAAAGTTAGTGCAACAAAGAAGGCTTATATGGGATGTTGCATGCAGGCAGAGACAAAGATCTCTAAATTCTGCTCTCATCATGGAGAGGAGAGTGTGTGTGTGTGTGTGTGTGTGTGTGTGTGTGTGTGTGCGTGTCAATGTGGCACTCTGTTAACCCTTTCCTGGTATACTAACCTTTTCCTAGTCAGTTTGCAAATGGCTGTAATGCTACCTGTGTACTTTTCAGAACATGAAGCAGTGCATGTGCATTAGTGTGTCAAAGTGCTTATCCTAAATACAATAAAAGTTAGGGTCAGATGTATAAGTAAATAAATTCCATATAAAGCAGTATATGTGGTATTTCTCATATAGCAGATAAATGAGCAAAGACATTACTATCTCACCTATCCCCAGCATGCAGTACACAACTGCGATGGGTGCCTTGTGACCCCTCTGGGTTCATGCAGTGCTTCTGAGCATCAATCTCCTGTGCAGACAGTCCCTCACCTTTCACAACCATGCAGTACACAGCCATTATGGGTGCCATGTCACCCTACTGCGTTCATGCAGTGCTTCTGAGCATCACTCCACTGTCCAGGCAGTCCTTCTCCTTTCACCAACAAGCAGTACACAACAGGGATGGGTGCCATGTTGCTGAACTGTGTTCATGCAGTGCTTCTGAGCATCACTCCCCAGTGCAGGAAGTCCCTTACGTTTCACCAACATGCAGTATACAACAGTGATGGGGACCTTAAAGCAGCATGCAATGCACGACCGTGATGGGTTCCATGCCACCCCAATGTGTTCATGCAGTGCCTCCTAGCATCACTCCACAGTGCAGGCAGTCCCTACACATTCACTAGCCTGCATTACACCACTGTGATGGGTGCCATGTCACCCCAATGTGTTAATGCAGTGTTTCTGAGCATCATTCCACAGTGCAGGCAGTCCCTGACTTTTCCCCAACACACTGTAATGGGTACCATGTTACCCCACTGTGTTCATGCAGTGCTTCTGAGCATTGCTCCTCCATGCAGGCAGTCCCTCACCTTTCACCAGCATGCAGTACACCAGGGTAATGGATGTCATGCCACCCCTCTGTGTTTGTGCAGTGCTTCTAAGCATCACTCCACAGAGCAGGCCCTCCCTCACCTTTAACCAGCACACAGTACACTACTATGATTGGTGCTATGTTGCCCCACTATGTTTAAGCTGTGCTGCTGAGCATCACTTCACAGTGCAGACAGTCCCTCACCTTTCACCAGCATGCAGTTCACCACTGTGATGGGTGCAATGTCACCCCACAGTGTTCATGTACTGCTTCTGAGCATCATCCCATAGTGCAGGCAGTCCATGACATTCCCCAACACACAATACACCACCATAATGGGTGCCATGTCTCTCCACTGTGTCTGTGCAGTTCTTCTGAGAATCTCTCCACAATGCAGGCAGTCCCTTACCTTTCACCAGCATATGGTACACAACCATGTTGAGTGGCATCTTGCCCCACTGTATTCATGCAGTACTCCTTAGTATCACTCCACAGGGCAAGCAGTCCCTCACCTTGCACCAGCAGGCAGTACACAGCTCTTATAGATGCCATGTCACCCAACTGTGTTCAAGCATAGCTTCTGAGCATAGCTCCCTGTGCAGGCAGTCCCTTACCTTTCACCAGCACGCAGAACACAAGATGGATGGGTGCCATGATGCTCCACTGTGTTCATGCAGTGCTTCTCAGCATTGCTCCTCAGTGCAGGCACTCCTTGACCTTTCACCAGCACACAGTATACAATCATGCTGGGTACCATGTTGCACCACTGTGTCCATTCAGTGATTCTGAGCATCACACCCTAGTGTGGGCAGTCCCTCACCTTTCACCAGCATGTAGCACACCACCATGATTGGTGCCATGTCACCTCCACTATGTTCAAGCTGTGCTTCTGAGCTTCACTCCCCTGAGCAGACAGTCCCTCACCTTTCACCATCATGCAGTACACCAATGTTATGGGTGCTATGCCACCCCATTGTGTTCATAGAGTGCTTTTGAGCATCAGTCCTCAGTGCAGGCAGTCCCTCACATTTCACCAACATGTAGTATGCAGTTTTTATGGGTTCCATGTCACCCTTCTCTGTTCATGCATAGCTTCGGAGTATTGCTCCCCAGTACAGGCAGTCCCTTGCCTTTCAGCAGCACACAGTACACAACAGGGATGGGTGCCATGACACCCCACTGTGTTCATGCAGTGCTTTTGAGCAATGCTTCTCAGTACAGGCAGTCCCTACCCATTCACCAGTCCACTTAACACCATCCATGATGGGTGCCATGTCACTCCACAGTGTTCATGCAGTGCTTCTGAGCATCACTCCACAGAGCAGGCACTCCTTCCCCTTTCACCAGCATACAGTACAATAACGTGATTGATGCCATGTCATCCCAGTATGTTCAAGCTGTGCTTCTGGACTTCACTCCACAGTGCAGGCAGTCCCTCACCTTTCATCAGCATGCAGTACATAACATTGATGGATGCCACATCATCACAGTGTGTTCATGCAGTGCTTCTGACATTACTCACTTGAGCAGACATTCCCTCATCTTTCACCAGCAAGCAGCATACCACCGTAATGTGTGCCTTGTCACACCAGTGTTCATACAGTGCTTCTGAGCATCGGTCCCCAGTAAAGGCAGGCCCTCACCTTTTACCACCACACCATTGTGATTGGTTCCATGTTACCCCAATGTGTTCAAGCTGTGCTTTTGAGCATCACTCCCCTGTGCAGGCAGTCCCTCAGCTTTCACCAGTGCATACTACACCACCATGATGGGTACTATGTCACCCCACTGTGTTCATGCAGAGCTTCTGAGCATCACTCCACAGTGCAGGAAGTTCCTCACCTTTCACCACCATGCATTACGCAGCTCTTTTGGGTGCCATGTCACCCCTATGTGTTTATGCATTGCTTCTGAGCATTGCTCCCAGTACAGACAGTCCCTTACCTTTCACCAGAAAACAGCACACAACCATATTAGGGATGGGTGCCATGATGCACCACTGTATTCATGCAGTGCTTCTGAGCATCACTCCACAAAGCAGGCACTCTCTCTCCCCTTTCATCGGCACACAGTACAGTAACGTGATTGGTTCCATGTGCTTCTGAGCATCACTCCATAGTGCAGGCAGCCACTCACCTTTCACCAGCACGCAGTTCACCACCTTGATGGTGCCATGTCACCCCACTGTGTTCATACAGTGCTTCTGACATTACTCCCTTGTGCAGGCATTCCCTCATTTTTCACCAGCAAACAGTACACCACTCTGATGTGTGCCTTGTTGCACCAGAGTGTTCATACAGTGCTTCTGAGCATTGTTACACAGTGCAGGCAAACCCTCAGCATTCACCTGCACGAAGAACTTATCTGTAATTGGTACTATGTCACTCCACTGTGTATATGCAGTGCTTCTGAGCATCATTCTTTAGTGCAGGGAGACCCTACCCATTCACCAATGTGCAATAAACCACCATGATGGGTGCCATGTTACCCCACTGTGTTCATGCATTGCTTCTCAACATTACTCTTCCATGCAAGCAGTCCTGTACTGTGTTCATACAGTGCTTTGGGGCATCACTCCACAGTGCAGGCAGTTCCTCACATTTCATCAGCACACAGTACATCACCATAATGGATGCCGTGTCACCCCACTGTGTTCATATAGTGCTTCTGAGCATCACTCCACAGTGTTGGCAGTACCACACATTTCACCAGAACACAGTACACAATCGTAATGAGTGATGTGTCACCCCATAGTGTTTTCATTGAACAAATATGTTTATCTCCTTCATCGCCTGACTTTTCCCAATCTGGATCAGTCTTCCCAGCCCCATCACCCACTTTTTCTGGCTCTTACCTTTTCTTGTGGACCTGTCACAGGACATTGGATCAGAGGTACCAAGTCATTGGGGTGGGGCCTGCTAGAGGGCAGGCCATCACTGTTCCACAGTCAGAATGCTTTTCCTCCTATTTTCCCCCCTATTGAGCCCAGACATGTGTGTACTCGGCCTCCATAGAGACACCTCAGGCATCCAGGTGTGAGGTCCCTTCCCATGCTTTCCCATGGTGCTACTACTTAAAGTCATCTCCCTATCCTACAGATGTGCATTCTCACTTCCAGGCCAGTCCCCAAGTGACCCAGGATCCTTCTTTAACCCAGGTTGCTGGCATGGCAGTCAGTATCTGAAAGCAATTCAGTCAGTGGCTAAAAGCTTGAAACAAAAATAGGTAGGCAAACCTAGAACTGGAAATCAGAACTACACAGAGTAATGGCCCCATATTAAAAGGCATCAGACTGCCTCTTGCCAAGTCGGTTTCCTTAGTGCAAATTAGCACAGTTCACTAAATACGCTATTCTCAAACATATCTGGAGCAAAGTGCTAGTGTCCCAAGCATGTTAAAATATAGCCCCCCAAAACAAAAATGAGGCACTAAAATCTGCACTCAGCACACTTCACATTCTCCTGCTCACCAATTAGTGCAGATTAGCATACTTCACTAAATCTGCTATACTCAAACATGTTTGAAACAAAGTGTGAGTGCCCAAGCATGTTTAAAGATATACTCCTCCCATGTAAAAATGAGGCACTAAAACATGCACACAGCATAATTCACACCCCCTGCTGGCCAATTAGTGCAAATTAGCACAGTTTAGTAAATTTGCTATGCTCAAACATGTTTGGAGCAAATTGCAAGTGCCCTGCGCATGTTTTATTTATTTATTTATTTCTCAGAATTAATACACCTTTGAGAAGGAGGCTCTTTTACAAAGGCTCCATGTCATGGATGAGTGACAACAACAAAAAAAAAATATGGAATCATTTACAGGGTACAGTAGACTGAGTGGTTATACAAACAATAAACATAACATGCATTAAGTGCTGTGATAAGAAAGAATACAAAAAAGAAAGTGCCAAGTATGGTTGCAAAAGTTACAGGTAGTATTATTTATATCTACCATCACAGAGATGACTTCTTCCAAGAATAGTGACTCAATAGTCTTAGACGGAGTTTGGAAGACTGCGTAATAGACTGGGTTAGGATAGTTCTAATGTATGGTGGTTAGAGGCCATAGAGGAGGAGAAGACTAAGAGTAGGTCACGGCAGGGTAGGGTGGGGTGGAATAGGAGGGAAAATTATATTTTTTTTTAAGATAGGTTGATTTGATGTAGGTGTTGGAGGTGCGGAGAAGATGGGGAGAGAGATTGGGGAGGTGCCCGTAGCACCAGGGCCGGTGTTGGATAGAAAGCAGGCAATTGCTTGGTGGTGAAGGGGCCTTAGGTTGTGGTAGAGGGGTAGAAAGGGAAAGGAGTAGGAGAGGGGGGTGGGAGAATAGGGGGTTTGATTGAATGATTTGATCTGAGGCCTATGTTAGATAGAGGGAGGGATGTAAAAATGGCATGGGTAGTTTCAGGTGTGTCATGGTATAGCTCCACCTGTTAGCTATAGCCACCCAAAACTAAAGTGAGATACTAAAACATGCACTCAGCACAAATCACATCTCCTGCAAGCCAATTAGTGCAAATTAGCACAGTTCACTAAATTTACTATATTCAAAAAATTTTGGAGCAAAGTGTGAGTGCCCAAAGCATGTTTGAATATAGCCCCCCTTGCAAAAATGAGGCACCAAAATGTGCACTCAGCAAAATTCTAATCCCCCTGCTGGCCAAAGAGAGATACAGTATCTGGTCACTGAAAACATACAGGCTGTGATGGAGTCAACTCATTTAGGGCATCCCAGACCTGTTATTGTTACAATAGGTGTAATCAGGACCTCACTGAAAATTAGATACTGCATGTTAACTGATCTATCCTGAGTAACTAAGTTGCAAAAATGTGTTCATCCTCATCTATTCAAATGTACGCAGACAATACTGTCCTCTTTGCCTCTGGCTCCTCCCCAGAAGAGGTAACAGCCAACCTCCAGGCTGACTTCAACACAGTACAGTTATGGTTTAGCTCTCACCAGCTCTCTCTCAAAGTGAACAAAACTATCACCATGATCTTTGGCACGTGGCAACATCTAACCAGGCTTCCTTCCCTCTCTACCTTCCACACCCTTGATGGGACGGTACTGGAGGACGTCAGTTCCTTCTGCTACCTCAGGGTTTGGCTTGAGTGTCACCTGTCCTTCTCCGACCACATTGATGCCATCATAAAAATCTGTGCTCCAAGCTCAGAGCCCTTTACAGGATTCGCAACTGCCTCCCTTTCATGGCCAGCCATGAGCTAGTGCATAAGATGATCCTCCCCTCATTTGACTACTGCGACATAGTATACAGTGCAGCTCCTAAATCTACCTTATCCAGACTGGACACACTTTTCCATGCCTTCTGTCGCTTTGCCCTCAATGCCACCCCCGCACCCATCACTGCAACCTCTACCATGCCCTCGCATTCCCTTCCCTCAAAAACCATCGCCTGCAGCACTGTGTTAAATTTGTAGTCAAATTCTGGCATGACACCCTGCCCTTATACATCTCTACCTTACTTGCCCCAACTCCCTCCCCTTCTCATGCCTTCAGATCCCTCGATGACCGGAAGCTACAAATCCCTAGGCGGAAAACCACTATTGGGCAATCTGCCTTCTCCTACAGCTTCCCCAAACTCTGGAATGAACTCCCTTCCCAAATTCACCACTTCTCCTCTACCCACTCCCTGTCTTCAGCATTAGCAAACTACCTCTTGGTAAATTGCTCCTGCACCTAAGCCCCGAAGGTGTCCCCTTATACCCCCCCACTGCCTGACCAGCGGCACCTAACTTACGCTATGGAAGCTGGCTTATCTATACCAGCTTCAGCACTTCTTGGTACATGGACTTTGCCCTATCCTAAATCCTACTTGATACTGCCTGATCCTCAATTTTCTCCACTCCCAGTGTCACACCTCAGCTATCCAATTCTATCGCACGAGTTATACATTATCCAGCACATTTTGCTTGTTAGGTCTGTAATATAATCTATGCCTGCCAAGTGTTGTTGTTGAACTGTACTGATTGTCTTGTCCCTATTCCATCACACGATTGTATCCTGCAACTGTATAAGTGAAACTTTCTCTGTAAACTGTTCAACTGACTCTCAGTCTACAGTATTGTTGTAATTGCGCTCAGCTATGTTCTACTGTTTTCCTTGTATATGTAACTGTTTATAACCTGTGAGTTATCTCCCACTCCCACACCGTGAGATGAGCATCTTTTTGCTCAGTGTGCCATCCTGGTGAAACAATTTCAATAAATAAATAAATAAATAAATAAATAAATAAAAGCAGGACACCAGTAAAAATTCAATTCTGCTTTTTACCTTGGCTAACTCTGCTAAATACTTGCTTGGAGGTGCAGTGAGGGCAGACACAGGGCTGATACACTCTTGTGAGAGTCGGTGTGGGCTCTAATCTCACCATCCCCACCCTCCCTCCCCAGAGCACAGCTCATTTATTTTTTTTTAATTTAAAGTTTATTCACACAGTTTCCACCATAAAAGGCAGCATACAAAGAAGCTGACAGAGACACATTGATACATAGTAAAAAGATGCTGCCCCCCCTCACCTCCCCTTACTGCAGTAACCCATCGCAGTACCCGTAAATGCCGAGCCTCTAATCAAAAGGCCTTATAAAAGCATTGAGCCTATTGTAAACTTAGTTTGGAACCAGACAAATTAATGAGTGAAGGGGATCCCAGATTCTAGCATAAGTTGCCAGTCTGTTATGTAGGCTGGCTATTGCTTTTTCTGTGCGCAAGTTGGATAAAACTTCTCTTACCCATTCCTGGAAAGATGGGGAGGGCCTGTCTTTCCAATGATGGAGAATTATTTTCTTAGCCGACAAGGCGACCATGGATATGTGAAATTTACGCACCTTGACTCTAATGGAAGACAGGTCCCCCAACACACATACCTCATGGATAAAGTATTCTTGGAGGCCCAACAAGGGGTCTAAGGAGGTTTGAATTGAGACCCAAAAGGTGGAAATACTTGGGCAAGACCAAAGTATGTGAAAAGCGTTCCCTCATCTTGCAAACATTTGTTACATTTATTAGAGTCTAAGTAGCCCCACTTGTGGAGCTTAACCGGGGAATAGTATAGGTTGTGTAATACATGATATTGCATGAGACGCAGTCTATCCTGAGAGATAAATTTGTGACATGACTTCCAGAGAGAATGCCAATCTAACTGCAGATGGGGGAAAAAGTTACTCCAAAATCTTGATGGCCCAAAGGAGCCCCCCTAACTTTTTGTGAAACAAAACCTGATATAATTTAGAGATTATGCCAGAGGACCCAGAAAGCGGGGATATCTCAGGTATCAGAGAGGAGATGCCCTGAGAGGGAGGAGTACTCCCCAGGGAGATTACCAGTAAATGTCTCAATTGCAAGACTTTGAAGAAAGAAGAAATTGGGATGTGAAATTTTCTAACCATCTCCTCCACTGATAGCCAGTGCCCCTTATCATCAGTAAAGGTCGAGAGCTTCCCCTCTTCAAGTTGAGGCAACCAAAGATGGGAGATATGATTCTTGTTAATAGTAAATGATGGAGAGTTCCATATAGACTGGGCCAGGTCCAGATGGGGAGAATACTGCAAAAAGGAGCACATCTGTAGGTAGACCTTTAAAGAGATCCTTATTATGGGACAATCTACAGCCGTACTTACTTGAGATAACTTAAGGAAAAATAATGCAACAGGGTCCAGATTATTGGCCTTAATTGCGTCCAATTCTATTTTGAGCCAGATGGATTGCTCTTCCTCTGGGCCGGGAGATACCAACTAGCCCAATAATATATAGCCAGGTGGGGGATTTGCAACCCCCTTTCCAGTTTAGGAGCTGCCAGCTTATGGTAAGCCAGACGGGGATACCTATCGGCCCCGATAAATTTAGTAAAAATACCGTGAACCTTTTGGAACCAGACTAAAGGAACAAAAGCATTAAGAAGGGACAACGGGTAAATAATCCTAGGAAATACATTAATTTTAATTATATTAATTCGGCTCCACAGAGAGATAGGGAGTTTGAACCACCTCTCTAGATCATGTGTAATTCCTTGCAGTAAAGAATCTAGGTTTTCCTTGAACCATACTAAGGGGTTACGTGAAAGTTTAATACCCAGATACTTAAAAGACCTGGGAGTCCAGCGTAGTCCCAAGGGACTAATATCAGTTTTTAAAACTTTGTGATTTAAGGGAAAAAACAGGGACTTATTGGCATTCAATTTGTAGTTAGACAAAGCACTAAACCTTGCCACTTCACTTAGTAAGGCTGGAACAGAGGATACCGGATGGGACAAATGTATTAACAGATCATCAGCATATGTGGTAACCTTCACTTCATGCCACCCAACTCTAACTCCTTGTATGGAGTCATTATTGAGAATGTTTTGGGTAAGAGGTTCCAGATATAAATTAAATAATAAAGGAGAGAGGGGGCACCCCTGTCTAGTACCTGAATGAAGCAGAAAAGAGTGGGAGAAGGCCCCATTCACAGAAATCCTTGCCGAGGGTTTTTTATAAAGGACGGCAATGCAGGAGATTAACAGAGAAGGGATATGGAAAGCCTCCAAAGTGTGAAACAAGAAATTCCAGTTCACACAGTCGAATGCCTTCTCAGCATCCAAGGAGACCAGGCCCACTGGGAACCCCGCATCCCTGGTAGCCGAGAAGACATGCGACAAAGTGCACAAATGATCAGAAGATAATCGCCCTTTCATGAATCCAACCTGGTTTGTACCTATTAACCCAGAAAGAACCAATGCTAACCTGTTGGCCAGTATTTTAGAGAGAATCTTAACATCTTGGTTTAAGAGAGAGATGGGTATATAACTTTGAACCTTATCAAGGTCTTTATCAGATTTGGGAAGCAGAACAGTCAGGGCCTCGTAGAGTTATGGATCTGTATCCTCCCCAGATAGGATTTTTTGAAATAAACGACCAAGTATTGGTACAAGAAGGTCTCGAAAGACCTTGTAAAATAAAGGAGAAAATCCATCTGGACCAGGGACCTTGTCGGCAGGCAATTCGCTAATAACCCTAGCAATCTCCTCCTGAGAAATAGGGACAACCAGAGTTTCACCGCACCTGTCAGGGAGAAGGGGCAAGTGGGAATCTCTTAAATAACCTTGTATATCTTCTGGGCAGGGAGGGTGCTCCATGTTGCTGTACAGTTTAGAATAATAAGCAGCAAATTCCTAGGCTATTTCATTAGGAGACACTTTGAGAGTTCTGTCTGCTGATGACCTGATAGGCGAGATAAATCTCATTGACTCCTGCTGTTTAATATGCAATGCCAGTAAATGTCCTTTTCCCCCTGATCCATGTATTTAGCTATGTGAGTACAAATAATAGCTAGTTCTGCTTTCTCTTGAAGTAACCCCAGATATTTATCCTTCAATTTCAGGAGTTTCTGAATATCCTCATCTAGAGGATTAGTCGGAAGGTTTGTTTCAGAGATCTAATTTGGGATAATAGAGGTTTAAGGTCTTCCTCACTCTCTCTTTCCTACCAACGCATGCTAATCAATATCCGTCTCATGAAGGCTTGAAGGCCCCCCACCAGATATCAGGTTTTACACCCTCTAAGGGGTTTAGTGAGGAAAAATATTCTATTTTTCCCTAATAAGTTTACAGTATTTAGCATCTTTAAGAAGTTGATCATTGAGCTTCAATCTAGTTTCCCTGTTAAATGAATTGAGCAGTACCAAATTGCATACCACCAGTGAGTGGTCAGAGATTGGGCCAGGTTGAATTAAGGAGGTCTTCACCCCGGGCAGGAGGCACTGAGAAATAAGTAAATAGTCAATGCGGGACTGCAAGCCATGCACCATGGACCTAAAAGTAAACTCTATGGAATTAGGGTGTAAGATGCACCAGATGTCACAGAGCCCACATTGATCTAATAGCTCCCTGAGTGCTTTCTGTCCAGGGGTAACTCCACCTGGACCACTACCCAGTCTACCTAAGTGAGAATCAAGTACTTGATTGAAATCTCCCCCTAAAATAATTTTAATGGGAATCACTGGGACAATGGTAGAGATAAGTCTCACAAAAAATCCAGGGTCATCCAGATTAGGGCCATAAACACAGCCCAATAAAAGTGGGACAGACCAGAAGGTACCTCTGACCAAAATAAACCTACCCTCGGTATCTTTGATCACTTGTGTAGGAGAAAAAGGGATACTCCTGTTAATCATGAGCATGACCCAACAGCTATTTGTTGTGCCCTGGGCACTGTAAATCGATCCCACTTGTTGCCTCCTTAATTGCAAAGCTTCCCCTTCTAATAAATGGGTTTCTTGCAAAAAAGTTATCTGTGAATCAAACAAGCTTTAGTGTTTAAGAACCTGAAGTTGCTTAAGTTGCTTTCTGATCCCCTTAACATTCCAAGACACAAATGTTAACTCATTTACCATCCAGAAGAGATATCAAACTGAAATAATTATACTCAGCACATGAGATGCAAAACTCCATTAAATATATCCTGAGTTACTGCAGTAAAGCCCACCCTCTTCCCTAGCCCACCCAGAAGTGGATACCGCCCATCCTCTAACCCCCCCACCCCCAACCATGCCCCTGCCCCCCCAATCTGTCACAAGCTAAGTTCAGCACAGTACTGTTTCTAATCCCTCTACTCCAGCCCCCGATACTAAACTTTGCTATTTAGCGCTGTTGCACACAAAGGACAGCCTTCAGAAAATGAGCCCTGTCAATTGTACACCCAACAAGAATGAGTAGTCCTGGGCCTTCGCCACATTCCAACCAAGATATGGGTATGACAGAAAGTAACATGGGGGGCTATGATAAGGCCATCACAATGCCCACTCACTCGTGGTAACCCATATTTAAATTGGAGGCGCTGGTTACAGCAACACCTGAAGGGAAAAATGCCCCAGCTCACATTAAAGACGAGAATTAAAATAGGAAAGCTGGAAACTATAGACCAGAGGAGAAAGGCATAAAAACTACCTTTCCCCACACCCAGTCAGTATCCGGTAAAAAGGGCATCCTTGAGAAATTGAGAGTGGTGCCTCCCAGCTAATCAATGCCCCTGTTAAAACCATCGCGAGTAGAGTTTACCTGCAAGTCCCCAGAGGTAGGAACGCCCTCTAGTGGTCAATTCCCAGAGCCGACCCAAGTGGAGGATGACATGGAGAAAACCCAGGACCATCCCAACAACAGCCTTAAAGGAAAAAAAGAGAAACTAGCCCACAATCAAACTGGACCCTTTCAACTCCCAGCAAAAATTGTCGCCAAAAAAAAACCCTGGCTCACAACCCCCCCCCAAAGAAGGCTCGAGACCCCAGTGTCTTTTTACATCATGCCACTATGGGCCCATTATGAAACGGAAAGAAAAAAAGGAACGGGGTGGCCTGTGGTGACCCTCCAAGTTCACTGCAAACTATGCAGTCACCTGAGTCTTTACATTCTTCAGATTTCTCAGAGGAAAGAAAAATGAAAGTTCGAGTTCTTGGCTCTGTGCAATACTCGATACTACACCACCACCATTCAAGGGTCTTTAAAGAGATCAGGCAACATGGACTTAAGGCTCCTCAGGGTTTCTTCAGGGTCTTCATAGCTTTTCCAGGATCCGTTAGTTGTAATCTGTAGTCTAGCCGGATAACTCATTCTGAACTTCAGGCCTGCAGCAATTAGCTTGGAAACAATAGGGTGAAACGCCTTGCATTTCATGCCGACCGAGATGGGTAGATCTTGGGAGATTCTCAGCTTTATGTGTTCCCAGTGAACCTCTTGCAGAGCACGCACTTTTTGTAGAAAAAGTTGTTTCTCCAGATAATTCAGCAACCGGCACACGGTAGGGCGGGGGGTTCCTCAGGGGGTGGCTTAGGCTGTAAACCCCTGTGGGCATGCTCAATAATGTAGCCAGAGCCAAATGGGGATGGGCCTGCCACCCGCTCAACCAATTTCCGAATAAATGCCTCGACATTTTGGCCTTCCTCTCCCTCTGGTAAACCGAGAACCACCACATTATTTCTTCAGCTCTGACCCTCTAGGTTCTCGAGCTTGGCCTCTAGATGAGACATTTTCTGGTGTATTGAGACCAGTTCAGGGTCAAGACTACCGATTCTTTTCTCAATAGAGACAATTCGGGCTGCGTTGTCGGAAACAGACAATGAGCACTCATCTAATTTTCTGGGTAACAACTTCAAGTCCATTGCCATATCCTTCATTTCCTCTCGAAAGGGTTTGAATTTCTCTAAAAATCTGAACAGCATTAGAGGTTCCTGATCACCACTTTGGCTCGGGAGATCAGAGCTAGAACCACCCGAGGCCCTAGATTTCTTAGGGGCCTTCTCGGGAGTTGCTGGAGGGGTATGCTTCTGTGAGGCTTTCTTCATATAAGCCTCCATCCGCTCAAAAGATAACCAGACCAGATTACAACAGCTATTGTACAGTGTAAACACTTAGAAACGAGAGAGAGTAATAAAATAGAGCACCAAAACTAGCTAAATAAGAGACGGGAAGTGGGAGCTGTTTGAGGGAGCTGCTACTCAGCACTCTGCATCATGTGATCTCCTCGCACAGCTCATTTATAAAGGAACACCTGCCCTGCAATTGGAGGAAGGGGCTTCAGGTGAAGGTCATGTAGCTCTATCCAATAATGCAGCCACGGGGCAGGGAAAAAGCATAGGTATGTGGGTCAGTGCATGAAATAGGGCTACCAAATTGTGACATTTGTGAAATTTGTTTAAATTCATAATTTATCAAAAAAAATTTTGGGGGGGGGGAGCCATCACCCACCTAATGTAAATGTTATATGATGCAGGATAACTCCTTTACTGTGTCACCAGTAAAACCAGTTACAATGTCGCACATGAACGGGGACATAAAACTGTGTGTGCGCATGTAACGGGGACATAAAACTGTGTATGCTCATGTAACGGGGGACATTAAACTGTGTATGCGCATGTAATGGGGCACATAAGAGTGTATGTGCATATAATGGGACATATTTATAATGTGATCATTTGACAAGGGACCTTACATAACAGCACATGCAATAATAGATAGGAAACAGTTGTAGAAGTTAACAAAAAGTTTTATAGGTGAAAGTAAAACAGGTAATGAAATCAAAATTGACAGAAGTAAAATGGTTTACTCTGTAAAAGTCTCAACAAATATTAATTTTCATTCCTAAATGAGATATATATATATATATATATATATATATATATATATATATATATAGATATATATATATATTTATTTTATTTTATTTGGTTTTGTTTACCGGTAAGTACACTAGACAACAATGTTGCCTATATTCAGGCACTGACCGGAGAGTACAGACAGGGGAGACCAGAGTCAACATTAAAGAGTATTTCATGATGCAGCATGAGGTGAGAACAAACATTTGAACAGTATACAGCCAGGTACAGTCATTATCAGTAACGACAAAGAGAAACAGATAACATTACATTAATTATTTTCATCTGATGATACATCAATGACTAAATTGAAACGACAAACAGCAAACAAAACTTAAATGAAGTAGCATTATAACAATAGGATTTCTGCTGGATGTGGGAAACTTTCAGATTTTGGAGACCAGTAGAAAATCAGTAAGTGCCATAGGAGGAGAAAATGCTAGGAGAAAGCTCAAGTTACAGCACAAGAGCAGCAGTCGGATTCTAATAGGTGTGCCCGAAGACTCAGTTTAAAGGCCTTGTGGGATTTGGAGAGTTTGATGTGGGAGGGAATGGAGTTCCAGAAGTGGGGGGCAGATATGGCAAAGGATCGTTCTCCTTTTTGTGTGAGATATCTGGGAATTTCAAGTTGAATTTGAGCAGATGCCCTGAGGAGGTATGATTGGGAGGGCTGAGTTAATAGTTCGGCAAGGTATTTAGGGGACCCCGTTCTGATCATATTATCAATTGTACAGCCTGCAGAATAGTGTCTGAGCGAGTCTGGGAGAGCCAATTTAGTTTAGTAGAGCAGGCAATGATGGGTAAGTCTGTGAGCGGAGAGAGCAAATCTGCATATACTGTTATAGCAGGTGCTCCATTTCTGGAGTGCTCCTTTGCTAGCTTTAAGGTAAACCTGACAGCAATATGTTACAGCAGGGAGGAGAAATCCTTGTGCAATAGCAAGCCGGGCAGCATCATTGAGGGAGGACCTAATTTTAAAGGCAAGACCAAGTTTTGAGTAAACTGTCTTACATGTAGCCGCAATGTGGAGGTTAAAGTCAAGAGATGGGTCGAGGTGACTCCTAGATACCTGAAGGAGGTAACTAATTCAGAGGGAGTCATCTAGAGAATGTATCAGAGTCTGGAGTAAGAGATCTGATTCTTGACGGGGGCCAAAAGCATAGTTACAGTTTTCTTAGCACTCATTAGAGCCTGTTCTGTAGTAACCACTCCTGCAAGCAGTTGAAGTCTGCTTGAAGATGTGCTCTTACTGATAAGGGATCTTTACCACTGGAAGAAGCACCATGTTGTCGGCATAAAGGATTAATGAGGAGGAGCAGGGAAGGGAGGGCAAGTTGTTAATGAAAGGGAGAAAATAGTGGGCCAAGAATAGATCCTTGGGGACTCCAACAGAGGTAGGGGAAAGATTTGAGACAAGCGATTCAATTTGGACAAATTGCAACCTCCCTGAGAGGTAGCTATCGAACCAGGAGATGGACGACAGGTCAAAGCCCAGGCGGGACAGTTTGGAAAGTAGCAGAGAGTGATTCACAAGGTCAAATGCCTCTGTGAGATCGATAAATATAGCCCCAGTGAGCAGGTTCTTATCCATCGCTGTAAGGACTGCATTTGAGGGTTGAAGTAAAGTAGTTGTGGTGCTGTGTCCTGTTCAGAATCAGTGCTAGGTAGGGGATATAAGGTTGTTAAGGTGCAGGTAATTTGTGACCTGAGTAGCGATGGCCTTCTCGAGAAGTTTATTTAGGGTAGAGAGAATGGCAATTGGTCTATAGTTTGACATATTTTTGGTATCCCCTTTTTTGTGAACAGGGACAACGCGAGCGGTTTTCCACAATGTTGGTACCGTTTGGGTTATTATGAAAAGATTAAAGATTCTTGCAATAGGAACAGCAAGGGCAGGGGCTGCCTGCTTCAAGAAGCTTGGCAGTAGCCCATCCGGGCCAGCAGATCCATAGGTGGATACTGATTTGAGGAGATGCAGCACTTCGGTGGAGGAGACTAATGTGAGACAAAAGGGGTTTCATGCAAAGTTGCACCTCAGGAGGAGGTGAAAGAGGTTGGTTGAATTTCTCAGTGTATTCGGAGAGATCCGAGAATTGTGCATTAAGAGCATTAGCAATAGTAGGTAATTTGTTACAGTTTGCGTCATTCAGTGTCATGTCGGTAATGGCCGTCTTGGGCCTTTGCCCAATGAAATTTTTGATGTGGTTCCAAAAACCCCTGGTATCACCCACTGAAGATTGGAGAAGTTTAAGGCAATAGCTCTTTTTAGCCTTCCGAATATCTTTTTCGCAGGCATTTCTCAGTTGTTTATAGTTAACTCAGTCTTCTGATTGTTGGGACTTCTTTGCCAAGGTCCAGGCCTTGTCTCTTTTTATCATGGCTCGAAGGAGGTCTTTTTTAAGCCATTTATTAGGGGAGCCCCTAAGATGCCTTTTTTTCAGAGGGATGTGCAGATCCTGAAGAGCCAGAAGCTGAGACATCAGGTATTCAAGTGCTGTGTTTACATCATCAGTGTGATAGATGGGAGACAAGTCTATATTATTAATATCCTCAAGAAGTGCAGTTCGGTTTAGTTTGGCAAAATCCCGAAATTGAATGATTATTGGGGGTGGTTTAAGGCAGTGGCCATTCCAGATACAGAACGTAGGCAGGTGATCACTAATAGAATCCGAAAAGGTCCCTGCAGAAATTATTTTATTTGCTCTATTTGTAGCCATCCAGTCCAGGAGAGATTTATATATATATATTTTTAGTCTTTGGTAACCGGGTAAGGCCCAGAGACTATCTGGAGACTAAAGTAGGCATACAGACTAGGATGGTAACTACATAACTACAGAACTATACCCAGAGACTAAACTGTACAGGCTAAATGCTAACTACTGAATTATACCCGAGTCCATATTAAAAATAAAAATAAAAATACTGCCGAAAGAGTAACTACAGATCTACTGAACTATACCTAGAGACTAAACTATAAATACAGGCTAAACAGTAACTACATAACTAACTGCCCTTAAACTGAAATAGAAATGCTGAATAAACTATAGAGAAGATATGAAAATTCTGTACAGAAATTACAGTTAGTGCAATGCAATGATGCAGTTTCTGCAGTCCACCTTAATGCACAGTAAGAGTAGAGTTTTAATCCCATCTCTGTTGCAGCTTGTAGAACTTTTCCACAATGATCTTTAATTGTTCTGATTGTAAAACATAGGGGCCATCTCCTCCAAGCTGTATTGGCACATGAAAAATTTGTATTTTCTTCACGCTGTCAGTGTCCTGCGCGCGTGGCCAAGAAAAAACACTCTGATGGTTCTGTAGGAACTTCACTGAGAACAACTGCTTTATGGTGTCTACTGCTGTAACTTGACCAATATAGAATTCCTTAGAATAGTACACCACATAGAATTTATCGATTTCTGGTTCCAATAATGTTTTTTTCTTTTTCTAAACTTTTTGGTTGCTTGAAACAGGCTTGTCCGATTGTGGAGCAGTGCAGTGATTTGACGTGGTTGCATCAATGTGCATGCCCCTGTCTTGCAAAGTGCTCAAAATGGTCATGGTGGCTGCTGTTATGCCAGGAACTGCAGGAGCACTGGAAGCAGTCATGTCACTGGCAGATGGGTGGGCTTGGGTGTCAGGGGATTGTGCATGACCAGACACAATTACCACAGCTGCAAAGCAAGTAGAAGCAATGTCACTTGTGGTTTTGTGTACATTAGCAGTGGGCACAAATGTAGCCAAATTAATTAGTTTCTTTGACTTCCACTCTTCCACCAGACTATGGTTCTCACAGGGCCCAGCTTCATCAACGCAATGTGTACAGAAACATGTAAGGTTTCTTGTGGCCACCACACCATCCACTTGCGACTTCACACTTTGTACGAGTCGCATTCTGGATACAGCTTTTACATCTCCTCTTGGCTGTCTTTTTATTTCATTTTCACCCACCCAGAAAAATGTTCTCCTGCAGTAAGTGTACCCTTCAGTGTCAGTGCCTTTTGTTAGTTCACTGCGGCAGTATTTGAATAGTTCTTTTGCATTCTGGATTACTGCCTGCCGTGATTGTACTCCCATGATTGCCTTAGACTTCACCACTGTGCTTTCCACATCTGAGGGCCCCTTCCCATGTCTTGATCCAAAATAAGCACGCTCAATTGGAAATCCATACTTGCAGCTGGAAAAGGAAATATCATAAAATGACTATTTCGACTTGTACTGTGCACCACAGCTATCTGTGAAGTGAACTTTCTTGACAATGTTCAGTGATTGAATGTTCACAAGGTGTGCATTTGCAATTTTGACAAAATGCCGTACAGCATAGTGATCATGCTGGAGATTACTTGATATGAAAACGAGAGAGTCTCTGACAGTGACTTCACAGAGATTACAGTTGTAATATGTAACCACAGGATGAACTGTTGCTTGCTCATGGTGCCAGTAGGCTGACTGTACTTCATCCTGTAGTTTACAGGTATAGTTATTTGTGAAGTCTAGCACCATCACCACCCAACCCTTGGTACGAATTGCCTTATCTGGTTAAACTGATGCTGCTGCCATGCTGCTACATGCATACGATGACTCAGGAAGAAAAGGCCATCTTTTAGGACTTCTACCAGTATTTGGACAGTAGAGCTTTAATTTTTCAAAACCTTCCTGGTCTACTGCCTTTGGAGGCCATCAGCCCTTCGTGATTTTAATACTGTCCCACTGCTGCCATGTTGTCCATTCTTGTCCATCTTTCTGGACTAGGTACTTCACCACATCAACAACATTTTCGGTGCTGCACTTATCACATGTTTTTTGCACGCAATCCAATTTGAAGAACTTTTCCAAAGGTAGTCTGGGACACATAGTAATTTCAACTGCCTGATAAAGATCTGCAACTTTGCAGCATGGAAGTTTATATTTATTGACAAGACGATTTATAGCCTTAAGCTTCAGTGATGCATTAGTGCAATATTCACAAAGACATTGTTCAAGTTTTTGCTGCCCTGCAAGTTTAATGTGACTTGGTCATAAAGTGCCAAATTTCATGCTCCGAGTGGTGTGTCTGGGTTCTGTTGCATGAATTCTTGGTGAAGACGGTTAATAGGTTTGTTGAGGTATGACCTTGTTTGGCCGGACCATTTAGAAAAGGCCTTTTTGTGCAGCAGAGGTGTGGCACTCTCTTCAAAGCATTTTTCCACTCTACTCACAGTTTTGAGTGACAGTGCAGAGCAGTGTGTTTTTTTTTGGTTTCAGTCTCTGCAGAAGATACTCTTATAAGCCTCTTCCAGCTCACCCCCAATGTTGAGCTTGCAGTTCTTAGCTGCTTGTATTTTTTTTAATACTACAATGGTTTTTAAAAATTCCTTGTTCCTCTGTCTGTCACTTTTCTTGTGATTGTTTTTTAGCTGGGACAACTTTTCAGATACAACTAACATAAGTTTATCTTCCAGTTGTGTTCTTGAAAGCACACCACACTTGGCCAGGGCTGCTTTCTTTGATGGTGAGCAAGATGCCAATATCCGCTCCAATGTTATTGCAAATTTAGTGGGTGATTTTGGCAATGCCTTTCTTGCTCTTTGCACTGACTTTCTTAAAGCTGCATTATAAGGTACCACTGGTATTGTGAATGGCTCTTTTCCTGGCAGGATCATCACTGAGGATGGTGTGGTGGTGGCAGCCACTGGTGAGTTGTTGGTGGCCACTGGCAGGGTGTCTGTGGTGGTGGCCACTGAAGAGGTGACAGTGGGTGCTAGTGAGGCAGCGGTGGCAGGCACTGGTGAAGCAGAAGCGGGCACTGGTGAGACAGCAGTGGGCACTGGTGAGGCAGCAGTGACACATCCTTTTTCATGGTACTTTCTGCAATGCTTCTCATTTATTCTTCTTCTTCTCTGACTTGTCATGTTGGCTCGCTGTTGTCTTTTTATCTCCCTCTAGCATTGCCTCTGTGGTAATGCGTTCTGATCATTAGGACTTGTTTGTTTTGTTGGCCTACTACGTTTTTCTACAGTTGATTGTGTTTTTTGTGTCTGTGCTTTTCTATCCCTTCTCATTCTCTCCTTTGCCATGTCATTATAATGTCAACGCTGATCCTCAGTCATAGTGTCTCTGTTTTTCTTGGCATGTGTTGCATTTTTTTCCAAATATGCTTGATAGCAGCCTTCATCCTTCTTTATATTTGCTCTGTAAAGCTGGTTTCTTTCCTAGCTTGATTGAGCAGTAGCAGTATTATGCAATACCTCAGTGAGCACTGCTGCAGCAGATAAACATGGTCATCTTCTTGATTCAATCCTTAAGAGTTTTCAGAAAGTCTGTAGGAACAGAAGAAGAAGATTTAAAAAAAGTTACCTCTTCTGTTAATGGAATTGACATTTTGGAATAGAAATGCCATTCAAGATGTGGTTAACGCCACACTGGCAAAAATATACAAAGTGAGAAGTGGTAAATTCTGGAATCGACAAGGCAAGTCGCGACAACAGGTTAATGGAGTAGTGCCAAAGGCATGATCCATGTAGTGGTTTACATGAGCAAAAGGACAAGATGAGATGCATGACGTGCTTCACAGGACAAAAGTCAAACAACGAAATGGAGGAGCAGTACCAAAGGCATGACCCCTGAAGTGGTTTATGTGGGCAAAGAGACAAGCTGAGATGCAGGACGTGCTTTACAGGACAAAAGTCAAACAATGAAATGGAGGTACAGTGCCAAAGGCATGATCCCAGAAGTTGTTTACAAAGGCAAAAGGCCAAGATGAGATACACGACATGCTTCACAGGACAAAAGTCTAACAACGAAATAGAGGTGCATAGCCACCTGCCTGCAAACAAAATGGAGGCACACAGCCACCTGCCTGCAAACAAAATGGAGGTGTGCAACCACCTGTCTGCAAACAAAATGGAGGCACACAGCCATCTGCCTGCAAACAAAAGGGAGGCGCACAGCCACCAGCCTGCAAATAACACCACACTCAGACAACACTTGATAAACAGGCCTTGTGCAGCATGGATATGTAAACAATACAAAAAAAATAGATAATGCATGATTAGCTTGTTGACGTCACACTAACAAAAACCCCTTGAGGTGCCCCCACTCCAACCAAACTTCAGAAAACATCAGACCGCATGGCGTGGGCCTTTATCTGGAAGGCTGCTGTGGTGTGTAGGCCTCGAGGGGATTATTTGGAGCCCAATAAGTGAAAACATTCACTTTTGGGTTCCAAATGATCCACCCAAGGCCTACACACCACAGCAGGCTTCCAAATAAAGTCCCACACCATGCGTCACCCCCAGAGCAACAGTTTTAATTTAAGCAGCAATATCACATAATAACAAAAACATCACTTTTGACCAGTTCAAACACAGCAAGAGTGTAGATTTGGCAACCTCCCCTCCACCCAGGCAAACATCAGAAAAATCAGTTGACATGGCATGGGCATTTATCTGGAAGCCTGCAGTGGTGCGTAGACCTCAGTTGTACCATTTGAAGCCCCAAAATGAATCTTTAGTATGCACAGAAGGACCGAGCATTGCATGAAAAATGTATATGCTATGCCCACCAGTTTTCAAAGATACCTTGGGATTCCAAATGGTGAAATCGAGGCCTACACACCACACCAGACTTCCAAATAAAGGCCCACACCATGTGTTACCCCCCCAGCAACAGTTTTAATTTAAGCAGCAATACACATAATAACAAAACATCACTTTTGACCAGTTCAATTTCAGCAAAAGGGTGCATTTGGCAACCCCCCCCAAACAGGCAAGCATCAGAAAAAACAGTTGACATGGTGTGGGCCTTTATCTGGAAGCCTGTTGTGGTTTGTAGGCCTCAGTCGTGCCATTTGGAAGCCCAAAGTGAATCTTTGGTATGCACAGGAGGACACAGCATTGCATGAACAATTAATATGCTGTACCTACCAGTTGTACATCAAAGATTCACTTCTGGGTTCCAAATGATCCACTCGGGGCCTACACACCACAGCAGGCTTCCAGATAAAGGCCCATACCATGTGGCATCCCCCCCAACAAACACCAAGCAACATTTTTCTAAAAATCCCACATTCAACCGGTTCAAACCTAGCAAGAGCATTGGTGGATTTTGCTACATGAGGCCTCTACCAAAAGCAAACATCAGACCGCATGGCAATAGCCTTTATCTGGAAGGCTGCAGTGGTGTGCAGGCCTCGAGTGGATCATTTTGAGCCCAGTAAGTGAAAACATTCACTTTTGGGTTCCAAATGATCCACTCGAGGACTACACACCACCGCAGGCTTCCAGATAAATACCCATACCATGCGGCATTACCCCCCCCAAAACAAACACCAAGCAGCATTTTTCTAATATCAAAAAAACAGTTGCACCATTTGAAACCCCAAAGTGAATCTTTAGTATGCACAGGAGGACGCAGCATTGCATGAAAAATTAACATGCTGTGTCCACCAGTTGTCAAAGATACACCTTGGGGTTCCAAATGGTGAAATCGAGGCCTATACACCACACCAGACTTGCAAATAAAGGCTCACACCATGCGTTGCCCCCCTGAGCAATAGTTTTAATTTAAGCAGCAACATCACATAATAACAAAACATCACTTTTGACCAGTTCAAACACAGCAAGAGGGTGCATTTGGCAACCCCCCCCCACCCAGGCAAACATCAGAAAAATCAGACGACATGGCATGGGCATTTATCTGGAAGCCTGCAGTGGTGCGTAGACCTCAGTTGCACCATTTAAAACCCCAAAGTGAATCTTTAGTATGCACGGGAGGACACAGCATTGCATGAGTATTAATATGCTGTGCCTACCAGTTGTACATCAAAGATTCACTTTTGGGTTCCAAATGATCCACTCCGGGCCTACATACCACAACATGCTTCCAGATAAAGGCCCATGCAGTACTCCCCCAACAAACACCAAGCAGTATTTTTCTAAAAATCCCACATTCAACTGGTTCAAACACAGCAAGAGCACTGGTGGATTTTGCTACATGAGGCCTCTACCAAAAGCAAACATCAGAAAACATAGACCACATGGCATGAACCTTTATCTGGAAGGCTGCTGGGGTGTGTAGCCCTTGAGTGGATCATTTGGAGCCCAATAAGTGAAAACATTCACTTTTGGGTTCCAAATGATCCACTCGAGGCCTACACACCACAGCAGGCTTCCAGATAAAGGCCCACACCATGTGGCACCCCCCCACCCCAGCCACCAAGCAAACACAGCAAGAGGGTGAACTGGCAACATGAGGCCTCCCCCAAACCCAGGCAAAAATCAGTCAGCCTGACGTGGGTCTATATGCCATAACATGCTTTCAAAAAAATGGCCCACACCATGGGCCCCCCCCCAGCAAACAGCAAGCAGCATTTTAGTCTAAGAAACACCACATTTAAATACAGCAACAGCATTTTGCTACATAAGGCACCCCCACCCCACCCTGCAAACATGTGGCCAGAATGCCACAATGGTCAGCACAAAAACAGCTCAGCACACCCACACCCATCCAATTTCCTCACTTTCCAGTAAAAAAATGCCTTTTAATCTGATTGGGGGCAACATGCTAACAGTACAGGAGTGGCACAGTGTTTGCATTTTTAGCACATTTTTCAGCACACTGCAGCTTTCTGTTTTGTTTCACCACAATAATAAACTAGGGAGCCCACCACACCATAAAAAGAGACTTGAAACACAAATATCATGGAGGTCAGCCAGTAACTACCTCGGAAAAGGCGCCAAATGAAGCTTGATGTAAATCCCTCATACCCATACCAATCTGATTGAAATCAGTTAAGAATGCCGAAAGATGCACTGCTCTGGCCTCTTACCTGATTGCCTGGTGCAAGATAAGACGGCCATCGACAGAGCCTGCTGGAGTCTCGACATGTAACGCTGGGGGACAAAATGACTTCAGTCCTGGATTGTGGCATGAAGAAAGGGATATATTTGCTTAGGGTTGCTGCTTTTATACCCCTTGACGCCTGATGCACTAGTATGGCACGCCACTCCATGGCTCGCGTTCTCGTGCAGCTCCCCCACCCCGCTACCTCTCGACATGAACATCCGGGCAAGTGGACATGAACCTGTTGTCAGGTGAATGTAATCGGTGCTGAGCTTGTAATAAAATGGGTAATTGCAAACTAGCCTGTTAGTGGGCTAAAAGGGACAGCAATGGAGGGAACCAACTAAGAAAATTGGAGAAAATGAATTATAAAAGGGCTCCTTTATAAAATGTCCGGACGCAACTAAGGGGGACTTAGTAAGTTACATCCCAGACTGCTCTTCTTCAGGTTGTTTTTGGGGGAGAGTGTAAGTTATACATGCAGCAAAAAAATGCAGAGCACACAATAAATGAGTAATCTGTATGAAAAAACTTTATTTCACAAGATACAACTCAATGAATACACATAATGCTGGCATGGGAAAAAATGTCACAGAGCATTCACTGGTTCTTGTTGGAATTTGCACACAAAGATGTGGGAATTTACCATTAAGGAGCATGCCATGGCATTCTTGTTAAGATTTTATTATCTGCTTGCACTGTATTATTTCAAAAGCCACTGCACTACATTTAATAATGGTTTTCCCTGCATTTGTGTTTTGGTAATGTCTTGGAGACATTAGAGGTAAACTATAGGTAACCCATTTTCATGCACTGACCCAGGTATCAAATAGGAGTACAGTATCCACAATGAATTGCTGATTAGTGTGATAGGTGAATATTGTGCAGGGCCTTCAACTGGAGTATGTCAGGTAAGATTTCTGTTAGGGGCTGGGCTAGGATTAGTTAATTCTACTTGTTGTAGGGATAGTTAGTGTGGGGAGGCTGTATAGGTAGTGTGGACCATGGGTAGAATTGTTGGGTGCAATGATTGTGGGGTAGCAATGCGGATGAACATACTGTGGAGGCTGGGAGGGTACCCAATATGCCACAGGCTAAGGAGGCTCTAGGAAGAGGTTCAATGTCTTGGTAGGGAGCTGGGAAGGTTGAGGAATGAGGGGAGGATTGCGTTTGTAGGAGAGCTGACATCTGAGAGTATTGTGGGGGCACCACAAAGAAGGAACAGTGGGTCAAGGAAGGGGGCAAACTAGACAGGAAGTCAGTCGATGAAGGGTGGACTCTAGTAGGACCTAGAAAAAGAGGAGCAGCAGTAGGCAGGAGGGAGCAGAAAGCACATAGTAAGGCAAAGGGGATAGGGAACATGTTTACTATACTAGCAACACATGGGAAAGAGGATGCAGGAGGTGATTGCACAAGGGATAACACTCACGAAGAAGAGGGAGTGAGAGGCATTACTAGTGGAGAGATTGAGCATGGTGTGGCGGGGGAGGGATAATACTCAGAGAGGTGAGGAGGGAAAGGGAGGCTGGCAGTCAGACATGAGGAGGAAGAGGGGTCTTAATTGGGAGGGATGGGGGAAGACACTGGGGGCACATGGTAAAAACACAGTCTTGAGTGACTCCAAAAATGAGAACCTGGGTGGGGAGGGGTGGCAAGGGGCACAAGGAAAGAAGAGGGGGGTGTACTGGTGTTGGGGGATGCCATACTCAAGGGGATCAGATGGGGCAGCAAGGGGGAGAGGCACAGTCGGATATAGGTGGAGTCCATACCAGGATTAAAGGTAGACATAGCTGGACAGGCAATCCTAAGGTGCATAAAGAGGGGTAGGAGGAAACCACACATTGTGGTACATGTGGGGACAAATGACCTAGTGGGGAAATGGTAGAGGTAACAAGAGAGAGGATTGAGGATGTGGGAAGGTTTTGCGAGGAGACTGGGGAGTCTGTGACCTTCTCCAAAGTGCTCCCAGTACCCTGTGCAAGCACAGTGAGAAAAGAGAATATTACAGAGTTGAACACATGGTTGGTAGAATGGTGTTGAACTAAGGGGTATGGGGTTGTGGGTGTCTGGGGCAGTACCTGGGGTAATAACAACCTGTCTGAAAGGGATAGACTGCACCTGAGTGGGGGGGAGGTATTAAAGCAAGCACTGGGGAGGTACATTGTGATAAGGGTGGAGTTAAACTAGATGGGGGGTGGCAAGTGGACAGCAGGTAGGCTGGTATCCAATAGAGTGGAGTCACAGTGTACCCCCCAGGCTATAAGGGAAGGCGGTGGGGTGGCAGAAAAGGAGGGGGTAGAAGGGAGGAGATGGAGGCTAGTGAAGGGAAGGGGGCATTATGGAGGGTGGTCTCATTGAATGCAAGAAGCCTAGGAAACAAATCCACTGAGCTATAGGCACTCTTAGCAGTGTAGAGGGTGGATATTTCAGCTGTCACAGAAATGTGGGCATCTGAGCACCAGAACTGGGATCTGGCAGTCTTGGGATACAAATTATACAGGAAGGACCATAAGGAGGGGAGGGGGCGACGGGGTGGCAGTCTATGTGAGGGACAGAATCAAATGTACAAGGGACAAGGGAGAAGAAAGGAGAACAGAGGCAAGCTTGCTGCAGCTCCTAGACTCAAGGGGTAGGAAATTAAGGTTTGGGGTGGTATACAGGCTGCTGTCTCAGTCTGAGGAGCTTGACAGGGAGCTAGCAGGACAAATCAAAAAGGTATGTAGAAAAGGGAAGGGAAGGTGGTCATCGTGGGGGATTTCAACTTGCCAGGGGTTGACTGGAGCATTCTAGTCACCTCCAGTGCTAGAGAGCAAGTGCTCCTGGACCCGATCCAGGAGGGTCTCCTGACACAGTTGGTTACTGTACCTACTAGGATAAAGAACACTTTAGATCTGGTATTGTCAAATGGGGAGGCAGTGAGGGAAATAAAGGTAGAGGACCCACCATCAGACAGCGATCACCAAATGGTGTGGTTTAATATCACAATGTGTGGGGAGCCAGGGAAATCAGTTACCCGGGTAGTAAACTTCAGGGGAACGGACTTTTGGAGGGTGCAGAAGGTACTGAAAGGGAAACAGAAGGACATAAGGCAAGAGATGGACATGGAGCAGAAATAGGATATTATTAAACATGGTGTTACGGAGGCAACAGAAGCCTGCACCAAGGCACAGAGTAAGAGGAACAGAGCAAGAAAACCATGCTGGTTGAACAGCGAGGTTGTGGAGGTGGTGTGAGCAAAATGAGTGGTGTACCAGAGGTTTAGGAGGACAGGGACTGAAGTGGACAGGAAGGAATGTGCAAGATGGTCCAGGGAGGTGACCAGAAAAGTGAGAGAAGCTGAGGCCCAGAGGGAGCTGAGATTAGCACAGAGAATTAATGGAGGGGGAAGACTTTTTCAGATATATCAGGGAGAAAAGGAAATGCAAGGAGACAATAATGAGGATAAAAAGGGGTGGGGAGTGGACAGAAGAGGGGGAGGAGCAGGCAGAAGCACTGAATGAATACTTTTGCTCTGTGTTCATGGAAGAAAGGGGGGGACCACTACCAGCTTGGGCTGGGAGGGTGGGGACAGGAGGAGAGGAGGGGACAGATGGAAGAATTGAGGCAAGTAGAGTCCTAGAGGGACTGAGGGCACTGAAGGTAGACAAGGCACCACTACCAGATGGTATTCACCCCAGGGAGATGATGGAGGTGTTGGCGGAGCTGCTGGTCGATCTGTACAGCACCTCACTGGAGTCGGGATGTGTGCCACTGGACTGGAGGATGGCACATGTAGTACCATTACACAAGAGTGGGTCAAGGGATGAACCAGGTAATTATCATCCAGTAAGTCTCACCTCCATAGTGTGCAAACTCATGGAAATGTTACTAAAGGAAAGACTGGTGTTGCACCGGGAGGGCAATGGCCTCCAGGATGTGAGGCAGCATGGGTTTGTTTCAGGGAAGTCTTGTAACATCAACCTCATACAATATTATGACTGAGGACAGGTGAGCTGGATCAGGGTCATGCAGTGGATGTTCTTTACTTGGACTTCAGCAAGGCCTTTGATTCAGAGCTCATGGGTGGCTTGGGTAGAAGCTAACTGGTGTAGGGGTAGGGGCAAACATGATGAACTGGATTACAAGCTGGCTGAGTGGGAGGCTGCAATGGGTGGTGGTGAGAGGGTAGCTCTCAATTCCAAGGCCGGTGATGAGTGGAGTGCCACAGGGCTCTGTATTGGGGCCAGTATTGTTTGGGCTTTTCATATCAGACATTGCATACGGAGTGGTGAGCAAGGTAAGTCTTTTCACTGACGACACCAAAATCGGAGCAGTGGTTGACGGAGAGGAGGGATGGAAGCAGCTGCAGGGGGACCTACGCAAGCTAGAGGAGTGGTCAGAGAGGTGGCAGTAGGGGTTCAATGCAAAGAAGCGTAAGGTTATGCACTTTTGGGTGAAGAACCCGAGGACAGAATACTGGCTGTTGGGGGGGGGGTTAAGCTGGGGATCACTGAGGAGAAGAAGGACCTAGGGGTAATGATAACAGGGACCATGAATAACACTGCCCAGTGCAGGAGAGAGGCTGCAAAAGTGAACACAGTGCTGGGGTGCATAGCGAGGGGGTTTTCCTCAAGGCGAAGAGAGATGATCTTGCCCCTCTACAGATTGCTGGTAAGGCTGCACTTAGAGTATTGTGTGAAGTTATGGAGGCCATACCTAAAGCGTGATATCAGGCTACTGGAAGGGTGCAGAGGAAAGCAACAAAGATGATATGTGGAATGGAGGGGAGGGACTATGACAGCAGGCTGGGAGACCTGAATATGTACACCCTGAAGGATAGAAGGGATGAGGGGACATGATAGAGACATTCAAGCATCTGAGGTGAATCAGTAAGGATGGGGCAAATGGAGTCTTTAAGTTAAGGAGGGGAAGGGTCACCAGGGGGCATGGGCTGAAAATAGAGGGGGGAAGATTTAGGAAGGAAATGAAGAGACACTATTTTACAGAGAGGGTGGTAGCAAAATGGAACACCCTACCAGAATGGGTGGTATCATGTAAATCTGTGAACAGCTTTAAAAAAGCATGGGACAGGGAACAGGGAGAGTGAGGGTGGGGAGGTGGGGTGGCAGTGGATGGCACAGGGAGGGGGTAAGCTGCCAAACTAGGGGTGTTGGCTGCACACTGAGCAGACTTAGATAGACCAGATGGTCTGCTTCTGCTGGCACATTCGTTTGTTCGTATGTTCATACACTGGTAAAATGTGTAAAAGCAGGACTCCACTGAAAATGAAATACTGTAGCTGCTCTATCCTAATGACACTGACACTCTACATGTGTGCACAACTGTTGTAACAGGTGTGTGTGTGTGTGTGTGTGTGTGTGTTGTGCAACATTTTCAAAGGGAGATGGGTATATGTCCAGAACCAAAAACACTTTTCACTGCATTACCTTGATGTTTATGGTTTTTCTTTTCTTCTACTGTGGTGTAAATGTGGGGCTTTTACATTATTTATTTATGAATGTATTAATTTATTTTAAAGGTTTCACCAGGAAAGACATAATGAACCGAACAATAGCTCATTTCTAGATGCATCCTGGGGGAAGGGGGAAGAGAGGTGTAAGAACAACATAGAACAATAATTTATACAATAAAATATACAGAGATATAAAATAAGCAGTACAAAATGAACATGTATGTAGATCATCAGACAGATAAAATTATAGGCAAATATTGTACAAAGACACAGAAGAGAATCTGTTTCATGGGTACAAACAACAGTACTTTTCAATGGTGAGGGCACCTAGGGACAGGACACTGAAGGATGGAGCACGGACTGGGGGGGGGGAGACTGCAGATAAGTGAGAGAGCAAGAAGAAAGGGAGATGTGTTGGTGAGTTGGGTGGAGGGGCAAGGTGGAGAAGAAAGAGGGAAACATGGTAAATTGAGAAGTGTGGAACGGCTATGTCTCAAGGGCAGCCACAGCAGGAAGAGCTGTGGTCATGGACAAAGAGGGAAGAGGGTAAACTGAGGAGTGGGGAAGGGTTATGACAAAGGCAGGCCACAGGAGGTAGCAGAGTTGCCATGGAGCAGAAAAGAGAGAGAGCATTTGGAAGAGGCAGAATTAATGGTTAGGTGTGAGAGAATTCAAAAAGTTTAGGAAAGTGGAAAGAGAAGGCAGACAGGCCAGCGAAAGATTTTACATCACAGTAATGCAACTAAGTCACACATTAATTCTATATCTTTTCTCCCGCATCAGTCATTCCCCATGTTTTTATTTTGATAAGTTGATAACTATTTTTGTTCTTTGGTCAGTTCCACAGCTTATTGCTTGGTACTAATGTTTGCCAATTTATTCTAAGACATACGAACATACGAAATTTGTCAGCAGATAAAAGCCTAGCGGTCTATCAAGTCTGCTCGAATGTGCAGCTAGCACCCCTAGTCCCATCCCCCTTTTGAAGAGGTCCACTGTTCTACTGGATACAACTTCTACAGGTAACGCATTCCACCAAGCTACTACCCTCTCTGTAAAAAAGTGTCTCCTCATCTCCCTCCTGAACCTTCCTCCCTCCTGTCTCAGATCATAGACCCTGGTGTCCCCCCTCTCTTACTTTGAACAGCCCCTCTGTACCCGTCTTGTTTATTCCTTTCATGTACTTAAAGGTTTCAATCATATCCCCCTGTCCCTCCTCTCTTCCAGTGAGTACATGTTCAGTTCCCTCAGCCTCCTCTCGTTTGATAAGTCCCCCAGCCCCTTGATCATCTTTGTCACCCTGTGCTGCACCCCTTCCAGTAACTTAATGTCCCTCTTCAGATACGGGCACCAGTACTGCATGCAGTACTCCAAGTGCGGTCTAACCAATGACCTATACAGTGGCAGAATCACCTCCTCCCTCCTCGAGGATATACCTCTTGCAATGCAACCCAGCATTTTGTTGGCCTTTGCAGCTGCCTTCCTACATTGTGCTGAGTTGTTCATTGACCCTGTAATGAGCACCCCCAGATTCTTCTCCTCCTCTGTCTGGGCTAGCTGCACTCCCCCCAGCTGGTAACTCCTCCTTGGGTTCTTCATCCCAAAATGCAGCACCTTACACTTTTTGGCATTAAATCCCAGTTGCCAGGTGCCTGACCAGGTTTCAAGCTTTGCCAGATCATCCTGCAACCCCTGCCATCCCCCTAGGTTGTCCACCACCACTCATACCTTGGTATCATCAGCAAACAGACTGATCTTGCTCTTGATGTCCAGTGATATGTCTGCAATGAATATCCCGAACAACACTGATTACAAAACTGAGCCCTGTGGAACACCGCTCATCACTACCCTTGGGTGTGAGTGCTTCCCACCCACCACCACCCTCTGTTGCCTTCCCTGAAGCCAGTTCCCTACCCATCTCACTAGCTTTGCACCTGCCCCTGTGCCTTCTAACTTACTTCCCAGCCTTTCATGTGGCACTGAGTCGAATGCTTACTGAAGTCCAGATACAGGACATCCACTGCATGGCCCTTGTCCAGTTGCCTAGTTACCCAGTCATAGAACTCCACCAGGTTGGTTTGGCAGGATTTGCCACATATGAAGCCATGCTGTCTGCTGTCCTATAGTCTTTTGGCCTCTAGGAGGGCCACCAGCCTCTCCTTCAGGATAGTCTCCATTAGCTTACCCATGATGGATGTGAGGCTCATCAGTCTGTAGTTCCCTGGTTCATCCTTGGGCCCACTGTTATGGAGGGGCACCACATAAGCCATCCTCCAGTCCTGAGGTACACACCCCGAGTGTAGTGAGGCATTAAATAGGTCTGCCAAAGGTCCCGCAAGGACCTCTGCCAGCTCCTTCAGTACCCTGGGGTGGATGCCATCTGGGCCTGGTGCCTTGTCCACCCTCAGTGCCTTCAAACCCTCCCGAACTCTGCCCTCCATGATTTCCCCATCTGTCACCCTTCCCCCCATTTCTGCCATTCCTCCTCACATCGATGTCACCCCCCCTCTTCTCCTTAGTAAATACCAAGCAGAAGTAATCATTTAGTGCTTATGCCTTATCGCACCCTGCTTCCACCCAACCCCCTCCTTCCCAATCCTTTTTATGTGGTCCTTACAGCTCCTTTCTTCCTGATGTACCTAAAGAAATCCTTCTCCCCCTTCTTAATGCCTTGTGCCAGCCTGAGCTCCATAGATGCCTTGGCTCCCCTTACTGCCCAAGTCACCTCCTTTGATTCCGTCAAGTACTCCTCCCTGTCCTCCCTCCTCCCTGTTTTCTTGTACCTTCTTAAGGCAGCTCTTTTCCTCCTTACCTTTTCCATGACCTCCTTGCTCAACCAGCTCAGTTTCTTAGCCCTAGCCTTCTTGCTCTGGGCCTTGTAGCAGGTTTTGGTTGCCTCCACTATCCCCAGCTTTATGAACTCCCACCTCTGGTTAGTGTCCATACTAGGTTGAATCCTGGCCAGGTACCCTTTTACCACTTCCACCATCCTCCCAAAGTCAGACCTCCTGAAGTCCAGCACTCTTGTGCCAGATTCCACTCCTTCCTTGCCCATATCCAATGTGAGCCATACTGAGTGGTGGTGACTCCCTGACAGCAGTTCTTCTACTGTAACTTCTCTCACAAAGTCCCCATTTGCCAGCACAAGGTCAAGGGCATTCCCTAACCTGGTTGGTTCACTGACCATTTGCAGCACTAAGCTGCCCTGGAAGGCATCCAACAGTACCTGCTCCCTTCTGTTCCTGGTTGTTGGGGTACTACAGTCCACTCCTGGCATGTTGAAGTCCCCTACAATCACCACACTACCCTTCTCATAGGTCCTCCTGATCTGTTCCACTAGTTCCCTGTCTAACTCCTCCATCTGAGATGGCGATCTGTACACCACTACCATTCTGAGAATCCTATTCTTGGAATCCTGGATTTGCATCCAAAGTGACTCCATACTACCTCCTCCCCTTCCTCCCTTACACACTTCAGTCCTTCCTTCACATATAGTGCCACACCACCTCCTTTCCCAATCACCCTGCCCCTACAAAATAACCTGTACCCTGGTACAGACAGGTCCCAGTCATTGTGTTGGGTGGCCCTTGTTTCTGTGATGGCTGCAATGTCCATCTCTCCCTCTGCCATGAGCACCTGTAACTCTGCAGTTTTCCTCCCAAGGCTTCTAGCATTAAGGGTAACCACCTTCCACCCTTTCCCACCCCTCCCATCCTGCCCTCCTTTCCTAGCATCACCAATAGAACTTGCCATTTGTCCTTTGTCACTGTTATGGGGGGTAAGCTCATATGGTTTCCCAACCTGTGGTCTCTGCATGTCTCTTGCCCACTTGCTACCCCCAGCTCCTAGTTTAAATTCCCAACTTCCTCTATGTACTCCTCCATCCTCTGTTTCAAAACTTTCTTTCCCTCCTCACTCAAGTGTAGTCTGTCCTTGGCATAGAGACGACTGTCCTTCATGTCCTTCCCCACCACCCCAACAGCCCATACCCTTTAGCATAACACCAAGTTCTCATCCATCCTTTAAATTCCTCTAGTCTCAGCTTTCTTGTTGTGCTTGCTTTGGGCACTGGAAGTATCTCTGAAAAAGTTGCTGATCTTCCTGCCCCCTCACGTAATTGTCCTAGTTCCACAAACCTCCTCTGGACTATACATACTGTCATGTCAGCCAGCTTGTTCATCCCAAGATGTATAATTAAATGAGGCTTGTCCCTACCCCTTCTAGCATATTTCAGAACAGATTGTCCCACCCTTTCTGCTGTCATTCCTGGCATGGCCTCCACCCAAATGTGACTATGCCTCTCCCCCTTGCTATCCCACCTGACTCATCTTAGTATTGAGTCCCCCAGCACTAAGATTCTACCCCTCTTACTGACTCCTTGCTTCCACTCATCTCTATCTCTCACTTCTGTCTCCTCTTCTTCCTCCTGCACATTATTTCCCCCTTTTGCCCCTGTTGCAATTCTCCCAGCAGAACTTCCACCTGCACTGGTTTGGTTCAGGCATTTATCAATTACTCCTCCAATTGCATCATTTCCCTCCTCCTTCTTCCTCCCTCCATTTGTCTTTTGTCTCCTGACCTGGTTTCCCTGGCAATCATTCTTCCTGGCCTGGGCCCCTTTGTCTTCGCTTCCCTTCTTCTGACCCTCTCCTCACCACCGTTGGCTCAAATCACCCTCCCTCATCTCCCCTCCTCCCTCCCTCCAGTATTGGTCTAAACCCACCCCCAGTCTGCCTTGCCTGTCTTAGTTTCTCCTGCAGACTCTCAATCTCCTTTCTAAGTTTCTCTATGTGGTTGCATACTAAACATCCCCCCACACTCCAGGTAATTTTAAGAAAGATTGATGCACCGCAGTTGTTGCAGCCTACCACCCTACCAATTGCTGTTGTCGCCCATCAGTGACCCCCCACCTTTCCAGATGAAGGATACCAAGCACTCCCCCAAGTCTCCCCTTTCCCCCTCTATCAGTGCAAAACATTATTTTCTTAACATCCCTTACCACCTTTGCTGTACACGTTTAAATAGATTGAGCAACTGCTTTTTACTTTCCTATCCTTCCTATCCACACCCAAAAAGAGACTTTAAGTAACTATTGCACAACCTTCTTCAAACTCCTACTCCTCCTTTCCACAATGCAAATAGCAATGCAAAGAAGTAACAATAAAAGCTCCTTGTTTTGCAGTTACTTCCCTTTCACTGAGATAGCAGTCATCTCTTCAGTCGCTGCTGTTCCTTTCCTGGAAATCTGCTTCTGCTATGACAGGTGCATTCCTTTGCCCATTTGAGGAAGTGATGCAGAACCCCTGTATAAAGGAAATCGACTGGTGGCAGGTGAGGGGCTGGGAGGGGGACCAGCCCAAGGCTTCCAGAAACAATCAGGTCGCTGAGGCCCCTGGTCAGACCATTAGCACCCTTCCCCCACTATGCACTAAACTTTGCAGCTAGTGAAGCCAGCAAAAAGGAATCACAATTCTACTCAAAGCCCCCAAAATAGATTTGCTACCAAAAGAAACAGGTCTCCAATTCAAACAGCTTCATCAACAACACATCAAAATAGGCTTGAATTTAGAAGATATAGGTCTCCAATTCAAAGAAACTGCCACAATTAAATCAAACCAAATAGGTTTTAAATCAGAAGAAATAGGCCTCCACAAATACAGCCTGCTACACAGTAAAACATCAAACAAATGAGCCCACTTATAGCCACCAAAATAGGTTTCAAAATTCCAACAGCCCCAAAACAATACCCTGCCAGCCCCTTAGAAGTAGTAAGAAAAAAAAGAAATATCCTTCTACCAAGTAACATCCACAAGAAACAATGTAAAAACAGCAAGAAGAAGCTACTATACTGGAACTGATCTGATCCCTTCCCCTTCTGGATACTTCTGGATGCATGTTTGTCCTCTTAATCTTTGTTACATTTATTCCATTTCTATGTTCTTCATATTCTGTACTTTTTGTATGTTATTTTTCCCCTTCCCCTTCCCCCAGCATGCATCTAAAAATGAGCTGTTACTAGCTCGGTATGTCTTTCTTTGTAAAACCTTTGAAAAACGAAATAAATCATATTACTGGATTAGCAGTCATTGTGGCTCTGACAGAGTTTGTATATAAATAGGTACAATGTTGACTTTTTCCACTCAGCTGGGATGTTGTCAATATTAACTGATATGTTTTAGTGATATTGTGATATTGTAGGAGACAAGTTTTAGCATTTTTAATTATATTGTCTGAGCCTGGTAATAAATCTTGTTTTAGTCTTTTTAGACTGTCCAGTGTTGTTTCTTCAGTGATAGTTATTTTGGGGAGTTCTGCATATTGCTATGTTTTTTTTTTAACCATATGTCTTACAAAAATGGACATTAAATATATTGGTCATCTCTTCCAGTTTGCTTGTGGTTATTTCCTGATCAGTGACTTGGCTGATGATTTTGCTTTGATTTTTTTTGTGAATTAATATAGCTGGAAAAAGCTTTATTATTGGATTTAGTTGCATTCCTGTCTATGTTTACTTTGCTGTCTTTATTTTTAATTTTTTGATTATGTGCTTGTTTTCCTAGGTAGGTATTTATATAGAAACCATGGGACTGATTCTCAGAACTCCAAATTTGATGCAAGGTGCCTGTGTCAAACAGAAGGGTTGCAAGGGGCACCTTCAATCAAAACTTGCAGAGTTTCCAATTCAGGAAGGCTCCCTGCACCAAACAGGGACCCTCTGCGCCCGACCAGCCCTGTGCCAGGTCTGTGCCAGGCCTCTAGGGGGCTTGCAGCAGACACAAGCTGCCAGGCATGGGGCCATAATGTCACAAGACATTATGCCGCAGCAATATACTGCACTGCCAATACAGTGCAATATATTGTCAGTGGTATAAGTCTTTGTTTTGTGGGAGGCTCCACCTCATGCACCCCCCCGTTATGGGGGGCTATGACACCCAAACAACTTCCAACTAAAATGACTAACTCCGTGTGGGTGGGGGGGGCTATTACTTCAATTCGCACGAAATGCAAAAAATAAACAAATTCCATGTGTCTGGGACCAGAATCAAAACCCGGTCCATAGATGCACTGCCTCCCTTGCTGCCTGTGGCTCATCCCATCGAGCCATGGCAGCTGCTTGCTGGTCCCTTGACCCAGCAGGATTCTTATCTTGTACCTAGGAAGAGTGTGAGGGTGCACTGCTGCACATACATCCGTTCACGGATTTGCACCCTCTCACTCTTCCCTGCGATGCTGTTTCTTTTTCACAGTTATGTCGTGCGCTATAAAGCATATGATATATTGACCCAGTAGGAAGCTGCCATATCCATAACATTGAGAATCAGGAAACCCTCCCAGAGGGCATAGAGTCTGGGTCAGTTAGACCAGCCAAGGACTGGTCTAATGATTTGTGTGTGCACCACCAGAGCCCTCCCTGGGTGAGAAGGAACATGTGTTGCCACCCGCCTGTGGTCTCCCATGCCCACATAACATCTGGAGCCCTTTGTGGTGCAGTGCCTGCAGTGGCCTCTCCCCCATGGTGCCCAGCATGCAGGTGACCCCAACACTCTGGCAGAGCAGCGGCCCTTGTAAAGCCCCATTAGGGTGCAGGTGCTACCCCTCCTGTCACCCATCTGTGTCCCACCAGTCCTCCCCAGGCACTGCTCCATCAAGCACAACCCCAGAAGCCTCCTTGTGGGTCTTCTTCCCAGGTAAAGATGCCACATGACTGCCTTGCTGCTTGCAACAAACCTCTCACTAACACCATCTTTTTGTTGCATGACCTCATTTGCCGTAAGCTGCAGAACTTTGGTTCCAGGACCACACCTGATAGTGAATTGGGAGCAGGGTCCCTTGTGCATTGGCAATGAGTGCAAGCTGCTGTTAGCTTGGCTTACACCGATCTTTGAGAATCAAGCCCCACATGTCATTATCTCTGTTTTTCAGGGATTTGTTATAATCTCTATTTATTTACTATAATACATTTAACCTTTTTTGTTAGCCATTTTGGTGTTATGCTAGTGTTGCTATTTTTATTTTTTTGGAATATATGTAGTACTGAGGTTGTGTATTCTATTGTTGAAAGTTTTCCACATGTTATTTATGTCTTTGTTGGCCAGCAATGCATACCAGTCAATACTGTTTAATTCTCTGTTCATGCTATTTATATCTGCCATATTGTATACAAACATGTATCTGATGCCATTTTATGGCAAGCCGTTAGGGACATAATTCAGAATCTCTGGCTGTATAGTAAAACACACACTATATGGTGAAATACATATATCATATAGTGAAATATATACATTATATAGTGAAATACATACACAATGTAGTGAACCACATACAGTATCTACTGAAATATATACATTGTATAGTGAAATACATATACTGTATACTGAAATACATATATTATATAGTGAAACACATACACTATATAGTGAAATGCTTACATTGCATAGTGAAATACATACACTATCTACTGAAATCCACATACTGAGTACTGAAAATCCACATACACTATATACCGAAACAAATGTACTATGTACTGAAACATATATACTACCTATTGAGATACATACACTGTAGACTGAAACATCCACATAAACTATCTACTGAAACAAATACTCTATACATTGTAACACATACACTATATATTGAGAAAAAAATGCATACACTATATACTGAAACAAATACACTATATATTGAAATGCATACACTACACACTGAAAAAGCATATACACTATATACTGAAACAAATACGCTATATATTGAAACATCTACACTTTATATTGAAATACATACACTATCTATTGAAATAAATACACTATGCACTGAAAAATCTGCATACGCTATATATTGAAACAAATACACTGTATATTGAAATACATACACTATCTATTGAAAAGCATATACTGCACACTGAAAAAAGCACATACACTATATATTGAAACAAATACACTATATATTGAAATGCATATACTACACACTGAAAAAAGCACATACACTATATACTGAAACAAATACACTATATATTGAAACATTTTCACTTTATATTGAAATACATACACTATCTGTTGAAATAAATACACTATGCACTGAAAAATCTGCATTCACTATATACTGAAACAAATACACTACATGGTGAAACACATACACTATGTATTGAAACACATACACTGTAGACTGAAAAATTCATGTGCTCTATATACTGAAACAAATAAACTATATACTGAAATGGACTATGTTCTGAAACTACCCATCCCCTGCCCCTCCCCCATGAATGTCCTAGAGCTGAGCTCATTGCCTGTTGCATTCAGTTAGCTGCTAGCTTGATGAGAGGACGTCTAAAACTGCAGAGCTGAGGTAAACAAAACAGGGCTATCTCTTATTCTACTTCTTTATGGGTGTTTTCCTTTTGTTTTGCTTGCACACCTTTAGTCAAATTTCAGACCATTGTGATGTAACAAGAAACTTTTAAAACTAATTTAAATGCTGTAGTTTATTCTTTTAAATAAGTGCTGCCTTCATTTACTGTCAGGCAACACATTTGTATAGGAAGCTAATACAGATATTCCTAACATACCTGTATACATAGGGAGCTGCATGCATTTTTCCCAAGTTAAAGTGTTGATTTGTTTTATGTGTAATTAATTACTGTGTAAGTCCAGCAACTTATCTGAGTTGAATGCTTGGGAAGCACTTCAGGAGCTGTGGAAGCATAAGCCAAAATCATTGCTAGTTTTTACTCTATGGTCTATGTTTTGATTAAGTTTTTATTTTAATGTTTTGTTTAATAAACGTTTCTTGGTTAAGAAACAAAAATATATATTTTTGCTGCAATCCCTCAGTATTCAATTCTCATCAGGAGTTTAACTGGCATATGCATATAATTTGCATTATTTTACTGAATAACTACTGTGAATCCTCACTGGAGGCATGCACAGTCTGTTTTGGGGTTTGAGCTTCTCAAACTTTGTTTTATTTCTTTTTTTTTTTCCATAGAGATTTTTATCTCCTTAGTCACCCTACTACCCCTTTGCCCACTGACATCTCCAGCCCAATCACTTACCATCCACACGATATATTTGCTCTGAGATCCCCCCCACTCTCATCCCCCATGTTGGGGCCAGGAGGGGGAGGGCCATTGACAAAGAGACACATATTCCGATATGAGCAGAGCCTGGTTAGCAGTGCAAAATCTGCAGCAGGTTGTTGGATCATTTTGCCATTAGGGGGTTTCTATCTTTTGTTTCATCCCCTGGGCAGCCAAGCATGGAATTATGCAATTGCGTATAAAGACACATGCTTGCTTTGTGCCTGCCTGAGCCCTCCCCCTTATGCAACTCCACTGCCCTGCCAACCCTCCTCAGCTAGGTGGATTTTGAAGAGCGGGGTGGTCAGACTTCCCCTCACTGAGAGGAGACCATTCCCCAAGATGCTCAATCATACCCCCCCCCAGCTAACCCCTGTGCAACTCAATTCCACCCCCAAAACTGGGCCACTGGCATGGGAGGCAGTGCAATCACCACCAAGCTGCTAGGGCAGCCCACCAGACTGTGTTTTTATAAGTAAATAAAGACAGAATATAGGTAAAAAAAGAAAACAAACTGTATTTTAACTAGTCTATTATAAACATTTTAAGTCACATCACAATGTTTTGAAATCGGATAAAGGTTTTGCAAGCAAAATACGATAAAACAATACATAAAGAGATAGATAAGATAACCCTTTTATGTTTACCTTCTGCATCTTAGGAGGCATCAGCCAGGATTTTTAGTCAATTAGGGCCCCATTTTCAGAAGGTTAGCGTGTAGAGCTAAACATTACACTGTGGGAACAGCATGGTTGGATCGGTGTCGTATTCAGCATCACTTGATGCTACACTGATCATGTGTATGTGCATATATACTGCTACAGCCATGTAAATGAATAATCCTCTCCTGCATACAGAGCACAGTACTGTATAAAAGGTTTCCTTAGTGACCATAAGTACCTCCCTCTACATTTTATACTCAGCCTCTAGGCTTCTATTACCTAGATGCTTGATGTTGCACTTTTTGGCTTTGAACTCGAACTGCCATGTCCCATAGCACTCCTTAAGTTTTCTAATGTCCCCACTCATTCTCTCCATCTGTACCTATCAACGCTATTACAGATTGTGGTGTCATCTGCAAAAAGGCATATCTCCCCTTCCAGTTCTTCTGTTATGCCACTTATAAAGACACTGAAGAGGATGTGTCCCTTTACTGAGCCCTCCAGCACCCTACTGGTCACTCTCTCCTCACTGGAAGGAGTGCCATTTACCACCACCTTCTGTGGCTGTGTGCTATCTCAGGTGCAGCACTTAGGAGTGCACAACACTAATCTGAAAATGGGGGCCCACATACCACTGTAACAGGACTATCACTGCATTGTGATAAGCATGGTTGATACTGTTTTAAAAAGCATTCTTCTGTGCGGTGCTAACCTGTTAATGTGGCACTATTTTTTTTTTTTTGCACAGGATTACTAATTGCAACCAGGTGCTCATACAACTGGGGGTTACTCTAATGCATATAAGGTGTACAGGTATATTAAATGCTTTCTTGAAGTGTTAACACACTGCGTGGTTAGTGCTAGTTAATGATTCTGGGAATCGTATTTTAGCTGCACACACGCAGCCTGCCAGCAATCCCCCACACACATACACACACAGTCAGTTCTGGACACAATAAAAAAACAAGCATTTGTCAATGCTGAATGTAGATTGCGTTGGTCTGTTGAGCTCGCTCACTGGCCCTCTGTCACTCGCTTGTTCTGTTTCTCCTGGTGCTGCAGGCTGCTGTTTTGTACTGAGCTCCTTCCTGCATTGGCACCCTTTTCTGTCCACAAAGAAATCTGAAGATGGCCGGACAGAGCTCTGTTGAGGTGGGTCACTCCCCCCTCTGACTCTCTCATTCTGTTTCTCCTTGCGCTGCAGGCTGGCCTTTTGTACAGGGCTCCTGCCTCTGTTGGTGGCTTTTTCTGCCAATAAAGAAATCTGCAGTAGCTCCAACACAGGTCCGTTGAGGTTGCTCACTCCCCCTCTGTCACTCATTCGTTCCGTGTCTGCCAGAGCTGCAGGCTTGCCTCTTGCATTGGGCTCCTGCCTGAGTTGCCACCTTTTTCTGCCCACAAAGGAATCCGCAGCAGTCACGAAAGAGCTCTGTTGAGCTCACTCACTCCCCCCTATCTCACTGACTTGTTCTGTTTCTGCCACCGCTGCAGGCTGTCCTTTTGTGGTGGGCCCTGGGTGCATTGCTGCCTTTTTCTGCCCACAAAGAAATCCGCAGCAGTCCCAACAGAGCTCTGTTGAGCTCACTCACTCCACTTCCCTCACTTTCTCACTGGTTCTGTGTCTCCTGCGGGGGCAGGCAGTCCTTTTGTACAGGGTTCCTGCCTCCGTTGGCAGCTTATTCTGCCCACAACTAAATCTGCAGCAGTCCTGACACAGGTCTGTTGAACTTGCTCGCTCCCCGTCTCTCAGTCACTCATTCCATTTCTGCCTGTGCTGCAGGCTGGCCTTTGTACTGGCTTCGCCTCACATTGCTGCTTTTTTTGCCCACAAAGAAATCTGCAGCTGTTCTGACAGAGCCCATTGAGGTCACCACCCCTTGTCTCACTCAGCCATTCTTTTCTCCTGGCACTGCAGGCTGCCCTTTGTACTAGGCTCCTGCCTCTGTTGGCACCTTTTTGGCCACAAAACAATCCGCAGCAGTCCCAACAGAGCTCCGTTGAGCTGGTTCACTCTCCCTCTCTCACTCTCTTGTTCTGTTTCTGCCAGCTCTGCAGGCTGCCCTTTTGTACTGGGCTCCTACCAGCATTGCCGCCTTCTTCTGCACAAAGAAATCTGCAGCAGTCCCGACAGAGCTCTGTTGAGCTCGCTCACTTCCCCTGTCTTACTCGATCATTCCATTTCTGCCGGTGCTGCAGGCTGCCCTTTTGTACTGGGCTCCTGCCTGCTTTGCCGCCTTCTTCTGTCCACAAAGAAATCTGCAGCAGTCATGATAGAGCTCTGTTGAGCTTGCTCAGTCCCCCTCTCTCACTCACTCATTCTGTTTCTCATGCTAATGCAGGCTGCCCTTTTGTACTGGGCCCCTGTGTGCATTGCTGCCTTTTCCTGCCCACAAAGAAATCCGCAGCAGACCCAACAGAGCTCCATTGAGCTCATTTACTCCACATCCTTCACTCGCTCATTCTGTGTCTCTTGCTGCTCCAGGCTGTCATTTTGTACTGGGCTTCTGCCTGTGTTGGCACCTTTTTTTGCCCACAAAGAAATCTGCAGCTGTCCCAACAGAGCTCTGTTCAGGTCGCTTACTCCACCTGTCTCATTCGCTTATTCTGTTTCTCCTGGCATTGCAGGCTGCCATTTTGTAGTTGGCTTCTGCCTCTGTTGGCACCTTTTTCTGCCCACAAAGAAATCTGCAGCAGTCCCAACAGAGCTCCGTTGAGCTCGCTCACTCCCCCTCTCTTTCTCGATCATTCCATTTCTGCCGGTGCTGCAGGCGGCCCTTTTGTACTGGGTTCCTGCCTGCATTGCCGCCTTCTTCTACCCACAAAGAAATCTGCAGCAGTCACAGTAGAGCTCCATTGAGCGGGTTCACACACTCCTCCTCTCTCACTCATTCATTCTGTTTCTCCCGCCGCTGAAGGCTGCCCTTTTGTACTGGGTCCCTGCATGCATTGCTGCCTTTTTCTGCCCACAAAGAAATCCGCAGCAGTCCCAGCAAAGTTTCGGTGAGCTCACTCACTCCTCCTCCCTCACTCGCTTGTTCTGTGTCTCCCAATGCTGCAGGCTGCACTTTTGTACTGGGTTCCTGCCTGCATTGGCAGCTTTTCTGCCCACAAAGAGATCTGCAGCAGTCCTGACATAGTTCGCTGTGAGGTCGCTCATCCCCCCTCGTCACTGCCTGCTCCTTTCTGCAGGCGCTGCAGACTGGCCTTTGTGCTGGGCTCCTGTGTGCATTTCTGCCTTTTTATGCCCACAAAGAAATCTGCAGCAGTCCCGACACAGCTCCATTCAGCTTGCTCTCATTCCCCCCCTCACTCGCTCATTCCATTTCTGGCAGCGCTGCAGGCTGCCCTTTTGTACTGGGCTCCTGCCTGTGTTGTCGGCTTTTCATCCCCACAAAGAAATGTGTAGCAGTCATGATAGAGCTCCATTGAGCTTGCTCACTCCCCCTCTCTCACTCGCTCATTCTGGTTTTCCTGCCACTTCAGGCTGCCCTTTTGTACTGGGCCCCAGCGTGCATTGCTGTCTTTTTCTGCCCACAAACAAATATGCAGCAGTCCCAACAAGTTCCATTGTGCTCACTCACTCCCTCTCCCTCACTCACTCATTCTGTGTCTCCTGCCGCTGCAGGCTGCCCTTTTGTACTGGGCTCCTGCCTGCATTGGCGGATTGTTCTGGCCAGAAAGAAATCTGAAGCAGTCCCGATACAGCTCCATTGAGCTTGCTCACTCCCCCTCTCTCGCTTACTCATTCCATTTCTCCCAGTGCTGCAAGCTGGCCTTTTGTACTGGGCTCCTGCCTGCGTTGCCACATTTTCTGCCCACAAAGAAATCTGCTGCCATCACAATACAGCTCTGTTGAGCTCGCTCACTACCGCTTTGTCACTCACTCATTCTGTTTCTCTTGGTGCTGCAGGCTGCGCTTGTTTACGGGGATCCTGGCTGCATTGGCACCTTTGTCTGTCCACAAAGAAATCCACAGCTGTCCTGACAGAGCTCCGTTGAGGTTGCTCAGTCTCTCTCTGTCACATGCTCATTCTGTTTGTCCTGGCGCTGCAAGCAGCCCTTTTGTACGGCGCTCCTGCCTGCATTGGCACCTTTTTCTGCCCACAAAGAAATCCGCAGCAGTCCTGCTAGAGCTCTGTTGAGTTCACTCAGTCCCCCATCTCACTCACTCATACTGTTTTTCCCACCGCTGCAGGCTGGCCTTTTCTACTGGGTCACTGCCTGCTTCGATGCCTTTTTCTGCCCACAAAGAAATTCGCAGCAGTCCTGACAGTGCTCCGGTAAGTTCACTCACTCACCATCCCTCACTTGCCCTCTCATTCTGTTTATCCCAGTGCTGCAGGCTGCCCTTTTGTACTGGGCTCTTGTGCTGGGGCCTATTTCTGCCCACAAACAAATACGCAGCAGTCCCGAAGAGCTCAGTTTAGCTCGGGTCATCCCCCTCTCACTTGATACATCTTAATCTGTCCCAACACTTATTTCCCACAGCGACTGTATATTCTCCGTCAGGAGGCAAAACATATTTAGATCAGATGTGAAAAATGACAGCTATACTCTTCATATAGAGGTGTAAAGTGCCATTGTTGAAAATGTGTGTGAAAATATTACAATGTGCAAAGTTACAAGGGTGAGTGGAAACAGTTCAACGACGCTTGTAACACAGTCATGATGAGTTTGGCCACCAGATTTTCAACATAGGGCTTTAGGACCTCTGCTCATGAACAGTGCCACTGTCATTTTCTTAATCTGTCCCAACACTGATTTCCCACAGTGACCAGACATTGTGTGTGCAACCGTGAAACCACATTTCAGTCAGGATGTGAAAATGACAGCTGTATCTGCTCATAAGGAGGTGGAAAATGCCACTGTTGAAAATCTGGCATGACAATATTACAAATCATGGGTTACAGGTAGAAAGTGTGCAACGACACCTGTAATACAGTCATTTGCTGGGCTATCATCACCAAATTTTCAACATAGGCATTTTAGGACCTCTGCTCATGAACAGTATCACTGTCATTTTCTTTATCTGTCCCGGACAGTGATTTTCCACAGCGACTGCTCTATTCTGCGCCGAAGTGCGAAACACATTTTCAATTAGGTTGGAAAAATGATGATGCACTGTTCATAAGTAGGTGTGGAAAATGGCAATGTTGAAAATCTGGAGTGAAATATAATTATTAAGTTACTTAGCTGGTGCAACCGCAACACACGCCACAGAATATTGTGTCATTTTATGGAGTATCATTAGCAGATTTTCAACACAGCCATTTCAGGACCTCTACCTCATGAACAGTGTCACTGCTACTTTCTTTAATCTGTCCCAAACACTGATTTCCACAGCAACTGCTCTATTCTGCGCCAGAAGTGCGAAAACAAATTTCCACCAGGATGTGAACAATGACAGCTGTACTGTTCACAAGGAAGTGTGAAAAATGCCAATGTTAAAATCTAGCATGAAAATATTGCAAATTCACAAAGTGCACGAAGGTAGAAAACTGCAAAGAAGCTGATGCTCAGAAACAGTCATTTTTTGATTTTTCCATCACCAGTTACATAGCTTTTTTGAGACCCACCGAGAACACTAGCACTGTCGCTTGTACGGCCCAAAGATGATTCCAAGATGACCACAAAATCTCCTTTCGGGCAGATTAATGCAATGACAGTTCAAGAATTCATGAGGAGGATCCAAAAACCCTATGTTGAAATTCTAGTGAAAAAGTCCCAAAATGCCTGAGATATCTACTTTCAGTTGAAAAACACTATTTATTACATTATACAGCTTACCAGCATTTCCTCAGTTCACGGGTCGGATTTCAAGAGTGCAGATTTGTTCCGGGTCCACCGAAGATCATCGTACAAGTCTGAGGTAAGTATGGCGGACGGGGTGTGTGGGAGGCAGGGTGCGTGAGGGTTGGTGCGGGTTGCAGGTGGGGCTAGGGACACTATGAGAAACCATATTCTATTTTGCAGGTAAAACAATAAAAATACTAAGGACCATTTTTCCCTTTAGAGCAGGGGTGCTGTGGCATACCAGATGGGCACCCAGCGCATACCAATGGCTTTCTTTGGGAGTGGCAGGCCGACGAGGATTGGGGCACCATCGGCAGGAATAAAAGCGGGTTACAGAACACGACGGTGAGTGGGCTTCTGTAGGAACTAGAGAATAATGAAGCACCGAGGCCACTGGGGTTTGGGGACCCCTGCTACACATAAACACGGGAAGACACGAACATGGCAGCAACCTGCCACCCTGTTCGCTAAACAATATCAGGGTTTTTACATCCCACCCTGCAATGACGGGTCGCTCCCTCATTGCAGCAGATGGCTGATGCTGCAATGAAAAGGCGGCCCCTGATTGCAGCAGCGAAATTGTCAGCAGTTGGTGCAAATATTCCAAACCACTGTCACCAGCAGCCTGCAATTGCATTGGGGGAAGCAGGACAAGCCTTTGCAGTCTGTGCGGGCATTGGCCACTACAGTGCTGTGCCTCCACAGCTTGCTACAGAGAAAGCTGCCGCAATATGTTATTTGCGCTGTGAGCAATCAACATAAAAATGGTACATCCTGTCTGTCCCATTTCCCATATTAAACTTTAGAACCTACTGTCCATGCAGCAGGTAGTAGCCTTCACTATCCACCCCTTTGTTCCCTCCCTACTACTATCAGCCTGAGTTACCATTATTCTACCTTCACTTTGTCACAGCCATGCTTGAAACCATTTATGGTTTTGGTGCCTGCCGTCTCAGTTGGCAACTATTCCACATTTCCACCACCATTTCTGGAAATAAAACTTTCAATATCCTCTTGAACCTCCTCACATCAGTCTCTACTTGTGCCCCTATAACCTTGAACTGCTACTCATGCTAAGTAGTTCTCATTCACCTTTGTTTATTCCTTACAGGAACTTGAAGGTCTCTATCATATCATTCCTCTCTTGTCTGGTCTCCAGTGAAGACATGTTCATTGCCTTGAGCAGATCCTCATGATCTGTTCTGTCAGCTCTGAATCATCCTGATCACCCTTGTCCTTATCTTCCTGAGATGAGGTCTTCAGTTCAGAACTCTGAACAGTATACCCAGTGCAGCCTTCACTAACGATCAATAAAGAGGCAGTAAACCTCTTTTTCTACTATCAGAACCCCTTCTGGCACATCCTATATCCTATTTGCCTTACTAGATGCCCCACTGTACTAACTTGATTGTTTAAGGGAGTCACTAATGATGAATACTAGGTCCCTTTTCACAGCTGTAGTGCTCAGCTTCACTTTCCTATCCAGGACTCTGTCCTGGGGTTCTTGTCCCTCATGAATCACCTTGCACTTTTTGCATTGATTTCAACCAGCAAACCTTAGGCCATCTCTAATCTTTACATGTCAGTCTGCAGTTTCTACTTCCCATCATTATCTAGCCTCCCACGAGCTTGGTGTCATCTTCAAAGAGACACAGCCCCAGATTCATTCTCAAACGTTGTTAATGAGCATATTGAAGAGAACAAGAGTCAGGATGGATCCCTGTGGCATTCCACTCTTGACTTCCCTCTTTTCTGATCTGACAATATAATCACAACCCTCTGATGCTTTGTATTCAACTAAAGCCCCCTCACCCCCACCAAAACACTGCTTATATTTTCCTTCAAATCCCTGGACCTCACCCCCTTGCGCTGTAACCTAAGTCACTTTGATTGGTCCCCATCTCATTGGTCTGCTCCAGTGATTCCATGCTAACATATTTCAAAACAAAATTGCTCTAAATACATATATTTTTTTTAGTTGTTTAACCAGGAGTAGCACACTAACCTGAAAGCTTTTTTACAGGAGCGACCTGGGAGCACAGGGAAGTTAAGTGACTTGCTCAGAGTCACACAGTATGCAAGTGGAAGCTGTGGGATTCAAACCCAGGTCTGGTCTGCTGGATGTCACCAGATTTGCAGCTCAGAGCCTTAAACCACTGTGCTGTACTGCCTCCCTTTATGGGACTGCCTGCCCCAGAGCAGGACATGAGAAAAGGTACACCACCTCCTAGATCATGGCTGACCTCATAGCTACTTGCAAGTGCACGATTTGGCCTGGGCAAAATTAAACGTAACTCCATCCCCATGGCTTCCAGAGGTATCATCATCTCCACAGCACTCTGTACCATGGCAATAAGCTTGCCAAAGGTGAGAATTTTACATCTAACTTCAGTACCAACATTGGTTACCTGTCTAAATTTTGAAAGACTGCCACAATCTCTTCTCCCCTCCCACTCCTTTGTCTGTCCGCAGAGTCAGTGACACCCCTGTCTCTAACCTCATCTTCATCACCATAGAGATGTAATCCCTTTTCATCACCTGTACATCCTCTCTGCTCTCCTCCCTCTCCCCTTCATCACCTCCGTCTCACCCCTGCCAGCCTGCATAATTGTCATCTCCTTCCTTCCCACTAATGTTTTTTATCTCTCAAGTAACTCCATCCTTTATCCCCGACACACTTCCCGCCCTTAATCCTTCCAAGGGTAGGAGCCTAGAAGGCCGGGATAGCAAGCTCCTCCATCTGCTTCTGCAATCTCTTCCCCATTGATGACCTCTCAACCTCTTTCTGGTGTTCCTACATCCGTGTTGCTGACTGGAAGGCTGCCACTGTTACTCTTCCTCCTCCTCAAAAGATGGCGACACCATCAGGTATGAACAGCTACCCACTCATTTCTCTCTCCTCCAAAATACAGGAACAAATTATCTTGTTAAAGCTCTCCTTTTTGACTCTCTTCCTTTTCACCCAATACAAGTCTGATTCCGCAAAATCGCTCCACCACCTGCTCAGGCTCACCAAATCCATCCATAATGGTATGGATCACGGCCTGTTCACTTCTGCTATCCTCAGCGATCTAGCCAAAGCATTCAACCCTGTCTACCACCCACTATTAGCCAAACTCCAGGCTGCAGGCCTCTCTGACTTAGCCATCAGCTGTTCCGCTCCTACCACAGGGGTAGGTCCCAAGCAGTCAAAAGTGGTGACCCCCTCTCTCCTTCCTGCCTGTATCCACTTGGGTCCCACAAGGATCTGTATTAAGCCCACTACTTTTCTGCATTTTCTTTAATGATCTCCCCCTTCGTGTGCTTGTCTGCATCCATTCACATGTAGACGGATGACATGGTCCTCTTCACAGCAGGCCCACAGACTCCAGCTGGACTTTGATCAAGTTCAGCCCTGACCACACACAAATCAGCTTTTCCTCAATGCCAAGAAGGCTGTCTCTATGTTCTTTGGCACAAAGCACCAGACTCTCTAGGCTCCCTCCCCTTCCTAATTTCCATACCCTGGATGGCTCCCCTGTGGAGGATGTCACCACCTTTAGTTATTTTAGTATCTGGCTAGACCAGCACCTAACCATTTCTGAACAAGTGGATGCTATGGTCAAAAAGCTGCACCACAATTTGGTGCACTTTACAGGAACTGTGACTGTATCCCACCTCCAGTGTACCATGCTATTATCCAGAGAATGATCCTCCAAATCTCTGACTATGGTGATGTGGCTCTACAGCATAGCCCCCTCACTACCCTTTTGCCAGACTGGACACACTCTTCAATTATTTCTGCCATTACACCTTTGATTATCCTTCTGGACTCACCATTGTTCTATATATAAATCTCTCTCCTTTTCTTGTGGTCAGACACTATGCCCACTTGTGACAGCTTTGTTAGCAATCCGTTTGTTTCCCCCACCTCATCTCTCTGACGGCCCCCTGTTATAGCCATACCATCAGAAGCTGAAATATTCAAACCCTAGCAGGTCCCTTTCCAGTTTCCACAACCATCGGCAAAGTCATGTTCAGCCACTGCTGCCCTAAAATCCAGAACTCCCTTGCCCCAGCCATTCACCAATCTCCTCCCATGGATTCTCTTCAAACCACTTCAGTGGTCTCACCTCTCCTTCCTGCACTTGTTTCTAGTTTTTTCTCTTGCTCTTCATTACTTGTTTCCAGTTTAGGTATTGGCTTATAATTTGCACCTATGCTTCCACTTCAGGCATTATGTACAAATGTTTATAGCTAATGTTGAAGTAAAAGCCTCCAGCCCTTTGTCGTATCAGTTGTGCAGATGGAGCCCTCCTAACTGTGAACTCCATCAAATACATTGGGTGACACTGACCCCAGTTGGACCTAGGGAGTCACATCCTAAATGCCTGTAGAACTGTGAACTGTAAATTGGGTCTGGGTCTATAGGGCAAAAATAACCTGACACCTGCTGCTCATCTGGCACTTGCTAGAAGTGTACTAGTTCCCTCCTTAGCTATGGTTCCACCAATTTGCCTGTACTCTCCAAAGCTCTTTACCTCGTGGCACACAACATACACAACATCTGTCGCTTGCACTGGCCGCCTCGCCTCACCCACCATTGTGAGCTTCATGATAAACTAGGTTGGCTTCTTCCACCAATCACCTGAACTTTGGGCTGGGATGCCCAGGGCAAAGTGATCAGACTGCACTTCGGGCTGGCACAGCATCTCTCACCTGATTCCCTCCTATTACCCACTCAGGTCTCAAGGTCCTGGGATGCTAAATGTACCCTCACCCGAACCCTATGGGGATAGGGACTTTTGTTGCACGGGTTTGTAGGCTCTGGAACTCCTTTCCCGACCATGTTCATTCCAACTTCTCCCATCAGTGCTTCCTGAAGTCCCTTGGGGCATCTGGCTGGCCTCAGTGTGTGAATGTCCCAAGCTCCTCAGCTTTAATTGTACTTGGAGCCCAACTGTTCTGAGGACCTGCCAATGATCTTTTGGTCATTTCTCGTGATCCAATTGTTCTCCTAGGCATCTGACTGCACTATGTATGCCCTAGACTATACATTGTTGATTATATGTACTTTATCAATTTCTGTCATAGCAGTTCACTCTATGCCTTACCGCTTTGTGACTCAATGCATTTTGTTATCTATGTACTTACTTTACTTGCTGTTATGTTCTGATGTATCTGTATTACCTGTTGTACTGTCCCGGAAGTTCTTGAAAATAGTCATATAACTTTGTCTAGTGTACTCACCTGGTTAACAAAGCTAAATAAATTAATAAATAAAACTGTTCTGTATTTGATCACCAGCATAGGTTTTGTGGCTCCTGACTGTGCTGTATGTAATTGTCGATTGTCTGCTTGTCACCAAGTTCTCACATCTTGCATGTATTATTCCCAATGAATTTTTGGTTGTGTACCACTTGCCCATGTATGTTATGGTTTTGAACTATTGTGCTACCAAAGACCCACTTGTACAAGTTCCCCTTCCCCAGGATGCATCTAGAAATGAGCTCTCTAGCTCAGTATTCCTGGTTGCTAGCACACCAAGGATCATTTTACTATGATAATTGAGCCATTTAAACTGTGATCAGGGGTGTAGAACCTTTACATGCCAAGGATCATTTTGGTATACTACTTGGGAGCATCATAATGGTGACCACAGGTAGGGTCACAATATGCACCACTGTGTGCTCAAATTAATTTATTTATTGAAAAGTTTCACCAGGGAAGGTACACTGAACAACAAGTTGCTTGTCTCCCAGTATGACCTGGGGGAGAGGGTGGTGGGAGTTACTGTACATAGTAACAATGAGTACACTGAAAATACACAATATCATACAAAAACATAGGTTACAACTGAATTATACATTAGCATGAAAAGCAAATAATTACAAGGGTAGAGAAGTGAAAACCAGTCACAGTGAGAGAGAGAGAGCGAATGTAATAGCAAGTGAACCAATGGCCTGTACTATAGACTAAGAATAGCACAGGGCGGCAAGTGAAGTGAGTCGTAGGGCATCTTAAGAAAATCACAGTGACACTGTTCATGAGCAGAGAGTCTTAAATGGCTATGTTGGAAATTTGGTGAAAAATTCCTAAAATGACTGTTTTGCTAAGCGCATTGCACAGTTCGTACACACGCTCGTAAGTTCGCGAATTTTCAATATTTGCACTCCAATGACTTCTAAATTCCTAAACAGCATATAGAAGCAAGCAACATTCGGCATTGGCAAATGCTTGTTGTAGATGACACCACAATCTGTAATAGCGTTGATAGGTGCAGATGGAGAGAATGAGTGGGGACATTAGAAAACTTAAAGAGTGCTATGGGACATGGCAGTTCGGGTTCAAAGCCAAAAAGTGCAACATCAAGCGTCTAGGTACTAGAAGCCTAGAGGCTGAGTATAAAATGTAGAGGGAGGTACTTATGGTCACTAAGGAAACCTTTTATACAGCACTGTGCTCTGTATTCAGGAGAGAATTATTCATTTACATGGCCGTAGTAGTATATATGCACATACACATGATCAGTGTAGCATCAAGTGATGCTGAATACAACACCGATCCAACCATGCTGTTCCCACAGTGTAATGTTTAGCTCTGCACGCTAACCTTCTGAAAATGGGGCTCTAATTGACTAAAAATCCTGGTCGATGCCTCCTAAGATGCAGAAGGTAAACATAAAAGGTTTATCTTATCTATCTCTTTATGTATTGTTTTATCATATTTTGCTTGCAAAACCTTTATCCGATTTCAAAACATTGTGATGTGACTTAAAATGTTTATAACAGACTAGTTAAAATACAGTTTGTTTTCTTCTTTTACCTATATGCTGTCTTTATTTACTTATAAAAACACAGTCTGGTGGGCTGGCCTAGCAGCTTGGTGGTGATTGCACTGCCTCCCATGCCAGTGGCTCAGTTTTAGAGGTGGACCTGAGTTGCACAGGGGTTAGCTGGGGGGGGGGATATGATTGAGCATCTCGGGGAATGCTCTTCTCTCAGTGAGGGGAAGTCTGACCAACCCGCTCTTGAACATCCACCTAGCTGAGGAGGGCTGGAAGGGCAGTGGAGTTGCATAAGGGGGAGGGCTCAGGCAGGCACAAAGCAAGCATGTGTCTTTATATGCAATTGCATCATTCCATGCTTGGCTGCCCAGGGGATGAAACCAAAGGTAGAAACCCCCTAATGGCAAAATGATCCAACAACCTGCCACAGATTTTGCACTGCTAAACAGGCTCTGCTCATATATGTGTCTCCTTGTCAATGGCTCTCCCTCTCTTGGCCCCAACACGGGGGATGTGAGTGGGGGGGGGATCTCAGAGCAAATATGTCATGTGGATGGTAAGTGATTGGGCTGGAGATGTCAGTGGGCAAAGGGGTAGCAGGGTGACTAAGGAGATAAAAATCTCTATGGGAAAAAAAAAGAAATAAAACACAGTTTGAGAAGCTCAAACCCCAAAACAGACTGTGCATGCCTCCAGTGAGGATTCACAGTAAAGTTATTTAGTAAAACAATGCAAATTATATGCATATGCCAGCTAAACTCCTGATGAAAATTGAATACTGAGGGATTGCAGTAAAATATATATATTTAAAATAAAAACTTAAAACATAGTCCATAGAAGTACAAACTAGCAATGATTTTGGCTTACACTTCCACAGCTCTGAAGTGCTTCCCAAGCATTCAACTCCAGATGAGTTGCTGGACTTACACAGTAATTAATTACACATAAAACAAATCAACACTTTTAACTTGGAAAAATGCATGCAGCTCCCTATGTATACAGGTATGTTAGAATATCCTGTATTAGCTTCCTATACAAATGTGTTGTCTGACAGTAAATGAAGAGCAGCACTTATTTAAAAGAATAAACTACAGCATTTAAATTAGTTTTAAAAGTTTCTTGTCACATCAAAATGGTCTGAAATTTGACTAAAGGTGTGCAAGCAAAACAAAAGGAAAACCCCCATAAAGAAGTAGAATAAGAGATAGCCCTGTTTTGTTTACCTCTGCTGTGCAGTTTCAGACGTCCTCTCATCAAGCTAGCAGCTAACTGAATGCAACAGGCAATGAGTTCAGCTCTAGGACATTCATGGGGGAAGGGCAGAGGGATGGGTAGTTTCAGAACATAGTCCATTTCAGTATATAGTTTATTTGTTTCAGTATATAGAGTACGTGAATTTTTCAGTCTACAGTGTATGTGTTTCAATACATAGTGTATGTGTTTCACCATGTAGTGTATTTGTTTCAGTATATAGTGTATGCAAATTTTTCAGTGCATAGTGTATTTATTTCAACAGATAGTGTATGTATTTCAATATAAAGTAAAGATGTTTCAATATATAGTGTATTTGTTTCAGTATATAGTGTATGTGCTTTTTTCAGTGTGTGGTATATGCATTTCAATAGATAGTGTATGTATTTCAATATGCAGTGTCTGTTTCAATAAATAGTGTATGCAGATATTTCAGTGCATAGTGTATTTATTTCAATAGATAGTATATGTATTTCAATATAAAGTGTAGATGTTTCAATATATAGTGTATTTGTTTCAGTATATAGTTTATGTGGATGTTTCAGTCTGTAGTGTATGTATCTCAATAGGTAGTGTATATGTTTCAGTACATAGTACATTTGTTTCAGTATATAGTGTATGTGGATTTTCAGTACTCAGTATATGGATTTCAGTACATAGTGTATGTATTTCACTATGCAATGTAAGCATTTCACTATATGGTGTATGTGTTTCACTATATAATATATGTATTTCAGTATACAGTATATGTATTTCACTATAGAATGTATATCTTTCAGTAGATACTGTATGTGGTTCACTACATTGTGTATGTTTCTCACTATATAATGTATACATTTCACTATTTGATGTATGCATTTCACCATATAGTGTGTGTTTTACTATATAGCCAGAGATTCTGAATTATGTCCCTAACGGCTTGCCATACCATTTATTAATGATGTTTTCATAGTTATATTGAATAATATTGTGTTGTGGTCACTGTTGCATATGTGGACTTCAATATTATATTCTTCTATGTTTCTGTTTTCTGAAGTGAGCAGGATATCAAATATTTTGTCTGCTCTTGTCAGTTTGTTTACATGTTGTTGTTGTTTTTTTTATGTTTTTCTCTCCTCGTTCTGCCCTCCTTCCAAGGAGTGCCCCAGCCCCATCACCTCAATGTTTGCCAGGACTTACTTGCCACTGTCTTCCCCCAGAGCTTGCCCTCCTTGGTGGGATGGGTGGTGTCCCCCAAGCTCTACTGCAGAATTGATCTGATTCTGGCACCTACCTGGTCATAATGTTGCACACTCTACAGTGCATGACATGACCGCAAGGTAGGAACATCACAGTAGGTAAGAGGAAGAAGGTGCAATACCGTAAAAGGAAGTATGCCCGGTAGTGCACCCTCTCAATCTTCCCAGTACAGGATAAGAATCCTGTGGTCAGAGGGGTCCACATAGCTGGATGGGATGAGCCATGGGCAGCAAGGGAGGAAAGCAGTGCATTTGGGACTGGGTTTTGATTCCCAGTCCCAGACGAATGGAATTTTTTTTTTTCAGTTTTTACGATATGAAGTGTGCCTCCCTGAGTTAGTTATATTAGTTGGGGGGATTCAGGGTGTGGAGCCCCATGCAAAAGCAAGAATGATGTTGTTTTCAATATTTTGTGCTGTATTAGCAGTGTGGTACATTACTATGGCATAATGTCTTGCGACATTATGACCCTGTGCCATTCTGGCAGCATGCACAGCTTGTTGGGTGTGGTGCCTGAGAGTGCTCCTCATCATGCTGCCACCAGCATTTTTCCTCTGGTTTTTGGCCCCTAGAGGCGTTATGTTCAAGGTTGTCATTGTGCATGCCATGTGCTCCTGTTGGATGTGCACCAATGTCTGCCACATTTCCTGACCTCTCTTGGCACCAAGCTGCCTCTCTCCCAGCTTCCATCAGGGGCCAGCAAGCTGCAGGCTCTGCCTATCCTCCCCCCTTGAGAAGGAGAGTGATTCTACAGATACTCGATCCTCCTTCCTCTGGCTGACCCCTCTGAGAGTCCAGATTTGCTTCCAAACACAGGTTGTCAGTGTCACAAAAGGTAGCGCTACTTCTGTGCTGGAGAGTCAGCCTGTTTACATGTTGTTTTAACTGAAGCTGTTCTATAGTATTTAATAGGTTGTCCCCAGCTCTGCACTGTGGTCTGTTGTTTTCTCAATTTATGTTTCCAAGATTTATGTCCCCCATGAAGACAATTTCTTCACTTTCACTTGCTGTTTCTTTAAGAATTTCTTTTGCAATTTCAAGTTTGGGGTCAGTTGGTCTGTAAGATTACCCAGTGGTCACTGGTGCTGTTGTATTCCCAGTAAATTTAACCCATATGGTTTCAGTTTTGGCGTCATTATTTTTTTTATTTTGGATGTCATGTGCACAGATTTCAGACTCTTTATTTATATAAATGGCAATTCACCCACCTTGGCATACAGACTTGTCTCTATGAAAAAGTTTATAACCTTGGAGTTTTTTTTTCCCCAATTGTAACTTTCATTCCACTACGTTTTGGTTATTGTAATATTATACCATGGACCTCGGACACCAACCAATGAAAATGGCTGACTGGCACCTTACCTCTGTTGTAAATCCTCTGATAATCACCGCAAAAGGTGCCAGCCAGCCGCATCTCAATGACAACAACAACAAAAATTTTTTAAATCATTCCGAGCCACCATCTTCGTTTCCTCGCTAAACATTGGTGTACTAACTAGCCCTCTACCTGTGTAACCTGTGTTATTCATAAAAAAAAATAAAATTAAACAGCCAGAAGAAATCCCTGCAATAAATTCCCTTCAATACCATTTTCGCTGCTTACCCGGAAACCAAAAAAAAAAACCATGATCTCGGAAGCTCCACTCTGCCCATTCACAGTGCTGAACAAAATGTATGCCTCGTTTGACCTCATTGATGCAAATGAACTCAAAATTTTTCGAAAGCCTTCAAAACGGCAGTACATTTTATAAGCAACAAAATGTACCTCAGCCAAATATAGCTATGCCATACATCTCTCCGGTCCCACCATCCGAAACCGCGATTCTCCAGTCGTCCCTACAGCCAACTACATCACCTCGAGTCTCCGCAGCTACCAGCTTGAACTCCACGACTCTCTCCACCTCAGACACAGCAGCCCTTTCTCCTATCCTCAGTAGGTCAAAGGTCTCACATTACTACATCCACTACATCCACAGAATGAAATGCAGCCTACCTTACAATAATTTAAAGAAGCAGACCCAAACAAACTGCACTGCACCACAGCATAATAAAACAATCTACACAATATATGAGCTGTTTAAAAAACTCCTTTCTAATAAAAAGAATGGCACCTTTCATTGCAGTATTTTTTTCCAATAGAATGTACTAGTATTTAACAATTTTTTTACAATTTACTACTGTTTAACAGCTTAAAACCCTCATTTCATATTATTTGCCACTGAAAACCTCACTGTCTATTATCACCCACTTCACAAAGCTTAAATAAAGAATTGCATTGAAAACCCTGGACTACTTTTTTCCATGGAAGGATATTTTTTAATAAAATAATTTTTTTCCACAGGAAAAAATAAAATAAAACAATTTAAACTTTCATCCATCACAGGTTGTGATGGTATAATCGCAATAAGCCACTCCGGTGTGTGGGTTATCGGGGGAATTACCACGGCTGGCTAGGATTTACCCACTTGGCTGCGCCTCGTGGGCAAACCACTCCAGCCATGGTAAATCACCCGATAACCCACACACCCTTGTGGCTTATTGCTTAAATATCAAATTGCTTTATTAAAGTAGCAGTGCATGAATCCAGTGAAAATTCTGACCTATACATTTTATGCTATTTTAGATTGACCCTTATCTCTTGACTTGTATGATACCCTTCTTTCTCTATTTTTAGTCTACTTTAGTACTTTTTTTCACATTAGAAATAATAAAAGGAGTGCCCCTTTTAATATGTCTCGAACCAGGTTTTCATCACTATTCCCATCTGTTTTTAACACCTTCTGTTCTATAAGGTAAGAGAGCACTGCCTGCTGCATGCTAGTTCATTTTAGTCACAACAGACGTGAATTTAAACAATTTATGTACAAAAACAGCTGAGAATACTGATGAAAACCTAGTCCAAGACATATTGAAAGGAGCACTCCTTTTATTATTTCAGATGTGAAAAAGTACTAAGCTGACTCAAACTGTGGAAAGAAGGTTATCATACAAGTCAGTAGATAAGAGGCAATGTAAAATAGAATAAAAAGGTATAGGTCAAAATTTTCACCACATTCATGAAAGGCTTCAAGCTTGACCATTTTGTTATTCCTGCTTCTAGCATTTATCAGTATACCACTTATGCTATTACATTTTTTCCTCAAATGCTGTTTGTTGCAAGTATTAAATTTAGTTCTATTTATAGTAATTTGCAGACTGCCGGTATGCCACCATCCATCTATTTTAAATTCATACTGTTAAGTTGTTCTAGGTTTTGTTTACCCAGCATCTCTGCCCCTTTTTTGTGCAGATGCAATCAATCTCTTGCAAACAGGTGGTGTTTATTATAAAATGCTGCCCAGTCTTGCCTTGATGGCTCTCTGCTTGAGTTGGTAGACTCTTTCAAAGAAAGTATCTAGTCATTACTGATGATCCCATTCTTGATTTGACACTTTATGTAAATATGGTGTGTAAATCTGGTATTTTCTGGCTGGACCTTGCTTACAGAATCAGACATAATTTGCCACCCCCCCCCCCACACACCACCACCACCACCACCACCCAAGCTAATGTGGCAATAGCACAAGGCATTTTCTTGCCCGAATTCAACACACTAATGGATCGTCAGCCTACAGTACTTTAATATATTTAAATCCAACTTGAAAAGATGGAATGCAACATATAGTAACATGTGAAACATTTTTCTAGCTACTAAAAACATAGAAATATAGAAATTGTTGGCAGAAAAGGACCACCTGATCCATCTAGTCTGCCCATAAGCCCTTGTACTGGATGTACTTGAAGAATGTCTTGTCCCCTTTCTTAACTGACTGTGCTAAACTTTCCTCAGTCCATTCCTTTACTCTCCTTACTGCCTTTCCTGCTACACTTAGACACTCTAGGTACTCCTCCCTTTGGGTCTCCTAATATTTCCTGAACCATTTCCTTTTTGCCCTGACCTTTACTGCCACCTCTTTCAAGAACCACAGTGGCTTTCTGCTTCTCTTGCCTTTGGATAACAATCTGATGCATTGGTTTGTTACTTCCAGTAAGGCATCCTTTAGACACTTCCATTGTCCTTCCACTCCCCCTCCTGCCCCGTTCTCTCCAGGGCTCTTTTGATACCCTTTCCAGGGCTTTTATAATACCCCTCCCCATTTCAGCAAAGTCAGCACTTTTGAAATCCAAAACCTTTGTCATAGTATGACTTGTGTGAGTCTCTGTCTCTATGCTGAACCACACAATGTTGTGATCGCTGGATCTTAGTTACCCTTCTACCTGGACATACTAACATACTAAAATGCCAGCAGAATAGGTCTAACAGTCTTTCGTGTCTGCTCATTTGGTCAGCCCCCACCCAGGGTGCTGACCTTGCTGCCCCCCTCGCCTTCTCTGGCTTCTCCCTTCCCAGTTCCGGATATTCTTGCTGCATTGGATTTTGCTTCCAGAACCCTTCCCCTGTACCTGTCCCACCCCCTCTTGAACCCCTCCACTGTCTCTGCCTCCACCAGTCCCCTAGGCAGCACATTCCATGGCTCCACCACCCTCTCAGTGAAGTAGCACCTCCTCCTTTCTCCCCTGAATCTTCCCCCGTCCAGCTTCCACCCATGCCCTCAAGTGGCCCCTCCTCCTTCCTTCAAAGCACCCTGACTGTTCCTCCCCTATTTACCCTCTTTATGTACCTGAAGACCTCTATCATGTCCCCCGGTCCCTTCTCTCTTCCAATGTATACATATTTAGCTCTTCGAGCCTCTCCTCATAGGTCCTGTCCCCCAAGCCCCAAATCATTTTGGTTGCCCTCCTCTGGACCCTCTCCAGGAGGTTAATGTCCCTCTTTAAGTGTGGCCTCCAAAACTGCATGCAGTACTCAGGTGAGGCCTCACCAAGCAGTTATACAGAGGGAGTATCACTTCCCTCCTTCTGGAGGTGATCCCCCTAGCGATGCATCCCAGCATCCTGTTGGCCTTGGCTGCTGCCCTCCTACAAGTCTCAGAGTTGTTCATCTTGACATCCACCACCACCCCCAGGTCGCTCTCAGCCATCGAGACTTGTAGCATTTCCCTCCCAGGGTGTACACTTGACCCAGGTTTCTGGCCCCCAGGTGGAGTACCTTGCATTTCCCTGCATTGAACCTCAGCTTCCACTTTCTAGACCATCTTTCCAGAGCCTCCAGGTCCCCCTGTAGGGCCACCCTCCCCACCTCCCCATCCACCACCGCCCCCAGTTTGAGTCATCCACAAAGAGACTCATCTCACTCCTGATTCCTGTCCTTATGTCAGAGACGTAGGTGTTGAAAAGAGGGGCCCAAGGACTGATCCCTGTTGGACCCCACTAATGACCCTCCTTGGGGATGAGACTATTCCGCCAACTACGACCCTCTGGGTCCGGTCCTGGAGCCAATTGCCTATCCATCTGATCATCTGGTTCCCCAACCCCATTTCTCCCAGCTTATCCAACAGGCCCACGTGAGGAACAGAGTCAAATGCCTTGCTGAAGTCTAGAAAGAGGATGTCCACTAGTCTACCCAGGTCCAAGGCACTCATCACCCAGTCATAGAACTCCACCAGGTTTGTCTGACATGATTTCCCTGGGATGAATCCATGCTGTCTATCATTCAGGCACCCTGACTTATCCAGGTCCCCCCCTAGCCTCTCCTTGACTATGCCCTCCATCACCTTGCCCACCACCGATGTCAGGCTGACAGGCCTGTAGTTCCCTGCCACCTCCCTTGATCCCCCCTTGTCCTGGTCCTGGGGCACCCACCCTGTCCTCAGAGAGATGGTGAAAAGCTCCGCCAGGGGTTTCACCAGGACATCCGCAAGTTCCTTCAGCACTCTGGGATGTAATTTATCCGGCCCGGTGCTTTCTCTGTCTTAAGGGAGCTGGGGCTTCCCTCACTCTCTTGTGATTTCCACTTCCGGTGCCTCTTCTCCCTGCTTAGCCCTCCCCTCCTGCCAGTGATGCTCCCCTCTCCCACAGACCCCGCTGATCGGTGGGGTCCCCCCTCCCCAGTATCTCTGTCTCTCCATGTGTGATGCAGCACCCCATTTTCCTTGGTGAAAACTGAGGTAAAGTACTCATTTAGTACCTCAGCCTGCTCCCCCGGGTCCTGTGCCCATCTCTCCCCTGATTTAATACTGCTAATCTGCCCCTTCACCCTTTGTTTTTCCCCAATGTATCTAAAGAACCCCTTGTTCCCTCTCCTAATTTCCCTTGCCAGGTTCTGCTCCTTCCTTCCCTTAGCCACCCTCACCACCCTAGTGGCCCTTCTATCCATCAGCTCATACTCCCCTTGATCCCTTTCACTCCTTGAGCACTTGAATTGCTTATAGGCTGCCTTCTTTCCCCGCACCACCTCCTGGATCTCCCTGGTCCACCAGCAGGGTTTTTGGGCCCTACTGCATTTTCGTCTGACTCTTGCACAGGTGCTGGTAGCATCCTGCACCCCTCTCCTGATGATTTCCCACCTACTATCAGCGTTCATGTCAGACCCAATCCCATCCAAATGCTCCTTAAGGATCCTTCCCATTTCCTTAAAATCCGCCCCCTGAAGTCGGTCACTTCCATCTTTGTGCAGCCTTCTACCCCTCCTAGGTCCAGGCAGAACCAGACCGTGGCATGGTCACTCCCCGCCAATGGGTCCCTTACCTCCAGGCCCCCAATCTGGTCACTGTCTGTCAGGACCACATCCAGTACCCGTGCCTCCCTGGTCGGTTCCCTCACCTGCTGAGTTAGGAACGCGTCTTGAAAGACATCCAACAACTTCTGTTCCCTGGTCACAGAGGATGTCATAGTCTCCCAGTCTGTTCCTGGCATGTTTAAGTGCCCCAACACCACCACCATTCCTCTGCCCAGTCTGCAGTGTCTCCCAACATCTGCCACCAGACTGTCCTCCAGCTCCTCTGCCAGGGCAGGGGGTCTATACACCATTCCTATTTTTACTCTCTTGCCCCCCCTTGTTATCAAGGTGACCCAAATTGCTTCCACGGTTCCCTCCGCCTTCTCTACTCCCCCTATGCCAATGCAGTTTTTGACTATCATTGCTACCCTTCCTCCCATTCCCTTCCCCCATCCTTCCTGAACATAGTGTAACCCTCCAGGTTCAGGTCCCAGTCATGTCCTGCAGTGGCCCAGGTCTCAGTGACTGCTACCACATCCACTGCTCCCTCAGTTAGCATCACCTGGAGCTCAGGCATTTTATTTCCCAAGCTCCTGGCATTTAGCAGGACTACCTTCCACCCTTTCCCTATACTTCCATTTCCCCTGCTCGTGTTCCCATGGGGATTCTGTTTTCCCCTGGTCTGCACTTTGCCAGTCGGCCTTTTCCCGCAATCCTCCAGCTCCCCAGGGGGGTGGAGACAGAGTCCCTCCTTTATCGCCATCCCTTGACAGCCTTTTCTCCCATCCCTCCCCCTTCACAAGTTTAAACCCCACTTTTCACCAATGAACCCCTCTATTTTCAACTTAAGGATTCCCCTTCCCTCCAAATTGAGGTGGAGTCTATCTCTAGCATACAGCTCCTTATCCTCCCAGGTCTCCCCCCAATCCCCCATCAACCTATACCCTCTGGCCTCACACCACTCCCTGAGCCACTGGTTTATCTCCCTAACCTTCCTTTTGTGTTCCCCACTAGCCCTTGGCACTGGCAGGATTTCTGAGAAGGAAACTGTGCATCCTATGTCATGACAGACCCTGGCAAGCTCCCTGAATCATGCCTGTATCTCTAGCTCGCTATTTCCCTCAATGTCATTTGTACCCAGGTGGACTAGTATCAGGGACACTGGTTTACCGGGATTGAGAAAGGGCAAATTCCATTTTGCACATTGTAAAAAATGATACTGTCACCGGTGTCTGCTAAGCCATAATCCGGTTTTACCGGTGTTTGGTTTTGTGTACTTTATTTAACAATTTTTAACTCTGCTAACATGCATTTTAGCAGTTTTGACCTCCACTATTGCACATCTTTCCATCCTTGTCCCAATTTAAAGTTATTTCCCTGAGGTGTGATGGAAGCAGCAGTAAGGTCCCCATCCCTCTGGTGCGATGGCAGCACCAACAACACTGTGTCCCCCCTTCCTCAGGTGTGATGGAAGCAGCAGCACTGCGGTCCCTATCCATTAGGTGTGATGGCAGCATTACCACATTCCACATTCCTCCGGTGTGATGGCAGTATCAGCACTATGGCCCCCATCCCTCAGGTGGGACAGCAGCAGTACAACATTCCTCATCCACCAGTGGTTATTGCAGAAGCACTACGCTCCCCTGGCTCTCAGGTGTGATGGCAGTAGCAACAATGCAGTCCACATCCCTCAGGGGTGATGGCAGTAGTGACAGCACTATGATCCCCTTTCTTCAACACCCACACCCCACATGCACAAGTTACAAATTACTTAGTCTCTTTGCTTGTTAGAACTCAGATGTGAATTAATCTGAACCACCACCACTACTAGGAATAGGTTGGTTCTACCCTGCCACAGTGTGTACTTTAAACCTTAGATGTCTTGCTGAAAAAGTTCTGCACCATGAGATCAACTCCTCCTTGGCCACAGTCCATACACAACCATCCTGTGCCTAGACCTACAGCAGTAGATCCTTAGAGCAAACTGTATTGGGAATCTCAAAATGCCATATAGAAAACACAGGGGAAGCTGCTTTTTCCTTCTTTGCACCAGAGCTTTGGAATTGACTTCCACTCAGAATTCATTATGCCAGTACCCATCAACTGTTCAAGACTGAATTTAGGAAATATTTGTCACTGGAAAATTCCTAATCCTGTGCTTAACCATACCTATGACCTGGTCCTTCTGTCACATTCACGTTGTTCTCTACACCTAGAGCTATGATTTCTGGCTGTATGCAGTATTTTACTGCAGTTTTACTTGTACTTATTTAAAAATGTATGTAACTGCTGCTCTTATGTATTATTTTTTTATTTGTGACTCTTCAACATTGTGACACTTCACATTTAACCTGCTGTTTAACTCTGTTTTTATATTATGAATCCATTACAATATTGTAACCACCCAGGTTATTCCTGAACATACACAATATCATGTGTAGTGATCTTACTTGGTCATCAAAAACTAACACATAAATAAATGAATAAACTGCAAATACATAAATAAACAAACAAACAAAATATAAAATGTTTATCTGTCCCATATGGGCATTACTAAAGTCTACTAATTCCTGAAAGTTCTCAAGTCCAGCATTAACCTCCCACATTAATTTCACTTTTTGAAATCCTCCCATCCATTTAGGCAAGGGGCTGTAGTGGTTTGTGTGCTACAGTAGTTAAGGGACCATGGGACCCATGTTTAAATCCCACCACAGCTTCTCTCTTACTATGTGACCTTGATCAAGCCACTTACAGTAACCTATGTGTGCTTCAATCATCTGAGCTTAAAACTAAGCAAAGACAAGAGACAACATAGAAAATGAGATGTTGCATCTCTGTTGTGATATCCTCAGAAATAAAATGAAACATAAAGTTTAACTTTAAGCTGTAGCCAGATAGCTTACCTGAAATGCAACATCATGTTTATAGACTATTTTGTAAAAAATAAACATTTTGTCTTCACAGTAAGAAACTATGAAATGTATTTCAGAAAACAGCAATGAAGCATTCTGTAGCTAAAAAAGCTACTTCTAAAATAACAAATCACACAAAACAATTATTTGAATGAAAAAAAACATTTTGTCAAACAGCAAAGGAGTACTCTGTGGACAAAATAAGTTTTGTAAAACAATGAAAAGCAGTCTAGGGATGTGGTACACTTTGTCAAACAGCAAAAATAATTATGTGACTTAAATGCACTTTGTCTACCACCTCACTTCATTATAATAATCTACATACTATAAAATAGACCCCAACATCTAGCTCCAAGCATTAATGGAAAATAGTATATTCACCAAAATGATTTAGCCAACACAATATAACAGTTCAAGAGACAAAGTAGGAGCAAGATAACATAATGGAAATTAAACTACCTTATTGATACACTAGATTGCAGCAATACTGTTTTTGAGGACAACATACAGTATAACAATTAGATACTACCCATTCTTTGGTCAAAATGCATTTTGCAGGAAATATGTAAATTTAAAACTGATGCCAATAGAAGTCAATGGACATACTGTATTACTCAGTACACTAATCAGTAGTACAGCTCTATTAATATTCTATTAGGGGGCTTGTGAATTATGCAGTCTTTTATTTGAATCCTTGCATTTCTCTAGTATGAAAGAGACAAACTACTGATTTGTGTCTCTAAAGAAGCTGATTGTTTGATTGGCAGAATATCAGATATAATTAGACGACATTGTAATGCAATCCCCAAAGTACAATACACTTCAGTGTTCTTCTGTCTTTCCTGACTGCAGTGTAATGTCAAGTATGGAAAAGGAATTAATTTGGAAGCAAACAAAAATAGATGCTAATGCAATCTGTAAAGAACGTCTCATCTTAATAGGCTTGCTGCAGAAATTGGGGCTATGTTTTGATATCTCAAACTTCAGTGCCCATATGGCATTTTTGACACATAGACACTTTACTCACATCATCAAATTCTAACTTCTTGTGAATTCTTCAAATAAGTATTTGCATCTTCTGTTGTAGACTTTGTTAAAGGCACTCATGACACATTCATTAGACTATCAACACTCGTAATGTTTATTGTACATAACTCTGAAGCCCAAACACATTTTCTCTAGGGACGTAATATGTTTGCAGTGGGCAATCAGTTGTTGCTCCATTTATTAAAACATACACTCATTATCACTCTCAGCCTTTATTAAGTTGATGTGATATAGACCAAGTAAATAACTGATAATTCTGGCATTCAAATGCAAATGTATTTTGAAATCAACTTAATGCTGTATATATATTTGATTGACATAGCATTTTAGTTATTTTGATTTGTTTGTTAAACAAAAAATAAAATCTCATAATGATTTCTTAAAAATTGTTGTTAGTTTATTAATTTATTGTTCTAGGAATTAATACCTTTGAGCCAAGGCTCTTTTACAAAGGTTCCACGTCATTAAGTACAAAAAACATAGTAGACAGTGTTACACACAATCAGTAAGCCGTTTAACAAGTTCACAACTTAAACAGTAGCATATATGTACGGAAAGAAAAGAGGATAGAAAAGAAAAAAAGAAAAGGAAGCCCAGAGGCAGTGTAGAGGGCAACAAATAAGGATTTGGTGAGCTTGAGGGGGAAGAGAGGGAGAAATATGAATTTAGAAGCAGACAGAACCAGGTTTGTGGTACTCAGTTTGTCTTTGTCAATGAAGAGACCATGGTGGATGGGTGAGACAAAAAGTAAGTGCACTAAGCGGGAATGAGACTTTAGTCAAAGCAGTCACAGGTGCTGGAGGCTGTGAGGTGAGCGTATAGTATGGATTTGAAAGCTCCCAAAGTCGTGGAGGATAGAGAAGGCAGGTTAAGGGCATTGTACCAGGAAGGGGCACGGTAGGCAAAAGATCTTTGTCCCTGAGCCATCTGGCATCTAGGGACCAGGAAAGGTTGGAGGTCAGAACTTCTGGTAGAACGAGAGCCATTGTTCAGGCAGAGCAGGTCCCGGATACATGGAGGAGTGAGTCCCAGGTTTGATTTTTTTTGCCATTACACAGGTGAAGTACATAATGCGATTGGAAAGATGTAATAAACTGGTTGCAGTGTATAGGTCACAAGTGTGGGTCCATCTGTGCGCTCCAGTGAGGAGTCGACAGGTTTTGTTTAGTGCAGTTGAGATGTGCTTTAGTACAGTGGTAGTTGCTGAGCCATAGACAATTAGACCATAGTCTATGATTGAGAGGATGGAGTTTTGAACAGCGATCCTCAAGGCAGCTTGGTTGAAAAATTGATGGTTCTGATATAAAGTTCCCATGCGTTGGTGCACTGTTTTAGCAGTGTTATCGATATGGGCTCTAAAAGTAAGACATTCGTCAAAAGTGATACCAAGGTATTTGAAGGTGTTCAGTTGTTCTAGAGTGTTTCCTAGAGAAGTTTTTATGACGAGTGGGGTATGCCTATTTCTGTTTTGATGACTGGCAAAAAGCATAACTTCTGTTTTTTTGTTTTATTTAGGACGAGCTTGTGCTCAAGGAACCATTTTTTAACACATGAGAAAGCAAGCTGCAAGCTCTGTCGTAGTGGATTTGGGTCCTTATGAGAGGAGAGAATTACAGCGTCATCAGCATACAGTATTTATTTTTCAGGGCAGGATTTGGGAAGCATGTTTAGAAATAGGCTGAATAGGAGGGGACCTAGAATTGAGCCCTGGGGGACACCAGAGAGGACCTGTTTGGAGTCAGATAGAACCTCAGAGATTTTTACTGTTTGAGAACGTTATGAAAAGTAACTTTTTACCCAGGCTTCTGGTCCCTCAGCTAGTCCAATGTTGAGCAGAAGAGAGATTAGAAGGCTGTGGTGAACAGTGTCAAAGGCCTTTGTGAGGTCTATGAAGACAGCTCCGGTTAATTGACCCTTGTCCAAGGCTTTGTGAGTTTCACTTGAGAAGTCTAGCAGGGCCATCGATGTACAGTGTCCTTTCCTAAAACCGTGCTGCTGAATGCAGAGAAGATTGTACTTTTGGAGGTGGTCTGATAGTTGATCAGGCACGATCTGTTCAAGAGCTTTGGAGAGGGGTGGCAGTATAGATATGGGCTGGTAGTTACCAGGTGTGGATTTGTCGCCCCCTTTAAGCACTGGCATGACCATAGCGGCCTTCCATATGTTGGGGAATTTACTTTGGCACAGGGAGAGGTTGAGAATTTTGGTGAGGGGGTGGATTACTTCTTCCAAGGTGAGGGACAGAAGTTTTAGATCAATTGTGTCACTGCTATTTCTGGATTTAGAGTAGGCCTTTTTTATGTATCTGTAGGCTTCATGTGTCTTAACTATTTTAAAGTGAAATTCCGGTTTGTCAGGCGAGATGGGTTGGGATACGGGTTTTGGAATTGACAAGTCATGGAAGAAGTTGTCATTATCCTTCTGTGATTAGAAATAAGTTCCATCAACAAATTGGACATGTCTTTCCACTTTAAGATGTATGCATATATCATTTATATGTTACAACTACTGATCTGTATGTTAACATATTGAAACATTATTTAAATTAGTCCTACTGCCTTTTTCAGTTAAACAATAATTAATTTATTTTATTTATTTATTGAATTGTTTCACCAGGAAAAGCACGCTGAGCAAAAAGATGTTTGTCTCCTGGTGTGACCTGTGGGGAGGGTTACAATGGGAGGATAACATGCAGGCTATTAAGCAACAACATAGAACAGGTATACAGTGGAATGTGGTACAGTTGGCTACACATTGGTTAACAGTCAAACACAGAGGCATACAAAGATAGAGTACGGCTAACTGAGGCAAAATTAAATTGCAATAACTGGTTCTGTACAGGACAGTAGAGACAAGACTTGACAAGTAAGTGCTGTGGGTGTGAATATAAGCCAGCTTCCAGGCATAGGAAGGCGCCACTGGTCAGGCAATGGAATTTGGAAGGGGGGGCTAGGAGATCAAGTACAGGAACAATTTACTGTGAGATAATTTGTCAGAGCAGTAGATAGGGAGTGGGTGCAGGAGGAGTGGCGAATTAGAGGGGGGAGATAATTCAAGAGTTTCAGTAAGTGGCGTGAGAAGGCTGTTTGGCCAGCAGAGGTCTTACGCCTGAGGATTTGAAGCTGCTGGGTGTCGATGGATCTAAGGGCATGTGGGGGTGGGGGCAGACAAAAGTATGGAGGAGAGGTAGGAAGGGAGGTTACCAAGCCAGAATCTTGAGACAACTTTGGAGCAGTGCGGTAGGCAGAAATTTTCAAGGGGTGGTAAGGGGATGGAGCAGTAGAGGTAGCAGTGGTGGGTGCAAGGGGGAGTATCCAGAGCGAAGTAGCAGAAGGCATTAAAGAGGAAATCCAGTTTAGATACGGTGGATTTTGTAGCAACGTTGTAGACTATGTCACAGTAATTGAGGGTAGGAAGGATCGTCTTCCATACTAATTCCCATCTAACAGTAAAAGGGAGGCTGCAGCAGTTCCTATACAGGCCATCGAGTTTGGGGTGCAGTTTTTTGATGATTGTGTTGATGTGGTCAACGAAATTAAGATGATGGTTGAGCCATACCTCTAGATACCAGAAAGAAGCGACGTCCTCCAGGGTTGTCCCATCCTGGTTGTGAAAAGAAGGGAGGGAGGGGATTCTGGATAGCCATTGCCTTGTGCTGAAGGTCATGGTGACAGTTTTTTTTTTATGTTGAGAAAGAGCAGGTGCGAACTGAACCAGAGCTGAACTTTATTGAAATCAGATTGGAGATTGAATGCTACTTCATCAGGGGAAGAGCCGGATGCCGATAGAACGATGTCATCTTTGTACATGTGGGTAGAAGTAGCAGAGCAGATTAGTGGCAAATCATTAAGAAAAATGGAGAACAGAATGGGGCCGAGTACTGACCCTTGTGGGACACCAGTAGTCATGGGAAGGGGGATGATGTGGCATCATCAATTCTTACAGATTGCATTCTACCTGTGAGGTAGGCACTGAACCAGTTAGTGGCTGGGTCAGTGAGGCCTGCTTCTGAAACACTTGTTAACAGCAAAGAGTGGGAGATGGTGTCGAAAGCTTTAGTAAGGTCGACAAATATTGCTGAGGTGATCTGCCCTTTATCCATGCCAGAGAGGATGTTGCCAGTGAGTCTTATCAGGGAGGATGTAGTGGAGGGACCCTTCCTGAATCCAGACTGTAATAGCATGATGAAATTGGAGTTGGAGAGGAAGGAGGTGAGTTGGGTGAGCACCAGATGTTCCTGTAGTTTAGCAAGGGCTTGGAGGACAGAGAGATAGGGTGGTAATTTGACGTGGAGGAGTGGGCTCCCCCTTTAGGGAGGGGAAAGAAAATGGTATGTTTCCAGGTCTGGGGGACTGTGGCAGTTTCAAAAGAGAGGTTTAGGAGATTGGCAAGGGGCGTTGCTATGGCTGGGGCAGAGAGATGGAGGAGTTTATTGTCTAACCCATCAGGGGAATTACCTTTTAATGGGTTTAGAGCCAGTAGGGCCTCAAGAGCTTCAGTTGGTAAGATATCTTGGAAGGAGAAGGGGCAAGGCCCAGGTGAGTTTGTAGCTCTTGCAGTATGGTTGGGTGGGCAGAGGTGGGCAGAGAGGAGAGTAGAGTTGAGGCACATGTGGAGAAATATGTGTTGAACTTGGCAGCAACCGCACATGGATCCGAGAGGAGTGTGTTGTTTATTTTTAGAAGTGGGGTGGGATTTGGAGCTGGGGGAAGAATAGAGGGAGTGAATAACCTTTCAGAATTTGGATGGGCTATTTAAGTTAGACTGGAGGGAGGATCTGAAATATTCCACTTTAGCGAGGAGAGTTGCTCTGGTGCACTTGTTTCACAGCATAAGGTATGTGATGAAGTCTTGAGTGACCTGAGAAGATTTGTACATTCTCCATGCTTTATCATGGGCATTTTGGCATGCTATAAGTTCTTGGGTGATCCAATGGCAGGTGGTTACCATATACCCTTGAGCGATGCAGTGGGGCATGCATGTTCCAAATGCTGAGGAACATGGTTTGGAAGTGTAGGAGGGTGTCGTCTATGGAGCAGTGAGTAGAGGGTAGGTTCCAGTTTGTGATGGCTAGGTCTTCAAGCACAGGGGTGATATTAAAGGATTTGTAGGAGCGTTGGACTAGGAACTTGGGGGCAGATTTGGGGTGGTGGATTTTCCGAATCAGGTATATAATATGGTGGTCACTCAGGGACTCAGGAAGTATTCCTGCATTGATGACACGGTGGGGGTGGGTGGTGAGTGCCCAGTCTAATAGCAAGTGGCTGCCAGTTTTGAGATTAAAGCAGGTGGGCTCAGAGATGGTTTGTGACAGGTTTAGTCCTGATATTACAGTGCAGGCTTTGCTGAGAGATTGAGCTAACCAGTTGTGGTTTAAATCTCCCATAATATATAATTCTACAGTTGAGGTTAAGAAGGAGATTTCCATAAGGAAGTCAGTGACAGATGATGCTGGTGTGCCCGGCTGGCAGTATACACCAGTGATGTAAATTGGGAGTGTGAAGGGTAGATCCAGTTGAACCAGTAGTAGTCTGTGGGCTTTAGGTTCAGCCTTGGCTAGGACTACAGAGAAGTGTAAGCTGGTGTTTACATAGATGGCCACACCTCCACCTCTAGGCAGCCTGTCCTGGCTGGCAGTATATAGTGAAAATAGTGCAACCAAAATAGCACGAAAAAATTTAGCACTTACATATTAGCACCTGCAAGAATAGTGTGTTGTCAATACACTGTGGCACATTATAGCATGATCCTGCCATCTAGCGTTCGATTGGAGCAGGTGTGCATAAATTCTAACTTTGTACTGCAGGTCCCCATTTCGCCACCAAATAATTTCTGTCATGTCTGAGAAAGTATGGTTTGTGGGAAGCAAGAAGGGTGGTGAACTAGCACTTCTGCATGGGTTTCTCTATTGGAGAAAAAGAGCCACACCAGCAAAGGCATACTACAAATGCATCGAGTACGACAAGGGACATTGCATTGCCAGGATTCTCCTAAATGGGGATATTGTCTTGAAACTTATTGGTGAGCACAATCATGTCCCTGATCCTGCCATGATGTCAGTGAAAGAAGCAGTGCCAGGAATGAAAGAATGGGCAGTAACGAGCACATAGACCATGCACCAGATTGTTGCAGGTGCAGTTGCTGAAGTGTGCCCCTCTGTAGCAGCCCAGCTACCAGCAATGTCGTCAATAAAACAAACTGTCCAGTGAACTCACAGGGCTGCTGCCTGCCCTCCTTCAAAGCCATGTGATGCAGCATATCTTGTTTTACCTGCAGAGTTGTGTGTAACACAGCAAAATGACAAATTTTTACTATACAATTCTGGCCCCTCATCAGACAGGATCCTCATATTCTCAACTTCACAAGACTTGCATCACCTTAAAAACAATGAGCACTGGTTTGCCGATGGCATATTCAAGTGCTGCCCCCAAATATTTGAACAACTGTACACCCTTCATGCTATTCATAACAACACAGTTTCCCCCATGGTGTACATACTGATGGTGAACCGAACCGCTACCTTATATGCCCGTGTGTTTACTGAACTGCTTAACCTTTGCCAACCTTGCGACCACTGACCATTATGCTGGACTTTGAACAAGCTGCTATCAAAGCTTTTAAAAATGCCTTTCCTACTGCTAAAACAAGGGGTTGCTTCTTTCACTTGTGCCAATCGTATTGGCGAAAGGTGCAAGAAAACAACGCAGTCTGTGCTAAATACATTGCAGACTCAAGTTTTGCTTTACACTTGCGTCTTCTCCCTGCACTCGCATATGTCCCCCACAAGATGTCATTATCTCATTTGAAAAGATAAACAGCACAGCATTTTTTCAAACAAACGGTAACTTACTTGTGTCTATAATGGACTATTTTGAAGACACATGGTTAGGGCGACCACTGGTAAGAAGGGGGTGCAGGAGACCGATGTATGTGGAATTGCTTTGACGCAGTTGAGCATGGCATACCTCAAACCATCAACTCGGTTGAGGCTTGGTACCAGAAATGTAATCATTTTGTCGGTGCTCATCACCCCTCAGTTTGGAAGTTCCTGCAGTGTCTCAAAGAGGAGCAACATTACAGCACAATGTTGATTGAGCAGCTCATTGCAGGAACAGCTGCTACTGAAACAAAGAAAAAGTACAAGGACACATCGAAGCACATTGCTGTAATTGTATCAGAATTTGAAACGTGCCGCAGGATTGAATATCTCAGAGGCATAGCATATAATTTTCAGTTACAAGGATGAACTGACTGCTCCAGGATTAATTTGTGTGTGAATTCCAGTTTTTAAAACACTTATATGAATAAAGTTTACCTTCCACCAGCAATTTATCTGTGCCTTTATTCTTGCGAGGTGTGAGTGAAAACTCAAAGGTGCACAGGATGGAATGGGATATGAGAGAGATGGGGGGAGTTGGAGAAGCATCGAGATGTAGGATAGCAGTCTGTGTGCAGTGGACATTACTCCCCCTCTGGCAATTACCAGCTACAGGGTGTTCCAGTAAGTAACAGCTGAAAATATATACAACCATAAAAGCTGTATTTAAATATAAACATAGCTCGCTAATGTTGATTACTACCCCACTGCCATTTACAAGATACATGGTGTTGAAGTGAGTAAAAGTGGTAAATAAATAGCTCACTATTGTTGATTGCCCCCCTCTAGTGTCTAATTTTTGGAAGTAATTTAAACCTGTAATATATCCTCACTATTACAGAATACGCTAAACTGCAGTAGCGCTACATTTGAACAGTGCAATTTTATAGACAGCATTTTAATGAGTGCTTTTAAAGATGTGCAATATTGACAATAATCCCCTGGCAGGCCATAGTGTAACCTGGGAATGCGACCGAGGGATCAGTGATATTTTTGTTTAGCCATGTTTTGGAATGGATGATGATGTCTGGAGCATAGTGGGTTGCTAGTACTTGAAGTAAATTGAGTTTGAGGGCTAGACTTCTTATATTTAGGTGCAGGAGATGCAGGCAATGTGGGAGGGGGCCTCCAGTGGGGACTGTGGTGGTGGTGGTTGAATTTGGGGATGGACTGGCTGAGTTTAGTGGGGTAGTGGTGTGGTGGGGACCCAGGTTTGGATGTATGTCCCCTGCTTCAAGGAGCAGGATAGCAACTGTAAGGTAGTGTCCTAACAAATGTAGACACCAAGAAGTGACTGAGTGCCACCTTGTTTGCTGGTTTGGGCAGCAATAAGTGGTTGGACGGTTGGTAAGTAGTAAAATTATCCAAGTGTGTGCTGAGCCATACTTGTGGTCTCCTACAGTGGGGCTTGGGGCTCTGGCTTGGGAGGAGGGAAGGCCATGCGAAGGTCCTCATGACCACTGGCTGTCTGGAACTGACTATCTGAGGAGGAAAGAGAAGAGGGGCACGTTATTTGAAGGAGGTGGAACACAGCAATTTCAAAACAGCACAAGATCCACTTTGAGACTTGGATTCCTGCCTCTAAATGTAAGTATACAATTCAGATTGCTGAATTGCATGCACCCGACTGGGATCAATGTTACAGGCCTCCGGCTAACAGACATTTAGGCATGCTCACTCGGAAGCTCAGGAAGGCTTCTTAAATTCAAAGCTCAATACAGGCAGAAATAAATAATGCTCCTTTTTTAAAATGTATTAAAAGCTCCTAACAGTTAGCAGTACATTACTTAATATAGGCAGAGATACTTAAAGCTACTTGTTAAAACATGATAATCTCCTAACAGTTTGCAGGATATCACTTAAAAACAGGCAAAAATAGTTAATGCTCCTTGTTAAAGTGGAAGCACCAAGTGAGGTCGACAGTAAACCCGTCGACCTCCCACACAGCGATGGCACAATACTGACGCAGGTATTGTGCTGCCCAGGCCTCCAGTGTTTTCTGCGGTGGGCTGCGCCCCCCCACACCTCCTCGGACTTTAGGATTCCAACTTCAGGTTGGAGCTGGTCCTGGGAGGAGGCTGGACACTGGGGGAAGGTGAAACACAGAAATGGACCATTATGGCGACTGTCGCTGCAGCGGTCATTTTCTGTGTTTCGCCATTGGGGTGTCGGGCAAAAGGGGGCCACCCTGTTAAAACATAGTCAAGTCCTGCAGAAGTTATAGTAAGGGCAAGAGCAGTTAAGGCTCCTAGCAGTTTGCAGAAAATTACTTAATACAGGCCAAAATAATTTAAAGCTCTTAAAAATCATGCTCAAGCCCTGCAGAAATTATTAGAAAAGCAAGATCCAGAAACTATCAGCATTGCTCCGACGACTATATTTGAGGATGGCCCTTTCTGAAACTGGCGCCATTAAACTGAGTCTATTGTTCCTTCCACGCAGCTCAAATTTTCTGGCGCAGAACTGCACTGAAACATACCTGTTTGTAGTCTCCAACAGCGGGGCACTGGGGCTCTGGCTTGGGGGGAGGGCAGGCTGCAGAAAGGTCCTCGCAACCACTGGCTGTCAGGGACTGACTATCTGATGTACTGTATGAGTAACTGTGAAACTCTTTTATTTGTACTGCCTTGTTAAGCATTTGCAAAGCACTGTCTTGAAAATACATATACTTGTTATACTGTATATCATTTTGATATGAAAATCCAATAAAGCGCACTGAATGACCCAATAGTAGTTCATTGCATTACCATGTGGATGATCACGCTTCAGTAGTGAGCCCCAGACATGCACTGTAGGGATGGCCATCAATAGAGAATGCTGCTGGTGACTGCATTCTACTTCCATAACAATTTCCTTTTTCTAGCTAATGAAGCTTGCCTCCTTGACAAGAGGAACTTGCATACCAGGGTAGTCTCCAAACCAAAAGAGCAGGGGGTTTACTTGATGAAACAAATGCTATTAATCAAAAACAGTTGGACATATTAATGAAAAAAAATCTAAATTTAGGGAGGCTTCAGCCCCCCCAAGCCACACACCCTCAGTCATAATTGTTGCATGCTCATGAGTTCATTATGTAACCCACTGTGGTAGCAGCAGGACAGTTGAGAGGCTATTGGAATTACTGCATTCAGAATTATGAAGCCCTGTGATGTGCCAAAGTTATGTTGTAAAGCAGTGACTGGGAAGTTGCTGTCATGTATGAGGATGGTGATGATGACCAAGTCTGATAAAAAGCAAAACAGATTAGATAGATAAGTATTATGGCCCTTAAGTATAATGCCAATATGCTACATACACCTGGCAAGTTGGCATCACTATGATGGAATGCCGCAGAGTGGGGTTCCACAGATCCCAAGTGGTATTCACAGATGGTGCATGCGGCATTTTTGTGTCCGATCCCCCGGCCGCGCAGACAGCAAAGTGCCAGGGAAGGTGGGGGTTGTGCCTGGGGTGTTCCCGCACTCCACGCCATTCACAAAGATGTGGAGTGCTGGGTACAGGGGTGCACCTTATACTAGGTAACACCCAGCCGTAAGGGATACATGCCCTCCCAGGATACCGCCGCTGGCCTCGGCACCAAAGTAGGGGCACTATAAACCCCCCTCACATGCCTCCCCAGCCCATGGATCTACAAGGAGTGCTGGAGCAGCCAACCAGGCACCCACCTGCCCTGAGCTGGCAGCGTACATTGCACCATCTGATGGGATCTGCACCCCATGGGCACAAGGGGTCCATTAGTGGACCAGGTCCGGTAATCCCAATGGATGTGCGGCCAGTCCACGGACATGTCTTCCACGCATCTGCATGCTGCGGGGGGTGGGTCCACAGATGGGTGGTAGTCGGTAGTGAATACTGGCTGGTGTGCACCTGTCCACAGATGTGGAACTCTGCGAGTGGGTAACACACCTCCGATGCGTATTACCCACCCATTTGTGCATAGAACCCAATGACTGTAGCACACAACATAACATTTCCAGTTACATCAGTCTCTTACCATGCATAAACATTGAAATCGTCACTCAAAATGATTATTAAACACTGCAACATATTGAAAATAAAAATATTAAAACAAATTCAAAGATTGTAATTATCCTTGTTTATAAATGCATATCAAAAATTTAAATGATCATGTTATATAAATGTATATAAAAGGATAATTGTATATACATGTATATTAACTATATGCTTTCTAGCAGATTAATACAGGCATCATAATAATTGTGCCTTTTGTTTTGGGGGTGGACTGGGTGACACAGTGGACACTGGAAACCTCTGCACCTTTATGTCACTGGTTCAAATCCAGCAAAAGTTGGTAGTGAATAAACTTTGCTATGGTCTTCTGTCTATTTGTAGGTCTGTGTGAAATGAGATGAGGGGATCTCAATCCAGTTACAGTTCTAATAAGGAAGTGTCCATATCTCAAAAACACCTTCACAGTAGTCACCAATTGCCATCCTTATTAGCTGTGTCTCATATTTGTTTATTTAGTTATTTATTTAGTTTTTGTTGACTGGGAAAGGAGGACTAGACAATTCTGCTTATTTTCAGCCTTGTCCTGGGGGATACAGATGGATGCCAACTGACATTGAACCAGATTAAGCTGTTTTAGTGAATAAGAAGCCTAGGACTGATCAAGCATTGAGAATGAACTACCATGTCATTTATGTGAGGTACTGTATTTATCCCCAACCCTTCATCAGGATTGAGCCACAGTATACTGAGTGGAAGGTTATTTGTTACAGTAACATATGCTGTACCTGCTATATGCATTTATTCATAGCGCAGAACATGCCAGGAATCAGCATTCACCTGCTCCACAATAACAGCATGGAAATCAAATTATTTCAGTGATGAAGCCTGATCTTGATATCCTGAACCTAATGCTGGACAGACACTGTGAATTCTGAATTTGTGAAATGTTGCAAAATTTTAAAAATGTTGTCAAAAATTCAGAAAATTCTGACTTTAACAAAATTTGAATCCCCCAAATATATTCCATGAATTTTCAGCTTGTTCCACAAAATGTTCTGGCTAGCTTGCAGAATGATACACATGAACTGCAGAATGACAGCCTGCAGAATTCCATCCAGCAGTTTAATACAGCAATCCACAATCCATGTAATCATTCCACAGTTCAGAGATCAGTTTTGCAGAATTTATGTCCACAGTTCACCACATTAATTCACAATTCATACATTCATTCCACTGTACTAAGCTGGAATTTCATGAACATTGCCAAAGTGCATTCTGAAGTTCTGCAGAAGATAAATTCTGAATTGTGCAGTAATTCCACTGATGGAATTTTATTTTTATACAGCACTATTTGAATAATTTTTTCTCATGTCCCTAAGGAAGCTCATTAGTATGAGGCAGAACCAAAAATATGAAAAACAGGTCCCTGGATCCACCCCGTATTTATTTATTTAAAATTTGGTGATAGACACACAGAGCTGGAGCTTGTTTCCAGATGTGACCCACGAGAGTGGATACAGCAGGGAGTGAAACAGCAACAACAAACTGACAACAACAGGTGTATGTACATGAACAATAAAATCACAGTACAAGTAATACATTTGAAAGAAAGAGAAAAAAAAAAAACAATGTCAAGGCCAATGTACGAAGCAAATCGGTTATCGATATAGTCAGTATGAGAGTAAAGGAAGTGTGCAGCCCATGTATGGAAAGATACATGTAACAGAATCATGGTGGTATAAGATACAAACTACAGAGTATACTGACTTTAAGCTAAACAAATAAAATATTGGCTAGAAGATCATGTGCTTTGAGACTATAATACCATCAACAGGGTCTGGTGACATGAGCCTTGAGAGCAAAATTCAAGCAGATCCAAGATGTCACAAGAACCTTGAGAAGTAACTATGGCTGAGTGATACACAGTCCCCTATTTTCATTTTTAGTAACATATGGATACAGATAGGAGCTTACCTCCATGTTCCTGCCTTCACTCCCTACCCCTGGTAACAAGGCAGCAGGAGGTTGGGATGGACTGCCCCCCCCATGTTATGGCAGGCCTCCCATGTTCAGGCTTGTGGCTCATGGCACATCTAGAGCAGGTGCAAAGGCTGTGCCCATCTGGGGCCAGGTCAGTTTTCCTCCCTGCCAACCCTCCCCAGACTGCCAGCTGAATGACTGCCTGCCCTTGCAACACACACCTTGGCTGGATGTCACATCACTATACTGGTCTACCACCATCTCCCCCATGCCCCCTAAGGCACCCCCATGCCCCTTCTTGCCCCAGACCCCTCCTGTCATGCAAAGTCACACCCCCTCTTTACAGCCCCTCCAGTGTTGCACCGGGCAGGAGGCGGCTGAATCCCTGCAGTAATTCCTGCAGGCTCACCAAATGTTTGGTGTTAGCCTGCGGCTGCAGTAAGTCCTGAGGTTTTGGTACAGGGACTCCCCCTTCTAGAAAATTGGGTGCAGGGTCTCTGACACACCCAGAGTTTGCCACAGCCCCAGAGAGATGTAGCTTGTGTCTCTCTAAGACCTCTTTGAAAATTAAGCCCCAAGAGTCTAAGCAGTTTATTATTCTTTAAAGATTTTGAAACACCACACAGACTATTTATGTAGCTGAACTGTAACCTAAAGTGAGTATGAGGTTAGTGCCCAGCCATCCTAAGGAATATGACTGTACATCTGGTGCCAGTACTAAGATGTGTGTTAAAAATAAAACCAGTTTTCCTGTTGCCTGTAATCAGAGAAGATTGAAGCAGCCAGACCAGAACAGCTCACTGTCTGTCTGCCAAAATTCCATCACTGGGAGGGACTCCAGCCTTTGTGGGACACAACTCTGTATGGGTGCTAATTATCACCAGGGATGTGAGTGACAACTTTTATCCTCACAGCTGGTGGACTCTGTCAGGTGTGATTTCCATCTCTGGTCATTAGGGTTCTGTTTATGTAATAGTGGTGTAGTAGTATACTTATATGGTATGCAATGCCCCAAAACTATACTACACAGTAAATCAAATTTATAGGGTGGTTAGTAGTCATGCAAACAAATCTTTTATGTTTCAAGTTAACAAGTAGCAACAAAAAGGAAATAAAACAACAGAATCAGACTTTTTTAGATCAATCTGCTAAACCTCATTTCTTGGTAAAACTATGGAGAGCATTACAGTATGAAAGATTACATATTTTCCTTCCTAAGAAAAATAACTTGAAAGACATAAAGAAACACAGATACAAAAAGGGGTGTTCCTTTATGACAATTTGAATTACACTTAATAAAAATGTCAGCAAGGTCAAAGACAATAACAAGCCAGTGAATGTCATATTGTTGGACATTTTGAAGGTTTTCTATCTAGTAGTACATCCTGCAGTAACATACAGTACCAAATGAGAAGTATGGGATTCTCAGATCAAATAAACAGTGAGGAGGGAGTAAGGGAGATGCAAATTGATATGCAAAGGTTGAGCAGGTAGTCAAAAGTTTGGCAATTGAAATTCAATGCCATATAGTGCAAGGTAATGCACATGGGGAACAAAAACCCCAAACAGAGTATTGGATGGAATGGGTTAAGCTAGAAACTATATCCAAGGAAAGGGACTTAGAAGTCATCTTAAATGACTCCCTGAAATAATCTAGCCAGTGTAACAGGGCTTACAGTAAGGTACACAGAATGATGGGGTGGGTTAGGGGGATCCTTCTATAGATCCCTGATGAGGCCACACCTGGAGTACTGTACCTAGTTCTAGAGTCTTCAGCTATGGAAAGTTAAGAGCAGACAAGAGACGGTGCAGTGTAGGGTAACCAAAATGGTTCAAGACCAGCAGGGCAGATCCTATGAGGATTGATTGAGGTCACTCAATATGTACTCACTCAAGGTTCAAAAGAGAGGGGTGATATGGTAGATATCTTTTGATTCGTACAAGGAATGGGCAAGGTGAACTGTGAGAACCTATTCTACAGAAGTAGCAAATTTAGAATTTGAGGACATGAATGGAAGCTGGGGGGACAAGTTCAGGAGGGATGTGAGAAAGTTTTATTTTAAAGAGAGAGACTGACCAATGAAACAGTCTGCCAGCAGGTGTGGTGTGTGCCAAAATAATAATGGATTCAAGCACAGTCAGGACAGCTTTAAGGCTTAGTAGTTACTCAGGGGGTAGTAGTAAGACAAAGTGGTGAATAGTGTAGACAAAAACCCCATTTTGACAAAAGGTCTCAAAGTATATTAGGGTGTTACAGGCAAACTGGATGGATCATTGTATGTTTCTGCCATCATTGTTTTCATATAGTTCTATATTTCCAAATTGTAAATGGAATCAGGAATTGGTTAAAGAGTTAACACTGCAAAAATAACAGGAAGAAAATGTAATGAATTTTTTAAAGTAGTCAGTTATTACTTTTTGTTCTTGAAGTATTATTTGTTTTTTCATTTGTTAATTATTTATTTATTTATTTCACTTTAAGATTAATACTTTTGAGTCAAGGACTCATTTACAAAGGTTCCAAGTCAGACAGATACAGGATATGACATAACATTTCATTGGTTACATGGGAAGCGTGATTTAACAAAGTGACACTTGCAAAGCAGCAGACAAACATGTCATTGCTTATTTAGGAAGTATGACAACATTAAAATTGGTGACACTTTCAAAAAACAGCAGACTAGGAATTTAAAAATACTGATAGCAGTTCTAGAGTGCTGTGCGACACATTGCTAAGTGCAGAGTGCACTCAAGGGACACAAGCCTCCGGGTGGCTGTATTTGGGAGGGCAGCCAGAGATGGCTTTGTCAGGAGTGAAGTCAGAGGAGGGAGGGGTGGGGTGGGGAGGGGAGTAGTGGTTGAATGATGGCTAGGGGATGGCTGATGCTATTGGTCATGTTTCAGCTATACTTAAATTGAGCATTCACAAACATTGTCTAGGGCTAGGTGGGACCGGAGACCAGATTTGAAGTTACTGAGCTTGCTGCACTTAGTTAGAGTAGTAGGAAGGTCATTGGTCCACTTAGGTCCCTGGTAGGAGAGGGATCTCTGGGCTAGTGCAGTGTGCTTAAATGGCACCAATAACCCTCCATTCCCTGCACCTCTAATGTTGATGGTTGGGCAGTTTTGAATATAACAGAAGCAGAGTCGGGGGTAAGCCCTAGTAAGGATTTCTTAAACAGCAGGCAAGTCTAGTATTGTGCCCTAAGGTGAAGAGGAAGCCATCCTGTTTCTTTGTAGAGGGTGCATATGTGGGTTAGACGGTCAACCCCCTGGACCAGACAGCAGCCTTGTTGAGTAGTGTTTTAACCCTTTTCAGTACTGTATCAGTGCCCGCCCCATAGATCACAAGGCCATAGTCTATGGTTGATAAGACCAAGCAACATGTGACAAGCTTTAAGGCGTGGGAGTCATGGAGTGATGGTGATGACAGAGGACACCCAGTTTCACATAAAAAGCTTTGGTGACATGGTCTACATGAGTTGAGAAACTGAGGGGGTCATCTTGGTGTACACCTAGATATCTAAAGGTACAGACTTGTTCCAGAGTGTCTTCTTTATGGCTCAGCACCTGCAGTGGTTCTTCCTGTTCTGTGGCATAGTGAAAAACATGGTCTTTGCCTTCTTGTAGTTGAGCATTAGCTTATTCATGGTAAACCATGATTCCAGAGTGAAGAAGTTGACTTCCAACTCAGCACTGACTGAGGACTGATTCCTGCTGGTTACAGAAATGATGGCACCATCAGCATAGAGCACAATGTGTGCTGTGCAGACTGAGGGTAATGGGTTAATGAAGAGGCTGAAGAGAAGTGGTCCAAGGATTGACCCTTTGGGCACTCCAAGATTCTCCTCCCTGGATTCTGAGAATATACCATTAATTTTGACACACTGTGACCTTTTAGAGAGGTAGCTGTCAAACCAGGCAACAGTGTCAGAGGACAGGCCTGTATTTAGTAAACAGTTTAGGAGAAGCTGGTGCTTGACTGTGTCAAATGTCTTAGTGAGGTCAATAACGATAGACTGCACTGCCTGACCATTATCCAAGGCATTATATAGATTAGAGCTGTAATTGACCAAGGCGGTAAGGATAGAATGATCTTTCTGGAATCCATGTTGCTGTACACAGAGTAGGTTGTACTTTACCAGGTGCTCTGTAAGCTGATCAGAGACCAATCGCTCAAGGGCTTTGGAGAGTGGGTGGAGGATCAAGATGGGTCTATAGTTAGAGAGCTTTGTTGCATCACCAGCTTTAAAGACCGGGGTGTCAAGTGTCACACTTGGACCACTGATTGTGATACATGTATCAAATTTTGTTTGTATTACATATAATTTATGTAAGGGAAGGGTAGTCAGAAGACTAACACATCCAAAAAACCCAAGGGATAAGTTCAAAGAACAGAACATAGCTAAATCTGCAGCTATTTAAAATGCAATTTCTTTGTTAAATTTTATTTGAAGGCAGGAACCAAAGTATCCACTTTATAATGCCCTCAGGGAGATCCTTTGACTTGCAATAGTTGCCAGGAAGAACCTGTGTTGGGAGGGGTGTCTCAGGGAGCCCTTGAATTACATCAGAAAGACTTCTGATGTGTAGATAACAAGGATCCAGATGAATTTGGATGGTCCAATACACATTCTCAGGATGCTTTGGAAGGACATCACAGAAACTGTTTATGTGTGTGTGTGTGTGTGTGTGTATGTGTGTGTGTGGCAGAACAAAAACCAGTTCTGACCAGTTAACCTAAGGAGTGGAAATTGAGTATGTCACTTATTTTTTTTAAATCTTGTTGGGACATCCTGTGCTGTAAAATATAACTTTTAATACTCCAAGGTGGAGTCTAATGACCTCAGAGAGGAGGCCGGCTCAGGACTACTTTTATCCAACTGAGCAAGCCTTAGAGAGACACATTTTATTTTATTTCTGACCGAGAGAAGAAGGACAACATCAGCACTGTAGGAGATAAGTATTTTGTGGATGAGAGAGCTTAGTTTGTACTTTAAAAAACAGTTTTGTTTTTAAGATTGTATATGTTTGGGATATGTGTTCTGTATTTATTGTTCTGTTTTGATATTTTAAAGTAAAGATATATTTTACAACGGAAACTGCCTGGAGTGCCTTGACATTTCTTTTTATTTAAGTGGAGCTTTTAAAAGGTTACAGTTAACACTGTGTATGGGCTTATTGATATACCAAACTGGGAAACTGATAGAGTTCTCTAAAGTCTTGCATAGAGTTCTAAGGGTTCATTTGAATGACCTGGTTGGGTGCCTGTAGGCAAATATATCTGGCCCCCTGAAGACAGAATTATCTGAGCCTGATAATTGGGTACATTAACAAGAAGTTATCAGTTTGAATCCCTCCAGAACTTGAGACTAAGGTGACTTGAACCCACAAAACAGACAAGAGGGTTATCTTGTTCTGTTCACTGTCCATAAATCATACAGTCAGAGGTTGCCACTTTGGGAGTAGAGGGCTGACCAGCTGAGTGAGTTTGTGACAACAAGCACTCCCTTCAATTTGTCAGGGAACACTCCTGATTTTAGTGACACATTAAATACTTTCGTGAGTGGATCGGCAAGCTCGTTTAAGGTGAGGGCTATCAACTTCATGTCAACTCAGTCACTCCCCATCCTAGTTTTCCCTAGGACCTGCTTGACATTCCTTATACTGTCAAATATAGTAATCTGCTTGAAATAGAAAGGTGGGATGCTGCTATTAGGTGTGGAGGGGGGATTCATACTGGGAGGCTGCTTAGTGTGCAAGGAGGTGAGGTAGTCTTAAGGTAGAACAGCGCTAAGGTCTCTGAATGCCTAGTTGAATGCATTTGCAATATTTCTGGGCTCTTGAAGTGTCCTGGATTCTGTGATAATCAGGTCTGGTGGTGTTCTGGTGGCTTTTCCCATTAGAGATTTAACAGAGTTCCAGAACTCTCTACCACAGCCCCAGCTCCTACATAGGAGACTATTATAGTATGAAGCTTTGGCTAGACATATGAACTTTGTGCATTTATTTCTTGAGGTCTTATAAGTAAGGAGGTCTACCTGGGACCCGGTAGCCTTGGCTGTGTGCAACAGGTTGTCCTTATGTCACATGAGCTCAATGAGGGAGACTGAGACTCTCTTACTTTTTTGGTCTTGTAAGGTGCAACGATATTGCAGGCCCTTTTAAATGTCATAGTGAAGTAATTAAGGGCTTGGTTCCCATCTTTTGCTTTGTCCAGTGGTGACCAGTCAATCATATTCAAATGATGCTTGAAGGCTTCAAGTAGCCCTGGTCTCAGAGAATGATTTCTGGAGACTTGGGGAGCATTTTTAGTGAACCTATTTGTCCACTGGAACAATACAGGGGAATGGTCACTGAGCAGGTCCGGTAGGACAGAGATCTCAGAGATGTGTTCCAGGCAGGTGGAAAGAAGCCAGTCAATTAGTGTACTGGTCCCTGTCTGGTAATTATGCCCGGTAGGGTGTGATACCAACTGTGTGAGGTAAAGGCCTGATATCTGGTCATGGGCTGTAGAGGCATCCTTGGAATCCCAGTTGATGTTGAAGACTCCAACAATAACCTGCTCCCAGCTTTGGCTAGATTGCTCCAGGTCACTTAAGACTTGCTGAAAGCTAGTGGTGTACTTACCAGGGGGTATATAAACTGTGGAGAGTAGTAGTATTTTGTTCTGCAATCCAAGTGTAAGCTTTATGTTTACTATTTGTGCTTCCGTTGTATGCATACTGCTAGGCACTGCTGGAAGGTTTTCTGCCTGATAGCATTAGGTCTAATGTGAAGAGTAGTAAATTACCTGGAGAGTGACATATCTAGTACTCTTTCTTTTCATACCTCATCAGCATTTTGACCTCATTAATTGTGACATAACAAATGACTGACCTGGCAAGGTGATGGGCTCTTCTTGGTCAGCTGTGATTTCATAGTCTGTGAGATCATAGAACTGATAAAGTATGAGGAGAAATAATGCAGGCTAGGTCAGCCTCTAGGTAAAGAGCATTCCAGACATTACACCTAGTATTGTCAGGTAGAAACTCTTCTAATTAGCCAGTCAGTAAATAAACTAATAATTCAGATATAAGAAGAAGATAGAGGGGGATGGCTCAGGGGCAATGTGAGGAAGTATATTTTTCACAGAGAGGGTGGTGAACACATGGAACAGCCTTCCTGAAGAGGTTGTGGGGTCTAAAACTGTGGGAGAATTCAAGAATGCATGGGACAGACATAAGGCAATTTTTGTGGGGGTAGGAAGAAATAGGCTGTTTGTTAAATAGGATCTGCAGCTTATCCTCTAGGTAGGGAAATGGGCAGACTAGGTGGGCTAAGCGGTCCTTATCTGCTGTCAAAGCCTATGTTTCTATGTAAGTAATAGTTCACTGCTTTTGGAAGTTAGTATTAATTTTATGCAGTACCCTTGCTCTTTAAGTAAGCAATAATACCCAAAAGAGTGGGCAGTACGGAGCTGTAGTGGACCACCCAGGGGCATAATGAGGTCTGACCCCACAGGCAGAGGCCTTATAGCCCATGGAAGGTTCACCATAGCCCATACCACCTTCCTTGGCAGGTATTATAGTGCTCAGAAAATGGGTTATACAGTAGGCAACATCATTACAACAACAAAAAAAAATTAAAACATTAATAAAATCAATGAAATGTCAGATTTTCTTGTAAAGAAGTCCCTCTACTGGTATACTTGCCAGTGGAGGGCACTGGTGTGTTGAGATCCTATTTTTTGCTCACTTTTCTTTAGAGGTGTGTCCCCCTCTTCAGTCAGTTACACTGACCAGTAGCAGCAATCAGTAACAGGACAGGACTCTGTGGCAATTTCAGTAGCACTTTTTTTTTCAGCCGTGTGCACTGTTGTCACTTTTGTTTTCTCCTTTCATTTTTTTTTAATTAAACAAAGGATTTCTCACCTTTAGAGACTGGGATGAATTTTGTTTTTGCACAGTCAGCAGCTGGAGTTATGGCAGACATTGTATGTATTTCTGCATGGCACTGAATATGGCAGGACTTCAATGCCGTCAGCTGTGAGTGGTGGGAAACCACTATTTTAAATCTAGCATGGCCACAAGGACTTAACTGAGGATAGCTGACAGTAGGGCAGCTGATGTTTGCTATCAGACAGCTCTGTTTATAAAAATAGTGGCAGGACTTGTAACAATAGGTCAGCCTTTTGTGGGTGTTGCTGGGGAAAGTGACAGGTTGAAAATCTTGGGGTTTCATTGGACATCCATTGAAACAGTGGGTGAGTGGTGTCAGCTCCCTATATGAGACTACACCATGGCTGCCATCTTGCAGCTCAACATTCTGTGAGCACTGTGATTTGGTTTATATGGTACTAGGCAGACACAGGGACTAGTTATTTACTGGTCTCTGTTGTCTCTCACATCATTGCATCAGATGTGGGGATGAGTACTACAGTAGTTACTGCCTTAAGAAGTTTGCAGTTTTGATCCCAGTATCAAGAGAAGCATGAGAAGCACAAGGAAAAAAATGTAATGCAAAGAGAAAAGGACGGCAAAGTTAATTAGAGGAATGAGACAGCAAGAATATAAAAACATGCTTAAAAATACTGCTCTAATGTATCATAAGGCTAGACAGATAAGGGGGACTTATTAATGTGTAACATTATGAGGGCAGGGTAACTATGGTAACAAATTGTGTTTAAAGTTAAAGAAGGCCTAAATCTACCTAGATGTCACTCCTGTCAAATAATCCTGGGGAAAACTAGAACTACAAAGAAGAAATACTTCTATATTCAGTGGGTGATGGGCTTATGGAACAGCTTTCCTCAGAATGTGATTGAGAGTCCAAATGTCACAATTTTCAGGAACAGGATTAATATGTGAGTCTATAAAGGGTTGCTACCTTATTACTGCCACTGAGAAGTGGGGGTAGACTCGATGGGTCATTTTAGACTACTTGTGTTCATAAATCCTGAATAACTTGAGGAGAGTTGCAGTGAAATAAAACTTCACCAGCAAAATTGGGATGAAATCGGCAATTTAGCCACACGAAATGTTTTGCAAAATAGTGGCAAAATTTAGCAATTTTGCCCACCGGCCGCAACAAATGCTGGTGTCAAGTGGTTCCCCCCCCCCCGGCCACTCACCTGCCCAAAATTTGAAAAAACAAATAATTCTCTTTGGTGTCTAGTGGTCCCCCTCCACTGGCCAATCACCAGGCCATTAAGTGAATAAATCAAGCCCCTTCTCCAGTTCACTCATTATTTTTCCCGGATCCTCAATCCTAAAAAAAAGAAATTCAGTCCCCACTCCCTGGTGTCTAGTGGACCTCCCACCCCAACCCTGTCATAATGAGCTAATACCCACCCTGCTCCACCCCAGTACCCTCATTGGGTCACCAGCACTGCCCTCCACTCACCTCCAAGGCCGGCAGCCCAATTGAGCAATTCAGTGAATCAGCACATGCTTGTACAAGCACACGCTCATTCACTGAAGCACTTAGTCAGGCTGCTGGTCATGGAGGTGAGTGGAGGGCTCTGCTGGTGGCCTGACTGGGGTACTGGGGGGAGCGGAGGGCTAGCTTATGATGACCATGAGGGGGGTCCACTAGACACCAATGGAGTATGGGTCTGATTAATTATTTTTTAATAAAAGGAAATGAGGGGGCCAGTTAACTTGGGGGATGGCTTAATTCAGTTATGGTTGGTGATCAGCGGGACTACTAGACACCAGGGGTGTGGGTTTCATTTTTTTTAAAAAGGACATGAGGGGCCAGGGTAACTGGGGGGGGGCTTTATTCAATTGTGGCCAGTGATCAGCTGCGGGGGACCACAAGACATCAGGGAGCACCAGGGAGAATAATGTGGGCCAGTGAGCAGCCATGGGTATGGGGGGACTACTAGACACCAGGGAGAACTTTAGTCAATGGCAACTTTAAATTTTGCCTGCAGGAGGCAAAATTATGCCAACAGGTGGCAAAATTGTGCCTGTGAGCGACAGATTTTGCTGGTTTGCAGGTGAAATTTTGCTCACTCCAGGGGATGAAATTTAACATTTTGCCCTGCGAAATGTTTTGTGAAATGGGCGAATTACGTGAAAATTTTGCGGAGTGAAATTTTTCAGTTTCGCACAATACTAAACTTGAGTATCAAGCACTGCACTGATCAAACCTCCATCTTTTCAATACTGTGTTCCTGCTACAGTAGCTACTCAATAAAATAAGCTGTTTAATTGTTGTATGGGTTACACAGAGGACAACTCAGGCAGATACAAAAGGGAAACCATAATTAAATGAGATAACATTTTGTATGAACAGCTTGAAGTCCTAGCAATCTGCTTATTATATCTGATTGAAGTATGCAGAAAATACCAGAACAACACTCTACTTCTATTTGTAATGTACAACAGTGGCAGTATACAGGATCACAGAGAAACCACCCTGTTTGGCATTTCCCCACAATTCAGTCACTAAACCAAAGAGATTGCACAGTTGCAGCCAAATGCCTGGCCAGATATTTCCAGATGTTTTGCATCATTTCTAAAAATATTCTCTCTGGTGTCCCTACTGTGGCACTGCAGGTAGGCAGGACATTTCTCAAGAGATATGACTAAAATTTTAAGAAATAGCTAATTATGTTTTTAACTGCAACTGTACATGGAAGTGATAAACCATAGCAAAGCCTTAAGCAGACAACAGGTATCAAAACAGGTTGCACACCATTAATAGACCTAAGTAATGAAGGAATAGTAAAAGTAAATGTGACTGACAGCAGAACCCTGATAGATTCAGGCTTTCAAATAACAATTATTGACATTTTTGAGGCAGCAGCCCTATCTAAGAAAACATGAACTGACACTTTGAGATGTCTCCATTAAAGGTACTGTGGACAGGAAGTCCCACACCAAAGTGTCCTGCATCTTACATTGAATTTTCTTGTCCAGACACTTGAAAATGTGCCCACATTTGTTGTTCCTGACAAAGAGTACAGAATGGATGTTCCTTTGCTTATAAGGACTAATGCAATCAGAGAAAGTCAAATAATACAGCATATGTAGGCTACTGACAAAAAATAATATGTAGCCAGAGTGAAACAGCAGTCCTCAGAATAATATATAGCTCATTTGGACAGTTGGGAAATTGAGTTGGGAAAGCCTGAAGGAGAAGTGGTCTGTGCAAAGTATAAAGGCCCATGTGATTATGTCATTCCTGCTGGTGAAAAAGAACTTATTAAATGCAAGGTCTCCAAAGGATTTGGTGGGATATCTTTAACTGCTCTGGTTAAAGGCCAACAGTCAGCAATCCTGGAAGCCCTGCTACTGGTCATGTTTTGACAAATGCTGCAACAGGAAATGCACCTGCTAGGGTGTGCAACAAGTCTGCAAGACCAACAATTATCAAGAAATATAGTTTGTGCTAAGCAGGGATTTCAATGTTAAGCCTCAAACTTTGCACTTTAATAGCTTTGCAATCATTCAACATGTTCTTGGGGGGGTAGATCTCTTGATGCGCTAAGTTTTTTTTCTGGTTGGAAGTGAGAAATGATAGCAAAAAAAAGTGAAAAAAATAAATGTTATTTTAATTTTATTTTATCATTGTCTAGCACGAAGATGGTTTGGAATTATGGTATGAAATGTTCATGGTAGAAAGGACTTGTGCCATAGTGATGCATTTTGCTGGTATGGTGAAACAATATTAATTACTTTCAAAGTTATTACATTTTGAAATTTCAGTTGTGAGCATGTTTAATACAATGTTTTGGATAGCTGCTTGGAACAATAAATGGTTTTAGTCTATATGAAAAAGGAATCTTTTTCATACGGGGTAATCCTTTTTCATGAGGAAAAAACCTTTTCATATGGCTGCCATCTAGTTTCCATTTTTTCCAAAAGAATTTTTTGGAAAATCCACAAAAATGACATCCTGTATACACGCCAACACATGTATCATGCTAACTGGCATCCTGTTAGGATGATTCTGCACTTACGTTTTGAAAAATAACCCATAAATGTGTTTTATTATAGATTTTAATATCCTTTTTCATGACTCTATTTCCTTTCTTCATATGGCCATAGCAAAAAGAAAATCAGACATATGAAAAAGAATCCCTTGGTACGAAAAAATAATTTAGTCTTTTTTTTCTGATTCAATTTTCATATGAAGTCATCATTTTTTATAGGAATGAAAAAAAGCATACGAAAAGGGATCCCTTCATACGAAAAAAGAGTTAGGAAAAAAATCTAAGTTCAAATTCTTTTTTTTGTATGAAGGGATCCTTTTCTACATTTTTTTTTATTCATACTAAAAAGAATACCCTGATACGGAAAAAGATTTTGGACTTAGTTTTTCCCGAATTCTTTTGTCATATGAAGAATTCCTTTTTTGTTTATATGAAAAAGGATCCCTTCATATGAAAAATTAATTTGAACTTAGATTTTTCCCCACATTTCAACTTCAACAAGCCATAACTCCTTCAATATTTGTATTTAAGGGACAACCTATATATCAAAACAAACATTTAAATGAGTACTACAAGAATAAAATGGAATACCTCCCCCCCCCCAACAATTTAGTGGCATATAAAGAAACCTAAAAATAAAAACATCAAAATTCCCATAGGATAACCTTGGAAGTTTGGGCCCTGCACTTCCACATCAACATGGATATATGCAAATATATTATGAAATCTAGAAACTCAGTTCCCCAAGTTTCAGTAACCTGAACTCAGCAGCCAGAAACACAGATGTCTGATACTTGAAGTTTCATGAAGTTTTCCTTTTTTTCAGTGTTTCGGGGGGCGTCGCCCCTGTACCGCCTTACTTTTTATAACAAACTCCGCCGTAGTCAAACTTCACGTGTTGGGCAACTGTGTGCCAGAGTGCTGGAGTCAGGATAGTGAAACTAGGGGAACAGGGTTTCCAGATTTCCAAATACTACCAATGTATGCATCTATGAAGGGATGGAAGGCTTCCACAGGCAAATGGATACTGTATTTGATAATATAATTATACTATCTCGAAAAGTAAGGAAATTCATTGCATAAAACTTCTTTAATTCACCAGTTAGGGTTAAAGTGACAAGATGATGGAAATGTGGTGTTAGGATTTCCAGTCCTAACACCCCATCCACACTGTGCAGGCAGAAACAGGGAAAAACATAAGAGTTTTACCTCTCCTGAGTCTTTAGATATCAGGCATGTGGTGTACCTTGGGGTTGTCAACCTTAAATATCACTCCAGTCTCATATTCTCTACATATCTTGGCTTATTTATTTATTTTTATTTTACCAGGCGAGATTAAGCTAAAAACTTGTTTACGGGTGTGACCTGGGAGCTCAAGGAAGTTAAGTGACTTGCTCAGGGTCACACAGTATGCAAGTGGTGGCTGTGGGATTCAAACCCAGGTCTACAGGTTTGCAGCTCAAAGCCTTAAACCACTGTGCTATACTGCCTCCTTAAATATTTACTGGTGGAATGGGGTGAGCGTTAGGGTTGACAACCCCAAGGTACCTGCCAAACCTCATTGAGAAGACTCAAGAGAGGAGAAACCGTAATGTTTTTCTCTGTTGCTGCCTTCAGGGTGGTGGTGGTGTGTTAGGGTTGGGAGCCCTAAAACCACATTTCTGTGCTTTTGCACTTTAACCATAACTGGTACATTAGCAAAGTATTTGTACTAAATTATTTATCTATCTATCTATCTATCTATCTATCTATCTATCTATCTATCCATCCATATACCTGTATATATTCTTAGCAAAAAACTTTGTTAATGCACCAGTTAGGGTAACTTAATGCCACAAAAGTAGGGAAATGTGGCATTAGGGTTTCAACCCTAACTCCCCACCGTAATCTTTAGGCAGCAAAAGGAAAAAAATATTAGGGTTTTTGGTCTCCAGAATCTTGGAAAATCAGTTGTGGGGTCTTTCTTGGGGTTGTCAACCCTAATGCTCACCCCCCAGCCAGAATCCTCATGTTTGAAGTACAAGGTACAGCTCCAAGCCAGTGCCTCACAGTGATACACTCTTCAAAGGTAGAGAAGTATATCTCACTACATGTTGCCAACACAGTTTATTTATTTATTTTTTTTATTTATTTAACAAATTGGAAAGATCTTTGAGCCAAGGGCTCTTTTACAGAGGTTCCACATCAAGTCACAAGAATAGCAAATTACAATGGTTTCAGTAAATAGTACAACATGAGGAAAGTAATTACATAAACAAAACAACAATATGGCAAGATAAATATTGTGTGAAGTGCAGCCAGTGGCCTTGTCTGCAGAGGGGTGAAAGGACTTACAAGGAGAGAAAGTACAGGGGGTGAATTGGGGGGTGGAAGGAGCAAAATAAGAGCAAGGAGGGAGATTCCACAATGAAGCTTAAGCAGGAAAGACCCACAGGGCGGGAGGTAGAGGGACAGAATAAGGTGAGGAAACAGAGGACAGGGAGGAGTGGGAGTGGAAGGGTAAAGGAAGGGATGAGGTAGGATGAAAAGAGGGCAGGAATGGAAAGGGATAAGGGAGGAAGTGCTGTGAGTGGAATAGTGCAGCAACAGTATAGGGCTATACAGGGGAAAATGGTAAAAGAGGGAGGTCCCAGTGTATTTAGCTGTCAGCAGAGATTAGGTATAGCAGTCACAAAATGCTCTGGAAACTAGGAATTGAAGCAGCTTCTGCTTAAATGGTCCCAAGGTTGCAGTCATCACAATCTCAGGAGGAAGGGAATTAAATAAATTAGTACCTCTAACTGCAATGGATCCCTGTCAGCGTGAGGTTCAACAGTGAGAGACAGTAAATGTTTGGCTCACAGAACTTCGTGTGCTCCAAGTGCCCTGGATGGAACTGAAAAACTGAAGGGAACCTGGTGGTAGGAGACCAAGATCTGCCTTCTTAGCCAGAAGGCAGGCTTGATATTCAATGCAAGCCTGGAGTTGAAGCTAGTTTGCCTGTTCATAAAGGTCACAAGTGTGAGTATGATACGCTGCACCAGTTAGTAGACAGCATGCCTTATTCAGAGCTGTTGTGAGCCGACATAGGGTTGTGTCTGTGGCTGAACCATAAAGGACCAAACCATAGTCAATAATAGACATAATTGAACTTTGGATAGCCAATTTGTGGGCTTCGGTAGTAAGGTAGTGTTTATGCCTGTGTAGAAGGCCTAGGCAAATGTTAACTACCTTGGCAACATTCTCAACATGGTTGGAGTAGGAGAGTGTACTATCTGGAGTAACTTCTTGGTATTTAAAAGATTGAGTCTGATCAAGGATAACACCTCCACTGTTTTTAATCATCAATTGTTTGGCTTTGTGATTGCTGTGGGTACCATGGAAGAGCATGATCTTAGTTGTTTTGCAGTTAAGCACCAACTTATGAGAGATGAACTAGGACTCAGCTTCAGTAAAACTTTTCTGAAGTTGGGTAAGAAGGAGGGTAGAGTCAGTAGTCTTTGAGAAAATGACCGCATAATCCGCGTAGATGCGTACTGGTTCAGAACAGGATGCCGGAAGTTTATTGAAGAAGGTGATAAATAGAAGGGGTCCCAGTATGGATCCTTGAGGAACCACAGAGCAGACAGGCAGTTTAGCAGAAAGGTCAGACCCTATTTTCACCTGCTGTGTGCAGTTTACTAGATAGCTGGTGAACTACTTTAGGGCTTCTGAAGATATACCAAGCTCAGCAAGTTGATTTATCAGCAAATGGTGATTGACCATGTCAAATGCTTTAGGCAGATCAATAAAGGTTGCAACAGCAAGTTGATCCTGATCAAGAGTATGGTGATGTAATCTGTGAATTCTAGTAGGGCTGTAGATGTGCTGTGCCATTTCAAAAACCATGTTGTTGGACACATTGTAGGTTGTATTTTTCCAGAAACTCCACAAACTGGTCAGCAACAATCCTCTCAAGTGCTTTGGACAGTGGGGGAAGAATAGATATTGGCCTATAATTCCCAGGTAGTAATCTGTCCCAGCTCTTAAAAACTGGTGTAACCAGAGCAGATTTCCAGATCTGAGGGAATTGTGAAAGTATGAGGGAGTGATTGAGAAGCTTGATGAGGGGGAATAGAACTTCATCTAGAGTTTGGGTAAGAAGTTTTAGGTCAAGGGAATCACTGCTTATCCTAGTTCCTCTTAGAACTTTATGTAGGTAGGTCTTGGTCTCGTTTTCCGAGACAGCTTTGAAGAAACATGGGTGGGTAGAGGCCTCTTCTGATTTGGTGGATGTAGAAGCTGTGCTGGGTAGTTCAAAGAAATTTGGGGGCAGAGTTTGGCTAAGGTCTGTGAAGGATGAACCAAATGTGTTGGCAATTAACACAGGGTCATCGGTGATAGACTCATCAACATTTACCATAGTTGGAGCCTGTTTGGATGCTTTCCCAGTGATTTCCGAGAGGTTTTCCCAGAATGTTTTCCCATCAGCCCAGGTCTTGGCAAGGATGTCCTTATAGTAACATGCTTTGTGCTCAAGGATAGCCTTAGTACATGCGTTTCTGGCCATCTTATAGGCCTGTATGTCAGTTGACTGCCAGAGGTCCTGGCCCTATGCCAGAGGTGGTCACACTCTTTCATTTGAGGTAGAAGGCTAAAAGAGATCCAGGGATTATCAAGTCCCCTGATCCTACATGTGCTAAAAGGGGCATGGATGTCACAGGCTTCACTGAAACGTTCAATGAAGTATTGTAGAGCAGAGTCAATATCAGGTGGTGTTTCAATGTAAGACCAGTTTTGTTGTCAGAGGAGAGACTTTAGTGGCTGCAGGTGGCCATGGAAGAGCACTCTACTTGTGATTGTTCTGGCAGGGGGCTTGATAAATTTGTTAGAACAATAACACTTGGTAGGAGAGTGATCACTGATAGTGTAGGGCAATACTTCAGAATGGGAGCTATGTGTTGAATGATTTGTTAGGACCCAGTCCAGGAGTGTGCTAGTAACAGTCTTATAGTTTATCCTGGTTGGAGTTGTTATTAACTGGGTAAAGTTCAGGCCTGGTAACTCATCCCTATGCCTTCTGGCACTTGATGAGAGCCAGTTGACATTAAAGTCACCTAACAGGATGGTTTCTGTGTCTTGTTTTAGACTCATGATGCAGTTCAATAGGGGTTTTAAGCCCTGTTCAGCAAGGTCTGGGGGAATATAGACTGAGCCAATGTTGAGGACCTTGTTGTGTGCACCGAGCATAGATTTAACAGCAAGGATCTCTTAATATCCATAGCTGATTCAGGGAGGGAATGTGGATAGACCAACAATGACTCCTTTAGGTATATGGCATAGCCACCTCCTCTTCTAGATAGTCTGTCCTGTCTGAAAAGTGAGTAGCCTGGTTGGATGATGGCCGAGTCAGGGGTAAATGGTGACAGCCACGTTTCGATGACTGACAGGATGTCGGGATAGCATACTACAACCCAAGCAGTGAGGGCATTACTTTTTCTTTAACAGACTGCAGATATTCATACTGGCCAGGACAAGGGTAGCCTGCTTTTTGTTGGCATTGACTCCATATGAAGGAGGTCCCTGATTAGGATGTACACTCTCAGTAATAAGGAGAAGAAGAATGAGGAGTTTCAGGAGTTGTTTTAGTAAATAGAGTGTAAGGGGACAAGATTTCCTCTTTAGACATACTTTAACAGGGCCCGTAGGAACACAGAGACTTTTAAGTAGCACAACAACAGTGGTGTCAATAGAGGACAGACAACTTCCATGTTTCATGTGCAGCCTGCTGTGGTGCAGCTTCCATGGGAAGAAAGGGGTGCAGTATGTTACATCGACACTGGTGACCATGCCAAGTGTGATAAGAGGAAGCTCTGTGGTAGGGAGAACAGGGGTATGAGATATGGGGTGCCATCCTAATAAGAGTGGGACCCAAAATGTGCAGAAAAGCACCAGAAATAGTTTCACACCTCATGATGCCATTGGACAAGAGAGGAACCAAGTGAGGTAAAATAGAATTTAGTAGGGAGGCAGTACAAGGAAGGTATATAGCAAGTAAAGCAACTGTGCCTTTAAGAGGGTAGACTTTTTTTAAATGAAAGAACAAGATCCCTCTATTGGCAGATCTATATAACCTGCTAATGGAAACTAGAAACTTAAAAAACAAACAAACAAAAAAAAAAGAAAACTGTAATTTTAAGTATAAGAATCAATTGTGGCATCAAGAAGAATTAGCCAGGAGAAAGGCCACTTGAGATGCAGCAACAGAGGGAAGTGTCCAATCAGGATGTGGCTGTGGAACATGCCAAAAATTGAACCTGATGGCTGAGTTCTGTCATACCTTTGCAGGGTAGAGGAGCTTTCTTCCAGGCAGACCAGCTGAGCAGCACAGGTGGAGGCTTAGTTAGAGCCGACCACACTGGACAAGGCTTTGGGAGGCAGCAGAGATAGGATCCGTGCTGCAGGCAGCACCCAATTTGGGCCTGCACTGAGGGGGAAGAGACAAAGCAAGAAATTAAATAGGAGCTAGGGAACTCTGAGTAGGGGTAGGACACAACAGTAGAGACAGAAGAACAACAGGAGGTATGAGATGTATGGGCTTACAGATTAATTTAACAAAGGGGTAGAAATGGCCACGGGATAAGGAATGAAAATGAATTTGCAGCTGAAAAGGTGGTCTTGTTGACACTGAGTCTGGGAGGAGGCTGCAAGGCTATACAGAATTTGATGATAAACCTACTGTATTTAACAGCTTTAAAATGATACTATATGAAATGCTAAATATGTTTAAAACATTTAAGAAAACAAATTAATTAATCAGTAATTTAGCAGCTTTGGCTTAAATATAGTAACATCACTAAGATCAGGAACTTAACTGTCCTTTAAAAACTAACAACCCCCCCCCCAGAAAACAGTCATTTTATGTATAAGGAGCAATCATGGCATCAGGAAGAATTAGCCAGGGGAAAAGCCACTTGAGATGCAGCAACAGAGGGCAGTGTCCAATCAGGATGTGGTTGTGGAATGCACCAAAAATTGAACCTGATGGCTAAGTCCTGTCATACCTTTGCAGGGTAGCGGAGCTTTCTTCCAGGCAGACCAGCTGAGCAGCGCAGGTGGAGGCTTAGTTAGAGCTGACCACATGGGGCAAGGTTTTGGGAGGCAGCAGAGATAGGATCCATGCTGGAGGCAGCACCCAATTTGGGCCTGCACTTTGCAGGGTAGAGGAGCTTTCTTCCAGGCAGACCAGCTGAGCAGCACAGGTGGAGGCTTAGTTAGAGCCAACCACACTGGGCAAGGCTTCAGGAGGCAGCAGAGATAGGATCCGTGCAGTTTGTTGTGACGTTTATCATGCATGGCCTGAGAAAGAAAATCATGTGAGATGTTGTTTGCACAGGGAATTTGGTGAGTGTTAGGGTTGACAACCACAAGGAAGGACCCACCACTTATATCCTAAGACTCCAGAGACCCAAAACCCTAATGTTTTTTCCCTTTGTTGCTTGGGGGTGGGGGGGGAATTGGGTTGGAAACCCAAACACCACATTTCACTACTTTTGTAGCATTAAGTTAGTATAACTGGTGCAATAAAATCTTTTTTGCAAAGGTATTCTTTCTTTTTGAGATAGTAGAATTGTATCCTCATTCATGGAGGTCCCTTAGGGACCTGCATGAACAGGTGAAAATGTGCAGGCTTTTTGGGCCCTGAACTGTGGGAAGACTCCATCTGCCTACAGAAGTACAGGGCCTGGCACATTCACTCTTTACACATTCACTCTTTACACAATCACTCTTGACACATTTTTTCTGTTGACACATCCCTCTTCACACATTCACTCTTTATTTTTTTATTTAATTTTGACCCATAATTTTCAAAATAATCATTTTATGACTGCCCTTTTAAACATGACATGTAGCATTTATAGTATATTGACTGAAATTGCCAGGATGGCGACCTGGAGGGAATGGGGGAGAAAAAAGTAGTACTGTGGGTGGGCACCTCAGTCCACTTAAAGGAGAACTGCTGTGATTGTAGAAGACGTATGTGCTTGCAGCTAAGAAGCATAGTGTCTATGGCTACTAATAACAGTACTGCATGTTTTAGCCCCCCCCCTTTTTTAGTTTAGAACTATAAACAAAGTGCACTGGCAATGTTCATTTCAGTTTCACACCACATAAGTAATGATGTGCATCTTGTCCACTGTGAAATACAGCAAATAAGAAGTGCAGCAATCCTGACCCATTCATAATTTTCAAAAGTGCAAAACACAATTTCATTTTTATTTATGTGAATGTCTGAGAGTTATTCACACAAGTACAACCTCTTATTCAGAGTTGCGAGCAGTACAGGAAGCAATGTAATGAAGAAAACATTAAAGTGTAAGTTATCTTCCTGATTTCTCTGAAAAGCAATCAGTCACAGTAATGTTCTATCTTATATTTACACTATTTTAATCAATGTTTCTATTTTCAGTCATAGCATATTGATGATGGTTCATCAGTTTCTATTTTAGTGACAGTCAGGGTGGTTGTGCAGTTGAGATTCATATAACCACACTCTGGAAACCTGTAACTGCAACTGAAAAACAAAATTGATTGTAAGTCTATGTATAATTGTAACTGTAACATTGTTTGAATGTTTATGTCCTGTGCTTACCTAATTATATCTAAATGTATTCTGTCTTATGACATGGAGACTTTGGAAATGAGTCCTTCACTCAAAGAGTTGTAATTCTGATTTCTTCAATAAATAAATAAATATAATCAGCTCACAAAGCATGTTTCACTTCAGATGAATAATGCCCAAATATGGCTTTTTTTTATTTTTGTTGCCATATTTTCATTTAATTTTGTATGGTCTTCTGCAATCATGTCAGCCTTAATCGACTGTTCATTGTATATAGGAAACTTACTGTTTGAAATGAGTGCCAGTGTGTGACATGGTTTGTGTGTGCGTTGGGGGGGGGGGGGCTGCAAATTTCTTGTTACTGTATTATGATTGTGATTGCTGCTGTTACACAGATTGTGCATACTTGATATTTGCAAAATATGATATGTCAAATATCTTGAGATAATTAGCAAAATGAGGATTTATTTTTAGTGTACTTATACCAGTAGCCACTGCGCATCTGTTAGCTTAATTCTGGTCACATTTCATTTAATTCAATTAATTTAATTTCAGTTCTGAGAATGCTCAGTATGGTATCAAAATCTATTCAAAATTCCCGACAGAGCATGATCTGACTTGAGATATCAACTCGTTATAATATGGGAATGCATTAATATGTTTTTACCCAAACAATGAAAGGCACCATTCAAACCAAATTTCCAAACCATCTGGGCTGCAGGAGATGACAAAAAACAGCATAAAATCAACATTTTTCCTAAAAATGCAGTATCCAAATCTCAGAATTCGCAAATCTGACTGGAATGAAACTGGGCAAATCAAGAGAACTTGTGCCAGAATGTACATGCAAAAATTCCTGCAGTTCTGTTGAAAGAGGGCAAAGCTATTCAGGTGCAAAATTAGCAGTTTAACATTAAAGATCCTACTCAACCCTAACTAGAGTGGTGCTACCGTACCTCCATACTAATGTATCTATATATATATCTATATATATATCTATATATATATAGATATATATATAGATATATTCTGTATATAAATATATTAATAGCTTTGCCCCCATTCGATGAAATTGCATGAAATTTTGCATTCGCAGTCTGAGGTGCAAGGTGTCTTGATTTTCCAAGTTTGTTTTTTGGAAAAATCAGGGTTATTTTGCTGTTTTGTTATGTATTATATGTGGGCTGCACCTCAAGGGATGCTACTGTAGGGCAGAGTCCAGTGTGGACTGTGAAAACTCAGTTGTTTGTATGTTCTGACTCATAGTGAGACCTTGTTTATTCAATGATATCTGAGCTTTGACCCCTGTTCCATCTAAAAAAAGTATCCTATCAGACTCAAATTCTCTTGTGTAAGTGTCTCTATTCTTGTGATTTTAACATTTGACTCCCCTATTACTGCACCACTGTGTTTGTGTTTATATACTTATTTACATGTATTTATATGTTTTTATAATGGTTGTTACCCGACCCTGTTCTAACCAGGTCCATCTCGTAAAAGAGCTCTGCTCAATGATGTTCGCCTGGATAAATAAAGATTTTGATTGATTGATTTGATTGATTTTCTGGTGTTCTGGTATTTTTCAAAATAAAAAGCAGTACTTTATTTGAATGTTTTCCCCAATAAAAAATACTGCCTCTAAATAATCAAAGTGCTCCCTCTCGAATTTCCATTGCTTCACTCTTCTGATTCTGCTATCGTAGTTTTTGATTGTGCATTCTAGCTGAGCTCATATCCAGTATGCTAAGGATGTACATAAAAAGGTTTTAGCTGTTTTTCTTTAGCAATCAGCTAATTTTTAACTTCTGCCTTGATCTCTTCTGCATCCCTCAACATTAATTATATTAAGCCAGCAGAGGATTCATGCTAAGAGTGTTGTCATCCAAACAGAAACTGTCCCTTTTCTCTCCAAATGTTGGTTGTTATTTAAATATAAACCACATGGGATGTTGTTACCACTTAGATATGCCTGGAGGGAGATCATTTGCTAATAAAGTCATTTACTTTTTAGTACAACTTTTATCTGCTGGTTAAATGCTTCACTTATATCCAGTGGCTTTTTAATTGCAATATTGGGCTCCAGTTGGGATGTAGTGAAATCATTACCAGCAGCATTCAACAAAGGGTTGGCATCCTGTTTTAAAAAAAAAAAAAAAATTCTATAAACATGTTGGAATTCTCAAGCAAGAGACTGTTGCTTGTCTTCTAATATCCTTCATCTCTATAGATATTCTACAACAAAAAAGGTACATGGAAAAAATGGCAGTCCGGACCCTAACCTTGCCAACCTGAAACAGAAATTTAATATACAAAAAGGGGGCTAAAATGATCCATGCTTGGAGCCAACAATGCAGCAACAAGAAACAAAAGGAAGTCGGCTCACAGCCACTGGTACTGCAGGAACAAGACCAGGGGTCAGATTTTAAAAAGGCCATTAGAGCGACTTAAGATGTGTCAGTTACCTTGTGTCGATACCAGTTGTCTCAAAGTGTGTGTGCCTGATTTTGCAACAGAAGTGCTAACTGTGTCAAAGTCTGAAGTGGCACAAGATGCACACTGTGTCAAAAATATGGTTCATAGGGCAAGAAAGACGGAAGCTGCATCCAAAAAAATGCTGCATGGAATGGCAGAACACATGACTAAAAGAATGATGGAAGCAAGGGCAGGCAGATATCAGTGTAAACAAAAATTTCACAGAGGCAGAAACAACATACTCATAGAGGAGATGGATGCCCAATTTGACCTGCTGCTATCCTGAAGTGTGTTGGGGGGGGGGGGCCAAGAGCTGTGGGTTGACAGGAAACAGGCCTAGGACAAGGTGGCTACTAGGATCAATGCTGTAGACCTTGTAAGGCACACCATAAGGAACTGCAGAAATGGTATCATGACTTCAGGTGGAGGTCAAAAGAGAAGATGGCCCACAACAGACACTGTATCATGGCAACTGAAGTTGGACCAAACCACATGATGAAACTGAGCAGCCAGGAAGAGCATGTGGTGGCACATCTCAGTAGCCACACAATTGAGGGAGACAGCAACCTGGACCTCTTCTGGCTACAGAGTTTGGCAGGTATGTAAAAGGCACAGTCACCAAAACAGGGGGAGCTAGGATGGTAAGCCTTGACCACAGGCACATGTAGGGATGCGAGAACCAAGCAGGAGTGGACATCATGTAATGACCATGGGAACCATTGCACCTGCAAAGGTGCATAAAATGTGTGCTGGCAGACAAGGTAAGTACCAGATGCATACCTGAGAGCTGAAGAGGTGGGTCACAGTATGCGTGTTGTATACCAGGTACATATGTCCAACACTGCACATGTAGAGAAGCTGTGTAAGCCACAACTCATGGCAGTAATAGTGGACACTACTGGCAAGCGAGACAACACACTGCCACCATAGGCACATGTAAGATGTGGCTGTCAGATGTGCATGAATGGAGCAGAGCCACACTATACCAAGATTTGTAAGCCAACATGGTGGCTGTGGCATGTGAGTGTGCACTGTGACATTCTGGCAGTGCTGACTGGGAAGGCGGGTACACAGCTAGACATATGTGTATGCTAACATGGGTGCCAGGTGAACTGTACTACTGACAAAAGGTGTGGGATGAACCTGTGATGCCATAACATGCACCATGTTGAGGACAAGGTTGTACATGGCATGCACCACTGAAGAGACGTGTAGTGATAACAGAAGCCTGTAAAGCACAAGTGTCAGCACTGTGGAGGGTGTGGTGGTGGGTCATGGGTTGCAGCCTGAATTAAGCCTGCACAGTATACACCTAGGGGCAGGCTTCCACAGGTGCAGCCATGACATATGCACATGATGCCACTGATGGGTGTTTCAGGGTTTGGGGCTGGACCACAGGGTACAGAATGTTGCCAGCACACAGTGGCTGTCATAAATGGGCACACACAATGAGTGTGAGGTGGGTGGGTGAACAACCCTGCAGAGGCATGGTCAGTTCACCTGCAGACTTATCTGCCACTGTTGATATCGGGGACCATCATCACCCTACCCCTGTAGTGCAATATAGTAGCCTGCAGAGCATCAAGGGCACAACACATGTGTACTAGATGCCAGCAGCGCAGTATGAAATACACACAATAGTGTCTCTGGCCTCATTATTGTCAGGCACCCCCTCCTCAAGGTTAGTGACCTTGCCCATTTGAAAGAAAGGCCTGCAAGTGGCCTACACACTGGCAACCATGCTGCCATGAAAATGTATAGACACCATAGCACCATGTCAGATGCTACTGCAACAGCAGAGGACCAACATGGATAGGGAGCAGGTGCAGAAAGGATGGCACGATACCTGTACCCTGACAGGCTAAGACATGTAGAGCACTATTGCAGACACACAAAGCAGCACACTGTACACAGGACAGTATGGTCAGGCCTACAACACAAGCTGTGCCATGTCAAAGACTGAACTATTGTATGTGTTGGCAGCCACAGACCACCTACAGATGGACCACATTGCAGTGCAATGACATGGCTGGTCAACACAGCATGTAACAATAGATTGTTTGGGTCCCCATAGATATCACAGGTGAACACTTGGGAACTACACCACCAGGCACTATCGGCACCACTGAACTACAACAACACCAAGGAGAGGAGATAGAAGACATGGAGACAGAGGCCTCAAACACCAAGTAGTGCATGGTGACTGGAGACAGGGAGGAGCAGGACAGCAGAGGCAGAGGGAAAGCCCTGAGGTGACACATCAGTGCTCTGACATTGGTGGGAGCACAGTGGGTGCACAGGACAGCAGTGAGGGGTCAGACACAGACATCAGAGACCCAATCCACAACATCATTGGCCAAGACCTCAGTCCCACATCGTCAGAACAGGAGGAAGTGACTTCACATCAATCTACACAGGAGGTGAGCACTGTACCCATGCAGGATGACTTGAGTCACTGTTGTCAGGATGTACTCAACACCAAGGGTGCACTGAGATGGGAGGTAATGGTAATACAGGGTGCCATAGATGCACACCACACAGCCGCCGTGGCACACCACAACCGCATGGAGGAGGCAATAGCTGGCATACAGGATACCATCCAGACCAGGGTATGACAGAGTGCAGTATAGTATGCAGATATCATTGCAGTACTACACAGGACCCAATTAGTTACACAGTGGCAGATAGAGGCACTGGAGCCTCTGGCAACTGTGCTAGAGTGGACTATTGCACTACAAAAGGAGCAGATGAATGCCATCATCTCCATTGCTGGTGTACTGCAGAACATCACACAGTCAATATGCCACTAGCAAAGCTGGCCCAGTGGTGCTGAGTGCTGAAGCATCCACCTTAACTCACGCCATGCTGGCAACCCATGTTCAGGAGTGAACTCAGAGTGCCGGGGGGGTCAGCTGGGGAGGAGAGAATTGAGCATCCAGACTGCTCTTCTCTCTTACGGAGGGTGGGCTGTAGACCCCAGGAACCAGCAACTCCCAGTTGCCACTGGGAGTACTGCAGTCACCAGGAGACACTTAGAAGGAGTAAGCAATGGCGGACATCCTGTGGGCAGGTGCGGGAGAGCATCCGCTGTGTGCTGGATGCCATTGCACATCCGCACCTCAAGGAATCTGCACCAGAAAAGAGGAAAACTCTGGCACCAGGGACAATGAAGGTGGGCCCATGAGTCAGCTCCCACTCTCAATGCTGAACCACCACCAGTCAGCCTCAGATGTCCTCCTCCCTGCTCTGCCTTCTGTCTAGATTCTAGATAGAGCACCAGTTAAGGAGGTGGTGGCCCCACCCGAGGGGTGTGGAACAGTGGCGGATCCAGGATTCTACAATGAGTGTGCTGTGGTCCTCTGAGTACTTGATATGCAACTTTTTGAAGTTTTTCTAATCCTTTGTATTATCTTTTCCATTACATTTTTGACTGACAATATAAATGTAATCTATTGTTTTGATTGTATATTATCTTACAATCAACATATTAGACTTCTCCAGCAAAGTGAAATGCAGCAGCATCAAGCAAGTAAGTTACAATGGGGGGGTGCACCTGCACCCTTTAAAACACCCTAGATCTGCTACTGATGTGGAAGCCGGGGTTCAGCAGGTTGGAGCATGGGGGGCTCTGGAATGGAGGACTGATCTGGGGGGTGTCAGGCTGGCCGGGAGATATGCTGGCTTCTCTGGGGACCATGTCTGAGGGAGATTTTATGTGGCCGGTAACTGGAGGTGAAAAGAGTTAAAAAACAAAGAAAGAAAAGAAAATGTGCCACAAGCAGCACACCAGTGCCACATGGCAACACCATCATGGCTATAATGTCCAGAGCAGCCAGTAGAGCTATGAACCAGGCATCTGATATCATATTTTACACAAAAGCCAGACCTACAGTGGGCACATGACCCATACATGATACAATACCTACTGATGTGATAGGCCAACTAGAGGAGGAGGGGTCATAATATATGCTAAGAGCAAATTCATAGTCATAGTCGTTGACTGTACTTCGAAACCTAAAGAGTTTGAATGCTTGGCACTAAAACTATCCATTACCAATGAAAAGTCACTCCTTATTGTAACCTGTTACTGACCCCGGTCTGTTGGTTCAGCTCTATTACCGCATATCCAAAACCTAGCTGTTTCAACTAACATGAAGTGCATCTTCCTGGGGGATCTCAACTAGAACTGGAATGATGACAGTTCCAGGAAACTTAAGGATCTTTGCGACACAGTTGGACTGGTACAAATGACACCCGCAAACACCAGACCGAATAAAAAATATTCTGAGCGCAGCTCCCTTTTGGACCTCATGCTAGTAAACAAACCACATAATATATCTCATGCAGGAGTGTTCTTCAATGATGTAAGTGACCATTGTGTCACAGTCTGTATTAGACATCCCTTGCAATTAAAATCGGCTGCCTCATTTAAGTTGAAAAGAAGCATGAAAAGGTTTTCCAAGAATGAATTCCTGAAAGACCTAAGTAACATCAGATGGCAGAACTTTTACCTTGCCACCTCCCTTAGCGAGGCATTTCATATTTTCCATAGCCTTTTATTGGGAATAATTGACAAACATGCCCTGCTAAGACTGATTAGATCAAAAAAAGTCCCTCTGGGTGGTTCTCTCCCATTTTGAAAAAAGCGTTTAAGGACAGGGACTACTGGTGGAAAAGAGTGAGGAAAACTCACCTAGAGGCAGACTGGCTAGCATTTCGCACTTCCAGAAATGCCTGCACCAAACTAACTAGATCTGAAAAAGCTAGTTATTTCCAAACAGAATTAGAAGCCAACAAAAACAACTCTGCCAAATTCTGGAATATCCTCAGAGAGGTCGAAGGTTACCATGCTGACATGTCTCTTCCATCCAAAATTATATCTGCTGGATACACCTATGCAAGCGGAGTCGACATCCTTGAGCAGTTTAATGAACACTTTGCCACAGCAGGGCTAGCATTTGATACCTCACCTATCAGCAAAATTAACCTACCAGATGACTCTGCTGCTGACCCTAATGCTCATTCTAATACTAGCCTACCCAATTTCACCCCTTTTAGTTTCCATACAGTTACATTCAAACAAGTTGAGGACCTGCTACTATCCCTGGACATCAAAAAAAGTGTGAGTGCAGACAGTATTGATCTATATTTCCTAAAGCTTGGCCATTCCTACCTGACCGTCCCCGTTACCCACTTATTCAACACCTCACTGAAACTTGGAGAACTTCCATCAACATGGAAAACTGTCCACATTCTACCACTATTCAAGTCGGGAGATCCGAGCGATCTAAATAATTACCGGCCCATTTCTATTCTACCTGTACTGTCAAAATTACTTGAAAAAATTGTTAATGCTCAAATTAGGGATTACTTGGAATCGCATGATTTACTGAACCCTGCACAATCTGGCTTTAGAGCCAAGCATAGCACTGTATCTGCCCTTGCAAAGGTTAACACAAACTGGCAAATTGCCCTGGATTCTAAAAAGCATGTGTTTGCCCTCTTTCTCAGCCTCAGTAAGGCTTTTGACACGGTGGACCACAACATCTTGCTTTCAGCACTAAGCAACATCGGACTTGATAATCCATCAATCAAATGGTTTGCAAATTACCTTACCAATAGGCTACAACAAGTCAAAGCTGCAGCTGATCTGTCTCCACAAAAAAACTCTTCTAAGTCGCGTCCCTCAAGGGTCCATACTAGACCCAATCCTATTTGCAATCTACATCAATAATCTGGACAATCATTTGTGCTCAGCCAACACTCATTTATTTGCAGATGACACTGTACTATGTACCACAAATTCCTCCTTGGACTTGACACAAGAAAACTTACAGCAAGACTTCATTACCCGCCAACATAATCTCATCAAACACAAGCTCCTCCTAAGCACCAAAAAGACAAAAGCCATGATCCTCTCATCAAAAGCAAGCCACAGATCAACACATATTCCCCAGATTTTAATGCTCCTTGATGAACCCCTTGAGACAGTTGAAATCTTTAAATATCTAGGATTCTGGCTTGATAATAAACTCAACTTCCTGTGCCACTTGAATGAAGTCTCGAAGAAATTAAGACAACGGTGAGGCCTATTTCATCAGATTAAACATCTGCTTACCATAGAAGCTAGAAAAAGACTAGTACCATCTACATTCCTACCTATACTGGACTATGCTGGCTTCTTTTACCCTCACTGCCCCTTAACGGCGCTTAACAAACTAGACACTCTATACCACCGAGCCCTAAGATTTGTCCTTGATCTAACCCTGTGTACTCATCATTGCCTGCTATACCAGGAGTTGTGGTGGGCATCACTCTCAACCAGGAAGAAAAGAAATGCCCTACTCTGGATCTATAGAGCACTCACCAATAATCTTCCTGCCTACATTTCGAGTCTATTCCAACATGCCAAGGGCTCCAATGGCCTGAGATGTTTCTCCTTAATCTGTTTTAAGATTCCTAGAGTGAAAGCATCTTATGGTTCAGATGCAATTAATTTCTCACTCCCTTCACTTTGGAATACTATGCAAAGCTCACTAAAACTATCCTCATTGCCAGGCCTTTTTACATCCAAAAACTTGCTGGCCATTTCTCTGAAGGAAACATGCAACTGCTTTAGACAACACTGAGCTTTTTAGCACCTAGCCTTATTATCAATTGCTACAACCACATTTTATCACAGATCTGCTAATAGGGGTCCTCCAGTACTCCTAGTATACCTTACCCTGACCCTCTTTACCATATCTTCTCCCTCCTGTAGCCCCCCACCCCCTCCCGATCTTCTACCATTGCATTGAAGAGATTCCAGGATGCCAGGCTTCTCTCTTTTTTATGTAAAACATAATATGTATTGCACATTGCCATACCATGGCAGGCCAGTGCTAAGAGACTTATGATCCTACGTGCTCAAAGTTTGCATTATTGTCAAGTATACCTTACCTGTACATATGCACTGTACTGTATTGTATTCTAATTTTTTTTGTTTGTTTGTATAAGTGTCCAGGACCCCTTTGAAAATGAGCTTGCTCAATGGTATATTCACCTGGTTAAATAAAGTGATTGATTGATTGATTGATACATACAGTAGCCAGAATGACACTGCATCCAGTAGCTACAGCTACTAGAGTCCCACTGGATATGTAGACAGCAGCCCTAGTGAATATGGGCATACAGACCACAGCAGACACAGATACACTGCTATCAGTAGAGATGGGTATAGTGTGCACAGCAGAGAGAAGTACAGTTGACCTCACCCAGTGCTCAACAGCACACAGCAACTAGAAGCTAACACAGCATAGCTGACATTGGCCTCCAGGGACCCACAGCCCCCAGCCACTGTTGTATCCACAATCCAGGCTGCTAGCACACCATAGTCACCAGTACCCAGGTCTACCACATCCCAAGCCTTGAGCACTCATCTGGCAACACAACCCTGTGCCATCATGACCCAGGCTATCGGCAACCAACATGCTCCAGTAACATGTCTGACCAACACCCACACTGCCAACACACAGCAGGCCTTAGAACCCAGTGACACCACAGACCAGACCAGTCTGTCAACATCCACCAGACCAGAAAATCAAGGGCCGCAATATCACAGGCCCCCAGCACATTAGAGGCCCACACTGGCAGCTGTTTGAGCACCATGGCCACCAGGAGATCCCTCACCGAGGGCACCCCTGCCATGGACATCACAGACACAGGTGCACCCCACAGAAAAAGGGTGAGGAAGGCTAAGGACAGTGGCATGCCAGAAATAGGATATGACACTAGAACCAGCAATACATGGCCAGCAACAAGGAGGTCATAATGGACATCGGTCCACAACATATGGGAGCCTGTAGAGGATACAACCAACAGCAAGTTAGCAGTGGACACCTGTTGGCCACACATTCCACAGATACAGGTGGAACAGACCCAGATGCATGGCAGGTAGAAGAAGGGAAGACTGAATGCACAGTAGACCAGCAGGAATGTATACCATGGACTAATGTGCCATGTCCTTTGCTCAGAGAAACCAAGCTCCAACCTGTGAACATGTGACAAGCTGAAGCAGTGACAACATGTCATGAACAACATATACTGTACACTGTATTTGGTGGAAATACTGGTATTGTACTGTAATCTGGTAACATCCACTGGGCGCATGTGCAGGGCACCAGGACTGACCCAGGACCAGTGGGGTGGTGAAGTGCCATATACATAGGCTTGCAGTAAGTAGCAAGGGCAAATAGGATGCTGGGGTGCAATACCAGAGGGATCACATCTCGAAAGGGGGAGGTCACTCTGTCATTGTATCAATCACTGGTGAGGCCACGCTTGGAGTACTGTGTACAGTACTGGTGCCCGTACCTCTAAAAGGATGTGAGTGCAGAGTAGGGCTATAAAAATTATTATGGGACTAGGGGTGTTGCCGTATGAGGAAAGGTTGAAGGAGCTCAACATGTACTCGCTGGAAGACGGAAGAGTAAGAGGGGACATGATAGAAACCTTTAAGTACTTGAAAGGCATAAATAAAGTCAGGGAAAGAGTACTGTTCCACTTAAAGGGGGAAGGGTCACTAAAGGGCACAGTCAGAAACTGGAAGGGGGAAGGTTTAGGAGGGACATGAGGAGGCACTACTTCATAGAGAGAGTGGTGGCATTTTGGAATGCACTGCTGGAGGAGTTAATCGCTCAAAGGACAGTGGATAGCTTTAAGTGGGGTTGGGATAGAGTCAAGAGCAGGGTTAGTACAGACATGAACACAAAGGGGAAGGACCAGGAAAGAGGAGGAAGGGAGGGTTTGGGTGGGGGTGGGGCAGCTGTAGTGATATGAAACTAAGAGCTGCACAATTGCAAAGATTTGATACACCTCTGGGCCTCTTTCTACAGACAATTTAGTATGTTCATATGTCCCCCACAGACCCAGTATCATATTTTGCATTGTACAGAAGGAATGCACATAATGTCATAGAGTAGCTGATGGACTGTAGTCACATGTCAGGCAAGTGCAGCTAGTCTCCCTCTACCACCTCCACACCCTGGGGTGTCGTACATGGTCCACTGTAGTGACTGTCAGATCCATGTTGTTCCTCACTGTCAGATCACATGGGAAGTCTATGAGTGCAGTCCAGGTCCACTGTCTCTGAGGTAACGATAGGCCCCTAAAATGCCTCAATCACCCTGCCAATAGCACCTTGGCAGGCAACATGGTGCTCCCACCTGCACCTGCTCCTGGAGCCATAGGATATAGCAGTAGTATTGGCCCTGTGGTGCTACCAGTGTATCCCTCCTTAACTGTATGATGTCCCTGCATTTGTGCACTATTGTACCATCTGATGCATAAGCACTCTCTGTACCATACCTAGGTTGGAGCAGGTAAAGAGTGTTGGTTCTGTGTGCCTTGTCTGGTCACCAGTGTGTACAGAAGTAAACTCACCACCATTATAGATAATCTATGTGCCTCACTCCATCACATACATTGTGTACCATGCAACATAGACATATGAGGTGGCCCACCAAGAAACATTTTATGGGCTCCGCAGGATGGCTGCTTTCACCATATGGGATGCAGTGGCCAAGAGGTACATCTAGACTGACCAGAGTAGAAGGAGGCCAGTCACCATGAGGACAGCACCCAGGTCATTATAGGTATCTGTGCACACTCCCAGTGAACAGGTCAACAGTGGTACCTATGTGTCTGCCATGTGGGACAGGTACACCCCCATCCTGCATGGCACACTCCCCATTAGTGGCACATCCCCACCAGATATGTGTACACAACTGTGCTGTGCCCATGACCTGGAGACTGTGGTACAACTGTGAAGTAATATGACACTCCACACCAGGATCTTGTGAGAGGTAATGTGTGTGATGGCGTGCTATTGTGCAATGGCTACCATGGTGACATCTGTCCACATATATCATTGTGGGGATGCAAAGCAAACAGTTGGTGTGTCACATGCAAACACCAATGGGCCCAGGAACAGCCACTTCTGAATAACCTAGCCATGGCAGTCTACCCATGTCATATGAGGTCACACACATGCCACAACCAGCTGGTACAAATGCTGCAGCACTGTGCCTTGCAGTAGCACTGTTCATGTGGCTGCTGTAGAGAACAGTATATTGCAGTGGCACATGGTCCCCAAGGCCTACATGTATGTGTGCATCCAGCATAGCACAGTGGTGAATGCAGCCACCCTACTGGTGCGGAGCCAATACCATCCTACAATACACCCCTGTGGCACAGATGCCCCTGTGTGTTGTGCAGGTGGCCATCCTGCACATATAGTAGCACAGTAGAATACTGACACAGACACTATATAGGGTGGAACATAGAACATGTATTGATGCATCATAGAAACATAGAAGTTGATGGCAGATAAGGACCGCAAGGCCCATCCAGTCTGCCCATTTCTTTTTCTACCTTATAAATGTGCCATCGGCCTTTGCTCTGTCAGTGGCCTATCTATTCATACTCATCTGTATTGCTCCCTTATGCCTATCCCATGCCTGTTTGAAGCTCTGCACTGTATTCATAGCCACCACTTCCAGAGGTAGGCCGTTCCATGCATCCACCACCCTTTCGGTGAAAAGAATTTCCTCACATTCCCCTTAATCGGCCTCCTCTAATCTCATGCTGTGTCCTCTTGTCCTGCTATTTTTCTTATATTTAAACATGTTAGACTCTTTCACCTTGTTAATGCCCTTAAAGTGTTTGAATGTCTCGATCATATCACCTCTCTCCCTCCTTTGCTCAAGGGTATACATATTGAGCTCCATTAATCTGTCCTCATATGTCTTCTGATGCAGTCCCTACACCATTTTGGTTGCCCTTCTCTGGACTGCCTCAATTCGGTTAATGTCCTTGTGAAGGTGTGGCTTCCAGTACTGCATGCAGTACTCCAGATGGGGCCTAACCAGTGTCTTGTAAAGAGGGATTATTACCTCCCTCTTATGACTTGTGATACCCCTATTAATACACCCTAACATTCCCCTAGCCTTACCTACTGCTTTAGAGGTCTGCTTGGATGATTTCAGGTCATTTGTGATGATGATGCCCAAGTCTCTTTCTTCCTTTGTGACTGCCAGCAACTCCCCTCCCAGCCTATAGGTTGCTTCAGGGTTTATCTGCCCTATGTGCATGATCTTGCACTTTTTTGCATTAAATTCCAGTTGCCACTCTTCTGACCATTTTGCTAGTTTATCCAGATCTCTTCTCATTCTGCCCACCCCATCTGGATTATCTACTCTGTTGCAGATCTTGGTGTCATCTGCAAACAGACAAGCCTTATCATCTAGTCCATCTGCAATGTCATTGATGAAGATATTGAAGAGGACTGGCCCCAAGACTGATCCCTGAGGTACCCCACTTGTGGCTTGCATCTCTTCTGACTGTATACCATTTACCACCACTCTCTCTGTTTTCTGCCCGTCAACCAGTTTGCCACCCAGTTGACCAACTTCTGACCCACCCCAAGCCTACCCAGCTTATTTATCAATCTTCTATGTGGAACAGTGTCGAACGCTTTGCTGAAGTCAAGGTAGGCGACATCAACTGCTCCTCCTTGGTCCACCACTCTGGTTACCCAGTCAAAGAAATCTATGAGATTAGTTTGACAGGACCTTCCTTGTGTAAACCCATGCTGTCTTGGATCCTGTGCCCCTATGGATTTCAGGTGTTGCGCTATCCTTTCCTTAAGGAGTGCCTACATAATCTTGCCCACTACTGAGGTAAGACTGACTGGTCTGTAGTTCCCCGCCTCCTCCCTGCTACCACTCTTGTGGAGCGGGATCACATGAGCCCTTCTCCAGCCTTCTGGGACCTCTCCTGTGCTCAGAGACTCACTAAACAGTTCTGCTAAAGGCTCTGCTAGTTCCAGCCTTAGCTCCTTAAATACCCTGTGATGTATGCCATCAGATCCCATTGCCTTGTCCACCCTGAGCTTAGAGAGCTCTTGTAGGACCGTTTCTTTTGTGAAGGGAGTAGTGCTCACCTCCTTCCCCCCTGTGTCCATGGTGCTGAGCTGTGGGCCCTGCCCTACCTTCTCTTCAGTAAATACTGAGCAAAAGTATCTATTTAGGAAAGATGCTTTTACAGGGTCCTCCTCCTCACATGCCCCCTTTTCTCATTTGAGCTTAGCAATACCACCTCTGGACTTTCTCCTTTCACTAATGTATCTATAGAAAGTCTTGTCACATTCTTTTACTGTTCGTGCTAGTGTTTTCTCAATTTGGGACTTTGCCTGCCTTACTGCCTTCCCTGCTTCCCTTAGGGCAGCTCGGTATGCCTCCCTTTCTTCATCCTGCTGTGTTCCCTTATATTTCCTGAAGGTCAGCCTTTTGGCTCTGACCTTTTCTGCTACTGTACCAACAGTGGAAAATGAACCAAACTATGTAAATAGAACTTAACAGTATGAAACAGTATGACAAGAGAAAAAAACACAAACACAAAACACTACAGAGCTGAAAGTAATGGGCAACAGCAGATGCCCACTGCATTGTGGCATCTGTGTCCAGACCTTTTCATAAGTCCTCAATTGTGGCCACAGTATCAAAAACAGCTTGTAGGGAGCCTTGTATGTGAGAAAGGTCATTGATCACAGTTTGCAGCTGGGTACGAACAGTTCCCACAATGGTCTGCAACGTGTTTCAACACTGCGGGGGCATGTCTTCCCCTGCTGCATCCTCAGCTGAGCCCTCCAGCTCTCCTTTCACATTCTGAGTGTTTTGGGTAGTGACTATTCCACCGGAGATTCTTCAGTCAAAAGCACCACCTCTGCCACATTTATCAGCCCCCTGTGCCTCAGCACCCATTATCTCAGCTTTCTCTCTGGGCCCTGAGCCATAGCTACTGGGTGCAAGCACCCCACTTCTGTCCTCCTGTGTGCCCTGCTGGTGGTGGTCCCTTTTGCCTGCCACCTCCTCCCATGCTTCTCCCATCCTGCACCATGTGCACTCTGTATATGCCTGTGTTTTCTGCTGGTTCTGGAGGAGCATGGTGTTTTCCAGGGTGCAGAGACATGCTGTTGATTGCAGCTGCCCAGTTGCATCATGCCTTTCAGCACCTGAACAACATAAAGTGGACAGCATTAGTGTGGGCAGGATGAAAGGCCTGTATAGGCAGGTCTATAATGTGGGCATGGTACATAGTATCACCCGCATTTTGCCCTGTTGGATTGAGCGGCATCTTCTGGGGATGGACCATAATGCTGAGGCCTATACTGGCACGTATCTCCACCCTCCAAACATGCACTTTGGCAGTGTAGGGGTCTGCGCCCCATGGGAATGGATGGATGTGTGATGCTTACTGCCCATCTCAGTCAACACAGCATTGCCTGCTGTCAGCTGTGACTCGGGACGATGGGGACACTTTCCCAGAAGACATTGGGGAGGTGATTTAGCATCATCCAGTAGCAAGGACCTAAAATGTGGAGGAGGTGGAGGCACAGTCAGAATATGGTCACTGCAGGTGGTGGACCCCACTTATGCGTCAGTTCATGTATGTGACTAGGACTGTATAGTGATCCCCAGGGTGCGTGAGCAGGTTATAGGGGTGGTGCAGGATGACAACATGCTCAAACAGACAGCAGGGAATGCTTTGCCCATGGGCTGTGACTGACTGGGCACCAACCCCTGTGGTATGTCAGGGGTGCCATGGTACTACCCTGCCAGATAACTACAGGTGTTGGCACGGGGCAAAGTGCCTCATATGTGCTATACCTCCACAGCTACAGGTACACAACACATGCATGGCATGGGGCCAGATTGCCTGCACCCCACGTGTGATGCTGGCCTAAGGGGGTGACCATCACAGTCAAACCCATAGGGTCTCTGGGCACTGATGGGGCCCACATACTGGCTATGGCCAGTGTTGGAGGGTGTGACACACACACATGTACATCTCCAGGGTAGGGGGTTATTTTGGGGTCAGGCTGTTGGGCTGCTGTATGCAGTGGGCCATAATGTATGCCACACAGGGACCATTGCCTGGGACTGCAGCATATACATGGGCACATGACGTGCACAACACTACATAAATTAGGTCCCCAAAAGGCTGACTACTGCACCCTATTATCATGTATTACCTATGGTACACAGGGGGTGCAACCTGCCTTCCACCCCAGTTCCTCCTTGACAGCATCACCCTGGGACTGCCTCCATACCCATCAGTCCATCCAAACCGTATGGATCCCATGACTTGTGTCAGAGTGTGGCACAGTGAGAGGTGTAGTGAGCCATGTGTCCACTGCCCCTTTGTACAGCGGTACTGTCACATGGCCTTGAGTAAGGTTCCTCCTGCCAGTGTGCAACCATGTCACCACAGCCATCCCCCTGGCATGGGCACATGTCATCCCTTCCTGGTCCCTATCGTCCAGCCTATGATGACCTCACTGTCCCTATGCCAATCCCCTTTCTGGGGTGGTAAGCATCCATGCCTCTTTAGTGACATGGTAGTAGTTCCAGTGGTCCTGCCCAGTTAGCCCTGTACCACTGTTTGGATTTGTATCACTTAGCTGGGTTATCCAGTAGAGCATAAGGCATGGTACCCAGGGGGTGGCCGACCACACAGGTCTCGCTATTGAGGAGGAGGAGGTCACATCCTCTGTTGCAGTCCATACCCTTACAATTGCAGCCCAGCAGCCCTTCAGAGATACAACACAGTCCCTAACAGTGGCATGCCTATGTGGACCAGCACTGACCATACAGCCAGGATCCATTGCCCTGGCCTGGGGGAAGCTTCTCTCCTCAGTCATGCGGTACTGTATTCCTAGAGGGTGTGTGCATTATGTGCATCACTGTACCTGGTTGTCAGTCACAGTTTACTGTTACACCCCAGGACATGTGGCATGTGCATGGCTCACTTCCCTTCAGCATATCCTACACTGCATATCAGCTATACATGGGGCCCACCAGCATGTGTAATGCATAGCACACTGCCATGGCTGCTTTCCACAATGGTGCTGCTGTACAAGTTTCATGGGCTAGGTCACAGGCCACATGCCTGCAATATACCACTCTTGCTCATGTTTCATCTGCCGTCAACCAACACCCCTTGTCCTCTGCCTCCACCCCTGTGGCTAGCGACCTCCCCATGCCAGTATATCCTGAGCTAACCTGGGAAGCATCCTCATCCACCACTGTACTCCACTCAGACTATACTGTGTTTTGCAGCATGCCTGTACATTTACAGCATTATCCCTGGCCACTGCTCACATGTCATGGTCAGATAGCACATCAAGGACTGTTCTATGGGCTCCCAGTCACTGGCCCCTGTGTGTGCCCCTCACATCCCCTGTGCTGTGTCATATGCCTTCATTGTCTGTGAGCCCCATCCTACACTTGCTGTATGGGAAGCACAGTATCATGGCTCTCTATGGCACCTGTGCTAGATACATGACCCAGCATAACTGTTAGGCTAGGACCATACAAGTCCTTACTCCGCTCGGCACTCCTCACTCAATCCACCTGTGATTGTGACTAACCTAATCCCCAACTTATGTTCCCACACGGCTTCGCCATTTCTGCAGCTCACCTACTGGTTGATCTCACTGCATGTAATGATTAATTCCCTGTATTTTTTTTTCTTTTCTGTAAATTATGATGACTCAGGGTCTGTTTTATACCCCTTGAAGCTGTAACTTGCCTATTCTATATTTGGTGTTGTAGCTGTTATTTGCTGTGTATGTGAATTCTGACATGAAGCCTTTACAAAGGAGTCACTGACTCAAAGGTTTGTAATTTCGATCTCCTCAATAAATAAATAAATATTGGTGGGGCATGGGGACCATGCACAGCACTTCTTAGTGTAGTGGCACTGAGGGGGTTGGGATGATGCTGTTGCCCTGGAATGCCCCTTATACACCCCAGCCACAGTCCACATGACTCGACATGTGGCCAGCATGCCACAGGAGCCTGCAGTGTGTACATACATTGTAAATGACACTTACCTTGATGGCTGGGCCATGGTGCATCTTTTAGCATGGTCCCTGTGGCATCAGTGGTGTTTTCCCCACTTTGACCAGAGTTGCCTGCACATAGCTGCACATCTGTGGGGACAGTGAAGAGTTACATGCAAGTTGATATGGGTCACACATCCATGGCACAGACAACTATACTGTACATGCATCTCAGTTTGGAGCAACTTACCTGCCTCCCAATGATGACCACCCCGCATAGCAATGTTTGCCTCCCAGGCCATATCCCTGAGGTGCTGCTGGGTGTCTGCCTCCCAGAGGGCCAGGTTGTTCCACCTGTGCTTCAGCTGTCTGGGGTTGCACCTGACCCCTGTCTGCCATTACAGTTTGGCACCTATGCTGTGAAGCACTTTATCCCTGGCCTTTCGTTAGTGCCTGCTGCTATCAGGTGGCAGTAGCACCCTGGACCACTGGTGCACACTGCTAATGAGGAATTCGGTTTCCTCCACACTAAAGTTAGGGCCTCTCTTCCAAGTAGCTGACATGTTTCCTGCTTCTGTACTGCTGTGGGATTCTACACACAAGGATGTGGTGTGAACTGTGGCCTTGTAGGCACCATGAATGTTCTGGGCCCGATGCATGCATCAGAGGGATGTTCTTATCATTCCAATGCATGCCATGTTATTTTTGATGCACACTGCCTCATTTCACGTTTTGCCACAGTGTACATGAAAAATCTTGTGTGAACTGTTGCAGCTTGAGTCATTTTCTGTTCATTACTCTGGTGGCAGTTGAGACTCCCACATTGTACTTGGTACAAGACGACATACACCACAGTGCATACCAGTGCCTGACAGGCCACATTTACATGTGTGCACCTCTGCCCAGGGTACTCTGCCGCCTGCATGTACTGCACTACCTGCCTCTCACCTACTTGTGAGCAGGTGCACACAACAGTCAGCAGCATATATATGTCTTAGGGGACATAGTGGATGGCGGCGCCATTCATTGCATATGTGGCTCTCGTTAGCACAGGGGCCCATATTGTCCTGAGCACCAACCAATGCCCCTGGTGTGTGGTTGACCATGGCACTGAGACACTTGAACTACTACTCTCAAACACATGGTATGACACCATCACCAGGGGCTGCTGTACAGTCGATGGGCTAAGCCACTGGTGTCCTGGTGGACTGGAAGGACATCAGCATGGCTGGAGGATAGGGAAAGGTCATTGGAGGCCTGCTGCATGGTAGGATGGCCCTAGCAGGGAGGCCACATCCCTGGGGGGATGCAGCTGCATGGTGCAGGGCATTAGGGTATGGGTCACCAGTAGGGGGTGCCTGCCTGTGTCACTGCTGGGACACTGGGGGAGCAGGGGCTGCAGTGCTGTGGGCATGGCTGGGCATGCTTGCAAGCCACATGATATACATGGCCACGTGCACTCTCTCGGGTTCTATTGTGCCATATGGTTCCCATCCACAAAGCTCATGGCACTCGGCCCCAACACCTTGTGTCTCATGCTGCATCTGGGGTGTCTTCCTCTGTGGCACTTTTTTATGCCTCAGGTTATTCCATTGCGACATGTCACAGGCATTGTCACAGTACTCTTCTTACACCTGGTTGTACCGACTAGTTGTTGGCACTTTCCACATGCTGTATGTCATGACCCTTTGTGTCAGTTGACTGGATGGATGCATTTGTCTGCTGTCTGGAGCCTACATCCAGACAATGGGCATGATACATGAAACAGTGCTCCCATTGACTGTAAGCAGCACCAAGCAGCAACATCTCCTGTGCATATCTGCCAGACACAACACCCATGTTAGTGTCTCTGTGGTCGTCAGTCATCTGTCAGTCATGGACATCTGCCCTCGAATCAGTGCAGCATCACCAGCCTATAGATGGGATGTTGGATGGCCCTATTTCTGGTCTGGCTGTGTTGCTGGTGGTCCCCACCAGTGCCTGAGGGATTGCTCCTCTGTGGCCCTGTGTACAGCCAGTCAAGTACTCCAGTGTGCTGGGGACACTGACTGTGGCCTCTGTGGGTTCTACGCTGCCTGTGGGTATGCTGCCCTGGTGGGGCTCCTGTCTGCTCAGGTGAAGTGGCTGCCAACCAGTTGGGTTCTGGCATGGTGTCCAGCTGCTACAGTCCATGTCCTTGTGGTCACTTGTGCAGGTATGGCATCTGGGTTGTCATCTTCATTGCCATCATTCTCATCACCCTGCTCATCTTCAACCTTTGGCATGCTTATCCTGTATACAATGTCAATGTTATGCAGTATGCAGCATGCCAGAAAGATCTTGCATTCCATTGTTGGAGTGTATTGCAGTGCCTCCCCTGATCTTTCAAGGCACCAGAATCGCATTTCCAAGAGCCCAACATTCCTCTCAATGACTGATTATGTGGTTGCATATGGCATTTTGTACCATCTCTTGGCCTCTGTCTTTGGATATCTGAGTGGTGTCAACATCCATGGCTGCTGTGAATGTTTGCTGTCACCTCTGGGAATTTTAATTGTTTACTCCTTGTGGCATGTCTGTATCCAGTCATCCTTGCTCTGCTATGGTGGCTGTCTGACATAAGGCTGGCTTGCCTACAGGGTAGGAGGCCCTTACTGTAGTGGTTCTTTTGCTGAGATTCCCACCCATGGCCTCTCTTCTTCCCATCCTACCTTTGCCACATGATGTACATGCTGTAACTTGGCCTCTGGCTGCTTACACTTTGTGTGTCCTACAGGCACACTGCATACAGGCTGCATCTGTGTCACTGCACCCATTGTGCTAACACAGGTTGTGGTCACATGGCTCAAATGTGGTTCACCCCCACAGGTATGCCATGTGCACATGTTGGGCTATGTGTGTGTGACCCTGGTATATGCAACGCTGCATAGTCATACTGTACTGGTATATGGCACAGTCCACAGTACCTGAATATGTAGGCATCATGATAGGATCCAGGGTACTGAGCAATGACCTCCATGATGCAACACTGGCTGTCACATATGCATCTTCAGTGGCTGCTGGTGACTTTGTGTGCAGTCTATTGCACCCAGTACACATGGGATGTGCACTATGGTGTAGAACCCCTGTTTCACTGCCTGCTGCCACTGTGCATCCTCTGAGAATGTGATGTACATCTGTGTCCTGCATAGCATTGCCTCCAGGAATTGTTTGAGGCACTTTGACACAGAGGACAGTGAAATGCTAGCGGTATCACCTGTCAGGGTCTGGAAACTCCCAGTTGCCAGAAAGCAGAGTGCAGCACTGACCTTCACATCTTCTTGTATGGGATGGCCTCTGCATGCTTTGCTCTGCAGGTCATCTCTCAGCTTATTGCACAGCTCCGTGATTGCCACCTTGTTGAACCAGTATTATGCTATGCACTGCTCCTCACTCAGGTCATTATATGATGTCCGCTTCTGGTGTACCTGTTCTGCATATCCCCTATGGGTTGTGTATCGTATTTCTGGCTTGTTGTGTCTTTGTGCCCTGCCAGTCTGTTGCTGGGCTCATCTCCACCACATTGTGATGGCCAACTTGTTGTCCACTAGGGCCGCTGCCCCTAGCATATTGTCACGTCACTACTCTGGTGCTTGGGCTTCTGCAGTGGTGCGTCAGTTGTGACTCAGGTCTGCCTGCCTGCTGTGGGCCTCTTTATATGCTCTAGTGTCAGAAAGATCAGCTCTGGCTAGTCTAACAGGTGCATGCAATCTTAGGCACACAGACAATAGCTTTGACCTTTCAAAAATCCAAAATAAGTGGGTAGTGTATCAATATTTTGATGCAAGCTCCTTTCTGAAATGGTGAAGGCATTTTTTTTCATGCAAGCCTTGAGCAAGAAACTTTAGCATACTCAGACCTGCTTTTGATGCAAACAGCATTAGAACATCAGAATTGATGCAGGTTTTGACAAAGCTAGCTCCCTGAGTCTTTTTTTTTTTTGGGTGTAAGCACCATTCCGTATTCTCTGATCTTGGAAAATCTGGTCCAGGACTTGGTCTAAAATAATGGTAGCAGATAAGTTTATTAGAACACAGAACAACACTCACCACTGCTGACTCACTTAACATTTTCACACAGAGTCAGTGTGCTTTTTCAAGGTGAGGTCACACACCACCAGTACTCCTTTTTATATTGCCAAACTCTTAAAGTGACAGGGCCTGACTATCTAAAAGCCCTTAGATCACTGCAAGTTCTGGTAAGCTAGGGCTGTGGCAAACCCTGGTGCACCAGGGACCCTGTGCCTGATTCTCCATCAGGTAGGGTCCTGGTGGCAAAGTCCCTTGGCTTGCAGCAATCCTAGCAGTGCACCAAATAGAGGGTACACCTGGAGAGGGTGCTACAAGCCGTTGGTGACACTGCGACAGTGTCCACAGACATTCCCAGGTGGTCTAGCAGACCACCGATCCCAGATTATCCTCATATAACTAAATGGTAAAACAAACCCCCCTCCGTGGTGTACTAGCAGACCCCTCTGCCTGACGTCTCCATGAATAGAGTGTTTATTATAGGTTCCTGGTGGTCTAGTGTACCCCCTTTCTTAATACTCAATGTCCACAAGATGTATTAATGTATTCACTGGTGATCTAGCATTCACCCAAAGCCCCAATCCTCCATTATGCTGTATCATTTCAACATTGGTGGTATAGTGGCCCCCATCTGCACCCCGGCAGGCTTCATCCCACCACCCTTCTCCCCCCATCCCCAAACTGAGCCAGAGACTGGCACAACCCACTGCTCACCACCACGGCTAGCCACTGACTGAGCTCTGAAAGAGTGCATACTGTATACAGTACCCGCTAATTCAGGGCTTAATCAATGGCTGACTGTGGTAGTAAATGATGGACTGTGCCAGTCACTGGCTCAGTTTGGGGATGAGGGGCATGGGTTGGTGGGACACTGCCGGCCAAGGTGTGGGGCCATTATCCCACCAATGTTGTAATAATATGGCATAATGGGGGATTGGGGCTTGTGGGGTGGCACTAGGTCACCAGGGAATACATTAATACATCTTGGGGACATTGAGGATCAGGGAGGGGGGTACATTTGACCACCAGGGACCTATAATAAACTCTCTGTTCATGAGGGCATCCAGGAGAGGGGGTCCACTAGTCCAACAGAGAAGGGGGGTTATCTTACTAATTAGTTATATGGGGTAACTGGGGATAGGGAGTCCCAAGGTTCCTTATATATTATAGCGGAGTATCAGGGCTGGGGAACATAGAAACATAGAAACATAGAATTTGATGGCAGATAAGGACCGCTTGGCCCACCCAGTCTGCCCATTTCCCTACCTACTGGATAAGCTGCAGATCCTAGTTAACCAGCAACCTACTTCTTCCTACCCCCGCCCCCTAGAATTGCACTATGACTGTCCCATGCATGCTTGAATTCCACCACTGATTTTGACTCCACAACCTCCTCCGGAAGGCCGTTCCATGCATCCACAACCCTCTCTGTGAAAAAATACTTCTTAAATTACCTCTGAGCCACCCCCATCTTCAAATTGTGCCTCTTGTTCTTGCAACCTCTTTTTTGAAAGATGCTACCTCTTGGACTTTGTTGATTCCCTTAAGGTACTTGAACGTTTCTATCATGTCCCCCCTCTTCCTCCTTTCCTCGAGGCTATACATATTAAGCTCCTTTCGCCTCTCTTCATATGTCTTCCGGTGCAGACCCTGCACCATTTTAGTTGCCCTCCTCTGGACAGCTTCCATCCTGTCTATGTCTTTGCGGAGATTGGGTCTCCAGAACTGCACACAGTACTCCAGATGGGGTCTCACCAGCTGTCTGTACAGAGGGATAATAACTTCCTGTTTTCTACTGGTGATGCCTCTCCCTATGCATCCCAGTATCCCCCAGCCCTCCTTGCTGCCCTCTCATATTGCTTGCCCACCTTTAGGTCATCTGATATGACTACCCCAGGTCCCTTTCCATTTTTGTTGTTGTTAGTATCTCACCCCCCATTGTGTACTCTTCCCCTGGGTTTTTGTTTCCCAGGTGCATTACCTTGCACTTCTTAGCATTGAATCTAAGCTGCCATACATTTGACCATTCCTCTAACCTTGCCAAGTCCCTTCTCATCCTTTCCACCCCACCCTGTGCATCAACTCTGTTGCAGATTTTGTGTCATCTGCAAAGAGACATACTTTTCCTTCCAGTCCTTCTGCAATGTCGCTTATAAAGACATGGAAGAGGACCGGTCCTAATACTGAACCCTTCGGTACCCCACTAGTAACCATCCTTTCTTCTGAGTGGACTCCATTTACTATTACTCTCTGTGTCCTATTCTCAGCCAATTCTTTACCCAGGCTGTCATCTTGGGACCCACTCCAGGCTGGCTAACTTGTATATTAATCTTTTGTGTGGGACTGTGTCAAATGCCTTGCTAAAGTCTAGGTAGGCCATGTCCACAGCCCTTCCCTGATCTACTACTTTGGTCACCCAGTCAAAGAAATCTATCAGATTCATCTGGCATGACCTTCCAGCTGTGAATTCATGCTGCCTAAGGTCCTGTGCCCCTCTGGCCTCTAGATACTCAACAATTCTTTCCTTCAGAAGTGATTCCATCATTTTCCCTACCACTGAGGTTAAACTAACAGGTCTGTAGTTTCCTGCTTCTGCCTTGTCCCACTTTTGTGAAGGGGAATCACATCTGCCCTCCTCCAGTCCTCGGGTACCACCCCATCCTCCCATGATTTGTTAAAAAGGATAGTCAGTGGTGTCACTAGTTCTACCCTTAGTTCTTTTAGAATTCTGGGATGAATCCCATCAGGCCCCATTGCTTTGTCCACCTTCAGTTTTAAGAGTTCTTTCAGAACCCTTTCTTCTGTAAATGGGCTGGTATCAACTTCTGAATCCAGTGTTTCTACTGTTTGTTTTATGCACCTCCCCCTCTTCATTTGTAAATACTGAGCAAAAATATTTGTTTAGTATCTCTGCCTTTTCACAGTCTCCCTCTGCCCACCCTCCCTCCCCTTTATTAAGCCTCACTATCCTCCCTTGGTCTTCCTTCGCTCCCTGATGTACTTATAAAGGTTTTATCCCACTTATTAACTAAGTTGGCTATCTTTTCCTCAGTTATAGGCCTTTGCTGTTCTGACTGCATTCCCAGCCTCCTTTTGCTTTAACTGATACAGTTCTCTGTCCTGCTTTTTCTGCAATTCCTTGTACTTCCTGAATGGGGACCATGACACATTGACGTAACTAGTGAACCTCTCCTGGTCGGGAAAGTTCTAAGTACCCTTTGACTAACACTTACTGGTCTAATGGTACTTAGAAATTTGCCCACTGGGAGAGTTTTGTGAATCCTGATTCAGTGGTTTTGGCAGGCTACATCTACCGCACGCCCCTGACATAATGATGCAGCCCAGTGTGTGGCTCAAGGGTAGTGCAAGCCCAGTTAGGTGCAGGCTGCTTGCAGTAGATACAGGCTTGCTCCTGGGGTGTTGTTTGGTGCAAGGAGCAATTTGTGCCAAACATTGGGATGCAAGCCCCTTGCACTGCACTGGGAGCTTTGAAAATCAGGCCCACAGTATTAAAGTACATAATTGAAAAGTGAACATATTCAAAAGCACAATTTTGTTTTAAATATGTACAAGTGTGACCACAGTAAAAATGCCATGCAGTCAACAGTATTTAATACAGCTATCACAAATACATATGTATACAAAGCAACAGTATACTATTGGGAGGGGTAAAACATAAACAGGATGAAAAGAAAGACAAAAACATCAAAAACAGGAAATGGAAAAAGGAAATGGGGGAAATGAGGAACAACGGACAAAAACATTATTTTGTCATCCTGAAATATATCTTTAGAAGATAAACTAATGTCAGAAGCTCATTTAAACTGCTTTAAATTAAAATAAATATAAGCTAAACTGAATATAGTAGCAAATATGAACTATATCAAATGTGACATATAAATAAAATACAGACATATCACAATATTAGATGAAAAAAAGGGACTCAATTAGAAGGCTCCATTTAACTCAGGGTAGTCGCTTGCTTGTAGTTTTGTATTGACAAAAAGTTTCTCTTCTCAGCAATTTGCTGTCCAAGGACAATTTCTCAAGCCCCAGGAATTTAAAAACATGATCTGAACCATGGGCCAGATGCTAAAAGCGCCCCAAAATCCAGCAGCTGTGAGAAAATCCCGATGCAAGTGGGTTGCCACTTGCGGAGCCGCAGTTTTTCCTGCAGCTGCAGTATTCACTAAGGTGGAGCTGGTTTATGACAGGCTCCACAATTTATGGCAGCTTGTGGGTGTTTTTTCCTGTAGCTGCAGAAAATGTTACACTTGGAGGGACCAGGCACAATATCTCCTGTAGCTACGGGAGAGACTAAGAATACAAATCTCTGGATCTGCGGAAATTTTGGTCTGCAAGTGGAGTTGCGGAGTGGCACTTAGTCCAATGATGTTTTAGGAAACCAGTGCCATATTTTTTAGCAAGAACACCTTTTCCAATGCTTTTTAAATGTTCACAAATGCATATTCTGAATAGTCTCAGAGACGTGCCCACATAAAAAGCATTGCAAGAGGATACTGTCAAATATACATCACTGGATGGCAAAAATGTGGTACGTTGGTTATGTGGCTAAAACTTACAATCCCCACACTTGTTGGTTCCAGCAGTAAGAGTTTTATTTCTTCCTGAAGACTGCTCAGATTGATGGAGACTATGCACTAGCATGTTTTTGCCTCTCCTGTATGTAATGCCTGGTGGCTGTGCAGTATACATGTCCAATCTGTACTCAGTTTGTAGTATCGGCTGATTCTTTTCCAATAGCTTATTCAAAATGGGCACCTAGGGGTAAAAAGTGGTAATAAAGGACTTTTCTGTCCGATTCCGGTAGAAGACTTGGTTTGCTGGCCAAGGCACCTAGCTTCACCTGAGCTCTTTCCTTCTAAGACTGCTTGAAAGACAGAGTAGAGAAACTTACCAGAGCAAGGGAGAAGGATTAAGACTTAGTTTGGCTAAGCAGATTTACTGTGTGGTGGTGTTTTTAATTTTTACTCACAGGGATTGCTACTGTTTGTTGCTAACATTTCATTGCTTTATTTTTTCTCTGATTCAAATTGTTGTTGCTGGTATACCTTCTTCTGCATTATTACAAGGTGTGACTACAGGTGTGTGCTAACAGATTACTGCTGTAATCTTCTGATTCAAATTGTCTTTTGCAAGGTATATCTTCTGTTACTGCTTTATTTTTCTCTGGAGCAAAGTGTTTCTTACAGGGTATATCTTCTCTGAAATTATTACAGGTGGTGCTTTACAGGTTTTACAGTTTTATCTAACATTAGGATAAGCTTTCAGGGTTACTGCATTTGTTGTTGACTGATTGTTTCTGCTCTTACCTCCTTGTTCTTTCGTCCGTGGTTCTTCTTTTAGGCAGGAAGGCCCAGCCACCCACCCCATCCCCAACCACCCCACGCTACACTCCTTTTATAGGTACCACAGTTGTGACATTTCCTGTGGCAGAGCAGGAAGGGGCGGATCAGTGGGGCCTCCCACAAGGTGATCTCATTTACAGGGCACTAGTAATTTAACTTGTTATAACAAGTTAAGCAAAGCACAATTAAACCATTACTTGCATTTTTTCCTTTTTTTTCCTTCTAATTACTCTGACTAGGTTAAAACCCAGCAACTTATTTGGAATGGATTTCATTAACTGCAGGTACTGTGGAACAATTTTCAGAAGGACAGTCTTACAGGATTTAGGACACTGTCCTACATGCTGGGCCTTTGAGATCTTAGGTCTCAGCTCCGGGCAGCATGGGCAGAGATTGCACGCCTCAAATTTCTATTGAAGAGGAAATACATTATAAGAACCACCGCCATTTCCACAGCATCCAACAGAAAACCTCGACCGCAGAGGGTAGTTGGTCCAGGAGGTTGGCAGGTGGTTAGGAGGAGCAAATCAGGTGCCCCATCACTCTCTGCTCTCAACACATTACCTCCAAAACCATATAAACACTACAAACAGGTATCTGCCTCTATCTCTGAAATCAAATAAAGAGGCAGAAGACACTGCAGAGCAGGACACTGCGGCACAGGAGCTAGCACAACAATACTCACCCAAATCAGGAACCAAAACTAAACAAGCACAAAGGAAATCCAAAAACTTTGATCATAGGAGACTCCATGATTAGGAGTTGATACCCATCTCCAGCCAGGGTGATGGTCAGATGTCTCCAGGTACATCAGCATGGAGAGACACTGACCGCATTACTAAAATTGTTCACAAAGCAGGAGAAAACATTGATGTCCTAGTACACATAGGGACTATGATCCCGCCAGCCGGTCAGTTGTGAGACCAAGGAACACCTGACTAAGCTTGGGTGACAAACTATCATCTATTTCATCTTGCATCTCCTTTCTGAGATCCTGCCAGTCTGGGAGAAGGAGCAGATGGACGGAAGGTCAGAGAAGGGGAGATAGGGAGCTAAACACGTGGCTCAAGGACTGGTGCCAGAAAAGGACACAGATTTGTAGGAACTGGCAACAGTTCTGGGAGCGAAAGTTCTTTAAATTTGATGGACTGCATCTGACTAAAGAGGGAGTTAGTGCATTGGGGCAGAAGTTTGACGTCTTTGCAGAATATTTAAACTAGCAAATGGGGAGAGGGGTGCAGCACCCCATACATCGAATGGGAAGAACACCCCTTCCCCCTCAGCTAGTGGTCAAACAGGAATTCAGCGTGTTTGCCGTTGATTTGCATCACCAGGTAAGAAAAAAGGTTTGTCTCCCCATACGATGCACAGGGGTAATGCCAAACTTCACCCAACAACTAACACACCAAAATCTGGCCAATGGAAAATCATGTACACAAATGCTCACAGCCTGGGGAAATAAGATCCCAGACCTGCAGGCAATAATGTCAGAGGCTAAACTGGACATAGTAGCAATTAGTGAGACGTGGTTTACCAGTAACCACACTTGGGAGACTTCAGTACCTGGCTATGTATTGTTCAGAAGAGACCGAGGTGCAAAAAGTGGGGGAGGAGGGCCTGTATGTTAATGAAAATATCAAAGCTACAGAAATTCAGAATACACATAAGGAGCCAGAAGAACTGTGGGTCACCCTGGAAACAGGAAATGGGACAGCCATAAGAACTGGGGTTGTCTACAGGCCCCCAGACCAGAGGGAGGACATAGACACATTACTGTTAGAAGATATACAAAACATGACAGCTAAAGGGGAGGTTCTGATAATGGGAGACTTCAACATGCCAGATACAGATTGGTCAATACCAGCAGGAACATCTGCCAGAACTAGACTCATAGTGGATTCCCTGCAGGGAGGCCTCAAACAACTGGTACAGCAACCCACAAGAGACAGGGCTATCCTAGATCTAGTACTGACTAACAAAGAGGATCACAGATCTCCATGTGAAGGTCACCTGGGGGCCAGTGACCATCACATGGTATGGTTCAATTTGCTACTACATCTAAATCATCCCATTCCAAGGCAAAAATATGGGACTTCAGAGGAGCTGACTTTGATAAGATGGCCAACAGAGTTAAGCTAGCCCTGGCAAAAGAAACACAGGTGAGGAGGTACAGGCAAAGTGGGCAAGCATTAAGGATACAATACTTGAAGCAACATCCCATTGTGTTAGACAGAAAGAAGTAGCAAAGAAGAGAAACCACTTTGGTTCTCAAATACAGTAGCAGAAAAGGTCAGAGCCAAAAGGCTGGCCTTCAGGAAATATAAGGAACACAGCGGGATGAAGATAGGGAGGCATACCAAACTGCCCTAAGGGAAGCAGGTAAGGCAGTAAGGCAGGCAAAGTCCCAAACTGAGGAAACACTAGCACAAACAGTAAAGAAGGTGACAAGACTTCTATAGATACATTAGTGAAAGGAGAAAGTCCAGAGGGGTATTGCTAAGCTTAATGGAGAAAAGGGAGCATGTGAGGAGGAGGACCCTGTAAAGGCATCTATCCTAAATAGATACTTTTGCTCAGTATTTACTGAAGAGAAGGTAGGGCAGGGCCCACAGCTCAGCATCATGGACACAGGGGAGGGAGGTGAGCACTACTCCCTTCACAAAAGAAAGGTCCTACAAGAGCTTGCTAAGCTCAGGTGGATAAGGCAATGGGACCTGATGGCATACATCCCAGGGTACTTAAGGAGCTAAAGGAGGAACTAGCAGAGCCATTAGCAGAATTGTTTAGTGAGTCTCTGAACACAGGAGAGGTCCCAGAAGACACGAGAAGGGTTCATGTGATCCCGCTCCACAAGAGTGGTAGCAGGGAGGAGGCGGGAACTACAGACCAGTCAGTCTTACCTCAGTAGTGGGCAAGATTATGGAGGCACCTTAAGGAAAGGATAGTGCAACACTGGAATCCATGGGGCACAGGATCCAAGACAGCATGGGTTTACAAAGGAAGGTCCTGTCAAACTAATCTCATAGATTTCTTTGACTGGTAACCAGAGTGGTGGACCAAGGGGAGCAGTTGATGTCGCCTACCTTGACTTCAGCAAAGCTTTTGACACTGTTCCACATAGAAGATTGATAAATAAGCTAGGTAGGCTCGGGTGGGTCAGAAGTTGGTCAACTGGGTGGCAAACTGGTTGACTGGCAGAAAACAGAGAGTGGTGGTAAATGGTATACAGTCAGAAGAGATGCAAGTCACAAGTGGGGTACCTCAGGGATCAGTCCTGGGGCCAGTCCTATTCAACATCTTCATTAGTGACCTCGCAGATGGACTAGAGGGTAAGGCTTGTCTGTTTGCAGATGACACCAAGATCTGCAACAGAGTAGATGATCCAGATGGGGTGGGCAGAATGAGAGAATCTGGATAAACTAGCAAAATGGTCAGAAGAGTGGCAACTGGGATTTAATGCAAAGAAGTGCAAAATCATGCACATAGGGAAGAAAACCCTGAAGCCACTTATAGGCTGGGAGGGAGTTGCTGGCAGTCACAAAGGAAGAAAGAGACTTGGGCATCATCATCACTGATGACCTAAAATCATCAAACAGACCTCTAAAGCAGTAAGAGTGGCTAGGGGTGTTAGGGTGTATTAGTAGGGTATCACAAATCGTAAGAGGGAGGTAATAATCCTCTGTACAAGACATTGGTTAGGCCCATCTGGAGTACTGCAGCAGTATGGAGGCCACACCTTCACAAGGACATTAACCAAATTGAGGCAGTCCAGAGAAGGGCAACAAAATGGTGCAGGGACTGCATCAGAAGACGTATGAGGACAGATTAACGGAGCTCAATATGTATACCCTTGAGCAAAGGAGGGAGAGGTGATATGATCGAGACATTTAAACACCTTAAGGGCACAAACAAGGTGAAAGAGTCTAACATGTTTAAATATAAGAAAAATAGCAGGACAAGAGGACACAGCATGAGATTAGAGGAGGCGATTAAGGGGAATGTGGGAAATTCTTTTTCACAGAAGGGTGGTAGATGCATGGAATGGCTTACCACAAGAAGTGGTGACTATGAATACAGTGCAGGGCTTCAAACAGGCATGGGATAGGCATAAGGGAGCAATAGAAATGACTATGAATAGATAGGTCACTGACGGAGCAAAGGCCGATGGCACATTTTTAAGGTAGAAAAAGAAATGGGCAGACTGGATGGGCCTTGCGGTCCTTATCTGCCATCAACTTCTATGTTTCTATGTTTCTATTCTTCCTTCTGCTTTTTTGTACCCTAGACCCCACTCTCCATATCATCAGCTCTGTGTTTACCCTTTTCAGTACACCCTGAATTATATCCCCATGCTTTAAAGTGTTCAATCAGGTCATTTCAACCTTCCATATAACTTCTGTCACAACTGCTATTACCCTTTAACTACTTAAATCGACCAACCGGAATATTATTCATCACATGTCTAGAATGGCAACTAGAAAAGCAATGAATTCCTGTTGATCAGTTTGCAGTAAAGAGTGATATTAAACCACCTTGTATGTTCTTTTTCTTTTTTTTTTATCCAAGTTTTTATCCTCCTTACATCTGGGGCAGCTGTTTCAGGGCAATCCCCAGCCACCCATGCTGGCTATCCACCTCTCCCAGCGAGTGCCCTGGTCAAATGACTTCTCTCAAGTTCTTCTTTTGTGGCAGGGCCAAGGGAGGAGGGTTTTCCTCTCCCCCAGAACATACAAATCTGAGGTGGAACAGGCACTCACCAAGCAGCAAGGCGGGCATGGAAATTGCATGGCTGGGCTTCATGTAGCTCCCCCCAACATCCTTTTTCATACTTTATCTCCTGTCCCACCCCTCCTGTGGAGCTTATGACTTACAAGTGGAGGGTGCCCATCTGCCTCGGCAGTATCCTCCCTTACTTTGCCTCCCTGACTTGCTCTACCCCCAGGCCTCCATCTAGGGGCACCCAGTGCAAGGATGGCAAGCCTCCCCTTCCCGGGTGAGGAGAGCAGTTTCTCTGATACTCAGTCCTCCCCTCCCTGGGAGAGGAGAGCAGTCTCTCTGATACTCAATCCCCCTCCCTGGGAGAGGAGAGCAGTCTCTCTGATACTCAGTCCTCCCCTCCCTGGGAGAGAAGAGCAGTCTCTCTGATACTCAGTCCTCCCCTCCCTGGGAGAGGAGAGCAGTCTCTCTGATACTCAGTCCTCTCCCTCTCTGGCTGATCCCCAACACCCTGAGCCCATCCCTGAACTCAGGTCCCTGGTGTGGCAGGTAGTAAGGTGCTTTTGCAGCACCACAGCCCTCTGCACCACTGGGTCAGCCCATGTATATTCTTTTTCTATAGTCAGATCTTAAAAAGTTCACTTTTTGCAGCTCAACACTTAAGGAAAATTTGAAATGAGTGTTTGTTGTTTCCAAAAAAGTTACACATTCTAACAATTAATCCAAAGAACCTTTCCATATGCAAAATATGTCATTAATAAAATAGCTGTAGAGGTCGATCTTGTTGAGGAAAGGGTTAACTGTCTCCGACAAGTTCAACCCATCCTCCCAGATGATTAGAAAAATGGTAGTGTAAACAGTTCCTTTATTCTTAATGAAAAAGGTATTTTTAAAAAGAAACACATTGTTGGTGAGGACCGATTTTGATAGGATACCCAAAAATTCAAAAAATGGTGCAGGTAAATCCATTTTACTATACAAAGACTCCATTATGGCAGATATGCCCGCTTAAAGAGGTATGTTTGTGTACAGGAATTAGATATCTAAGGTGGCTAACCACCAGTCTACGTGCACATGTAAATCTGCCAAAACTTCTAAGATTTAGGTAGTGTCTTTGATGGAGCCATCTATAGTGCTTAATATTTTAGATTATGAACTTTAGGATGTATAACTGAGTGTGCTTCAACTAGGTTTATAGATTATCCCCACTAATAAAATAAATGAGTTTGAATGCATGGTGGATTTGCATAAATTCTCTTAAAACATGAACCTGAAAGCATTTTACAGTGAAACACCACATATGGAAAGACAGAGTACAAATCAAATGCTAAAACTTAGCACTAACGTTAATTTCCTGTCCTCTACATCAGAAGAGGCAGTATCTAATACCAACCTTACTATTAGTGAAAAAATGTTTGAGAGATCAGCTAGTTGAAAATGCTTAAAGAAAAAATCCATCCCCCTTCCCCCAAGTACTGGTGTCCTTACTTTTTAAAGGGTATGTGAACAGGCATTTCAATGAAATTCACTAATTTGGGACTGTGAAAGTATGACAATTGTACATGAGGAGTAAAGGTGGACATTAAGAACTTGTAAGAGAATGATCAGATAGTGATAAAAAACAACCGGCAAAGGTGGGTCAATTGTCATGCTCAACAAAGGTATGTATGAGTCAGAAATTAAACTGTTATCAGACAAGAAGTATTACACCTGTTTAATTCATAACACCATTAATGACTGTAAAAAGAAAATAGATGGTACTGTATGATCCTTTAATGCACAAGACCATATCTGAACCAATTCATGGCCATCCAATTAGAACATTTATTTAAGGTCTTTCAAGATACACAAGTACTCATTTAATCCCCCCTTTTCATCACATTGTAGCAAACATAGGCTCCCTGACAAGAGCCACTGGCTCCATTTATTGATGAGTATATTAAAACAGTTGCCATCCAGGGTAACTCTTACATAAGAGACACCACTCGAATCCTGGAAGTGTTGGCAGATTATAATGTGCACAGGGATTGGTGATTAGTAGTGGTGGGCGAAGTGGGCTCAATCCACTCCGCAAAGCATTTTGTGGAGCACAGGTGGATTCGTGGAGTACTCTGTAACACGAAGCGGAGTACTTCGCGTTATAATGAGGAATACGAAGTGCATTGAAAACAGCGACTTCGCATTCCTCCGCCTCCACTGGTCACTACTCTTTCAATTTTAAGGCGAAGTACATTGGTGGCAGTTCACTTCGCCTCACTTCGCCTTGTTTTTGAGCTCTGAAGGTGGAATTTGCAGTGATTCATGAGAGTTCAGGTCACATGGGCTCTATATTGATCTGCACAGCCTCAATTTGGAGTAGTATGAGTAGGAAGGAGTAGGAGACAGTGCGCTCTGATAGCTGTCTGTATGAATCTTTTAAAAGCTGTTCAAAAAGCATTTATGCTTTTTTTTTGGGGATCCAACTGTAGTTCATCGATTGTAGGAAACCCTCCTGTGCTCACATCATCGAGCGTTTTTGTTTGTGTGTGGAATTTGAATGTAAATTTACAGCACTGAGTGTGTGTGGTGAAAGACAGTGAAGTGTGTTGTGTGGGGGAGGGGCGTATCTGTGTGTAGATAGATTTAAGTTGGAGAACTAGTAATTTCTTTGTGTTTTGGTTATATTTTTGTTATATAACTAACTGTGTTACTGTACACATAGTAAAATTGTCAGTAATAGTACACATTTTCTTGCTGTTTGTTGTGTGAATGTGGTGCAGCATTTCATAAGGTCAGGTTGTTTAAATTACAAATTTACATTACGTGGCAGTACACTGAACTTTTGCATTTGCATCGCATTCCTCATTCAGCATTGTACACAAAGTGTTCTGCGTTGTGTGTGCAGTGTTGCGTGCATCAAATATAATACACCTTTTAAAATTTGTGACACAGATTAGTGTAAGTGCAACTAAGTGTAGCAGTGTGAATCTGCTATCCACTTCAGCTGCCTGATTTTGTACTGCGATCATGTTCTCTGTTCTTGGTTTTGCTGCTTGTAGTGCCATAAAAATCAGCACTGTCTGTATTCAGTGCTCCCCACCACCCCCCACTTTAAAAAGGTATTTTTTACCAGACTGGATTGTTTTTGTGACCCCATCAGCACCACTGGTTACTGAAGTTGTTTTAATTCCGTGACAGTGTCACAGTACAGTAGTCTCTTATCTGTTGCTGAAGCCACAGTTGTTTATTTTGCTTCACATCCAGCCAGCGTCCCTCCAGTCAGAAAGTGAACATATCAAATTCTGAATTTGGTAATAATATTTGTGGTTGATCCCCCAAAATTCCTGCAAAGAGACGTGCAAGTAAAGTTGTTTCTAGCCATGGCAATGTTGGCAGTAAGAGGGTCTGTGGACGTGGTAGTAGTACGCGGATGGAGAAATGCATTGCTGATACGAGGAAAGGTATTTCTCCTGCAATGTTTTTTACAGTCCAATCAGTAACTTCCCTGATAGTTGGAGGAGATTATGTTTTCCCAGCCGGTGGTGTTAGTGTTACTGGTGTTAGTGGTGGTGGAGGTAGTATTAGCATTGTTGCATCAAGTTCTAATTCCGACCAGTGTACCATATCCAACATATTGAGTGTGAAGCAGTGCAAGTGAGTGACAGCGTAGATGATGTCATACTTCCCAGTAACATCCCATTAACTGAACCTGCTTCTGATGATCATGTCAATGATAGCATACAATGTGATATTCTATCCACCGTGGCACTTAACGTCACGCATTTTCCATGCAGTGATTCACAGTGTGGTGAAATAATATCAGATGATGGTGGTGTAGATGCTGATGATGAATGTGATGATGCTGATGATGATGATATTGCTGTTGTTGCAACATGCAGTCCACATGCTAGCATCCAAGCAGAAGATGTGGATGTGTGTCAGAGTGACGTTGATGAATATTATGATGATGTAATTGACCCCAGTTGGGAACTGGAGAAAAAGAAATTAAAAGTGGCTGTGTCTGAATCTGTTTGCAGGAACACCCCATGTAAAAACTTGTGATTTATTGGTTTTAGTGGATGATGATGATGATGATAATGACGACCCAGTAATCAATATGATAGGTAGTCGTGGTGGTCAGTTGCAGTCAAGCTGTGCACTGCCAGAAACATCACGTGCCCCCCCCCACTTCAGTGCTTAAAATAACAGACTTAAATAAGCCACATCATCATGGCCATGTTAAAAGCAGAGCATCTCACTCCCTTGTTTGGGATTTTTTGTTCAAGATGCAAATGATGATTCAGTTGCAATCTGCCATGTTTGCCATGTGCATGTGAGTCGAGGTAAAAAGGGGAGCCTTCTTGGGACAGGAGGACAGCATACACATCTTATGAATAGGCACTTGGCTCTGTGGACCCAGCACAAGCTGGCAGCTAATACCAGACTGGGGGGTTCACTCGTATCACCGACAACCATAGCCAGCATGTTATCCCCTTCCATGACTGTTAATCCCAGTAGGAAATTAAATGTGTGCAGTAGTATGATAATAAGAGCAGAGGATTACTACAGGCATGATGAGGTGGAGAACCATAATGACTTTGAAATGTTGTCCAGTGCTGGTGAGAGTAGCAGGTTTTGGTGGTGGTGGTGGTGGTGGTGAATGCAGTATGTCTAGTGCAAGTGGTACATCTACCCCAGTTGGCAAATCTGGAAAAATAACATAATTTCTGGGTTTGTCATCATCACCTGTGCAACCATCTTCATCAAATGTCCACACTCCACCCCCTGCCAATGCCATTCATCACAGAGCACAACCATTTGTGACCAACAACACACCATGTGTAAAACGTTTAAGTCAGTCCACGTTACAGAGTGTTTTTGCGCATAAGATGAAGTACCCCCAATCATACAGTGTCATGTGAACTTAATGCTGCTGTAGTGGAAATGCTGGCAATTGATCTTTGCCTTCTCCTTTGTGGAGAATTCTGGGTTCCGGCGGTTTGCTGCCCATGCCTGTCCAAAATGGAAAGTCCCATCCAGGACATACTTTTCTACCCGTGCTGTTCCCGAGTTGTTCCACACTGTCTCAGACTCTGTAAGACATGCCCTTCAACATTCCTCCTCTCCATTCATCCATTTAAGTATGGATATGTGGACAAGTGGCAAAACAGCGGGAAGTTCATATCTGTGTATAACTGTACACTGGGCGCAGGTGCCGGGGGTTGTTTGTGATGCTGGTAGTGTGAATAATCAGTGCAGGAAGGTGGATTGTCGCGGTAGCAATCTTCCTGGAATTTGCCAGTATGCAACAATTGCTATGCGCAGTGTGACCTGTTCACACACTGGTGAGAACATGTTGGACATGGTACTGACTGAAATTGACAGATGGCTAAACCCTCTGTCCCTGAGAGCTGGGTTCATAGCTAGTGACAATGGGTCAAATGTGGTGAAATGCATCACGAATGGTTTTAAATCTTGTGGTTCAGGAGTTTCTGCAGCACCCTGACATAAAGGAAATGCTGACCATTGTACGACGTATCTGCTCTCACTTTTCAAGATCTGGAAAAGCCCGTGACCAACTGCGGCAGTTGCAGATACAAAATAGCCTGCCTCAGCACCGCTTGAAGCTGGAAGTTGTCACCCAATGGAACTCCACATTATACATGGCAGAGAGGCTGTATGAACAATACAAAGCCATCACAGAATATCTTGTTATTCACACTAGCCGTGACAGTTCTGAGGCTTCCATGTCTATGACGACTGAACAGTGGCGCCTCATGGTCTCTGTAATAACAATTTTGTGGCCTTTTGAACATGCCACACAGGCAGTGAGTGGCGAGTCTGCCTCCATTAGCCAATCAATTCCACTGCTGCTGGTGCTGAGGCAGACATTGGTGAATGCACAGCATAGCCTTGATGTTGCCGGAGATGGTGGTAGCAGTATATTGCTGCAACACATGCTGACAGTATTCAACCAGAATCATCACATTGTGAGCATTCAGAGTAGTGACAACTTTGCCATGGCAACAATGCTGGACCCATGATACAAACGTGGAATTGCATCAGTACTGGAGGGAGGGCCTGAACAGGTAAAAAATATCAGTGGTCAACTGGTTCGCTTGGTTCATGAGGCACAGAAGTCACATGCCAAGGTTCGCAAACCTCAGCAGCATAATCCAGCTGAAGGTGTAGTTGGAGGACCAGCAAGCATATCATGCAAGAGTGAGGGGACTGTAGCTCCTGGTGGTCTGTCATCCGAAGTGGTTGGTGTCAACCCACTTTGGGGAGCTTTGTCCCAAGTGGGTATTTGTGCAATCAGTGATGCTGGGTAACAGGCTGATGCATCAACAATCGGACTTAGTGCGGCACAGAGAATGGTTGAGTCATATTTGTCTGAAAACAGGCATCTGACAATAAGTGAAGATCCTCTTTTGTACTGCAGTGGAAAGATCAGTGAATGGCCAGAGCTGACTGCAGTGGCACTGAAGTACCTCACATGCCCACCCTCCAGTGTAAGTGTTGAGAGGGTATTCAGCTCAGCAGGTGCAATAGTCAGGAATCGTCGGACAAACCTGTCTCCTGCAAATGTTAGTTTGCTAACATTCATTAAAATGAATGAAAGGCACATACCAGCACAGACTGCAACCTTGGTATTCGTACCCTGGCCTAGTCATGGTGGTCTTGGTGATGTGGAAATGGAGCATCCTGGTGGCACTGGCAGTGGCTGCCTGAAACGGCCCCACCACTGACGTAGATGATGACACAATGGAGAAAGAATTTCCCAGTGGTCAGACTTCAGACATCGATGACTGTGAGGGTAGTTTTCTTTATGAGGATGATGATGTGGGTAATGTTGGCAGGTTTTAACTGCGGTATTTAAAAGGTGGTGTACCCCCCCCACCTCGGACCACCACCACCGGAACTGATGTTATCAAAGTCTGCTGTTACCATGAGTCTGTCTGCCCCCCCCCATGGATCACCACCACCACCACCACCACCGGGACTGATGTTATGCAAGTCTGCCACCAAAAGTCTGTCTGCCCCCTTGCAGACCACTACCACCACCACTGGGACTGATGTTATCCAACTCTGCTGCCACCATGAGTCTGTCTGCCCCTCCACGGACCACCACCACCACTGGGACTGATGTTATGCAAGTCCACCACCATAAGTCTGTCTGCCCCCCATGGACCACCAGTCCACCAGTGCACCACCACCACCAGCTTCTTAATATTTAAACCATAAAGTGAGTATGTGCATTCATGTTTGTTATGCTGCCTCACTTCTTTAAGTTGTCTGTTTTGTTTTCTGTAGCTTTTCAGAGCCGCAGTGGCAAAACACATACAGTACACTTCTTTTGTTTCTTTTACAGGAGAACAAAAACAGGCTCCATCGCTATTACTCATTGGGAAGGATGCTGTAGCTATATTGTACAGAGAGGAACTGATGAAGTATGAAGATTTTATTTCATCAGTTTCATTGCTTTGTAAAGACTGCTGCAAATATTGCACACAACAGGTTGTCTTAGTAGTTGACAAGATGTGTCTCTGAAATGTAACTTGACAATAGGGATTGAGATTTGAGAACCAGGGAGGGATACATAACAATAAAGTTGTAACTTTTAAGAAGTCATTCATTTCTTTTTTTGGGAAAATTTGCAATACTTTGTTGTTCTGTCAAAGTAGCCTTATCCCAAAAAGTTCTTCTACATCAGGCACACCCCTCCCCTGACCCGAGCTTGGGCACACATGCAACATGCAGAAGTCGTTTCATCCGTTGACCATGACCATCATTAACAACTGGACTCCAGAAGGATGCTGATGAAATCTGTGAAGAAGTAAAAAAATAAGAAACCATTACAGACAAAACTGAAAATATGATTCCCCCCCACCCCCCAAAAAAAGAAATACTTACTTTCATGTGCTTGAGAGTTATCCATTTCCATTTAAGTGCAAAAAATTCTCATTGAGCACTGGCATGTGCACAGCAACAGTCTGAAGTCACCTGCGTGATGCAGAACAATAGCATGAGTACATGTCCATGTCAAGTTCAACCCCCCTCATCATCACCTACAAAATACACAACCATATATCTATATATATCTACTCACCATGGCTACTATTAGTGTACATCCAAAGGGCACGTTTCAATCCAGTTGAGATGATCACATTTTCATTTGGTGGAATCATCTCGCACAACACATTGGACCAGCAACACGAACCTCACAGTCATCATTTTATACTGGGGACGGGGTATGTGCTGAAACAGTCTAATTTCACTTCATTACCACTTGTCAATTTTCTGCACACAAGGAGGATGCACTGTGGACCTGCAGAAAAAATCTAGGACTCTGTGCCACCACTGTGCGCATGACTGAGTGCACCATTAATTCTGGGGGACTTCGTATGTGCTGAAACAGTCTCTTTTCACTTCGTTACCATTTGTCATTTTTCTGCACACAAGGAGGATTCATTGTGGGCCTGCAGAAAAAATCTGGGGACTCTGTGCTACCACTGCATGCATGACTGAGTGCGCCATTAATTCTGGGGGACTTTGTATGTGCTGAAACAGTCTCTTTTCACTTCGTTACCACTTGTCAATTTTCTTCACACAAGGAGGACGCATTGTGAACCTGCAGAAAAAATCTGGGGACTCTGTGCCACTTTTGTGTGTTCTGTGATTGTTGCTGTGAGCTCATAGTCATGATGTCATAGTGACATTTTTACTATTAAAGCAGCATTGCAAGAATGTCCTCACAGTTCTGAACTGTACTTTTTAATGCTACTTTAAATTGCCGCAGCAACCACTACTTACATGTGTCATCAGTAACTTGAATGATATGATTCTTCTCACAATTTATGTCTGCTTCTCTTACTCCTACTCTTTTTCACGTATGAAAATAAAATGAGCATGTCTTCAATATTGTTCCGACCAGCTTTGTATTTATTTGCAGCTGCTTTTCAATAACTATTGTTCCGTGGAGTCATTTAAAACACTGACTGATGCATAACTGTTAGTTAACAACAGAAGTTATATATGACAACTACTTGATGTGATGGAGAAAAGCAGAGGAAAACAATGACAAAGACCTGGTCACACTCACTGTCAGCAGCACCAATTTAAAAAAAATGCTCCTTTCATTATTTCACACATGAAAAAAGGTAGTACAGCACACTCAACTACTGCAAATTATCGTATCATTCCAGTCAGTCAGGATGTAAGTAAAGGAAGTTGCAACATAGCATTAAAACATATAGGTCAGAGTTATCAACAGATTGTTGCGCTGCTGCTTTACAGACAGTCACCACATTACGTAGTTATGGTGATGCACATAAACTAATATGTGGGGGCATTACTGCCACTGGAATATTTCTTTCTTCACAGAGTGCAATATATGTCTGTGAAAACCACCCATAATTTCATTACAGTGAGTCACATGATGGAGGAATTAACAATCTGAAAAGCAACCCACATCTGTGCCACTCTTCCTCAGCAACGTTAAGATGTGATGGCAGGGGGGAGCGCAGGTGCATGCTCCACTATGCTGAATGTCCAACAGCTATCCCAAGCAATGTTTCCTAATGTTATAAGGTTCACTTTGTGGTGAAATGTGGGATGTTTCCACTACCAAGGCTCTTAGAAACATAGAAACATAGACTTTGACGGCAGATAAGGACCGCTTGGCCCATCTAGTCTGCCCATTTCCCTACCTACAGGATAGGCCGCAGATCCTAGTTAACCAACAGCCTATTTCTTCCTACCCCCCACAAGAATTGCCTCATGTCTGTCCCATGCATTCTTGAATTCTCCCACAGTTTTAGACCCCACAACCTCCTCAGGAAGGCTGTTCCATGCATCCACTACCTTCTCTGTGAAGTAATACTTCCTCACATTGCCCCTGAACTGCCCCCCTCTATCTTTAAATTGTGTCCCCTTGTTCTTGCATGTCTCTTTTTCTGAAAGATGGTACCCTCTTGGACTTTATTGATTCCACTGAGGTACTTAAAAGTTTATATCATGTCCCACCTCTCCCTTCTTTCCTCAAGGGTATACATATTAAGCTCCTTTAGTCTCTCCTCATACGGCTTCTCTTGCAGACCCTGCGCCATTTTAGTTGCCCTCCTCTGGACTGCCTCTATCCTGTCTATGTCCTTGCAGAGATGGGGTCTCCAGAACTGGATGCAGTACTCCAGATGGGGTCTCACCAACTGTCTGTAAAGAGGGATAACAACTTCCTGCTTTCTGCTGCTGATGCCTCTCCCTATGCATCCCAGTATACCCCCAGCCCTCCCTACTGCCTTCTTACATTCCTTGCTAAACTTAAGGTCATCTGATATGATTACCCCCAGGTCTCTTTCCTTTTTTGTTGTTGTTACTACCTCCCCCCCCCCCATTGTGTATTCTTCCACTGGGTTCTTGTTTCCCAGGTGCGTTATTTTGCACTTCTTTGCATTGAATCCTATCTGCCATACTTCTGACCATTCCGCCAACCTTGCCAAGCCCCTTCTCATCCTTTCCATGCCTCCTTGTGTATCAACCCTGTTGCAGATCTTTGTGTCATCTGCAAAGAGGCATACTTTTCCTTCCAGTCCCTCTACAATGTCACTTATGAAGACTGGACCCAATACTGAACCCTGCGGTACCCCACTAGTAACCACCTCTTCTTGCTGGAAACGTGGCCACACATTTCACAATAAACTGACCATTAACATAAAGAAACATTCACAAGCCTGCACATTCCGATATTCACTGTAAGGAGCATGCACACGTGCTCTCCCTGCCATCATGTCCTAATGTTGCTGAGAAGGGAGGCAGAATGTGGGCAGATTTTCAGAATGGGAATGCCTCTGTCACATGACTCACTGTAATGCATTTATGCATTGTTTTCAAAAAAATGTACTGCACTATGTGGTGCAAGAAAGATTCCCCTGAAAGGGAAAATGTGTATGATTTAATAATAACAAACAAAAAACACACAACAAAAGTACAACACAGTAGTGGGGTTGGGTCAGGGGTGGGGGTGGTGTGGGGGCAGAAAACAATACCTGGACTTATTATGGCTGTGAGATGCCATGGTGGTCCAGCTGCAGGTGCAGCACTGAAAATATTTGCTGCTGCTGTGCTTCCACTGTGGTAACCTGCTGCTCCAAATTAATGAAATGCTTGTTGTTTTTCTCCATTGCTGCCCACACCAGGAGGAGGTCAGACTGGCTAACAGGGACTGTGCCGTGGTCCACTGCAGTGGGTAATCCAGGTATTGGGGCTGGTGGTGGACAGGGTGGTGTTGGTGGTTGTGGTGGAGGTGGTGGAGCACCTGATGTAGCCCTCCTCCTCCTCCTCCTGCTACGGCGGTGACTGCTGTGAGGCACATCTCCAACCCCAGCAGCACCCTCAGCCACTGCCACAGAAGGGCCAGTAGGTGGACACATGGACCCTTCTGTGGCAGCCTGCCACTCTGCCTTGTGGTGATTCATCATATGGGTGCACTGGCCACCGGTCCCCAAATGTGTCCTAGGGGGACCACGGCGTACCAGCACACCACACACATGGCACTGCACCACTGTGTTGTCTCCCCCCACACAATTAAAAAACTCCCACACTGGGGAGCTGTGGGAGAGACCAGACACAATACGCACTTGGAGGGCACAAGTCCCACCACTACCCACTATTGCCAGGGCCACCTTCTGCGGCTGTGGAGGTGTTGGAGTGGGTGCTGCTGGAGCCCCAACAGCTTCTGCTAGTGGTGGTGGTGGAGAAGGTGAAGAAGGTGGCAAGTAACAGCCACGGGTGGCACTGGTGCTGCTTCTGCTGCTCCTGTTGCTTCCGCGGGGGAAGCAACACTGGCCAGGATTCTGGAGCGGTCCAACATAACACGATGGGTCCCACCCCCCATGGGTCCGTACTCTTCCCCTCCAAACACTCCCACGTACCAGCTACTCGCCTTTCCTGACTCCAACCTGACCCTCCATCCTCTTGGGTCTATGGGACGACACACACAAACACACAGACAGTGGACACACACACACACATGTACACATACACACACACACACACACACACACACACACACACACACAGTCAGTCACACACACAAAACAAAAACAAAATTTGCTAACCAAAAAAACACTAACACAATACAAACACTAAATAAAATAGCTTTTAAAAAAGCTGTTTGAATTGGATTGGCAGTAACGACTCCAAGAGCCAAGCAAACTCCTCTCACCAAACAATTTTGCTTTCTCCCTGTACAAATGCAAAGGAGAAAGTGAAACTGCTTCACTGACTCACTTCCTTCCTGCCTCGCTAAAGCATGTGACTTACAGTGCTGCAGGTCATGTGACATGCCTATTTTCTTCTCACTTCGCCTTACTTCACATTAAGGCATAATGAGAATGCGAAGTGGTAATGATAACGTGAAGTAAACACTTTACGAAGTCCACTTCGCGTTGTGCTCCACAGACGTGAAGTGGTCACTTCACTTCTACTTCATGGGCGGATTTATAATTCGCTGCATCTTTAGTGATTAGCCACCTTAGATATCCACTCCCTGTAAACAAACATACCTCATCATGAGGGTACGTCTACTGTAACGGACTCTTTGCATAGTAAAGCAGACTTACCTATACTGTTTATTGAATTTTTGGGTAATCTAACAGAATTAGTCCTTACCAATAATGTCTTCCTTTTGAAAGATACTTTTTTCATTCAGAATAAAGGAACAGTGATGAGTACAGCCTTTGCACCTAACTATGCTACCATTTCTCTAAATGTCTGGGAGGAAGGGACGATCTTGCCTAAGACAGTTAACCCCCCTTTTTTTGACAAGATCAACCTCTACAGATGTTTTATTGATGACACCTTTCTCATATGCCAAGGTACTTTGGAGGAATTGTTAGAATTTGTTACTTTTTTGGAAACATCAAATTCTCATTTAAAAATTTCCTTATGTGCTGATTTGCAAAATGTGAAATTTTTAGATCTGCCAATAGAAGAAGTTCATGTGGGGGGAGTTAAAATCAGCTTTAATGCAAATCAACTGACAGGAATTCATTGATCCACTATCAAAGTTGTCATCCTCGATATGTGATGAATAATATTCCTGGCTGTCAATTTATGAGGTTAAAGCATAATAGCTGTTGCTACAGATATTATACAGAAGGTAGAAATGAACTAATTGAATGATTTAAAGCACAGGGATATAACTCAGAGTGTACTGAAAGAATAAACAGAGTTGACATTCTGGAGAGTTGGTCTCTGCTACAAAAAAGCAGAAGGGAGAATAATATAGAAACATTTCTCAATTTTGTTACCATTTTTAACTCCCAGGTGTCCATTTTGAAAACAACATTGGAAAAGAACTGGTCAGTACTCCAGGCTGAGCATAGATTGGACATATATACTGCACAGCCAACACACATCACATAGAGGAGAGGCAAAAACATCAAAGACATGCTAGTACATAGCCTCCATCAGTTCAGGCAGTCCTCAGGAAGGAGTAAGGTTGTTACTCCTGCAATCCAGAGGTGTGAGAATTGTATGTTTTGTCCACATATCCAATGTACCAACATTTGTACCCATCCAGTGACACAGGAAAATATTGCGGTATGAGAGTTTATTACTTGTAGGACTGCATCAATAGTATATGTAGTGGTATGCTTGTGCAGTACTTTTCATGTGGGTACTCAAAATATGCACTGGTGAACTTTTGAAAAACACTGAAAAGGGTTATCAAGAAAATGTGTTGACTGTTCATGCTGGAAAATATTGTTTATGCCATGTTTTTAAATTCTTGTGACTTCCGAAAGTGTCCTTTGGCATTGGGGGAGGGAATCTGTACAACAAATTGCTGAGAAGAAAAACTTTTGGGTAATACAAAATACATGCACGAAACTTGGGGTTAAAGGAGCTTTTCAGTTGAGTCCTTCATTGATATAAAATTGTGATATTTCTGTATTTCATGTATGTGCCATATTAAACACAGTGCATATTAGCTACTGTATTCAGTTTAGTTTGTATGTTTTAAATTAAAGCAGTACAGATGAGTTACTTGATATTAGTTTAGCTTATGAACATAACATTTCAGGATGTGAAAAATAATATTTTTTGTCTTTGTACCTCTTTCTTCCCCCTTTCCTTTTTCCATTCCTCATTTTTGATGTTTCTGCCTTCCTTTTCAACCTGTTTATGTTTTAGCCTCCCCCATATTATACTGTCACTTTGTATACATGATAGGGTTGCAGTCATACCCTTATAGTTAGGGTTCAACATTCACATCTATGTTAAACTTGAAATTTTGCACTTTAATAACTTTGCAACTGTTCAAGTGATTTGCATTAAATTTTGCATGCAACATCAGGGACCAAAGATCTCTTTATGTGGCAAGCTTTGTTCCAGTCGGGGATATGGAGTGTCACAAAATCTGAAAATTACCATTTTTTTACTTCTTTGTCATACCACTGTGCGACAATGGCTTGGGATTTTGGTATGAATATTTTAGGGTATATAGGTCTTGGGTCATAGATGTGCCTTTTGAGATCTAGTGAAAAAATATTAATCGGTTCAAAAGTTATTACATTTTTAAATTTCCCATTATTTTCAAAGGGAAAAATTAGATGTGAGTCTCAAAAAAGGATTCTTTTGAGATCACGTGATGCAGCCTTCTGAACAGTAGCTTCTGTGGGAGCTCTCACCTACCTCTCCTCTATCCCAACTAAAAAAAAGTTTAAATTAACTCTCAGAGTACAATCTCTCTACTAGTCTCTAGTAGTACGTACCGGGCTGTTCTCCTGTAATTTCAGGCGCAATTAGCTCAAGAATGAAGGCGGAGATGCATCCTGCTCTCCCGAGGCATACACCACCTAATACGCCAGTGAAGGTCCTGAAAAAAGCAAAGACACAGTTGGGTGTAGCTGGGAAGAGCTCAGCAGGTTGACAGGAGCAGTTACCACTCACCTTGGATAGAGTCCTCAAAGAATTTCTTCCTTTCAGGGAAGAGATGAGATCCCTGAGCAAAGATGTCAAGAATATTTCCTCCACTTTGGAAGATTTATCCAGGTGCCCTGGGGATTGTGAAGCCCACATTGTATCTACGGAGAGATGGCTGGACAAAGTGGACCCAGCCCTGGTGGAAACCAGGCAAAAACTCACCAAGCTTGAGGTAAAAATCGAAGATCTAGAAGGGCGCAGTTGCCGAAATAATGTTGTAGTTATTGGGCTTCCAGAGAAAGAAGAGGGTGGCAACCCAGTCCTCTTTGCACAAAATTTCATGGAGAAGCTGGCAGGGCCCTCACCCTTTGGAGTGGCCTACATTGTGGAACGTGCGCATTGTGCTTCAAAACCTGTCCTCCCACCAGGCTCGCAACCCAGAACTTTTATTGTTTAATTTCTCAATTTTCAAGAAAGACAACACTTCTTGGCCAAGTTAAAAGAAGTTAAGGAAGTACAATGGGCAGGGAAGGTGATCCAGGTGGCTCAAGACCTCCCATTTTCTGTACACCAGAGAAGGGCTACCTTCCACAAAAAGGTCTCGAAGCTCCTGGAAGCAAATATTTGCTTCAGGATGTTATACCCTGTGATCCTCCAGGTCTCCCTAGATGGTAAATGGAGCTTGTTTGATGATACCAAGGTGGCAGAGGATTCATTTACAAAGTCTCTACCTAACCTGTTTTGAGATGGCTGAAGTGCCTCTGCGAGGTGGTTGGGGTTGTTGTGGTTCTTAGCTAACAAGGAACTATGAGTATATGCTGATCTGAAAGGCTGGCTGCAGTAGTTTCAGAGACTTAGACTCTTCCCAGACTCACTGGAGTGCCCAAGATGGCTTAAATGGACAATTTATTTATTTTTTTCTTTCACGCATAAGAACTGAGGGAGAACTGCCACCAGAGCCAGGTTCTTTTGTTTACCATACCTTTACATTTTCCCCCATTCCAGGAAAAGACTGCAACTCCTTCTCCTAATTTGAATGATTTCTTTGGGGGGGCACAGTTTTTGCTCTCAATGTTTTTTTGGTTGACCCAGTGTGCCCCATAGACATATGGAGATTACGGTACATTGTCCCCAGAGTCATTAGTTACAGGGGCATGCTGGTTTGCTATCTGGTGGCCTGGGGGCCATGGGGAGGGGGGTTGGTGGATGTTCAAGTTCTCCTGGTTTTAAGTTACACAGGAGGCCAACCTGGATAACATGTTACAATACTGCTCCTTAGGCTTCCCTCTGTGGGGGGGGACACACTTTGCTAGTGGCAGTGACAGTCACATTGCCCCTTATGAGATTTAATGGGAAGCTCACTGTTGGTGGTTATCTGGAGCATGAGGGGAGGGGAATTTTTTCAAATTGCCCTACCATTTGCTCTGGATGGCAGAGGGATTGACTCAAAATGAATAGGGGGATGAGGGGATGGAGCGGGAAGTGTATTGTTGTACTGGACACATCATGTACAGTAAAGTGATGTTTGGGGGAGGGCAGCTTTTGTCCTTTTGCATATAGTGTTCTTAAATATTGAGCTGAGTTGTGTTTCAGGTTTTTGGGGGAGAGGTGTTGGGGAAGTTTGGGGGAGGAGGGTATATGGGGTCGGGGTTTGGGGACAAGGGGGGGAAGACATGGCTTTGCACTGGGAGACAAAGACCGTCACAGATACCTGCTGGGTTGACTGGCCATCAGTTTGGCAATTTAGATACTGTTGGGTATGTAATGGCAGCTCCTAAAAGTTTTTTTCACCTGGAAAGTGCATGGTGCCAGAAACAAAACTAAGAGGTACCAAGTGTTTACACACCTGCAGCTTCTCAGATCCGATATCTCCATGCTGCAAGAAACCCACCTGTTAGGGAAAGAAGGGGACATATTCCACTGCCAGTTCATAGGCCAAGTCTTTAGCATAGGGGACAGTACCCAAAGCAGGGGGTAGCTATTTTATTCGCTCACCGAATTCCATTCACATGTGAATAGGTGGAGAGTAACCCAAAAGGGAGGTTCACCTTGATCAAAGGCTGCTTGGAAAGAACTACTGTGGTTTTGAGTAGTAAATAGGGGCCTAACGCAGATACTCCCAGCTTTTTTTCTGAACCTTTGCAGACTCTAGCTCCATTTGTCGAATATCCTATTATACTTGGAGGTGATTGGAACCTTCCATTCTCCCCAGATCTAGACAAATCAGGATCTACCCGAAAAGGGTTGTCGTTGGCCCAGAGGTCCATCAGGGAACTTATGGATCGTCTGGTGTTGTGCAACCCCTGGAGGGTTCTGCACCCCATGACCAAGGAATTTACCTTTAGGTCAAGTTTGCATAAAACCCATTTCAGGACTGACTACTTTTTAATAAGTCTTTCCCAATTAGTGGGGATAATGGAGGCAAAAATTTAACTGGGGGTATTATCTGATCATTCTGTTTCCTGGTGTTCTCTGACTTTGTCCAATGATCTTCCCAAAGAATCAGTGTGGAAACTGAATAACCAGGTGCTCAAAGATAGAGAGAGATTGTAGACCTCATTACTCAGGAAATTGAAATTTTTACGGGAGCGAATCTGCACTTCACTGCTTGGCTGGATTTTGAATGGGGGGGCCTTAAAATGTGTTTTAAGGGGGGTGTTCATCAAGTTAGCCTCATGGAGGAAAAGAAACAGAGATCAGAAAGCCTTATCTCTGTTGAAGGAAATTCGCAGACTAGAGGATTCTCTGTCCTCTGCCTCACCTGAAGTAGAACACATACAACTGCTTAGTCTTAGGGACCAATACTTAGGACTTCTTAGAGAAAAAGCAGAATATGCCATTTTAAAAACAGGCACAAGACACATAGACCAAGGGGAGAAGGCAGGGAGACTTCTAGCCTTGAGGCTTGAAAAGACAGAAGCCTCCAGAATTGTGAAAGGAATTGGGTCTCTATCGGATGGGTCCCTAACCCTCTCCCCTAGAAAAATCACTGGGGAATTCGCAAACTATTATAAGACCCTCTACAGCCCCATGAGGAACTTACCAAACTCTGAGACAGTCTGAGACTACCTAGCTCCTATTCTCCTCTCATCTTTACTGCCTGAGCACCAAGAGAGGCTGACTGCCCCCATCTTAGAAAAGGAAATATCTGCAACCATTTCAACTTTGTCATCAGACAAAGCCCCTGGACCAGATGGGTTCTCCCTAAACTTTTATAAAATATTCAGTAAAGTGTTATCCCCCTGGTTAAAGAGACTATACGACTGGATCCTAAGTGCCAGTCCTATAGACTCTGCCCTTCTTGAAGCAATCATAATAGTATTACATAAACCAGACAGGGATCCGGAACAAGTTACAAGCTATAGACCTCTCTCATTACTAAACTGAGATGTTAATATCTTGTTGAAGCTCTTGGCTAACAGACTTAATCTTGTGTTACTCCAGATAATGCACCCTGATCAGGTGGGCATCATGTCTGGCCAGAACCCGGCCGACCACTTTAAGAAACTTGCTCATGTCTTCTCCACATCCAGGGATTCAGAAGAGCCTGCTTGTCTGGTGTCACTGGATGCGGAGAAGGCATTTGATAGAGTGGATTGGCAGTTTCATTTCTGTGCTTTGCTGTAATTTGGTTTCCCCTCTAAATTCATCGAATGGGTGGCCTCATTTTATCAGAATCCTCAAGCCTGCATCTATTGCAATGGGTTGTTTTCAGAGCATTTTCCCATCCACTCAGGAAGCCGCCAGGGGTGTACCCTGTCCCCTCTTCTATTTAACATTTATTTGGAACCTCTTCTAGCATTATTGAGGGAACAGGCAGAAGTTCATAGTATTATGGTGGGGTCACAGGAATTCAAACTCTCTGCATATGCAAATGATATTCTGCATTTAAGGTACCCCAGACAATCTATTCCAACTGTCCTTTCTATAATAGATAGCTTTAGTGCTATGTCCAATTACAAAATTAACCCAAGCAAAACAATGGCTTTCCCTTTAAACACTCAGCTTACTAAGGGGGAGATATAGAAATACTAGGTTTGCAATAGTATCCCCGTAAGATCAAGTATTTGGGCCTTTTTTGGCCAGGGAGGAGGTACAGACGAGGAATCTAAATTTGGAACCCCTGCTAAGTGATATCCAACCAGATCTTGGCAGATGGCGGTCCTTAACTATCTCACTATGGGACTGTATCAATTTAATTAAAATGAATGTCCTCCCCAGATTGTTCTACCCCCTGAACATGCTCAACTCATGGATTCCCTTAGCATGGTTCAAAAAAGTCCACTTCATAATTTCCTCTTTTATTTGGAAAGACAAAACTCCTTGTAGGTCTTACAGTAAATTGGCAGCATCCAAGAAGTTCGAAGGTTTGAAATTATCACACTTTAGGAAAGCCAGTTGAATAAGTGTTTGAGATGGTGTGGGCCCAATGAAAGGGACATATCAGATTCATATATTCCAGCATGGGTATTAATGGAGAGAGAACAAATATTAAAAGTTGGGCTATCTCTTGAGGCATTGCTGTTCATATCCCCCACGGCTTTGCCAAAGGGTCTAGCTTCCTCCCCTATTACCACTTCAGTTAGGATCTTTACTCAGCTGTGTTCCTTCCTAGGGCTCAAAAACTCTAGGAGTAGGTTCCAGCCAGTGATAGGGAATTCCAACCTCAAGACTGGAGGGAAATGTATCCCCAAGAACTGGCTACCCCAAATCAAAAGTTCCAAGTTAGGAGATTTCCTCAAACAGGACAACTGCTTGACCTCAACTGAAATCATGGTCAAGTTTAATATTGACAGAGGTCAGGCCTTCAAAGTATACCAACTACATCATGTTCTATTTCAAGCATTGGGAGGCCTGTCACAAGCAAGCAGGGAGGAGGACTGGAAAACTATTTTGGGGCCAGTCTGTGGTAAACCTCATGCTGTCGCACTGCTGTATGCATCATTACTTTCCATGTCCTTGGGGCCCAGTATATAGACCCCAAGTACTGGTCGAAGATATTCCCACAGTTTCAAGGAAACTGGGAAGGAATATGGAAAGATTTATACATTTATATTCCCCAAGATAGACTCTGGTTAACACAATATCAAATCATTAACAATATGTATTGGACCCTGGTGAAACTACATAAGCTGGGCTGTATACCCTCGATTTTATGTACCAGATGTGGGCAGCATGAGGGAACCCTATATCATATATTTTGGGAATGCCCTACCATCAAAAAGCTTTGAGACCGAATCAAAACTAGATCTGACCCCCTACTAGGTCTTGAAGATCTTTTTACCCCAGAAATTTGTGTCTTAGGTTATTTCTCTTCCATTCCAGTGAAGAACCACAGATACCACTTGGCCTTATTATCACTAACCCTTAAAAAGCTGGTCCTTCAGCACTGGATAAATGGTCAGGAAATGTTGTATACAGAGTGGATCCAAGACTTACTGTTTAATCTCAGGGCCGAACAGCTGAAGGCCAGTCTATGGGGCTCCCTGCCACATTACAAGAAATTATGGGAAGGCCTCCACTCTCTCTGTACATTGTAGGTGAGTCCTTCCCCAGGTTTAGATCCATGGGGAGGACTGAGGAATGTAAATAGGGTACCATGTGGTGGATTGTAAAGGAAAGTGCACCATAAGATATCCTAAAGTTGATAGTGCGAAGCCATGAAGAAGGGGGGGGGGATGACTGGTACATGTCATGCTTTCATCTGCATATGTATACTATGTAACCATGTCATGTTATATTTGGAAACTTGAATAAAGTTTGGAATTTAAAAAAAAAATTCTTTGTCGCAAATGGATAATCCTTTGTTGCAAATGAGGAATCTTTTTTCTGAAGTAACCAACACATGTGTTCTGGTAATTGGGACCCATTCTATAAGATTTTGATGTTAGTTTTTTTTTTTATAAATCACTTTCAGATGTGTTTTTGAACATGACAACATCCATTTTCACAAACTGTGAAAAAATAAATCACGAAAAAGGATCCTGTTTCACAATTTTGAAAAAAAGGATTTTCTTTTTTCCACAAATTGCATAAAAGGAAACATGAAACAGGATTCTGTTTCACAGTTTAAGGAAAAATTATTTTTACACAGCTGGGAGGCAGTATAGCGCAATGGGTTAAGGCTCTGAACTGCAGATCTGAAGACCTGGGTTTGAATCTCAAAGCCACCTAGGTGCATACTGTGTGATCCTGAGCAAGTCACTTAACTTCCTTGTGCTTTCAGGTCACATCTGGAAACAAGCCTCAGCTTAGTGTGCGACTCCTGGTTAAGCAATGTTCCCTTTCCTTTTTTTGAAATTTTACTCATTCATATATTGTGTGATCCACTGACCAACTGACTGATCTATTCAGTGGCAGTATTGGTGAACCAGCCAGGATGGTTGAAATTATAACAGAAGCATTTTTGTGCATGCTTTGTGTTTCTGTATTTTTCTGCTCTTAGGGGCATGGGAGGTGGCAATTGGGATGTTGGGGTGCAGCTGGGCATCAGCCGTGACCCAGTAGGGTACCGTTGCAGTGTGTTGAAATAAAAGTATTTTTTTAAATCGTGCCCATATTGTAATATGTTTCTGGTAGTCTAGTGCCCCTCAGATCCCTGATGTTTACATATAATCCCTGGTGGTGTAATAGACCCCCCACTGATCCACAGTCTCCCTGAAGTATAATGATACAAGTGCCTTGGTTCTATAGCACCACCCTGATCACATAATTTCACCCCCAAAAATGTAATAATAGTCCCTGTGATCTGGTGGACTACCCTCACCATCAGGCATTGCCAAGCCACCCCGCTTCCTCACTGTCCCTGCCCCAATCGTATGACTGGCACAGCCCTCTGCTCACCACCATGGCTGGGTGTAGAATGTGCTATGAAGGTGCATCTACTGTATACAATACATGCTCCTGCATAGCACATTTTGTGGTCTGCTGTGGTGGTCAGTGGAGGGCTGTGCTGGTCGCAGGATCGGGGCAGGGATGGGGGAACAGGGTGGTAGGGCAATGCCTGATGGAGTGGGGAGGTTGGGGGATCCATTAGACCACCAGGGACTATTATCACAATTTTTTGGGGTGAGATCAGCAATGGGGGGGTGCACAGGACCAGGCACTTTATCATTATACTCGGGGTGGGATTGGTGGGGAGGTCCACTACACCGTTAGGTATTATATGTAAACATCAGGCATGGGGGAAACTGGACTACAAGGGAAGATATTACAGTATGGGCTCATTTTAAAAAAATACTTATATTTCACCACACTGCAACGGCACCCCGCCAGGTGCCACATCACTAAGGCTGATGCCCAGCTGTGCCCTGACACCCCCACAGCCTCCTTCAATGCCCCATGTCCCATGGACTGTCTTTGAAATGTATTTCTTCACCCCTCCAACATCTCGGCCCATCTAGTGTTGCGTCGGGTGGGGGGAGGGGTCAGGATACATGCACCAATTCCTGCAGATGTGCAAAGTGTTTGGCTCACTTTGCAACCTGTAGTAAACTTGGGGAGTTATTTTGACAGGAAAATCATGCAATCGACACACTGGTCAGACTGAGCACTTTATGCACTTGGGCATTGTGTGCATTACAAAGTACTGCAGGCATTTATAATTTAAATGCACTTTATTTAGAGACTACTATATACCTGGACTGTTTCAGAACTCTTAAGGCGATGCAAAAACAAAGAGTTAATGTGGACTTTCTAATGTACAGTATGGGAAACACACTGGGTTTTAACAGCATGTGTTCTATTTGATTATTTACTTATATTGGTCTTTGAAATATCTTTCTTTGGCATCTGTTTAGGCACATGGGCTGTTATTTAATTGTTGGTCTATTTATTGCTTTACTTATTTAAGTGCAAGTCTTGCATACTTAATTTTTATTGATCATGGTGGTATTTATTATTTTAGGCTCTAGATATGTTTAACAACAGTATTTATAGTGATACAGAAAAGCTGTTAGCAACAACAGGGATATTAAATTACATAGCACTATTTCCCTGTTAAATTATTGACTGATTTGCAGGAGGTTCTTCATTAGATATGCCCTCTTCCAGGAGCAGTATGGAAACAAAAGGATCAGCAACAGGCAAGAGATGAGAGGCACAGGGAATGTGGGAATTTTTAATTAAAAAATCACTAAAGCAATCAGCCTTTGGGACATTAAATAAAATTCAAAATTTGCCAGATTTTAAAAAGGAGGGAAGAAGAAATCACAAAATGAGAAAAATGTTCAATTTCAGCAAACTTGTACCCCAAACTGAGAAATAAATATGATTAAAGCTACATCTGACAAAAAACCAGTAAATTATGGTAAAATTGAATATAAGCCATCAGATGGGGAAGTAATTATAGAAAATACAGTACAGATAGAATAAGATCTGGCCTGAGCCGATATGGCTGCAGCTGAGGAATTTGGGATGAACATGTTGAAAATACCAAAGTTACGAGCCTGCATTTGCAAAATGCAATGTAGACTCATAACTTTGTTGTGTTTTAATCATGATGGTGGATTGTGAGGGAGCAGATTACATGGGCAATTGGGACATGACCCTGGTTGCTACTTTATGATGGATCCAATTTCTCCAACATGCCATCTCAACTCATCCACTTACAGAGTCCCACAGACTGGGTCATTATGGATCCCAAGCACAGTCATCCACTTGGGTCGCATTGTGCATTTCCTCCATCCCCATCTGCATAACTCTGTCCCTCTCAGGGAAGGGGACCATGATTTAAGATTAAGTACAAACAGATTCTCATGAGAGGTGGGTTGTGTAAGTGGTCAGACACTTAGGAGGAAGAGTAGTGGTGATAAATGTCTATTCTTCAAATGCCAATCAGGCAGACTTTTCCTTTTATCTTAGCCAGGCCATAGCAGACACCGGGTTGGGCTCCTGTACCCCAATTATGATTAGGGGTGACAACCACCCAAGAGCCAGTGCTATGTACTAGTTGATGATGTTGGTATAAGGCCTATTTGATGTCTGGCTACAAAGGAACCCAAAAGGCTACAACTACACCCTTTAATCTTAACAGCATATATTTCCAATGCTGCAGCAACAGCAGGGTAGGAAACACTGGATTGACTCAATCCTTATTTCAAAATATGCTTCAATCTTCACTGACTACTTGCTGATCAGCACTCCCAAGATGAAGATGCAGTCCTGTTCTCCACTGGAATCCCAAATTCAAGGAGTGGATATCCAAGGACCATGCTATTTTAAAGCACCATGCAAGAGAAAAATATTCAAGATCATGTCTCCCATTTATGAAAAGGCAGATACATTCAAATGTGGAAGCAGGCTGAGTTGTTGACCACACTCACCCCAGTGTTTTGAAGCCTGCAACTCTTTATCAGGGTACATGGCCCATTAGGAGTAAATATAATTTATTTATGCACTTAACTCATTTTTATCTTCAGCGCAGACATGCAGCTCTTCAGCCACATTCCCACTTCCCGTGACTCGCTACCCTCTCCCCAGGTTTCTGGGGCTTAAATCCCTGTGGATTCCCCCCAGAGGGGGGCCAGAGGATGGAGGGATGTGTCCCCCCAGCAGAGCACAATGCAGATGTGCCCCATGGACCGAGTAGTAAAGTAGGCAAGAGGAAGCAACCACGGCTTCATTAAACCTGCCCTGACAACCATTTTTCCATTTTTCTCCTCAGTCCCCCCCCCGGCCATATCAGCATGCCACTGCATGTGCATGGAGATGCACACTTATTGTGGATCTGCAGCCCCACCCTTAGAAGCCTCTCAGGCTTGGCCACCTCTACCAGGAGAGGATAGTAGTATCTATGATGCTCATATCTTCCACCATCCCCAGCTGACCACCAGCAACCTGAGGTTGTACCTGCATCTCGTTCACTGATGTGGTGACAGCTGAGATACACTTGGTTTTCCACAACACTGGGGCAGCCAAAATATTTTATATTCTAAACAACATTGGAATGCATGCTGTACACCCTAGTTTAAATGGCAAGTAGTGCACGATAATGCTTTTAGGGAAAAGGAAACCACATATTCTTGGTAGCACCTGGAAATAAGCCCTGGCTCAGTGTACCTTTCCTGGTTATTAACTTTTAAATAAATAAATAAAATATGGAATACTGGTTGGGGGGGATTGGTTGGCCACCACAGCTGAAGAGAGAGATCTAGGAGTCAGTGACTCCTTCAAGCAAACCAGCCAGTTCAGTAAGGGCTAGAGTAAGGCATCAAGGGTAGTGGGGTGCACTGAGAAGGTTTTTTATAGTATTAAAGGGGAGTTGATACTGCCCATCTACAGCTGGACACTGTATGTTACATTTTATAATGCTTATTAAGCTTCAAAATTTGGATATTAAAAGAAAAATCTAGTTCAACAGGAAACATCATAGTGTTTCTTTATGCCTCCATAATAAAAATAATTTATTTCTCAGTGTGTCCGGTATATTTCTTTATGTAGCTCTTTCAGCACCACATACTGTACATAACATCATGGCCTCTTGCAAAGGCAAGGAGGCCAATAGGAGACAAGAATCCCAGGACAGAGTACTGGATTGGTAGGGTGAGACTAAGCACTATGACTGAGGAATGGGACCTTTGCATTATTATCAGTGACTCTCTCACAGAATCGAGTCAGTGCAATAAGGCATATAGCAATGTAAGCAGGATGCTGGAATGTATCGGAAGGGATACTAATAGCAGAAGGGAAGATATAATGCTTCCCCTATACAGATCCTTAGTGAGTTCCCACCTGTAATAGTGTGCCCTATTCTGGAATCTTCACTTCAGGAAAAGATAGGGATAGACTGGAGATGGTGCAGCGCCACATAACACAAATGACTGAGGGACAACAGCGCAGGCCCTATGAGGCACTGAACGTGTGGTCAATGGAGACCAGAAGGGAGAGGGGATACATGATAGCAACCTTCAAGTTCCTGAAAAGATGAACTGTGGGTAAATATTTAGCTTGAATAGTAGCTTGTGGTCACGTGGGCATGAGTGGAAACTAACAAGAGGGAGGTTCAGGAGGAAGTATTATTCTACAGAAAGGGTGGTGGAGCCATGGAACAGTCTACCAGCTGAAGAGGTGGGTGGGAAAAGCATCGGTGACTTCAAGCATGTTTGAGATGGAATGAAGGGTATTAATGGTTACTTGAGGTAGCAGAAACTGCACAAAGGCAAAAGTACTGGACTTTAGGAGGGCTGACTTTGCCAAAATGGGTGAGTGCCTAAGGAATGCACTAGCAAATGGGCAGGAAGGAGGGGTGGAAGAACAATGGGGAATAATAAAACTGCCATCACAGAGGTAACAAGCCTTTGTGTGAAGCAAATTAACAAAATTAAATGATGTAAGAAACCACTATGGTTCTCAAAGGAAGTGGCAGTGAAGGTTCAAGAGAAAAAAGCATTCAGGAAGTACAAGGAATCACAGAAGGAGCAGGACAGGAACTGCATCAGTTAAAGCAAAGAGAGCTGGGAAGGCAGTCAGAACAGCAAAGGCCCAAACCAAGGAAAGATAGCCAACTCTGTTAAGAAGGATAAAACATTTTATAGGTACATCAGGGAGCGAAGGAAGACCAGGGAGGGCTAGTGAGGCTTAATAAAGAGGAGGGAGGGTGGGCAGAGGGTGACTGTGAAAAGGCAGAGATACTAAACAAATATTTTTGCTCAGTATTTACAAAGGAAGTGGGGAGGTACCTAAAACAAACAGTAGAAACACTCTGGATACAGAAGTTGATACCAGCCCATTTACAGAAGAAAGGGTTCTGAAAGAACCTTAAAACTGAAGGTGGACAAAGCAATGGAGCCTGATGGGATTCATCCCAGAATTCTAAAAGAACTAAGGGTAGAACTAGTGAAACCACTGACTACCCTCTTTAACAAATCATGGGAGGATGGGGTGATACCCGAGTACTGGAGAAGGGCAGATGTGATTCCCCTTCACAAAAGTGGGAGCAAGGCAGAAGCAGAAAACTACAGACCTGTTAGTTTAACCTCAGTGGTAGGGAAAATGATGGAATCACTTCTGAAGGAAAGAATTGTTGAGTATCTAGAGGCCAGAGGGGCTCAAGACCCAAGGCAGCATTGATTCACAGTGGGAAGGTCATGCCAGACAAATCTGATAGATTTCTTTGACTGGGAGACCAAAGTAGTAGATCAGGGAGGGGCTGTGGACATGGCCTACCTAGACTTCAACAAGGCATTTGACACAGTCCCACACAAAAGATTAATATACAAGTTAGCCAGCCTGGGAGTGGGTCCCAAGATGACAGCCTGGGTAAAGAATTGGCTGGAGAATAGGACACAGAGATTAATAGTAAATGGAGTTCACTCTGAAGAAAGGGGGGTTACTAGTGGGGTACCACAGGGTTCAGTATTAGGACCGGTCCTCTTCAATGTCTTTATGTTTATACGTCAGAGGACTGGAAGGAAAAGTTTGTCTCTTTGCAGATGACACAAAGATCTGCAACAGAGTTGATGCGCAAGGTGGGGTGGAAAGGATGAGAAGGACTTGGCAAGGTTAGAGGAATGGTCAAATGTATGGCAGCTTAGATTCAATGCTAAGAAGTGCAAGGTAATGCACCTGTGAAACAAAACCCAGGGAAGAGTACACAATGGGGGTGAGATATCTAACAACAACAAAATGGAAGGGACCTGGGGGTAGTCACATCAGATGACCTAAAGGTGGGCAAGCAATGTGAGAGGGCAGCAAGGAGGGCTGGGGGGATATTGGGATGCATAGGGAGGCATCACCAGTAGAAAATAGGAGTTATTATCCTCTGTACAGACAGTTAGTGCGACCCCATCTGGAGTACTGCGTGCAGTTCTGGAGACCCAATCTCCGCAAGGATATAGACAGGATGGAGGCTGTCCAGAGGAGGGCACTGAAATGGTGCAGGGCCTGCACGGAAGACATATGAAGAGAGACTTAAGGAGCTGAATATGTATAGCCTCGAGGAAAGGAGAGAGAGGGACATGATAGAAACTTTCAAGTATCTCAAGGAATCAACAAAGTCCAAGAGGTAGCATCTTTCAAAAAGAGGTGTACAAGAACAAGGGGCACAATGTGAAGATAGAAGGGGGCGGCTCAGAGGTAATTTAAGGAAGTATTTTTTCACAGAGAGGGTTGTGGATGCATGGAATGGCCTTCCGGAGGAGGTTGTGGAGTCAAAAACAGTGGTGGAATTCAAGCATGCATGGGACAGTCATAAGGCAATTCTAGGGGGTGGGGGTAGGAAGAAGTAGGCTGCTGGTTAACTAGGATCTGCAGCTTATCCAATAGGTAGGGAAATGGGCAGACTGGGTGGGCCAAGCGGTCCTTATCTGCCGTCAAAATCTATGTTTCTATGTTTCTATGTTCCTATGTTTAATGGGGTGGGCTAGGAACTTTAAGGGATAGTAGATCCAAGAGTGATAGTGGAGGACTACAGACCAACTTACTCTTTTTTTCTAAAACAGGTTTGTCTCTACTGGGGCTGTAGGTGGGCTCTTAGCCCCATCCCTCTCTCCTCTCACTCAACACCTGCTGCCCCGGACAGCCATGGCAGTGATCCCCCATGGGTTGCACCCCGTGGCAGGGCAGGGAAGGAGAGGGCCATCCTCCCCCCACCCAGTGACACACATCCAGATTTGGGCAGTGTGATTGGCCAGCAGTGCATGATGGATGTAGATGGGCAGGGCTTCATGTAGCCCACACCAGCACATTGTTTTCACCCCTATTCTTTCCACTGCCATGGCAAAACATCAGGATGTGCTCATGGATGTGCGTATGTCCTGCAGGATCACAGACCCTCTCTTCAAACCATTCATGTGTGCACCACCAGTGGACCTCCACTTGGTGGAAGTCAAGGACTGAGTTGGCTGGCCATTCCTCACTGAGAAAGGAAAGCAGTCCCTTTGATGCTTGATCCTCTCCCACACTGCCAACCTCCGACAGCCTGTGGTCATTTTCGAACATGAGTCTACAGCATGGCAGGAGGTAAAGCAAATGATGCCTCAGCCATCTATGCCACTGGGGTGACTCCCACTTACACTTTTTTGATAAGTACGCTACACTCTATGGCACGTCGACCCATGCTCTTAAGCTCCTTCCACCACAAAGTGCACTGTCAACCCCGTTCCGACCTCTCCGCTGTTTCGGCATTAGTGGAGTTCTACAGAACCACTTATGCTATTTGTGCTATTAGGGTTAGTTGGTATGGCCCTGTAGGATTGTTTTAATTAATTTAATAGAGTTGCGGGGGCTTCACACCCCTGTGTTGAATTAAAAATACATGAGGTGTGGGGGGGCAGAGCCTCCCAACTCAAACTGATCAAAAATAAATACACAGTCATGCCAACTAAGCTTGAGTAGAGTAAGCTGGTCCATAACTAGTGTAAGTGGGTCCAATGATCACCACTTTCACCTTGATTTCTTACTGCTGAGTCATGCATGAGCTCAGCTAACAACGGTAGCACTTGGTCAGTTAGTGCTCAGACATGCAAGTAGCATAACAGCAGTATATTGTAATGTACACTAACTCCAAGACATACTGCTGCACAGCATGCATGGGTCCATAGTCCTCCACTATCACTGGTCCCAGGGCTAAATAAGAACACAGGCAGACCGGATGGACCATTCATCTTTTCTCTGCCATCATTTTCTGTCTTTCTGTGTATTTATCTGTGACAACTGTAGAGCACAGCATACATCCCACCTAAGAAATTGCAAACTTACATGCAATAAAAAAAATCCTGCATTATGTATCACCTTCACACACACACATACACACACACACACACACACACAGAGTAACCTTTGCAGTTTCATTGCTACAGTCAATCCACCAAGTATATGTAATATGTTGAGGGTCTCTTACCTGGATACTAGGAGCAATAAGTAGGGGTCTTTAAGGGATGATGTCATATCTGTAAAATAAAATATAGGAAAGGAGTCACAAAGGATCCTTAGTTCTTAGGCAGTAAATAGGAAGGATACAACAGGTTAAACAGAGTAATACTTATCTGATGGGGAAAGAGCCAGCATCTTGTTAGACCTGTTAATGTAATGAGAAAATATAGGTTAATATGAAGAAAACACAATGGCAAGAGCAGAGACAGAGAGCGGAGATATGAAAGGGGTATATGCATGGCTCCTTTTTTTCTGCGGCACATTGGGACCAAGTTCTGTGGCAAGATTATTATTTGCAGCAGAACTTCTGTGGCAGTGGTTTATAATGTCTGCAGAAGTTCTGTGGCACTAACAAACTACCACATCACAGTGTCAGCTTGTCATCCTGACTTTATGTCCATGGCAATTGTTATATCAATCAGGATGGGGGAAAGCACAGTAACACTAGTTCAAAAATAATAGACTTACAGAAATAATGTTATGCTTATATAAGCAAAAAAGTATCTATCCCTTAAGATCCAAATCTTTTGCATAAATGAAATATGCAGAGGAGACCTTATGTGAAAAATAAGGTATTTCTATACTCATGCTGTCAATACCACTCATGAAGACTCTACTGTGTATCACTTATATATTTATATGTGCTGTCTACTCCACTCATGAGGTCCCCACTGTATGTCACTTTTATATTTATATGCAATCTGTAACATACATACAAATGTGTGTGTGTATATATAGTGAGAGAGATACTGTATATATGTGTGTGTGTGTATATATATATATATATTTTTTTTTTATTTCCATGAAATTGTATCCTCATTCATAAAGGTCCCTTTGGAAATTGAATAAACAGAATAGAGGAGATATTGCAAACTCATTTTTCATGCCAATCTGCTTCCCTTGACACACTATGTAACACCATTAGACCACAACATGCATGTGAACCCATTGTGAGCTCTCCAGCCCATCACGATGAGTCCCCTGTGTGACAGAATACTGCGCCATACCTTCCCAGGCTCAGAGCAGTTATGTTTTCCCCTAATCCTTGTGCTGCCCAGTCAGCTCCCACAGCTCATCTCTGTACCTGAGTTGCCAGCATGGGAACACAACATGTTACCCTCTGGCCCAATAACTGACCCTGCACACATTTCTCCATAACATTTAGGTGATTCTATTAACCGATGACAATATGTAATTAATAACCCTGGCAAAAATGTGTACAGCGCAATTATTTATTTAACAGGTCTATTCTTTCAACAGGTCTGTGCATTATTATATTAGACTTATCCGGACATAATTACTTTATTTTTCTTAAAAATGACAGGTTAATTAATTTTACCAGTTATTCATTTCAGATGGCATCTCTGTACCTTAAAGGCAAAAATAAGTTTGTACAAAGTAAGGTATGGACTTAAAAGGTCTATGCTATTGTCAAGGTTTTGTTTAAGTTGGCCCTAGTGTAATAACATACTGTAAGACTGAAAATTGTATTAAGCTGTAGTACAGGTTGAGCAAATATCACAGTGCCTGATGTGCTGTGCCACCACCCCAGGCAGTGGGAGCTGTGGTAGATAAGTGACTATTCATTTCTGTGGCAGAATGCAGCCATTTCATTAGCTAATGTATGATGTGATAGCACTGATAACATCACATGCTGTGCATAGAGGGATTTTGGATATAGAAAGAGGGGAACTGAACCAGGTTCTATGGATAAATGGAAATATTAATAAAGAATCACCAAGAACAGTGAATTATGTGGCACTGCAGAAGTTCTTTGGTAGGTTGCAAGTTCTGTGCAAAATTCTGCTGCTGCAGAATTCTAGGGTTTTTTGGTATATGATATCATAGGAGTAAAGAAAAGGGGACCATTATATAAAAAGTGACAAGATACTACAGGGTAGAAAGATAGAAACACAGAGAAAGAAAAAGAAAACAGAATAATAAAGAGAAAAAGAGAATAGTAAAATGTTGTTGGGTGGCCCTTAGCAGAAACCACTTATCTCCCCTAGATGGCCTAGTGGCCAGTAATTAAAAGTGGTAGCCTTGGTGGGCAAGTGGCCCAGCATTAATAATATAATTAAGCACTGGTCTTACAGGTGCTAGAATTGTCCCATGTGTGGCCAGTAAATTGTACACATAATATCCCTGGTAGACTAATCGGCTGATTTCCCTGGTTGCCAATGTCCAAATGTATTCAATAAAAAAAAAAATCCTGGAGTGTAGTGGGGGTCCCCGAGCCCTAATATTATTTTGACAGGCGTGGGGGAGTGTGAGGAGGTGGAGAATGCACCTGGGCTGCTGCCACAACTAGAGAGATAGAGAGAGCTACCGCACGAAAAGTGAGAGACAGAAACAGGCAGGAATTTTTACTCCGAGCCCGTCTGGAGCTCAGGCAGTGGCCTGATCCATGCAGGCAGGAGAGGAGTGGACAGGAACTCATTGTGAGGTGGAGGTCAGTTTAGGAGCCCTTCCCTCCGCTTACCCAAGCCGCTGCTCCTGCGGTAGATGTAATTGCCCTGAGGGGATGTGGGTTTTCCTGGTTGCCAATGTACAAATGTATTCAATTTAAAAAAAGAATTCCTTAGATGTAGTAGGGGTTCCTGAACTCCAATATTATTTTTACAGGCAGGGTGGTAGAGTCTGAAAAGGTGAAGACTGCGCTGGGGCTGCTAGAGCAAGTGAGCGACCTCACAAAAAGTGAGAGAGACAGAGAGACAAACAGCACTTTGTACTCTCAGCCCACGCAGATCTCAGGCTGGCCTGCTCTGTGCGGGCAGGGGAGGAGTGGACGGGAATTCGTCGGGAGGTGGAAGACAGTTTAGGAGCCCTTCTCTCCACTTACCCAAGCCACTGCTCCTGTGGCAGATGTAATTGCCCTGGGGCGCTATGGGTTTCCCTGGTTGCCAATGCTGAAATGTATGAGGGCTGTGAAGCAAGAAAGGTGGCAGTAGCAGACAGAGACAAATTTATGGATGTACTGCCTCCTCAACTGAGCCACACCACAGCCACAAGTACTCCATGGGGGATCATGGTGATGATCTGGGCGGGTATCAATGGGTAGAGCCAGGGTTCTCCTGTTTGTTTGAGTTCTTGTTCGGTGTAGGTTCTACTGCTCAGTCAGGCTAAAGACCTTCTAATACTTTCTGTATATTCTGATTTCCATGAGCATTGTTAACGCCAAGGAGCTCATGACTACTTTGCAACTAGGTAATTCTTTAAAGCAGATTGCGACCTGGGCCAAGAGATCTGCCCATATGGACCCTTCATAACGACAAACAACACTTGGCTAGAAATAAGCTTGCATACTAACATAACACTTTCTGTATCGGTATCAATTCCTTTAACATACTTGTGAAGAATCTTTTGTTTAACTACACCCAGCTCCTGGAAGTTTTAATCATCTAGAAAGGGCCCAAATTGGTTAGTATCTCTTCAGCCACTGATACACAATATGCTCTGTTCTCACCCAAGCAAACAGTACTTGAATCTCCTCTGGGACAAAGACAGATAACTGCCTAAATTAAGCAACACCTGGCTATTAACCCACTCAGTACCCCTAAATGAAACAGACCCCTCAATAAAGCAATAGAGCAAATTAGTATCTCGTTAATTATAAAAAAAAAACTCTAACCAAATCTCAAATCAATATTAATCAATTCTAAGAGAAAGGATATATATATATATATACAGTGGCGTGAAAAAGTATTTGCCCCCTTCCTGATTTTTTCTATTATTGCATATTTGTCATACTGGATGTTTTCAGGTCTTTAGAGAAAATTTAATATTAGATAAAGGGAACCTGAGTGAACAAATAACACTTGTTTTTTTTTTTTATTTCACTTATTTAATGAAAAAAAGTTAACCAACACCAACTGGCACTGTGTGAAAAAGTAATTGCCCCCTTACACTTAATAACTGGTTATGCCACATTTAGCTGCAATGACTGCAACCAAACACTTCCTATAATTCAATATCAGTCTTTCACATAGCTGTGGAGGAATTTTAACCCACTCTTCCTCGTAGAACTGCTTTAATTCAGTAACATTTGGTAGGTTTTCGAGCATGAACTGCTCATTTCAGGTCCTGCCACAGCATCTCTATTGGGTTTAAGTCTGGACTTTGACTAGGCCACTCAAAACTTTAATTTTACTTCTTTTTAGCCATTCTGATGTGGACTTGCTTTTGTGTTTTTGGATCATTGTCTTGCTGCATGACCTACACTACGCTTCAGCTTCAGCTGACGGAAGGATGACTGGACATTCTCCTTAAGAATTTTCTGGTACAGAGCAGAATTCATGGTTTCTTTAATTATGGCAAGTCATCCAGGTCCTTAGCAGCAAGCATCCCACACCATCACACTACCACCACCATGTTTGACTGTTGGTATGGTGTTCTTACTGTGGAATGCTGTGTTTGCTTTACGAGACATTATGGGATCCATGTTGTCCAAAAGTTCCACTTTGGACTCATCTGTCCATAGAACATTTTCCCAAAAGGCTTGTGGATCATCCAGGTGCTTCTTGGCAAATGAGAGATGAGCATTTATGTTCTTCTTGTTAGCAGTGGTTTCCGCCTTGCTACTCTCACATGAAGCCCATTTTTGCCCAGTCTCTTTCTGATTGTGGAGTCATGAACACTGATCTTAGCTGAGGCAAGAGAAGCCTGCAGTTCTTTGGATGTTGTTTTAGGATCCTTTGAGACGTCTTGGATGATTTTACACTGCACCCTTGGAGTAATTTTGGCAGGCCGACCACTCCTGGGAAGGTTCACTACTGTTCCAAGTGTTCTCCATTTGGAGATTATGGCTCTCACTGTGGTTTGATGGAGTCCCAGAGCCTTAGAAATAGCTTTGTAACCCTTTCCAGACTGATAGAGGGCAACAAATTTTTCTGATCTTTTCAGGAACTTCCTTTGATCATGGCATAATGTGCTTGTTGAATCTTTGTGCTGGCAACGTGAGTCTGATGGTAAGGGCCAAAATAAGTGAGGTTTATATTGAGCAGGGCTGGCTGTAATCAAGCCTGGCTGTGTTCAATCAGCTGACTCTAATTATCCCTTTAATTGGGTTGATTTAACTGAGGGGCAATTACTTTTTCACACAGTGCCAGTTGGTGTTGGTTAACTTTTTTCATTAAATAAATGAAATAAGTAAAAAAAAAAAGTGTTATTTGTTCACTCAGGTTCCCTTTATCTAATATTATATTTTGTCTAAAGACCTGAAAACATCCATGTGACAAATATGCAATAATAGAGAAAATCAGGAAGGGGGCAAATACTTTTTCACACCACTGTATATATTATGGTAGCACAGTAGTGCTACCATAGTTAGGGTTGAGGAGCCATTTACATGTTAAAACCAAAACTTTGCACCTTAATAACTTTGCAACCTTTTGACAGATTTACCTGAAATTTGGAATATACGATCAAGAACCACACACCTTGGGATCTGCCAAGTTTTGTACCGGTAGGATATACAGCTGTGGAGTTATTAAGCATTATCTGCGCGTGCATTTACGCTTTTTCTGGAATTCTACGGTCGTGCCTACAGGTCGCACGGTTTGCACGACCAGCCCAAAATCTTCATGGGACATGCAGCCAGGGTCCCCGGTGTGCCTTTCGAAGATTTCTTGAAAAAATATTAAACGGTTCAAAAGTTATTCAAAAAACAATTTCCCATTATAAGTCAAAGGGAAAAGTTAAAAAGTTCGACAGTGTCGCAAATGCACTTTTTACTGTCACAAATGGCCCTGTTACTGTCATAAATCTGCCATTTTGTTTTCAGTTAGTGATCAGAAAAATGCTTGGCTTTTAAAATTGAGACCCTCTAGCAACCTAATTCTTTTTGTATTCACCTAGTCGGGCCCTGAGGATGCTAGCCATGTCTTTATTTTGGGGTTAAACACCCCAGAAATATGTTTTTCAGATTTCTGTAAAAAGTACATTTGCAAAGTAGTGTCACACTCACGAAAGTGTCGCAAATTTTTGCAAAAGTTTGGCAAATTGCTACACTACTTTGCGACACTATGCCCAAAATAACAGTAATTCTTTGGCACTCCGCTGCAAAAGAATGGTTTGGAGTTTTGGGCTGAAATTTGGAGGGAAAGCAGCCAACATCTCACAGATCTGCCTTTCAGTGTTTTGTTGAAAAAATATTATATGGCAGCAAAGTTACGGTACTCCAAAGTTGACACTTTTTCCCATAAGATAACATTACGGCATATGACGCATTGTAGCAATAGTTTGGCACCCTGCTGCAACATAACGGTTTGGTCTTTTGGGCTGAAATTTACAGGGAAGACAGCCAACATCCCACAGATGTGCCTTTCAGTGGTTTGGTGAAAAAATATTACAGGGAGGCAAAGTTATAGCAGTCCAAACTTCTGTTTTTTTTCCTATTGGATAACATTACGGCGTTCGCCGTGCCTTTCAGGGCCCGTATCTCAAAAACGGTGTGAGATACCGACTTTATGTTGAAAGATTTCTTAGCCCCCTAAAGGGGACTAAGTACAGAACTAGCCAGGAAAGTGATAATTCATATGACTTTAAAAAAATTTTTCTGTGTCATACGGTTACTGAGATATAAGCAATTTACTATTCCAAGTCCTCATTTTTGTGTTCCGAGAGTCATTATTTTGCATACATTCTTTGTACTCACTGTCTTTCTCTATACAGCTTTTGGGTAAAACCAGCCTGTGCACTTACATTACTGTTACCATTACCGTTTCTGCTTGCGGTTCCATAGCCGTTTCACTTACCATTCACGTTTACGCCACCATGTGCGTTACCCTTTGCGTTTTCATTTGCGGTTGCATTTGCGTTGTTCTTAACATTTCTGTCTCCAGTACTTTTTCTCTTTCTGTTTTGCTTTGCATCACCATGCACATTACGATTTGCGTTTGCAGGCACAATGTTACTATGTGACAAGACATCATGTGGCGGGGCCCCGCGCTCCCGCCGCTGCATTGCCCCACGCTCCTGCCGCTGCATTTTATTCACTATTTCTCATTATCATTCTCAAAAAGAAGGGAAATTAGAGGCAATAAACTCCGTTTAATGCATCAGTTAGGGTTGTTCCACAGCAAAAAAAGTGAGGAAATTCGATGTTAGGGTTGAAACCCTCTTTGCACCCCTCCAGCCCACCCCCCCAACTGGAATTGGGGTGTGCACTGGGGTCATCGGTCCTAACTGTCACTCCATTCTCCTATTCCTCAGCTTCTTTCCACATGTGATGGGGTGTCACTTAGGGCCGAAGGACCCCAATGCACACCACAATTCCAGTTGGGGGGGCTGGATGGGTGCAAAGGGGGTTTCAACCTAACATCGAATTTCCTCGCTTTTGTCACTGTGGAACAATCCTAATTGATGCATTAAACTGAGTTTTTTGCCTCTAATATATATATACATATATATATATATATATATATATATATATATATATATATATATACACAATAAAAAATTAAACTTGAACATATTTCGTATCATCTACTGTCACATTCATCACAAAGACAGACTGTTCAGCTATACAGGGGATCTATTTATAATGTTCAAACCCTTTAAAGTTTAAGTTTAAGAATAGCTGAGCTGAGGTTTCAGTCTAGGTTATTTCATCTTAAGCCAAGAGCTTGCAGCGGGCTTTTAAAGCAAACTTTTAAAGTGCAAAAACAAATTTCTGTAATAGCCCATAATTTACATGCAGCAGTTTCTAATCTCACTCATAGCTCCCCAATTCTGCCTTCGGGGAGTTCATCAGTCGGAACCCATGGCACACAACCAAGATCGACAGCATGGAAGTCCAGACACATAACCAACTTATAAGTAAAACAAGCAAGTAAATTCAACTTTACACCTTTGTGGGAGGCTGCTCAAAAAATGTTATTTATTTATTTTTTTTAATTCAATAAACCTTATTGAGCTTGAATGGAAAGCAAGAATCTTAAACTTTAAAGAAGGATCTGATAACCAAATACAAATCACTGACCAGAAAATGAATAATGGATTAATTATACATGAAAAACATACACCATTTACAAAAAAGCAATCCAGAACAAGTAGACTTCCCAATCAAGCTATAAGCTTAACAATACCCCCCCCCCCACACACGCACTAAACCCACCCACAACCACCTCTCCATCCCTCCCACTCTCCAGAGGCTGGATTAACTTGAAAGGCAGCTAAAATGAAAATAGTTAGAATGTAGCCAGAAAAAGGGGCATCCTGATTTTAAGAGGAAAAAGAAAAACATGTATCAAAACTAGTATGCAGGTACAGGCAAAACAAGTCCCACCTTTTCCCAGGGATATGAGATGCAAGGGCCATAAGTGATGACTTGTATGTTATCAACCATCACACAGCATCTAGGGTCAGCAAGCTAAAAAAATGTTTCCCATATTTAATTGTAGTTTTTTGTATTGTTTGACATATTTGCAATAATATGCTTGGCCTGCAATGCAAAGTGAATTTCTTGATACCATTCCACTTAAGTAGGAGTAGTCTAGTCACACCAATGTCAAAGAATAATCTCCTTGGCACAGGCTGATATTAATGCAATATGTGGATTCTGATTACCAATTAAGGTCTCAGCGAATACTCCTAGTATACATATTTCAGAAGTGAAGGCATGATTAAGCCCTAATAAGAGATCCAAACAATGTCTAATCTCCTCCCAAAAAGGTACTACCTTTTTGCAGGCCCAGAAACATAGAAACATAGAAATATAGAATTTGACAGCAGATAAGGACCGCTTGGCCCACCCAGTCTGCCCATTTTCCTACCTAATGGATAAGCTGCAGATCCTAGTTAACCAGCAGCCTACTTCTTTCTACCCCACCCCTAGAATTGCCTTATGGCTGTCCCATGCATGCTTGAATTCAACCACTGTTTTTGACTCCACAACCTCCTCCGGAAGGCCATTCCATGCATCCACAACCCTCTCTGTGAAAAAATACTTTCTTACATTACCTCTGAGCCACCCCCCCATCTTCAAATTGTGCTCCCTTTTTCTTGCACCCTCTTGGACTTTGTTGATTCCCTTGAGGTACTTGAAGATTTCTATCATGTCCCCCCTCTCCCTTCTTTCCTCGAGGCTATACATATTAAGCTCCTTTAGTCTCTCTTCATATGTCTTCCGGTGCAGACCCTGCACCATTTTAGTTGCCCTCCTCTGGACAGCTTCCATCCTGTCTATGTCCTTGTGGAGATTGGGTCTCCAGAACTGCACACAGTACTCCAGATGGGGTCTCACCAGCTGTCTGTACAGAGGGATAACAACTTTCTGTTTTCTACTGGTCATGCCTCTCCCTATGCATCCCAGTATCCCCCCAGCCCTCCTTGCTGCCCTCTCACATTGCGCATGTGGAGTAATGAACCCCACTCTTTCTGACACTTGGTACATAAGTCCAAAACCATCCTCCCCATTCTGCAAAGTTTAATCAGTGTATAAAATATGTTATGTAGAATGTGAAACTGCATGAAACGATACCTGTCCCATTTAATATGCTTATATACATCCTTCCAGATATGGGGCAAATTATAAGGACCTCCCTGACAGGGAAGAGCCTGATCCCAAAATAGAAAAAATTAGGCTCCTTCTCAGCGAGAAGCTCCCTTAGCTGCACATGCTAAAAGGCTATAGCATGGGAAGTAGGGGTGACTGATACCAACAGGAGCAATATGTCCCCATAATTTGTAGACCAGATGCCGGCACCTAAAGGATGAAACAGCATATGGCTAAGCTAGAAATAATGGAAACACATAGATGAGGACCATCCAAATTTCTATTGAGCTTCTGCAAATGTGACCAGTTTGCCAGCAGATAAAAAATGATCAAATGACAAAAATTCTAGGGAGGGACAGGCCGACCGGGTCAGCACCTTCCCTGTAATCTTCAAATTCAGATTTCCTAGAATAGGTTGGGTAATGTCATGAGAAGGATCCAGATTTAACAAATGACAGAATTGTTTGTGGGCACGAAGGGAGTAACCAACAGGGGGGGTCTTTTAAAGAGTCAGGAATCTTCTTAAAGGGAACATACAACAAGGCCGAAAGGTTCAGACCTAAAAAGGAGCATAAAGAACATTCAATATCAAGCCACTGGGGAACATAGACTGACTCCAAACCCCCAGACATTGAGCAAAACCAGCAAAGGCAATGGGAACAATGAATGGCCAGCTAGTAAAGGTAAAGTTAGGGTCTTTCAACCCACCAGCTTCCTTTGACCTCATTTGTTTACCAAGAGCCCTTGAGGGGGTTTCCCCTGACAGAGAAATTTAGAAAAAAGCCTGTTAACTTGCAGGAACCATGCCTAAGGTAGCGCCAGACCAAACATGATAAGGGGATATAGGAGCCGTGAAAGTGTATTCATTTTAATGATGCTAGGGCAATCCCATATTGACAAAGGTAGCAGAGACCAGCAGGTTGATGTCGACCTGTATTTGAGTAAGAACATGATCTAAATTATATTGCTTTAGTTTACCTTTGTCTGTACAGAGGTATATTCTCAGATATTTCAACGTGTTCTTCACCCAGAGAAGGCCCAAGTGCTCCACACACACACAAGTGGTGAATATATCCAGGGGCATGACTTATGTGGTTAAGCTTGTAATTAGAAAAAACACTAAATTGTCTTATGATGTCTAAAACTGCTGGTAATGAGTGAGGAGACATGACATGTAGAAGAATGTCATCTGAATAGAAAGACAACTTATATTGAGGAGAGTCTAAGGAGATGCCATGAACCCTTGGGGAAAGATTAATTTTCCTGATCAATGGTTCAGGGTATAAGTTAAATAAGAATGGGGATAGAGGGCATCCTTGATGGGTTCCCTGCTGTATGGGACATGGGTCAGACAGAACCCTGTTACAAACAATGCATGCTGAGGGGCTGGTGTAGAGCACCTTAAACCATCTAATAAACTCAGAGGAAAAGCCATATCTAGGGAGCACATGGGACAAATAGTCCCAGGAGACTCTATCAAAAGCTTTTTCAGCATCCAGGGAGGCCAAAACTGATGGAATGAAGGAGTCCCTGGATGCTGAAATAAGATGCAAATGTTTCCAGATTTGGTCGACGGACAGCCAATCTGACACAAATCCCACCTTCTCCCTACTAAGAAGACACTCCCAAACAGAATTTAACCTGGTAGCCAGGATTTTAGACAAGATTTTTTAAGTCTAAATTAATTGAGGAAATGGGTCTGAAATTGGAAACCAGCGAATGATCTTGGGCAGGTTTAGGCAGGACTACTATGATCACTGCCGTAAGAGAAAGGTCCGAGATGCCATGTGAGAAAATATATTGGAACAAGTTAATGAGATGTGGTACTAGTGCTTCCTTGAACTTCTTATAAAAGTTCAATGAAAAGCCATCTGGGCCAGGGGATTTGTCGGGAGCTAAAGAGTCAATCGCTCTGGATGCCTCTTCCAAAGTCAAAGGGGCATTTAACAAGTCAATCTGTATATCTCTTAATACAGCCAACTCTAGGTCCTGAAGGAAAGTGTTGAAGCTGGAAAGGTCAAAAGGATCTGGAGAAGATGCATAGAGAGAACAATAAAATGCCTGAATCTGTGATGCTATAGCTCTAGGAGAGATGATCAGATGACTGATATCCGACTGGAGGAATGGAACAATCCTATCCGCTTGTTGAGTACGCAGGTGTAAAGTGAGAAGGTTACTGGCCTTCTCCCCTTGATCGGAATACTGGGATCTAGTCCACAGAAAATGTTCCACTTTCTCCACAAGGAAGGCATTATATTTATCCCAAAGAGCTTCAAGATTTTCCCGGTCAGACTGTGAGGAAAAGTCAGAGAATTCCAGTTCGGCTGTCCTAATCTGCGACAGAAGGGAAGAGGTGGCTTGGGAAAGCTCTCTTTTCCACCTGGTAGCCAAACATATGACTTTCCCCCAAAGAGTACATTTAAAGGAAGACCAATGAATATCAATTTTTGGCATTATGGGCGAATTAAGGGTGAAGAATTCCAAAATAAAGTGTTGTAATCTTTTAACCAACTCTGGAAGCTGTAACAGCTGGTTGTTAAAGCACCAGGTTTTATCCCTTACCAGAGATGGGCCAAGATTGACCTGTAGAAGATCTGGGTGATGGTCGGACATGACCTTGACAGCACAGTGACTCAGGAGAACACCAGACAATGCTTCGGTGCTCATTAAAAAAAATCAATATGGGAGAAAGAATCGTGTGGTATAGAATGAAAGGAGTACTCCTTTATATTCGGATATAAAATCCTGTAAGAATCTACAAGCTCTAAAGAGTCCATAAGATCTTGCAGGGCAATTTGACTTGATGTAAGGGGTTGGTTACATCTTGAGGTTCTGTCTAGGTCATTACCTATTACCACATTGCAGTCTCCAGCAAGTATCATAGGGAAAGAGGTAATTTGGGAAAAAATGAGGATGATCTGGGCAAAAAAGGAAGGGTCCTCTACATTGGAGCCATAAATAGAGCCCAGGATCACCTCCACATGCCCTAATAGACCCCTCACAAAAATATATCTAGCCTGATGATCCCCAATCTCCTGGAGAAAATGGAATAGTACAGACCAGGACATCAAGATAGCAACACCTCATCTACAAGAGTCTTTTCCAGAACCAAACACCTGTCCACCCCAGGAGCATCGCAGTGACAGGACCTGGGTCGGGGAAGGTGAGTTTCTTGGCAAAAGGCCACATCAACCTGCAATTTGTGAAGATGCAATAACATTTTTTTATGTTTCATCAGGGATTGGGCCACATTGATGTTCCATGAACAGTACCTAAAGTCATGAGACATACCTATTCAAAAAGTACATGAAACATCTTAAGTTGACTCTCACCACCCTTCCCCCCAATAACCCCCCATGTTCCCCATACAGACAAGTAAGACACAAAGAGCCATGTCGGCCAGTTCAGATCCAAACATCCCATGTCCCTGTACCCCCCCAAGCCCCTCCCACAGAAAAGTACCAGTAGAATATCCTGTAGATTTAAATCACATCCATAAAATTGAAACAGGCAGTCCATGTCAAACAACATGTCTCAAAACACATCCCCAAGAGACCCACCCTACTTCCCAAAAAGAAAACAACAGTGGTATGAACAACAGTAACAGGAATCAGAAAAATTCCCATCTGAACGACCCTTTCCCCTTTAGCAAGAACAATAATAACATGAATGCAAACATGTTCCAGATTGACTAACCACCGTTATCTCCCACACAATAGTGTTCAACTCCAAACCCCATAATAAACAGGTGCATGAAACTCTCACCAACCAAGGTGCTATACACAACCACCCACCACCCACCCACCTTCCCTCCTCCCCAAATCATTGTATCACTATTATTCTAACAAACAAGAATAGCCAACATTAGTTGTAAATACAAACTGTAACGATGTCAAGTTTAGAACAATATAGAATAACCTTTAAACTGAAATAAAGCTAACAGCTAATACACATTGCCAGGTCAGCAACATAGGTAGAGGGCTATAGTCCCAGATCATCGGGGCAATCCATCGGTAAAATAAACAGTACCACTTTAATAGCAGTGAAGAATAACACTTTTCTAGTAGCTCTGGGTTCATAGTACTGGTGGGATCCTCCCTCCAATTGAAAAAAGAACGGAGAGGAGAGCATGCTCGCACAAAAACCTAGTAAGAGTCACTCATCCCTCCAATGATCAAGGGATATGTGGCTCAGACCAGGAACAGCAGTCCAGCATATTTCAGGAAATTCTATTGCTCACAACCACTTTCCTAGACATGGGTACCTGATAGACAATCCATCCAAATGATGACTGATGGTCAAACTGTGTGCAGCTGAATTGAAGGGTAGCCCGGGATTATGTGGGGGAAGAGCTCCTCCCCCACAGCCTATTTAAACCTAACGCCTGACTTCCGTTCTGCTTAGAGCGAGTCGCACTCGCTTGTCGTAGGCATGGTTGGTTCCTCCCCTCCTCCTTATCTGCCTCCTGCTCCCTGTCTTGTCTTGCTTGATCCCCTTCCCTTTTCTGCTCCTCCCACCCCGCTTCCTCCTCTCTCCGTCTGCTTTCTGTTATTTCTGGGGGGGGGGACCTTCTGCCTGAGTTTGACCGCCGCTGCTCGTGCCTTACTGGCTGTTTATTTTTTCTGCGACTGGCGTCCTTGTTCTCCGATGCTCCATCTCCTCCACACGCTTCCACTCGCATACAACAAACTGCAGCATAGCCATGGACCAGGCGCTCGTATCTCTCTGCTGTTTGCTGCCCCAACTCCTTCCCTCTCCATGTTTTAAATTTTGCTTTCCATTTTGCACTGCTATGGTAGTTTGCCGACGCATCCAACTTGAATGTCCTGTTTCTCGCTATACCTTTCTGTTTATTATCAGCAACCACCGTACCCTGCTGTTGCTTAGTTCGCTTGACCTACAGAACCATTACTACATGCACTACTGGGCTCTCCTGCATAAGCCTCCTCGACTGATTTGATATGCAGCTTCGACTGCCCTCCGCTACTATCTGCTGCTTCCCTGAGCTTACCTTCATTGCTCCAGCACTTCTCAGTGTTCTGTCCTGCTCTGCACCATCCAACTGCCATTCCTTTGCCTGCAAGTCCGTATTTCAGTTTACTTCTTCCGACATCGAGCTACCGGAGATCAGGTCCAGAGCCTCATGGCGATAAGCATTCGCCACAGGCAGCATAGCCTCGGAAAATTACTGTTTCCCTTCGTAATTACCATTACATACTTCAGGTAAAACAGCTATCCAGTGAGATACTGAATGGCTGCCTGTGCTCTGTTATTGCACTTACAATACTGGCACGCTTACTGTGCATCTTACTATGCTGCCCTTACATGTTTGTTGGACCTGATTAGCTACAACCAGGAAACAGACTTGAGGAAACCTGGCTGATTGTCACATGCTTCTCATTCATGTGGGGAGGTAGCCTTTGGCATCTTTACCCTAGACGCTATAAGACATTCATTTGCTTGCAGCTGGGCAGGCTTCTGTGCTTATATTACTGTATTCCAGTATTAACTGAGTATTGGAGCTCAACCATAGATGCTTTTCCTGCTCCTACCTTCTTGTACTTTTCATTAGGTCTGGGGACATTCTACTACCTGATCACTCTATTCAGTGAACTATGTGGAAGCCTGACAGACATAACACCTTCACTCCCTCTCCCTTGCAGTTCGTGCCAACCATCTTCAATTCAGTATTTGGACTGCTTCATCACCTTATGTTACTTCTTGGATCACTGATTTCCATCTATTGACAGAGCTATTTCCATGTCTCTCATCCATAGAGACAGACTGCACATGATCTAATTCACATGCCTGGATGTATTCCTTCTCCTATTTCATATTCCAGCCATTACCTGGACTCATCAACATTATTTGGAGCTGGCCTCTCTGCTCGCCCTAATCATCGCATTCCTGCCTCCGGCTCTTTCCTAGCTGTCTGGAATCTGTCAACTATGTGTATTCGAACTTGCAAAAGGCCTCATTTATATCTCTCAATTAAGGCATTTATGCCACTCATACCTCACTACGCTGTACTTCAGCCGATATTCCACTGACACCTAATTGTATTCAGCATACATTGCCTTCCGGCATTCAACTACTCGTTCAGTATATCCTCACATATTGGGCACCCTCTTCTGCTCTTGAATGCTTCCTACCAACATGCTGCATTGATTCGGATCTACTGCTTTTGATTCCTGCCTGGATTCTCAGCACATCTCTACTGCCATTGGACTTAAGTGTACCATCTGCCCTCTTCGCTGCTATTGACTTAACTGTGACTTCGTCTCTCGGGGAAGACTTCCTAGCTTCGGATTGCTTGATTCATGCTACTCATCATTTGAGATGACTATGCTCATTATGGAATTTCTGGACTATCTTCCCTGCAACTAGTCGTTTCAAAATTTTTCAACATGGATTCCACTCTCCTGCCATTTTGGCCTACTCATGGATTTCAATTTTGGAGTTTATCCGATGGATGCTTGCTTTATTCACCTTCATGTCTTGATTCCGTATGTCTTCAGTTCTCCATTTCTCTGGATCTGGTTCAGATTCAACTCTACCTGCCTTCTCCCATCGGGCTGGGAGGTTTCTATTTTACTCATCTGCTTCTATGACCTGCCTTAGCCCATTGGGCTGGGAGGATTACCTACTAATCACCTGCTTCTCTGACCTGTCTTCACCCTTTGGGCTGGGAGGTTTACCTACTTCTGCTCTTCTTCTGCATCACCCTGCTTTGGCCTGGAGTTTCACTCATTCTACTATACGCCTACCTGCTGCTGTCTCAATGGCCAGCAGCTCTTTACTAGATTACATTGGATGTTTCTTTGTCATCATCTATTCTTGGATATTTGCCCTGCTGCCTCAGGCATGGAATTACTGCTACTTCTCTTGCTATGGCACTTAGTCAGTGTCTCCTACAGATTTTCCTTATCTTGGTTGTGCTTTACCGACTTCAGACCTGTGACAACGCTGCTTCACTTGTTTCAGCCTCCTCAGTTATATCCATCTAGGACTCTTCAGGTCTTGTCTGGTTTCCTTCCTCGAACTTTGCATGCCTTCAGTTTGGATGTTATTCCTCATCCAGTAGCTCATATCTGCCTCAGTCTCTTCCATGAGTTTCCTATCTACCTTGATCTGGATACATTGGTTCTCAGAATCATTACATTCTAAGTCTGCCTTTCAGCTGCAATCTACTGTGCTCAAGGATAATTCCAGATGCGTCTCATGGAAGCTCTATGCAGCTTTTACTTTATTAGCTGACCCTCGTAAGTGTAGCTGCATTCATGTTACCTAGAGCTACTGGCCTCTCGTACTTCTATAGCTGATGGATTGCTGCGCATCTTGTCAAAGGTCTATCTTCCACACTCGATTTCTGCCAGCGGACATTCCTGGGTCTGGCTGCATTTCTCATACTGGAATCAGCCGCCTCTCTCCTATCTCCCAGCTATCGGTTCAGCTGCAGTTTCTTCAGGAGCTGATTGCCACGTCCTGTTCCTTCTCATCCACCTTCTTGGGTGCAATCCCTGCTCCTCCAACCTCTCACTTCACATTAACAGTCCACTTGACTTGCTTACTTTTGGGCTCACCATATTCTACTTTGGATGCTTCATACCTCGCACCAGTGTCTCCGATTATCCTCTACAGCTTGCCATTATTCCAGCTCAGCTCTACAGTTGTTGTCTTCATATCAATTCCTAAGACTATACTTCACTCATCAGAACTGGATTCATCAGTCGGTAGTCTGGCTTCAAGCCTTCTCAAATTACATGTACTATAAAAGCCCTTTATTAGAAATCAGGAAGTCATACTACTTCTATTCATCCTGCCTTGTTAATGTCAAGTTTGGATGCAACTATCTGCTTCTGGTCTCCTGTAGTGAATTCGTCAGTCATCAACTTCATCTCCACCATCATTTCCTGGATTATGCCTCTATCAACTAAAGTCTGGAAGAAGGTTCTTCATATATCCATTCTCCATCATTCCGAATTGTACATGAATTCTCGGATTCGGAGTTTATTAGGAAGATATTACTTCACTGGACATTTACAATTCAGTTCTTCTTAAGCTCCATTTATCTGGATTAAATTCTACAAATTAGAATTCAGATTTAGCTGATTAATTTAGTTTAATTAGGATCTCTCTCCTTTAGTATGCCCAGAAGGATGGGCAGGTCAGTAGCCATGGGTCCTCAGAGGTTTCCCCCCAAGGAGGTTTTTCCTCTCCTGAGTGCTACTGGTCACACTCTTCGGAGTTGGAGGAGGTGATCGTCTATTCATATCATTAAGTTGCTATGCACGACTTCTTCAGCATTCAGTTACAGAACAATCGTTGATATTTATTCTTTTTGGGGCTTTCATAATTCTAAACCAAGCTTCCTTCCTACAGGTGGGGTACAGAGAAAGGCCAAAACCATCAAATATTATCAAACGACTCAGTTCAAGCTTCCAAGTACCTAAGCACAATACATTCTATTCTATTACCTAGTAAACATTGTCCTCTTTATGCTGGCCTCTGTATCCAACAACCATATTCATCATTCAACTATATGTTACATAAGCACTGAGCTATGAACCACACATAATTGAAGGGTAGTCTAGGATTATGTGGGGGAAGAGCTCCTCCCCCATAGCCTATTTAAACTTAACACCTGACTTCTGCTCTGCTTAGACCGAGTCGCACTCACCCACCATCCTCCCCATCACCTCCTCCTTCTGCGGCACTCTTATCCCACCGGGGGGCCTTCATAATTCTAAACCAAGCTTCCTTCCTACAGGTGAGATACAGAGAAAGGCCAAAACCATCAAATATTATCAAACGACTCATTTCAAGCATCCAAGTATCTAAGCACAATACATTCTATTCTATTATCTAGTAAACATTGTCCTCTTTGTGCTGGCCTCTGTATCCAACAACCATATTCATCATTCAACTATATGTTACATAAGCATTGAGCTATGAACCACACATAATGCAGTCAAGAAGTGCAAAGTCCACCAATATCAGCCACATCTCAGTTCTGGGGTAATGACTGGGTAAAGGCACATTAAGCAAGAAAAAGTTTGGTAGAGTGGAAACAGTTCATCCCCTTCCCAAGAAGGAATTTTGACTGGAGGTTGAAGGCAGTATTACTCCACTTAATGGCAGATGGAAGTGGTAACAGCGATGCAGTATCAGAATAGGAAGAATCTGAGTCAGTCTTAAGTCCAGCGCTGAGCTTCAGTGTCCATGGCAAATAAGGGAACACCACCAAACAAAAGAGGTAGTAGAGCCTTCAAATCCACAAGTGCCCAAAAAAGGGCCAAAGGGTTCTTGAACTGGTGAGGCAACTTGGAGAGATCGATGATAACTAGGGGAACTACTCACACTGAAATGGGCACACTGTCAAAGACGTGTCTAATTGGCATACAGTCCAGGAAGGTATCAGACAAAGTCAGAATCCACCCAGCACAGGAAAAGCAGAGTCCAGAAAGGAAAGAGCATCATTAATTCTGCATTAAGTTTAACCCCGCTTGGGCTCTCGGACAAGTTGCCGTGACTCAGAACTCTCTGGCTGACTGCTCACCCACACGCAAGCTCCCTGGAACCAGCCTGAAGACTTAGCCCCCATTTGGGCTCTTGGACAAGTGGCTGTTGCATGGAACTCTCTGGCCAGCTGCCTGCCTGCACATAAGCTCCCTGAAACCAGCCTGAAGACATAGCCCCTGTTTGGGTTCTCGGACAAGCGGCTGTGACACAGAACTCTCTGGCCAGCTGCCCGCATGCACACAAGCTCCCTGGAACCAGCCTAAAGACTTAGCCCCCACTTGGGCTCACGGACAAGTGGCTGTGGCATGGAACTCTCTGGCCAGCTGCCCGGCCACACACAAGCTCCCTGGAACCAGCCTGAAAGTATGAATTCGTGAATCAAAAGCTCACTCTCCAGTTGGGTCTGCTGCAGGATGGCTTCTTATTGGTCCACTAGGTTTGCCAGCCAGCCGTGACTGGTTCTGAGCTCCTAGCTTCCCTGAAGACCACCTCTGACCTTGCTTGCTCTGTTCTCTCGGGCCGAGAGGGTGATGCATCTGTTGGCTAGCAGCGCGTCTGCTCCTGGGCAAGGTCATTGATTACAGCTAGCTTTTTTGAAAAAAATTATTTTTTAAGTAATGTTAAATGTTGGTATTCATTAGTTTGTTAGTCAGTGCTTTCTGTGTTTAGCTTAACTGCTTCTCGATATTTTATAATACTCTTGTTACTATTCCCTTACTGCTTCAATACCTTGACTTGCTATTCTATTTACAGCCAGCATTCACTGTTTTATTTGTTTCTATTATGCGTACCATTGCTACTGTTATTTTTTCTGCTTAACTTTAATTGGTGAATAGGCTACTCACTATATAGCTGTACACTTTAGTTGTTCCTTCTATCTTATTGACTAAATTCTGTCCCCCTTGCTGTCTAAATTCTGTTTTCCTTCCCTGCTCCTATACAGTGTCTTAAATGCTGGGAGTGTGCCCCCCTCCCCTCTCTTTTCCTCTTTAACTCAGCCTGCCCTGAATTCTGCTTAGCAACCTCTGTATTTTCCCTAGTTGTTACTGCTCTGCTGGCCCACCATCCGATTCTCTAATCATCAGATCTGTGGCACTCTATAATTCTGACCTTTACACTTTTTGTTTTGCTAAATTTTGCTCCTCTTTAACCCCTTTGTTTTGTTAAAATACTAATCTACCCTTCGCTTTTGAAATGCAGCCATTGGCGCCTCTCCTAATCTCCTCCCTTTCTGTCTGTCTCATAGCTGCCAGTCCCTCATCCTGATGTCTCTTATTTACTCCGTTTTCCTTTGTATTCTTTCAGACTTAGCACCTGCTTGGGCTCTCAGACAAGTGGCCATAGCACAGAACTCTCCGGCCAGCTGCTCGCCCGCACACAAGCTCCCTGGAACCAACCTGAAGGTACGAATTCCTGAATCAAAAGCTCACTCTCTGATTGGGTCTGCTGCAGGATGGCTTGGTATCTTATTGGTCCACAAGGTTTGCTGGCCAGCTGTGATTGGCTCTGAGCTCCTAGCTTCCCTGAAGACATCATCCGACCTTGCTTGCTCTGTTCTCTGGGCTGAGAGAGTGCCTCATCAGCTGGCTCACAGCACTTCTGCCCCTGGGCAAGGTCACTGATTACAGCTAGATTTTTTGAAAAAATTCACCTGCCCCCCCCCACCCTGACCTTTATTAAATAGGCCTTAGCTCCACCCTTTGGTCTGTGGCCTGAGTGATCCTATACACACTTTGGCCAAATAAATTCTATGTGCAATACTTTTGACTCCTACCCTAATCATCACAGTAGACCAAAAGGGCACTATACCTAGTATATTCAACATGAGTCCCCTCTCTGCAACCACACCTTCTCAGCCCACATACTTCTTTTGTGTACCCTATCAGTTCTTGCTGGTATTCTTATTTTGTCAGCTGTTTCTCAGCCTTACTGTTTGCCTCACTCATGCTTCTTTCATCCTGCAAGCTTCTGTGGGTGGGCAATGGTCTTCTGCCCTCCACTCCTTGGATGTCAATGCGCCTCCTTTCTTTGGACCCCATCACTCTTACACTTGAATATATCTAGCCGTACGTCTTCATGTTAAAAATAGGGGTCCTCTCGGTGCCACTTGCTCTGGACTCAGTTTCCACTTTACCCATCCAATAACCATTCTCCTTGAGAATAAGTCTCTGTGTTCTAGCCCGCTCTTTTTACTTTGCACAGCAACTATCAAAAATCTTTTCTCTGCACAAGCCCTACCTTCAGCCCCCTCCACCTACTCGCACCACAAAAACTTGCACCTGCTTAAAGTTATAACTCATGGCCTTAGAAAATTCCTCTTACTGCTTTTACTTTGCTCTGGCAACATCAAATTAAACCATGGCCCCATTGCTCCCATTGATTCCCTTGCTGATATTCAGCACCTGAAAGGGATCTCCTTCCTTCATATCAATGCATGCAGTCTTCTGAAAAAATTAGACTTGATTCAGGCTTGGGCCTCAACACATCCCCTGATGTGTTTGTGATCACTGAGTCCTGACTCCGGTGCTCCACCCCTGACTCTGCCATTAACTTACCGTCTTATAATGCGTTTAGGACACACCAGCAGAGCGGTGGGGGGGGGTTGCCATCTACATTACTAACAAATTTATGGCTACAGTAATAAACTCCCTATCAGCGGCCAAAGAATTTGAGAGTCTCTCTTTGAAAATTATGCTGCCATCTAAGGAATCTATCCTTGTGACTGGCTGCTATAGACCACCTTCTGGGGGTAATAAAATACTGAACCATCTTCGAGATTTATCCTCAAGCAATTATTCCGAATCTATCGTCACAGGTGACTTAAATATGAATTAGTTCTCACCTGCCTCAAAATTGCTCAAGGAGCTCTGTGATGAAATTGCAAATACTCAGCTAATTTAAGAGCCTACTCGCACTAACTCTAAGTCTCCCGATAACAATTCCTTGCTTGCTATGTTCTTAGTCAATAAACCTTACAAAATATCTCATGCTGGTATACTTGATAATGATATCAGTGAACACAGGGCTATCTCTTGTGTTACATTTATGCCACATATGGGGACCTTTCCCCACTTTATATTCAAAGGGAACCATCACAATTTCATTCCTGCTGATTTCTTAACCAATCTAAATGGGATCAGATGGAAAGACTTCTACCTTGCTAAAACTGTCTCTGAAGCCTACTCCTTGTTTCATTCCTTAGTGCTCAATGTCATTGACAAGCACACTCCCATGGTGAAACTTAGTGCCAGGAAAAAAGCTTCCCCTTGGTTCACTCCCTCCCTCAAAACTGCTTTGCGCTTAAGAGACATACTTTGGAAAAAAGCTTATACTACCAAATCTACCGCAGACTGGATAATCTTCAGAGCTACTAGAAATAGATGCACTAAACTAGTCAAAACAGAAAAGGCTAAATATTTTCAAACTGCAATTGATTCTACCAAAAATAATGCTGCAAAGTTCTGACACATCCTTTGTGAGGTTCAGGGACTCTGCCTCCCCCGTCTCCACTATGACCCTTTAAAATTTACATGGATGGAATCATCTATACAGACAGGTTATCCATCTTAGAACATCTCAGCAATCACTTTGCTACCACTTTTCTGGCTTTCAACTCTTACCCCACATGTAAAATTGTTCCTGCTACTGGATTGCCTAGCCTCCAGGTGGCCAAACTTACCAACAACACTTTCAGCTTTAGTATGGTCTCCTCAAAGCAGGTGGAAGACCTACTTCTAGCCCTTGATCCCAATAAGAAAGCAGGTGCTGACCGTCTTGACTCATTATACCCGAAACTCAGCTACTTCATCCTAGCACCGCCTATCACACACACCTTTTTAATCTCTTTCTTTCTCATGGCACTCTCCTGTCTGCCTGGAAGATAGTACATGTCACACCCCTACTCAAATCCAGTGATCCATCTGATCTTAACAATTATCGCCCCAACTAACTTTTACCCACCCTTTCCAAATTGTTAGAAAAAATTGTCAATGCCCAACTCAGAGATTACCTAGAGAGTGCTATGCTCCTTAATCCCCTCCAATCTGGCTTCCAACCACCTCACAGCACAATTTATGCCTTGGCTAAGGTCACAAATGATTGGCAGACTGCTTTGGATACTAAAAACTCTGTCTGTGTGCTTTTCCTGGGCCTGAGTAAAGCGTTTGACATGGTTGACCATACCTTGCTCCTGACCATGCTGAATGACCTAGGTATTGACAATAATGTTTTCAATTGATTTTCCTCATACCTCTCTGGTAGACTGCAACAGGTTTCTGCACAAGGTGATCTCTCTCCTCTAAAATTTCTGCAAAGAGGGGTTCCCCAAGGCTCAATCCTTGGTCCCCTTCTCTTCACAATATACATTAATAACGTTAATAAAAAGGTTACAAATCCTAGTGTTCACTTATTTGCCTACAACACGGTTATCTACATTGCTAAACCCTCATTAGACGAAGCCTGTCTAGAACTTCAAAAAGATTTTAATTTGCTACAATATGAACTGCTCAACTTAAAATTGCTGCTTAAAGCTAAAAAAACTAACGTAATGTTATTCTCCACCCCCCCCCCCAAGATAAGCTGGGTGACCTAAAATCCCTTCCGCTTGCCTTACAGATTATCACCATCTTGAGAGAAACTATAGAGGTCATCAATAAATTCAAATAGCTTGGCTTTTGGCTGGACCACAGACTCTCCTTCTCGCTCCGTATCAATGAACTCACAAAAAAGCTCGAACGAAGACTTGGAATCTTTTTTAGAATCCAACACCTACTCTCCTTTGAAGCCAAACTAGTCTCTTCTACATTTTTGTCACTCATTGACTAAGCTGATGTGCTGTACAGCCATGGGACCAAACCTCTCTTGTCAAAATAGACACTCTCTATCACAGGGCAATCTGATTAATCACTAACACCCCCTTGAATACACACCATTGTTTCCTCTATGCCAAATAGGGTGGGGATCCTAAGCTGCTTGTAGATGCTAGAAATGCTGCCCTCTTGGGATACAGGGCTCTAATTCTGAAATTGCTTCTGTACATCTGTAACTTCTTTACAACCTCTTCTCAGTTGTACTCCCTCCAGCATTATAACTGCATCCATGTGTCCCCACTCTTCAGGGTCTCAATGTGGGTCTGCCCCAGAGCCTACCCTAGAAAGTCCTTGCATATTGGTGCTACGCTCCTTTGACCCTAGATTCTGGATTACCCCCCAGAGGGGTGGAGTAGCCCCAGATCTCCTCCTGACAATGATTGGAGTGTGCACCTTGCATGGACTCACTGTAGCATCCAGAGTGCCGTCCCCCGAGACCCGTCTACCGGCGACACTGCAGGATCCATTTTCTCCTCTGTGCTTTCTCCACCTCTGAGACACTGGTGTGCAATGAGGGCCAGTGAGCTAGGAGATGCACTGAGATGTGCCTCCTGCTCCTGCCCTCTGCCAGTGTCTGATCCCTGCTACTGTGTCCCCCTATACCACACCTATCACCTAAGCTCCCCCAGGTGGTGGTATTGTGGTGGGAGCTTACAGATCCCCTCCCCAGAGAAAGAGAGCAGCCGTTGGGTGCTCCATCCTTCTCCACCTCTGCCACCACCTTGTGGCCCATGTGAGAATCTGGTCTAGGTTTTGTGCTGCATCCCTTAGCTATGCCATTCCTTCCATATGGAATTCTATTCAAGACTCCATAAAACTGGCCCAATGAGTTGGCCCATATTCCTTTAAATCAAAGTTAAACTCTGCACTGTCACTAAAATGTCAATGTTATGTCAGTTAGCGCTCCCCCTCATAGCTTGTCCTCAACCTCTCTTCCAACTTAAGCACTTCTATCTTAACTATTACAAATCAAAACCCCCTTCTATCTGCCACCTATGCCTCTCATCCCTCCTTATCTCTAACCACATTTCTTCCCTCTATATGTTCTCACTGCTCCCCTTGTACTACTTCCCCATTCTCCCTATCATATGCACCTTCCTCTCTCTTCTCTTCGGCCTTACTTCTCAGCTCAAACCATAACTCCATCTCAGCACTTAGCAAATTCAGTGTTATTCTTAGGTCCATGTACTTTTGCTAACTTTGTGCTACTATTTTGGTTTTTGTTATTTAATTGTATGCTGATGTTGTTTTCTTGTTGTCTTCCACCTTGCATTAATTGTATGTTTCAGTTGTCCTCCTGGACCGCTTTGTAAATGAGCATTTCCTGGTTAAATAAAAATTGAATTGAATTGAATTGAATAGACAGCTACAGAAGCAACCTCTAAGTTGGTGAAACAATACCCAGGAAGCACACGGTACTCACTGATCCTTGAACAGGTCAGGGACCAGGCCCTTGAGGTCCCAAGTGACATTCTCCACTGTGTCAAAAGAATGCCACTTGTTTTCAAGTAGCAGCTGGAGATGTGCAGGGTAGAGCATACTGAATTTGATTCCCATAGCAATTAGCTTGGCCACCACAGGATGGAATGTTGCACATTTCTGGTGGGTTCCAGCCAGGAGAGCCTGAGTAAGCTGGAGTTTATTGCCTTCCCACAGTATCTCCTTCAGGTCCCGTACTTTTTGAAGAATGTATTGCTTGTCTATTTGATCATGAAGGGGCGGGGGGGGAGCCAGCTGAGGGTTTAGGGCATAATGAATTGTGTGCCTGTTCTACAACATAAACAGAGCCATTGGGGAAGGGTCTTTCACCCTTTCCAGAAACTTCTGAGCAAAAATTGGTGTAGCCCCTTCCTCGCCCTCTGGCAATCAAAAAATGATGAGATTATTATGGTGGCTTGTTCCTTCCAAGTCTTCTATTTTGTTTTCCAGTTTATGGATTCTGTGCTTTAGCAGGGTATTTTCTGAGTCTGTATGAGCCTGCCACTTTTCCTGAGAGTGGGTACGTATTTCAACATCCTCGACTCTTCTGCCTAAGTCACTAAGATCCCCTCTAAGTGATTTGAGCTGCTCGGTTATTTCCCAGAGTGTTTCCCTTAAGGTTCCAGTTCCAAGAGGAAGTGCTCCTCTGTGAGGGGAGTAGACATCGAGAAGGAAGCATTAGACAGGCTGGAGCCAAGCTCTGGGCCTTCGGCTGCTTAACGTGCTTGTCGGGCGTCTGAGGTGGGGTATGCTTTGGGGGAGCTTGCTGCATCTCCACTTCTGACATCATCTTGGGTTGTAAGCTGAAAACTGGCAGAGTTACTCTGGACAGCTAAAGGAATCAAATTCAGCAAGAAGTGAGGTAGAAATACTTCATTAAAAAAACATTTTAAACAGTTTAAGATGGAGGAGAAGGGAAAGCCAGAGGAGAGCTGCTACCGGGACGAGCGCATCATGTGACTACTCCTGCTCAAACAATTTTAAATTCCAAGCCTTTTTTAAGGCAAATGAATTCATTCTTCCAATTCAACCTAAATCAGTAGAGTTTCATGAGCCTATTACTGAAGTGAGATAACAAATGTTTCCTGCCACTTTTATTTTGGCCAGCAAGGCATTTATTAAGTCATTTAACCTGCTTCAATAAACAATCATTTAACCATCTTAACCATCTAACATGGTCCAGCAGAACTATTTAATTTAGGCAAGTTTAGAAAATACTCCTTTAAAGAGGAATTCTCATTTTTCCCCCTAAAGTTTACATGCCTCCATAATAAGCCGGCAAACATACAAAGAAGAGTCTGCCCAAAAAGCAGTTTCTACCCTACCAATAAGGGGTCAGAGCACCTAGACCAATACTTTTCAAAAGTTTTACTTAAAGTGTCAGAATAAAAACCTGTGACCAAGATAACCTCCATTCAGTGCAAAATTGTCAGATTGTCAGCACGTCTTTGTAAATCAGGACATCCAGGGTTCCAGGTAGCGCGCTTCCGTTTTCGTATTCCCCTTACCATAGACACTAGTCCTCGCACCTGTAAAAAAAACAGAGAAAATCACCCTCTAAGAGCAGTAAGCTGTATTAAGTAAATGGTTCAGATCCCAGCTCCCTTAGGCAATGTTGTCATACCCGAAAGATTTTATAAATTCGCCCAGCAACACTGTAGTGCAGAATATTCCGTGATCGTCTCCTGGCTTGGGCTGGCTTCAATTTTCAAACTGGAGTTTGTCTGTCAGTGTACTCAGAATGCTAACAACACAGCAGCTGCAGCACTCCAACCAAGCTCTTCTAGAGCAGCAATAATCCACTGCCATGTGGCGAGACTCCACAATGCTGCACCAAGTCAAAACAACTTTTTACTTTTTAAGAAAACACAAGGAGCATAAAACAGTGCTGAAAGCAGAAGAAAAAATCTGCACAGGTAGAGAGGAGAATGCATAGTGGAGCAGCATAGTGGCCATCTTCACAAGCCCACTCAACCATTGCCAACTTACTTGGCTTGTAATTTAGTTGCCAACTCACTTGTCACTCGCAAGTCGCTGATCGCTCCTGAGATGTGGGCATTCTTATTAGCAACAGGCTTGTAATTTAGTTGATAATCCTGATTTTGGCAGATGCAATCACTGACATTCTGATAGACAGTCAGTTCTCTCTGAAGCCGCAGTCAGCATGTGGAGTGGGGTGGGGGAGGTCACCGGAGGCAGAAAACAATTGCAGGAATAAAAAGCATGAGTAGTGTACTTAGATGCCTATTCAGGCAATGCTACTGAGGTAGGGAAGGTATCAGCCCATGGGAGGGGAGATCAAAGATGTGATTGTTGGTGTAAGGAAGGCTACGGTTGGTTGGTTGGTACAAGCAACAGAGTTGAACCTGGGAGAGTGGCTGTAAGGTGCATGCCTTTGAGACAGACAAGGAGGGTGTCTGGTAATTTCGTGATTTTGGTAGATGTGGTCATAAGGCCATCATGCAGTCACTGACATTCTGACAGTCTTACACTTGTGCTTACAATATTAGTAGGTGGAAAATTTGCTGGGGCTGTTACAGCAGCTAGAGTGAGCGACCGCACAAAAAGTTAGAGAGACAGAGACAGGCAGCACTTTGTACTCCCTGCCCATACACAGCCCAGGCTGTGGCCAGCTCCATGCCTGCAGGAAGCTGCAGCTTTTACCAAATCCTGTTTTGCTCTCTTTCTCTCTCTCTCTCTCTCACACCCTAGCAAGCAACAAGGAGTGTGCCATGACTGCCGGCACTGTGTAATAGTGCAATGATGCAGTCAGTAGGGACAACATGGGCAGATTGTTTCACAGAGGTGGAGGCGGCCCGGCATAGTGGTGCTGAAGGTTGAGATGCTGCATGCAACACTTCTCACTACACCTGCAACCTGGGTTCAAGAATGAGCCCAGATCATTGGGGGTCATCAGGGGTGGAGGGAAGAGCTGGATTAAGCTGATGTCAGGCAGCTCTCCTCGCTGAGGGAGGGTTGGGAACTGATACGAACAGCAGATGGAGTCGATAGGGGAAGGCACTGTTAGGCACTTGGCAGAAGCCATGTCATCATGTGGGGGGGTTTGCCATCTGGATTTGTTCTCTTCCCCCCATGCATCCCCTTTGCCCCCGCTACCCTCCCTGGCCATTTTTCCTTTGTCACTCCCCTCAGTAAGACTAGGCCCCCCACCCCCATAACCCTTGCCTTTCGACTCTCTATTCCATGTCTGCCACCTATATCCCAGTCCCTCTCAAAAGAGCTGGTGACCCGTCCCCTGGGTACCCCCGGCCTGGGCTCCTGGTGTCCATGTGGTCCTGCACCTTGTTGCCAGATGAGATCCCCCACATCTTGAGCAGGCATGTTGAATTGAGATTGGGGCCATGAATAAAATGCCCAGTTATATCCCCAACAGCACATCTGAGGTATCCCTCCCTTTCTTCCCATCTCTCCTTCCTGTGTGGATTGGTTGGTGACATAATCAGTCCACAAATCTAACTGTTTTGTGTCCCATCTCATGTCCCCATATGTCACCATCCTTTGGCAGAAAAACTCATCATAATATATCCACCCCACACCGCCTTTTGCTTTTGCTCTCCTTATGATCAGGGAATACATGATCAGTGGGATGCTCAACTCTGGTTTCTTTTCCATCATTATGGCCAAATAAGTGGTGAAACCCACAAACCACCCATCCCATGTCTTTCTGTTAGTAAACTTATCCTCTTCTTTCTTCCCCAATAAGACCACAGCCACTGCCATCTCACTCTTCCCTATATTCTCGGTCTCTTCATGCTTTGCTGCTGCCTCTCTACTGACCAAATTAAATATGTCCATATACTCCCCCTTCTATATCTTCTCCTTTGTGACCAGCGGCATGTGTTCCCCTATCCTCATGCCCTGGGCTCCTATGTCCCTCGTTCCCGATTCTGTTCCTTCCACCACCTTGTCTACTCCCCCTATCGGTTCTTTATCTGACCTAATCTCTGCCAGTGCAGTTTCCATTTGCCCTAGCCCACCTATCCCTAGGGCCACTATAATTTGACCAATGTACTATTTTATACTGTCTCCCACAGACCCTGATACACTACCTGTGGGCTTGTTCCCTCCATGTGTCCCACTGTCACTGGACTGAACTGATCCGGTTCCTTGTGGTGGGACCACTGGCTGCAGCATCAGGGGTGGAGGGCTCACTACTGTGGGGGTTCCGGTCTGGGATCTGGCATCAGTACTACAACTGGCTCCAAGGGAGGTACTAACAGTTCCGGCAAAAGGGGCCATGGTGGTACTGGACTAACCGCTCAAGGTGGGGCCGCCAATGGCAGCTATAGCCTCTTTGGGCTGCGTGTCCTCCCTGTTGGTCTTTTTTCCTCTCTCCCTTTCCCTTTCTCTACTTTCCACGTCTCCCCTGACCTCCCTGGTTCTGCCCCTTTCACCATTTGCCACATCATGTTGGCTTTCTCTGCCAGCTCAATGATTGCCCTATATGCCTCTTCTTTTGATTGCTTGTTCTTCTTTGGTGCCATTCTTTCTCACAATTTCTGCACAGCCGCAGTGGATAAAAGCTAACAAAATGCCTTCGTTAGTAATCAGACTATTATTTCCTTTTCTCCCCTTACTCTTTTCTTTTTATTTTTTTGAGGTGAAACAGGCCCTGCTCTCCGACTTGTGCCCCTTGAAGGCCATTGGCCAAAAGCCCCCCCATGTGCTTCCGTCCCCCCATCTTCACCTGCAAAACATATCCCCTAGGGTACATCACCCTGAGCAACAAATGCTTTTTTTTTTTTTTTAATAACGAAAAACAGCTCAAAATTCAGTGCCTCTGCCACTGGTCCACTCAATCCCATCGCCGTTGGCCAAGTTGCTACTCCCACTCAAGCTTCCCAACCTTATTCACATTACCCCCAAGGCCTTGTAGCCTTCCATTCATGTGGGCCACGTGATGTGACATCAGACGCCGTTCCCCACCACATGGCAACCCTGGCTAGGCCCCTTGTCCTGCCGCTGTTCCCCTTCTCACTGCTGTGGGGTCAGATTCCTACACTGCTGCTCCCCTTCCTTCTTTGTTTTGCCCCCTGATGGCCTTGAAGCCTTCCATCGTGTGAGCTACACAGTGTGATGTCAGACGCCTTCCCGACTGCGTGGCCTCTAGGTCTCCATTTGTAGGCTGGGCCTGTTCCTTCTGGGGCCCTTCCCCTGCTTGCTGTTGACCTGGCATTGTGTTTTCACTGCTTTTATGCCTTTATTCCTTGTCTTGCATATGTGACTGCCACCTCCACCCTATGTCCTGACTAGCCAGGTGCCATCTCCCTTCACCCAATCGCCCTTTTCCCTGTCTCATTCCCAAACTGCAAGTCCCCTGCAGTCCAAACATAAGGAAACTCAGCGATCTCCATTCTTTCAGGCCTCTCTCTGCTCTCTTCGACTTGGTCTCCTATCACCCCATACTGCAAATCCCCTACAAACCACAAAAATCCCAAGGGAACACACTGCTAGCTCCATTCTGCCCAGCATCTCTTCCCTTAGCCGTGACTCCCCTCTCTTGTTCTGTTTAGGCCACAAACCTCTCTAGTCAAGTGCTTGCTTCCCCCATTCCTGCATCACAGTTCAATTGCCTCCCCAAAACCTTGGTCTGCCATCCATTAACAAGCCTTGTGTCCACAAAAGCCCCAAGGGAACACACTGCAAGCTCCATTCTGCCCAGCATCTCATTCTTTAGCCACGACTCCCCTCTCTTGTTCTGTTTTGGAAACACCTCGCAAGACAAGCACTTGCCCCCCAGTTTCTGCATCACAGTTCAGTAGGCTCCCCTGAAAAATCTCAATCTGCTGTCCATTAACCAACCTTGTCCCTACATTATACTTGCAATCACAGTTCTCTCAGCATTTCCTTTTTATTATATATATATATACATATTTTTTTGCTTACCTTCTGCAATCTTTCTTGGATACCAACTCACCCCAAGCTGTCACCTTGAAAAACCCCACTATTCAGATTTTAAAAAACAAAATCAGCCAATCTGATGTGCTGTAGCTCTAATGTTTTAGATCCAACAAAACGTCAGCAAAAGAGGCTGAAAACCTCTGTGCTGGACCTTGTGTACCCTGCAATTTGGCCACTCCTGTTTTCCATTTTTCCTATCCGTCTCTTTCCCTTCTTAGGCCCCGTTCCTGTCTGTCTCGGTCCCTCCCCTATCCCCCCCCACTTCTGAGCAAACCATCTGTATCAAGGGAAGGGTCCACCAGGACAACTTGGTCTGCCCCTTAAAGGGCAAACTCCATTGCGTAAAGAGCACTGTACCTCTATAAAATTGTTTACTTATGCAATAAGACATGAAAGGGTTAGTGCTGCACAGCGATACTAACTGAAAATACCACATATAGTTCAAATAGTATTTTTTTCATAATGAATTTATAGCATTCTAGTCAGGCATGTGTTAGCATAACTGACTCTGATCCAGCTCATTCGTATACTCTGATCATACTGTAACAAAATAATATCCTTAATTGTGCTGATCTAAAATGATGAACAGTTGAATTAAGTCGGTCATATGGAGAAATGGAAGTATTCATTTTTACTTACATATATGTAAACAGTCATTGTATTCAGATTGGACAAAGCATGTCTATTAATGGATCATGATCTTCTTTGGTATAATAATGTGATCCATTTTTTTATTTTATAAAAAATAGTTGTGTGCTAACTTTGTTAATTTTGTGAAATTTTTCCTTCAGGAAACTGAGAACCAAAAAAAAAATAAGAACTGTCAGACACAGAGAGAATGAAATGATTATTCCACTATAGTGAGTAATTACAGTTTATACTGATTTAGGGAAGAAAACACAATCAAATTATAGTTTAACAAACTGCAAAAGAATGCTGTATAAAATTTCCATTCTAAAGTGTTCAACATGCAGTGAGTGCTGATCCTGCATTTTAAGGTAATGGTTGCCAGGGGTGACCCAGAAATGAAACCAATCATTACACTGTAATTTAAAACTAAAACAGCTGGCCAAATCTCTCCTCCGGTGACCTTTACATTTATTTCAGAGACAACATGGGCTGGTTGAGCTAAAGGAATATATTAATGCACCTGCCATAGCATTCCATTATGTGTCAGAAAGCCCATTCTAGAAAATCACACTGGAGGTGATGGAAAAAGACACAAGATGGAATGAAGCAGTTGAGCTGAAAACGAAATAATCAACCATCTTTATTTTTCCACTTTGCATTATAACAGGGCACCTGATGAGATGCTATAGGAGGTAATGTAACACTTTAACCTGAAAAGAAAACAGCTTTTAAAAATGTTGTTTTCTGATCCAAACTGCATAGTTATCTGACACGAAGATAACAGTTGTTTTTTAATCACTTATTGCCCCCCTTACCTAATAGTATAGTTTGTTTATTCTATAGTATAAATATGTGTCGTATAATACATTATTTTTAAAAAGAAATCAGTAGGATTAAATTTAATTTTAGATGTCTTTCATTACAGCTTTTATGTAATCAGTTAATGTTTTAGTAGAAAGTGAGAGAGGACACACTTTTTAAATGGTGATTCACTGGGCAAACAATAGTGTTACACTTACATCTTCAATTTCAAATATGACACACATTCCTTTGTCAAATACTGTATGCTTGCATATGGAAAGTAACTGATACTGGTAGATGGGGGGGAGTCTTGTACAGCTCATTTAAACATGAAATTCTAAATCACATATATCTCAATAATGCAAATTATCATAGGAAGTATATAAAAATTACCACTGAAAATTTTAGACGAGTTCTGCTTTTAGTAGGAGTGTATGGTGCCCAATGGCCTCTCTCACACACTCTGCAAATGCTGAAAACAGAAAACACAGCCATGTGTTTTGTCCTTTTCATCAATGTGCCTAATCTGTACCTCATTCCAGGGGAAGGATTTTAAACATGGGTTACTTGCAAAAGTATGAGTAACATAAGAACATGGGATTGTTTTTTCATGATACTCAGATCTGTATTTTTTTTTCACCTTTGTTTCCCCCCAGGGTGCTGGTGCTGGTCGTGTGCTTCTTCCACTCTCTGCCAATCCCGGTTCTCTCTCACTGAGACCCAATCACTCACCTGGCTAGGCCTCTAGGCCTACCCATGATGCGCTGCTGTGCTGCCTCCCCTGGCTTTTGACCCCAGGGCCCAACTATCCATCTGGCCACCCACAGTGGAGGTGAAGACCTCGAGGACCTCTGGCCAATGGTGGTGTGGGTCTAGTTGTGAAAGTGGTAGGCAGCAGGCTGGGGTTTCATCTGCCTTTCTATTCCCGATTTTTCCATACTGCTTGACCCACCCTTCCCCCCAGAGTATACCGTGGCTTTGGTGGTCAGTGAGCCAATGCAACCAATGACCTGACACTCACTCCAAGTTCCTATGTCTCATGGTTTTCCCCTTGCACCATCACCCATGATCACCTAGGTGGCAGTAACATAGCAAAGCAGTGAGCCCTTTCTCCCCGGAGGAGGAGAGTGTCCAGAGGGATGCTCAATCCTCCTCACCCTGGCTGGCCCTCCAGTGGCCCTGGCTTGTTCCCAAACATGGGTTGACAGCACTATGATAGGTAGGTGCTAGTGCTGTGCTGACATGCTGGCAGAACTGTATTATTGAATATCTAGAACCTGGTTCATTATGCAGCTAATAATGTTACTTCTGGCTCTTATAAACCCTTAGTAAGTGTAGTAGTAAACCAAGTTCATTTAGTAGAAGAGCAAATTGAGCAAAAACTTCCCCTGACAGTTTTACTTAATGATTAGGCTATTTAGTATCTACCTTCAGCAAAGTACCACAGCAGTATCTGAATCACATTGATTATCTGGGTTTTTGTGTTGGCATATGTTGAGGTTGGCCATGAAATTGTTGCTCATTAAGACATCTTTTGAGTGGTATAAGAGGAAATACAGTGCACTAAAACTTTTCCAGCCAAGCCCAGATAGTTAAGTGTTTAGCGCTGCAACAACATGATTAGCACCCTGATAAGTGTTACTAGCAAGGCAAACAGTCTGTTATTGCGGCCACTGAAAGAGATACTCAGAAAGGGGCTAATCTGTTAGTCTGTCAGTGCTAACATATACCATGCATTTATACATATGCTGGACACCTTATGCATTAATTTGCATTCACAAGACACTGTATGCAAATGAATACATACAGTGTCCAGTGGCATATTCAATGATTCCTAGAAGGGCCAAGAGGGCGACAGTACAGTACTATTTAACAGTTCTGTGAACCATGTTTTAACAATGTGCTAATGATAGCACTTAACAAAACATGGATCCTGGCATCTATCCCTCTTCTTCAAGCCCAGTACTAGGACAATGTCTTATAATGTATAATCCCAGGTGCCTGAGGTGTTAGCGTGGCTCAGTTGGTAGCACATCTGCCACTGGACCAGAAGGTCGTGGGTTCTCATCCCACACCAGGATTGGACTTGCACCTAAAATTCGCTGGCTTCCGAATGCAGTATTGGGGGTGCTGTACTGCTGGGGTGTGCCATCCTTCGGATGAGATGTTAAACCGAGGTCCCTTCTGCCCATCCTGGTGTTGTCCTGGTGGGCGTCCAGGTGGGAGTAAAAGAACCCAGGGCACTTTTCGCAAAGAACAGGGAACATTCCCAGTGTCCTGGCCAACATTCCCCTTCCATAAACTGGTTCATGCAATTATCCAGGCTGTGTGTGGGTGATGATGTGCGATATGGCCGCCACCACACATTCAGTCACTTCACTACCAGCCTAGCATTGCTTGTAAAGTACTTTGGGATACCGTGTATGAAAAGCGCTATAAAAATGCTTATTCTTCTTCTTCAGTGGGTACCCCTTCCCTCACTGGTTCCCCATGATGCCATACAATAATGAATATCTTATTCCCTTCTGCCAGTGAGACTCCCTCCCTTACCTGATCCTCATGTTTCAAAATCCCTCCCTGGTAGTGCCATCCACTGTTGCCCATCCATTCCCCCACCTTCCCCATCTGGCCTCAAGATGGTAGCCAGTACTCACCACCTGCTCATCACTGCTGCTGGCTTCTATATTATTTATGCATTTCAATGGCTTGCATTACAGAATTACCTGTATCGATAATGCACTTACATGAGTACAATATCCATACTGATACTTTTATAATGCAAGTCACTGACTTGCATGAATGAGACAGTGTCAGGCAGCAAAGGAGAGTGGAAGTTTAGTACCAGCCACCATATCAGGCCCAGATATAGGGGGAGGGTGACAGAGGATGGCCCTGGGGTAGGGAAGGGTCAGCAAATAGATAATCAGGAAGGAAATTTGTAACAACATGGGGATCTACTAAGGGAAATGGAGTACAACTGGCACCACATATTTGGATATTCATTATTGCATGACACACATGGGGATCAACTGAGGGAGGGAGATACCACTAACACCAGGGAATCAGATATTCATTATTGTACAGTACTGATGGGGATTGGGTAGGACAAGGGTTACCAGGCATGCATTCCAGCAGGAAAAGCATGCTTCTCAAGTGTTCATGAGGTCATAATAGGATGCAAATGTCCTTCTATCACCGTGTGTGGGCTTAGAAGTAATTTGCATGTGGGCTTGCAAATATAGCAACTTAGGGCCCAAGAGTTAACAGGTTTTAGAGGCCCTAACTGCTATTGCTCCTTGAATGCCTCTGTATGCAGTATACAGTAGGCATGCACCTTTCTGTGGCCAGCAGGGGGTTCTTCTTTGTGCTGAGTGAACCTGCTACTATTTAGTTTCTGGAGGCCATATTCAAACAGGTTTAGGGGTTCACAATGTGGTCAGAATTTCTTTGAGTAAATTACATTTTGGATTTGTATTAATTTCTGTTCTGGGAAAATACTTTGAATTGCTGAATTTGGGGCTTTTACATGTTGGCCCTTAGACATTCTGGGCTGGATTTTCAAAGATCCCATAAAGTGACACAGTTGCATCACTCTAGTGGCTGTGCACTCTAGGTGAACCACGGACTCTGAGCCCAACTTTAGAAGAAGCAGGGTCCCAGCATCAAACTCCCCAGATTTGCCACAAGCTGACAGCTGTGTCAAACAGTTGGTGCACCTGCAGGAATTGTGGCAGGGATCTGGCACCCCTGCCTGGCACACACCAGAGGGGCCAGGATTGTTGGGGGGGTTGAAGCTGTGGTTCCATGTTAGAACGGTGAATGTAAAATGGCGAACTGTCACAACAGTGCCCAACCTACAGTGCAAATAATTTTGCAAATGTATTTTCTTGTGGGGGGCTTTGTCCCTAACACCACCCTTAATTTAGATTCTAACTATGGGGGGGCATAACTCAGGAATGGTGGGAAACCAGGGTCGCACAAAAGTGTTGATGTTGTGGTTCTGCCTCCTTTGTGATGGTTCAGCATTGCACAGTCACCATATTCACAGGTTACTGAAGCTGCTTGCCAGGAGGGGGGCATAAGGGGCAAAGGAGGTGGCATGGGGGAGTTGGAAGGACAGTTGGGATTGAAAGTTAGTGAAGTGGCATCCAGCGAGGTGCATTTACTTCTTAATTATTATTGTACATGTCTAGAAATTAATTGTAGTGTACTAGAATGTATAGTAACTATTACCCATACTGTACTTACAGAAACAGTCCTAATCAAACACACCGAAGGAGGGACAAGTGATAAATCTGCATAACACTGTATCACATTGAACAGTAACACAGTCCTGACAACTGTACAGTTATACAGACCATAGTGTTATTGGGTGTGTAACTGTAGAGATGGGGCAATTATTATGTGAAGTACATTCCCTAAAAGAGCAAGTAAAGAAAACCACACTAACAACAGTAAATGCTAAACCAAAGGATGAAAGAAAGAGACATACACAAGAGGAAAAAGATATAGAGGAAACAGATGAATATAAAAGTTATACTGAAAATGAAACATAAGCTGGCCCCGTGGCGCTGAAGGCTGAGGCGCTGGACACCTTATCTTGTGCTATGCCCGTGACCCGTGTTCGGGAATGAGCATGGGCCACCGGGGGTTGGCAGGGTTGGAGAAGGATTGAGCATTCGAGGGACTGCTCTTCTTTTCTGGGAAGGGGGAATACCAGTGGTCGGTGCTTGACTGGCTCCTAATGGAGGCTGGGGGGCAGTGCGTTGATGCTGAAGAAGAGGGGCGGAGATGGGGCTGAAGCCTGGAGGAGCATGTGCAGATGAGTACATGCTCACTCCACTGGCATTATTGCATGCCCCTCTCTGCAAAAATACAGGGGAGAAAATGGAAAATGGGAGTCCTTGCCATGGATGATGATTGTTCCCCCTTGCAGCGCCGCCAGGAGGGCACCTCCCCTGATCTGGTTCCGGTATGGTGGGTTGAGGGTCTCCCCACCCCCTGCCATGAGGGGTAAGTTGTGGGGGCTAAAGGAGAGGGGGTCTCATACCCGGTTAGCATGGGGGGGCTGTCAGATGGCAGGCAGGGATTCCAGGAGAAACAGCACCAACAAAAACAAGCATTGGTCAATGCTGAATGTTGTCTTGCTGGTATTGGCATTGGTAGTGCAGGAGTTAGAGAGATGCACAATAGGAATGGGAGTGAAGTATTGAACTGATAACAACCCCACCCCCAACCCCATCCTGCAGAGACTGACAGGCATGGGGGTGTGCCTTTGGGTCATCAGCCAAACTGCTCATGCCATTTCACCTCACCCTACCCTGCAGACGCTGACAAGTGTTGAGGTGTGCCTTGGGGTCTTCAGTCCTTACACTCACCCCATTCCGTAAGGAAATACACTGAGATGGGTACACTATAGGAGAATGGGGTGAACTTTGGTGCCGAAGAGTCCAAGGCACACCTCGATGCCTGTCAGTGGTTGCAGGCTGGGGGTGGAATGGTGTGAGCATTACAGCCGAAAATCCCAAGTCACACCCCTGTCACAGTTGGAAACCCTAACACCCTAAGCATTTGTTGGTTATTTTCACTCCAAATTTTCAACATGGGCTTTTTGTGACCCCAACTTATGAACAGTGGCACTATCAGTTCATTAGCCAAAAGGTGATTTTGCACAGTTACTGCGCTATTTGGAGCCAGAAGTGCGAAAACACATTTTGGGCAGGATGTGAAAAAGTACAGTTGTACTGTTCATGAGGAGGTGTAAAAAAATGGTAATGTTGAAAATATGGAAAATTGGTGAAGTCACGAGCATGCATAGAAGCTGGACAACAGATGCCCTTAATGCAATTATTTTGGGGATTTTTTTTAACCAGATTTTCAACATAGGTATTTTGGGACCTCTGCTCATGATCAGTGGCACTGTGATTTTGTTAAGGTGGCCTGAACATTGATTTCTCACAGTGACCACGCCATTCTGCACCAGATGTGTGAAAACACATTTCGGGCAGGATGTGAAAAATGACAGCTATATTGTTCATAAGGAGGGGTGAAAAAATGGCAATGTTGGATATCTGGAGTGAAAATATAAAAACATTCTCAAAGTTACAAGCGTGTGTGGAAACTGCCCAATGCATGCTCGTAACAGTCATTTTTTGGAATTTTTTCAGCACATTTTCTACATAGGCATTTTAGGACCTCCACTCATGAACAGTGACACTGATTTTCTTAATCTGTCCCGAACATTGATTTCCCACAGTAACCGCTGCATTGAGCTCCAGATGCACGAAAACACATTTCAAGCAGGATGTGAAAAATGACAGCTGTACTGTTTATAAGGAGGTGTGAAAAAATGGCATCATTGAAAATCTGGAATGAAAATATTAAACATTCTCGAAGTTACCAACATGCATGGAAACTGCTTAATGCACACTTGTAGCGTAGTCATTTTTTGGAATTTTTTCACCAAATTTGCAACATAGGCTTTTTGGGAACCCACCTCATGAACAGTGGCACTGTCATTTTGTCACTCAGTCCTGAAAGGTGATTTCACGCAGTGACCACGAAATCACCTTTCTGGGCTGAATAACAAAATTGCAGTGACTGATTTCATGAGGTGTGGTCCCAAGAACCCCGTGTTGAAAATTTGGAGTCAAAAGTCAAAAAAATGGCCGAGATATCCACCTAAGTTGAAACCTCCCCCATTGATGCCATTATACAGCTTACTGGCATTTCTTCAGTTCGCAATTGGCTTTGTAGACTGCAGATGTGTTTCTGCTCCACTGAAAATCATCACGCTGGGATCCCGAGGTAAGTATGGGGGTGAGTGGGGAGTGGGGAGGTGGGGTGTGCAGAGGGTGGATGCTGGTTTGGGGGAGGTCACCAGATGGCAAGGGACTGTTTTCTTTGTTTCAGGTTACTAAAAAAAAAAAATAATCACTGTGGACCATTTTATTTTTAAACAGGTGTTGAGCACACTGGTGAGGGCTCCCAGTGTGTCTCATTTGTTTGGGAGGTCATGTTAGCCTCTCTGGGGTGGGCTCCCAGTGTGGCACATAATTAGGGTGGGGGCAGGGAAATGTAGATGGGATGGGGGGTTAAACATGTCAACAGGGGGATTGGGTTCTCCATCAGCAAGTGTGTCTGTGTTGGAGGAGATGATGCTGAGGGGGATTGGGAACCCCCTCAGCAGACAAAAACAGTAACAGGGGCACATATGCTGACAGAGGGATTGGGCACCCCTGAAGTCAGCTGCTTGGACACTGTGACAGGCAGGCATACGGCGACAGCCGCTGCCCACCAAGTTTATTGAAATGTTACACCAGGCAAGGCACACCCTGCAATGACAGGTCACTCCCTCATTGCAGTGGCAAAATAGTTTCAAGTTGGTGGCACGCTTTTGCACTGCTGTCATAGACAGCGTCCTATTTCATTCATGCCACAGAGCTCAGCCCGAAAAAACAGTGGCGCCATTGGCCACAACATGACCACACCTCCGAAACCTGCTATTCCAAGCTACCACAATATGTTGCTTGTGCATGATCAAAACAACATTAAAAAAAAAAAAAAAGAAGAAAATGAAACAGACAGTGCTCATGAATGGGCTATGGTACAAGCTAACCCCCCAAAAAAGGGAAGGAGAGCTATGAGTAAAAATGAAATAACTTTAACAAACAAATACTTGCCACTTATGGAAACAGAATTAACAGAGGATATAACTGGGGACAAGATGTTATTGGTAATTGGTGACTCTATCCTAAGAAAAACAGATACCATAATTTGTGGCTCGGATAAGACAAATAGAGAGGTGAACAGCTTGCCGGGGGCAAAGTTTGCAGATATAAGAAAGATACTGCCAAAAGTCCTAACTCATGAAAGAAATAAACAAACAGTGGTACTCCATGTGGGAATAAATAATGTGGGGAAGGATCATGAGAAGGATATTTCTGATGAAATTATGGAACTAACTGACCTAATAAAAGCAAAGGGACAGAAACCAGTAGTCTCAGCCATTTTACCTATACTTAAAGGACACAACGAAACAAACCTAAAACAATCCAACGAATAAATATAGGTTTAGAAAACAGATGTAGAAAGGAAGTACTCTGTTTCATAAACACCTGGGATTCTTTATATAAACAAAAACACCTATATTCAAGAGATGGATTACACCTAACCATGATAGGAACCACAACCCTTGCAACTACTATATGATAAATCAAAATACATCTACAGATGATTTAAACTAAATGAAGGGGGGGGGGGCAAGAAAGAAACAAATAGGGTTGCCAGTATAAAGCAACCTGAATTGCCAGGTGGCCCAGATGGAAATGTGGGAAGTAGGTAGGGGGAGGTATGGGTAACAGCTGGGGGGAAGGTGGAAAGGGCCTGGTTATGTCAACAGCGATGTCACCAGGTAGTGTTATGTGATGCAATGGCAGGGCAAAGCAGGGATTGGCCATGGGGAGGGAACAAACTGGGGTCCTGATGGGGTCATGAGGGGGGGTGCAAGACCACAGATCTCCCTCTTCTGCTAAGAATTTGGTACACCTGGTTCATAGCACTTTCACTGTTGGCAACAGGTTGGAGTTTGAATACGCATTCAGGTAAGGTAAAGAACTGTAGGCCGGGGTAAGTCTCTGAGCAGCGTAGTTCTGTTTGAATATGATTGTGGTATAGTATTTTGTTTTCTTTACTTATTAGCACTGCCTGGTTAAGGTTTTTAGGTTCCATACAAAGAATCTGGTAAATTCCTGAAAAAGCAGGTGTTTGTATGCAGGAGGGATTTTATTAAAAGAAAAAAAAAAATAATGCATTTATTAGTTAGCCAGGTAGTTAAGTTAAAGCCCTTGAGCTGGAATGGGTATTTTGATTTATGTGTGGCTTAGTTCTTTTTAAATGTGTTCTCTTAATGTATAGGCAGAGGATAAACCCATGTAAGACTCTGCCTGGGATTTATTTTTCTTTGCCCAGTGGTTTGATCAAATAGCATTTTTTTCAGCGTTGTGATGGAAGATGGGAGGTATTTTTGTGCAAGTACCCTTGGTTTATTTAGGGCCCTCTGGGCCACGTGGTGGGGAGCTGGTGGTCACCATCAGTGAGACTGGTTTCCATTATCCAGGTGCCTTTTAATGAATGAAGGGCATATAGAGTACCAGCCAATTTAGCAGCTAGATTGGGAATGCTTGTGCAGCTGGATAACAATGGAAACAGACAGGTTGGAGGCTGGTACAGTGGGGGATGCATTGGTGGACCACTTGGCTAGGGGCCTGCTATCCCTAGCACTGCAGATGGCCTTTGATCCTCGGGCAAATGAGGGGACACATTTGGTGAGGCAGGTCCATGATGCCAGTGTACCCCCTCACCATTCATAAAGCAAGGCGGTCACTAGTGATTAACTCAAAAAAAAAATGTGGATTTACAAACACAGGATGTGCCAAACAGCATGCTGCAGCTAGATGGGGAGGAGTGGGCACTCTTCCAGATGTTTTGGCGCTTTGCCCATCTCCTCAGGATGCCACAGCCAGGGGTCGATTGGTTAGGGGTTTGCTTCAGCAAGTGCCAGGGCCCTGCAGTGTGGTAGGCAGGAGATATTTGATTATGGTTTCAGCCGTGGCAGAAGGGAGGCCCAGCTAAGAGAGAGACCACCTGGCACTGCAGCATTTAAGATGGAAACAGCAGGGTGAAAGGAGCATCCAGGATGGGGCATGGAACTGGATGGCCCCAGGGAGAACTGAAAAACAAAGGCTGTGGTGAGACTGTTTTTTTTTTAAAAAAGAGTTAAAAATAAAGGCAAATGCGGGGGGGGGGGGGCATCAGGCATATGGGAGCCGGCAATGAGGAGAAAGCTGGAGGTGGAATTGTGAATGCGACTTGGTGCCAGATGGCCTGTGGCTAGCATTGGTAGGGTGCAATAGGCCTGGGGAATAGGTAGCTGGGAGCATGACCAGGAAGCATTTCCACAGTCTGCCGGGTGCTCATGTGGGGGGCTAAAGGGGTGGGGATGACTTAAGGTAGGCTTAAAAAAAATAAAAAGGAATAAATAAATATATAATAAATATGTAGATATACAAACTAGAGTTACACACTACAACAAGGGCATGTTGGTTTTGGCATGTGCTGGAGGAATGGGGTGCTTGGACCAGGCAGGCCTGGGCAGGTGTGGGGAGACATAAGGGGACATGGGAGCTAGGTCCAGTCAAGGAGCAGCTATTATGGTGCAGGGTATTCACATTTTTGTTGTTCATTGGCAGAAGATGGCACCAAAAAGAGTACCGGTTCAGGCATCCAGTGCCATGCTGAGGGAGGAGGTGTCCAAGCTGATGGAGAAAATGACGGACCTCATTGAAGCGGCACTTGTCCGGGAAGAGGAGGCTACCAGGAAGAGGAAGGAGCAGGAGGGGAAGATGGGTCAGGGTGGATGGGGAGAGAGGCCCCTTGGAGCTGCCGGGACCCTTCACCCATTCTTCAGTCTGAACCTACACCAGCACCAATGGAGCCAAACACAGGTGGGGGTAAGGGACCTAAGGATTTATCCAATGAGGGAAAATCTGAAGGAGTACCTGAAAGGACTTTTTGGGTACATGGGGGACAAGGGTCTAGAGAAAATGGAAAAGGAAATAAATGAGCTTAATGTGGGGGAGCGAGGAGGGAGCTGGGGCAGGTGAGAACAAGAAAGGGGGGAAAAGCTGTATGACGGGCCACCAGAGTACACACTGGGCGATCATGTCCCCACCTCCCTTAAGGAGAAAATTTGGAAAGGGGAGTATGTGGACATTTTTGGGCTGAGCAAAAGACAAGGATTTGAGCACCTGTAGAGAAAGCACTGAAATGATTCATTAATTAAAGAGCCATAAATATTACTTTATTGTAGTGAAAATAACAAACTAAGCAGTGGCCCACTGGCCATTAAACACTAACGTTTCCCCTGGTGTGCTGCCAGGCTTCCTCAGAGTGATCTAAACATTCATACAGAAAGTACCTCATGTACATCTCAGGGGGTGGGGCTACTTTATTCATCCCCCAATGAAAAGTGCTATTGACTACATCTGCGTGACTAATTTAAAAAAAAACACACACTTGTTTCCAATAAAAATATAGGTAAACTTGAGCCTAATGTTAACCATTGTTAATAGAAAAGGCTTAATACTCTTTATTAATTCTGATGGCATAGTATAGCCAATTATATTTAATTAATTGTTATTATTTTAGATATTGCACAGTGAGAGGCCTATTCATGCAATGGTAAACATAGGCTCAGGTACCTACTTAAATTCGTAGTTTGTTCATACTTTCAGGTCAGTGTAGTATTTACAATTGTTTGCACATCTCAATAATATTGCACATCTTATATTTCCACATTTTACTAAATCAAAATTTGATTCAACAGCATTACATTTCATTTCTCAGCACCTGAATTTGACTGACAGATCTATACTACCATTTAGTCCTCCTGGATTTCTGGTTCCAAATTCATATATCCAGCAGCTCTCCCTCATTCCTACTATTTTCTTTTCTTTACATCACATTTTTGGGCTGGTAGATGAGAACACAGTGAAGAAATATGAGCAGAAGGAATCAGTGGGAAAATCCAAGATGGCAGTGTCCCTAGATGTGGTCATGAATAAGGAAGAGGAAGCAAAGTACAAAGAGAAGAATATTGATACACGTCAGGCAGGTTTCCTAATTTACAGCACTCTAGTGCTGGTGAAACAGCCTGAGCTGGCAGTCCCTCTCCTAGCATAGAGGGCTATCATCAGGGACACTTATAATGCCAAGCTCGGGTATGGATGGTTCAAGTGCGAAGAGGCATTCCACAAAAGGATGGCGGCTAAAGGGGATCTAAGGTGGGACTGTACCCACTCCGAGCTGTGGGTAAAGACCCTGTCAGGGCCATTAGGGGGTTGGGGGGAGCCTAATAGGAAGAATACCACCACCCAGACAGCCAAGATCTGTTGGGATTTCAACAAGGCTTCATGCACGTGGACGAACTGTAAGTTCCGACATGTTTGTTCATGTTGCTCAGGTCAGCATCCAGTGTCCAGCTGCAGGTCAGGAGGGGACTGGCGTGGGCAGCAAGGGGGACAAGGGACTGAGCAGTCCTTTCGGTGGGGCTATTGGGTGGCCAGGGGGGACCTTCAATGGAAGAGGGAAGGGCGCACACAGCAGAGGGGGATACAACTCCAATTACAGTTGGAACAGAGGACAAAGGAGAGGGGGAACAATGGGGTTTTGCCTTGGTTGAGGTCTGGACGCAGCTATACCCAGACAAGGATAGAGGGGAGTTGCCGCTTCAAGGGTTTAGGGAGGGTTTCATGTTAGGTTTTGGGGGCATTAGAAAAGGAATGAAAGCAAAAAACTTGGGATCAGTGAGAGGGAAGGAGGAGATAGTCAGGAAGAAGATTCAGAAGGAAGTACAGGTGGGCAGGGTGGATGGTCCATTTGAGGCACCTTTTTGCAATGAGTTCCAGATATTCTTACTATGGGTGATCCCCAAGAAACAGCCAGGGGAATTTAGGCTCATCCACTAACTGTCATAGCCAGATGGGGCTTCTTTAAATGATGGGATTCCAGAGGACCTATGGGTAGTGTCCTACACTTCCCTGGACCAAGCGGTGGTGATGATCAAGGCAGTTGAGGGGGCATGGCTGAGAAAGATGGACATTGAATCTGCATTTCAGCTGTTGCCAGTCAGGCCTGAAGATTGGGACCTGCTGGGTTATCAATTTGGGGTGGTGTACCTCAATAATGCTATACCCATGAGGTGCTCAGTGGCGTGTTCCATGTTCAAGGCCTTTAGATCCTGGGTTCAATGGGTGTTTGAGTGGAGACATGGGCACAGGAAGGTGTCACACTACCTAGTCGATTTCCTGCTGATCTGAAAAGGGCAGCGGGAAACAGAGGGAATGTTAGCAGATTTTAAAGAAATGTGAAGGACAATAGGTATACCCCTAGTGGAAGGAAAAAACGAGGGTCCAGCGCAGACGCTAAAGTTTCTGGGCATAGAGGTTGAACCAGTACAGGAATGTTTTCAACTCCCAGGGGACAAGGTGGCCCAGCTCAGGGGTTTACTGGAACAGGTGGGGGGTAGGCAGAGGGTGCCACTGGTATTGGTACAACAGCTGCTGGGGCACCTTAATTTTACCTGTAAGGCTATAAGTCTAGGACAAGCCTTTACCCAGAGACTGGCACAGGCCACAGGGAAGGCAAAGCTGCCCCATCATTGAGTAGACATCACAAAGAGGGTGTGGGAGGATCTGTGAGTGTTGGTAGCTTTCCTGGAAGACTACATGGGGGTTACATTTGGCAAGAGGAGTGGGCATACAATACAGATATTGAGCTATGCACAGATGCATCAGATGCAGTGGACATGGGGGCATACTTTAGAGGGGACTGGATTTTGGTGGTTTGGCAGAGTGCCTGGGAGGAGGCTGGATTGATTAAAGACATTACTTTCCTGGAGATATTTCCTATTTGTGTGGCACTGGTGGTATGGGGGGACAGGATGCATGGAAAATGCATCCTATTCTGGTGTGACAACAAGGGGGTGATGGAAGTCATCAACAGATGAGGGAGTAATGGACACAGTGAGCAGGGTCATGAGGCAACTCGTATTGTTGGGGTTACAACTAAACTTATCATTTAAGGCTCAGCACATTGATGGTACTAGGAATGAAATGGCTGATAGTCTCACCTGTTTGCAGTTGGACAGGTTCTGGGCCTTGGCCCCTCGAGCAGCCATGCACAGGACCAAGAATTGGCTGTGGGAGATTGGGTGAAGAGAGCACTAATGTTGTACCGGTGCTTCTGGTCCACCAATACACTGAAGGCATACGAGAGGGCATGGAGGGCTTTTCAGTAGTTTAGGGCACAGGAGGGTTTCCAGGTAAGTATGCTGGCTACAGAGGACCAGGTAAAACAATACATGGTGAAAAGATGGGAGAAAGGGATGGCCTACACCACCATGGATTTCCAGCTAGCAGGAATAGGATGGGCCTGTAACGGCAGAGCTTGGCCCATTTTGTCCATGGGGAGGGACATTTGACAGATGCTGTTGGGATGGTAGAGGGGCCAAGGGTAGACAGGTGGTGGCCTATCATGGGGCAGTTATTAGTGTGTCTCCTGGGAGTAGTGCAGTGGATCTGCACATCAGCCAAGGAAGCGTGCCTATTCTGGGCCATCTTCACACTCATGGTGAGGGGTGCTTTTCAGAAAAGCGAAGTGGTGGCACAGCAGAAAGGGGACATAAAGGGGGGCTACAGGGGAGAGAGAGAGAGATATAGGTTTCAGGCAGGGCACAGTGGTAAACCAACTGCTCAGGTCAAAAACTGACCGGAGGGGGAAGGGACAGAGGTGGTCTTAACCAGGCAGGTTTCTGGGGATGGAGGCCTGCACAGTTCAGGAAATGGGGGAATACAGCAGAAGCCAGGGGGTGGGTGAAGGGACATGGCTCCGGCATGGGGATGGCAGTCTGGTGACCGGGTTCCAGGTGGGTTCAAGAAAGGCTTGACATTTTTGGGGGAGGACCCGGGGCAATTCCCTCCTCACTCTTTCCAGAAAGGGGCGGCTTCAGAGGTGGCAGCAGAAGGGGGGCGGTAGGAAGAGGCAGTAAAGAGGGTGGGGCAGTGGAGATCCAGCTGCTATAAGAGATTTGTCAGGAAATGATGTAACCAGTTTTTTCTTTTATACCTGGCAGGAGAAGCAAAGAGGCACATTTGGATCATGGGGCATTCTTTCATTTATTGTGCACAGAGGTATGCAGTGATCAGGCATGGAAGGACTCACCTGAGGATGGAGTTGGAGGAGATGAAGATGCATTGGAAGGTTCTATGTGATAATGGCGAAAGCCTGAAGGCACTCTGACACCCCGGTGCACAGAAAAACAGTACTGAGGACTAATTTTTTTTATGTTTTCTCAGGGGTGCAGCACCCCCCTACTAAAGGATTCTCAACTCCAGGAGGGTACATGTCGGGGGGGGGGTGAAAACATAAAAAAAAAGGTTCAAGCCGGGCGTAACAAAAACGCATCAGCATCTAGAAACATAGAAACATAGAATCTGATGGCAGATAAGGACTGCTTGGCCCACCCAGTCTGCCCATTTCCCTACCTAATGGATAAGCTTCAGATCCTAGTTAACCAGCAACCTACTTCTTCCTACTCCCATCCCCTAGAATTGCCTTATGACTGTCCCATGCGTGCTTGAATTCAACCACTGTTTTTGACTCCACAACCTCCTCCGGAAGGCCGTTCCATGCATCCACAACCCTCTCTGTGAAAAAAATACTTTTAAATTACCTCTGAGCCCCCTCTATCTTCAAATTGTGCCCCTTGTTCTTGCACACTTTTTTTGAAAGATGCTACCTCTTGGACTTTGTTGATTCCCTTGAGGTACTTGAAAGTTTCTATCATGTCCCCCCTCTCCCTCCTTTCCTCGAGGCTATACATATTAAGCTCCTTAAGTCTCTCTTCATATGTCTTCTGGTGCAGACACTGCACCATTTTAGTTGCCCTCCTCTGGACAGCTTCCATGCTGTCTATGTCTTTGTGGAGATTGGGTCTCCAGAACTGCACACAGTACTCCAGATGGAGTCTCACCAGCTGTCTGTACAGAGGGATAATAACTTCTTGTTTTCTACTGGTGATGCCTCTCCCTATGCATCCCAGTATCCCCCCAACCCTCTTTGCTGCCCTCTCACATTGCTTGCCCACCTTTAGGTCATCTGATATGACTACCCCCAGGTCCCTTTCCATTTTTGTTGTTGTTAGTTTCTCATCCTCCACCTGTGTACTCTTCCTCTGGGTTTTTGTTTCCCAGGTGCATTACTTTGCACTTCTTAGCATTGAATCTAAGCTGCCATACATTTGACCATTCCTCTAACCTTGCCAAGTCCCTTCTCATCCTTTCCACCCCACCTTGTGCATCAACTCTGTTGCAGATCTTTGTGTCATCTGCAAATAGACATACTTTTCCTTCCAGCCCCTCTGCAATGTCGCTATAAAGACATTGATGAGGACCGTCCTAATACTGAACCCTGTGGTACCCCACTAGTAACCCTCTCTTCAGAGTGGACTCCATTTACTATTACTCTCTTGTCCTATTCTCCAGCCAATTCTTTACCTAGGCTGTCATCTTGGGACCCACTCCCAGGCTGGCTAACTTGTATATTAACCTTTGTGAGGGACTGTGTCAAATGCCTTGCTAAAGTCTAGGTAGGCCATGTCCACAGCCCCTCCCTGATCTACTACTTTGGTCACCCAGTCAAAGAAATCTATCAGATTTGTCTGGCATGACCTTCCCGCTGTGAATCCATGCTGCCTTGGGTCCTGTGCCCCTCTGGCCTCTAGATACTCGATAATTCTTTCCTTCAGAAGTGATTCCATAATTTTCCCTACCACTGAGGTTAAACTAACAGGTCTGTAGTTTCCTGCTTCTGCCTTGCTCCCACTTTTTGTGAAGGGGAATCACATCTGCGCTCCTCCAGTCCTCGGGTACCACACCATCCTCCCATGGACCCAAACACAGTACCCTGTGGACCGACACCAGCATCCCACCCACCACAACACAGGGTCAGCTCAGCAACCCACCATGACACCACCCCTCACATCCCCTCCTACCCCTCGCTGTACCTGACCGCCCCCCCACGTGCGTACGTACAGTGACATCCTGTCGCTATACTCACCCACCCCCCATCCAGCCACCTTACCATCCTGTGTCCATCCCTGTAATGCACTGGGGAAGGGGTCACCGTTAATGTAGGTGCCCTTTCCCCAGCGCCAATATCATGGGATACCCATTGGAAAGGGGTCTAGGGCATGAGATTGGCCCAGCTCATGCCATTATTGGAAGAACTGATGGTGCAATGGAGCAGGCTGGATATGATAATCATACACTTGGGGGTAATGATTTAGGGGAGACCCCATGGGGAGCCCTATTCCCAGGCCATAAAGGCAGACTTGGAGAGAGGAAAAGGATGGTGACCATGGGTGGAAATCGGATGGTCCGAGATCACCTCCAGAAGGGTATGGCAGCATGCCAGGGATGTCAGATCTGTTGAGAAAGGTAGGAAAAGACTCAACAGGAAGGTAGCCAGGTTTTTTTATAGAGATGAGGGGGGTGCATATCCAGCACAGGAACATTTTTACAGATCAGAAGGGGTCCACCTCTTGGAGATTGGGATGGTCTTTTTTCTCATGCCATTGGTGGTGCTAGTGGGTAAATGGGAGAAGGAAAGGTTGAGGGACTAGCCTGCAAGGGGGGAAGCCCCATCTTCCATCACTTCACTGGAGATGGGTCAGTGGAAGGACAGAGGGGTAGCAAGAGATGGGAAAAGGGGGGCAGTCAGAAGGAGGGAGGAGGACAAGGCAACACAGGCTGGGGTCAAAGGCAACCAGACATGAACTTAAAAGGGGGGAGGGCAAGGGAGTCAGTGCTAGGGGTCAGATCATAGTGTCTAGACCTAGGAGGGGTGGAGGTCCTGGTAACTTATTTTTGTCAGCACAGTTCTTGACCTGACCAACAGCTGTGCTAGGTTTTTGGGAATGGAAATGATGCATGGGCAGTGTCAGGACTAGTTTATGTGTAACATGGTAGTATCACCCAATTACAGAAGATAATGTTGAATTTTACTGTGCAAAACCTACTAAAACATCTGTGGGAATGTGGGAGTGGAAAGCTCGAAAAGAGAAGGGCACACATTTTCACAGTTATGCGAAGAGTAGATTGATTCCAATTTATGCCAGAATACAGAGTTGTTTCTACAATAGAGGAGATTGCTGCTTACAACCCAGTACAGCTGTGTTAGTCTTCAAGCTAAGATGAAATATATCACGTAAGACTTTTAGGATAGGTCCTTCAACTCAAGTAGGATATTCCACTGACTTTCTATTTTATTTGGAAGTGCAGTGATCCTTTTCTGATATAGTTGGGTTGTAGATGTGTGAGAGATACCACCAGAAACAATGGCAAACTTTTCAATACAATTCATCGGGTGTTGTCTGCTTCACCAAGCATATTGAGGTTCCCTGGAATTTGCTACTGACTGATCAAAAGATGGTACTAGTTGCATTTTCCTGACTATACTTGTAGACTGTAGCAAACAAGGGTTTTGGATATGCCCAAGCAATTGTGATACCATGGAATAAATGTTTTTTTTTTCTTTAGTAGCACTAAACAAACTCTCAGAGAATGTGGTTTCTCACTTGCTAACAGATTTTGTACATAAACACAATCTTCTTGGCCCAGCTCAACTGTCTTGGACAGGGCATAGAACTACCATAGTTATGGTAAAACTCAGTGGTGACATTTCCTTGGCCATGTACAAATGTATGCTAGCATGTGCCATGGTCATTGATTTTACTAAGGAATTTGACCTTGTGGACCACGTGTGACAAGCTACAGTAATTGAGTCTCCCCACTGCATTATGCTGGTTTAGTACTTACCTTTCCCAAAGAAGGCAATTTTTAAAATATGGGCAAGCATCCTTAGATGTTGCTTAAGCCCTAGTGGGTGTCTCACAGTGGGTCATTACTTGGTCCCTTGTTATTTACACTTTATATTAACAGTCTGCCCATTAATGTTTCCCACTGGACATCACTGCTGTATGCAGATGATCTTATCATCATGTACAATTGTTTGCTCGAGTTGTTTAACTCTTTCAAATACCTAGGCATTACCTTTGCTCCCACTCTTGATTTCACACTTCATGTAAATATGGTCTGTAAATCTTTCAATTCCAGGATGGGCCTTGCATACAGAATTAGACATAATTGGATCCATAAGCTCATAGGGGGATTGTAGAAGGCATTTAACTGCTCACATTAAACTACCGAGTCTTAGTCTACATCATCACATCCAAATCCAACATGAACAGATGGGATATAAAATATAATAACATTTGAAACTTTGCTGTATCTACCACACACCTAGCACATCATTGTTTACTTTACATAGAACTAAGTTTGCTCTCACCTCCTGCCCTGTGCACTTTTAATTTTGAATGTCTTAGGTTTTGCACCATCAGACCCCTCTCTTCCTTTGCCATTCTCCTTAGAAACCGATCCTTTAGCTACACCTTTATAACCTTATATCAGGTAGTACTGTCAGTATCAAGATGTTGCACAAAAAGTGGGGAACTGGCTTCTTTCTTTGCACTTACAATAAGCTTTGAAACTCACTTCTGCTCAGAATTCAAGATGCCCATACCCGTCAACTGAAATATTTAGCACTGGAAAATTTGAGCTCCTGTTCCTAAACATGTCTATAGCCTGATCTCTTTATCCTGGCAAAATTGTTGCCTGGACCTGGACATAAATTTATGTATTCTGGTAATACCCAATATTTTGTTGTTGCCTTATTTTTACTTATTTAAATCTATATGTGACTGGTGCTCTTATATATTAGTTTGTTTTATAAATTTGCAACCACTGGGACACTGCTCATTTCTCAGAATGATTCTTTATGCTATAACTTGTCCCCTGCTAGTACCAAATTGTGACATTCTAAGTTTTTTCTGAAAACAGACAATTTCATGACTTGTGCACTTACCTATTAAACAAAACCTAACAAACTGACTAAATGACTGGCTAACTGACTAGTATATATCCTCAAGGATTAAACTCTCACAAAGATTGTTCTTATTAACTATCTTGGAATGTTCCTTCATCCCTCGCTAGATTTTTCTTTACATATTACTAAGGTCAAAAAGTGCAAAAAGTAAAGTTATAGATGCAGCTCAAAATCTCAATGTGAACTGAAAGAGTAGTAAGGTGCAAGGATGGCAGGGTAAATAATGCAAACCAATGGTTGCTCATGATAGTTAAACCATGGGCTAGTCCAACTGCACTCTAAAGTATATCTTGTGGGAGTATAACTTTAAATACCACACTGAAACATATTATTATTTTCTCACTTTGTTTATCACACTGTGTTCTTAGTAAACCAATGAACTTATATGGGTTATTTGTTTCTCAATAAACAGCAGTCATAAAACCTTACACCAGGGTTTAGTATTTGATTAAGGTACATTACACACCACCTTTATTGTCCATTTGTTTGCGTAGTCTTCATGGCTCAATTGCCTAAGCCTAAACATGGTAGTGATATTCTTTTAGCATCCACTGGCTTCCATGGCTGATCCAAAGTGATCTATAGTACCAACAAGACACATTTCTACCATCTGCGTGCAGTCTCAGTTAATTAAACAGTGCTGTTAGAGCCCCCCATTTGGGGTTGCTTCATCCTACTTCCTCCTTCCTGCTTCCAGCGGCCCTTTAGTTTGAGTTCATAAAATTTGTTATGTTGCTTGGCAACAATAAATAATGTCCAGGTACAAATAGCTGTTTTTCCCCATCTCATTCAGCTCTGAGGATGGAGGCGTGACCTCTGAAAAATCAACCCGTTCATCATGGTCTGATCATGTGACCAGAAGTGAGCATGATGTGCTAGGCTGCTCGAAGCAGGAAGGTGGAAGAAGGATGAAGGAACCCTGAATGGGGGGCTCTAACAACACTGTTTATTTAGCCTAGATTGTGCTCAGACAATAGAAATTCATTTTGTTGGTATTATAGACCACTTTGTATCAGCTACGGAAGGCAACTGGATGCTAAAGGAATATCGTTGCCATGTTTAGGATTAGGCAATTGAGCCATGAAGACTATGCAAACAAGTGGACAATAAAGGTGGCTAGTAATATACTTTAATCAAATACTAAACCTTGGTTTAAGGCTTTATGACTGGTGTTTATTGAGAAGCAAATACCCCATAAAAATTAATTGATTTACCAAGAACATGTGTGATAAATAAAGTGAGAAAATAATATTACGTTTCAGAATGGTATAGTATTTAATATTATACCCACACAAGATACATTTTAGAGTGCAGATGGGCTAGCCCATGGTTAAATAATGGTGAGAAACCATTGTTTTGCATTATTTACCCTATCATCCATTTTATTTATTTATTTATTTAAGAGATTTACCAGGAAGGCATACTGAGCAGAGTACTGCTCGATTCCAGATGCGCCCTGGGGTAGGGGGTTACAAGAGTGCAGTACATAAATACATAAAAAACAAACATAGTACATACATAATTTGCAGATACCCAGCAATGGCCCAGTAGGATGGGTGCAGTAACTGAGACGGATATTGGTTTATACAATGTGAAGAGTATTTACAGGCAGTGATATAGTAGCATGGTAGGCATTGCAGCAAATTACATTCACCCTACTACTCTTTCTGCTCACACAGAGATTTTGAGCTGAATCTACAACTTTACTTTTTGCACTTTTTGACTTTAGTCTGACTGAACAGGGTGGACTGGAGGTGTAAGCTCTGAAAGAGAAGCTTAACAGTACTCGCTTTAATACTGATACCATGTATAAATAAGGGGCTACTGAAATTTAAAGCAATATGGCTGCACGGGGAGGACAACAGAAATGGGCACATTTTCCTTCAGTGAGGAGGAGGGAAATGAGTTGACTTTCTCAACAGCTGAGTACGCAGAGATTTTTGGAACCACTAATGGAAATGGAGGTAGAAAAATTAATGTAGAAAGCATAGAGAACTTAATAAAAAAGCAAATAAGGATGCAAATGCCTGCCCTCAGTTTAAGTAAATACTGAAGGAAAAGCAAACACCGAGAGGCCTTAGAATTCAAAAGGCACCCTCCTTTGGGGAGGACGATGAAGAATATATGAGGGATTGGGAAATGATTCTAATCAATGCATCTAATGAGTTAATGTTGGCCATGATTAGGAAAGCAAAGAGGGACAGTGAGAGATTAGAAAATGAAATGGGACTAAAAAAAGTAGAATTATTTAATGGGGCCTTGAAATCAGAAGAGATGGAAACAATGAAAATTGAAATAAATATGAAAATGTTTAAAGAGGATTTAGCTGAACATGAAAGAGGAAAGCATGAAAGAGATGCAAGGGATTACCATGAAGGAACGGTTTATAACTGGCATGGGAAAAGGCATAGATATAACAGTCAGAAAAGCAAACAATTGCAAGTTGAGAATTTTGAAACAGCAGATGAAAGCAATGCAGATTCAGTGGATAATAGACAACAAAAAGGACAACAGGGACAAAGTTTTCAGGAAGATCAACAGGAAGAACCCAGTGCCGGTGGAGGCAGAGAAGAAGGACTGGGGGGGCAGAGGAAGAAGCTTTAGAGGAAGAGGCAGAGGACAGAAAAACAACTATGGAGGTTATTGGGGAGAACAGCCCCCCCCCCCCGAGATCACTATGGAGAAAGAACTGGAATTAATTAACTTAACAGAAAATATCTTAACAGACAAGCACCAAGACGTTTTGAAGAGAGGTCTATAATTTGTGCCAGTATATAAAATAAATGCTTTTAAAGTGAAGATCAATCTCTTAAAAACATATAGGGCCAGATATTCAAAACTTTGCGCTGGGCAAAAACTGTTTGCGAAGGTTTAGCGCGGGATTAGCGTGGGTCTGCTATATTCAAAAGGCCAAATAGCGCGGGCAAACTGCATTAGCGCGGGCAAAATTATAATGTATGCAAGGAGCAAACAGACATGAATACAGGTGCAATGTTATATTCAGTGACTAGCTCCATGCTAAGTGGTTTTGCGCGACTTAGCGCGACACTTAGCGCGGTGCACATTACCGCCCAGGAAAAGCTTGTCTTAACCCTGGGCAATCAGCTTTGCACGACACTATGACTTTTCACAGTGTTTGCGTGGGTTTTGCGCAACCCTAACAAATAAATATGACACATAGATAAAGCCAAACATAGAGGAAGCATGCTGCTAACTGATGGCATCACAATGATACCATCATCTGCTACCAGTCCCATCCATGCCAGGCAGTAAGTGGTGACCCTGCTGCCAGTGGACAGCATGGCAGTGTGGCCATACAGCACACACCTGCGGAACATACTTCTGTGGACACCAACAGATGCCAGCACACACATGCAGCACTGTGGGCATGGAGGATGTTGAGGGGAGCGTGTATGGGTGGCGAGGCTGTGCCACAAACCAGGTGTGGCCACAAGGCTGGGACACATCATGCAGTGCACATGGACCAGTATTGGGAATACCCCAACACCAGTGTGCCTTTCGGATAATATATGCCCCCCCGGCCACATACCGCACAGCTGTACAACTGCCACAGCACACAAAGCCAGAAATGTACATGTCACTGTGAGCATCCCATGCCACAGGTGCAGCATCTGTGAGTCATACAACAGCATAACAGTAATGTCCACTGTCAGTAAACACCTGCAAGTTGGGCCTCTCACTGTGTATAGTGCAGTCATCACTGCCCTACACACCATAGGCATTGCTGTGTCCACACACTACTGCCCCCCTTGCTACTGTAATGTCTGCTGTGCACTGTAGCATGACCTACAGTGTGACAGTTGCATGCAGCACCACCACCATCTGTGCCTATGCTGTGTTGTCCCAGTACAGCTGCAGGCAGCAGCACATGTGAAATGGTGTTCAATAGAGGATAATGTATGAGCAGCGGTGTGTAACAGCGCTATATTTTACTGCTCCAGTGGTTCTCTTGGCAACTATGTTAAAGCCGAGAAGCGAGCTCGAGAGGTTTACAGGGCTGCCAAGGAACCACGAGAAGGAAAACAGCGTTAGTAGAAACCGCTGACCATACGTTGTCTTTTATAGTGTATGGTCAGCGGAGAAACAAAAAAATTAAGCCAGTGTTGGGAAAAATAATCTACTACTACCACCACCACCTCTACTTCCAGTGAAGCTTCCGACCGCATTGTAGCATTCAGACAGAGCTCCGTGACTCTCTCGCCAATTACCTGATAAACTTTTTAAACATAGGCATGTTCGGCTATTATGCAGGCCATGGCAACAGCATTGCGTGGTGGTTCGAATCTGTTACACTATCGATGTGACGCATCGTCGCTAGTATAACAAGATAGTGTAACAATGCTGTAAAAAGATGATTTTTGGGCTATAACAGCATTCTACCATACATTATAAACTGTATAATATTCCCCAAGCTGTTTGCACAGCGCTAACACGTTTGCACGGGTTTAGCGCAGGGCTAAACAGTTAGCCCGGTGCAAACTGCACGCAAATCAGGGCGTAATGAGATGCCAAACTGGATGTTTGCCCACAGATTACCTAAGTAAGCTCATTTGCATATCACTTTTGAATATGGCAAAGTTTAGCACCGGGCAAACGTGTTTGCTCTGGGCTAACGGTTTAGCCCTGCGCTAAACCCGCGCAAACGTGTTAGCGCTGCGCTAACAGTTCGGGGAATATTTTACAGTTTTGCACACTGTACTTTCACATACGCTGCTGCCTGCAGCTGTACTGGGTTCATACATTTGCTGGCACACACATTGGCCACATAGTTCATCTGTACCTACCTTCACATCACTGTGCACTGTGTTGCTGTTGTGGTTTGCACTTCCTGGTTGCCATATTCAGGCTGTCTTATTCCGGAGGCTAGTTGCCCTGCACTCCCAATCAGTTTGCCCAGCCTCATTCCCATGCTATATTCAGAAGCTGTTTGCCCCGGGCTATTCCTTTTGAATATGGCTTGTTTTGTGCTCTGGGCTAAGTTTGCCTGCCGGCAGTGCTAATTTAGCCCCGGGGCAAAGTTTTGAATATCTAGCCCATAGACTGCTGCACTTAAAGTAATTTTTTCCAAACAACAGATTAGCGAACCAACTGTACCAACCATTACAGTGGTTAACAATGTTATAAATGGTGAAGGTTAAGAAGGAATGGAGTACCAAAGAGAAAATATTTATTTTTATAAGAAATCAAAATGTGTACTAAATATGCAAAATAACAGTGCAATTAACACATTTAGCAAATTAGTAGACACAGATGTGTAAAAAGTATTGCAAAGATTCGAGAAAGCAAAAGGTATGAATAATTTAAGTAAAGCTGAAAAGGAGGCAGTAAAAGAAGTAAGATCTTTACCCAACACTACTATAAAAAAGGCAGATAAAGTTGACGCTGTTGTGTTATGAGGATGTGACATGTATATAAATGAAATGGAAAGACAATTAGTAAACAGAACTAAAAAGAGACCCAACTGAAGTAATAAAAATGAGCAAAAGGGTGTATTAGAAGAAGCTTTTGAAAACAAATGAATAACAGAAAGGGAGAAAGAATATTTAATTGTGTAAAACCCTGTCAGACTGACTATATATGTATTCCAAAGGTGGATAAAAATAAAGAAATACCTCCTGGGAGATCAACTGTTAGTGGTCTGAATTCCATAACATAACTGCTGTCCATGTTTGCTGATTTCTTCCTACAACCCTTTGTAAAAGAAACTAAATCTCATGTAGCTGATACAAAAAACATTTTAAAAAGTCTAAGAAATATAGAAATTGGCAATGATACATGGCTAGTGGTGGGCGAAGTGACCAAAATTCACTTAGCGAAGTGATTCGTGGAGTAATGTGGAATCCGCAAAGTAATCAGCATCGCAAAGCGGAGTACTTTGCGTCATAATGAGGAAAGCGAAGTCCATTGAAACCAATGACATTGCATTATTCCTCCTTCCCCAAACACTTCTCAATCAATTTTAAGGTGAAATACATTGAAATCAATGTACTACGCATCACTTCACCTTGTAATTGAACTCCAAGGAGAATTCTGCATTGATTCATGGGATTGCAGGTCACATGGACTCTAGATTGTTCTGCACAGCCTCAGTTCTGGGCAGTGTGGGCCAGATATTCAAAACTTTGCGCTGGGCAAAAACCATTTGCGCAGGGTTTAGCGTGGGATTAGTGCGGGTCTGCCATATTCAAAAGGCCAAATAGCGCAGGCAAACTGCATTAGCGCCGGGCAAAATTATAATGTATGCAAGGGGCAAACTGACATGAATACAGGCGCAATGCTATATTCAGCGACTAGCGCTGTGCTAAGTGGTTTTGCGTGACTTAGCGCGACACTTAGTGCGGTGCACATTACCACCCAGGAAAAGCTGGTCTTAATCCTGGGCAATCAGCTTTGCACGACATTATGGCTTTGCGCGGCGTTTGCGCGGGTTTAGCGCTGGTTTTGCGTGACCCTAACAAATAAATATGACACATAGATAAAGCCAAACATAGAGGAAGCATGCTGCTAACTGATGGCATCACAATGATGCCATCATCTGCCACCAGTCCCAGCCATGCCAGGAAGTAAGTGGTGACCCTGCCACCAGTGGACAGTACGGCAGTGTGGCCATACAGCACACACCTGTGGACCACACTTCCGTGGACACCAACAGATGCCAGCACAACATGCAGCACTGTGGGCATGGAGGATGTTGAGGGGAAATATATGATGGTGGCGAGGCTGTGCTACAGATCAGGTGTGGCCACAAGGCTGGGACACATCATGCAGTATACATGGGTCAGTATTGGGAATACCCCAACACCAGTGTGCCTTTTGGATAATATATGCCCCCCCCCGGCCACATACCTCACAGCTGTACAACTGCCATAGCACACAAAGCCAGAAATGTACATGTCACTGTGAGCATCCATGCCACAGGTGCAGCATCTGTGGGTCACACAACAGTGTAACAGTAATGTCCAGTGTCAGAAAACATCCGCGGAGTTGGGCGCTCACTGTGTATAGTGCAGTCATCATCACTGCCCTACACACCATAGGCATTGCTGTGTCCACGCACTACTGGCCCCTCTGCTACTGTAGTTTCTGCTGTGCACTGTAGCATGCCCTACAATGTGACAGTGGCATGCAGCACCATCACCACCTGTGCCTATGGTGTCCTGTCCCCTGGGGTATAATATGCTATGCTATGCTGTACTGTTTACATGTAGCCTGCAGCTATCATCATGCACTGCCAGACTGACCTACAGGTGGAGCTGCGGTTGGACCTGGTCAGCCCCTGTACTTCCAGACTGACCTACAGGTGGCTCTGTGGGACTCTGCAGTAACGCTGGGAAAACTGCATGCAAATCAGGGTATAATGAGATACTAATCTGGTTGTTTGCCCAGAGACTAAGTAAGTAGGCTCATTTGCATAGCACTTTTGAATATAACATTTTAGCCCCAGGCAAGCGTGTTTTGCTCGGGCAACTGCTTAGCTCAGCGCTAATGCCGTGCCCCTAATGTGTTATTGTGGCATGTAGCTCTGGGGAATATTATACAGTTCTGATCACTGTTCTTTCACATCTGCTGCTTCCTGCAGCTGTACCTGAATCCATGCATTTGCTGGCACACACATTGGCCCGTGAGTTCGTCTGTACCTGCCTCATGTTGCTGTGTACTGTGTTGTTGTTTTGGGTTGCACTTCCTGGTTGCTTTATTCAGTGCTGTCTTATTCCAGGGCTATTTTTGCCCTGCACTCCCAGCCCAGTTTGCATGGCCTCATTACCATGCCATATTCGGAAGCTGTTTGCCCTGGGCTATTCCTTTTGAATATAGCGTGCTCTGTGCTCCGGGCTAAGTTTGCCCGCTGGGCAGTGCTAATTTTGCCCCGGGGCAAAGTTTTGAATATCTGGCCCCGTGTGTGTAGTGGTAGCTGGAGGCAGTTTGCTCTCAGAGCTCTGAGATTCAAAACCTCTAAAAGCATGTGCAAAAAAGCATTTTTTGAGTCATTTTCTTTGCTAAAACTTTGGTACATCGATTGTAGGAAACCCTCCTGTGCTCATATCATCAAGTGTTTATTGTTTATGTGTAGATTTTGAATATTATTTTAGAACAGTCAGTCTGTGTACTGACAGACACATGAATTGTGCTTTGGGGGAGGGATGTATCTGTGGTGTAGGTAGATTAACTGGGAGAAAAAGGCAGTCTTTCTGTTTTGGTTATATTTTTCTTGTATAACTGTGTTAATGTACACACAGTAATATTTTCAGTAATTCTTGGCATTTTTTTGCTGGTTGTTGAGGTGCAGCAGTGTATAATTTTGGTTTGTTTAAAACATTTGGTTATATTACTAAAGGTTTTCAATTTGCTTTGCATTACTTATAGTGTGTGTGTGTGAGATACGTGCCATCAAATCAGACACATTTTATTGTGCAACAGAGTATCTGCAGCAGTGTTAACCTGCTATCCACTGCACCTGCATGAGTTTTTTGTACTGCTTTGTGGTATCTTTACAGGTAGTGGACTGTTACTGCTGTGCACTCCCCCCATCCCCCAGCGGGTAAAAGGTGTTCTTTTCCAGATTTGGATTCGTGACTAGTGAGCTCCGGTAAGGTGTTGTTGTGCCTTTGCATCTACATCTCTTGAGTGTGCAGCCTTAATCTGTCTGTGCATTTGCAGTGTGCCACTAATTCTGGGAGACTTTGTATTTCTTGATATGCTCTCACTTCACTTCGTCAGCACTGGGGAATTTTCTGGACACAAGACAATAGCATTTTCGGGATGCTAATTAATTCTGGTGACAGTATGTGACCACTGCACACATGACTGAGTGTGGCATTAATTCCTGGAGACTACATTTTTTGTTACACTCTCATTTCACTTCTTCAGCTCTGGGGATTTTTCTAGATATTAGACAGTAGCATTTTGGGTATGCACATTAATTCTGGTAACTGTGTGTGACCACTGCGTGCATGACCTGAGTGTGCCATTAATTCCGGGAGATTTTGCATTTTTTCTTAAGCTCTCATTTCACTTCGTCAACACTGGGGAATTTTCTGGACACAAGACAGTAGTATTTTGGGGATGCATATTAATTTTGGTGACTGTTTGTGTGGGGGGCTGCCAATATTTTTGTCACTTTGCCTTACTTCACATTAAGGCTGAATGACAATATGTAGTAATAATTACAAGGTGAAGTGAGACTTTCATGTTTGCCACTCCATGCAGTGGAGTGACAATGCAAAGTGCCCACTTCACGGGCACTTAACCGGTGAAATTTAAATTCACTGCATCTCTATACATGGCTGGTTACAAGTGACATTGACAACTTATATAATATTATACTGCATGAAGAAGGTTTGAGTGCACTAAAAAATAAACTATAAAAGAGAGCAAGGGACCTCATACCCCCCACCAGTTTCATATTGAAACTAGCAGTCATAGGGCCAGATATTCAAAACTTTGCGCCAGGCAAAAACCATTTGCACAGGTTTAGCGTGGGATTAGTGTGGGTTTGCTATATTCAAAAGGCTAAATAGCATGCACAAACTGCATTAGCGCCGGGCAAAATCATAATGTATGCAAGGGGAAAACTGAGGGTGTGTGTACATGAATACAGGCACAATGCTATATTCAGCGACTAGCATCATGCAAAGTGGTTTTGCATGACTTAGCGCAACACTTAGCGTGGTGCACATTACTGCCTAGGAAAAGGTAGTCTTAACCCTGGGCAATCAGCTTTGCATGACATTTTGGCTTTGCGCAGTGTTTGTTCTGCTTTTGAGCAGCTTTGCATGACCCTAACAAATAAATATGACACATAAACAAAGCCAGACATAGAGGAATCATGCTGCTCACTGATGGCATCACAATGATGCCATCATCTGCCACCAGTCTCAGCCATGCAGGCAGTAAGTGGTGACCCTGCCACCAGTTGACAGCATGGCAGTGTGGCCATACAGCACACACCTGTGGACCACTCTTCTGTGGACACCAACAGATGCCAGCACACACATGCAGCACTGTGGGCATGAAGGATGTTGAGGGGAGAGGTACGGGTGGTCTGGCTATGCCACAGACCAGGTGTGGCCACAAGGCTGGGACACATCACACAGTGCACATGGGCCAGTATTGAGAATACCCCAACACCAGTGTGCCTTTCTGATAATATATTCCCCCCCAGCCACATACTGCACAGCTGTATAACTGCCACAGCACAAAAAGCCAGACATGTATATGTCACTGTGAGCATCCCATGCCAGAGGTGTACAGCATCAGTGGGTCACACAACAGTATAACAGTAAGGTCCACTGTCAGAAAACACCTGCATGTTGGGCCTGTCACTGTGCATAGTGCAGTCATCAGCACTGCTCTACACACCATAGGCAGTGCTGTGTCCACACACTACTGGCCCTCTTGCTACTGTAGTGTCAGCTGTGTACTGTAGCATGACCTACAGTGTGACAGTTGAATGCAGCACCACCACCATCTGTGCCTATGCTGTGTTGTTCCCTGCGGTACAAAATTCTATTTATTTATTTATTTTGAAAGTCGGATTTACAACCTTTGAGTCAGGGACTCATTTACAAAGGCACCTTGTCGCAGGGAGGGTAGACATGGTTACAGTATGGTTACAGTGTGAGATACAACAGTAGTAACATACAGGTGCAATACAGATAACAAAAAGAACACAATATAACAGTGGTTTATGGGATAAAGTTGCATGTAGTAAATAGCAATTGCATAAAAAAAGAAAAAGAAAGGGGGGCAGTCAAACGGACATTGTCAAGGCTATGGGCAAGAAATGTGGAGGGACCCCAACATTAGGTTTATTAAGGGCAACTACAGCTTCAGGCACCAAAGAGGTGGTTACGGAGAGTGACTTTAAAGGGACCAATTTTGGTAGACTTAGTGACAGAAAGCGGGAGGGAGTTGAACCATGTGGGAGCATGGTAGTGGAAGGACCTTTGGGCTAGGAAGGTCTTGGTATGGGGCACCAGAAAGGTGGCCTTAACTGAGCTATGGGTGGCAATGGATGGGGATGCAAGCAGCAGGGATACGTTGACCCCTAGTGGGGAAAGACTCTTAGCAGGGATTTTTGAGCAAGTAAGCAGGTTTGGTAGCACAGGCGCTTCTCCAAGGTGAGCAGGTTGGTGGTGGAATAGAGTAGGCAAGTATGGGTGCAGAGGGATGCACTGGTCAGGAGCCTGCAGGCCTTGTTTATCAAGGTCTGGATTCTGGTGAGAGTGGTATTGTTGGCCACAGCATAGATAGGTAGGCCATAGTCTACTAGGGACAGGACGGAGGAGTTGATGGCCAGTCAGAGAGCAGATTGGGGGAGGCCATCTCTGTGGCAATAGAGAAGGCCAATCTGAGAGTTTATGGCTGAGGACAGGGTATTGATGTGAATATGGAATGTAAGAGCCGAGTCGAAGGTGATGCCCAGGTACTTGTAGGATGACACCTGCTCAAGAGGGTGAGCATTACTGGGGAGAATGCAGAGGGGGGCATTTTTGGGCTTATTCTGGTGATGGGAAAAAAGCATAGATTTGTTTTTTTGAGGTAAATGACCAGCCAGTGATCAAGGAACCACTCTTCGGCTTGGATAAATGTGTGCTGCAGGGATTCCTCTAGAGATGCGGGGTCAGGGTGGGAGGCAAGTAGAACCGTAACATTGGCATAGAGTACCATATTGCCCGAGCAGGAGCCGGAAAGGGTATTGAGAAATAGGTTGAACAGAACAGGGCCCAGGATGGAACCATGGGGGAACCCCAAGCGAATGGGCAGGGTATTGGACAGGGTGCCATTTACCTTCATGCGCTGTGATCTAGCAGAGAGGTAACTGGTGAACCAAGCCAGTGGGCCAGGGGAGAAGCCAAGTTGGTGGAGGGAGTCAAGTCGGAGGGGGCAACAGACAGTGTCAAAGGCCTTGGAGAGGTCAATGAACACTGCATCTGCAACATGACCAGAGTCGAGAGCAGAGTGGAGGTGCTAGGAGAACTCCAGGAGGGCTGTAGTGGTGCTGTGTCCAGGGCAGAATCCATGTTGTTCTGGACACAGCAGGTCATATTTGGCCAGATACTCTGAGAGCTGAATGGCCATTATTTTTTCTACTGCTTTGGAGAGAGGGAGGAGAATGGAGATGGGCCTGAAATTGTTAGGGGAGGTTCTATCTCCACTTTTATGGATAGGGGTGATTTCTGCAATTTTCCAGGCACTGGAAAATTGACCAAGACATAGTGACCAGTTTAAAAGGTTGGTTAGAGGGGCTAGTACAGTATCTAGGACTAATCGGAGAATCCTGGAGTCCAGTGGATCAGAGCTGAGGTTGTTGCTAGCTAAGGCTTTTTGCAGATGCTATGCTGTTCTGTTTACATGTAGTCTACAACTATCATCATGCACTGCCAGACTGACCTACAGGTGGAGCTGCAGTCAGACCTGGCCAGCCCCTGTACTTCCAGACTGACCTACAGATGGAGCTGTGGGACCCTGCAGTAACGCTGGACAAACTGCATGCAAATCAGGGCATAATGAGATGCTAATCTGGATGTTTGCCTGTAGACTACCTAAGAAGGCTCATTTCATGTCACTTTTGAATATGGCAAAGTTTAGCGCCGGGCAAATGTATTTGCACCAGACAAACGGTTTAGCCCTGTGCCAAACCTATGCAAACGTGTTAGTGCTGAACAAACAGTTTTGGGAATATTATACAGTTTTGAACACTGTGCGCCTCATAGTTCACCTCTACCTACCTTCATGTTGCTTTGAACTGTGTTGCTGTTGTGGTTTGTACTTTCTGGTTATTATATTCAGAGCTGTCTTATTCCAAGGCTAAGTTTGTCTTGCACTTGCAGCCCACTTTGCCTGGCCTCATTCCCATGCTACATTCAGGAGCTGTTTGCCCTGGGCTATTCCTTTTGAATATGGCTTGCTTTCTGCTCCAGGCTAAGTTTGCCCGCTGGGCAGTGTTACTTTAGCCCCGGGGCAAAGTTTTAAATATTTTGCACAAACATTTATCAAAACATTCATGGTACTGACATGGGTATGACTTTTTCCCCCTGTCCTGGTTAACATTTATGCGGGGAAGTGGAATGGTAATAAGAATAAATGGTGTGGACATATTGTGAAATGGTCTCATTTTGTGGATGATGTATTATTAATTTGGGAAGGTGAAGAAGAAAATGTAAAATAATTTTAAGAGTACATTAACAGCTGTGATAGCAACCTTAGGTTTGCATAATCCCATAGTAAAAGTGAATTACATTTTCTAGACCTCAGAATATATGTAAAAAGTGGACATTTGGAAACTAAAGTATACAGAAAAGAGACTAACTGAAAAATTCCCTACAGTCAGCTCCTCAGAATTAAACACAATTGCAGTGAAGAAGAAATCAGATTACCAGAATCAGCTGACTTATGTAAAAGACATATGAGTAGAGGTTATAAAGCTGGAGTTCTACTAAAAGCAGTAGAAAGAGTGAATTAAAAAACTATGGATATCCTCCTGGAATATAAAATAAAAACAGAACCAGAAGAACAAATATGTTTTTGCACAGAATATGATGATGCTTATCAGGAAATTAAACAAGTCATAATAAAACATTGGGCAGTACTGAACACAGATCCAAGTTTTAAAGAAATAGCTGAAAGAGGTCCTTTGTTTAGTTATAGAAGAAATAAAAACTTTAAGGACATTCTGGTGAAGACCATGTTTCTTATCTATTGAAGAATGGTCAGGGGTTTGGCAGTTGAAATTCAATGCAAAGAAGTGCAAGATAATGCATATGGGGCACAAAAACCCTGGCACAATATATCAGTTGGGGGTGAGGATATAGCATGCACCAAGCAGGAAAGGGATCTTGCAGTTATCATCTCTGATGACCTCAAGGTAGGGAAACAGTGTGACAAGGCAGCAGGTAAAGCAAATAGGATGCTGGGATGCATAGGCAGGGGCATCACCAGCAGGAAAAGGAGGTCTAATTCCACTATACAAGACACTAGTGAGGGCCCCACCTGAGTACAGTGTACAGTTCTGAAGACCTTACCTACGTAAGGACATAGACAGGGTAGAGAAGGTTCAGAGGAGGGCAACAAAGATGGTGCATGGATTGCATCACAAGTCCTATGAGGACAGGTTGAAGGAACTGAACATGTACTCCCTGGAGGAGAGGAGGGAGAGAGGGGATATGATAGAGACATACAAGTATCTTATAGGGAGGAACAGGGTGCAGGAATACACTATTTTTAAGTGAAAAAGATGTTCCAGGACTAGAGGGCATGGGATGAAGTTGGAGGGAGGACGATTCAGAGGAAACGTGAGGAAGAATTTCTTCACAGAACGGATGGTGGACAAGTGGAACACCCTGCCAGAGGAAGTGGTGGGGTCTGAAACAATCATGGGGTTTAAGAATGCATGGAATAGACATAAAGGAATTCTGGAGGTCAGGGGTAAGGGGCAACAGACTTCTAGGAAAACATAAACTGAACTTACAAGCTCAAATGGGCAGACTGGGTGGGCCATAGGCCCTTATCTGCCGACACTGTCTATGTATCTATGTATCTATGTATTAAAAAAGTAAACATCAGACCAGAATGGATGCTAGAGGTGCCAGAGGGCAATTATAGGTGTGACAACTGAGCACAATGTGGCAGTACTAGAAATACAAGAACAGTAAACCACCCTAGATTTGGAAAAAAGTACAAGATACATAGTTTTATCAGCTGTGCCATGGAAGGTGTTATTTACATGTTGAAGTTTCCATGCAGCAAAGCCTACATTGGTCAAACCAAATGTGCACTCAAAGCAAGAATAGCAGAACACAAAACAGCCATCAGAAATAAAAATGTACAATATGCTATGGCCAAACACTGTTTTGAGGTAGGTCATGGATCTGTGGCATCATTGACCCATATAGGATTGGAAAAAGTGACATTGCCACCAAGAGGAGGAAACCTGAAGGACTTGCTCCTGAAAAGGGAAGCCTTTTGGATTCATGAAAAGCAAACAATAATTCCAAATGGTCTTAATGAAGACACCAGTTATAATAGTTATTTATGAGTGTGTGGTTTTGATTCTCCTGACCACTAGCTGATGTGGACAGTTTTTAATATTTTTTTGGGGGGGTGGTTAAATGGGGGGTTCACTTAAACTTTTAACATTGCACTATTTATATTGTAATAGGTGTTTTAACAGAAGGGGTATCTGTAAGCTAAAGAAACCTCCATGAATTGTTGGATGTGTTAGAATGCAAGTGGCAAACATGTTTTAGAGTGATTTGAAAAAATTGGCATATTGTTGGAGGGTCAAAGGTCAGAGATGCAACAAATAGTTTGGAGTTCACATAAATAGGATCTTACTTTTGTGCGATAGCTACTGTCAGAATGCTAGTGGTAAACATGTTCTAGAATGATAATAAAATAGAAAATATCGGTACACTGTTGGAAGGTTAAACATCGAGAGATGTAATGAATAGTTTGGAGGTTCACATAAATATGAACTTACTTCTGTGCAAATAGCTGATCTGGGAAGGTCATAATATTTTTGATAAAATGATTCATGCATTTAAATATTTAAACACAAGCAAAAAATATTTATAAACTCTGAACATCATGGGCCAGATATTCAAAACTTTGCCCCGGGGCTAAATTAGCACTGCCTGGTGGGCAAACTTAGCCTGGAGCACAAAGCAAGCTATATTCAAAACGAAATAGCCCGGTGCTAATCCTGCTGAATATAGCAGTCTAAGGAAGCTGGACAAACTGGTCTGGGAGTGCAAGGCAAAAATAGCCCAGGAATAAGACAGCACTGAATATAGCAACAGGGAAGTGCAAACTGCAACTGCAGCTCATTAGACTCTGTAGCAAGCCAGTGTTGCAGGTGGAGAACATTGTGTGTGATTGCACAGAGATGTCTCACAGCTACTGCAAACACACCTCTCAACCTCATCAATCAGGAACAAGGCTTAAAAAAATCAGGAACAAAGGTTTAAAACCTGGGACACGTCTTAAAAATCGGTGCTATCCACTCAGGAAGCTGGTAGGATAAGTGGTGTAGTGTAAAATGTATTTTCTAAGGAAGAACACAACTGTGACATTAATGTTTGACATTATTTTATGTGTACAACCCCCACTGTTTGGTCATGGAAACACAAGTTTTAGGAGAGACAGAGTAAAACATTGAGGTAAAATCAGGGACATCTGAAAATCAGGGGCAGTTGAGAGGTATGACTGCAAACAACAATGTAAGCCACACACTGCAGAACTGTGCTATGCTGAAGTGAGGTTTGTCCGGGGCTAACCTGATTGCACAGTGCTAACACATTAGCCCAGTGCAAACTGGTTATCCCGGGGCAAACGGGAGCTATATTCAAAGCTCCCATGCAAATGAGCCTACTTAGGTCATCCGTGGGCAAACAGATACATTTGCATCTCATTAAGTGCTGCTTAGCATACATTACCATGCAGTTTGCCCTGTGCTACTGCATGGAGCACATAGCTCCCCCTTTTGGTCAGAATGGAAGTACAGGCTGGACGTTGCAGGCCAAGGCATACCCACAGCACCCCCTGTTGGTTGGAATAGAAGTACAGGCAGAAAGCAGCAGGAACTGTGCCCATACTTCACAACCCCTTGCCTCCTGAATCAGGGACAAGGCTTAAACAAATCAGCCACAAAGGACCAATATCAGGGACACATCTTCAAAAGTAAAGATATCCACCCAGAAAGCTGATAGAATATGGGGCTTAGTACAAAATGCAGTTTCTAAAGAAGAACAAGTCTGTAAATGTAATGCTTGACATTATTTTGTGCTTACAACGTCCACTGTTTAGCCACAGAAACACAAACTGTGAGAAGGGACAGAGTTATATGTAGAGGCAAATTCAGGGACATCCCTGAAAATCAGGGACAGTTGAGAGGTATGCTCCCGACCCATTCATGATACAATTACACTTAATGTCCCTGGTAGTCTAGTGGTCCCCCCACCCCTCTGCATGACTCCCGATCCATTTTAGTTAAAAGTAAATGTTATTTCCCTGGTAGTCTAGTGGTCCCCCCACCTCGCTGCACCACTTCCGATCCATTTTAATAAAAATAAAATGTTATTTCCCTGGTAGTCTAGTGGTCCCCCACCCCCCTGCATGACTCCGGATCTATTTTAATAAAACTTAAATGTTATTTCCCTGGTAGTCTAGTGGTCCCCCTACCTCCCTGCATGAATTCTGATCCATTTTAGTTAAAAATAAATGTTATTTCCCTGGTATTCTAGTGGTCCCCCACCCCCACATGAATCCAATCCATTTTAATGACAATTAAATGTCATTTCCTAGTAGTCTAGTGGTCCCCACCCCTGCACGACTCCGATCAGTTTTAATTAACATTAAATGTCATTTCCCTGGTAGTCTAGTGGTCCCACCCCTGCACGACTCGATCTGTTTTAATAAACATAAAATATTTATTTCCCTGGTAGTCTAGTGGTCCCCACCCCCTGCTACTAGTAAAGAGTTTTTGGATTTTCAGAGCTGAAATAGTGAATCCCATGGGACTGAATGAGGGATGGGATTTAAAGCCATTTTTGAAAACATAGAATTAATTATCATAATTAAGAATTACATACTGCAGAGTTTTATTCATTTATATATTATGCTATTTTATGTGGCATACTGTATTGTAGAACTTATTTGTCTATTTTTTGTTTCAGGTACCTATGTAAACTTTCCAGTATAGATGGCCTGCACGTGCACAAGCATCATGTTCTGATTTTTAAAGGTTCTGGAAGACCTGACAGACAAACTAAATTCCTTCTCTTTTCTTGCTTCCATGACACTATTTTGAAATTAGGTAGTAAGTAACAACTTGAAACATCTATGAAATACCTATGGATGAAAAATGTTACCCTTTAGCGGCTCATTATTTACTTTATAAATGAATGGTGATATTAGTGTATCCCTATTCTGGAGAACCTATTGATACGTTATGAAAGACTGAATTAATAAGTACTGAAGCCACTGATAAAAGTAGACAAAAGCATTGTTCCCTATACCATAGCACCATTCTGACTTAATTAAGATATTTTGTGTTTGCTTCTGCTTTGGTGTGATGCATATGAAGCGTAAAATGAGTGCATATAAGAACACTAGAATACATATGCTTTGTAATGATCTTTCTTAATTAATAGGTGATTGGTTAATTTCTAGTGTGATGTCATAAGTTTTTTGTATTTGAATGTGCATTAGTAACCAGGATGTAAAAACGCCCCCTTGAGGGCACTAAGCCGAGGCACTAGGGGCTCTCACAAGGTGATAATTAAATACAGCAATAGTTGTTTAAATTCATCTTTTGGTGGCTGTTTTGTTCTGTGGAGTGCTACTAATCCTTGCATTGTCATTTTACACATCCTGGCTGAAATGTGTTTCTGCACATGTGGTGCACAATGGCGAGGTTGCTGTGCGAAATCAGTGTTCTGGACACATTAACAAAATCACAGTGAGACTGTTCATGAGTTGAGGTCCTAAAATGACTATGTTGAAAATTTGGTAAAACAAATACCCAAAATAATTGCATCATGGGTGTGCATTGTGCAGTTTCTATGTACGTTCGTGATGTTACCAATTTTCCATATTTTCACTCCAGATTTTCAACAATGCCATTTTTTTACACTTCCTCATGAACAGTGCAGCTGTCATTTTTCACATCCTGTCCAAAATGTGATTTCGCACCTGTGCCACCAAAATGCACAGTCTCTGGACAAAATCACCTTTTGGCAAACAAACTCATAGTGCCACTGTTCATGATGTGTGGTCACAAGTGACCCATGTTGAAAATTTGGAGTGAAAATACCAACAAATGCCCTCGGCATTAGGGTTTCCAACTGCCATGTCCCACCCTGTACAGACTGACAGGCATCAGGGGTGTGAGTTGACATTGTCAGCTGAAATGCTCATGCCATTCCACCCCCCCACCCTACAGCCAGTGACAGGTGTCGAGATGTGCCTTCTTCGGCCCCAACATTCATCCCATTCTCCTACACTGTGCCCATGTCAGTATATTCTCTTATGGAATGTGTGAGCGTAAAGGCCCGAAGACCCCAAGATACATTGCAGCACTTGTCAGTCTCTATGGGGTAGGTTGAGATGAAATGGCATGAGTGTTATGGCCAATGACCCAAAGGCACACCCCAGTGCCTGTCACTCTCTGCATGGTATGGCTGGGGTCGGCAACAGTTAACTACTTCACTGCCAATCCTATTGTGCATCTCCATAACTCCTGCACTACCAATGCCAGTGCCAGTGAGCCAACATTCGGCACTGACAAATGCTTATTTTTATAGAGATAATAATGACACCCGTCCATGACTGCGATATTAATCTACTTTGAATACAAACTTTAAAAAAAAAGGAAGAAAGGTTTTAGTCCATATGGAGGGGGCCATTTTAAAAACTTCCAGAGGGAGTTTGTCAGGGCCAGGAGCCCTGTTCTTTTCCAAGCAGTTATATCTAAATATATCCACTTTGGCTGAATGGGGAGAAATTGCATTGAATGTCAGCTGTGTCCCAGCTAAAGGTCTCTATATTACTGTCAGGATCAAAAAACACCTCTGTATAGTGTTTTATCCAGTTTTCAATTGGGATATAAGAATTAATTTCATATTTGCTTTGATCAGTATGTTTTGCAACTATTAGCCAGAATGAGTGAACATCATTATTATTTATGGTTTGCAAGATACGGTTCCACTATCTTTGAAAACAATTCTTTCTTTTTCAGACATAATAAAAGTTTGCATTAGTTTCTAGCTTTGTTCAATGTCTTGTATTTTTTTTGTTAAAAGGCATTTTTGTCTTTCTTACTAAGCAAGAGAGTGCAGTTTTTGCCTTTCTACAATCTTAGTCGAATCAAGTTACTACCAGAGTTGATGTGGGGCATGTTACATCACTGCTGCAAAAAAGCTTTTCCAGCACCTATTATCAGTTGTACTTTAGAATTTAATATTGGGAAGTTCTCAGGGTTGCAAACCTTTTTTCTATTGTTGCTAATAAATCTACTAAAAGATCAGATAAGTCATTTTTACATATGAGATTCTATCTTATTTTGGTGACATTTCTGATTTCTGTGGCAGCATCCAGAACTGAGAAATTGTGTTCCTCAGGGGCAGGACCTGATTCTCTTCATGACAATATACTGGGAAAATTGTCACTTTCCCCTCTGGTGGCAACCTGACAGTATTTCCATATGCTCATGTTGCCATTTCAAGGCAACATATCTAATGTGAATGGCCTGACAGAGCCTGTATATGTTGGTGCACCAGGCCTATGCCCCCTCATAAACTATCGTTAGTAGGAGCCAGATTAGAAATTCTCATTAATTTGATCAACTTTTGGCCTGCCTTAGAAACTTTAATATCAGAAGAGACTCTATTTAAAGTAACAGTGCCTGTATACAGAATATTATAGTATTCATTATTGCAATACCCATGAATATTGTCTAATCTTACATTCAAATCACCACAGAGCAGACAGTTTTCCACTCCTGATGCTTCACATGTTTTAATCAACAATACATCTAAATGTTCCCAAATTGTTGGACTAAAATATTTTGATGAAGATGAGGGAATATAGATATTGAGTAAGCAAAATTTTAATTGGACTGACTCTATTACCATAACTAGTGGTGGGTGAAGTGCCTAACATTTGCTACAAGTAGTATTTCGCTTAGAACCCGAATTTCACTTACTACTCTGCAAAGCGAAGTGAATAATTATGCATCTCAAAGTAATGCAAAGTTCTCATTGCTCTCTATGGACTTGGCATTACGTTGCCCTGTTTTCTATTGATTTTGCATTACTTCTCCTTGTTTTTGTGCTGTTTAAGGTGAATTTTGCAGTGAATCATGGGACGTACGGTCACATGGGCTCTATATTGTCTTGCACAGCCTCAGTTCATCATAATGTGTGTAGTGGAAAGCTGGAGACAGTTTGCTCTCAGAGATCTAAGATTCAAACCCTCTAAAAACTTTTAAAAATGCCTTTTTGCCACAGACTTTTATGACAAAATTTAGTAGATTGATTGTAGCAAACCCTGATGTGGTTATATCATCAAGCAGTTATTGATATTTTGTGAATATTGAATGTTAATTTAGATGATTACATCTCTGTACTGAGAGACACTGTAGAGGTGTACTTCGGGGGAGGGCCTGATCTGCGGTGTAAAAGGGAGAGTAGTGAGAAATGCATTTTTTCCAACTGCTGGCTATTGTTTTATTATTTTTGTGTTCAGGTAGACACAGTACAACTTCACTTAATTGTTTATAAATATTCTCTGTTTGCTGGGCAGTTTTTCAGTCTTTTTACTGGACTATCTGTGTTGTACTGTACTGAACAGTTAAAGTTTCTGGCCTGACCTTTAATCTGTGGGCGTACTGTCAATTGATGTGCATTTCATTGTGGCAACGCAAAAGCAGTACTCTGAATTTCTAAGCCTCTCCACAATTTATTCCCCTGCTTCTGTGTAGCTAGGTACTGCATCTCTCCCCCTTCCCCCATCAAAACAAGGTATTGTTTTTTGACTGTCGGCTTTTTGAAGATTGGTTAAGGATTCAAGGACAGGTATTGTGTTGTGCCTATGCGACTGCATTTAGTATTTTGCTTGCCAGCCACCCAAAAGTGCCGCAGTATCTAGTTGCTGTAAATTGTCTGTGTCATCTGAAAAAAATGCCTCCAAAGAGATGGTCAGGCAAAGCAGTTTCTGGTTGTGGTGCTGCTGCCAAGAAGACTGTTAACCATGAAAGTTCTTGTGAAGATGAGTCAGGTTCATCAGGGGCTACCGATGGTAGCAGTGTTAAGAGTGGTCGTGGCTGTAGCCATGGTAGTACGCAGCAGAAGGGAAAGGTAGTAGTTGATGCAAGTAAAGGGAATTGTCCGACTATGTTTTTCACAGCAAAATTAGTTGCTTCAGTGCTGGTTGGAGATGGCATTGTCCCTGCTGTTAGTAAAGTTAGTGAGGGCATAGTTGATAAGAGCATGAGTATTGCTACAAGTTCAACCCTGTTAGACTTACCATGTGGGAAGAATGTTGTTGAATCTGCAGACTTGAGTGCAGTTGATGTCTCACTACCAACAGTTTTTGAGCATGATCCTAATCATGATGATGACTCGCAGTCTCATGTTTCCACTGATGTTGAGGATAGGCCATCCAAACATTCAGAAGTTGATGAAAAAAGTGTGGCTGATAATACTGAGGCTGCTTTTGAACTTGGAATATCTTGACAGGATGACAGTCTCCAAAGTGAATTAGGGGATGATGATTATGATGATGATGCTAGCAACCCCATTTGGGAACCGGAAAGAAAAGAAAGTGAAGGGTGCTGTTTGTAAACTGTTTGTAAGTCAATTGCCCTCTCCTCAAAGTTCTGCTGTATCTGTGTCTGTTGATGATGACCCTGAATTAACAGTCATAGGTTGTGTTGTTCAGTCAATGTCCAGTTGTGCACAACAGCAGAAATCATGCATTACACCCCCCAATTTCATCACCTCATATACAGGACCAATCCTAGCAGTGACATGTGAAAAGTAGGGCATGCAAATTCCTAGTCTGGGATTTTTTTGTACAAGATGGCAATGATGAAACAGTGGCAGTCTGCCAGCTTTTCCAAGTGTGTGTGAAGCATGGAACAAAGAGTAGCCATTTGGGCACTGGGGCCAGCCTACTCATCTGAAGAGCAGGTACATGGCACTGTTGATGCAGCACCAGAGGGGAGCTAATGCCGTAGTTGGGCATTCACCCTCAGCCACCTTAGAGAGCATGGTATCCCCTTCCTTCAGTGTAAGTAGCCATGTCAGTAAAAGTGGTGAAGTAATACCAGATGATTAATAGAGGCATGAGGAGGATGAGGATTTAATATGTTCAAGAAGTGGTCAGAGTAGCAGTGGTAGTCCATGTTTTATTTCTACTACATCAACCCCTGTGCTTAAAACAAAGAAAGAACGTTTACCACATGTATTGACTTGTCACCTGTGTACCCACCATCACATGTCCAAGGTACCCCATCCATGTCAGTTAGTAGAGTAGAGGCATTTGGCAAGCCACGTGTAAAGCAACAAATAATGCAGCCCACATTACACAACATTTTTGTGCGCAACATGAGGTTGCACATGAACTCAATGCTGCTGTAGCGGAAATGCTGGCAATTGACCTTTTGCCATTTTCCTTTGTGAAGAATGCAGGCTTCTGGCACTTTGCAGCATGCGCATGTCTGAAATGGAAAGTCCTGTCCCGGACATACTTTTCTACCCGTGCTGTCCCCATGTTATATCAAATGGAGACAGAGTCTGTAAGATATGCTTTTCAACATTCCTCATCACCTTACATTCACTTAAGCATAGATATGTGGACAAGTGGCAAACCGGCAGGTAGTTCCTAGCTGTATATTATTGCACATTGGGCAAAGCTACCTGGAGTTGTCTGTGATGATGGGATGGGAAAGCAGTGTAATAAGTCAGACTGTGGTGGTGGTAGCAACCTCCATGGCATTAGACAACATGCCGTGCTTGCAATACGTAGTGTAGCAGGGTTGCATACAGGCGAACACATGCTAGACTTGCTACTAACAGACATTGACTAGTGGCTGCACCCCCTGTCCCTAAAAGTTGGCTTCATAGCTAGTGATAATGGATCTAACATTGTGAAATGTATCAGCAATGGTGGCTTTGTGTGGGTTCTCTGTATGGCCCACTGTTTAAACCTGGTGGTACATGAGTTTCTGCAGTACCCTGAAACATACCTCTCAACCTCTTGCCTCACAAATCAGGGACAAGGCTAAAAAAAAAATCAGGGACAAAGACCTCAAATCATGGACGCATTTTAAAAATTGGTAATATTCACTCAGAAAGTTGATACAATAAGGGGATTAGTGTTGGGATGCATTTTCTGAAGAAGAACAAGTCTGTAATTTTAATGTTTGTCATTATTTTGTGCTTACAATCCCCACTGTTCAGTCACAAAAACACAGTTTTAGGAGGGACAGAGGAAAATTTTGAGGCAAAATCAGGGACATTCCTTAAAATCAGGGACAACTGAGAGGAATACCCTGAAATAAAGTAAATGCTGACTGTTGCACACCACATCTGTGCCCACTTAACACTTTCAACACTGACTTCCTGCCTATTTAACTGCCTCCCTGAATCATGTGACCTGCAGACCTGTGGAGACAGTCGGGCATGTGATCAGTGGCCTGTTTCTTAATGACTTCACCTTATCAAACTGGAACTCGAAGTGAACTCAAAGTGGACAACACGAAGTAAGGTGAAGTAAGGTCATTTTCAAGTTTTTAGTGGACAATTCTCGTAGTGCTATGAGAATTCGAAGTGCACCACTTCTGGTTCACTTCGCCTGCAAATTGAAACTTTGCTGCATCTCTAACCATAATTTGTGTATATGAAAGATTAAATAAAGAGGAAACCTTAAGCATTTCATCAGTTTTTATTCATACTACTAGGCCAGCTAAAGGCCTGCCCACTTTGACCATTTCTTTCCTGGTGAGTAAAAACACTGACTCATTAATTAATGTGTCAGTTTCTTCGGTGTGCCATGTCTCTTGTAGGCATATAATATTATATTTCCTCAAGAATTTACACCAGTCAGTGTCTACCAATTTTGTTACCAAACCTGCTTTGTTCCATGAAACTAAAGTGAAATCAGCTTTTTTTGCTGAACTTGTATTTGGGCCTAAGACTGACACTGTATTATTTGCATTTCTACTCAGTCAGGAGTCCTGTATATCTGGCACCTGAAATCTATTGGATGTTTCAATACTAAATACTGAAGTTTCCAATAAGTCATTATGCAATTTTGATGGCAGTGCATCTATTGGGAATTGCTTCCTTGACACATTGGTAGATGTTTTTGGTGATGGCAGGTCTTCTGCTGCATCTGGACCATTGTTTTCATCTACAAGGTACAAGTCCATCTTATCCAGCACTGAAATATGGCTCATTATCTGATCATAAAGCTTTTTAAAATCAACAGTAAAAGAAATCTGTTCCCAGTCTGGTTCTTCACCAAACCTAGACACTTAACGTATCCCTCCCTTGTCCAATGATGCTCATAAAATTTGCTCAAAAAGTTCTTGTAATATATCATTTAATTTATGATCATTTTCATTTGGAAATCAGTGAAGTTCAAATAGGCTTAAGGAAAGAATTTCCTCTCTATTAGAGTTAAGGTCTATTGTAATTGTATGTGACTTATCAGCAGACTGGCTAAGAAGGGTACTCTCAATTATGTGGATTCCCATTTTGTCTAAAAGTGGGGCTTTTCCCAATACTAGGGTTGCTGCTTCTGCACCTTGTAAAAGAATATCAGTTTGTCCATCTGTGTTTTCCTGATTCCATCCATGGACCTCCAGTATATGTATGTCATACACAGGGATATGCAGTATGTGCGTAAATAGATTGTACAGAGACACTTTTAGCTTTTCCTCAGTTTCATTTACCAAACCTCTATAACCAAAAGTCCTAATTTGTGAAGTAACTTGTGCAATAGAATCTAATTTAGGATTCTGCATCTCCCTGTTAACATATCATAATTCATAGCTACTTTTATTTAATATGTTATTACTGATCCAGATAAAGTTGGCTATTCTAAGAGAAGAACAAAATATATATATGCAATCCTGAACCAACTCGTCTTCATCAGGAGACATTTTAACAAAGTCATTTACCTCCAACTCTGTTCTAGTTATCATTCTGAAAAGCTGCATGATCTTACTCCTTAATACAAACTGTGTCCATGCTTTGCCACTTTTGACAAACAAGTGAGGAGTGGAGCACAATAACTGGTACTGGGGAAAGGCTCCCAGTACCACAATGAAGTTCAAGGGAGGGAAGGGATCACAACCATCAGCTTTTTGGAATGGGAATGCCTGTTGGATGAGATTAAATGGCAAGTAAAAACTCCATATGGAAAACTGTTTAAAACATTTTGCACATGTAAGGCCAACAATTCTTTATTGTGTTTTTCAGATATTGATAACTTTTTGATTTGAAATAATTGTGTACCCACAACTGCAAAAATATAGAGCAAATAAATAACCTGAAAGTTTCATGTTTCAAATATTTCAGTTTTTTTCTATCATTAGAGGGCAAGAAAATGTTTCATAATTGATAATTCCCATGTTGTTGACCCCCTGCATCTTTAAAACTACTACACTGAAATCCACCAAGTCTTGGAAATTCTGAGAACATGCCTCAAAGCCACTAAGGATAAGGCAATGCAGAATTTGCATTTGGTGTACTCACCAAAATCCATTGTTTTGGACAATGGAAAAGGGAGCTGGTTTCTCCATAGCAATATGGCAATTCATCATTATGACACAGCACTTTTCACAGGGAGCACACACAGAGCATGTCCAGCTTGCTGTCAAGCCATACAATCTGCATCAACCAGTCTGCAATACTGGAGATCAAGAACTCTTACATCTCAGTACCATTATCATCTCTCTCTCTCTCTCTCGCTCTCTCTCTCAGTGAAGGACATGGATGGCTACAAAGAAAGTTCAGTTCATTTGAAAAAGAATGATTTTGTTTGTCAGAAAACTTTTAAAATCTTCACAGAATCATGCATTATCATTCCAGATAGCTAATTATCACTACATCTACAGGTGTTGTAGTTTCAGGCAGGCTAATGAAATCATGCTGCATAGGAGTGAAGAGAGTGAAAAGTATAAGCCTTCACTTGCTGCTGCAGCCCCTGCAGCAGCAGAAGTAGTACAGAGAGAATTAAGCAGAAAGGGAAAGACACAGGGGGTGTAGAGGGCACAGAAATCCATATTTATTTATTTATTTTTTTTTTTTCCTGAGGCAGGAGAAGGGCAGAGTGTATTTAATAAACTAAAAAGGTGCAGGTAGGGGTTTGGAAGGATTTATCTGACAAATAATTATACCGTTGATGGTGCAGGGCACAAAAAGCCATCTTTAATTTTTTTTTTTTTGCATGTGATTGAAACATTAATAAAGAAAACTGCTCCTGTGAGACATATTGGGCCAAAATTTCAAAGTGTGGTGCAGGGCTTGCATCAAGCCATATGCCATGACATTTAGGTTCTGGTGGTGCTCCAAGTCAATGTGGCTCAGTTGGTAGCACATCCGCCTCTGGACCAGAAGGTTGTGGGTTCTCGTCCCACACCGAGATTGGACTTGAACCTAAAAATCACTGGCATCTGAGTGCAATATTGAGGGGTGCTGTACTGCTGGGGTGTGCCATCCTTTGGATGAGGTGTTAAACTGAGGTCCCTTCTGCCCATGCTGGTGTTGTCCTGGTGGGTGTCCAGGTGGAAGTAAAAGAACCCAGGGCACTCTTCACAAAAGAGCAGGGAACATTCCCGGTATCCTGGCCAACATTTCCCTTCCCATAAACCAGTTCATGCAATTATCCAGGCTGTGTGTGGGTGATGATGTGCGATAGAAGACTTGGTTTGCTGGCCAAGGCACCTAGCTTCACCTGAGCTCTTTCCTTCTAAGACTGCTTGAAAGGCAGAGTAGAGAAACTTACCAGAGCAAGGGAGAAGGATTAAGACTTAGTTTGGCTAAGCAGATTTACTGTGTGGTGGTGTTTTGATTTTTTACTCACAGGGATTGCTACTGTTTGTGGCTAACATTTCATTGCTTTATTTTTTCTCTGATTCAAATTGTTGTTGCTGGTATACCTTCTTCTGCATTATTACAAAGGTGTGCCTACAGGTGTGTGCTAACAGATTACTGCTGTAATCTTCTGATTCAAATTGTCTTTTGCAAGGTATATCTTCTGTTACTGCTTTATTTTTCTCTGAGCAAAGTGTTTCTTACAGGGTATATCTTCTCTGAAATTATTACAGGTGGTGCTTTACAGGTTTTACAGTTTTATCTAACATTAGGATAAGCTTTCAGGGTTACTCCATTTGTTGTTGACTGATTGTTTCTCTCTTACCTCCTTGTTCTTTCGTCCGTGGTTCTTCTTTTTAGGCAGGGAAGGGCCAGCCACCCACCCCATCCCCAACCACCCCGCTACACTCCTTTTATAGGGTACCACAGTTGTGACATTTCCTGTGGCAGAGCAGGAAGGGCGGATCAGTGGGGCCTCCACAAGGTGATCTCATTTACAGGGGCACTAGTAATTTAACTTGTTATAACAAGTTAAACAAAGCACAATTAAACCATTACTTGCATTTTTTTCCTTTTTTCCTTCTAATTACTCTGACTAGGTTACAAACCCAGCAACTTATTTGGAATGGTTTCATTAACTGCAGGTACTGTGGAACAATTTTCAGAAGGACAGTCTTACAGGATTTAGGACACTGTCCTACATGCTGAGCCTTTGGAGATCTTCGGTCTCAGCTCCGGGCAGCATGGGCAGAGATTGCACGCCTCAAATTTCATATTGAAGAGGAAATACATTATAAGAACCACCCGCCATTTCCCAGCATCCAACAGAAAAACCTCGACCGCAGAGGGTAGTTGGTCCAGGAGGTTGGCAGGTGGTTAGGAGGAACAAATCAGGTGCCCCATCACTCTTGCTCTCCAACACATTACCTCCAAAACCATATAAACGCTACAAACAGGTATCTGCCTCTATCTCTGAAATCAAATAAAGAGGCAGAAGACACTGCAGAGCAGGACACTGCGACACAGGAGCTAGCACAACAATACTCACCCAAATCAGGAACCAAAACTAAACAAGCACAAAGGAATCAAAAAACTTCTGATCATAGGAGACTCCATGATTCGGGAGTTGATACCCATCTCCAGCCAGGGTGATGGTCAGATGTCTCCCAGGTACATCAGCATGGAAAGACACTGACCGCATTGCTAAAATTGTTCACAAAGCAGGAAAACATTGATGTCCTAGTACACATAGGGACTAATGATCTCGCCAGCCGGTCAGTTGTGGAGACCAAGGAACACCTGACTAAGCTGGGTGACAAACTATCATCTATTTCGTCCGGCATCTCCTTCTCTGAGATCCTGCCAGTCTGGGAGAAGGGAACAGATGGACGGAAGGTCAAAGAAGGAGAGATAGGGGAGCTAAACACGTGGCTCAAGGACTGGTGCCAGGAAAAAGGACACAGATTTGTAGGGAACTGGCAACAGTTCTGGGAGCGAAAGTTCTTTAAATTTGATGGACTGCATCTGACTAAAGAGAGTCAGTGCATTGGGGCAGAAGTTTGACGTCTTTGCAGAATATTTAAACTAGCAAATGGGAGAGGGTGCAGCACCCATACGTCGAATGGGAGAACACCCCTCCCCTCAGCTAGTGGTCAAACAGGAATTCAAGCGTGTTTGCCATTCATTTGCATCACCAGGTAAGAAAAAGGTTTGTCTCCCATACGATGCACAGGGTAATGCCAAACTTCACCCAACAACTAACACACCAAAATCTGGCCAATGGAAAATCATGTACACAAATGCTCACAGCCTGGGAAATAAGATCCCAGACCTGCAGGCAATAATGTCAGAGGCTAAACTGGACATAGTAGCAATTAGTGAGACGTGGTTTACCAGTAACCACACTTGGGAGACTTCAGTACCTGGCTATGTATTGTTCAGAAGAGACCGAGGTGCAAAAAGGGGAGGAGTGGCCCTGTATGTTAATGAAAATATCAAAGCTACAGAAATTCAGAATACACATAAGGAGCCAGAAGAACTGTGGGTCACCCTGGAAACAGGAAATGGACAGCCATAAGAACTGGGGTTGTCTACAGGCCCCCAGACCAGAGGGAGGACATAGACACATTACTGTTAGAAGATATACAAAACATGACAGCTAAAGGGAGGTTCTGATAATGGGAGACTTCAACATGCCAGATATAGATTGTCAATACCAGCAGGAACATCTGCCAGAACTAGACTCATAGTGGATTCCCTGAGGGAGGGCCTCAAACAACTGGTACAGCAACCCACAAGAGACAGGGCTATCCTAGATCTAGTACTGACTAACAAAGAAGGGATCACAGATCTCCAGGTAGAAGGTCACCTGGGGTCCAGTGACCATCACATGGTATGGTTCAATTTGGCTACTACATCTAAATCATCCCATTCCAAGGCAAAATATGGGACTTCAGAGGAGCTGACTTTGATAAGATGGCCAACAGAGTTAAGCTAGCCCTGGCAAAAGAAACATAGGTGAGGAGGTACAGGCAAAGTGGGCAAGCATTAAGGATACAATACTTGAAGCAACATCCCATTGTGTTAGACAGAAAAGGAAGTGCAAAAGAAGAAGGAAACCACTTTGGTTCTCAAATACAGTAGCAGAAAAGGTCAGAGCCAAAAGGCTGTCCTTCAGAAAATATAAGGGAACACAGCGGGATGAAGATAGGGAGGCATACCAAACTGCCCTAAGGGAAGCAGGTAAGGCAGTAAGGCAGGCAAAGTCCCAAACTGAGGAAACACTAGCACGAACAGTAAAAGAAGGTGACAAGACTTTCTATAGATACATTAGTGAAAGGAGAAAGTCCAGAGGGGGTATTGCTAAGCTTAATGGAGAAAAGGAGCATGTGAGGAGGAGGACCTGCAAAGGCATCTATCCTAAATAGATACTTTTGCTCAGTATTTACTGAAGAGAAGGTAGGCAGGGCCCACAGCTCAGCATCATGGACACAGGGGAGGAGGTGAGCACTACTCCTTCACAAAAGAAAGGGTCCTACAAGAGCTTGCTAAGCTCAGGGTGGATAAGGCAATGGGACCTGATGGCATACATCCCAGGGTACTTAAGGAGCTAAAGGAGGAACTAGCAGAGCCATTAGCAGAATTGTTTAGTGAGTCTCTGAGCACAGGAGGTCCCAGAAGACTGGAGAAGGGCTCATGTGATCCCGCCCACAAGAGTGGTAGCAGGGAGGAGGCAGGGAACTACAGACCAGTCAGTCTTACCTCAGTAGTGGGCAAGATTATGGAGGCACTCCTTAAGGAAAGGATAGTGCAACACCTGGAATCCATAGGGGCACAGGATCCAAGACAGCATGGGTTTACAAAAGGAAGGTCCTGTCAAACTAATCTCATAGATTTCTTTGACTGGGTAACCAGAGTGGTGGACCAAGGGGGGAGCAGTTGATGTGCCACCTTGACTTCAGCAAAGCTTTTGACACTGTTCCACATAGAAGATTGATAAATAAGCTAGGTAGGCTCGGGGTGGGTCAGAAGTTGGTCAACTGGGTGGCAAACTGGTTGACTGGCAGAAAACAGAAGTGGTGGTAAATGGTATACAGTCAGAAGAGATGCAAGTCACAAGTGGGGTACCTCAGGGATCAGTCCTGGGGCCAGTCCTATTCAACATCTTCATTAGTGACCTCGCAGATGGACTAGAGGGTAAGGCTTGTCTGTTTGCAGATGACACCAAGATCTGCAACAGAGTAGATGATCCAGATGGGTGGGCAGAATGAGAAGAGATCTGGATAAACTAGCAAAATGGTCAGAAGAGTGGCAACTGAGTTTAATGCAAAGAAGTGCAAAATCATGCACATGGGAAGAGAAACCCTGAAGCCACTTATAGGCTGGGAGGGAGTTGCTAGCAGTCACAAAGGAAGAAAGAGACTTGGGCATCATCATCACTGATGACCTAAAATCATCAAGCAGACCTCTAAAGCAGTAGGTAAGGCTAGGGGGTGTTAGGGTGTATTAGTAGAGGGTATCACAAGTCGTAAGAGGAGGTAATAATCCCTCTGTACAAGACATTGGTTAGGCCCCATCTGGAGTACTCATGCAGTATTGGAGGCCACACCTTCACAAGGACATTAACTAAATTGAGGCAGTCCAGAGAAGGGCAACCAAAATGGTGCAGGGACTGCATCAGAAGACATATGAGGACAGATTAACGGAGCTCAATATGTATACCCTTGAGCAAAGGAGGAGAGAGGTGATATGATCGAGACATTTAAACACCTTAAGGGCATAAACAAGGTGAAAGAGTCTAACATGTTTAAATATAAGAAAAATTGCAGGACAAGAGGACACAGCATGAGATTAGAGGAGGCCGATTAAGGGGAATGTAGAAATTCTTTTTCACAGAAAGGGTGGTAGATGCATGGAATAGCTACCACAAGAAGTGGTGGCTATGAATACAGTGCAGGGCTCAAACAGGCATGGATAGGCATAAGGAGCAATACAAATGACTATGAATAGATAGGTCACTGACAGAGCAAAGGCCGATGGCACATTTATAAGGTAGAAAAAGAAATGGGCAGACTGGATGGGCCTTGCGGTCCTTATCTGCCGTCAACTTCTATGTTTCTATGTTTCTATGATATGGCTGCCACCACACATTCAGTCACTTCACTACTAGTCTAGCATTGCTTGTAAAGTGCTTTGGGATACTGTGTATGAAAAGTGCTATATAAATGCTGATTCTTCTTCTTCTTCAAGTGCCCTTACCACCACTGCACCCAATTTTACAATCTTGGGTGCAGCAACAACACTTCCCACAATTTACAGCGGTTTGTGCCAAATATCTGGTGCAAGCCCAGTAAAAATGTACCCTGGGACTGCTTTAAGCTAGACCAGAAAAAGTTGATCTAACTTATGGAAGCAGCTGCATGGGATAGAAAATCTCATTAGATTGCTGCATACTCCATGCACCGTAGTGTCAGTGCACTTAGGGCTTGTGGCAGTCTAAGCCATTTGAAAATCCAGCCCAGTGTCTCTCAGTGAGTGAAAGGTGAAGGGTGTCACAATGCATGGGCAATACAATTGACATTTGTGTGAGGTGTCTGCTGTCATGTCATGTAAAAATTATGAGGGAAAGAAATGGAGGAAAAAGTGATGCTGGGGGAGGAAAGCCGCAGGAAAAGTTTCATCTATGCCAGTTCCACTAAATACCAATTCTGTAAGCAGTGGCGATTGTCATAGTTGTGGTGCTGGGGCTATGGCTGAGAGGACTCCAGCTGGGTGTGTGATAGTATGACTTAAGAAACCATGGTTCATCAGTACCCAGAAGTCAACTGGTTCTACCCCATTGCAGGCAGCTTTTCCAGCCTATTGTCTAGTGCATCTTGTGATGACACCACTCTGAGTGATACAGAAGCACATCAAATTCTCCTTCTTTTTCAAGTTCTCCCAGTTTAAGAGACATCTCCTGTCCTCCTTAGCCTCTGTTTTCACCATGTAAAATAAGGTAAGAAAGGCAATGCCAGGATCAGTCAGGTTTTCTAGAATCTTGTTTTCTCAAATCACATTCTCTTGAATCAAATTTTCATGAAATTAATGTAGACACTTCATGTTAAATGAGATGAGAAAGGCAAAGTCAGAAGCAGTCACATCATGAGAAATAAGGTGAGAAAGGCAAAGTCTAGACCAGTCACAATTGTTTGAATCACCGTTTCTTGAATTGCATTTTCCCAGCTCTTCATAAAAACAGACTTTAGCTATATAGGTCTTTGGAAGAGTCACTGGGTAGTTTGATATATTTTGTTGTGTCAACATACGTCTTGTAGAAGGATAGTATAGTACAAAAGCTCGCATGGCCCCACAGGTCCCTTCTTCAGGTGAATTCACCTGACATGGTATGTCTTGAATCCAGCAGATCACAGGATCCTAGGCAACATGGATTCACATTGGGAAGGTTATGTAAAATAAATCTGATAGATTTCTTTGACTGGGTGTTCAAGGAATGAGTGGATGTGGCCTACCTGGATTTCAGCAAGGCCTTCAATACTGTTCCAAATAAAAGGTTTGCAAACAAGCTGTGCAGCCTGGGAGTGGGTCTCAAGGTGGCAAACTGGGTCAGAAATTGGTTAAGGGATAGAACACAGAGGGTGGTGGTAAATGGAGTTCATTTCAAGGAGAGGAGGGATACCACTGAGGTGCCACAGGGATCAGTTCTGGGGCCAATCCTCTTTAATGTCTTAATAAGTGACACTGCAAAGGGTCTAGAAGGGAAGATATGCCTCTTTGCAGACAACACTAAGATCTGCAACAGGGTTGACACTCAGGTGGGGTGTAAAAAATGAAGAGGGACCTAAGCAGGCTTGAGGAGTGGTCAAGAGTTTTGCAGCTAAGATTCAATGAAAAGAAGTATAAAATCATGCATTTGGGGCACAAAAACCCAGGGGATGAGAACATGATGGGAAGAGGTATTGATGACCACCAAACACAAAAGGGACCTGGGGTAATCATGTCTGATGACTTAAAGTTGACCAAGCACTGTGAAAAGGAAGGCTGTGGGGAGAGCCAGCTGGATGATGCAGTGCATAGGGAAAGGTATATCCAGCAGAAAAAAAGGAGGTAGTAATACAACTGTACAAATCATTGCTGAGACCCCATCTGGAGTACTATGTCCAGTTCTGGAGGTTGTATCTCAGTAAGGACATAGACAGAGTAGAGACAGTTCAGGAAAGGGCAAGAAAAATGGTGCAGGGTCTGCACAAATGTCATATAAGGAGAGACTAGAGAACCTCAATATGTATACCATGGATGCAGAGTTGTGCAAAAATGCAGAATTTTCTTCTGTGAAATATTTAGCGAAATTTGAGCATTTTTCAAAATATTTAGTGGGTGTGAAATGTCAAATTCCACTGGCAAAATGCTGAATTTCACCGGTGAAATGCAAAATTATGCCACTCACAGGCAAATTTCCACATTTTGCAGGTGAAATTTTGCATTTTGCACCAGTGAAATATTTAGCAGAATGCATGGAATTTTGTGAGATGTTTCAGGCTGCAAAATTCACGATTTTGCCAGAATTTCACTGACAAAATAAATTTTGCTGCATCTCTAGCTGGATGATGGGGGGGGGGGATATGATTGAAACTTCCAAATACTTCAAGGGCATAAACATGGTACAAGAGGGTGGCATCCTTCAGAAAAAAAAGATGTTGAAGAACAAGGGGTCATAATCTGAGACTGGAGAGGGGTCAACTCAGGGGTAATGTGAGCAAGTATTTTTTCACAGAAAGGATTGTGGATGCATGGAACATCCTCTCAGTCAAGGTGGTGGGGGTAAAAATGGTAGGGGAATTCAAGAATGCATGGGATAGTCACAAGGGAACCCTAGCAATAGGAAAGAGAGAATAAAATCCAGAGATCAAATAGGATTTGCTGTGTTGCAGCACATAAGGAAAATGGGCAGACTAGGTGGGCAAAGCTGTCCTTTTATTCCATCAGTTTCTATGTTTCTATGTTGTGTACCATTGCATCTTTGTGCAAGACATATGTTTGTCCAATAAAAGATATCAAACTATCCAGTGACCCCTATTTTCTCTAATCCAGTTTTTTTAATCATGTTTTCTCATATCACATGTTCTCAGCTCTAATCAATCAATGTTGTGTAACATGAAAAGAGAAAGGCATCATCAAGACCAGGCACATTATGTGAGATGAGGTGAGCAAGATAAAGCATAGGCCAGTCACATTTTAATTTTGAATCACATTTTCTCAAACATGTTTTCTTAAATGACATTTTCTTAAATCTAATATAGCCATTTCATGTAAAATGAGGTGAGACAGTCAAAGTCAAGATAAGTCATGTTTTATCATATCACATTTCTGAAATAATGTTTTCTCAAGTCATGTCTTCTTGGCTTGTTTTCTCACCATATGTGAAACAGTATGAGACAGGGGGCAAGAATTATGGTAAAGATGATGATACTGCAGGAGCAGGTGGTGACGCTACCACTACTTCAGCTGAGTCATTGCAGCAGGTAAAGCAAAAGAAGAAAAAAAGAAAAGAAAAATCAAAGAAAATTACATCCATGGATGGACAATATTGTAAAGGGTCATATAGTCCCTGACATTAAACATTGTTTCATTTTTTTTTGTAATGCATAATTTATTTTTTCTTTAAAAGGGTATGCTAGTGGCATGGTAGCATTACTATAGTTAGGAATGAGTAGGCTAGTTAATGTTAAATCCCTAACTTTGCATTTTAATAGCTTTGCCCCATTCAACAGATTTGCACAAAATGTTGCATGTGCAGTCTGGGGGGTAAGGCCTCTCTGTGTGTTAAGTTTTATTCTGGCCAGATGTACAGATTCAGAGATCCAGATAGCAAAAAAGTGAAAAAACATTTTATTTCTTTTTTTTGTCATCACCTAATGCCCAGTTTGGAGTTTTGTTCTGAAATTTTCAGGGCAGAAAGAACTTGACCCAGAATGGTGCCTTTTGTTGGTTTGCTGAAAAAAAAATATTAATCCATTCCAGAGTTATAAGGATTTGAAATTCCATTTATAAACATGCTGAGTAGGATCTTTTGAATAGCTGTTTCATATGAAAGAAGAATTTGTCCATACAAAAGAAGATTTCTCTTTTCTGAAGGGGTAATCCTCTTTTGTGAGAGAAAATTATTTTTTTTTATATGGCAGTCATCTTATTTCCATCTTTTTTTTAGTTTTTGAAACTCCATAATAATTATAGCCTGCAGAGACACCAAGATAAGAAACAACCTAAAGGGGATAACTTTAGATATATTATGCATGTATTTTTTTTAAACACTCCAAATGTGTTTTTGAATCATTTCTATTTTTTTATATAATCTTCTTTCATGAGATGATTTTCTTCTTTGATATGGCTTACAAAAGAAGAATAAGGCCATTAGAAGAGAATTTTTGACTTATTTTTTCTCAGTCTTTTTTTGTGAGAAACCATCTTCTTTTGTGAGCTCATGGAAATCTCACAAATGATGATTTCTCACAAAATAGGAATCTGGACTTTGTTTTTTTTACCATCTTCTTTTATGAGCCAAGATTCTTCTTTTGTGAGGTCTTTTGTGATCACAAAAGAAGAAGGTCAGTTCATGAAAGAATAATGGATAAAAAAACGAAATCCACCATCTTCTTTCATGATCCAAGATGCTTTTTTTACTGAGTTCTTTCATACACATGAACAAAAACATCAGGTCACAAATAAACAGGGTGGACTTAGTTGTTTTATTTTTACAGTTTTTGTTTTTGTAATTTAACCAATAAACTCTGTCTGTTTACTTGTCTGCCTGTATCTATCTATCTATCTATCTATCTATCTATCTATCTATCTATCTATCTATCTATCTATGTGGACTGGGGTGCCCAGTCTGAAACTGCTTCTCTTGCACCCACTCCATGTCACCCTTCTTCTTATGTATGGTGGCAGCAGGGTACCCATCGCTGGTGCCTATGGAGATCCTTCCAACACTGAGGTGTTCAATCATCAGTGTCAGTGTCTGTTCTCCTCTAATAAAGAAAACCATCCCTCACTTATCTTTTCATTTCTTTTAGTAAAAAATAAAACATCCATCAGCAATCTGCCCCTCCACCACCGACTCTCTGTCTATCTGTCTGTACTCCTGTCTTTCTGCCACTCAGCACCCACCACTCCACACTCACCCACCCACCCACATACCCTCACTCACCTAAAGAGGTCCAACAATGTAGATCAACTCTCTGATTGAAGACATGTCTTAGTGCTGGAGCCAGCAATTGCAATATGAGAATATAAGGTAAGTGTGGTTTAATGTACATTCAGTCACAAGTCATGGCACTTACCCAGGGCATATAGTAGAAATGAAAAGATCTTTGACAAAGAATCTATACGTTGAAATGTTAGATCATTCTCTTGTGGTTCCCCTGACCCCTGGAGGGTTGGTCTCACTGTTGTTTGACAGAGTAAATGAAGTATTGAGTCTTTAAAGAATAGTTTTCTGGACTCTTAATTTCTAATATATACCCTGGGTAAGTGCTGTGACTTGTGATTGAATGTATGTTGAATTGTCACAGAGCACCCTGTGTCACCTTGGTGCAGCTCTGTAGTCCAAGTGTGGTTTAATGTATTTCAATGGGGTTTTGAAGTTTGATTCATAAATTTGTCATTTATTAAATATTTTGACCCCATATTTTCAACATGACCTTTTGGTGAAATTATGGAAATCTGGCCAAAAAGGTGGTTTCACGGTTGCTTTATGTAATCACCTTTTGGGGGGTGAACATTTTTACCACCTTTGTTCATGAGGTGGGGTCACAAGAAAGCTTTGTTGAAAACTTGGGGTCAAAATATTTACAAATGGCAAAGTTATGAGCATACATTGACATTTTTCTACGTTCACTCGTAACTTTGGAATTTTTAAAAATTTTATAAATCCCGCTTTTATATATTTTTGCCCCAAGTTTTCAACATAGCCATTTTTTTACAACAGCTCACAAACAAGGACACTGAGTTTCAGTTTTTATCAGAATTCTGGTAAAATTCCAGAATTTGGTCTCTCTGTACTCTGGTAAAAACAAAGCAGTTTATGTAATTTGCTATTTATTTTTACCAGATCAGTGAATCTTCGGAAATTGTATTTTTCTATAAATTCTTCCCTGTATTATTTTCATTTTGCTTTATTTAATTTGATGTATATTAGCCTTCTTTAGCCTTCTTTTATTCTGAATATTTATACACATTCCAAAATGTATATGGATCGAACATTAGTAGAAACTTATTTTGGTGTTGCAGATACCAGTGGCAATACTGTTTTTTTTTCCATCTACAAAATGGAATTTTCCCTTTATCAATCATAGTAAACCAGTGTACCTGATCATGGACATCATAGCTGTCATTTTTCAATTCCTGAACAAACAGTGTTTTTGCACCTCTGGTGCAGAATGACATTTTGGTGGCAAGCAATGATTTTTTGGTAGGGATTTGAAAATGTTCACTGACCAGTTCATGAGGTGGGGTAATATGAAGGCTGTGCTAACAATCTGGTATACAAATATGGTAAAAACACTTAATATATTTTTTCTTTGAAGCAAGTTCAACAAAAAAAACAATTACAGCAAAACATAAAAATTGCTTTCCTGGAGGAACCAAAACCCTGAGTCTGGAAGGCCCTGTGCTTCCACACCCAGATGGAGGTGTGCACCTATGGAGGTATGGAAGCACAGGGCCCAGAGGGCCTTGCACTTCCACAAACAGATGGATGTGTTCACATAGGCCATGAAAGGTCTTGCATGAATGAGGATACAATTCTACTATCTCAAAAAGTATGAATATTCTTTGCAAAAACCTATACTCATTAACCAGTTAGGATTCAGGCAAAAGTGACAAAAGTAGGAAAATGTGATGATAGGGTTTCCAACCCTAGCTCACCACCCCCACCACCTAAGCAGCAAAAGGAAAAAAACATTTATTGTTTTCATTGCCCTGATGCTTGGTGAATCAAAGGTGTGATCTTACTTCAGGTTCTCAGCCTAAATGCTTACCCCATTCTGATATAGTCTTCAAACATACAGAACTGTTTCTCCCCTCATGTTGCCAACAACCTCTATGAAACAAACTAAACAAACTGGTAGAAGTAGAGCCAACTCACCCAGTATAATCAATAGTATTTTTATTGCACATATTATAGGATAATGGAGTTTGCCTCTAAAGAGCAGACCAGATTGTCCAGGTGGCCACCCAAGTAAAGGCTATGGGAGACAAAAGGAAAGGAAAGGGGGACAGGGATGAGAACTCATATAAAGGGGAGAAGCTAGTAGGGTGACTCAGAGGAAAGGAGGAGACAGGGGGAAGGGAGTGACATCATAAAGGGAGAAACAAGTCAGTTGAGGAGAAAGACAGGAAAAGGAGGGGTTAAGGTGCTGCAGAGGGAGAAAGAGCCTTCTTTTAACTTGCTACTCTCCAGTGTTAAAACCCACCCTAAGAAAGAGTAAGAAAAAGAGTGATATGGTTGGACCCAGTTAAAGGTGGACAGCTGGGAGGGAGCAAAGAAAATCAGAGACCAGTAATACCAAAAGGTGAGGACAGCCAAAGGTGGATGGCTGTGAATGGAATAAGTGAAAAGAGTATAACAGCTGCCAAGAGGAGAGGGGGAGGGGGGAGAACACGCACAGGTAGAGAAAAAAGAAAAGAAGAGATGCAGTAATGGGTGTCACACCATTACCTCCCAAGAAGAAGGAGAAGGGCTCCCCAAGTTCTATGACTGGGGTGGGTGAGAAGATGAAGAAAGTGGAATATATAAGAAAGAAAATCAATTTTTGGAACTTTTGGTATAAATGAAATGGACATAAGTATAAAAATGATGTATAAAAATTGGGAAGATTGTTGGAAAGTTTGGGACCAATGGTCTTCAAGTTGTAAATATGATTAAGAAAAGTGATGATATATGGGGCTGTATAAAAGAATAAACTAATTGCTGATCTGACCACCCACCACTACTGTGTTAGCCTCTTCTTGGGAAAATCCAGGACAATAATTCTGAAATACAGTGTCAGTAACAGTTCCCAAATGTTTCTGACATTAGTCCTTCATCAGTGAGAAACACTGCATCTAAAATCAGATGATAATATATATTCCATCTCTCAATTATTAAAGCAAATTAATTTATATTTAGGACCTGATTCTTCACCATTCACTTTCTTAGTTCATCATACAGATTCAAACATTAGTCTTTGAAAAGTATTTTGTTTCCTATAAAAATTAAAAAAAAACCCTCCAAATAAATGCTATTAGCATAAATTGAATTGCAACTCTTACTTCAAATATACTGTCCTTTATGACCAATGTTACAACACTTCGCTGAATAGATTAAGTTACAGGTTACCAAGATCTAAACATTTCCATATGTTACCTAAAGCAAAAATATGCATTTCCACAAGTTCACTAATTAAGTCACTCTTTGCTAAAACATTTCCTCCCATTGTCACTTTATAAGTTCACCAGGTAGTTATCAGTTAGGAAAAAGGTGAAACAAGCAAAAAAGTATATGCATCTAATGTAGTTATAAAGCAATTTTATCAGGAATGGGTGAATGAAGTCCTAGCTAACTTGCGTACAGAGAAGGCTATAGCAAGCCTCCATAACAGATTATCAGTCTACACTCATATACAGTATGGGACCCCCTTCACTCTTTAATTATTGCTACCTGGATATAAGCACTGTTTTATAGGAAATAGCCCTGTATGCCTAGGTATAATATTACAGTTCCTATATTGAATGTGACTTGATACTGCTGTATGGGGGGGGCAGTCTTAAAGGAATATCTATTGTATTCATGTCTTACTTGTCATGTTAACTGCCTCCAATGTTGTGGAATATTTTGTCAATAAAGGTTGAATTATAAAAAAAAATAAAGCAATTTTATAATCCAAGTCTTTCTTATGTTCAAAACTTTTCATTTAAACCAAAAAGGCTCATAAAGTTATCCTTCCTATGTACACATACCTTTAAATTATAGTATACTTCATAGCGCACTGTAATAAGAAAAAATCTTGTATACAGTATAAACCTCACTTCTATCAAAGTTACCATCTGTTATTCATTTTTTGCAGGATTTTATAATCCTTAACATTCAATTGCATCCAAACCCTTTTCTGCATCTATCATTTGTTTTATAAAATGTTCTAAAATCCCTTCTTTTCTTAGTTACTTCAAATTGTTATTTATATATTCATCACTATTTTTATCTCAGGAATATTCTCACAGTATATGAGTTTGTGTTTAAAAAACACCATGAATCTTTAAGAACACATACCTGTCCCCTTTGTAGTTTTATATATTCCCACAATGTTCTGTTAAAAACATAAACAGAATACCTATTCTTATTAACTCGACAAGTGTTACGAGATGTTCATTATCCACACAATAGCATAGATTTGCAAGAGTTGAATTGAAAATTAACTTACTGGATAGTAGTTCACTTTGTGTTTTAAGGCACACTCTTCACCTCTGTTCTATCTTACTCATAGAGGTGGACCAGAGCATCTGACACACTTTTTTAAATTGTGTGTCTTTTCCGGGAGAATCACGCACATGGGTAGGCATGTTAGATCATATGACCTGCTCGCTCAAACTCTGGGTTCCTGACCTACTCGTGGCAGCACCAAACAACAAACAACAGCACTAGTTTTAAAGCTTGATGTCTCCTGGATGTAATTCTTTTTGAAATGATTTATCTCTTTTCCCTCATATTTTCTATTTTGTTTCAGGATCTAACTGTTTCTGTTGTATAACTCTTTCTCATGTGTTAAAATGGACTAGAGACAATGTTTCTCCCACGGCAGTGGGAGACCACATAAAGGTCATTAGCACATTCCCAAAGGAGATTCATGCTGGGGTCAGACTTTTCTCTACAATTCAATATACTAATATTGCTTGGTAGTAGGTTCATCTTGTAATAAAACAGATTAAGTACAATAATTCTCCTATCACAGTGGAAGGTCACCCAAAGGTCATGAGCGTATCCCTCAGGAAACTGCAAGTATGGAAACAGATTTTTATAACATGAGTTTCTCCATTTAAATACACTCATAGTGCTTATAAGTGGGCTAAAGTGATATGGCAAAAGACTCAACCAAAGGATACTGATTATACTTTTCCTACAGTAATTGACCTTCTCCACATTATTTGACCTCCTAGTGTTTAAGCTTCCAAAAGTGTTTTTTTCTTTTGTTTTCTCTTTCTGTTTGCTTTGATTTAAATCAGATTATTGGTTGACAATCAATTGAATCATTTAGACCAAAATGGGAGTTAGTAGCCTCAAATTTGTCTATATAAAATGCTTCTCTAGTCAATATTTGTGTTCTATAATCTCCTCGCTACAGGTTAGGTTCTAGCCTTTCTATACCGAAAAATCTTAAGTATGGCAACTGATGACGTGCTTCTACAAAATGCCTGGCTACTAGTGATGATAAATCCACCCTTCTAATAATCGATTTATGCTCCCCAATTCTCACTTTTAAAGCTCTCTCTGTTTTTCCTATACAACCCTATCACATGGGCATTTCAGACAATAAATAACCCTTCAGGGGAGCAGTTAATGAACTGTTGGATAATCACATCTTTGTCTTTAGCTGTGTTTCTTATTTATTTTTATTCTATAAGTGTTATGACAATGTGTGCAGTAGCCACATGGATGATTCCCTTTAATGTCCAGTGATGTCATAAAATGCTGTGGCTGTGTCACAGGAATTTTGTGTACTGTTTTCGACAGACTATTTGCTAGGGTCCTATTCCTTTTGGTTACCACCATGGGTGGATTTGAAAACACCTGTGCCCCTATGGCTGTGGCCTTTACTACATTACAGTGTTTGTATATTGTTTGTTTAATTTGTGCAAAGCTGTTATGAAACATTGTAGCAAACACTGTCCTATGTTCTGCCTCCATATTGGTCCTAGGATTCTGTTCACTACCCCTTCTGCCTAGTAACATTTCTCTAGGTTTATCTTGTATTTTTTCTGTGGCTCTAATAAGAGTGTTTTCATTGTATCCCCTCTCCTTAAATCTCTGGCACATATCTACTTCTGCTGTCTCATCTCTCCCTGGGTTAGTACAGTTTTGTTTTGCCCTTACTAATTGTCCATATGGAATAGATTAGATAAGATGTTTTGGATGAAAACTGTTTGCACGAAGCAGAGAGTTTTTGTCTGTCGGTTTTCTATAAATCTTAGTTTCTAGTTTGTAATTTAGTTTATGAAATAATAAATACAAAAAAATTACTTCTGTCCTGTCTGCCATCATTGTGAATATTAAACTGTGAGTCCTGGTGTTTAAATAATTATTAAAATCTGTCAATGTTTCTTCACGCCCTGTCCAAATACAAAACATATTGTCAATAAAGTGACGAAAACTTCTAATGTGATTCCAAAATATATTCTCTTCAGAAAATATATGTTTGCTTTCAAATTCATTCATATACAGATTTGTACAGGATAGAGCCGTACTGGACCCCATCAATGTACCTCGTATCTGTAAAAATAATTATTTCTCAAATTTAAAAAAAATCTGATTGAGAACAACTTCAGCCATTTTGACCAAAAGTCTATTGGGGGTGTTTCATCTGTTCTTTGTTCATCAAGTATTTTTGCTAATGCTTGCCATCCTTCCTGGTGTGGAATGGATGTGTATAGATCTTATAAATCCCAAGTAATCAAAATACAGTGTTCTGTATCTAAATCTGTGTCATTCGCATTCTCAACTAGTAAAAATTTATCAGATGAATCCTTGAAGTAAGTCCTGGTTAGTTCTACCAGTGGTCTGATGTGGTAGTAAATGTATATTGACAGCAGTTCTAGTACAGAGTTATCTCCAGAGACTATTGGCCTCCCCAGAGGGTTGTTTAAATCTTTATATATCCTGGGCAAGATATAAAAAATAGGAATTAAGGTGATATTCCTGAATAGTGCATTCTGCTCCCACTCTAGAAGCCATTTATTATCATAAGCTATTTTTAATAAAGTCTTAACCATATTTTTCACTTGTTCTGTGGGTTCCCTCTGACAATTCAAGTAGTTTTTCTGATCCCTAAGTAATTTTTGGCAAATTTGTTTGTATTGAGTATAGTCCATAATACCCCCATCTGCATCTTTGATAATAATATTGGCATAATTTTCTAAGTTCTTCAGTGCCCCAAAGTGTGCTGCTATTATACTGAATCATGTTCTCCTAACTATATTGTTGTCTTGATTAATTATTGCCTCTATATCTCTGTTGACATGGGAGATATATGTCTCAGTAGTGTGTGGAATGTCTTGTGTAACAAACATAGATTTTAAATTTAATCTCCTACTAAGTTACATCTTCTTTTCTTGTGCAATTAAATCCTTTGTAATTTGTTCCAGTTGTGTGTCAAAAAAGTACCTAAGTCTGATCTTTCTAAGAATCTGTTCAAATCTAACTTAAGCTCAAAATCATTAAGGGGACTATGTGGGCAAAAAGACATCCCCTTGGAAAGTACCTCACATTTCAAGTTTGTCAGTATTCTTTTAGAGATGTTGCAAACTAGTTGGTTTTAATGGTTTGTGACCTCAGATATTTCTTTTCTGTTGGTCCTCCCTGTGGTCTTTTTTTCTTTTCTTTTCTTTTGTCTTCTTCTATATTTCTTCCTGCATCTGTTTCTCCTGAAGTTCCTGCTTTTGTCTCATCTCTCCTGAACTGTTTCCTGGTGTTGTGGGTGTAGTGATAACCTCTCCTGCCCTTGTTGCAATATGGTGTCCTCCCCCTGTCCCCCCCAAAAAAAAGTCCACAATCCTCTCCTCCTCAGACAACTGTACCTCTTGTCTCCATATCACTCCCTGGTGACTGTCCAGAAGATTCTGTCTCCAAATTATATTTGTATACTGCTTCATAGTTACTGGGTTTCTTATATGTATACATTTTATTATCCTTGTAGTCATTTAAATCTCACTTTAATTTCCTTAATTTTGTTGCCCTTAATTCTTCTTCAAATTCATTTAAGTGTATAACCACTTTTGTCTAAATACACTTTCAATTCAACAATGTTATACTTCTTTTTTACTTCTGCCTCATTATAATGAATCTCAGGCTCCACGCAAGCCAATTCCTTGATGACTGATTCCACTAAGAGTAACATGAAATCTCTAAAATACCAATTTCTCACACCATCCCATTTGGTGTCTAGTTCTTGATCAATATAACCCAAATTAGCCTCCATAAAAATTCTTAAACCCCTAGGTATTCTCTTTTGTTTCAAGTATTGGGCCATAGTTAAAGCGTGCTTCTCTAATTTTTACCTGTTTTTGCTTATATACTCATATTGGTTTGTAATGGATCTGACCAGCATGAAGCCTCCAAATTCCCTTTTAGATTTGAAGTTCTGCAATATTCTCTTTTCCTCATTCTCCATAATTAATAATGGCAATGACCTGCTGTCCATAATTTTATCTAGTTCATCAGCATTAATCACACTGATTTGCGGTATGCTGTCCTTGGAGATGAGAAAAATGTGTCAGTCCTCAAATATGAAAAAAACCATCCATGGTATATAAATCCAAAAAAGAGAGCATGGATCAAAGTTCATGGTGTGGATCAAGTCTTGAAAAATCTGTTAGCATCCAATCTGGTGACCCCCTGGATGGATCCTGCGCCTAGTGCCCATGAAACTCAATAATCAAATATCCAGTTCAGCCAACATCGGCAAAACAAAACAAAAATATTTTTAGGGAGTAGCTCTCTACCAATCTAGGCACATCAAACAAACTAAACAGACTGGTAGAAGTGGAACTAACTCACCCAGTGTAATCAATAGTATATTTCTTGAACACGTTAGAGGATAATAATGCTGAAATACAGTGTCCATAACAGTTCCCAAATATTTCTGACCTTAGTTTTTCATCAGTGAGAAACACTGTATCTAAAATCAAATAAATATTTAGTTTTTCAGATGATAGTATATATTCCATCTCTCTTTTAAAGCAAATTAATTTACAGTATATTCAGGACCCCTGTGAAGGATCACAGATGTAGAAGTGGGTAGCCATCTGGGAACTAGTGGCCATCGGACAATATGGTTCACAATGAACACAGCAATAAAGTCAAGCCATACAAAGGCAAAAGTACTGGACTTCAGGAGGGCTGACTTTGCCAAAATGGGTGAGTGCCTAAGGAATGCACTAGCAAATGGGCAGGAAGGAGGGGTGGAAGAACAATGGGGAATAATAAAACCTGCCATCACAGAGGTAACGAGTCTTTGTGTGAAGCAAATAAACAAAACAAAACAATGTAAGAAACCACTATGGTTCTCAAAGGAGGTGGCAGTGAAGGTTCAAGAGAAAAAGAAAGCATTCAGAAAGTACAAGGAATCACAGAAGGAGCAGAACAGAGAATTGTATCAGTTAAAGCAAAAGGAAGCTGGGAAGGCAGTCAGAACAGCAAAGGCCCGAACTGAGGAAAAGATAGCCAACTCAGTTAAGAAGGGGGATAAAACCTTTTTTAGGTACATCAGGGAGTGAAGGAAGACTAAGGGAGGGATAGTGAGGCTTAATAAAGGGAGGGGTGGGCAGAGGGTGACTGTGAAAGGCAGAGATACTAAACAAATATTTTGCTCAGTATTTACAAACGAAGAGGGGAGGTACCTAAAACAAACAATAGAAACACTCTGGATACAGAAGTTGATACCAGCCCATTTACAGAAGAAAGGGTTCTGAAAGAACTCTTAAAACTGAAGGTGGAAAAAAGCAATGGGGCCTGATGGGATTCATCCCAGAATTCTAAAAGAACTAAGGGTAGAACTAGTGACACCACTGACTACCCTCTTTAACAAATCATGGGAGGATGGGGTGGTACCTGAGGACTGGAGGAGGGCAGATGTGATTCCCTTCACAAAAGTGGGAGCAGGGCAGAAGTAGGAAACTACAGACCTGTTAGTTTAACCTCAGTGATAGGGAAAATGATGGAATCACTTCTGAAGGAAAGAATTGTTGAGTACCTAGAGGCCAGAGGGGCACAGGACCCAAGGCAGCATGGATTCAGCGGGAAGGTCATGCCAGATGAATCTAATAGATTTCTTTTACTGGGTGACCAAAGTAGTAGATCAGGGAGGGGCTGTGGACATGGCCTACCTAGACTTTAGCAAGACATTTGACTCAGTCCCACACAAAAGATTAATCGACAAGTTAGCCAGCCTGGGAGTGGGTCCCAAGATAATAGCCTAGGTAAAGAATTGCCTGGAGAATAGGAAACAGAGGGTAATAGTAAGTCCACTCTGAAGAAAGGGGGGTTACTAGTGGGGTGCCGCTGGGTTCAGTATTAGGACCGGTCCTCTTCAATGTCTTTGCAAGCGACATTGCAGAGAGACTGGAAGGAAAAGTATGTCTCTTTGCAGATGACACAAAGATCTGCAACAGAGTTGATGCACAAGGTGGGGTGGAAAGGATGATAAGGGACTTAGCAAGGTTAGAGGAATGGTCAAATGTATGACAGCTTAGATTTAATGCTAAGAAATGCAAGGTAATGCACTTGGGAAACAAAACCCAGGGAAGAGTACACAATGGGGGTGAGATACTAACAACAACAAAATGGAAGGGACCTGGGGAGTAGTCATATCAGATGACTTAAGAAGTGGGCAAGCAATGTGAGAGGGCAGTAAGGAGGGCTGGGGGGATACTGGGATGCATAGGGAGAGGCATCACCAGTAGAAAACAGGAAGTTGTTATCCCTCCGTACAGACAGCTGGTGAGACCCCATCTGGAGTATTGTGTGCAGTTCTGGAGACCCAATCTCCGCCAGGACATAGACAAGATGGAAGCTGTCCAGAGTAGGGCAACTAAAATGGTGCAGGGTCTGCACCGGAAGACATATGAAGAGAGACTAAAGGAGCTTAATATGTATAGCCTCAAGGAAAGGAGGGAGAGGGGGGACATGATAGAAACTTTCAAGTACCTCAAGGGAATCAACAAAGTCCAAGAAGGTAGCATCTTTCAAAAAGGTGTGCAAGAACAAGGGGCACAATTTGAAGATAGAGGGGTGGCTCACAGGTAATGTAAGGGTATTTTTCACAGAGAGGGTTGTGGATGCATGGAACGGCCTTCCAGAGGAGGTTGTGGAGTCAAAAACAGTGGTGGAATTCAAGCATGCATGGGACAGTCATAAGGCAATTCTAGGGGGTGGGGGTAGGAAGAAGTAGGCTGCTGATTAACTAGGATCTGCAGCTTATCCATTAGGTAGGGAAATGGGCAGACTGGTTGGGCCAAGCAGTCCTTATTTGCCGTCAAAATCTATGTTTCTATGTTTCTAGGACCTAATTCCTCACCATTCACTTTCTAAGTTCATCATAGAGATTCAAGCATTAGTCTTTGAAAAGTATTTTGTTTCCTGTAAAAATTCTCAAAAAAAAACTTCCAAATAAATGCTATTAGCATAAATTAAATTGTAACTCCTACTTCAAATATGCAACCTCTGTACCCTGCCTGAAGAAAACAGCTCACATCTCACCCTATTTGCTCATGGAAAGGGGTGAACATTAGGGTTGAGAACCCCAAGGAAGATGACACCCCTGACTTTCCAAGAGTCGGGACAGCGTAAACCGTAAGGTTTTTTCCTTTTACTGCTTGGTGGTGTGGGGGGGGGGTGGAGTTACTGTTGGAAACCCCAACACCACATTCACTACTTTTGTCACTTTAATCTGAATCCTTACTGGTACATTAGTGCAGTATTTTGCAAATAATTATATCATTTGACGGATAACAGAGCCATAGAGAACATAGTAATTAGCATGGAAGTAAAGCAAACACTCCGGGGGGGATGTACAGTATATGCTTTGTGGTCAGTAATCAGTAGTAACCATCACTGTGACTCTCATTGGGCCATGGTACTTTAAATGGATTTTGCAGATTCTGTCACAACATCATAATTAATAATCCACAGGAGATGCATGCTAGCAGCACCTGACACATGTAAGCTATAGGAACTCATATTCATAGCTGACCTCAAGACAGTTTTGACACATTTGTAGTATACATTACCCCATGCCAGCTGTGAGTTTGGGAGCTGAAATGGTTCTATCAAACTTTCAAAGTTGAACTGATTTCCAATCCCCAGCTTGAAGCAGAATTGAACTTAACTCTTTCTTACTTCTCTCAACCTTACTGGACACTACAATGTTGGGTTCCAGTGCCAACATATGGCTGTCTTAAATGAAGCAGATAAGGATCAAAATTTAACATTAGTTTTGTTCTGTGCCACCTTAGTTTGAAAATAAAACAATTACAGTTCATGTTGCCAACAATCACATTTATAGCTAATGGGGATTCAGGATGTATTATTTTAAATCTGGCCTGCCACAGTAGCAGCTATGCTGCTTGCTCTGCTCAAATACATGGAGAATCAACCTTGACATGCATCACTCTGGCAGCTTGGGCTATGGTGAAAAGATCCCATCACCAGTGTGAGCAGGCAAATATGCCCCATCCAGCTATACTTCCATGAAACAATGAAGTTAATACACATTTTAAGATGGTTCAGGTTGAAAACTGGTAATTAATTAGAGTGCGGTCAGCAATGAGAAAAAATAGCAAGAATATAAATAGCACACAGTGGGGGAACCGTAATAGCCACACTTTGGTACCTATACCAAATAAAAACTTACACTTACACACACCCGACTATAATTTTTTTTATGCAGGGGCAACCATGGAGACAGCACAGTAACAGGTGTTGTGTCAGTGTTGGGGGTGTGCATGAGAAAGATAACTTGAGGCGGAGGTGGAGGATCTGTGTTGGACATTAGAGATGGGCAAAGTCAAAGTTTTCTATGTCTGGGGAAGCTTTGCGAAGCTCCACAAAGTATGAATATTTGGCACTTTGTGCGAAACTTAGCCCGTAAACATTTACTTAGCCACATCTCTATGACACCTGCACCCACTACTTTATATAATCAACTCGGGGGCAAAACTCAGTGGAGGAGAAAAGTCAGGATGCCAGCAGATGTTTCCATTTCCATAAAATACAAAAACAAAACAAAAAAGAAATGCAGATGCACCCTGCATGGTTTGGTCTCAAACCACTGTCAACTTGAGGTGTGCTGACTCTCAGAGGCTGTCACACTGGCCTCTGAGAAACAAGAACAGTGTGGTTCTCAAGCTGACAGCCGTGTTTTTTGAGTTGTTGGCAGGAGTGATCACAGCTACAGGTACAGCCCTGAAATGTCCCCCACTATTATTACCCTGTAGCTGTTATTACTCATGCAGTTTTCCCTGCACTGTTTTTACTGCACTCTTTTTCATTTGCAGTTTTGACTTGCTATCAACAAGGATATCATTTAAAGTACCTTTTCTTAGCACATACTGTAGATTATGACGTGTCTTGCCAGACAGAGCAGCAGAAATGAAATATCCCATTCTAGTGTGGTCCTGCTTTTATCCATTTTATATGTAGCTGGATGGACTGAAGCATTGAGGGGTTAAGTGCTAATGTTATGGTGGCAATGTCCACATAATTATCTAATATAGATATCCCATTATAATCACTGCGCTAGTACAACTGAATCCTGGATTTCCATATCATCCCCACCTTTTGATTCCCCACACATTTTTTTGTATTTTTCTATGAAAGACTTAGCAGCTTTTTGAGTAAACTTAATGTTTTTTTCTGCCACCCTAATGGTTATAATAAGGAGGCTGTAGTTCCATTTTAAATTAATCATACCCCTTGCACCTGTAGTAGTTTGGAATAATTGCCACTTAATACTTTCACCATGCTCCACTTGTTCAAGGTAATGAAGTTCCTGCTTGTATGAACTAGGTGGAAGCTTCTTAAAATATATATGTGTGTGTGTGTGTGTGTGTGTGTGTGTGTGTGTGTTTGGTGGCAAGATGTGCTCTGCTCTAAATGGTTTAGTTTAAGGAGCAATCAAAAGTGGTTACTTGAGCATGAAAAAATTGGAGTACAGACTGCACAACTGCAAAGCTTATTTAAAAATTCCTTTTTCTTTATTGCATTTTTCTAATACCACCTGAACAATTCAACGTGTGGTGGCTGTGTGCCATGTCCTCCTGTGCACCCCAGTGATCATCTGTATACAGATATTTTAATGCCTTACAGAACTGATCAACATGCTTGTTTTAAATAAAAAGTATTCTGAAATTATTACAATCTTCTTGGGCTCGCAATTCACTATAGAGTTGTAGCCATTGTCCTGATCACATATTGCCTGAATTTTCTTTATCTCTAGAAAATGTCCTTCTGTCTGCAATACTACTTTAGGGCCATCAGAGAGAATCTCTTTAGAAATATTGTGAGATACCTGGAAATATCTGACCATATCAATGGCTGCAACTGTTCAGTGTTGCCTTTCATCAGTGCTGTCTCAGGGGATACGGTTAACAATACACACATGCATTCTGCTAAATAAACTAACCGTGGTCACCCTTGTACATACACAAACATCATCAAGATCAAGTTCCCTTTACTCAGTAGTGCAAGATGTATCATTTAACTTATAGTTTCATTGTAGCCAGTTTCCACTTGTTCTGTATGTGATCTTTACACACAGTGGCCTTGCATGCAGTGCTCTTAAACTATATGTCACTAACATTTCAATTTGCTATGACACATAAGTTTAATGTCAGTAACTTACATTACAAATGAATCCTGTAGTTACCAAGTAACCATCACAGTTCCTTAGAAGGTGCCTTAATGATCTAAGAAAGGAATGGAAGTGTAGACTTGCTTAAAAAATGACATTTCTCTCTCTTATGGAACAGTGCAAGGTGGTGGGAGTCTTATTATGTTCTTATTGTCAAATGAATTATATCTAGGATGCCTACACCTACACTGTCTAGTTTTTGTCAATATTTTTGCAAAACTACAATTTGAATGGTTTCAAACATTAATAATGCTTGTAAATACTGTATATGAGCTGAATTTCAGTCTTGGAGAAAAAAATAAAACAGCTGTCTACCAACATGCTTATTTTGGGCTTTTAAGTGTCTCTTTGTTACTGCGCAGCTATCACTGTTGACAGAAGAGTGCACTGTACCTCACTTCCTATTTTATATTGCATGAACAGGGGGCATGCATTTTGTGAGATGATGCAATCAAAACTGTACATTCCCACTTTGTGCGTGTGCTGATCATTGCTAGGCAACCTAGGTAAACACTCTGCCAATGGATCTAACATTGATCATGCTTGGGACATATCAGCATAGGAAGGACCCACTTTCAAGATTCACAATATTTAATAAAAATGGAAATAATAAGGGCCAAGAATATATATATATATATATATATGTGTGTATGTATATATATATATATATATATATATATAAATAAAATGGAAATATGGTAAGCCCCCACCAGTGATTTACAGACATGAATTACTGTAACTTCATGCTTGATTTAATTAAAATTGAACAAACTATTATAATTTAGGAAAAGAAAACATGTATTATGGAATTAAACTCTGGGGACCTTTCAAAAAAAAATAATAGAACAAGGGATCTACTAAGTATCCCAAATAAGACTATAATCATTCAGATAGGGCCTCCACTTGCTTAAGTGGATACTCTTGAGTAATATGCCTTGGATCACTCTAGCATGAAACAATTTTTAACAGATACAGATTTTTGGACTATTTGAAGCCAGGCAGCTTATTATATGCATGTATTGCTTTCAGCTGTCATCAGTGTCAGTGGTTCAGCAGGTTGCAAAGTCACCTATAAGGCCGGAAGTTTGGAAGTTTGTGGTTTCTAGCCCCACACCAGGAACTTGGGTTAAGTCCCAATATATACACTGTAGTGCAGCATGTGGGGGTGCTGCACTCCTGAGGTGCCGTCTTCAAGATGAGATGTTAAAAAGAGGTTCCATTTACCTGTTCTGGTGGTTGTTCAGGTGGACATTAATGATCCCATGGCACTTTTTGAAAGACTAGGTTAATTTTCCTGGTGTCATAGCCAAATTTGCCCCTTAATTATGGGGTTCCATGTGGACCTATCCTTGGTCCCCTGTTATATACACATATTCCATGCAAGTGTTAGACAGTGCAAATGGTACTGGATGGTGTGGCCAGGAGACTGGCTAATCCTCAGTCATAATACACTCATACAAGTACTGGTCGCGCTCAGTGAGAATACATTAAATGGAATATTTAAATAAGAATAGCTGAGGTACAAAAAGTTGGCTGATGTCTCTATTTCCTTTTACTTGATTTCTGGTATTTTAATTCAAACAGCTGAAACTGCAGTTGATATATCACAAGGCAAGCATTTGCACAGAAAACAAACCAAAGGGCAAATGGCTGTATTATTTGCAGATCCAACAACTATTGCACATCCAAGCCCATTTCACATAAGCAAAATGACATCCTCATCTCAGAGTCCAAGGGACATTTCAGTAAGGTAGTGCAAAAGGCAACAATTGATTGTGCAGAACTGACAACTATTAAAGTGCTAACATGGGAGATTAATACTTGCAGTTAGTATAGCCCAAGAGACACAGACAGGATAACATAAATTTCCTCCACCCAGAAAGGCTGATGGTCATGGTGCCTGACAAAACCCCCAGAGTGGCCTGGTGTGTCCACTCATCACATTTTATACTTCAACACTAACAATCACATGTCTGTGAGTGTTAAAGTGATAGTATACTTTTACAATTCTCACCGTTATGCATGTTCAAATCCCACCATCAAACCAACAATTACAACATACTATGCGTTAATTCTAACAAGGGCTAATTCATATCACTCATTTAATACATCATTTGCTCTAACTTTGATAAATTTATTGACTATAGGTCTTCAATAAATACAAATAATTAATATGCTAATTAAAATGAGAAAATCTATCAGTACCATAGCTGTATTGAAATATATAGTTACACCACACAATGTGCAAATTGATATTACAAGCATGAATAAGCTGCAAGACAAGGTGCTGATCCCACATTTTCTCCTCATGTTTGGTTCAGCATACAAAACAATGAAACTAATATTCATAAAGCAGCTCCAGCTTCATGCCATTCCATGGGATACTGGCTGCAAAAATGATGCCTCTGTTACTTTTACATCTAACAATCAGGAAAAACATGATAGTCAGTAATGACACAGCATACTCTAAGAATAAAAATATATAATAGCATGTTATTTATCAGAATTATATATGTAAAAATTGTATTCTACTGCTATGTACACTAAATTTCAGTATAGTTTTGACAAGACAGTCACCTATTCATAGAAATGGTTTAAAGTCAAATGCATCATTCTGGTCACAAGGTTTGAGACTCCTTAACCTATGTATCCACAGGGCTTCCTTCTGTAGAAGTTTTTTGAGATGATCACAATCTCTTGGTAATACCCTAATATGTTCCCAGTCCCATCCATCTGAGAGCAGGGGCCCAATATTCAAATGTTTGCACAGGCTCTAACAAGTCTTTGCCTGCAGAAACCAGAGTTTGCTCGGGATCCCCATTTTCAAAAGGGGCTGTTGTGCAGGCAAAGAGGGTTAGTGCCTGCACAAAACATAATGTATGTGTATGTGTGGGCAAGGGGAGGGGCATGGCCACAAATATGTGCACTATCCCATCTTCAGCAGCTTTGCACTGTGCAAAAGAGTTTATAGTAGTTCTTTTGTACAGTACAAATGTAGCTGAACAAAACCCTGGCTTAACATCAAGCAACCCTACTGGCTGCTGGAGGTAATGCAGCCACCTACTTGGATGACAGTTGGGGAGCACAACCACCCCTGTGATCCCTGGCACCTCCCCACCAATTGCCAATTACCAGCCCATTCTGTAAGTAATATTATCCCTGGTGCCAGTGGTTCCCAGAAACTGATCACCAAGCTATTCTGTATATTAATATGTCCCTGGTGCTAGTGGTTCCCCCTCCAATTGTGATCCCTGTAAGCTGAAATATATTCACTGGTGGTAGTGGTGCTCTCCCCCTCTCTGATTCCAGCCCCATTAGTTGAAATTTATTCCTTGGTGGTAGTGATCCACCCCTGATCGCCAGCCTGGAAGTACAAACAACCCCTCCCTGGTATCCTGTGGTCCCCCCCCAGTACCAGGTGCCCCGCCACTCACCCTATCTACATTGGTGCTGCCACACATACATCTGGTGATCGGCACAGCCCTCCTCATATCTCCTCATCTGGCCACCATATTTGTAGGACAGGGTTCTGTGCCCTGTCTTATAAATAAGAAGCATGCTCCCTGCCTGTACATATGGTGGATGGCCAAGGAGGTGTGAGAGGGGCTGTGCCAGTTGCCGTATGCGCTCATAGTACCACTGATGTTGATACTGTGAGTGGGGGCATGCCCCGTGCTGAGGAGGGAACCACTGAACACCAGGGAGAGGTTGTTGTCATTTCTGGGCTGGCAATCAGAGGGAATCACTGCCACCAGGGAATATATTTCAACTACCAGGGCTGGGATTGGAAGGGGGAAGGCACCACTACCACCATGGAATATATTTCAATTTACAGTCTGAGACTGGAGGGTGGAGGGCACCACTACCACCAAGGAATTTATTTAAACTTATGGGGATGGTGCTTGGGGGGAACAACTACTACCAGGGATAATAGTTCTTAGAGAATGGGTTGGCAAGTGGTGAGGAGGGCACTAGCACCAGGGATAACATTTGTTACAGAACAGGCCAGCAACTGGACGGGGGAACCACTAGCACCAAGAATACTATTTCTTACAGAACGGGCCAGCAATCAGTGGGGGGGGGGCACTATCAACAAGAAACATGGAAACATAGAATTTGATGGCAGATAAGGACTGCTTGGCCCACCTAGTCTACCCATTTCCCTACCTAATGGATATGCTGCAGATCCTAGTTAACCAACAGCCTACTTCCTCCTACCCCCCACTAGAATTGCCTTATGTCTGTCCCATGCATTCTTGAATTCCCCCACTGTTTTTGACTCTACGGCCTCCACAGGAAGGCTGTTTCATGTATCCACAACCCTCTCTGTGAAGAAATACTTCCTCACATTACCTCTGAGCCGTCCCCCCTCTATCTTCAAATTGTGCCCCCTTGTTTTTGCACATCTCTTTTTCTGAAAGATGCTACCCTCTTGGACTTTGTTGATTCCCTTGAGGTATTTGAAAGTTTCTATCATGTCCCCCCTCTCCCTCCTTTCCTCAAGGCTATACATCTTTAGTTCCTTTAGTCTTTCTTCATACGTCTTCTAATGCAGACCCTGCATCATTTTGGTTGCCCTCCTCTGGACAGTCTCCACCCTGTCTATGTCTTTGCGGAGATGGGGTCTCCAGAACTGTACACAGTACTCCAGATGTGGTCTTACCAAGTGTCTGTACAGAGGGCCAACTTCCTGTTTTCTACTGGTGATGCCTCTCCCTATGCATCCCAGTATCCCCCAGCCCTCCTTACTGCCTTCTCACATTGCTGGCCCACCTTTAGGTCATCTAATATGACTACCCCCACATCCCTTTCCATTTTTGTTGTTGTCAGTATCTTACCCCCCATTGTGTACTCTTCCCCTGGGTTTTTGTTTCCCAGGTGCATTACTTTGCACTTTCTTTACATTAAATCTAAGTTGCCATACATTTGACTATTCCTCCAACCTTGCCAAGTCCCTTTTCATTCTTTCCACCCCACCTTGTGTATCAACCCTGTTGCAGATCTTTGTGTCATCTGCAAAGAGACACAATTTTCCTTCCAGTCCCTCAGCAATGTCACTTATAAAGACATTAAAAATGACCGGCCCCAGTACTGAAACCGGCGGTACTCCACTAGTTACCCTCCTTTCTTCACTGTGGACTCCATTTACTATTACCCACTGTGTCCTGTTGTCCAGCCAATGTTTTACCCAGGCTACCACCCTAGGACCCACTCCCAGGCTGGCTAATTTGTTTATTAATCTTTTATGCGGGACTGTGTCAAATCCCTTGCTTAAGTCTAGGTAGGCCATGTCCACAGCCCCTCCCTGGTCTACTGCTTTGGTCACCCAGTCAAAGAAATCAATTAGATTTGTCTGACATGACCTTCCCGCTGTCAAGCCATGCTGCCTTGGGTCCTGTGCCCCACTGACCTCTAAGTACTCAACAGTTCTTTCCTTCAGAAGTGATTCCATCATTTTCCCTACCACTGAGGTCAAACTGACAGGTCTGTAGTTTCCTGCCTCTATCTTGCTTCCACTTTTGTGAAGGGGAATCACAACCACCTTCCTCCAGTCCTCAGGTACCACCCTATCCTCCCATGATTTATTAAAAAGGGTAGTCAGTGGTGTTACTAGTTCTTCCCTTAGTTCTTTTAAATTCTGAGGTGAATCCCATCAGGCCCCATTGCATTATCCACCTTCAGTTTTAAGAGTTCTTTCAGAACCCTTTCTTTTCTGAAAGGAGTAATATCAAACCCCCTATCCAGAGTGCTTCTATTGACCAGATTAGGTATTTCCCCCTGCTTTTCCATTGTGAATACTGAGCAGAAGTATTCGTTTGGTATCCCTGCTTTTTTACTGTCGCTCTCTGCCCAACCACCTTCCTCTTTGTTCAGCCTCAGTATTCCTGCCTTAGTCTTTCTTTGCTCCCTAATGTACCTTCAAAAGGTTTTATCCCCCTTCTTAACTGAGTTGGCTATCTTTTCCTCTGTTTGGGCCTTTGCTATTCTGACTGTCTTACCCGCTTCCTTCTGCTTTAACTGGTACAGTTCTCTGTCCTGCTCCTTCAGTGTTTCCTTATACTTCCTGAATGCCATCTTTTTTCCCTTACCTTCCCTGCCACTTCTTTTGAGAACCATAGTGATTTTTTCTTTCATTTTGATTTGTTTATTTGCTTCACACAAAGACTTGTTGTCTCAGTGATGGCAGTTTTGATGTTTTCCCATTGTCGCTCCACCCCACCTTCTTGCCTGTTTGCTAATGCTTTTCTGAGGCACTGTCCCATTTTGACAAAATCAGCCATCCTGAAGTCCAGTACCTTCACTTTTGTGTGGCTTGACTCTACAGCTAAGTTTATCGTGAACTACACTGTTTGGTGGTCGCTTGTTGCCAGATGGCTACCCACTTCAAGATCAGAGATCCTCTCTCCAACCCCATTTGAGAGTACCAGGGTCTAATATTGCTCTGTCTTGAGTGGGTTCCAATACTAGCTGTCTGAGGCATGCCCCCTGTAGGGCATCGAGAATGGCCCTGCTCTTGGATTTGGCTGCAGCAAAGGTGCTCCAGTCAACATCTGGAATATTCAGGTCCCTCATCAGCAATATCTCCCCTTTCTCTGCCATCCCAAGGATGGCTTCTATCATTTCCTTGTCCATTTCCTCCCCCTGAGATAGGGGTCTGTATACAACCCCTGTACGGATTGTGGAGCCATTTCTAGTCTCCAGGATGACCCACAGTGCCTCCTCTCCTCCCTGTTTACCCTTTAGTTCTGTTGCTTTTATCCCTTACCTTACATAGAGAGCTACTCCTCTCCCTCTTCCTCCCTCCCTGTCCCTCCTGTAAATTGTGTACCCTGGTATGTTGATGTCCCAGTCATGGTTCTCTGTGTACCATGTTTCTGTGACTGCCACAATATCCAGGCATCCCTCTTCCATCAAGGCCACCATTTCAGGGAGGTTTTTTACCAAGACTACGGTCATTGGTACTCATTACCCTCCATTTTTTGTGGCTCTATTTCTTTTTGCCCCATTTCTGTCCCTACTGCCTTTGTCTTTTTCTCCACTTACCCCTGCCCTTCTCCCTATCAACTGTTTATTTTGGTGTTTACCTCACTAATAACCCTGTTTTTTTGGGGGGGGCTAGGATTTCCCTTCTCCTCTTCAGTGCCTCCCCTCTTGGCTAGTTTAAATGCTTGCCACTGACGCATTTAAACCTATCACCTAGGATCCTGGTTCCCCTCCAGGATAGATGCAGACCATCATGCCTGTATAGGCCTGCATCTCTCCAGGTGAGTCCCAGTCCCCAATGAAGCCAAATCCCTGAGCTCTGCACCAGCTTTTCAACCAGTCATTGAATCCCATGGTGTGGAGTGCCCTAGTGTCATCCATGCCATAGACAGGCAGTACTTTTGAGAATGTTACCATGTGTGCTACTTGTCTAAGGCCCATCCCCAACTCCACAAACTCCTGTTGCACTGCTCTGATCCCATTCTGAGCTAGATCATTCATCCCTAGGTGGATAATGACATCCAGTTCCCTCCCCCTTGCTGCTGCTCCCATGATCCTGAGGATTCATTGCCTGTCCCTCCAAGCCTTGGCACCAGGCAGGCAGTCACCTTACCTCCCTTTCCCCTTCCCCCCAGATCTACCCCATAACAATTGAGTCCCCACCAGGAGTTGTTTCCTTCCCCTGTGAGGTCCTGGGCCACCCTCCTGTGGGTCTCCATTGTGGAGGTTCCCAGCATCCTCGTTGGTCTCCACTGCAGGTGCCTCCATAGAGGAACCATGCTTCACCAGAGTGGTGAATGAATTGTGGAGAGGCATAACTGGAGGGTTGTGCCTCTGTTTCCACTCTCACCCTCTCTGAGCCCACCATGGTCCAACCACTCCTCTTTCTTGGCAACCTCTGAGGTAATGGCCGTGGCTTGGGTGATCCCTGGGTGGGGCGCATGTTTTATGAATCCTTGACAGGTCAGCATGGAGATGAACAACCTCCTCCCTCAGGTCAGAGAGGTGCCTGCAAATAGGTCAGCAATGCAATTTTCAAAATGTCTCCCAGAAGACTGCTGCTCTGCAGCCAGTGCATTGCACAACTCCCCACATGTCTGTGTTCCTTCCTGTTAAAGATGCTTTTTTCCTTTTTGTTCTTGTTTTAGTGTGTACAAGCTTGTCAGTGTCTCTACCCCCTATTCAGTGTGCTGTGCCTTTAAGGATATGAACAGGAGTATGTTGTTACAGTTTTGAGGAAGTGATGTCAGAGACCCTGCTATAAAAAGTTATGTGCTTGGGTGGGTGGGGTGAGGAAGGGTGGCTGGTAGTAAACCTATGCTGTCCAGAAACAATCACCTACAACTTTTACCCTCTACCCTGGAGAGTGCCTTCCTTCCTTTCAGACACCTATTTCACAAAGGCTAAGTAACAGATCTAGGCACAACTTGTCTCAATTTGGATTTCCTCAGGACTTTATTAGGTGGATTAAACATCTATACTCTAATCCTACAGCTAAAATATACTGTAATGGATTTTTTTCTAAAAATTTCCGGCTATACTCTGGAACCCATCAAGGGTGTCCATTATCACCATTATTGTTCAACTTGTATTTGGAACCTTTAATTCGCAGCTTTCAGTTATCTCCATCTATAACAGGTATTTCAGTGGGCCCTTTAGAGCTGAAACTGTCAGTTTATGTGGATGACATTTTGTGTCATCTTTCATACCCAGCAGAGGCTATCCCGAAAATGTTAGACATGGTAAACGAGTTTGGTAAATTGTCAAACTACAAGCTGAATATTAATAAGACAGAAGTTATGCCACTTAACATTTATACATGTAAAGGAGATCTGAACAAGTTTAAGATGACCTGGACTAATAGACTTAAATATATGGGAATCATCTTATCAACCTCAATACCTCATCTAAAAAAACTTAATTTAGATAATCTTATTTTAATTATTCAGCAAGATCTAACTAGATGGTCCACCTTATACATCTCCCTATAGGGCAGAATCAATGTCATCAAAATGAATGTACTGCCCAGAATATTTTACCCTTTAAATATGTTAAATATCTATCTCCCCTTATCATGGTTCTGGAAACTTCAGAGTATAATTACAAAATTTCTGTGGCAAAGTAAACCCCCACGTAAGTCTTACAAATGCTTAAGTGCTCCAAAAGAATTAGGAGGGCTGAAGCTCCCAAAGTTTTATCATTACTACTTAGAAAGTCATATGGCCAAGTATATGAAGTGGGTGGAGGTGCCTCTTAAAGATGGGTACTCCCAATATTGCCCCCTATGGCTGCAAATAGAGAAGAACCTGATAATAGGGACTAAAATAACACTGGATAGCCTCTGGTATATATTCCCTAAGAATCTGCCCAAATCACTTACATCTATGGTTATTTACACTTCGGTTAGGGTTCATAATCAGGTGTGTAAAACTTTAGGCATAGTCAATTTTATTGATGTTTCCCAACCGTTATTTGGCAACCCTAATTTCCAAATTGAGAAAACTTTTCTATTACCACATAGACTAGGTATGCCATCGAACATGAGAGTTAGTGATTTAACTGACATGGGGAGGATACTTTTAGTCCAGGATATGATGGAGAAGTTTCACCTAACCTCTAAATACGCCTTCTATATTTATAAAGTTAGACACCTGCTTATTACTTTTTTTGGTGCAGACCAGTGGAACATTAATTGCAGTGAGGTGATGGCTGAATTTAAAAATAAAGCAAATTCACCACATGCGATATCTGGGTTAGTCATGACCCTATATGAGAAGATATATTCCAATACAGTGGACTGCTCACAATATTGGACGGTTACACTTCCAAATAGCAATGACAATTGGGCATACATCTGGAAGGGAATCTACAAATATTGTGCCAATGATAGGCTTAGGCTGACACAATATTATATATTACACACTATGCATTTGACTCCAGTGAAGTTGTATAAGATGGGTAAACTATCCAAAGACAAGTGTTTTATATGTGGACATGCTCAGGGCTCCCTGATTCACATTTTTTGGGAGTGTCCTTTAGTGAATTCATTATGGTCAGAAATTAAGGCCAAGGTGGACCCCTTGTCGGGGTTGCAAGATCTCTTCACTCCTGAAGTTTGTTTGTTAGGTGATTACACAAAAATTGATGTGACGGAGAGGAGATATTATATAAATTTAATTTTGCTCACAGTGAAAACTCTGATATTAAAACATTGGAAGGACCAGATGGTTATTCCTTACCAAGAATGGTTGGCAGGGTTATTATACAACTTAAGGATTGAAAAAAACTATTGCTAGCCTTAGGAGTACAATGTTTAAGTTTAATGCTCGGTGGGAGAAATTCCATGAATTATGGTCAGTGGCCAAGATATAGATCTAAGGTATACTGGTGGTGGATTATTAGCTTATTAAAAGAAACAGTGTCACTCCTTCCTTTTGGCTTCCCTTAGTTGATGGACTTTAATGTTAAGTCCAGTAGATATAGAGCATTATTGGATAATATTACAAGGTGAATACTGGCTGGGGGGGTAAGTAATGGGGAGAAGTGGGGGCTTTTTTGAGAGGGGTATATGGGGGTTAAAGGTAGACAGGTGGGAGAGAGGGATAGTGATCGACACACAGATTTGTACCCTAGGTAATGTATTTAAAATGTTTCTTTTCCTTTCCTTCACCAATGACTGTACAGATATGGGGGGTCAAAAAGAGGGGAAGGGTGGGAGGAGAGGGAAGGGGGTGATATGAAAATTGTATCCAATGTATTGTACTCACATCCTTCTTTGATCTCTTATATTAAGTACTGCATTGAGACCGACTGTAATAATAATAATGAATAAAGCATATTTAATTTAAAGAAAAGGTTTAGTCACAACTGACTGCAAGTATCTCCCAGCTACAGTTCCTCCCAGGCAAATTAAAGTGAAAACTAAGAAAAGTCCACCCCAAAAACAGAATCAATACTAGTTACTTACACAGGTTCCAAAAATAATAATTCAGTTCAGTGTAGTCTAGAAAATAACCTTGATTCAAGGAAGCTGTAGCTGCTTTCTCACTCTCCCTATCTTCAATGTGAGAAGGAGACTGCAACACCTCTGAGACAAAAAAACCTTTTCAGCTAAAAAGAAATAAATAAAATAGGGGCAAACAGTAACTTTGCTTAGCCTAATGATAAAAGTCACAAAAATATAAGCACCACCTGTAATAATTTCACAGAAGATATACCATGTAAGAAACACTTTGCTGCAGAGAAAAATAAAGCAGTAACAGAAGATATACCTTGCAAAAGACAATTTGAATCAGAAGATTACATTAATAATCTGTTAGCACACACCTGTAGGCACACCTTGTAATAATGCAGCAGAAGGTATACCCAGCAACAGCAATTTGAATCAGAGAAAAATAAAGCAACAAAATGTTAGCAACAAACAGTAACAATCCCTGTGAGTACAAAATAAAAACAACAACACACAGTAAATCTGCCTGGCCAAAAGTCTTAATCCTTTCCCTTACTTTGGTAAGATTCTTAGTTCTGTCCTTTCAAGCAAGCTAGAAGGAAAGAGCTCAGGTGAAGTTAGGTGCCTTGGCCAGCAAACCTAGCCTTCCACCTAATTTTTCTTACAAAATGGGCTGGTGATCAAACCTTTAGCACCAGGGATAATATTTCTTACAGAACAGGCTGGCAATCAGTTGAGAGGAGGACCGCTAGCACCAGGGCTAAAGTTTCTTATGGGCCAGTGACTGGCAGGAGGGAACCACTAGCTCCAGGGATAATATTTCTTATGAGATGGGATGGTGATAGGTGGAGGGGGACCACTAGAACCAAGGACATCTGCACATCTGGGACTGGGAAATTGGGAGGTGGCAGCATGCTAAACGGTCTTGTTGCTCATGTAAATGAGCCTGTAATGTGCATGAAAATGGCCCCTTAGCACCTTGCATGCCCAATGGGCTCATTTGCATGGCTCTTTGAATATTGCAAATATTGCTCCGGTGTTATCCATTCTGGTGACATACTTCAGGAGCCCTGTTGTGGCAGTGCTAATTGGCTTAGCACTGGGCTGACATGACTCTATATTCAGTCAAATAACATCAGACGCTCTGCAACTGAATATAGCATCTTCAGGCACCCAGGCAATGGAAAAGCTTGGCGCAGATTCTAGCACTCCAGTGTGTGAAGATTTGAATATTTGGCCCCTGATGTTTTCCATCTATGGAACTGTTTCAATGGGCTCTAAGAAGAATGTCCTGTTGACTCTTAGAGTCATCCCTCAGGTGCTCTTGTATACTTTGTTTTACTTGTCTCTTAATATGACCCATGTAAGTCTTTTCACCGGGCCAAATGATGGAGTATACTTAAGTAACAAACCACTACAGGGTGTGGGTTATGCTAGGATTTACCCAAGCCTGGCATGGCTTGGTCATGGGGACACAGTCTGAGTGACCAAATCCACACCAGAAGTGGATAAATACCAGCATAACCCACACCCTGGAGTGATTCATTACGATTATACCCTTTTTCAGTGTAAATAAAAAAGAAAAAAACAGTTTATTGTATTTTAAATTGTTTTTAAGGATTGTATTACTCTGCCAGAAAAAATAGTCATTTGTTGCTAGAAAGATTTAATCTCCTTATCTCAGCATGTCCCTTCTAGTCATACCTGTCACTGTCCTTGATTACAGCTGACCTCCCTCATTTAACTCTGAAAACTGCTCTGTCCCCACTGCCTGCATATAAATGCCTAATATTACCCTGCTGCATGCACAGAAATCCCTAATACTATCCATGTTGTGTACCGTATTTATCTTTTTGCACCTGCAAAGCCTATCACATAGGAAAAAAAGGAAAATGAAAAAAAGAATGGGGGGTCCACCTCGGGCAATCAAAAATTGGAATTTTGACTATGTATGGGCTACACATATGAATGGTTTTGAAAACAAAGATGAACACAAACTGAGATTTATAGGGATAGAGACTATCGTGCTGGGTCCAAGAGGTAAAAATAAAGATGATGCTCTCAATGAGAAAGATACTTTTTGGATTTACACAGTTGGAGCATATATTGACAAAGGCATAAGTGACCATATAGAAATCAAGCCTTTTCTTAAAAAGAGCTAATATTTAACATTAAAGCAAACAATTTGTTGGGGGAGGATAGGTACACTGTGACATGTTTCTCCTTTCTTTATTCTCCTTTTTTCTTTTCTCCTCCCCTTGTAGGAAAGTGGAATTCCATCAAAAGGAGAAAAATTATACAAGTTTACAGCACTATAACCTTTTTTCATCGAAAGAATGCTTTATCAAAGTGGATCCTCTGTCTCATATTGATGTTTCTCCATATTTTTCTCCATTTCCTTTAATAAATCCCAAATTTGTATCTTTTTGGCTCACTAAATTATGAACAGATACTCTGAAAGATATTCTTTGTAAATGTATCACTGTGGCCTTTTTACATATCCCTCTTCCCTGCTTCTATTATTTCAGAATAGTTCCAATACCTTGCTCTATTTCTCCCCTTTCCCCATCCTACGCACACATGTGCACATATGCACATATACACTTTTCTAGCTCATAGGGAACTTTAAAATGAAGTTAGCTTCAGCATCATTAGTAAAAATATGTTCTTTTTATTCTCCACTTCTATAACCAAGGCCCAGAGAGGTCAATATATGTGTGTGTGTGTATATATATATATATATATATATATATATTATCGTAGCACGGTAGTGCTACCATAGTTAGAGTTGAGGAGCCATTTACATGTTAAACCTAAAATTTTGCACCTTAATAACTTTGCAATCACAAAGTGTCCTGAGTGTGACACTACTTTGTGACACTACTTTTTATAAAAATTTGAAAAAAGACATGGCTAGCATCCTCAGGGCTTGACTAGGTAAACACAAAAAGAATTGGGTCCCTAGAGGGTCCAAAATTTAATATATATGGCCCCAAAAGGTGCGATGGATGCTGTAATGTTATCCTATGGGAAAAAGCGTCAACTTCCGAGTGCCGTCACTTTGCCATCCTGTAATGTTCTGTCACCAAACCACAAAGAAGCACATCTGTGGGATGCTGGCTTTCTTTCCTCCAAATTTCTGCCCAAAAGACCAAAACATTATTTTGCAGCAGGGTGGCAAATAATTCATGTATTGTGTCAGATGCCGTAATGTTATCTTATGGGAAAATGCGTCAACTTTGGAGTGCCGTAACTTTGTAGCCCTCCAATATTTTTTCACCAATCCTGCAGGGTGGCAAAGAATTCCTGTTATTTTGGGCATAGTGTCACAAAATAGTGTCACAATCATGACACTTTCACAAATGAAATCATGAAAGTGTCCTGAGTGCGACACTACTTTTTAAAAAAATTTGAAAAACATGTTTCTGGGGTGTTTAACCCCCAAATAAAGACATGGCTAGCATCCTCAGGGCTCGACTAGGTAAACACAAAAAGAATTGGGTCCCTTAGAGGGTCCCAAATTTAAATGCCAAGCATTTCTGTGACCACTAACTGAAAAACAAAATGGCTGACTCATGACACTACAGGGGCCATTTGTAACACTAAAAACTGCATTTGCGACACTGTTGAACTTTTTGGTAACTTTTCCCATTGACTATAATGGGAAATTTGTTTTTTGAATAACTTTTGCACTATTTAATATTTTTTCATGATATCTTTGAAAGGCACATTGGGGACCATGGCCGCATGTTCTCTGAAGTTTTCTGACTGGTTGCACAAACCGTTTGATCTGTAGGAGTGAGCAAAAAATGAGCAAAAAAGCGTAAATGCGCTCCAAGATGTCACTTAATAACTCTTCAACTGCATATCCGACCAATACAAAATTTGGTAGATCCCAAGAACTGTGCTAGCGCTCTGATCATACCAAATTTCAAGCAAACCCAATGTATGGTGGCAGAGGTATTAAGGTGCAAAATTTCACCATTTAACCTTAAATGGGGTACTCAACCCTAACTATAGCTGCACTACTGTGCAGCTATAATATATATATATATATATATATATATATATATATATATATATATATATATATGTTATTAAGGTTCAAAGTTTGACCCTTTAACCTTAAAATGGCTCGTCAACCCTAAATATAGTAGCACTACAGCTTGCAACAAAAATCTATCACGCATCATTTCAAGATCTGAGCCCCGAAAGGCGCGGCGTATGCCACCATATTAGTCTATAGGGAAAATGCCAAATTCGGAGTCCTGTAACTTTGCAGCCATGCAATATTTTTTCATCAAACCACCAAAAGGCACATCTGTGAGATGTTGGCTGCGTTACCTCCAAATTTCAGCTCAAAAGACCAAACCGCTCTTTTGAAGCAGGGTGGCAAAGAATTTGTGTCATTTTGCCATAGCCTGGAAGAGTAGTGTTGTGATTTGCAAAAGCTTTCACAAAAATTTGCAAAAGTGTTGCAAGTGTGACACTACTTTGTGACACTACTTTTTCCAGAAATTTGAAAAACATTTCTGGGGTGTTTAACCCCAAAATAAAGACATGGCTAGCATGATCAGGGTCTGACTAGGTGAACACAAAAAGAATTGTGTCCCTAGAGGGTCCCAAATTTAAATAGCAAGCATTTCTGTGACCACTAACTAAAAAAAAAATGGCTGACTCATGACACTACAGGGGTCATTTGCTACACTAAAAACTGCATTTGTGACACTTTCGCAGTTTTTAACTTTTCCCAATGACTTATAATGGGAAATTGTTTTTTGAATAACTTTTGAACCGTTTAATATTTTTTCACGAAGTCTTCAAAAGGCACATCAGGCACCCTGGCTGCTTGTTCCCTGAAGTTTTCGGACCGGTTGCAAGTGAAGAATGTGCAAAAAAAGTTAAATGCGCATACGGATGCTGCTTAATAACTCCGCTGCTGTATATCCGACTGGTACAAAAGTTGGCAAATCCCACGATTTATGGCTATGCCCCATGCCTGCCAAATTTCAGGCAAATCCATTGAACGGTGGTAAAGTTATTTAGGTACAAAGTTTGACCCTTTAACATTAAAAGGCTCCTCAGCCCTAACTATGGTAGCACTACCCTTACTACCATAATCTTTATATATATATATATATATATATATATTATAGTAGAGGCCTTTTAAGGTTAAAGGAGTCAAATTACACCTTAATAACTTTGCCATCATTCAATGGATTTGCCTGAAATTTGTCAGGAATCATTGGGCATGGTAGATATTAGGATCTGCCAAGTTTCTTACCAGTTGGATATACAGCGGTGGAGTTATTAAGTGACAACGAAAAGCATGTTTACAGTTTTGGTGAATTCTTTGCTCGTGCCTACAGGTTGCACAGTTTGCGTGACCAGTCCAGAAACTTTAGGGAATTTGCAGCCAGGGTCCCCGATGTGTCTTTTGAAGATTTCATGAAAAAATATTAAACGGTTCAAAAGTTAATCAAAAAACAAGTTCCCATTATAAGTCAATGGGAAAAGTTAACAAAAAGTTTAAAAGTGTCACAAATGCAGTTTTTAGTGTAGCAAATGACCCCAGTAGTGTCGTGAGTCAGCCATTTTTTTTACAGTTAGTGATCACAGAAATGCTTGGCATTTAAATGTGGGACCCTCTAGGGACACAATTCTTTTTGTGTTCACCTATTCGGACCCTGAGGATACTAGCCATGTCTTTATTTTGGGGTTAAACACCCCAGAAATGTGTTTTTAAAATTTCTGGAAAAAGTAGTGTTACAAAGTAATGTCGCACTCATGATGCTTTCGCAAAATTTGTGAAATGTGTCGCAAATTGCGACACTACTTTTCCAGACTATGGCCAAAATGACAAGAGTTCTTTGCCACCCTGCTGCAAAAGAACTGTTTGGCCTTATGAGATGAAATTTAGACAGAAGGCAGCCAACATCTCACAGATGCGCTTTTTCATATCTTGGTGAAAAAAATATTGCATGGCTGCCAAGTTACGGTACTCCAAATTTGGCGCATTTTTTCCCATAGAATAACATGGTGGAGTACTTAGCGCCTTTCAGGGCTCATATCATGAAAACGATGTGAGATACAGATGGGCCATGCAGTAACAAGAACCTAGCTAGGAAAATCATGATTTTTGTGAAATTTTAATTTTTTTTCTATGTCGTGCGGTTGCTGAGATATTAACAATTAAGTACTTCCAATGCTCGTTTTAAGCTTCGATGCCCATTACAATGCATACATTCTTTGTACACACTGTGTTTATCTATGCACTTGTTCAGCAAAAACAAGGTGTGCACTTCCGTTACTGTTACAGTTACTGTTTTCACTTGCGTTTATGTCCCCATTTGCGTTACCACTCCCGTGTGTGCCACCGTGTGCATTACCCTTTGCATTCTCATTTGCGCTTGCATTTGTGTTACTGTAACCATTTGCATTTCCACTACTGTTTGTGTTTGCGTTTTGGTTTGTGGCACCATGCGCATTGCAATTTTGTGTTTCCGGCAGCCCTTTCATTTGCGTTTCCGTTTCTCTTCAGTTTTGCATCTTTCTTGCTGTTACTGTTACCATTTGCATTTGCAACTGCGTTACTGTGCCCATGCGCATTAAGGTTTGTGTTTTCATATGTGCTTGCATTTCCTTTTGCATTTTTGTTTCCTTTGCTGTTATTGTTGCTGTTACCATTATCATTTGCATTTACAATTGCAGTACTGTGTCCATGCGCATTATGGTTTGCATTTCAGTACGCGCTCCTGTTCCCAATTCCATTTCCTTTGCCATTATTCTTCATGTTAACTTTACCATTTGCATTTGCAATTGTGGTACCTTGCCCTTGCGTGTTACGTTTTGCATTTACATGTGCGCTTGCATTCTCGTTTCCATTTCTGTTCCCTTTCGTGTTTTGTTTTGCTGTGGTACTTAGCATTTCCATTAAAAATACTGCTGCCATCATTGTGCGCATTACCAGTTGTGTTTTCATACACGCTTGCATGTCCATTTGCATCACTGCTCGCTTCGGTGTCACTTTGCACTTGTGTTTCTATTAATGCTTCTTTCACCATTTACGTTTACATTACCATGTGCATCACTGTTGGCGGTTGTCTTTGCTTTGCTGTTCCTGTTACTATGTCACACGACATCATGTGGTGGGAGCGCTCGGCCCACCACCACATTACATTCACTATTTCTTGTCATCATTCTCAAAAAGCAGGGAAATTAGAGGAAAAAAATCCATTTGATGCATCAGTTAAGGTTGTTCCACACCAACAAAAATGAGGAAATTTGGTGTTAGGGTTGAAAACCCCCTTGGTCCCTCCCAGCCTACCCCATCCCCAAACCGGCATCAGGGTGCATGTTGGGGTCATCAGTCCTATGCCTCTGCTTCTTTACATATGTAGCATGCTACTTAGGACAGTTAGGAGTTCTATGGCATCAGCCAGGCAGTGTCTCTCCCAACAGATACTGCATCCTGAGTGGATACTCACAGGAAAAGGAAGCCCATGGACGTCAATGGTACAGCACCATGATTGCAGGAACACAGAAGTTGGGACACTTTGGGGTTGAGTGTTGTCAGCTAGGGAATGTCTACTCTCCTTGGAGCAGGTACTACATCCTGAGTGGTGACTGACAGGAAAAATAAGCCTATGGATGTAAACTGTACAGGTCCATGGTTGTAGAAACACAGTAGTTGGGATAGTTTGGAGTTGTACATCATCAATGAGGCAATGCCCACCCCACTCCAGAGCAGGTACTGCATACTAACTGATAAGTCACAGGAAAAGAAAGGATATGGATATCAATGGTACAGTTCCATGATTGCAGTAATATACAGGTTTGGACAGTTTGTAGTTGCACAACATCAGCCAGGCAATCCCCCTACCCCCCTCAAGCGCAGGCACTGCATCCTGAGTGGAGATTCACAGGAAAACAAAACCGATGGATATAAAGGGTACAGTTCCGTGATTTCAGTAACATACTACTTAGGACAGTTAGGAGTTCCATGGTGCCAGCCAGGGAATGCCCCCCCTCAGAGCAGGTAGTGCATCATGAGTGGAGACTCGGAGGAAAGGAAAGTCCATGGAATCAATGGTATAGCAGTGTGCCTGCAGGAACACACAGGCTGGGACACTTTGCAGCTGTATTTTGTCAGCCAGGGTATGCCCCCCCGAGCAGGTAATGCATCCTGAGTTGAGACTCACAGGGAAAAAAAGGCTATGGATATAAATGGCACAGCTCCATTATTGTAGCAACACAGTAGATGGGATAGTTAGGAGTTGCACTGCATCAGCCAGTCAATCCCCCTCCCACACAGAGCAGGTACTGCATCCTGAGTGGAGACTCAGAGGAAAACAAAACCTTTGGCTATATATGATCGAGTTCCATGATTCTAGTGACTTACTACTTAGGACAGTTAGGAGTTCCATGGTGCCAGCCAGGGAATGTCTCCCTCCCAGAGCAGGTACTGCATCCTGAGTGTAGACTCACAGGAAAAGAAAGTCCATGGAATAAATGGTACAGCAGCATGATTACAGGAACACACATGTTGGGACACTTAACGGTTGTGCTTTGTCAGTCAGGGTATGTCCACCCCCTCAGACCAGGTAATGCATCCTGAGTTGAGACTCACAGGTAGAAAAAAAGGCTATGGATATAAATGGTACAGCTCTATTATTGCAGTAACACACTAGTTGGTACACTTAGGAGTTGCACGACATCAGCCAGGCAATGCCCCCCAACCCCAGAAAAGGTGTTGCATCCTGAGTGAAGACTGACAGGAAAACAAAGCCATGGACATCAACGGCCACCACTGTGATTGCTATACCACACAAGTTGGGAAACTTTGGACAGGAAAATAAAACCTATGGATATAAATTGTACAGTTACATGGTTCCAGATACATACTACTTAGGACAGTTAGGAGTTCCATGCCGTCAGCCAGGAATTCTCCTCCCCCAGAGCAGGAAATGCATCCTGAGTGGATTGCCAGCCAGGGTATTCCCCCCACCACAGAGCTGGTAATGCATACTGACTTGAGACTCAAAGGGAAAAAAAAGGCAATTGATATATATGATATAGCTCCATTATTGCAGGAACACAGTTGATGGGATTGTTAGGAGTTGCACAGCATCAGCCAGGCAATCCCCCCCCCCCAGGGCAGGTACTGCATACTGAGTGGAGACGCACGGGAAAAGAAAACCTATGGATATAAATGGTACAGCTGCATGATTGCTGTAACATAGTAGTTAGGACACTTAGGAGTTGCAGGGCATGAGCCAGTCAATGTCCCCCCATCCAGAGCATGTAATGCATCCTGAGTGGAGACTTACAGAAAAAGTAAGGACATGGGCATCAACGGTACACCACTGTGATTGCAGTAATACACAAGTTGGGACAGTTAGCAGTTGCACAATGTCAGACAGCCAATGACAGTGTGTCATTGCTACTGCATTGTCCACCTCCCCATTGGACATTCAGTTCTGTGCCATGAGTGAAGACCCACAGCAAGACTGACTCCATTGACATCAATGGTACACCTACATGATGGTAGGTATGCACAAGTTAGACAGGAGTTGTATGTTGTTAGGGAATGACTACACTGTGTATAATAACAAAAGTGAATGAATTCACAACCATGGTACACCTGTGTGACTGCACATACCGTTGAACCAGTACAGTTAGGACTTGGATTTACTCAGCCAGTAAATGCTGGTACCCCCCTACTGTCACACCTCTTCACTCAGAATATGATATTATTATTATTTTAACCTTTAGAGTTGGAAGAAGAAACACTAATACTTTTTGTTTAGAAAAATATTTATGTAGGTAAGTTTGTCGTTTAATGATTTTTTCCATAAAAAATAATAAAAATATCATTTTACTTATTGAAAGAATAATTTTTTTCATACAAAATTATTACAGAATTGAAGCATTATCAAAAATAAAGATATCTGAATTTTAAAAAAACATTGGGAGGCTTGCTGTGTTGATGGAGTCGGGCCATAACAGGAAGTTGGATGTTTGTGGAGGTGCAGTGGAAGTGGAAGCTGCTGCAACATTTGACTGGTACTGGATGTCTGTGGAGGCACTCAGGGTTGTCCAGGTAGACTTCTTGGCTGCTCTTTAGGTCTGACACTGGTTGTCTCTGTGGTGCTGTCTGCAGATGTATGGACCGGCTCCAGCAGAAGGCTGACTGTCCCATGTTGTGCGGTCAACAGGGACAACATTTGTTCTTGTACCTGTTTCATTTGTTGTTGACCCTGTTTCAGGCCAAGCACTTCAGTAGTTAGGTTGTCAACCTTCTGTTCAAGTCAGTTTACACACCTGCAGTGTGCTGAGCATGATGGAGTTTCACTTAGAGCTGTGAACAGAGGATTAAATGTATTAACATACAACAGTGGCAACTACTATCAACTGGTTCAATTCATGACGTGATTATGTATCAGTTTTAGCACCATATGTTGCTAACAGTTTGAGGAATGTCTTCACTATGTAGCTAAATATTAGAATAACATTTGTGAAGTTATTAATCAATTTACATTGTTACCTTGCTAGGCAATGACCCTGTCCACCACCACTAGAACAGGATGAATGCTGAGTGTAGAAACATAACAGAACTAAGGGTATGTACATCTATGGTTTGACTCTTTGACTGAGTTGTGCAGAAGTTTGTACAGTTAGTAGTTCTATGGTGTCAGACAGGTGATGTCCAAACCCCAGAGTAGGTATTGCATTCTTAGTGGCGATAAACAGCTAAATTGAGGACATGTTGATCGATGGTATACCTGTGTAGTTGCAGATGTACACAAGGTAGGACATTTAGGTGTTGCATGGCTGAGCTGTACAATACCCTGTAACTCACTCTGTTCTGTATACCAGGTGCAGCTTTCTGAGTGTGGAGCCACACAAAACAAAAGACAATGAACATCTATGGTATAGTCTGTTTCTTGGAGGCAGACACAGGTTAGTACAGTTAGGAGTGCATGGTGTGAAATGCGCAACAGTGTCTTGGGCCAGATAAGGCTCTGCATGCTGAGCATGGGCCCACAGAAAAGAAAGGAGATGAGCATATATGGTGCTGCTACATGATAGCAGGAACCCACAAGTTAGGATGGTTAGGAGTTGATGTTGTGAGCCAGGCAATACCCGTCCCCAGCCCGGCACCATGGACACAGCAGGAATTGTGTCTTAAGTGGACATCCATAGGGAAATGAAGGTATGAACATTAACGTCATACTTCACTAATTGTAGGATCAGACAAGTTAGGACACTTGGGAGTTGTACAGGATTAGACAGTCAATGCTCCCCCCACCCAGAGACACAGAGAACAGGCACTGTATTCTTAGTGTGGAGTGCAGCAAAAGAAAGGTGCTGGATATTTTGGTAGAACTTTATTATTGTGGTAACACTCTAGTTGGCACAGATAGAAGTTTAATGGTTCAGGTAGGCAGGGGGCCCTCCTACCCCATGTGAGGTAGTGCATCCTAAGTGGAGACTGACTGAGAAATGAAGCCCATGGACATTTATGGCACAGCACCATGAGTGCAGAAACTCACAAGTTTTACACTTTGGACTTGCATGTTGTCAGCCAGGGAATGACTCTCGCTCCTGACACAGGAGGTACTGCATGCTGAGTGGGCAGTTAGAGAGAAAGAAAGGTTATGTATCTAAAAGGCACAGTTTCATTATTGTAGTTATTCACTCATTAGTATAGGTAGTAGTTGTACACTGTTAGCTAGGCAATGTGATCTCCCCCCTTGCCCCTCTCAGCCCAGGTACTGCATTATGAGTGGGGTGTAAGAGAAAAAACAATAGTCATGGACATATCAAGTATACCTTCATGATTGCAGTAACAAATAAGTTTACACAGTTAGGAGTTGCATGGGATCACAGGAGTTATGTTTATGGTCTGTTAATCATCCTTTAGGGTTGTGATATGGCATGAGGCATGGCCAAATGCTACATACCCTTAGCGGGTGATCAACTGATGATTAACATAACCCCTGGGAGCACCTATTTGGTATTATAATAAAACATTGTATTAAATTATGTTACACCTTGTTCAGCATATGATCAGGGTGTACATGTATTTTAATCAAGGATTAACATAGGGCTGATAGAATGCTTACTACCAATCAGAAAGCTGTTTTTCTCAGACCCTTTTTATAAAATTGAGTGGATAGTGACAGGCAAAAAAGTTCTTGGATATGAATGGTGCATGTCCCTTGTTGCACTGGAACACAAGTTAGGATGGTTAGGAGTTGCACCATATCAAACATGGCAATGATACACCCTCAGAAAACATATATACAGCATGCTGACCAGTCAGACATACCTACAGTGAGGGTATGGAAATCAGCAGTCAATCTGCATGATTATAAGCACACAGAAGTTAACATAGTTTGGCGTGGGATGTAGTAAGACAACCAATGCTCACTTATTAAACCACAGCCAAACGTGCTACTCTATAGTGATAGGGGATGCACAAGAGGACTTATGCCATGTACATTGATGTCACATGTCCCTGACTGCAGGCATAGACAAGGTACCACAGGTAGGAGTTCATTGTGTCTAGCTAGTCAAAAACAGTCTATCTCAGACCAGGAAATGGAGATTGAGTGAAGAGTCACAGATAAACTAAGGGTATGTACATCAACAGCATATATCCATAACTGAAGATACATTCAAATTAGGACAGTTAGGTGTTGTATGACTCAGTAATGAAATGCACCCATCCCCCCCCACCTCCCTCCCCCCCGAGTAGTTCATTGTGAGTCTCTAGGTACAGTGACACTGGTGATATGGAGAAGTATGGTACACCTCCATGATTTGTTGATTATGGAGTACTTTTCAGAGTGTTACAATGGTCTATCTAGTTATGTTACAATACTTACACTCAGCACTGGTGCCAGGCTCCTCTTTGACCTGAGTTTGAGCACTTTTTTTTGCAGTTTTACTGGCCGTTCTAGAAGAAAGAAATATATTCTGTAATGCACATCATGGCAATCTGTTCATTCACAGCAAGACTGTTATTCTCTTCCATGTTTGCTTACATATTATTATTCTAGGATGCTACTATCTGCTACACTTAAGGGTGGCCCTGCTGATTACAGATACGTTTTAGATGAAATATATGTTAACACAAACAATTGATTGTATATTGAGTACAAAATTAATGCTGAAGTATTACGTTGGCTATTCATGATAAACGTCTTGAATATCAGCTGTGTACAAGATAGGACACTAAGTTAGAGTGGAGTGTGAAACAGTTTATGCAGCTACTACCCCTCCTTATCTGATAGTAGACCATCAGTGACAGTCATTACCTAAATACAGAACTGGAAATTAATATTATGCAGTACTGATAATAGCTGAATGATATTTATTACAATGAGTAGTTGTATAGACTAAGTTATGGTATGGTCCTTTACACATTGTATTGCAGTACATCAGCTGTACTGTTTGGTAACTAGAGAGCTACAGCACAGGGAAAGTAATGAATAGGATCAGTATTTTTAAATGGTATCAGGTATATACAGCTTATTACTGTGAGTACTTACTCACTTAAAGACAGGCACATGCATAGAGAAATAGACCATTAAGTGCATCCAGAATTTTGATGTACAGTAAAAGTGGGATCATGAAGATCAGTGGTACAGCAGCAGTTTAAAAGATGTTATCTGCACACTTAGGTGTTGGCTAACATCACTCAAGTTATAACCATCCATCCTCACACCCTTTGAGAGGAAAAATAATGCATGTACACTACTGAGCTATTGCTATAGTACAGTCATACAGATGAATGGAATAGGTTGCTATTTATAGTATGTACCTGCTAGCACAGTTGGGATTTGTACAGCCTCAGTCATAACATCATCTGTGTCCCTACTATGAAAACACCATGAGCAGTATCATAACTGTTATCACTGATTGAAAGTATACGTATATACATTTGTTACATTCAGAATGTAGAACACTGAGTACATGGACATGGCAACTGATTGTAGTACTTCAGTGACTACCCAGAACAGGCATTTGTATTATTTCAGTTGCATTTTCTTACCTTCTGACCCAACAAAGATTATGCTGTCGGTGTCAGAGTTTTGTGCCTCCACAGACTCTGACTCTGGTGGTACTACATTTGCTACAGGTTGGGTACACCTCTGATGTCCTGTGAAAGTTAAATAATAGCGATTTCATGAGTGTTCTATGTATCTCTACTTTGATTTACCACAGTTTCGGTTCAATATTGAAGTTTGCTGTCACTGTGTCTATACGTCTGTAACACCATCTGCTTTCATGAATTATTATTATTACATATCTTCAGGTACAGAATATTCAGTAGTATATAACAAATGGTAATCTTTAAAGGAATAATGCACATGATGTGTGTCATGCTGGGATAATGCCATGCTTGGGTGGGAGTTGGCACGAGGCCACAGGCCAAGTGTGTCCAATTCCCCAGGCGTAGCGTTATAAGAAACAACACTCAGCATGGAGTGCATTATTCTTATTATGCAATGGCTTGTTGTTATGCAAACAAAACAAAAATAATTGTAAGGAATGTTTTGTTACTGTGGAAAAATACTTTTTTGTTTCTTAAGAGGAGATGCAAAAAAAGAGAACAGCTATGGCAGACATTATGATGGCAGTGGACATGTGGTGTCATCCTGGTATAACAGCATGGATCCAGCCCCAAAGTGACCAATTACAGTCCAAGATTCTTTCTTGCCATTGTATAATATGCAGTAATACAATGTATTCATAGTAGTACTTTATATCTATTTTTTTACAATCATGTGCATTACTATTTCTATTTGCAAGGTTTTGTTGCTATTTTGTTCTTATAGGTACTCATAATAGCTTATTATACGTTATTTGATTACTAAAAATGTATTTAGTACAGAAATACAGTATTCTGTGTGTCTATCTGTTAGATTATGTTACTACAATGGAATAAGTCATACTTAGAAAGTCTAACTTCACGTCATTGTTATAGCTATGATATTAATAGTACTGGATAAGGAATGCATTGTTTACTCATGGTGTTGTAGGTACTCCCCTGCAATGGGCTTGCCAGCAGCTACTCACATTTCATAAGCAATATAGTACCATCCAGAGTCATTTTCCGTTACCGAGCTTCATTTTTTTAACACATAAAAACACTGTCACAGCAGCTTCCACTTGCACTTGCACATTGTGGCATTTTTATTGTGCACTCTGTAGCAGCACTGCATGTGGTCCCTTATGTGCCTCCACATATTATCCAACTTCCTGTTGGTACTTCTTATCAGAATTCTTGCAATTCCTTTTGACTGGGCTGACTCCACCAGACAGAAAACCTTCTTTAAGCTCCAGAGTCTCATTCTTTCCACAAGTTCTCAGGTCTGCAATGAATATAGACAGAGAGAGCAGTAGGTTAATCTCATATGTCATGCTTTCTAAATGGTTCTGTTCTGTAAAACTTTTAGGTTAGCAATGTGCAGGCAGTATGGTGACAGCAATTGTACAGTACTGATTAGGACTTATGATGCATGACAACTGTTGTGTTTACATTACATGACATAGAGGCCACATTACTATGTGCGGTATGTCATGCAACATGTGTGGTGTGTGGGTATAGTTACAGTACATGTCTAGACATTTCTATTCAATTTTAGTGATGCGCTACCAGCACTACAATTCAACTCCCACCCACAATTACCTTAGTAGCCCTCCTCCCCAAAGACAAGGTAGTACATCCCAAGTGGACAGCCACAGGAAAAGGAAGCCTATGGGTATCAACGCCACATGTCCCTGATTGCAGGAAAGCACAAATAATGGTTGTTTGTATTTGGATGTTGTTATCTATGAAATGTGCACATATTATCCCACCCACCCACCCTAAGCAAGCAAGTCCATCCTGAGTAAAGATGCACAGGAAACAAAGGTAGTACATACTGAGTGAAGAGTCACAGTTAGAGTGAGGCAATGGACACCTATGCTACACCTCTCTAATTGTGTATGTTAATAAGTTACTATACTTAGACTTTGCACAGACTCAGTACAGTAATCTCCCCCCCCTCCACATAACAGGCACTGCATCAACTGTGGTGTGGTGCTGTGAAAAACAGATTACATGTCTTTCTGTGATGTTTGTTATGTACGTGGATTTTCTATTTTTTGACCAAGGTTTTGTGACTCTGAAAAGAACCATTTTTTAAAAGCTTCACAGTTTAACAGTCTGATTTCTTTAGAGGGCTGTGAGGAATCCATCTCGAAGGTCTCCCAGAAACAGGCAATTGCCAGCATGAGAGAAGTGCACACCATTTGTTAGGTATAGCCAATCATTAGAATACTTAATTTCAGGGAGACGTATTGTGTGCATCCCAGACATAATCAGATATCCAGATATCTGTATGTTTATCTTTCTGCATGCTCTGTGAAGCAGGTACATGTGATGTTCTGCTTGCCAGACCCTACGTTCTGTAATATCAGAAAATATTATCTTATAGGCAGGTAACATAAGCATGATAGAAGCAAGGTCCAATTTTGCTTCTGACACTAAATCTACTAATCGTTTTGTGCCCAGATCATTGCCTCTGAGATGAATCAGCAGCATGTCTGGCTGAATATGAGTACTCAGAAGTCTGTGCATTGTTGGCATGAGATGCTCCCACCTCATGCCTCCCCTGCCAAACCACTTCACAGAGCAATTTGGAAGCTGCAGGTCTTTGCCAAAATCACTCCTCTGAGCATACTCAGAAGCTCGCCTAACAATAAGGCTGGCAATTATCCACACAGTCCTTTTGTTGTTTTCTGCCATTCTGAATTTTGAAGCTAAGAAGTGGACAGAGAGCTACCAAAAGAATCAGTGTTTCTCCTCCAGTGTCTACACACAACTGACTATGAAACTGCAATTTTCCTCTCTCTTACAACATTGCTTCAGTGGATTGTCCCATAAGACACTGATTTTTAATGTCATTGGTTACTCATTTGTCATAGCTAACCAGTACAGAGCATGCACTGACTATGATTGCACTGAATGGCTGCAGCTTCTGTCTACCAGAAATGCTGAGAGATTTCTAGATGGGAAAATACTACATTTCCATAGGCTAGTTCATACAATCACAACTGTTGGAAGTTCTATCATTGGCTGCCTATTCAGTTATGATGCATGTGCTGCTTGCTTTCTGCCTCCATTTGCAGATCTACATGTGCTAGTAAGTACTGATTGACACTCTGACTTTAAACACTAACTACTTCTTTTTACAACATGACAGGTTACTTAGATTGACATAGTCTAATAGAGCATTAAAAACATTTTGTTTTATGCTATTTTTATGCTGCTACCAGTTTTTAAAATTGTAGAAAAATAGTTTGGAAAACTGTGATATACTTACACAATGTAAAGCAGGGTGTCTTATTTTTCCTTAAGATGGCTGCTATGTCCTTCTTCTCCACTCTGTAGCACTTCTGATTGGTTCCTTCACATGGCCTGATTAATTAAGCATCTGAATGGTGCCAGTGTCTATCACTCAAATACAAAGGAGACTGTGATTGGCTTAGCCTTAAATTGGGGTTTGTTTTAATGTGATTATTCAACACAATAGACCACCAGCCCAGGAGGAAGAAACAGATAGGGAGCTGATGCTAGCCATCCAAAGGATGGCAGACAAGGGTGAGGTAGTACTGGTTGGAGACTTCAATATTCCAGACATGGACTGGAGCATCCCAGCAGCAGCATCAACTAGGAGCAGATTTATCCTGGACTCCTTTCAGGGTGCCTTCCTCAAGCAACTGGTCATGGAACCAACTTGGCAGAAGGCAATACTGGACCTTGTGCTCACAAACAGGGACAGTGTGATGGGGGTAACAGTGGGGGAGCACCTAGGTAACAGTGACCACCAGTCATTGTGGTTTGAAATCACAGAAAGAGCAGAACCAAACCACACAAAAACATGTATCCTGGATTTTAGGGGCAGACTTTGGGAAAATGGGGAGATACTTGAAAGAAGCATTAAGGGAATGGGACAGGAATCAGGGTTGAGGAACAGTGGGCAGTATTTAAAATGGGGATTACAAGAACAACAGAATTATGCATTAAGCAGGTTAGCAAGAGGAAAAGGAAGAGGAGACCATTGTGGTTTTCCAAAGAGGTAGCAAAGAAAGTGAAAGCCAAAAAGATTGCATTCAGGCAATACAAAAAGACACAGGCAGAAGTGGATAGGGAGAAGTACCAGGAGAAGCAAAGGGAGGCAGGGAAGTCAGTAATGGAAGCCAAAGCTCAGACAGAAGAACACATTGCAAAATCAGTGGGTAAAGGGGACAAAGCCTTTTACAGGTACATAAGTGAAAAAAGAAAGACAAAGGGAGGGATAGTGAGACTGAAGGGGGAGGATGGGAGCCGTGTGGAGGATGACAACAGTAAAGCTGACATATTGAACAGGTATTTCTGCTCAGTCTTTACTGAGGAAGAGGGGGGTAATGGGTCTGAAGGGAGTACAAGGGGTGAGAATGGTGCAGAAATGGACACAAGTCCCTTTACACGAGAAAGGGTCCTGAAGGAACTGGAAGTAATAAGAGTTGATAAAGGAATGGGGCCAGACGGGTGCACCCTAGGGTCCTTAAAGAACTAAGAGAGGTGGTGGCTAAACCTCTGGCTATCCTGTTTAGCCAATCACTGGAAACAGGGAGGTACCCAAAGACTGGAGGACAGCAGATGTAGTCCCTTTATACAAAAGTGGGAACAAAGAGGAAGCAGGGAATTACAGACCAGTCAGCCTCACCTCGGTAGTGGGGAAGATCATGGAAGCACTACTTAAGGAGAGATTGGTGGAACATCTGGTTGTCAATGGACTACAGGACCCAAGGCAGCATGGTTTCACCAGGGGGAGGTCATGTCAGACCAACCTCATTGAGTTTTTGACTGGGTGACTAGGGAGGTGGATCAGGAGAGGGCAGTGGACATGCCCTATCTGGACTTCAGCAAGGCCTTTGACACTGTGCCACATAGAAGACTATTACACAAACTGGGGAATATGGGTGTGGGCAGGACAGTAGTGTGGTGGGTAGGTAACTGGCTGGGTGGCAGGACACAGAGGGTGGTGGTAAATGGCTGTCACTCCACAGAGGGAAGAGTGACCAGTGGGGTACCACAGGGATCAGTGCTGGGACCGGTCCTATTCAACATCTTCATCAGTGACATTGCACAGGATCTAGAAGGCAAAATTTCACTGTTCACTGATGACACAAAGCTCTGTAACAGAGTAGACACACCAGAGGGTGTAGACAGAATGAGAAGCGACCTGCAGAAACTTGAAGAATGGTCAGGGGTTTGGCAGTTGAAATTCAATGCAAAGAAGTGCAAGATAATGCATATGGGGCACAAAAACCCTGGCACAATATATCAGTTGGAGGGTGAGGATATAGCATGCACCAAGCAGGAAAGGGATCTTGGGGCTGTCATCTCTGATGACCTCAAGGTAGGGAAACAGTGTGACAAGGCAGCAGGTAAAGCAAATAGGATGCTGGGATGTATAGGCAGGGGCATCACCAGCAGGAAAAGGGAGGTCATAATTCCACTATACAAGACACTAGTGAGGCCCCACCTGGAGTACAGTGTACAGTTCTGGAGACCATACCTATGTAAAGACATAGACAGGGTAGAGAAGGTTCAGAGGAGGGCAACAAAGATGGTGCATGGATTGCATCACAAGTCCTATGAAGACAGGTTGAAGGAACTGAACATGTACTCCTGGAGGAGAGGAGGAGAGGGGATATGATAGAGACATACAAGTATCTTACAGGGAGAAACAGGGTGCAGGAAAACACTATTTTGAAGCGAAAAGATGTTCCAGAACTAGAGGGCATGGGATGAAGTTGGAGGGAGGACGATTCAGAGGAAACATAAGAAAGAATTTCTTCACAGAATGGGTGGTGGACAAGTGGAACACCCTGCCAGAGGAAGTGGTGGGGGCTGAAACAATCACGGGATTTAAGAATGCATGGGATAGACATAAAGGAATTCTAGAGGTCAGGGGTAAGGGGAAACAGACTTCTAGGAAAACAAACTGAACTTACAAGCTCAAATGGGCAGACTGGGTGGGCCATAGGCCCTTATCTGCTGACACTGTCTATGTACCTATGTATCTATGTACTTCCATGCTCATGACACTACTTTGTGACACTTTCGTGCTCATGACACTCTTTTGGGACACTACATACTAAAGTGTCATTCTCACAACACTGTTTTCTGTGAAAGTGTTCTCATGACACCATATTTTGCGACACTGTGGTGCATTCCACACTACTTTTCAAAACTTTTTTAAATTCCACTTTTTACACAAAAGAAGTCGTCTGTATGCTTTAGGTTGCCAAAAAATTGTGTTCTTTGCATGTCTACCTATTTATTTTGATGATTTAACTGAACTTGCATTCTGCAACAGTTGAAGATATTGGCCTGGATATTCAAACTGTGCCAGGCTGTGGCACAAGCTTGGGCGCAGCTCAACTTGGCTGCACAGGGGAGTGGCCTGGGTGATATTCAAAGGAGCTGTGCCATGGCTCAGCAGCTTTGAATATCGTACCCTGGCCACCCCACTGTGCATGGCGCAGTGGCACTGTGCCAGCGCAAGTGGCCAGAGTGGAGCATGGATCTGCACTAGCAAAAGTGCCATTGCGCCATTCACAGCACCCATGATATTCAAAAGGAGGCATGCAAATGGGGCCATAATTTATGTAAGGCACACATGGGACCATTTGCATGTCATTATGTCCCCATTTGCATCCCATTTGCATGCAGGTGCACCGATCCCCTTCGACTTGCACCTGGCACCCTGCCAGGCAGCAGCCATTGGGGACCGACGCCCCCTGCAGCCCGATTGAGGGCATCTGTGTAAAAGTAGAAAACTGTCCTATATCCCTGGTAGTCCAGTGGACTGCTATGTGCCCAATCGCAAGCATCTGTGTTAATAATAAAGAAAATCCATCCAATATCCCTGGTGGTCCAGTGGACCACTTTCTGCCCGATCGTGGGCATCTGTTTTATTAAGGAAAACCCCCGTGCTATATCCCTGGTGGTCCAGTGGACTGCACTGTGCCCGATCGCGGGCATCTGTTGTAAGAAGAGACACCCCCCCCAAGATCCCGCTGTCTGCCTGATCGCAGGCATCTGTTGTAAGAAAAGACACCACCCCTCCAAGATCCCCCCGTCTGCCCGATCGCGGGCATCTGTTGTAAGAAAAGACACCCCCTCCATGATCCCACTGTCTGCCCAATCGTGGGGATCTGTTGTAAGAAGAGACACCCCCCCGTCCAATATCCTTGGTGGTCTAGTGGTACCCTCCTCCCCACCTGCCCACTGAGCCCCATCACCCCACTCCCACCGGTCAGTCAGTGGGTGGCAGCACCCCACCCACCTGTCGCCCCACTGCCCGCTGACTGACAGCTTGGTAGGGCTGCACACCCATTGGTTCACAGCATGAGCCAATGCACATATAGCCATACTGCAACACATTCCAGATATGTGATTCATTCACATATCTGGAATGTATCTTAGCATGTGCACCATCGGCTCATGCTGTGAACCAATGGGCATGCACCCTATTGAGCTGTCAGTTACGGGTGGTGGGGTGGCAGGCAGTGGTGCTGCTGCATGCCAGCTGACAGGAGGGAGCAGTGTGGTGGGGCTCAGTGGGTGGGTGGGGAGGGGGTACCACTAGACCACCAAGGATATTGGATGAGGGGTGTCTCTTCTACAACAGATGCCCATGATCGGGCAGACAGCGGATCTTGGGTGTATTTTCTTACAACAGAAGCCCAGCGATTGAGCAGACAGTGGGATCTTTGGGGGTGTCTTTTTCACAACAGATGCTCGTGATCGGGCAGACAGTGGGATCTTGGGGTGTCTCTTCTACAACAGATGCCTGTGATCGGGAAGACAGTGGGATCTTGGGGGGGTCTTTTCTTACAACAGATGCCCGTGATTGGGCAGAGTGCAGTCTGCTGGACCACCAGCGATATAGGATGGGGGGTTTTCCTTATTAAAACAGATGCCCGCGATCGGGCAGAAAGCGGTCCACAGGACCACCAGGGATATAGGACATTTTTTATTTTTATGAATGCCTGCAATCGGGCATGGGGGGGCACCGCCAGATGCAGCTGGAACTCGGGTGGCCACCCACAGGAGGAAGCTGCCATGTTGTGCCCTGCAATGCAACAGCTCACCTGTGGGTGGCCATCAGTTGTTCCTTTTTTGGGGGCTTAACTTTGTGCTGGCACAAGTAGGGGTTGTGCATGCATGGCTCTGTGCATCCCGGCTGAATATCAAGTTGTGCAGGTTATGCATGGGAACGCTTCCACCTGTGCCTCAGACATATTACTGATGCACCGTGCATCAGTGATTGTGCAATTAGACTTTGAATATCGACCGGTGTACCAGTGGGTTGCACATGGCGCAACACTGTTGCACCATGCGCAACCCTTTTGAATATCTGGGCCATTGTCTATTGGTTTATCTGGTGCTGAGATCTGGCAGTTATTATCTGTGGGATGTGTTGTTAGCAGTACAACATATGTTTAGTACATGAGATATTTAAAGTGGGTGTAAGTATGTAATGTTAGAACACAATAAAAAAAATCTCACACTAAATATCTCTTTTTTTCTGCTTCTTATGCAGGTGTCTGATGCTTATGTAACATTGTCCTACACCACTGTGAATTCCCAGAAAATATGCCATCTAAACAGAGACAGACTTCTACGCAGAGGCGAAACAGGTATAATAGTACATCACTGTTGCTTAATTACTATTAATTGGTATTACTCGGTGTGAAAGAACAGAGGAAGGCCAGCACCCATCGAGACTGTTCCCCACACTATGTGGGACATTATTTATCTATTATCCCTCAACCAAACATCTAATTTGTTTTTAAAGACAATGTCACTAGTTGTCTCTACCAATTCTTGTGGCAATGTGTTCCATGCAATGGATGCTCTTATTGGAAAAAAGTTTCCCCTTTTGCTGGTTTTATAAGTTTTTACTTCAAGCTGTTTATTATGCAGTCTCGGAACATGTCTCCTTTTGGAGAGTGTTAGACCACATCTTTCCATTAGATCTGGTGAATTTATTAAATTAAAAACCATAAGCATATCACCTCTTAATCTTCTAGTTTGAAGAGAGAAGAGACCAGTAGCTTTTAATCTGTTCTGATAATCCAAGTTTGTTAATCTTGGAATCATTGTAGTTACTCTCCTTTGAACCTGTTCAAGAATTGCTATGTCTTTTTTTGGTTTGGATTCCAGAAAGGGGAGCCATAGTCTAGATACAGTCTAATGTATGCCCTATACAATGGAATAAGGCATTGTTCAGTGCGATTAACAAAAGCGTGTTTATTTGCCTCAAAAGTCTGTTGGTCATGTAAGCAGTTCTAACACAGTGATCATTTGATGTAAGTTTATTATTAACATATATCCCTAAATCTTTTTCACAATTTGATGAGTGAAGTGGTAGTCCATGTATACAATACATCGTTTTTGGATTATTTACACTGAAATGCACTACTAAACATTTGTCTTGATTAAACTGCAAATGATTTTCATTTGCCCAAAGTGTTAATTTTTTCCAAATCCTTCTTTAATGCAGAAATATTTTCTTGATTATTAAACTTGCCCCCCAATTTAGTATTGTCTTCAAATTTAACCATGAAGTTATTCGGCCCTGTTTGTAAATCACTGATAAAGAGATTAAACAATGTTGGTCCCAAGACCGACCCCTGTGGTACACCACTTGTCACACTACCCGAATCAGACAAGATATCATTAATTCTGACTCTCTGAGAATGATTTGTCAACCAGTTTAAAGTCCAGTGGACAATATCAGGTGACAAACCTAGATTGTACATTTTAGTAATAGGTTTTTCACGTGAGACTTTATCGAAAGCTCTACTAAAGTCCAAAAGAATTACATCAGTAGGGATACCCACATCTAGTAGAGTACTTATATTATTGTAAAAAGATATCAGATTGATGGTGCAGGAATACTCATGCTGATTTGAATAATAAATTCCTAATTTTTTACAATCTTGATCTATTAGAGACTTCATTACTCATTCCATTAATTTACCAGCCACTGAGGTCAGGCTGATTGGATGATAATTTTGCACAGAACCTCTATTGTCTTTTTTAAATATGGGAGTAACTATTGCTGAACGCCAATCATTTGGTACAATGCTTTCTTGTAAGGATTTGTTGAAGATAATTGACAAAGGTATGGAAATATTTATAGAGGTTTCGATCAGAAACCATGGATGAATACTGTCTGGGCCAGGACTAGTATTTTTTTTTTAGTTTTTTGATAGCCTGTATAATGTCAGTTGGATAGAACATGTGATAATCTATGTGGTGAACTTTAAATGTACTAATAGGTGATTTTTGAGAGAAGACAGAACAAAAGTACTTATCAAAGAGATTCGAGGTTTCTATATCAGATAGAGAAGAGCCATTGGTTATAATGGGACCAATGGTCCTTGATATACCTTTTTTACTATTTATATAGGAGAAAAGAGATTTGTGACAGTCTTTTGTGTGAGCTAGTTTAAATTCTAGTTTATTTTTTGCCAATTTAATAGCATTTTTTAAGTTTTTCACAGATAGTCTGTATTTATGTAATAGAGTAGTTTTAAATGGAACAGAACTATTCTTAAGTTTCCTAAAAAGTTTACTTTTTATTTTAATCTGATCTTTAATTGTCTTGTTGAACCAATGGGGAATTTTTCCTTTATTATTAAATTTCCTCTTAGATGGAATAAAGGTATTTTCCAAAAAATGTACAATGTTTTTTAAAAAGGTTTGAAGCTTGTTGTGTTGTACAATTAAGAAGATTAGATTCCTAGTTTATGTTTTGTAAGTATTCATTGATTTTAGAAAAATTTGCTTTATTATAATTTTTTGTATAGTGTAACTTCCTTTGTGTAGTTTTAAACTGTTGAATTTCAAAAAGAATAGATGAATGATCACTGGTCCCAAGTGCATCCCAAATTTGTAAATTGCTAATTTGTTGCTCTATGTTAGTAAATAATAGATCCAAAATATTAGGCCCTCAAGTGGGTTCAGTAACAAGTTGTTGTAGTCCAGTACTAACTACCTCATCTATTAGTCCTTTCTCGGCATAGGACTGTCCTGAGAATGAGTCCCAGTTAATATGAGGGAGGTTAAAGTCACCAAATATTACAGTATCTTGAGATTCTGAAAAATGTGTAATTTCTTTAAACATATCAGTTGTGTAATCTGAATTTGCAGATGTAGGTCGATAGATGTTATCAATAGTTATATAGGACTGCTCCTTCAATAAGATTTTAACCCATATACTTTCCAAAGGAAAGGAAGAACACACTTCAAAAGAAGGAATATCATTTCGTATGTACATACAAGCTCCACCGCCTTGGTATCTAATCTGTTTTTATGATATAACTTATAACCTGGAATTTCTCTGGACCAAATTAAGGATGCGTCCCACCAAGTTTCAGTTACTCCCACCACACCTATATTTAAAGTTTTACATTTGGCTTCGAGTTCTGCTAATTTGAGTTGGTTTAAAGATCTTGCATTCAAAGCTAGGAATTTACATTTAGTTGTAATAATAATTTTAGTAAGTATTCAGAGACTTGGGAATAGACCCATTCTCCCCCATTGTTTTTAGTTTAAGCAATGATTTATAAATTTAATGATACTTTTCCCCATAAGTATACTACCCCTACGACTGAGATGTAAACCATCCAAGCAAAACAAGGAAGAACAATCTGAAAATGATTCCCAGTGGGTAATACAGGGTATAACCTGCTTAAAACACCACTTTCTCAGCCATTCATTTAGGGCTTTGATTTTCTGTGTCATGGTAGATGTTGCTCTCGGGACAGGTAGAATTTCAGATATACATACACAGCATCCCCTATCAAGTAACAGGTTACATAACGCCACATAGTCCTGTTGTAACTGATTAAATGGGGTGTTGTTTATATCATTAACACTGGCATGTATGATAACCAGTGGATTTTCCCCCCCTCATTTTGTAAAATTTTAGGCATCATGGAGGTAATGTCAGATACCCAGGCCCCACGGAAGCTAGAACAAGTGCAGTTGCTCTTGTCACTATTGCATACCGCCCTGTCAACGTTAAGAGTAAGGCAAAAACCTGTGATGGTAATTCAAGACGCCAAATAATTCAGCATTCCAGTAAAAGCCTGAATTCAGAGCTTCACCACTCTGTAGAAAAAATAGTGCTTGCTCAACAGCAAGGAAAGAATGTGTAGCTAAGCAACAGTTGTGCAGATCTGTAAGTTGAAAGGATACTGTTGCAAAGATGCACATTAAAACACGTGGTAAGCAGCATCGTAAATTTATGGCTGCTGATGGTGATCTGAGGAAGCAAAAGTATTTTTTGATCACTAGCTTCTAAAGCTAAGATTGACAGACTTATTGCTGCTGTGATGAGATGTGAGGGCAAAAAAATAAAGAGTAATCTCAGTTTAATGAAATTGCACCTCAAAGTACACACATTTGTTAATAGAGCAATTTTTGTTCTTCAACATTTGTGGCGTAAGATGTCTCATGTACTTGAGCAGTTCAGAAAAATTGTGTATGACATAAAGATGAGGCTACAACAGTATCCTGTCTTGAGCTTGCACAATTTCTGTGATGTCTTCACAGGTCGCTGGCCACATACTCAGCACTCAGAGGCGTATTTCTGGTAGGAGTCATATTATTCACAGAAAAATGACAGCAACTTGTGCATTGATGAGTCCGGTAAAGTGTGTAATGTGCTCAGTGTGTGTGAAGATACTACAGTGAAGTCAGATGATGAATCTGAGGCAACTACTCAGCCTCGTAAACGTCACTGTCTCTCATGGACATGTGATGCGACTTGCAACCGGAGGCAATCATCATTGGACAAAGCTGAGCACTTTATCAACCTGTTTGTCATTCCTGATCATAAAGACAGACATAAACTGCTTGAGAGTATAGACCTTTGTGAAATCCATCCACATACTGGACTTATGGGTCACTCACTTGCATGCCTAGATAGTGGTGTTTGTGACAGTGTCTTTCACCACATGAGTATGCTTGGAGTGCATCAATCAGGCATGCTCAACTTTGTGTACAGGGTCTATGATGTTCATTGAGTTGTCACTCAGTATACTCATCCTAATGAGTTACTGCAGTCTGGTGACATGCATGGTGCTATGACATTTTTAAAACAGCTGCAACGTGTCAGCAGTCTGACAGATACTGTGATTGATAAGTCATCAATTACTGATGTTAATTCTGTCTCTGTCTTAGAAACTGATATTCTCAAGCAGTTTGGGAAATCAGTTGCCAAATTTGAGTTGGCAAAGATGGATAAATTTGACTCTGTATGTGTGTCATGTGATTGACTCTGTTACAGAAAACAAATGGTCACAGTGAACCTGGAAACCTTGACACAGTTAAATGACATGTGGTTTTGACTGTCAACATTTCTGCTGTTAAAGTGTGACTTTCAATTAGACCCAATCATTGTGATGTGCAAGCACTGTTTCTCCAAGGTTTAGGCTAACATTTTGTCACCAAGGTCACTTTTGAACAATATGGAGGCACATGTTACACCAGCTGAGATTGCCACATTGAATATGTTTGAATGGATTCTTATTCAGACTATGAAACCATTTCAAACTATTCTACATCTGAATACAAAGACACGGAGCATTCCACAAAAAGAACTCATTAGACCTCTTAAGGGTTCTGTAATGTATCTTCCACTTCTTCTGCAGGAAAATGTTGAGGCGATCTCTACTGATAATACTTTGGTGATTCTTGTCAATGCTGTTCCAACAAAGTCAAAGGTCATTTGGCAGGATGTCATTGTGGAGAAGGTGAAGCTTGCTTTTACTTATTTAAAGAGTAGCAATCCCTTTTATGCAGACCTTGATATTGATCGCATGTCTACTGTGTCTGTTGATCATGATTTGTTGGAAAGCACTAAGCCAGTGATTGAGAAGGTCAATGTGGAGACAAATGTTAATGTGTATGAACAGTACACAATTCACCCACTACACGGGTGACATCCAGTAGGGGACAATATTGATCTCTATCAAATGAAACAGGTGGAAGGTGAGCCTGTCAGCATTTGGGAGGCAACATTGGAAGCACGCTGTTTCCCAGACTTATTCCCAAGAGGGTCAGGTGGACACCTAGATGAAAGAGAAGTGTGTGTACAGGGTGCTGAGTACTGTACTAGTCATAGGATCAGTAAGTATGGCAAATTCAGATGTAATGTACAGTACCTATTTAATCTCCTGTGGCAGAGTGAGCTTAGCATATTGTCTGCGTCTATTGCTCATACTATTCATCTCACAACTCCACCTATTCATCTTACAACTCCACTTGATGGAATTACAGCTGCACAGTTCCTGTAAAAACTGAAGCAGAAGGATGAAAATTTGCAAGTAAATTTGTCTTCAATTCTGTCAAGTCTACATGGCACCAGAGAATACTGGTATAGCAGACACTCTGAGGTGATGACCATGCTGTGAGAGTATGGTCCGGTCACATGATTTGTCACACTCAGTTGTGCTGTGTATGCCTGGGATGAGGTCATAGAATTGTTGAAGTGGGCAAATTGTGATGTAGAGGGCATTTCATCAATGAGTCTCGGACAAATGTTCTCACTTGACCCTGTATCTGTAACAAAGCTTTTCCATGAGCGATTCCATGACATTCTGACTTTCATTTTGTCAAAGACCAATCCACCTCTTGGTATCATGGAGCATTACTTTTGCAGGATGGAGTATCAGGCACGTGGTACTCCTCATATTCACATGTTACTGTGGATCAAGGATGCCCCACGCATAGGTGAACATGAAGCAGCACAAGTGCTAGCATTCATTAAGCAGTACATTACTTGCCATATTCTGGACAAGTACAACAGTCCTACACTGTGGAAGTTGGTGTAGAAGTTTCAAAGCCATATTTGTGCGAAATACTGCTGCTGGGTAGTGAAGAACAAATCTGATTGGTACACAAGATGCCGTTTCGGATTTCCTAGACTTATCTGTCAGGATGGTTGCATGAATTAACTTTTCTCAGCTATGCGACACCACTTGAAGGCAAAGTCAATCAAGAGGGTTTTTGAATTACCCAGAGAAGAGAATGAGGTGAACATCAATGACTACAACCCTACTCTTCTTCTAATGTGGCAAGCAAACATAGATATTCAGTTTGTGGCTGACAACTCTTTGGCTCTGGTTCGGTACACCACTTCATACATAACTAAACATGAACAGACTAGCTTGCAAGATCTTTGGGAATATATTGCCAGTTCAAGCAAGTCACTGACATCTCAGCTCTGGTCACTGGGGTTGAAGACTGTATCACACAGAGAATGTGGTGCTTATGAGGCCAGCGATTGGCTGATTGGTACACATTTATACAGCAAGTCTGATGCTGTGCTCTTCCTCAGTGTAAACTACAAAGAGAAGTGTAAACATGTACTTATTCCTCATGCTGAGATTAAGGAACTGGCTCTCAATAGACCATCTTCAAGACATATTTTGAAGAACAACCTCATTGAACATGTACTACCCCGTAGACATGAAGACATGGATCGAATGTGTTTATTTGAGGTGACTAAGTGGTATGACTACAAGATGGATGTCTCACTTGATTGTGCACATGATATTTACAAGGTTAAAGGAGTGGATGGCTGTCTTGTTAAGAGACATAAGCCTTGGATCATTGACCACTGTAAGTTACATCTGGGTACATCTGAGAGCAGAGAACATTACTACTTTGCTCTCCTATTTTTATTTAGACCCTGGAGGAATGAATCTGAATTAAAAGGTGACTGTGATACATTCGAGGAAGAATTCACTCACAGTTATGAGTCATTAAAAAGTGAATACTCTGACACATATATTCAGAGGCTAGACACTGAGAAGGAGCAACATGAGAAGGTACAGAAACTACTTGAAGAGAACACTCCTGTTGGTTCACAGGAGAATCTTGATCCAGAAGGACAAGGTATCCTTTGAGAACCTCTGCCTCTGAATGCCCCAGAAGTACTCATGTTGGAAGTGGAGAGTGCTATGGAACATGGCACACACTGCAGTGTTGACCCAGCTGAGTTGAGAGAGAGACTCAACGAACAGCAATGGGTGGTTCACTCTGAGGTCACTGATGCTATCTGGCATGGATTACAGTGTAAACTCAAGAAATATGACTGTGTAAAATACAAGCCACTGCTGATGTTTGTTAGTGGCTCAGCCGGGACAAGGAAGAGTTTCCTTATAGAGGCCATAACAGCAGAAATACGGAACCTGACAGGGTCATCAATGTCTGTTGCTGTTAGTGCTCCCACTGGACTGGCTAAATACAACATTGGTGGAATTTTGTTACACCGTTTCTTCATGTTGCCAGTGGAGCATGGCAAAGCAGAAGAGTATCGCAAATTGTCATTTGAGGTTGCATCTCAGCTTCGTCTATGTTCACTAAGATGAAGTTACTCATCATTGGTGAGATTAGTATGGTCTCCAATTTGATGTTTGCCTGTATACACCTACATCTACAGGAGATCTTGGGGACTGACTATGGAGATGCATTTGATAGTAAAAGCATTATTATATTTGGAGACCTCTTACAGCTTGCACCAGTTAATGCGGAACATGTCTTTGCAGCTCTGACTGTCAAGCAAGCTAAGAATACACTAGGCTGCATTGGAGGTTTTAACCTGTGGGAGTTATTTACTTTTGTCAAGCTCTATCAGAACATGCAGCAAAGTGGTGATCTGGCTTACAAGGCACGGTTGGATCAGGCTCGTACAGGTTCTCTGCCACCAGAACATCTTTCAATGTTACATGGTCGAAGAATTCAAATGGATACTACATCCATAGAAACAGCATGTGATGTTTTCAGTGATGTGTACTCCAGCAGCACACGCATTGTGTGTCTTATGCCGTGACTGAAGAAATGTGCAGAGTTCAACAGTGTCATGTTGCAGAGAGAGAATCAAGAGATTTTCACTCTGCACGCTGTTGATACAGTTGATGGTGTAATTCTAAGTCAAAAAATGGTAGCAAAGATGACTGAGTGACTCTCTGAACAGAAGTCAGTTGTTTCACGCACAGCTGGACTGGAAGCTGTTCTTACAGTTTGTAAGAATGCACATGTCATACTGCACCGCAGTCTTGATGTGGAGCATGGCATGGTGAACGGTGCCATGGGTAATATCATTGACTTCATTTACAATGTTGAGAAAATGTTTATTGAGACACTTCTTGTCCACTTTGACAACATGGAACTTCCTGTACAGTTTGATTAGACCTGTGTTAAATTCCAGGTATTTAAGGATATCTATGTTATCAGGAAACAGTTTCCCAATATGTGTTGCATATGCTGTCTCAATTCACAAGTCTCAGGGCTTGAGTTTGGATTCAGCAATAGTGGACATAGGGACAGACATTTTCAAAGATTACATGAGCTATGTCGCACTTTCACGTGTACATAGTCTTTCTGGGTTGCACATGATAACACTCGCACCTCAGAAGATATGTGCTGACAAGTGATGTTTGGTTGAGTACAACAGATTACGTACTCTATATCAACCACAGATGTCTTTAATACCACTACCTATGTGTGTAGTTGTCTAACATCCCACAATCACAGCTACATCTGGAAACAAAAGAAAATGAGCTTCTACAACTCATTCAACTGTGCAGAGTAGTATGAAGGTCAGAATGTCAAATACAGATGCAGAACTGGCTGTTGGTCAGAAGTCAGTTGGTATGGCTGTTGTCCCCGTGTTTGATAACAGTACTAGAGTAAACTGCTATGCTAATTCAGCAGTGCAAGTGTTTCTATGCATGCCACACTTTATGCAGACAATATCTGCTTCACAAGACACTCCCTTATCGAAGGCATTGAAGCAGGTTGTCAATGTGGCTTCTGATCAAGCTAACAACGTACAGTCACTTTCACCTCTGCGGCAGGTGTTGTGGACATATGACGGACGCAGTACATTTGCTGTTAACATGCAGCAGGATGCTAGCCAGTTCATGATGACAATCATAAACAGCTTGGATGAAGAGGGGGATTCCAATGCATCAGTATTTCACTGTGTCATATGTGACCAAATATGTATGTGTGTTATGTGGTCATTCAGTGCAAGAAACCACAGAAGACATGCTTTGGGTTTCTCTATTTGTGCCTCAGGTTAAAAGTGTCAAGTTCCAGCAGCTGTTTACAAATGCAGAAAGTGGTCACTTGTGTGTGAGGTGTGGAGGTACATGTGTACTCAGTCCATACGCTTGAGGACTTCATCTCAATATCTTATGCTTGTATTGCATAGATTTGACTCTAATGGGCTCAGAGTTGACACACCTATCACTGATTTCACAGCTGGTAGAACTGTATTTAACCAAGCAGTGTTTGACACTCATGCTGTGATCTTCCACTATGGGCAGTCTGTACATTCTGGATATTACACTTCTTTGATGAGGTACAGAACTGTCTGGGTTGATTGCAGCGACTCAACAAGCTCTTTCAAACTGAGACTACCACGACACTTAAAAAATGCATATGTTCTGATATTGAAGAATTATGATAATCTTCATGTGTCAGAGGAGTAGTCACACAACATGTGACATACTTTACTGTCCATCTTGGTACAGAGTGACTTGTGTAACATTGCCATACTTTATCTACAGATACACATTTATTAACATATTGGCAAGATATCTCATGGTTGAATAGAATATGCTTACTCAATGTCATGTATAAGATTGTTGTGTAGATCAGTGACACAGTGGAGATAGTTGCAGTGGTCTTCCATCAGCGCCAGCTGTCTTCACAGTCACTAGAAAAAACATGCTTAAATGTGTAAGAAAGACTTTTTTTATGTCAAAAGAGAAATTACTATCTAGTTGCCCTCTTCTAACATTGTCTTTTTCTTATGAATATGTTGTATGCAGACAAAACAAGTACTACTTGGCACACTTGCCAAGTCTGTGCCTCTACTAAGGCACAATACTTGTCCATGTGCATTAATATAACAGTGTTAAATATCTGTTTGTTAGCAATATTCTTTATCTTAACATTATTAGGATCTTTTATAACTAAAATATATCCCGGTGTTTGTTCCAGTTCTGTCTCAGCAATATTGAGTTCTGCTTTTTTACGTGGTCGTATGACCTGTACTTAAGAGTACAGTACTCAAAAAATTGACTTCACTCAGTACATGTTGAGTAACATCAGATGTGACCTGTGTTCCTTTTTTTTAATCCGCTTGTGTCTTTACTGAATACCACCATTTTGTGTCACAACAGTGTATTACTATTCTAGTTTTGTTCTCATATATCTGTATTGTATTTATGTATATATAATAGTTAACACATCACTTAGTAATAGTTTGTCACTGTGACATTTACAGTAGTGTTACTTGCCATATTAATTGCTGTATTGCACAAATAACTAATATGGCTGTTTAGAAGTATTACATTTATAAGCCTTTTATGTTATCTGAATATAGTTATTAGCATAACATAGATGTGTAGTTGCAGATATATAGTATATTGTAATTCCATATAGCCATAATAGATATTAAAGTAAAAGTGTTGTAATATATATTCTTAATTGTGTACAGGTAACATTTTCTGATTACAATATAATTACATGTTGTATTTATAGCATTCTGTTAACTATTTCTTTCATGTGAGTAGATAACGTAACAGATCTAGGTGATTTACTAGTTCATAAGTAATTTGTTATTGATTTGCTATTTTTTACTAATGTATGTAGTCAATGTTACTATATGCTATTTGATTTAGTTGTGTGGTAAGTTAATTAAATGTATGTTTATTATAGTTAACAATTGTACATCAGACACTTTCACTGAGAAAACCAAGTTTTTGTGTTCCTGATAATATTTTTTGATCGCCTCTATTGAGGGGTCAGGTGGGAATTTTCCAAATGCAGTAACATAGTGATATATCTTAACATATATATATATATATATATATATATATATATGTATGTGTGTGTGTATACATATGCTTATGTGTACACGTTAAATATATACCAATTAAATGTTTAACACTAAGTTTGAGATGAATATTTTTCTTGACAGGATTATCTGTATTTGCTGCTATTACTTTAATGGTTGCATCTGTTTTTTTTGCCCACCCCAGGAACACACACTGTCAGTCACACAATGACAACAATATCATAACTGTTTGATATGCGTAAGTAGTGTGCGGAGAGTACTATGCTACATGTGTTTATGTATTATGTGGTACCAGCACATGCTACCCATTGACTATCTTTGAGACTGTTTAACATTTATTTCAAACATTGGTGAAAACATTTTAATGTTTGCTTAGTGAGACTTGATTTTGTGCACCAATTTGGATTTTTAATTTGGCCTTTTTTTCAACTTTTAATTGGGCAATAAATATTTTTTAAGCCTTATCTACCTGTGTTGTGTCTTTCATTAATCATAAAGTGATAGTCATAATATGTATGCTGCTGTTGGTGTATTGATGGATCTACACATAGTGTGCCATGCTCAGCAGACCAAGATAATGGACTTTGTACTATTCACCAGCTATAGATCAATATGGTAAACAGATTCTTCTCCTGTTCCATACATTGAGCATAGTATTTTCACATCAAAGGTTCAGAACATGAGCTATTGCTGTATAAATACTATAGGAGAACTACATATTCAGACAGTGGTATCTATATCTTGGTGAGTCTGTGTGTGAAGATGGAGCCACAGTCTAAACAACATATTTCAATTAATATGAAATAATTATTTATCAAAAAGACAGGAAATTCATGGCAAAAAAACTATGTTTAATGTATCAGTTAGGGTTATTCCACAGTGACAAAAGTAAGGAAATTTGGTGTTAGGGTTGAAAACCCTAACTCCTCATTCAACCTCCCCAGAACCACACACACACACACACACACACACACATGCAAGTAGGGGGAGGACCAAGGCAACACGACCAATCACAGACAACCAGCAGCAGGTGACAGAAACAAAATACAACTGTCTAAACGTACTACAAGAAATCCCCATCCACCTGACCAGGAACTGCATGCTCAGTGGAGATCCACAGCAAAACTGAGGCCATGTACACTAAACGTACACATCCCTGATTGCAGGTGCACACAACGTACCACACTTAGGAGTTGCATGGCCTTACCTAGCGATGCCCCACACCCCACCACACTTGGTACTGCACCCCGGCTATGGAGCCACAGCAAAACTAAGTAGTTGGACAGGTATGGTATGTGTGGTTGATTTTAGGTATACACAACCTCCCACTGTTAGGCAATGGAGGACCTTTGTGAGGCAATGCCCCACCCACTGAGACCAGGTACTGCATACTTACTGGAGAACCCCAGTTAAAATGAACCCATGAACATCAACACTGTAACGCCATGGTTGCAGCCTTGCAAAGGTTAGTACAATAATGAGTCACACAGCCTGTGGGAGAGAATGACCCCTTCCCTCCTACAACACTTGGTCCATTGTGACTTCAAAGCTATAGTAAAATAAAGTCTGTTTATATCTACGGTACACCTATCTGATTGCTGATATAGTCTAATTAGCACAGTTATCACTTGTATGACATCAGCCACATAATGGCCTGCCAAACCCAAAGACCAGGTACTACAACCTGAGTGGAGACCGACTGCAAAAAACTGAGAATGTGGAGATAAATGGTGCGCCTCACTCATTGCAAGGATACTCAACTTACCACAGTTTGGATTTGTGTGGTGTCAGACAGGCAATGTCATTGTCCTGACCAGGTACTACATCCTCAGTAGAGAGCTACAGCAAAACTGAGCCTATGGACATCCATGATACACATCCATCATTGTAGGTACACTCAGATTAGCACATTTAGAAGTTGCTTGGCCTCAGCCAGGTAATTCCACTCCCTGACAGACAGACCAGTTACTGCATTCTGAGTATACAAACATGGTGAAACTAAGTCCATGGACATCAACACTACATCTACATCACTGAAACTGTATATCTGTTAGTGCCATTAGGAGTTGCACAGCCTTGTACAGGCAATAGCCCCCCCATACCTCCAGATCAGGTTGTGTATCTCAAGTGGACAGATGCAGTAAACCTACTACTACGCACATCACATACTTAAATGCAACAGTTCTTGTATCTTGCTGATGGATGTGTCTTTTATTACATTTACACAGTTGTATTTATTTCTGTTTACTCATAAGTGTACAAACCTTTGTACAGCTGCAATCAGAGAGTTGCATTGTTGCTGTCCAGTCAGGGTGCAGTACCAGGTGTGGTGGGGTGTGGAGCATTGCTGGGTAAGGCCATGCAACTCCTAAGTGTGGTACATTGTGTGCACCTGCAATCAGGGATGTGTACATTTGGTGTACATGGCCTCAGTTTTGCTGTGGATCTCCACTGAGCTAGCAGTACCTGGTCAGGTGGGTGGGGATATCTTGTAGTACATTTAGATAGTTGTATTTTATTTCTGTCACCTGCTGCTGGTTGTCTGTGATTGGTCATGTTGGCTTGGTCCTACCCCCTACTTTCATATGTGTGTGTGTGTGTGTGTGTGTGTGTGTGCGGTGCTGGGGGGGTGAATGCGGAGTTAGGGCTTTCAACCCCTAACACTGAATTTCTCCCTTTGTCGCTGTGGAACAACCCTAACTGATGCATTAAACAGAGTATTTTTTGCCATGAATATATATATATATATATATATATATATATATATATATATATATATATATCTTATATATATCCTTATCTGCCATCAAATTTATGTTTCTATAGTGGGGGTAGGAGGAAGTAAGCTGTTTATTAAATAGAATCTGCAGCTTATCCATCAGGTTGGGAAATGGGCAGACTAGGTGGGCCAAGCGGTCCTTATCTGCCGTCAAATTCTATGTTTCTTCAATATATATATATATATATACACACACACACATATATGTAAATGAATGACAAGTTAAACACAAAAACAGATGTTTCTTAACAAATGTGGTGATATACATAATAGTTTTTGTTTAATACTTGAAAAAAATTTAAGTGGAGAGTGTACCTAAGGTGCTTCTTGTTTTTAAATCTTTGCACTCTGTATTATTATGCAATATATTTACTTGGTGATAATGTCTTTTTAAATAGTGATTTCCACTTAAAGCACTTTAAAACTACCATCCTGTTGCGCTCCTCCCGACCCTCAGTAAACTCCTGCAGAAGCCTATCTATTGCCAGGTGTTTAATTTCATTGCCAACTGTAACCTGCAATCTCCTGCTCAGCGTGGCTTTAGGCCAAACCACAGTACCATGACATCCCTAGTGCAGTTCACTGGTGACAGTATTTCTGCTATGGACCAAGATCAGCTTACTGGGGCTGTTTTTATTGACATGTCAAAGGCGTTTGACTTGATTAACCACAACCTGCTCCTGCATCAACTAGGCTGTATTGGCACCTCCCAATCCACACTTGCCTGGTATGCCAGCTATCTGTGGAGCCAATCCCAGTCTGTTTGCTGTCATAAAGTTCCCTTTGCCCCTGCCCTGCTTCTTTCGGGCATCCCACAATGTTCCATACTTGTGCCGCTGTTCTTTTCTTTGTATGTCAATAACCTACCTACGGTGCCCTCCCACAGTCTCTCCTTACTCTATGCCAATGACTTGGTTCTCTATGTCTCCTCTAGCTCTATTCAAGAAATTAACTCCCACCTCTCCTCTGATCTTCATCATATCCAAACTTGGCTTATGTCCAAATGCCTGGTGCTAAATGCTGCCAAGACCCAGGCTATGCTCTTTGGGTCACAAAGGAAATCTCTCACTTCAACTCTGTCTCTCTAGGTTTCTTGTCTTGATGGCTCCCTTGTGGAAGTATCTCAGTCCTTCAAATACCTAGGGGTCACACTGGATCCATCTCTTAACTTCTCTCTGCATGTCAAAGCTGTCTGCAAATTAGTCAATGCTAAAACTGAACTGGCTTACCAAGTCCGTCAGTTTCTGACCCCTGCCTCCAGGATCTCTGTCACCTAAGGCCTTCTCCTCCCTGGACTCTGCTGCACTCTGTCTGTCTTCTCTATGGCACAGTCAAGCATCTTGCAAACGTGGGACATTGGCTACAACAATGTCCATAGATTTGCACTATCTGCTCCTCGTCTTAAGCACCACTGTACTCTCTACTCTGACCTCCACTGGTTGTCTCCTTCCTTGCATCGGGCTTATACATTATGTTGTCTGACTGACAACATTATTTATTCTTCTTTCTTCTCCACACTTGCTACTATGCTCACCCCCATAGACTGCCCTCATTCCCTCTGTTTCATGTCTTTAGCTCTGTTATCTGTCCCAAAATGCTCTACCAGGATGGGTGAACTTACCTTCTCCTTCTATGCCCCCAAATTTTGGAACTCTCTCCCACATGATGTTAAGCACTCCAAATCCCACCCCACTTTCAATAAAGGCCTCTCCAATTACCTCACCTCCCTTGACATTTGCAAATGTCCCTAGCTTCATGAGTCATGGAAATCTGCCATTGTTCTGCATTTAAATTTCCCTGTGGCCTCTTGATTCCTCCCATCCCCACTCTTCCTCAGCTGCAGCTATGTACTTTGCTCCCTGTCTCTGCCTGGGAATTGTCTCCTTGCTGACTTACCAACAGCACTGTCATGTTTTGTACATTATTAACAGTAAATTGTACCTTTTTTGTCTGTTTTGTTCCTAGTATATTGTGTGATATGTACCTCCTCTATGTACTATGTAACTTGCACCTTTGTATAACTGTTTGGAATCTCCTATTGTACAACACTGTATATGTATTTGTTTTTACCTGTTCCTTGATTTGTAGTCTCCCGGGTCATGCCTGAAAATAGGCAGTTCTGTCTAGTTCACTTACCCAGTTACCAAAAGCAAATAAATAAATAAATAAGTGACATGTGATGCACTTTAACGATATTATATAAACAAAGCAAACACCAGAGGGCACCATCTTTGACAAAGACCTTTTGGTTGAAATGATAAAGGTTTTCTTGTTGTTGGTGATCTCTAGGAATGGCATTTTTATGCACAAATTGTAGCAATAAATATTTATACGGTTGAATAACCTTGACTTTGTCTTCAATTTTTAAGGGTAAGGAGTAAGGTGTGCTGTGATTTTCTTGTACAGTCTAAGTTTGTCACAGAGCACCCACCATGGTGTGGTACATTTTTGATTTCATTCAGAAATCCCTAATAATCAGCTCTGAATAAGTAAATACAGTTACCGTGCTGGCCACAGAAGACAGATTCAAACACCGCATTGACATTTTCCCAGTTGGAGCGCTGAAGCCACGGGAGGCTCGTGATCATCCCCTTCAACAATCCACATTCAGCTACTGACATATTTTAGCTGTCTGCCAAATGTTGAACAGGGGAAACTCTTTTTTCAATCAGCTCTGCATTAGTAAAGACTGTTATCATGCTGGCCACTGAAGACAGATCAAACACCTTAGTGACAGTTTCTCGGTCAGAGTGCTGAAGCCACAGGAGGCTTGTGCTCATCCCCACTGATCCCCATTCAGCTACTAAGATATATTAACTCTGCCAAATACTGTACTGGGGAAATTCTTACTTTACTAAAATCAAGGGATACAACTTACAGAAATCATGGCTGGAAACTGGAGCCGTGATAGTGGGCATGCGCCAATGCATATGCATATGTGCATGCCCAGTATCACCGCTCGACTTTTCATCCATGATTTCCATAGGTTGTAGCCCTTATTTTTAATAAAGAAAGAGTTCCCCTTGGTCAGCATTGCTTAGAACCTTAAAATATGTGATTACCTGAATGGGGATCATGGGAGATGAGGACAAGGCTCCTGGAGCTTTAGGGAGTCACACTTTAGTGGGAAGTAAATATGGTGGCATTTTTGGTTTGAATTTCAGGGGGTTGGATTGATTTTTTGGCACATGTGGCTGACTGGGTCTTTATCCATGTGTTATGCTGTAATTTACTAACAGATTAAAGAGCTAGTTAGCTAATCACATTTCTAGATTTAAAAGTGCCATTGTATAATATGTAATTTGTATCACACATGATAAGCTCTTCGATTTCAAACGTCTCACGTGAAATGGGGTGTGCAGAAACATCATCTATTTTCCACATGGATCAGACATTACATCTCCTGCAACAACAAAAACCTGGTTTGGGGGCCAGGTCACATTTTTGCCATGTATACTAGCAGCAAAGTAATTCATCTTTTAACTTTGGTCCCCTTCTGAAACTTATTCCATGTTTACTACCCATGCTATCTGCCAAGTTTTCATTGCTAGTGGCCAATACTGGGGAACTAAGGCACCTATCTTCCAAAAACATTATTATATGCAGTTGACAGGTTGACAAGATGTTCCTTCAAATTCTTCTCAATTTTGTCAAACAAGTGGTTTCTATCCAAACCTAATACTTTTTCTAAGACCTCTTTCAGTAGATTCTTGTCATTGCCCCTTCCCCAAACCTTTTAAAAAGTTCCTTAGACTGAGATTTGAAGTCTGCTGAATCACTGTAGTATTTTGTCCAGTCCTAAGTAACAACCCTTATGGTATGGAGTTCTTTAGAGATAATGGATAGGCTCTGCTTGAATGTAGTGAGGAGTCTGTGGCTGTTAGTTTATGGCATCCTTTGGTGAACACAAACTGACCTCTAATCTCAGTTATTATGATGTCCAGAAAGTCTGTTTTCCAGTTCTGTCCTTGCTGTGAGCTGTCAGTTTTTGTCATTCTGGTTAAGCCAGTGTAGACGTTTCTCTGCTTCCTCTTGCCCCATGAAGATAACATCATCTAAAAGACAAAGAATAGCAGTGCAGAAGCACTGAGGCAAGGATTACCACAAAGGGCATTGACAGTAAAGCCAGGCTTCAAAGAAATACAAAATCACCCACACCCACATAATGCAAAGCATCGTGGGATGTATATGCAAAAAAAAAAGCTACAAGACAAAGAACCTCAGTGCAAAAGTACTGAGACAAGGGTTATCCCAAAGGCCATTGGCAGTAAAGCCAAGTTTCAAATAAATACAAAATTACACATATACTTCACATGGTGCTTTGCATTATGGGGGTATGTGTGATTTTGTATTTCTTTGAAACTTGACAATACTACCAATGCCCTTTGGGGTAACCCTTGCCTCAGTGAGCTTGTTTTTTGTTTTTTTCTAGCTCACCATGACCCAAATCTGTAAGACCAACTTATGGGTCTGGTTCATTTCCCCGGGGTGTGATATAGATGAGGCACACTGACGAGTCCTGAGAAGGACAAAGCACGTGTCTGTGTCTTCCATTTGTACCCTTTGAAGATTGTTTAAGAGGCCCTCTGGCACCATGCATTCTTGCTTAAAGCTGAACCAGTCTAAAATGTCATGGTGATTTGCATATACAACACATGAGGCTTTGCATGATGGGGTTATGTATGATTTTGTAACTTTGTTTATATATCTATACCAGATAAATATGGTCTCCTGTTCCCACAGACCCAGGAACAAAATGACATATGGCAGGATTAAATCCTGGTACCAGATACTTGTGTGGAGGGACTCTATAGCTATGGAATGCAATAGATAACCTTTATGCCAATTAAATTCTCTTAATTTACTCAATACAGTGCTTGTATTACTCACATAGGCTTTTAATGTTATTAGCCCTGCTTCAAAAAGAAATCAACAAACTGAGGAAGCTTATCACTAACCAAACATATCCCAGAGACTATTGGACATCCAAGGTTTTTGTTAGATAGTTCACAACTTTGTGTAGAGCATACAGCACAGTCTTTACAGGACTGGAGGTCCAAAGACACTCAAATCCATTCTCAGTAAAGTTTAGTTGAGCAAGGGACTTTCTTTTGTGCCAACCCCCAGGGTGAATTCTTTTTTTTTTTTAATCCTAATAGATCTATTTCAGTGCTTCAGGAAAAGTTGTTTGAGATTTTTTCTTTACAGAAAAAAATAAATGGAGCACATAAATGAGACAAAATAGTGATGGGATTGTGAGACCTGATAAGATCCAACACGATCATTCATGAGACAAGAAGCCAAGCAGTGAGACACCCTTAGAGGAAAAGGAATTGGCAAATTCCCCAGCTAAGCAGTGGGATACACAATACAAATGGAACCTGGAAACTTTAGAGACTTTGAATAATGACATTTTTCACAACATGTGATTGAGGAAGTATTGTGTGTTGAAACTTGTGAAAATGGGAGGATAATGTGGGAAATTATAAAAGCTGCATATTAACTGCCGTTAGTATATAAGATTTAATTAAGAATACTTTCAAGCCACTGTCAATGTTTTTGCCCCAGGTCAATGAACATTAAGATTTCTGAAAAAGTAATCATGCATGAATCACAGATGTTGTTAGATACATATAATAAAGAAAAATCACACAAGAATCTAAATGTGAAAGAGTGTAAGTGGTGAAGAAATTTGAACAAATGTTGGGGACTGATATTAAATCCACAGGCAAAGATGGAAATACAGTGATCATGCAGGAAACTGTTTATGTGAAGTCTACTGGGATTTGAAAATCATTCACCCTATGGACTGGCATAAAAGAAAGTCCCTTTTCCAACACAGCCTTAGTGATAAAGAATCTAAGTTTATTTGTACCCCCACCCCCATTATGCCTGTATTGTATGCTCTCCCCAAAGTTACTAAAGATCTTACGAAACCACCCTGACATCCGGTAGTCTCCAGGGTAGGGTCAGTCAGTAAGAGGCATTCTCAGTTTGTTGTTTCTTTTTGAGGTAGAAAGTAATTAAATTCAATGTCTATGTGAGGAACACAAGTGATTTATTGAGCAAATTTAGAGAATTTAAAAGGCACAAAGAATATATATGGCTTTTCAAAAATGTAGAATCCCTCTACACAAGTATCCACCACCGGGGCAGAATCTCAGCTGCACAATATTTTATGCCTAGAAGTACTATGCATTGCCCAAAAATACTTATTATAGAAACTGCTGAATTCATCCTTAAGTTCAACTGGTTTGAAATGGGGGGGGGGGGTGACTGCTTGTACATTCCTGTGGAACACTGATGGAAACCTCACGGCCCTGTTGTATGCCAATTTGTATCTGGTTTTGTGGGAGCAGGAGACCATATTTTCAGAGGAATTCTCATTTACAGATGGTGTCATCATCTAGCATAGATATACAGTATAGCGGACATCATCTGCTTATGGCAATGGGAAAGAGGGGAAGCCGAAATATTTCTGCACTGGCATAAACAGAATGACAAAAACGTAAAGTTTACAGCAAGAATAGAATTGGAAAAAAAATAGACTTTCTGGACATAATACTAATTGGGATTAGTAGTCAGTTTACAGTATGTGCACCAAAGGGTACCATAACCCAACAGTCACAAACTCCTTGGTACATTCAGACAATGTACATCAAGTAGTTTTAAGGAAATCCATACCACATGGTCAGTTCCTTAGGATTCTAAGAAACTGCAGTGACTCAGTAGACTTTGAATTTCAGTCTAAAGAACTTTAAGAAATATTTTTGGAAAAGGGCTATAACAAGAATCTGTGAAGGAAAGTCTTAAACAAAGTAAAGGGTTTGGATTGAAACAGTCTGTTTAAGAAAAGGAGAAGAATTTTAAGGAACCTCCATTCACCTTGCCAATTTAGTACAATAAAGTTTCAGGACAGATAGGTACCTTAGTTCACCAGTATTGGCCACTACTAATGAGTGATGTAAACCTGGCATATAGTGTGGATAGTAAACCTAGAGTCATTTTCAGAAGAGTACCAAACTTAGAAGATAAATTAGTTCCCAGCCAGTATAAAAGAAAGAAAACAGTAAAACAGTGAAAAGGGTTTCATGATTCCCCCTTAACCAGGTTTCCTCTGTTGCAGGAAATGTAGAGGAAGTGGCAATAGTAGTGATGTAGAAAAGGTGGCATTTAAGAGGTATAAGGAAATGCAGAGGGAGAAAGACAAAGAGGTGTACCTGGTAAAACAGAGAAAAGCAGGTAAAGCAGTGAGGGAAGCAAAGGCACAAATATTGGAAAGGAGGTTTAACATCTATCTAGCTAATAGAACTCAGATTGTAAAATTTAACTTTGCCTTGTCTGATCAGGCACCCATTAACCTTGGTGTTCCTCAGGGATCCATATTAGGCCTGCTTCTCTTTTCTATCTTTATTAATAGGATCTCTACCAGTATCCCCAACTGCTCTTCTATCCTATATGCAGATGACCTTGTTCTGTACTTCAGCTCTAAGACTATACTCCATATCAACCTAACTGTCCATTCAATGCTGGCTCCTTCATCACAAGCTAATACTTAGTGTTGCTAAAACTCAATCGATGCTTTTTGGCAATATTGTCAAATTAAAAACTACTCTGTCCTTGTTTAAAATATCTGGTCTTGAATCAGTATGCTCCTTCAAATACCTCGGAGTTCTCCTTGATAAAAATCTTAATTTTGATGAGCACATCATGGCCACCTGTAAATCTGTCAATACTAAAATAGGTGTTATCTTTAAAACCAGCCATGTCCTCAAGCAATCTGCCAGACTTGCCATCACCTGTGGCATCTTGCTTCCAGCACTCTCCTATGGAGCTGTGACCTACCTCAATGCATCCAGAGCCCTCCTTAGGAAATGGGACACTACCTACAATAGTATCTGCAGATATGCCTCAGCCTCCCCTTGACTTAAATACCACTGTCAGCTCTGAGAAGAACTAAATTGGTTACCCCCCCTTCCCTTCGTTACCTAGCTCTAGGCTCCCTGACAGACAATATCATTACAGCAGGTATCCCTGTCTCTCTTGCCTCACTGTTATCCCCTCAGCCCTCCTCCCATGGTCTGTGATAGGTTAATAAATCTCTGCTGCATGCTCCCAGATGCAAAGCTTCTAAAGGTGCTTCTGCCTTTTCTCACTCAGTGACTAAGCTCTGGAACTCCCTGCCTCTAAATGTTCACCTGTCTCCTAGTCTTGCCCATTTCAAAAACAAGTATTGTTCCTACCAGTTTAGTCAGGCCCCATGTTCCTCTTTTAACCCACCTTGATTCTCACTTTACTCCTTATGCCTTACTAGCCCTCTATGCTACTTATTACCTCCCCTAATCTTTCCTCCTAGCTACCTTGTCCATCATAGCACTTTGTCTCATTGCTATAGCTAACTTGACACTTTACCCTGCTCATTGTTCTATTTCCTGTTATGTAAACTCTGCTAATGTTTTTCTTGACCTTGACTTGTTTGTATCTATATACCCATGTTTCCATGATATCTACCCCTACTTACTGTATTATTGATTTACTGTATACCCTGTATCCTGTAACCAATGTATTCCTTGTTATCCTTGTGACCTCTGTAACCTCTCAGGTCAAGCTGAAAATAGTCTTTTTTGGCTATATCACCTACCCAGTAAATACAAACTAAATAAATAAAATGAATAGCCAAAGGGGCATTAATCTGGGATAAGACTTTCTTCAGGTGCATAAGTAAGAAAAGGAAACCAAGGTGAGAGATAGTGAGGATAAGGATGGTGGCAGAGGAGATTGTGCAGAAAACAACCAATAAAAATGAAACAGCCTAAACAGATACTGCTCATCAGTATTCACAGTGGAGGGATGGTGGGAATGGACCACCAGTAGTGAGCAGGAACAAAGAGGGAAGGGAGGCAGACTCAAGTCCATTTTGAAAGGATTCCTAAAGGGACTTGCAGCCCTGAAAGTGGATACGGCTATACAAGTGAATAGAATACACCCAAGGGCAATAGAAGAAGCCAGGAAAGTGCTGGCTGCGATACCAATGGCCTTATTCAACAGCTCATTGGAATTAGGTGTGGTTCAAGAGGACAGGGGAAGAGCAGCAACAGGGAAAAGGCTAGTAACTTTAGATAGATGAGTCTCACCTCAATGGAGAGGAAATTAATGAAAACATTGATAAAGAAAGTTGGGTAGAGTGTCTTGAATCTAACTGGGCTGCAAGATCAAAGGCAGCATGGAATCATGGTGGGGGTGGGACATGCCAGACAAATCTGTTCATTGACTGAGTGACCAGGGAAATAGATTGGTAAGGGTAGTGGATGTGGCCTATCTTGACTTTAACAAGGCCTTGACACTGTGCCACACAGACTGATTAAGAAATTGAGCAGCCAGATGGCCTGCAAGTGCAGTGGTAGTGCTACTGCTGATGACGTCGATGACCCATGTTTGGGATCAAGCCCGACTCATTGGAGGGCCAGCTGGGGGAGGTGAGTTGAGCATCCCAGAGGATGCTCTTCACTTTGGGGAGGGAGATTCACCACACTCTGCTGCACTACCACCATCTTGGTGACCACAAGAGGCAGTGCAAATGGTGACACTAACATGCTCTGATGTGCAATACATGCGCATGTATGCTTGCACATCGGGAGCTCTTTTTGGCATCCTACAGAGCCGTGAAGAAAAAAGGGAAAAAACACCAGCCACTGCTGGAGGACATCCACCCCTCACCAATTCTAGTTCATTAGACACCTCCTCATGTACTGGAAAAGCTGCTAATGTCACCCTATATAGCAGAACATGTTACAATTAAAGTTTTCTCATTGTTCAGTCCCATCTCCTTAGCTAAAACATCCCACACACAGAGACATATTGCATGAAGAATTCTCCAAAGTCTAACGTCAAACAAGAATACACTAATATGGGTCACAATGATGTAGACTATTGAGTATGTAAAAGGGGGGGGATAATCCCTTTTTTAAGATTCACTTGGAGGATCATTCCCATGGTGAGCATATCTCTGGCATCTGGAAAAGTACAAAACACAAAAATGTTACAAAAATGCATCGATTTCCACCCTGTAATGCTGGCCCAGTGGTGCTGAGGGTTGAGGTGCTGGATGCCACACCTCGCTTCACATCGGCAGCCCAGGACCGGGAACCATCAGGGTTCAGCAGGGGAGGAGAGGATCGTGCATCCTGAGGACTGCTCTCCTCTCCTGGGGAGTGTAAGGGGTGTGCACCCACCACTCTAATGACCCCAGTGAAGACTGGGGCTGCAGCAGTGGGGGCCATCATGACAGGGCTTGGGCATCAGTGGCCATCCTATGGCAAGTATGGGAGTGTGCTCACCGTGCATTGAATGTCATTATCTGTTAATGCCCTAGGGGAATTTATGAGATAGAAATCCCCTCAAGATGTACACAATGAAGCCTACGATGGTCGACCTCTCCTTCCAGCCATACAAAGCCTAGAGAAAGTCAGGGCAGGGATCAAAGAGTGATGTGATATCTCTCCCCAGTCTGCCTCCCAGCTGGGGGCCCCTCCTTGGGGGGTAAGCCATGGTCCTTCACGCTATGCTTCCGTGATGGAGGCTGGCTGGTGGGGGTGAGTTGAGTGCCTATGCACAAGGCAGAGTATGGGGCAAGCATGTCCTGGCCATCAAGAGAAGCAAAAATAGAGTTTAAAAAAAAATCAGCCTATCGTTAAGTCCAGCATAAACAGTAGCTAATGTTTTGAAAATCCAGTTCTGTCAGTGAGTTAATCCATGAAATGATGGGATGTCCTGGTCATGATTCTTGATTTTTATGCACCTTATTAAGCATATGTAAAGTGACATGGATAGAGTGATCAGTTGTCAAAAAAGAAAAGGTGTCATTATTAATAATTCCCTCATCCCATTCCAAGGCAAAAATATGGGACTTCAGAGGAGCTGACTTTGATAAGATGGCCAACAGAGTTAAGCTAGCCCTGACAAAAAGAAACACAGGTGAGGAGGTACAGGCAAAGTGGGCAAGCATTAAGGATACAATACTTGAAGCAACATCCCATTGTGTTAGACAGAAAAGGAAGTGCAAAAGAAGAAGGAAACCACTTTGGTTCTCAAATACAGTAGCAGAAAAGGTCAGAGCCAAAAGGCTGGCCTTCAGGAAATATAAGGAACACAGCGGATGAAGATAGGAGGCATACCAAACTGCCCTAAGGGAAGCAGGTAAGGCAGTAAGGCAGGCAAAGTCCCAAACTGAGGAAACACTAGCACAAACAGTAAAAGAAGGTGACAAGACTTTCTATAGATACATTAGTGAAAGGAGAAAGTCCAGAGGGGTATTGCTAAGTTTAATGGAGAAAAGGGAGCATGTGAGGAGGAGGACCTGTAAAGGCATCTATCCTAAATAGATACTTTTGCTCAGTATTTACTGAAGAGAGGTGTAGGCAGGGCACAGCTCCAGCATCATGGACACAGGGGAGGAGGTGAGCTTCTCCCTTCACAAAGAAAGGGTCCTACAAAGAGCTTGCTAGCTCAGGGTGGATAAGGCAATGGGACCTGATGCATACATCCCAGGGTACTTAAGGAGCTAAAGGAGGAACTAGCAGAGCCATTAGCAGAATTGTTTAGTGAGTCTCTGAGCACAGGAGAGGTCCCGAAGACTGGAGAGGGCTCATGTGATCCCGCTCCACAAGAGTGGTAGCAGGGAGGAGGCGGGAACTACAGACCAGTCAGTCTTACCTCAGTAGTGGGCAAGATTATGGAGGCACTCCTTAAGGAAAGGATAGTGCAACACCTGGAATCCATAGGGCACAGGATCCAAGACAGCATGGGTTTACAAAGGAAGGTCCTGTCAAACTAATCTCATAGATTTCTTTGACTGGGTAACCAGAGTGGTGGACCAAGGGGAGCAGTTGATGTCGCCTACCTTGACTTCAGCAAAGCTTTTGACACTGTTCCACATAGAAGATTGATAAATAAGCTAGGTAGGCTCGGGTGGGTCAGAAGTTGGTCAACTGGGTGGCAAACTGGTTGGCAGAAAACAGAGAGAGTGGTGGTAAATGGGTATACAGTCAGAAGAGATGCAAGTCACAAGTGGGGTACCTCAGGGATCAGTCCTGGGGCCAGTCCTATTCAACATCTTCATTAGTGACCTCGCAGATGGACTAGAGGGTAAGGCTTGTCTGTTTGCAGATGACACCAAGATCTGCAACAGAGTAGATGATCCAGATGGGGTGGGCAGAATGAGAAGAGATCTGGATAAACTAGCAAAATGGTCAGAAGACTGGCAACTGGGATTTAATGCAGAAGTGCAAAATCATGCACATAGGAAGAGAAACCCAAAGCCACTTATAGGCTGGGAGGGAGTTGCTAGCAGTCACAAGGAAGAAAGAGACTTGGGCATCATCATCACTGATGACCTAAAATCATCCAAGCAGACCTCTAAAGCAGTAGGTAAGGCTAGGGGGTGTTAGGGTGTATTAGTAGGGTATCACAAGTCGTAAGAGGAGGTAATAATCCCTCTGTACAAGACATTGGTTAGGCCCCATCTGAGTACTGTGCAGTATTGGAGGCCACACCTTCACAAGGACATTAACCAAATTGAGGCAGTCCAGAGAGGGCAACAAAATGGTGCAGGGACTGCATCCAGAAGACATATGAGGACAGATTAACCGAGCTCAATATGTATACCCTTGAGCAAAGGAGGAGAGAGGTGATATGATCGAGACATTTAAACACCTTAAGGGCATAAACAAGGTGAAAGAGTCTAACATGTTTAAATATAGAAAAATAGCAGGACAAGAGGACACAGCATGAGATTAGAGGGAGCCAGATTAAGGGGAATGTGAGGAAATTCCTTTTCACAGAAAGGGTGGTAGATGCATGGAATAGCTTACCACAAGAAGTGGTGGCTATGAATACGGTGCAGGGCTTCAAACAGGCATGGGATAGGCATAAGGGAGCAATACAAATGACTATGAATAGATAGGTCACTGACAGAGCAAAGGCCGATGGCACATTTATAAGGTAGAAAAAGAAATGGGCAGACTGGATGGGCCTTGCGGTCCTTATCTGCCGACAACTTCTATGTTTCTATGTTTCTATGTTTCTATGTTTCATCTAATACCCATTTAAGGTACCCGTTAATCTGCTTTTTATGTGGGCTCGCTCTTGCGTACGAGTCAACATATTGCAGTATTAGCAGATTTAGAGGTGGGGTCATTGTGGGAGAATGCAGGTCATGCATCAGTAGGTGCATCCCTCATTTCCCAATAAGGCAGCATGCAGGTGCCACACCAGCAAAATGGAATGCGGCCATCGGATCTAAGGAAAGGTCCACTGCAATGAGAAGCAAGCTTCTCATTGCAGCAGTACAATAACACGCCTCCTGATGTAAACATGGCAGCACTGACTGCTGCCGTCCAACTTCAGGGCTGCCTAATCCCCCGTCATGTGCCCCAACCCACTTCATTTGCCGATGGGGGAGCCCACTCCCCGTCAGCATAATGATCCCCCAAGTGTGTGCCGAGGGGGTGCCCAATCCCCCTTGGAATCATGCACTCCTCCCCAACTGTCTTTCTTTGCTAACAGGGAGCCCAATCCCCATCAGCTACAGTCCACCCTTCCCTGTTTATTTTGCCAAAGGGGGAGCCCACTCCCCATTGGTATAATTTCTGCCCCCATCTGTTGTGTGCCAAGGGGGTTGCCTAATCTCCCTTGGCTTTTGCCCCCACTTTTGTATGTGCCAATGGTGGTGCCCAATCCCCCGTCAGATACAGCCCACCCAAAAACAATCAGGTGGCACACTCGGAGCCCACCCCAGCATGCCAAATGTCCCTGAAAAAAAAAGTCCCACGAAGTTCACCCTTTTTTTTCACCTGTAAAACAGAAAATGGTCCATCGTGGTTTCCCTGCCCCCTTCCCCAACCTGCGCCCACCCTCTGTGCACCCTGCCTCCTCACACACCTCTCACCCCATACTTACCTCCGGAGTCCAGCACGACATTCTTTGGTAGACCGGGAACACGTCTGCACTCTTCAAAGCTGACCATGAACTGAAGAAATGCCAGTCAGCTGTATAATGGCATAAACAGGTTTTTTTCATCTTTGGAGTATATCTCGGGCATTTTAGGGAATTTTGACACCATATTTTCAACATGATGTTATTGAAATCCCTACTCATGAATTCTGTCACAGTCATGGTGTTATTTGGTCCCAGAGGGTGATTCTGCAGTTACTGCATGGAATCACCCTTTGGGACCAATTAATGAAACAACAGTGCCACTGTTCATGGGGGTTCTCAAGAAGCCTATGTTCCAAATTTGGTAGAAAAAATCCAAAACATAGCTGTTTTACAAGTGTGCATTGCGCAATTTCCACGCACACTTGTAACTTCTTTAATTTGTAATATTTTCACTCCAGATTTTCAAAATTGGCATTTTTCCACACCTCCTTATAAAAAGTATTGGTGTCCTTTTACATATCCTGGCCGAAATGTGTTTTCACACGTCCAGTGCAGAATAGCGTGGTTGCTGCGCAAAATCAGTTTTTGGGACAGTTTGAGGAAATGATGGTGACACTATTCATGAGCAGAGGTACTAAAATGCCCAAGTTGATAATTTGGTGACAAAAGTCTATAAAATGACTGTGTTACAAGCATGTGTTGTGCAGTTCCCACGCACCCTTGAAACTTCACAAATTTGCAATATTTTCATGCCAGATTTTCAACACTGGCATTTTTTCACACCTCCTTATGAAAAGTACAGCTGTCATTTTTCACATCCTGCCCAAAATGTGTTTTCACACCTGTGGCACACAATGGCGTAGTCATTGTGGGAAATCAACGTTTAGGACAAATTAACAAAATCACACAGCCAATGTTCATGAGGGGATGTCCCAAAATTCCTATATTGAAAATGTGGTTAAAAAAATCCCAAAAATAATTGGGCGACGGCCGTGTGTTGCTCAGTTTCTATGCATGCTCATGACTTCAGCAATTTTCCAGATTTTCACTCCAGATTTTCAATGTTGCCATTTTTTTACACCTCCTCATGAACAATATAGTTGTCATTTTTTACATACTGCCCAAAATGTGTTTTCAGACCTGTGTCACCAAATGGCATAGCCGCTGTGCATAACCACGTTTCAGCTAACAAACTGATAGTGATGCTCTTCATGAGGTGTGGTCACAAAAAGCCCACGTTGAAAATCTGGAATGAAAATACCAACACACGCCTACAGAGTTAGGGTTTCCAACTGTAATACCCCACCCTGTGCAGATGGACAGGCATCAGGGGTGTGACTTGGGATCATCGGCTGTAATGCTCCCTATTCCAGCCCCACCCCCACCCTGCAGCCAGTGACAGACATTGCAGTGTGCCTTGGAGTGTTTGTCTACAAAGTTCACCCCATTCTCCTATATTGCACCCTCCTCAGTGTATTTCCTTTTGAAATGGGGTAAGTATAATGCCCAAAGACCCCAAAGCACACCACAACATTTGTCAATGTCTACAGGGTAGGGTGAGGTAAAATGCCATGAGCATTCTAGCTGATGAACCAAAGGCACACCCCAATGCCTGTTGGTCTCTGCAGGGTGGAGGTGGTGTTGGCGTCACTTCAGTACTTCACTGCCATTCGTATTATGCGTCTTTAACTCCTGCACTACCAATGCCAGCGAGACAACATTCAGCATTGACAAATGCTTGTTAAAAGTTGGAGTAGGGTCATAAGATAAAGGTTTGTAAAGTTTCTTTTAGTTAATTGTGGTTTTACTTCCGCTACATATTTTTCAGTATCTTGTACTACTACACTCAATCCCTTATAATAGTAATATCTAAATTAGCTTGTAAATGTTTTAAAGCTTGAAATTCATCACCTGATATGTTAACATAAACATTATCCAGTTCTTGACTCACAAGTTCATTTAAATCCCATATACAAGCTTTAATGAAAACACTAACGGGGGGGTGAGAGGGGGAAATAAAAATTGATTTCGCTCTAAACTGGTGGTCAGAGAAATCCAATGGTGTTTATTTATTTATTTATTGAAATTGTTTCACCAGGAAAGGCACACTGAGAAAGAAGATGCTTATCTCCCTGTGTGACCTGGGGGGGGAGGGGGTACAGTGGGAGATAACAAGTAGGTTATCAAGACATTTACATTTAACAAGGCATACAGTAGGTTGAGGTTACAGTTCTGCAAGTTACAGCGGTAAACAGGGATACGGCACTTGTTACAGTTCAACTAGTAGCACAAGGAAAACATTGTTTACAGTTTAGTTATTGACAGCAGCATTCGTTGTAGTCTAGCTTGTAGTACATAGAATACATTGCTTACAGTTTAGCTTGTAGCACATAGAATTAGATAATGCTGAAGCAAAAAGACAGAGTATCAAGTACACTTTAGGACCGGACAAGTGAACACAAGCCAAGAAGTGCCATAGTTGGTTTAGATAAGCCAGCTTCCATAGAGTATGCTAGGTGCCGCTGGTCAAGCAGTCGGTCGGGGGGGGGGTCAGACTGGGGGGCACTTGTAAGTATCAAGTACAGGAGCAATTTACCATGAAGTAATTTGTAAGCACTGTAGATAGGGAATGAGTAGAGGAGGAGTGGTGAATTTGAGGATGGAGCTCATTCCAGAGTTGAGGGAAGTGATGTGAGAAGGCTGCTTGCCCGACAGTGGTCCTCCACCTTAGGATTAGTAGTTGACAGTAGTCAGGGGATCTGAGGGCATGAGTAGGGGTGGGAGCTGGGAAAAGTAATGAAGAGAGGTAGGACAGGAGGGTGTCAAGCCATTATTTTGAGACAAATTTAGCGCAGTGCTGCAGGCAGCAGTTTTTGAGGGATAGGAATGCAAGGGAATGGTACATGTCTCAGTGATGGGTGTGGGGGATGACATCAAAAGTGAAGCAACAGAAAGCAGAGAAAAGGGGTCCAGTCTGGATAAGGTAGATTTGGGAGCTGCACTGTAGACTATGTCATAGTAGTCGAAGGAGGGAAGGATCATCTTCTGCACTATTCATGCCTAGCAGTTAGGGGGAGGTTATAGCCATTCCTGTAGAGGGCACTGAGCTTGAGGCACAGTTTTTTCATGATTGCATTGATGTGGTTGGAGAAGGAAAGATGATGGTCAAGCCATACCCCTAGGTACTGGAAGGAAGTGGTGTCCTCCAGTATTATCCCATCAAGGGTGTGGAAGGAGGTGAGGGAGAGGAGCCTAGACAGATGTTACCGAGTACCAAAGGTCATGGTGACAGTTTTTTTAGTGTTGAGGGAGAGCTGGTGATAGCTGAACCATAGCTGAACTTTGTTGAAGTCAGCCTGGAGGTTGGTTGTTACCGCATCTGGGAAGGAACCAGAGGCAAATAGGACAGTATTGTCTGCATATATATCAGTAGATGTAGTTGAGCACACTAGAGGGAGGTTATTCAGAAAGATGGAGAACAGAATGCGACCAAGTACTGACCCTTGGGGGACGCTGATATTCATGGGGATGGGGGAGGAAGTGACATCTGCAATTCATATGAACAGACACACCAGTGGCAAAGTTATTGCAGAATTATCTAGCTGGGTGGAGTTCAATGCTCCTTGTTGTGGATCTCTCCTCATCTCCAAAAAGAACCACTTCAAATTCAGCAAATGTGCAAATTAATACAGGTCTATGATGGTATCAAAATGATTCAATGTGGGCATAAACTTGAGTCCCTGATTTAAAACCAACAGTTCATCTTCTGAGAGTTTAGAAGTTGACAAATTAATCGTATTCACATGGGATGTTAGTGGCAATTCCTCCCTCAATAACTCCCTGTGTTGTTCCAGCCCCCTTAATGTGACCTGTTGGCCCATTAGTTGAGGTGGGGGTCCTGGTTTCCTTCTACCCTTATGACCACTCCTTGTTTTCTTTACTGTTCTTGGAAAGTAATTTAGGGGATCCTGTGTGGATGTGGGGGTGGACTTTCTTTTGAGTATAGGGTATCCTCCAAAAAAGCAGAGCAGTCCCCCTCTGATACACTCTCCCCAGTGACTTGTTGATTTGAAGTACTTGTAGAGGGCTTTTGAATGAATTTTGTCTGATTACCTTATATTTTGAATTTGGTAAAATTACCCTCATCCCTAATGAGCTTTTTCTCCTTACATGCTCTGATTCTGATGTCAAGTTATTTTAATGTTCTCTTCAGCTTCTGCTTCTGCTTCAAAACCTCAAATTCTGCAAAATCAGACGACTGATAAAATATCGCTTCTTACTGTTTGACATCCTTGGTGACAATTTCTTGCTATTTAATTAAATCTTTAATAATTAGTTTAAACAAATGTAGTGAGAAGGAATGAATCGCCTCCTTCCAAGGATAAAAAAAAATCAGGACAATCTCTCCCAAAAGAGGCAAATTTTAGAATTCTGAGTCCATGGGGGACCCTCCCCACTTCCAAATACCTCTCTAAAGTAACTTCCTGCCAACCCAGACTTTTTAACTTAGATGCTGCTTGCTCATACAGTATTGTAAAAAAGCTTTCTTGGAGGCAGTATAGTGTAGTGATTAAGGGCAGTAAGCTGCAAATTTGGAGACCTGATTCTGAATCCCATCAGCCCACCACTTGCATACTGTGTGACCCTGAGCAAGTAAATTAACTTCCTTGTGCTCCAAGATCACACCTGGAAATGACCACCAGCTTAATGTGCCTTTCCTGGTTAAACAATTTCCCCTTTCATTTAATATTAGATGGCTGGGAACATCTGTACCTACAGCAGCTGTTTGTGGATTACTTCAATCCTGAATAAAAAATCCCGGTCCAATCAAATGACCATCTGTAATACTAAGATTCAAACTTGCTGCCCTTGTACCTCTTGTAGCTTCTGGGTTCATCGTCACTTTGAATTTCAGCATGTTAGGTGTTTCAGATATTCTCCAGTTGTCCCTATCATAGCTTAAAGGGAAGACCAGAAAACAGCATCCTTCCATAAAACAAAACATCTACACAGTAATAACGGTAGGGCAGTCAGCAATATGAACTACAAAGAAAACTGAAAACCAGCACCAGTCACTGGACATATATTGACTCCATCAAAGATGCATTAAAAGCAGAAACTTAATTAAATATGCAGTTTCAGACAGATGAAATACTTGGTATTTAGAAAGCACCAATCCGAATTTGAGATTTGCTGTGACATGTGACAGGAAAACCATTACACTTTTGGATATACAGACTACTAGGAATTGTAAGGAGGGTGTGGATATGGACGTATTTCATAAGCCAATTGATAGAAACACCCTACTACTAGCTAGCTCATGTCACCTGCGCCACACCATCAGAAGAATACAGTGTACATAACAACCAATTTTTGAGGGTATGGCACACTTGCCTACTTGTAAAGGAAGGGCACAAAAGTTGCAAAATAGATTAATGGAAATGGGGTATACATTTTCAGATGTAGAAAAAGCCTATACTAGGGCCAAGAGCACCAATAGGGATTCACTCATTACACCACAGTAAGGACAAAAAATCAGGGTGGGGTTAGATTGAACTTTGTTACAACTTTTAGTACTAAAGCAACACACTTGGAGAACATCACACATAAGCATTGGGGCATACTCCAAACAGAGCTCCAACAATCAGGCTATGTTACCCAACCACCTAGGATGGCATATCACAGGCCTGAAAATATTGGGGATACAATGATGCACAGTATGTAACCTCTGGAGAAAAAAGTACATGGTTTCCCCCACTTCCAGTAGATGCCAACCACTGTGGAAGTGTAAATACTGTGGGGTGTTGACACCTTGTTTATCTTTTACTAATCTTGGTACATGGGAAATGGTGTATACTAAAAAATGTATTAATCACCATACAACTTCAGCAGTATACCTTTTCACCTGTACATGTGGTGTGTTCTTTGTGGGACACACCAAAAGAAGGTTTAATGATAGAATAGGTGAACATAAGTGGTGCATACAAAATTGCAGTTTGTATTCAGCACTCTCCACACATGTGATATAGGCAGCAAGTGGTACTGTACATGATTGGCCATTTGTAGAGATTGAGAAAGTGACACATTGTCTGGGGAAGGGCATCTGGAAACATTATTGCACCAAAGGGAAGCCTATTGGATTTTAAAGACATTAACTTCTTTTTATGCTGGACTTAATGATTGGCTGGAAATTGAAGCATTTTTGTAACTTTATGTTTGTATTGTCCTTTTCCAGATGTCAGATATATGCTCACCATTGGAGTGACCTTCCAGGTGGATCTGATCAAAGAGATGACCTCCCCCTACACACCCACACTTTTTACATATTAATAGTTTACATCATTCTGACACATATTAGTGTATTCTTGTTTGATGTTAGACTTTGGAGTGTTCTCCACAGCACATGTCTCTGTGTGTGGGACATTTTACCTAAGGAGACAGCAGAAAACCATCATAAGGACTCATTAACTGTGAGTACCAATGTATCTAGCTGCTCTGTGGGATACAGTATATGGTTACAAGCAGAGCTGAGATTGGTGTTTCACCTGTCTTTTAACCATAATTTCTCCCGTTTTGTCAATCTGTGAATTTTTGCAATTGTTTTTTTAGTTAGTTAGCAATACATGTTCTTTAGATATCCATTTCTAATGAATATTTAACTATATATGTACTTTATCACTTGTTTGTGGTGTTGTAAAATGAATTGTTATTTATATGTGCTACAATTGCATTTGTTTGCACTGCCTGTGTCTTTAAGGATGCACTTTAAATGTGGGCATTGGGCAGTGCAAGGCCAGTCTCTTGAGAAAGTGCATGCTTGCAAAACATTGAGACAGTCTGCCTGCACACCCTTTACCAAGTGTTTTGTCTGTCAGAAGCTGCATATTTAATAACATTTCTGTTTTTAATGCATCTTTGCTTCAGTCAATATGCATCTAGTGAGTGGGGCCAGTTTTCAGTTTTCTCTGTAGATTAATAATACTTGCTGCCTACCATTATTCCTGTGAGTCTCTTTTGTTTTGTTTCCTTGACAATACTTGACTGCCAACTTTGTGCTTCCACCTTTATCTTATCTGACCTCCATTCAGTAGCGTGACATGCAGCCTATGGCCCTCCCTGTGGATGCCCTGTGGATATCCCCAGATACCACTTAGAAAGACACCACACTCCTACTTTGTGGCAATCTCACTTTGGGGTCACATATGCAGTGGGTCACTCGGAATTGTGAGAATTAAATACAGGCCGCAGTCATGCTATTGGCTGGCTGCAGTCATGTGATCTGTTCCTTGCCCAATGGCCACGAGGTGTGGCATCCTTTGCCTCTATGCTCACAGTCTTCCACCTATTACCCCTTCTCTAATATCCATTTCTTACAAAATATTTTCAGCATTAATCAACCTTTTGTGAAAGTGGTGGTAGCCCTGCTCCATGGTTGATTGCACAGCCATCAACAAGCCAACCCTTGCAGTCTTGCTCCCACTTTCCACCTCCTAAGTTCCTGTCTCTCAAGCCCTCAGCAATCAGCTCAATCCAAGGCATAACAAATAAAATCAGAGTAAAAAGGTACACTCTTTATAAAATGTGAACAAAGTAAGTAGTTCCCTGAAGACTGGCCGCTTGTTGAACAAAATGATTTTACCCCACTATACTATTAATGCCACATGTCATGGTTGTAATGATGAGTCATAAGATGAATATCTTGAAAATGTGTGGCTACAATAAAAAAAAATATTAAGAAATCTTGTGTGTCTTGCCATCCTTTACTCTAGTGGGTAGTGCTTTGTTATCCCATGCTGGTGAACTGAGTTTGGGGGTAAGCTCAGTAAGCCAGCTGAATTAACCAGTGCTGGGGGGGGGGCAGTGCTACCATTTGGCATCTCTCCAGAATGGGAAAGGAGAATGATGGGTTGGCATCATGGGCACAAGTACCATATAATAAAGATAACTCTTTTATTTTTCCAGCTGTAGTAAGCATAGCCCTGCAGATGTTTTGCTTTGAGAAAAGGACTCCCTGCATAAATTACCTTCCAAACCACATGATAGAGTGTTAGAAATAGTGTTCTCTGCTAAAGCCTCATTACTACACTGCCTGTGTGTGTATGGGAGCTTGAAAACACTATTATTCTTCTAACTTAAGAAGTTAATTGAGTTCTTCCCAGTACTGCCTTTTTTTGCAAGCTGAAACCTCCTCCAACAATTGAGCCCTCCCCAGTACTGCCTTTTTTTGCAAGTTGAAACCTCCTCAAAAGTGTTTTATGGGCCTTATTTTTGTTTGTTAAGTTTCAGTGCTTAATTTACTACCTTTTGTAAACTGAGAAACTCCTGCTTTGCTGATATCCCCTTCCCCACTCATCCAGAGATGTGAATTCCTTTGTTAGCCATTGGATGACCACAGCTGTAAAATTATTACATTTTTCTACAAGCACTGTCTTCTACGCAAGGCACAAGCAACTGAATCAACACACACACACACACACACACATATATACAATAACCTAAACAGAACACAGCTGGATAAGGTACCAATATTTAGGAAACTTATTACACTTACCCAAAGACTAGCAGTGTGACTCATGGCTGCTGTGTTCTCTCTGCTGTGGCTGAGCTGTAATAAAGATCCTGTAACAAGCCACTGGCCTCCTGCAAGGGCTATTAGACACTAGAGCAAAGGGCACTGTGAGAAGACTCTCTGGGACAAGATGCAATAAAGGAAACCTCAATGGTAGGGGTCATTAAACAGCCAGGGAAAGCTAGAAAAAAACTCCTCTCACAGCCTGAGCAGAAAAAAAAAACACTGGAATGAAGTGAGAACACAAAACTGGTAATAATAAATATATTTTCCTGATTTTAACATGCAGTCTTCCTTTAATAATCCACATCAAGGTGTGGGTTGGGCTGGGATTTACCCACACCTGGCAAATGACCAACAATGCCATGTGTACATAAGTTCCAGTGCACTCCACGTTGTGCAGTAGATTACTGTGATTGTACAACTGGTAGGAAGTAAAGATTTAAACAATGTTATTAAAATACTCAATTTCTGCAGTGGACCATAGGTGCAAAGGGGATGAGGTATAGGGCTTACCTTTAGATGTCAGATGTCCAGGCATATCCCTGTCTAAATCAGTCTTATCTCAAGTCAAGGCAGTAGCTATTTCATAGAACCATGAGACTGAAACTGATTCTGTAATTGATAAAGCTGTGCTGGGCAGCATACAGCTAACTAAACTCTGGCATCAATTTGTCTCAAGGTTTTATGAAATATTTTCTGCCTTTCTATATTGCTTTGTTACAGAGATCTCAACATTGATATTGCTGGCAGCTGACAACTGGGTAGGCCTTCACACCTTCATAGAATTTATAAGACATTACTTTCTGACTTACAGGGTTGTTATTAAAATACTCAATTTCTGCAGTGGACCATAGGTGCAAAGGGGATGAGGTATAGGGCTTACCTTTAGATGTCAGATGTCCAGGCATATCCCTGTCTAAATCAGTCTTATCTCAAGTCAAGGCAGTAGCTATTTCATAGAACCATGAGACTGAAACTGATTCTGTAATTGATAAAGCTGTGCTGGGCAGCATACGGCTAACTAAACTCTGGCATCAATTTGTCTCAAGGTTTTATGAAATATTTTCTGCCTTTCTATATTGCTTTGTTACAGAGATCTCAACATTGATATTGCTGGCAGCTGACAACTGGGTAGGCCTTCACACCTACATAGAATTTATAAGACATTACTTTCTGACTTACAGGGTTGTTATTCCTTTGGTTTCTTCAAAAAATGTTTTTCCTCATCTTAACAAATTTGAATTGAATAGACCAGAATCTTGGTCTAATTTAAAGCAATCATATGACACAGGTTTATTACTTAGAAATCCTCAATGCAGCACTAAATATAGAGAATACTAGATGGACAACTTTGCACAACCAGTGTCTTCTACCACAGAGGGGTTGTGATTCTCTCTGACCAGGCGATTGAAGCTCAAGAGGTCCATGGGAATCAGAACCCCAAGGTGACAGAAACCATTGGTTATGCATAAAATTGCTCATCCTATATTTTTATAGTGTATAATAGTATTACATGAAATGTGTCAATTGTGTTTTTTCTCTCTTTCATAATGAAACTGACTTGTGAAGTCTCTAGAGGTTTCACCACCCTTTCTGTGAAGAAATACTTCCTCACGGTACCCCTTAGTCTATCCTCTTCCAATCTCATGTCATTCCCCCTCATTCCTGGACATCTCCTTTTCTGAAAGATGCTGCCCTCCAGCACCCTATTTATATCGTTTAGATATTTGAAGGTTTCTAGCATATCACCCCTGTCTCTTCTCTTCTCCAAGGTATATATACTGAGGTCTTCCAGTCTCTCCTCATATGACTTTTAGTGCAGGCCCTGCCCCATTTTTGTTGCCTTTCTTTACTACCTCCACTCTGTCTACATCCTTATGGAGATGCAGCCTCCAGAACTGGACACCGTATTCCAAATGAGGCCTCACCAGTGATCTGCACAGTGGCATCACTACCTCCTTCCTTCTGCTGGTGATACCTCTCTCTATGCACCCTAGCATGCCACTGGCTCTCCCCATAGCCTTGGTACATTGTTTACCCACCTTTAGGTCATCCAGTATGATTACTCACAAATCCCTTTCCTGTTTGGCGCCATCAGTCCCCCCTCCCAGTAATCTTCCCCGTGTTCCTGCAACCTAAATGCATTATTTTGTACTTTTTTGCATTAAATCACAGTTGCCACACTTCGGACTATTCCTCCAATTTACCTAGGTCCAGCCTCATTTTTTTTCCATTCTTCTCAGAGTGTCCACCCTATTGCAGGTTTTAGTGTTGTTTGCAAACAGGCACACTTTCCCCTCCAGCCCCTCCACAATTTTACTTATGAAGACATTAAACAGGACTGGGCACAGGAATGATCCCTGTGGCACCCTGCTTGTCACACTCCTTTCCTTACATTGAGCACCATTTACTATGACTCTCTATCTTCTATCATTCAACCAGATTCAGGGCCAATATCATACAATTTTGATCCCTGATTCACACGTGGTTATAACAGTATCTGCCAACAACAAAGAGTATGAAGTCATAGATCTATAGATATATATATAAATGATTTTAAAACTTACACATATGGAACCCAGACATGTGTTATTGATGCTCCTAATTTCTGTTTCATCCCCCATCAGAAGTCTGTCATTGGGCATACTGTTATTACCCCGTCCCCCTTATGGACGCTGATATTATTGATGGTAATCCTGATTATCTGCTCACCCTTTCTGAGTATTTACCATATTTTAATGTACATATTGATCCACTAACAATTACATTGAAATCACTTTATTAATGATGGTGATATGAACAATGCATTAACTAACACTTGGTTAGAGATTACCTTTAAAGGTTTTGTTATTATACAAGCATTTTTTATCTCTTTTCTTATTGTGCACTGCATCAACACTGTGAGCAGCTGGAATTCCTTTACAAGGCTTGTGCGTTGGGTCTGTAAACGGCCCATGCTCCCTGTCCATTTCCCTATTTGTCTGTGTTGCCCCGAGAGGCAATGGGGGGAATGTTACACAAGGTTCCTGCATCCTTATTGGTACTTCCAGAGGTACACCATAGACAGCTAGCATTTAGGTATATGTTATACTAACATATAGGGCTAAGGACATCTACCGTATAAGAGTAGATGTCAGGATATGTATGTATATAATTGTTATACACTTTGCTTTCTAATACATATATACATTTCATATGTATTTCTTGCATATAAGATGTTGGGACACCTGTGTCCTTGTAATGAGTATGATATATAAGTAAGCATTGCCATCTTTTGGTGATTTGTACTAATACACTGATATATGTAGAACTGTACTCTTTTGTTTCACAAAGAGATGACTACTACAAAATTGTATAATGTTATCTTGGACCATGGAACCACCTCTAATTTAGCCAATAGGGCTCATCCCTATAGCTAGATATGTTTCTATCTTACAGTAACCATAGTAATTATCATAGGTATATAATGTGAGACATTACAGCCCAGATAGTCAAAGGGGTTGGGCCATGCGCAACAGGGATGCACCAGCACAAGTCCGAAAATGCACCATTCTGCGATATTCAGCAGGATGCAGATGTGCCCCCCAAATCACAATGCACAAGAGTGCAATGATAATGAATGCATGCGCAATTGAAGGGGGAGGAACCATGCATAAATGGGCTAGCAAGTATTCAACAACATGCTACTATGCACACTAGAGAGCAAGGAAGTTGCAATGAGAAGGAAATGAGCCAAAATAAAAAGGAAAAAGAGAGAGGTGCAAGAACGCTACAGGGAAGGCACATGTTGCTGAACTGTAGGTAGCCACACAGGCACCAAACACTGGGAGCAGGACAGGGCAGGGCAGGACAGAGGCAGAGCACCAGGAACACCCAGGAGCAGGGAAGGTTTGGGGAGCCTCTGTCACAGTGCAGTCCAAAAGAGGGAAGTGCCACACGGCACTGAGGCCACTACAGGGAGGTGTTTCCGGTGCAGGGGAAGTAGCAGCAAGGACAGCGGGGAGAACACAGAAACAGCTGCTGGGGGGGTAACACAAGCCAAGGACATGGCCAGTGCCACCATCCAGATGGAGGCAGTTATGAGGGGGTGAGAAGGCAGGCAGCAGGGGGGCGCAGCCATGGAAGGGCCCTTCGGCAGTATGCCCCCAACAGGCAGTACCGAGCCTGCACCAGCTTTGAGCTGTACACTGATACTGAGATCATGGGCTGGTACCGCCTGAACCAGGTGATTCTGAGGCAGCTCTGTGAGCTGTGCAGTGATGTGATGCAGGCACCCACACGACGGAGCCATACTCTGTCAGTGGAGTCCAAAGGGACAGCTTGCATGTGCATGTTCACCACGGGTACCTTCCAGAGACCAACAGGGGACACGACAGGCATAACCCAGATGGCCGTGTCACACTTCCTCACCCAGTTCCTCAGTGCACTGCTGCCACATGCTGTGGAGTACATCCGTTTCCCCACCACACCGCATGTATGCCTGGCGTGCTCAGGGCAATAGACTGCACCCATGTGGCCATCCACACACCACCTGGCCCCGAAGGGACCGCATACATGAATCAGAAGGGGTGTGCAAGCATCAACTGCCAGGTGGTGTGCGATGCCAGGGGGCGCATAATCAATGTTTGTGACATGCACCCTTGGGGAGCACATGATGCCTTCATCTGGCACCAGTCCACACTGTGCCACAGGTTCAAGAGTGGAGACATCCCCACTGGCCACCTAGTGGGTGAGTATGCAAAGCACGCAGAAAGACATGGAGCTTGGGAGGGGCATAGTCAGAGGTGACATGGGTATTGGCCTAGATGGCCCAATGCAGGGCGACGCTGATCACCAAACTAACGTGCACCCTCTACACACTGGTGACAGTGGATACCCACTCCGTTCCTGGCTGCTCACACCATATCGGCAGCCCGTGACCCTATTGCAGCAATGCTACAATGAGGCACATGCCACCACATGCAATGTCATCGAGCGGGTGTTCGGGATGCTGAAGGCATGTTTCTGTTGCCTGGACATATCTGGAGGTGCCCTACAGTACAGCCCCTCAAAGGCCTGTGGGCTATTCCTGGCCTGTTGCATCCTGCACAACATGGCCAACGACTGTGGGATAGCCATACAGGTCGAAGAGGGGGACAGTGATGGGGACAATGAGGATGCTGGTGAAGATGGTGATGGGCAGCCCCCCTTGATTGAAGGGACCCCTGACTGATCCGGATGGCACAGCTGCACCGGGACACCATCACAGAGGAGCACTTCAACCAACTCAGGTAAGTCATGGGGCCATGTGCAACCACCAGTGGCAAAGGCACAACCCAGAAACATGCATGGACAAACCCCAGGGGTGCATGTCGTTAAGGGAATTGGCCGAGCATGGAACCGCACACACCGTCAGGGATGGGCAAGGTCTAACACAGCACGCGGTCACACACACACACACCTCACAAGACATGCACAAAGGGTAGGAGGCACGCCAACCCCAACCACCACCCCTAGCCACACACACATCCACAGACCACCACACCCAGTGCCTGTCATTGTGCGTGTGTCAGACACTGGGCACCATTGCACAGTGGTGGACAGTGCAGTGCAGGCATTATCATGCACATGCCACAGCGGACAGCAGCCAGGAGGGTATGCAGATGGAACGTGTGTGTGCGTGCAGGGCCGGGTACCCCACCCGGGCATTGCACATTGAACAACACAATGTACACAGGGCAGCATCAGACAGTAGCCGTGCTGGGAGGCAGGTCAGTCACACGCCACAGTGCCACGGCTGCCACTGATGAGTGGGCAGCCCCACCAAGACCCACCAGCAGTGACAGGCTGACCAATGGCCTCATGGCGTGGCACCGGCAGTCCCCCAAGGGTTCCACTGCATGAACGTGACCGTGTTCATGCAGGGGTCTGCAGCACACCAAACATGCCTGCGGCTGCCGTACTTGGGATGTCCACAGCTGAACCCGGTGTCATCAAGAAGGGTGTTGCACGATGTCGGGAATGAGGGGGTGGACATTGCATTGCGCGGTATCTGCGATGCATGGGCAAATAACTGTGTGCCCATTGTGGCCATGACAGCTGTGATTGCCTGTGTCTGCCTGTCAATGGCAGCGGTCACATCCTCCCACATCCAGTCCATCCCCTGCCAGGAGCAGAGCGGTGTCTCTGCTGTGCCATTCCTCTGCCTTGCACAGAGCCACACTGAGTGCATCCACCACCATCACAAGCTGCACCTGCTGATCGACTGATGCTTGGAGTATGCAGGTGTGCTCATCTAAGAGGTCATCTGCCTGATCGGCATGCTGTCCCTCATGGTGTTTGTGGCCCTGATCATCAGCACCCCTTGAGGGTGGGCGCTGCACACCAGGGCCAGGTCTGGGCATGTCCACAGGTGGTGCACTGACGCCACCCCCTGACACTGTACCCCCCATGGCCATTGGCCGACTGCTGACACTGCCCCTCCGGCTGCTGCTCTCCAGGGCTCAACGGTGCTGCCACAGTGGCTGCAACAGCCCCACTGTCCTGGACACAGACCAGTGCTGCCCCACTGGTGCAGACAGGAACAGGCTGGGACTGTGATGTCACGCAGCCCTCCACAGCGGCACCACCCATGGCCATGCCCGTCATGTCATCTGCTGTGTGGCCATCCTGTGGCCCACACGTATCACTGTCCATGAAATTAGCTCCATCATCATAAGTGACAGATCCAGCACCAGCCTGAGTCTCAGCATGCTGGCATCCATGGATGCTGGCACGCTGGGACACAGGCAGGGCCTCCTCCGCACCTGCTCCACCAACATCAGTCAAGATGTCCAGGCAGGCCCACTGTTGCCCTGACCCTTGTATGCCTGTGGAGGTGGATGGGCCCTCCTCTATCTCCATGCTACTGCCCTCAGTGGACAAGCCAACTACTGCTGACCCATGTAGATGCTCAGAAGCTGTAAGGGAAAACAGTAGCATTAATGTATCTGCCCTACCCTGTCCCCTCCCCATTGACAGACCAGGTCCTACCATGCAGTGACGGGCTACCACCCATCTGGAATCCACTACCCATAACACCCTCGATGGCACAATGCTGCATGCTGCCAGCAACCCGCTCTTCTTGTGGGGTCAGGCGTTGCACGTCCGGCTGTCCCCCACCAGTCACAGACCGTGCTGCCCTGATGGCAGCCACCTTTTCCTTAATTCTCCGCCTGTCCGTGCCCATCTTCTTTTTGCATTCCTGCATGGACCACTGGTGGCTGCCATGCAGGTTGATGGCATGCGCCACCACTTCCCATGCAGCAGCATGGGCCTGTGGTGTTCCCCAGTGTCCACTGGGCAGTGGCTTCTGGTCAAGGTAGGCCTCAAACAGGGCATCTGTTTCTGCCTTGGTGAAGTTAGGCCTCCTCTTCCGCCCATGTCTCTGTTCCTCTTCCTCCATCTCATGATCGGTCATTATTCATCCTGTGAGAATGACAGGTGTTACCTGTGACTGTGCAGTCCCATGCATGTCCCACACACCACAGTCCACACTCCCAAACAGCATGCAACTCACCACAATAGACTGCAGTAACCGACTATGGCCAGTGCAGCCCAATGTCACATTTTTATAGTGCAACGCATACAAATGAGGCAAGGCACATTTTTAAGTGGATGCAAATGCAGTGTCTGCGCCATTGAATGGCTGATTAGCTGATTTGCATATGCCGGCTGAATATCGTGCTGTTGCGCTTTGCGCAATTGTGTTGAACGTGCTCAGGCAAGGGCGCATTTCTGTGACATGCAAGGTACACACCGAATTGCTCATGCCTGGGGTGATGACACAGATGCCTGCCATGCTGCTGATGTGCTGTGTGCAGGAGGCAATGCAGGGCACGGCCACCATTGTGCCAGTGGCGCTACTGCACTGTTTACATATATGGCGCTGTGGCACTGGGGTGCCATAGGTGCACTGGGGCCACAGCGCGGTAGGCCACTACAGGAGGTGACACACAGGCACCCAATCATGCTACACGCATTGAGTTCCAATCGTGCTGTGGCTGTCCATGCGTGAGAGACCCTTGACCCTGTGCTCAACCTTTGCCCCCAGGCACCATGCATCCACATGGGTGCACCGCTATCACGCTGTTCAGTGACAGCACGATAGGGAATGGCAGTGCTGTACCACGCAGCATCTGCATGTGGTGGACCGTGCTGCTGAGTGCCATTTTGACTCCAACAAGCTTTTGAGATGGCACGGAGAAGGGCTGCTATGTGGAGCCAGGTTGAGTTTGCCAATTTGGTTGTAGAACCCCATGCTGAGGCACTTTATGGTGATGCACCCCTGGACAGGGTGAGGAGTGCAGTATGGGAGGAGGTGGCAGTGGCACTGGAGGAGGCCACGGGAATTGGGCACACGGCTGAGCAGTGTCGCCACTGGTATGGGGACCTCCAGCCAGGGACCCAGAAATGCTTGCCCACCTGCAGTGATGTGCCAGGAGAGGCACAGTGCCACGGCCAGGTAGGTGCCCCATCCATACACTGTTAACGTCCATACAGGTATCACGGTTGCATGTGTCTGGCACATGGGGGGGCCGTCCAGTGTTGGCCATGGTGGTGGTATCGGGGTTGGGGGTTGGATGGATATGGCTGTGTGGGATTGCACACACATGGGGGTGGGGGGACTTTGCTACCAGATTGTACTGATGTCCTCTCTCCATGTTTGCACATTAGGCCCAGAGGAGCGCCAGCAGGTGAGAGAGAGGAGGCACCACCAGGAGGAATAGGAGGCCGGGAGGGATGAAGGTCCACAGAGGTGCAGGGACCAGTCTGATGATGGTGAGTGCCATGATTACTATTGCATGCTGTGTAACAGGGTGGGCAGCGGGGCATGGCTACCATCCATTGACACCACTGCCATGCACACAACTTGTTACAGTCAGCACTGTCCAGTGGCACCGCATGTCTGGAAGTGCATCAATGGTGGTCCATGTGTGCATTGGGTACATGGCTGTGCCACTGCCTTCACAACACATAGCCATGTCACTGTACAGCCATGGTGGTGCTGTGCGGGTCATGGGCGGTGGGTTTGTGCAGTGGTCCACATGGCTGTGGGTGCCTGGGTAGGCAGGTCTTGTGGATGCAGTCACTGTGGGTGGTTGCACACCATCAGAGGGGCATGGCACATGGCTGTATGCCATGCACAATGGGTGGGCTGCAGGGGGCTGGACAGTCACACATATTGACTCTGCTCCCCTGACTACTGGCCATAGAGAGGGGAATGCAGGAGTTATTGCAGCTGGCAAGGGCATCCCTGGAGATCCTCCAGAGAATGGACCGGCACGGGGTCAGGAGGCGGAGGACATGTTGGCGCCACATGACTGAAGAGCAGGGTGGACGATAGGCCCTCCATGCCCCTGGAAAAACCTTACCCCCCTGGACCCACCCTCACACCCCTTCTTCCCTCTCCTATATGTTCACACCTGCCCCTTACCCACCTCCACCTGGTATGTGGCCCTTCCCCCCAATTGTAAATAGTTGTAAATAGTTTTGTTGCTTACCTCTTTGTAATACATTTGTTTTGTTATTACAACTGTGGTGGTGTCTGATTTGCAGTGGGCTACAGGTGCTCAGCTGCAGTGGTGTGCATGGTCTCGGGGTGGTGCAAGCATGGGCATGTGTGTGTGTGTCCAGAAGGGAACCGCCTATGGTGTGGGCAGGAAGATCAGTCACTGTCTGTGGTTTGCACATTGTTCTCTGTGCACTGGATGCCTGTATGCAGTGGTCTATGGTGCATGCACTGTGTGCATGTCACCCCTGTCAGACCGTCCATGGCCTGTGCAGCTGACACCCTTGCATGTCTGTGATATGCATGGTCTGCTGCATGTCAGTGGTGGTTGTCCATGCTGGACAACCACTGTACCTGGCACAATGCCAGGTTACCTCCCATCACTGGTATGGTGCACGTCTGCCTCCAGTGGCACTGTGGCCTCTGCTGTTGTTGTCCCCCATCCATGCTGTCACTTGTGTCTGTTGCAGGGGATGTGCTTCACTGTCTGTTACTTGTACTCCGGCTGCATGCTGGTGGCATACAGCTTCATGGTGCCTGTGCAGGATGGCTGGCACACATGTGCCATGTAGGGGTGCTGGCCGCATGTACATGGCTGCCGTGGCCACACGCCAGTGGCTTGGTTGACCCACTACTGTGTCCCTGTGTTGGTGTGCCCTTGGGTATGGGTGGGTGTTTGCCCATGCACTGTGTTGCATCCTGTGTGGTGCATGCTTCCATGCAACACGGTGTGTGTCTGTGCTGGCTGTTGTGTCCAATGCTGGGACAGAATGTGTCCTTGGGAGGGTGTGCAGGGTGCTGTACCACTGGTGGTGGGGTCCGGGGCATGCCCTATCGCATATGGGGTACCTGGTGTGCCGATGCATGGTTGGTCTCTCAGCTGTACCTCGCAGGGGACTTGCAGGTGGCACTGTGTATGCAGTTATTGCATCACTGTCTTCTGCCGCCCACTGCAGGGTGCACATGGTGGGGCTGCCTTGCATGGCTCCGTGGTGCACAGGGTTGTATTGTCACAGTGGGGGTGGTGGCATGCATGGGGTGTCCTGCACTGTTGGTCGCTACTCCTGGGCAGGGTGTATGGGGATCGTGGTGCAGGGTGTGCTCTGCATTGGTGGGATGGTATGGCATGGGGTGGTCGGCCTCCTTGTGTGCGGGTCACAGCTTGCCAGGGGTGTTCCGGGGCACCATGCCCCGGCTGTGGGTTGGTTGCTGGTATCCATGGGCCGGTGATTATTGCAGCTCTCCACCGGTTGTGCAGTGCATGGGGTGTGGGGGTGATGTCTGTTCTGCTGTGTGCTCCTCTGCCCATCTGTGGCATGGGTGGTGGGCCCCTCCATCCTGTTCCTGCGCATCTCTGGTTGTGCTGTTGCATTTCTGCCCTTCTCCATGGGGCGTCCCTGGTTGCGGTATGGTACAGGTGGCATGATATTCAGTTGTGTGCCACAGGTGCATCTTGGCCTGCGCTGTTTTTGAGTATCACGCTTCTTGCGCATGGGTGCAGTGGACTTGCGCTTGCTCCTGCTGTTGCACACTTTTTGGGTGCAGTTTGAATATCTGGCCCTACATCTTCTACCTCAGAGAACCCAAGCGACACAAAGAGTCCTCGAGATATAGGGAATGCTTAGCATTGACTCCCGGTTTGTATTGCTAAGAACTGCTATGGGCAACTGTAATTATCCTTTTTGGCAGTAATAAACAAGTTTCTTAATCTTATGCAATGTGTCTGTGATTCCTTGCATTCCCAATATTGCCAAGAACCTGAGAGTGAGGTTTAGACCTCCTGACACATGGTTCAAATGCAATGTGTTCAACAGCTTTCAGGAAAGATGTAGTAGTAGTAGTAGTAGTAATACTTAATTTTCATACTGGAAAACATGTAATTTAGATCAAGTTCCCCAGTTTGCAAGACAGGCCTGTTTGTATCTTACAATGTTACCTATGCAAGTAATTCTAAAATGAAACAACAATGCAAGTCACTGCATGACATGTTAACAATACACATATGTAATCCTCAATAATTAAGTTACAAAATATAAGTACCAGATGTAAACATGAGGAACCAATCAATTCAAGCATAAGGCAAGTGTGCATGTGGAAAGAAATGATATTCACTTCTTGAGGGGTTCTTGTTTCTCCAGGTGTTGGTGTGACTGTGGGTAACAATTAAATTAATTAGTGCTTTGGCACAATAAGACAGAGTGATGGGGTGGTATTAGAGCTGTCCAAAACTATATCCACTACACAATTAAAATCCCCTCCTTGGACACTTGGGCATGGACTTTTGCCATTTCCGCAGTTAGTTTTTGGGCTGCTTGTCCTGCTTCAGTTTTTTGTTTATTACAATCCACAGGTCCTTTTCCTTCTCAACTGAAGCAAGTGGAGACCCCACACCATTAGTAGTATCTACCTCTGTTTTTCCCTTTTTATGTGTAGAACTTTGCATTTAGATACATTGAATCTGAAAATCTAGGAGTCAGACTATTCACCCATGTTTCTCATGTCTTCCTGAAAGTTGTCCTTTCTTTAAAGATGCAGTCTGGACAAAGTTTCTGTCATCAATAAATTCAGAATTTGAATCAGCATATCCCAAGTCAGCCTCATGCCAAAAATGATATTGTTAAGTTACTTTGTTTAAATGTTACAAATTATTTTGTAAACCTAAATTCACTGCCTGTTCAAAAAAGGCAGTTTCAGTAAAGAGCTATCAAAGATTTCAGAACCAGAACTCACAGCCTAGTCCTTTCTTATAAACTACCTTATAAGACTTATTTTTCCCACAATATATAAAACTGCAGTTGTAGTAGACATCTGAAAAAGGAAAGCTGAAACTGGCTGGGTCAGGGCATGCTTTTCCATAAAGTGCAGATGTAAGGTACAGTACTTGAGAATGTGATGTGGGGGTTGGAATACACCAGCAAACATGGTCTTAGAATGATAAAATTATGAGTAATTTTCTGAATACTCCAAGGATGAGATTTCAAAATGCCACCACACTGCAGTTGTGGAATGCAGAAATGACACAGTCTCAAAAAGTAGCTGGGACACACAATTTTGGAAAATGGCATGGATGCTAAAATTCATAATGTGGCAGTGTCATATAGTTTTAGAATGTGGCAGAGATACTGTACATCATTTTAAAATGCAGGAGACACATAGTTGTGGAAGATAGCAGGGATATGTAATTTCGTAATGTGTCTTGGATGCATTAATTTGGCTTCAAAATGTGGTTGGTATGCTTGATTTCAGATTGTGGTGGCAATATTTAATTATAGAATGTGATGTAAACATGGATTCTCAGCATGTGGCAGTGACACAGTTTCAGAATGTGGTAGTCACATGCAGTTTCAGAATGAGGAAGGGATGCATAATTTTAGAATGTAACTTGGACATGCAGTTTTTGAATGTGGCAGTGATACTCATTTTCAGAATGTTGTGGGGATGTGCAGTTTTGTAATATGGTGGGAAGGCATGTTTTCAGAATGTGACAATGACAGGCAGTATTGGGATATGGACGTTTACACACTATTTCAAAAAGTGTCAGGCAGGTAGAATTTAAGAATGTAGAGCAGACATGCAGCTTTTGAATGTAGCAGTGATGCACAATTTTGGAATGTGGCAGTGATACACACATTTGGAACATGGCAGTGATGCACAAATTCAGAAAGTGGCATTGATACACAATTTCAGAATTTGTCTGTGATGAACGATTTCAGAATGTGGCAGTGCTGCACAATTTCGGAATGCGGCAGTAATGCATGATTTTGGAATGTGGTGGTGATGAACAATTTTAGAATGAGGCAATGACACAGATTTGGAATGTGGTGGTGGTGCACAAATTCACAATGTGGTGGTGACGCATAGCTTTGGAATGTGGCAGTGAAGCACAACTTCAGAATGTGGTGGTGACACAGTTTTGGAATGTAGCAGTGGGGTGCAGTTTTGGAATGTGATGGTGGGGTGCAGTTTTGGAATGTGATGGTGGGGTGCAGTTTCGGAATGTGGCAGTAATGCACTGTTTTGGAATGATGGTGTGCACAGTTTCAAAATATGGCAGTGATGCACAGTTTCAGAATATGGCAAAGACACCATTTTAGAATGGTATGGTGACAGTTTCAAAATCTGGCACTGAAATACAACTTCAGAATGTGGTGTGGATGTGTAATTTTGGAATGTGGCAAGGATGCACAGCTTGGGAATATGGCTGGGAAGCACAATGTCGGATTGTGGTGGGGATGTGATGCACAATTTTGAAATGTGGTTGGCACACGCAATTCTGGAACGTGGCAAGGACAAGCAGTTTCAAAATAAAATGGTGTGTCCTGTCACATTCCAACAGTGTACATCCTTACTATATTCCAGAATTGCAAGTCCCCACTAAATTCCTAAGTGTGAGTCCCTGTTGCATTCAAAGATTGAGTATCTCCACCACATTGTGACATGGCACATCCCTGCCACTTGTTTAGATTGCATGTCCCCCCTCCAAACACTCTAAAATTGTGCACCACTTTGACATTCTATACCTTGGTATGAGATTTATTGGTGGTAGGCTGATTCTAATTCTGCAATGTAGCACTTTTGACCAGAATCCATCTTTAATGGGTTAAACGGTTTCTTCTTTGTCATGCAATTTTTTCCAGGTGTGTTTTCCTTATCTTAATTGTGGGCATTTACTTCCAGTCTCCATATTGTTGTCTTGTTTACAGTATATATTTTTTTATATATATTTATTGAGATTATTGAGATTTTTAGACAGTGCCATTGAGCACAAGTGCTCATTTACAAAGGTTACACATCAATGGCAGAGTAACAAAAAAATGCAAGTACTTATAAGCAGTAGCAGAGGAATGTACTTGATCAGGCACAATACACACAAGACTATGTCAAATGCATACAGAACTGTAGGATCCATATTTATCTCTTATAATGTTGGTAAAGGGAGTCACCAATCTCCACCCACTAGAAGTGCAGTTCTAGTGGGTGTAGACATCAGCAGCTCCCTATCACTCTGCCTACATTAAAAGACTGCAAAGTCAGAGACTGGAGGTAAGTCAGGGAAACTGAACCTTAAGGGAGGGCTTGGCAATGCCTGACACCATTTAAGTTAAAGAAAAAGAACCAAGAGGAGAGGTCATGTGTGTGCATGATTCAAGATAGCCACCTAAGCCTTGAACTTTGAGTTACCCAGGCAACATGCTACCCCACATTAAGTTTATTTGCTACTTCAGTGGTACTGAACAATACTAAGCAATAAGGGAAGGTATGCAGACACAATTGAAGACATTTGCAGCACCGGTGGGTGCACAGAACTGGAAAAAAGACCTGGATAATTATCCTTCTATAGAAACTTAGTCATGTGCCAAGATGACATCCCTCCATGAGGCAACAACAGAACAGAGCCAGGCAGAAGGTAACCAGCTGTCTCTCTTGGAAACAATTGCTGCCACCATTGAAACAGTTAAGCAAACAGTGACAGAAATGCAAGGCAGCATCAGTGGATTAACTGAGAGAGTTATGGCAAATGAAATTCATATCAATGATGAAGTGTTAACTCAAACACAGATGTAGGTCCAATTACAGGTAGCAGAGCAGCAAATTCACTAGCTTACCTCAAAATTGGAAGACCTGGAAGGTAGAGGGAGGAGGAAAAATATGCATATCCTGGGTCTACCTGAAGGAGTAGAAGGGACAGACCAGGTGGACTATCTCCGCTCTCAATTACCGATGTGGCTGTGACTCAATCCCAAAATGTATGATTTCAAGCTGGACATAGCACACAGAATCAGGAGACTGAGAAACAGACCTCCTGCTCTCAACCACTGATCTTTAAATTGCTTCAATACCAAGAAAAGGAAATTATTATGAAATGGGTAAAGAAACTCAAGGATGTAGTGGTGGTTAGGTCAAGAAGATCATTCCATCCAGACTATCAAAAAGTGTGCTGGACAGACATCTCACATTTGATAAAATCAAAATGGGCCTGCAGAATAGAGATCAACAGTGTTCTTTACTTTACCCCACAGTGCTCTGTCACCATTCATTGGAAAAATCACCAGTTCTACATAACAGAAGAAACAGATAAATACTTCCAACCTCCGTGAGCTCTCCTACATCTGAAGTGACTTCTCGAGGCTTGCCCATTGAAATGACTGGCCTGAAACCACATAAATGAAGCACCACCTTATCGGTACATTACTGAAACCATGCTGCCACTAGTCATTTAATTGACATGGCCGAATTACTTACTCTGAAGGCCACCCTGAAATTAACGAGACACTGACTACCACAAACTAATGAGCATGAAATTGACATGTCGGAATTCTCAGCTGGTAATGAATAAGACATTTCAGCAGCCTTGTTAACTCCCTTTTGTTATTTTCCTAGGTGCTGGCTAGAGACTCAGTGAGGGACACAGAAAAGGGGCAAAACACTGTCCTTTGGCTGGTAAGAGCCCTGTAACACTGGGTGCATCATCTAAATGTTTTACCATTGTTAACAATTAACTGTTGTTGGTTAAATAAGTTATATGTTGGAGTAAGAGGTTTTGGGCTGAAAGAACTGAGAAAAGGGGTGATGTTGGCTACTATGCCCAGAGGGAATTTTGGGCTGGGTTCACAATGCTGATAAAAGGGTGGGAAGGGAATAAGAGAGCCGACATGTTTTGCCCAGCACAAACCAATGGTACATCTTTGGAGATGTGGAATCCCTCTGATTAATGTAGCTCTTGCTAAGTTAAAACACTTAGATGCTACAAAAGCTAACGGGTTTGGGGTTGTATCGAGTGGATTGCAAGCAGTCAGTAAAAGAAGGGTAAGCTATTCATTTAATAACATCCTGAGAGTAATTAGTGGGATTACTACAAGGAAAAAGTAACCCCCCAGCACATGTTTCAGAGGATCTCACTACCTGTAGTCTGGTCATCGAGAGAATTGACAATGCATAAGTTACTAGTTATCCCATAAAGTGAGGGTTTCAAAAACTGCCTGAGTAAAGGTGTAATGCACTGGCGTTAGAGTCTGGTGATATTTAAAGTTTGTTTACTACAGTTCCTCTTGAGCCTAAATACTAATGCTGACAGAGAAATGGAGACAGTAGATGTTATTAATGGACAGGCATGCTTGCTTGCAAAGAGGAACTGTAAATTGAGATGAGAAAATGACATCTATATAAGGCCTGCTGCATGGTACCACAGGGAATATACCTTCTCTCACCTCCTGTATTGCAAAAAGGCAACTGTAAAGAACCTAGCATGCAGTATGGGAGTGGTGACCCCGGGTGGGCTCAGTTGCTGACCACCTCTGGAACTAGGTCCATGTGAGCATGGGCATTAGATCCTTAATGTCCAGGATAGCAGAAACAACTTATGTGCCTCCACCAGCTTTAAATGCTTAGGGGAATACCCAAAACAATACTATTTTGATTACACTTTTTTTGGTTTCTACTGTGCATCATGTGTGTTACTGTCTAGTGTTGTTTAAAAGATTATGATAACTATCTGATGTACAACAATACTGTGCTGTATATTGATTTGTGGGGCATCTATGGGAGGTGGGGGGGTCAGATGGGACTCGGGGAGGTAGTACATAGTTCATTCTCACTCTCTCAAGATGGCTCCTCTAGATCCACTGAAAGTACTGTCATAGAATGTTAGGGGACCAAACAACAAAATTAAATGCTGGAAAGTGCTTTTAAAACAAAAACAAATGGCATGTGATGTGACCTTATTACAAGAAATCCACCTGCTGGAGAGGGATGTGAAGCACCTTCATGGGTACAGTGTATACTACCTCATGCTCTTCAAATAACTGGGGGTGGCAGTACTGTGCAGGAGGGGTTTGCCATGGGGGGTCCAGAAAGCGAAGGCTGACCAAGATGGGTGCTGGCCCAGATTGAAAGGTGCCTACCAGGTGGCACCCCTAATTCTGGGCAGTATATACAGTATGCTGTCAGTACCCCTGACTGCTTCTTTTTTGATAGTGCCTGGGCAGAATCCCGTATTCTACAAACAGCTACTATTCTAGAAGGGGATCTAAACTTGGCACTTAACCCTAACCTAGACAGAATCAACCTGGGCACTGTAGCAGAATGTCAGATAGCAGACCATGTTTTGACCACATTTGCTCAAATAGGTCTCATAGACAGCTGGAGGGCTCTTCATCCACGCACTCAAGACTTCACATACTATTGTTCAGTGCACAATACCTTTAGCAGCATAGATACCATCTTCATATCTACACAAATTCTTTCTTCAGTCTGTGGGGTGGAGTTGGGGAATATCTTGATTTCTGGTCATGCACCGGTTTTCTTGTTGGTGTCATGGGGAGGAACACAGGCACTCTGAAACAAATGGCAGATGAATACCAACCTGCTACAAGAGTCAATGGTAATGTAGTTGCAGAGAGAGGAGATTCAAGAAAACATTGAACACAACGACACAGAGGAGATTGGACATCATACAATATTGGATGTCGTAAAAGCAGTACTGAGAGGGGAAGCTCATAGGATATATAGTCAAACTTAAAAAGAAACAGGGTTGGAAACTCAGAACCAAGGAGGGGAGGCTTTCAACACTCAAACTTGAAGTTTTGGCAGACACAGATAGGCAGGACGCATTAACCCCCCAAGTGAGTCTGTTAAAAAAAGAAATAAAGGCCTCCTACCACCAAATTTCAGAATATGCCTTTTACAGATTGCAGCAAAAGTACTGGGAGGCAGGGGAGCAACTGAGGAGACTGCTCACACAACACCTTAAAGCACGAGTCTGAAAGATACATCCCAGCCATAATACGAGAGAACGGTATGTAACAGCTTCCCTAGATGACTTAAATAAAGAGTTTCTGCAGTTTTATGAAAAATTGCATGCCTCTGATGTCTTCCTCCACCACAGGCTTTTGAAGAATTTTATAAAGACATCATACTGCCCCAGATTCAAGACCATGCAGCGGCAACTCTGCAGCAACCAATCACTGCCAAAGAGGTAATTGAGGCCATACTTAGTATGGCACTGGGGAAGTCAGCAGACTTGTATGGCTTTCCCAGCTATTTCTACAGAAAATATAGTGAAGTTCTTGCACCAGTATAGGTGGCTGCATTCAGTGAGGCCCAGGATGAGGGAGACCTTCCTACCTGTTTCCAGCAGGCTCTTATCTCCCTCATACCAAAGAAAGGTAAGGACAGTACCAAGTGTGCACTCTTTCAGCCAGTCTCCTTCAACAGTGTGGATGCCAAAATATATTCCAGACTAATTACTAGGTGTATGGCCCATCTGTTGGGGTAGTTAATCCATACAGATCAAGTGGGCATTGTCTCTGGTCAACAGGAGACAGACAATACACAACGCATTTTGGGACTCATATGGGCGGCCAGATGAACAGAACCTTATGGCAATCCTGTCTCTCTTGATTCTGAAAAAGCATTTGAAAGAGTAGAGTGGGGGTTCCTCTTTGATGCACTGACCAGGTTTGGGTTCTCATCTAGGTTTATTCAACTGGTAAAACTCTTATATAATAACCCATCAGCAACAGAACTCAGTGATTTCCCCCCAAATTCCCCCTACACAAAGGTATCCGAGAAGGATGCCTACTATCACCATACCTGTTTCTAATGGTTATTGAACTACTAGCCCAGAAAAGCAGGGCAAAACTGGGATTTCTGAATATCTCAGTGGGAAGTTCTACTCACAAACTGTCTGTTTCCAGATGACATTACCTTATTAATGACAGACATCCAGCCTACCTACAATCCTTAAGAGACATAATTGCACAATACTCAGCACTGTCAGGTTACAAACTTAATGGTTCCAAATCTCAGGTATTATCTTTTACTAATGCATGTACACAGATCTTGTTGTAAGGTTAACCCTTTTAGTGGTTACCAGCAGGGATAACATGTTTGGGAACTCAAATCCATAACTCAGTCCCAGGAGTTGTAAAAGCCAATGTTCAAAAGATGTTAGGTACTGTTACTAAGGATATATCACACTGGGAGGATATAATGCTCTCTCTCTCTAGGGGAAGGATAACTGCACTCAAGATGGTGATGTTACCAAAAGTACAATATTTACTCCTCAACCTGCCAGTCCAGATCCCATCACCTGTTTTTACAACCTTGAACACAAAGATCTCCTACTTCATTTGGGGAAGTAAAAGCCACAAGCTGAGGCTTCAGACATTACAAGCACACTGATGACAAAATGGCTTTGGCCTACCTGATATGAGAAGCATGTATGAAAGATGGCTGATTTATCAGGCGGCGGCCTGCTATAAACCCAAATGCTTGCATTGACCACCAAAGGAGGGTGCCCATTGAGCAGGCCTTGAGTAATTACACCTAACCTCAAGATATGCTCTCATCTGACTGGGGGGCTAACCCATGTCTACTTCACTGTGCACCAGAGTAACCAAATGTATATGGCTAAAACACACCCCAAAACTGGGCTGGTGTCCAAATACAGCCCAGAACAGACCTCTGTGGAAAAATTCCCACCTTACCTTTGACAATAGACTCTTAGACTGGGAAGATTGGTGCATCAGGGGAATGCAGACCATGGAGGACTTGTACCATCCCCAGACAGGAACTTTGTACTCTTTTGAAGAGATGCAAGAAATATACCTCATATTCCGGCAACACTTTTGGAGATAGCTACAAGTATGAGATCTCCTTCGTATCTCTGTCACTAGATCCTACACACTCCAGGCCCAGTCCCCAATGGAGGCCTGGTTTGACTATTTAGACTTCGTAAAGGATTTCTCTATGAAAGTCAATGGTTTTGTCAATAAGGTGTCTCCTCCCACTCCTGTTTCAGACAGTAAATCCAAATGGAAGCACGTAATAGAAATGGAGATTTCAGATGAAACATGAAAGAGTGTGTGGGTGACCAACTATAAGGTGTTGAGGGAACTTCAGGCAAAAACACCACAATACAAAGTACTGCATAGGGCATACCACACACCTATGTGGCTTTATAAAGCAGAATTGGCTATCACAAGTGACTGCTAGTGATGTTCATCCCTACAGGACTCCCTTCTGCACATATTGGGAGCCTGTCCTCATCTAGCAGAATCTTGGATGAAAATTGGAATGGGTGTAAGGAAATAGTGCCAGACATGGAGTGCAGAGATTGGCTCCTTGCCCTCCTGGATATACCCTTGCTGGCTCCTCAACTCTCACTACCACCACAACTGCTGTGGCTGACGGGGGCCCTTGCAGTGGCAAAAAGGGTTATATTGTGCCACTGCAGGGACCAGAACCCATCCACAGTAAGGCAATAGGAAAACCTCCTCATTCTGACATCTAAATAGGTGACTTTTTGTCTATAGGGAAGCTGAGAGGTGGATTCTGGGTGACTGCTGTGAGAAGAATCCTGCATGCTATACTGCTGAGGGGGATGCTGTGGGAGCAGGACCCTGGCAAGACATTTATTTTATTTACAACAGGTACTCCACCAGTTACCTATTCATAGGTAGCTTGAGATAGTGTCAGAGTCTTTCCAGTCAAACTTGATCCCCTTGTTTTACTTGCTGTGACTGCATTTATCTGCACTTTCAGGAGAGAAGGACTTGGGAGCCTGTTGGTTGCAGGAGCCCCACCCCCTGAGTTGCGGTAAATCCCACATGGGGGATAAACACAGCATTTACACAAACAGAAGCATGCTGACAAGTGTCTTGGATTTAGATACAACTGACTATCCTTTCATCCCCCAGAGTTATCATTTATTATTATTCTTTTTAAGATCTTAAAATTTTAGATTATGTTTTAGATCACGCTTGTATCTATACTCTGTCCTAATTTGGTAACATTTGTTAAATATTTGTTCATATTTGCATATACTTGTTGATTTTAACCCAGAGACGTCATTAGTGGAGACCTTATTAACAGAGAACAGCAGAAAGCTACAGTGATTTTATTTTATTATTATTATTACTAAAGGGATACCCAGAAGTTCTTTTTCCTGAAGCTCAAGTGTGGCCACCCCTGGTTAGCTACCACTCATCTAGATTTAGAGGTTTAAAGGTAGCAGTTTGGGCAAGAAACAGGACAAGAAAACATTCTCTATACTCTATAGGGACTTCCAGTTGTTTATTTTACCAAAAGGAAATTTTACTAAGTGTATATGGTGCTTGTGTATCCCTTTATTCTGGGTTGTTAAACATGTCCTGGGATAGGTGAAGAAATGCATATATTTGTTTTTCTATATGTTGTTGATCATGTTGCCACTGGACAGTTTGTTACAGGTACTATGATATGTGTTTTACTTTAAGAAATGTAATTAAACAAACCATTCATTTAACTATACTCATACAGTCATTAAACAATTTGCTTCATCTCAGCTAATCTAGAGAATTCAGCTACTAATTAGCTAACAATAATTAAGCAATAAATAAATAAATATGGATTTGATCAGAGTTGATTTGGCGTTCCTGAGGAGCAGCTAATGAATAAACAAACAGATAGTAAGGATTTGATCTGACTTGGCTTACTAACTTGATTTGACTTGTCAGTCAATTAACTGGTTGATTATTACTTGGCTGCAAACGCTGAGCACATGGTTGTTAAGTCAGGTACCTTACTACCTATTACCTGGCCAGCTACGTTAAAAGCGCATGCGTGGCATTCTGGTATACACTTGCCATTTTAAAGGCTTTGCCTCACAGCTAACTACGGAACACCACTCTCTGACCAGAAAGTGGTTTTGAACTCAAACTGTATCCATGAAAGACAAGCCCGTAATGGTAAGAAATTTATAACTCAGTATCTTGGTAATTTTACTGTGGTAATCTGTATATACCAATAGATTCCAAAGGTGGAAATTGATTTTTATTTTTATGTTACAGTTACAAGGGTCTGTTTTGGCCAAAAACATTATCTCTACAATAAGGGCTCTATATGCCCCACAGATTCAATGGCAAGGGTTTGAATTCACTGGAAATAAAATTACACTTATTACAACAACAACAACTTGTTACTGGAGGGGGTGCAGTGCAGGGTGACAAAGATGATCAAGGGTCTGGGGGACTTAATCATACGAGAGGAGGCTGAGGGGGTGAACATGTACTCACTGGAGGAGAGGAGGGACGGGGGACATGATTGAAACCTTTAAGTACATGAAAGGAATAAACAAGACAGGTACAGAGGGGGTGTTCAAAGTAAGGGAGAGGAGGGACACCAGGGGCCATGATATGAGACTGGAGGGAGGAAGGTTCAGGAAGGAGATGAGGAGACACTTTTTCACAGAGGGTGGTGGCTAGGTGGAATGCGTTACCTGCAGAAGTGGTATCCAGTAGAACAGTGGACTGCTTCAAAAGGGGATGGGACAGGACAAGGGGGAGGGTTAATGAAGGGGATGGGTGGAAAGGAGGGGCAGCTGCAGAATAAAGGGTGCTAGCTGCACATTCGAGCAGACTTGATAGACCTCTAGGCCTTTATCTGCTGGCAAATTTCGTATGTTCATAACCACATTCTCAGTGCTGCCTGAAGGCCATCTGGACATTATCTTCTTTACCTGCTGTAGTCAGAAAGCAAACTCATTATATTAGATTTAGGATTTAACTTATTAATGCTTATTTTTATTATATTAGTACTACAGCAAAAACAGTTATCTGGCTGTTTTGGCTATATAGTCAGGATATAGCACTTAAATAAGTGAACAAACAATAAACAGCAATAAATAGTGATTAATAACTATTAAAGGCATCCACTTTGGCACTTTAAATGTTTTATGACTTTTTTTAGTCACGTTTTTCTTGACGTCTGTCTCATAGTTCACTGTTCCATGGTGGCAACTGTTTGCAAATAGGATAGGAGTCTGACAGTATAATAGTATAAAACCTACACATGATACTCAACTAGTTTTATTAGTCTATATTAGTTGTTCATTAGCCTATTAGATTCTAATATTTTTTTTCCAAGGATTCTGTTCTTTGGAGAGCCAAGGAGCTAAGAAATAAATATAACTAGCGTCGATTTGATCAGAACATGATAAAACCATTACACTTGTTAAACTTGAATTGATTAAGGAATTTTCAGTCCATTGATAGTCTGTAGATCTGTAGATCAAGTTTTCTACTGACCAATCAATTTTGAGCTAATTGAAAACTATTTTGCTATGTTACTCTTTTGGCTTCACTATAGAACTTAAACATTAAACTGTTATCAAAGGAAGAAGTTACTGCTTAACTATTTATATTCATAGGACTAATTTTATAGGAGCAGGAATTCCCTCGGAAGAGCTTGAGGACCCATCATCATTATCACAAACTTGAAAAGTGTAGTAGAGAAACCCTGTGAGGAGCACCATAACTGTTTTCCCCTTATTGCTGCTCTGTGTGCTCGTCTCTCCTGGGAAATTTTCATTTCAAGACCAGAAATGCTGCAACAACTTTTGGAAGATATCCGATCTGAAGAACTCTGAGAAACTGTGAACTTTAAAAAAAGACTCTAATCAACTTTAAAACGCTGAAGAGCTTTAAGTTGCTGCATATAGAAACATAGAAACATAGAATCTGACAGCAGATAAGGACCGCTTTGCCCACCCAGTCTGCCCATTTCCCTACCTGATGGATAAGCTGCAGAATTTAGTTAATCAACAGTTTACTTCCTCCTGCCCCCCACTAGAATTGCCTTATGCCTGTCCCATTCGTTCTTGAATTCTCCCACTGTTCCTGACTCCACAACCTCCTCAGGAAGGCTGTTCCATGCATCCACAACTCCCTCTGTGAAAAAATACTTTCTAACCTTACCTCTGAGCCGTCCCCCCTCTATCTTCAAATTGTGCCCCCTTGATCTTGCACATCTCTTCTTCTGAAAGATACTACCCTCTTGTACCTTGTTAATTCCCTTGAGATACTTGTAAGTTTCTATCATGTCCCCCCCTCTCCCTCCTTTCCTCAAGGGTATACATATTAAGCTGCTTTATTCTCTCCTCGTATGTCTTCTGGTGCAGACCTTGCACCATTTTGGTTGCCCTTCTTTGAACAGCCTCCACTCAGTCTATATCTTTGTGGAGATGGGGTCTCCAGAATTGCATGCAGTACTCCAGATGGGGTCTCACTAACTGTCTGTAGAGAGGGATAACAACTTCCTGTTTTCTACTGTTGATGCCTCTCCCTATGCATCCCAGTATCCCCCCAGCCCTCCTTACTGCCTTCTCACATTGCTTGCCCACCTTTAGGTCATCTGATATAATTACTCCTAGGTCTCTTTCGATTTTTGTTGTTGTTATTAATTCACCCCCCATTGTGTACTCTTCCCCTGGGTTTTTGTTTCCCAGGTGCATTACCTTGCATTTCTTTGCATTGAATCTGAGCTGCCACATATTTGACCATTCCTCCAACCTTGCAAAGTCTCTTTTCATTCTTTCCACCCCACCTTGTGTATCAACCCTGTTGCAGATCTTTGTGTCATCTGCAAAGAGGCATACCTTTCCTTCCAGGTGCTCTCCAATGTCACTTATAAAGACTTTAAAGATGACCGATCCCAGTATCGAACCCTGCGGTACCCCGCTAGTTACCCTCCTTTCTTCACTGTGGACACTGTTTACTATTATCTTTTGCATCCTGTTGTCCAGCCAGTTTTTTATCCAGGCTGCCACCTTGGGACCCACTTCAAGGCTGGCTAACTTGTATATTAACCTTTCATGTGAGACTGTGTTGAATGCCTTGCTAAAATCTAGGTAGGCCATATCCACAGCCCCTCCTTGGTCTACTACTTTAGTCACCCAGTCAAAGAAATCTATTAGGTTTGTCTGACATGACCTTCCTGCTGTGAAACCATGCTGCCTTGGGCCCTGTGCCCCACTAGCCTCTAGGTACTCAACAATTCTTTCCTTCAGAAGTGATTCCATCATTTTCCCTACCACTGAAGTCAAACTAACTGGTCTGTAGTTTTCTGCCTCTGCCCTGCTCCCACTTTTGTGAAGTGGAATCACATTTCCCCTCCTCCAGTCCTCAGGTACCACTCTATCCTCCCATGATTTGTTAAAGAGAGTAGTCAGTGGTGTTACTAGTTCTACCCTTAGTTCTTTTAGTATTCTTGGGTGAATCCCATCAGGCCCCATTGCTTTATCCACCCTCAGTTTCAAGAGTTCTTTCAAAACCCTTTCTTCTGTGAATGGAATGGTATCGATCCCCCGATTCAGAGTTTCTCCCTTGTTTGGTTTAGGTACCTCCCCCTCCTCATCTGTTGTGAATACTATGCAGACATATTTGCTCAGTATCCCTACTTTTTTACTGTCACCCTCTGCCCACATTCCCTCCCCTTTATTAAGTCTCTGTATCCCTCCCTTGGTCTTTCTTCGCTCCCTAATGTACCTATAAAAAGTTTTACCCCCCTTCTTAACAGAGTTGGCTATCTTTTCCTCAGTTTGTGCCTTTGCTATTCTGACTGCCTTCCCTGCCTCCTTCTGCTTTAACTGATAAAGTTCTCTGTCCTGCTCCTTCTGTGTTTACTTATATTTCCTGAATGCTATCCTTTTCTCCTTAATCATCCCTGCCACCTATTTTGAGAACCATAGTGTTTGTTTCCTTCATTTTATTTTATTTATTTGCTTCACACAAGGGCTTGTTGCCTCTGTGATGGCTGTTTTGATTATTCCCCATTGTTCCTCCACCCCTCCTTCTTGCCCATTTGCTTGTGCTTTTCTAAGGCACTCTCTCATTTCCCAAAGTCAGCCTTCCTAAAGTCCAATACTCTTGTTTTTGTATGGCTTGACTCTATGGCTGTGTTTATTGTGAACAACACTGTTGGTGGTCACTTGTTCCCAGATGGCTACCCAATTCTAAATCTGAGATCCTTTCTCCTTCCCCATTTGAGAGTACCAGGTCTAAGATTGCTCCCTCCCGAGTGGGTTCCAACACTAGCTGTCTGAGGCATGCCCCCTGTAGGGCATCAAGAATGACCCTGCCCTTGGATGTGCCTGCAGCAAAGGTACTCCAGTTAACATTTGGCATATTCAGGTCCACCATCAACAATATCTCCCCTTTTTCTGCCATTTTAAAGATGCCTTCTATCATTTCCTTGTTCATTTCCTCCCCCTAAGATGGAGGTCTATACACAACCCCCATGCGGATTGTGGTGTCATTTCCTGTCTCCAGGGTGATCCATAGTGACTCATCAACTTCCTGTTTACTCTTTAGTTTTGTTGCTTTAATCCCTTCCCTTATATAGAGAGCTACTCCTCCTCCTCTTTTACCCACCCTGTCCCTCCTGTAGACTGTGTATCCTGGTATGTTGACTTCCCACTCATGGTTCTCAGTGTACCATGTTTCAGCGACTGCCACAATATCCAGGCATCCCTCTTCCATTAAGGCCACTAGTTCAGGGAGCTTGATGAACAGACAACGGGCATTGGTACTCATCACCTACATTTATTTTTATGACCTTACCTTTAGCCCCATCCCTGTCCTTAACACCTTTTTGCATTTATCCTGTCCTGCTCCTACCCGACTTCTCTGCCTTGGTGTTTTACCTCTCTAACTACTATAGCTTTGTGGGGGAGGCTGAGAGTTCCCTGCTCCTTTTCAGTGCCTCCCCCCCTTGGCTAGTTTAAATGCTTGCCAATGAAGCATTTAAACCTGTCACCTAGGATCCTGGATCACCCCCTGGTAAAAGTACAAAATTAAAAGAGAGCAGCATAGGTATATACTTTGCAGGGCAGAAGGCCACTGGCTATTTATGCCTTTGACAATTTTTATCTAATGGTGCAAAATTGTGTATGATATTTAGTTTTTGCTATTTATTGATATTGGTGTCAGAACTATTAGGACAGGTATTGACACTGGCTTTTAACTGGATTGAGGAGTTCTTGAGTTTGATGTATTGACATTTTGACATTGCATGATTTTGTTATAGCTTATATAAAGAATTTAAAAGCAATGACATCTCCTATAATTATTAGAATAGTTCATTATAACCATTATAACAGGTGGATCTAACCTACTAGTAAAACAATATACCCCCTGAATAGAGCAATATATAATGTTGACTGTCCCAAGATGGTTAATATAAGAAGAGGCAAACAATTTGCCAATGGGTTGGAACAGCCCTTGGTATGAGATTTAAGCCCAAAAGAAAGACTAAGAATTTCAGAAACGGCATTATCACTAAAGTTGTGGAAACCAAAATTCAAATAAAATGATAATAGAGCCTAAGGGCAAGATTAACTCTAAACATTACAAAATAACACATTTTATGCAGCAGTCTATCTTTCTGTTAGGTTCCATCTCTGTTTTAGATACTGAGATTTACAATCAAAAGGTGCCAGTCAGGGGCTTTAGTCCTCACAGACATTCTGCCTCTCAATTGGAAGCACTAACATTAGAATCATATAACATAGACTCCCTTGAGGAAAACTCCTTAGAGTTTCCTGAAATAAAACTGTTTACTCTGTCCCCAAGCTCCTGACAAACTTGGAGAGTTCTTGTAGGAAGGAATTGTTATCCACTCCAGCTCCCCTCCTCCCAAATTGTCTAGATGGGAAAAAACCAAAAGGAATCCTGACTCAATCCAGCATGTACCAGCCCCGGATGACTTATCATCAATTATTCTTGACCTGAATTATACCATAGAAGGGTTTAAAAAATTGGTAGAAAATCATAAGACTGAAATAACCAACACTAGGCACCAGATAAGTTATACACCACCACTAAAATTCTTTCCATGAAGCATGCATTCTGGTATTTTAACACTTGGTTAAAGACTTAATTCATTTCAACACCTATAAAATGAAATGAATTAAGTCTTTAACAAGTCATAATGACACAGTATATGACAGAGAAGGTTGCACAAATGAAGGGGATTTTACTTCTTGTTCATCCCTCTCTAAGCAGATGTTAGAGATAACAAAAAAAACATACTATACAAATATAGTAATATTAGAAAATCTTTGGGTATTGAAGGGGGGACTTGTAAATCTTATGACAGATGTATTTTATAATAAAGTAATTTTGAATAATCTGAGAAGGGATCATCCAAGGCAAGACTCTACATCAGAGTTACTGTCTGAGATGACTAGCCCTACGAAGGCTAACAAAGCAATTCAGGTAAATTTACCTCAACTTTTTTCTAGACAGGATAAGGAAACAGATTTGGCTAAAGCAATAAAAGTTAAAGGGACTAAATTAAAATCAAATTCAAACACCAAAATAAGTGGATGTAAGTCAACTAAAATTAAAAACAAATCAAGAGGAAGGGTACTACCCAGAAACATGTTATCCCTAATTAAAGAAGGAAAATCAAAGAAATATGGATCCATCTAGCCCTCCCTTAGTAAATATAAAAAATGCAAGTAGTAATGTGACAGGATGTCACAAATTCTGAAAGAGTACAAGAAATTTAGAAGAGATATGATTAGTACAGACATTCTAATCTTTTCCTCAAGTGGAGGAAACCTGAATAACAGAGATATATAAATGTACCCGGAGTGAAATCGAGGAAACTTATTCTTCCCCACAGGTAGTTAAAGGGAAAAATAGACCTCGGAACCAAACACAAAGGAAAGAAGGATCACATTTTGATCAGATATCAGAGGTTAACTCAGAATATCTAGTTGAGATGTATGGAGTCTATTATCTATATCAAGAAACTCCCAATAAGCTGTTTGATTGGATGGCTAAGTTATTACACATACCACTTGTCCCCCGATCCCCAGCCAGAAGTAACTCAGGCCACCACCATTTTCACTTTGGATGCTCACTGACATTGTTTATTAAATTATTAGGCACAGCCAGTCTGTGCATCCTGAATCATTACATATCTACAAGTCATATTCACAATGTTGGACATCCAGTCCCCTTGGCCGTGGATGTAACAGCCCCATCTTCTTCCTTGTGTCTCTTCCTACTGCTCACCTCCTGTTTGTCATGCATCTTGGGGTCCAGACACTGGGATCTGGCCCCCCCTTTCGCTCACCACCATTGGGTACCACATTACCTGGGCCACCCCCCAGCCAGGTGCTGACACTGCAATCCACCACCTAGCTCTATGTCCTTCCCCTGCCCCCCCTTTTTACTCCCATGCCTGGGTTCCTTTTGCCCCCAGCCCATGGTCTCTACCCCCTCCATCCTCTATCTGCCTGCCCCAGTTTCTCCTTGCTCCACCCAACTCCTTCCCCATTCATATCTTCCTCCTTAATCTGCCATCCTGCCGGCTGGGTTCCACCTCGCCCCAGGCTCCCGTCGCTATCAGCTATCAGTGATCAGTGATCCACCACCTAGCTCTATGTCAATCCCTTGGCCCCCTTTTACTTCCATGCCTGGGTTCCTTTGCCCCCAGCCCATTGTCTCTGCACCCTCCCCTTCTATCTCCCCCAGTTTCCCTTGCTCCACCCAATTCCTTCCACTGCCCCATCTCCAGCCTGTGATGGAAGGTGGGTCTCCCCCCCTTGTGGGCTAGCCCTTCAGACCCCTCCTAGTTATACTTTCTACTATCACCCCAAATGGGTGCAGAAACAAACCCATGTCAAACTCAGTGAGATGGATGCCATATGATCTGTACACTGCCTCTTGGTCAAATGATATATCCATATGGCGTATGTGAATCCTGCCCATCTCGATCACTACCCTGGCCACTTTCCTGTTGAGATGTTTTCTTGTCTCTTTCACCACCTAGAGTTTCTTCACTCCCCTCCATCCCCTCCAGGATGTGATCTCGGACCAACATATCACCACCCTGGGCCACCAGCTTTTTATCTTTTCTAGGTCTGTTATAATTAGGGATGTATGTTTGTCATGGATGAGGTTTTAATGACTCATTGTTTGTTCATGAAATCATCAGTAAACAGTAGTAAATGTTGTGGCACTGTCATCATTGCTACATTCTGATGACACTAGTGAAAGTCATGGAAGTCCTGAATAAAGATCAAACATCACGGAATCAATGACGTGCATGACTGCCATGACAAACTTACATCCCTAGTTATAATGTCTCTCATCAACGATCCCCAGGGCATGTCCCCCAAGTTATTCCCCTCTAGATGGATGATGATACAGTCTGGGCTGGCCTACCGCACCTGCAGTTCCTCCAATAGTGGCAGCAGCAGCTGTAGCCAATTTATCCCCCTCAGGCCCTTCATCTCACTTTTGTGTGATCAATCCCCAGTCTCAGCTGTGTGCCCATCATAGTGGCCGCTGCAAATCTTTCTGCTTAGTAGATAAATGAGTGCCCAACGGTCCACACTTGCCTCTTGTAGCCTGCTGTGGGGGAGAACAGGGTGACACGAATTAGACACCATCAACACCTTATGTATCTCTTGTAACAGTTTGACTTCCATCTGCCTACCCTCTTGACCTCCTTCTCCCCCGCCCCCAAAACCACTGCCTCTGAGGCTGCCCCAATCCAAAAAGAGTGGGGAGTGAAATCCTTGGGTTTCATGCCTGCAAATGCTAGCGCCTTTTTCAGAACTGCCCCCACCTGAAAACCCATCACCAGAGAACTGTCCTCATGCATGAACCAGGGGCCCCCCACCCACCCTCTGACTCTCACATAGACCTCTATCGCCTGGACTGAGCAGGTGTCCAACGTCCCATCCCTACGCAGTTCCACCTCTGTACCTTTTTGCATCTGGTCTTTCTTAGACTTTTTAAGCAGAATTATGACCTTCCCCCTCCCCCAGATCACACACTGCTCCTGTAACCCCATCTCGGCTGCTCCCTTTCTGGGTGCCACCATTTCCCCAACTCTGAAAGCCCCCTTTGCCATGACTGTGAATATGGCCCTGAATAGGCAGGCTTCATTTGCCGAATAGCAGACTTGTCCCACTGCCTGCACCACCTTTGCGAGGAGAGGCCCCATCAGGAGCAGTCTACCATCCTGCCTCTTCCATTGCCCCCTCTGCCAGCCTGCCATCATCCTCTTAATGACCCAGCCATGCATCACATCCCCCCCATCCATAGACACCCAACCAATCCTGCCAGCTGTACTGCCATGGTGGTGTGTGCTATGCTCTAGTCCCATTTTTCAACCATGTATTGCATCACTTCTCCCTCCTTGGCAGGCTGCTCTATCTCCCATCCCATTCTTGTACTGAATGACTGAAAAACCGCCCATGCCCTCTCATATGCCCTTAATTTGTCCGCTGCCCAAGATCCCTTAAACAAGACCCTGGCCTTCTCTCTCCAATCTCCCACAGCTGCTTCAGCACCCTGGTCTGGGTGAGTGCGGCTTGCGGCACCAACTCAAGAAAGACAGTCAGCTACCTCGTTCTGGACCCCTTCAATGTGCCTCACTCTGAAAGATAGGTTAAGATGCAGCCCCAACAGTATCATACCACTCAAAACTATGCCTATTGATTCCATCCAGCTGGTCTGTCTGTTGATGACATTGACCACACCCTTACTGTCACACCAAAAAACTATGCACCTCCCCGCCATCCATGCCCCCCACACTTCCAAAGCTACCCATATTGGGAAGATCTCAAGAAAAGTGAAGTCCTTTGTCCAGACCCATTCCCGCCATTGGTCTGGCCATCTCTCTGATATCCAGTCCCCCTGGAAATAAGCTCCATTCCCAGGCCCCTGGTTACATCTGTATACAGCTTGAGGTCTGCATTGGGGGCCCACTCCTCCTGCCAAAAAGCGACCCCATTATAAGATTCCAGGAATGTCTCCCGAACCAATAAATCCTCCTTCACCCCTCTACTGATGTCCACCCAATGATGTGGTAGCTTTGCCTTTCCAGTGACCCTCCCTAACCTCCTAGTGAATGCCCTGCCCAAGCTTATGGTCTTGCAGGTGAAATTAAGGTGCCCCAGTAGTTGCTGTACCTGTACCAGTGGCACCCTTCTCCACCCTCAACCAGGGTAAGCAGCCCCTTGAGCCATTCAACTTTTCTCCCGGCAGGTGAAAACATTCTTCTTCCATGTCCACTTAAGTCCCCAAGAATTCCAGCGTGCGCGGTGGGCCCTTGGTTTTTCCGGCTGCCAGTGGAATGCCTATAGTCCCGAACATGTCCTGAAAATTGACTAACATTTTTTCCATCTCCAACTGACTAGTCCCTATGAATAGCAAGTTATCCAAGTAGTGGATTTCCCTTCCATGCCCATATCACCACCCTAACACCAGCTGCACCTATGAGTTGACTGCTTCGAAGGTTGCGCAAGCAACTGAACAACCCATAGGCATTGCTTTGTCAAAATAAAACCCGGCCTTGAAATGGAAACTGAGGAGGTCCCAAACCTCTGGCCTCACTGGCAATAGTCGGATTGCAGCCTCGATATCCATCTTCGCTAACCAAGCCCCTTCTGCCACCCATATCAATTCTATGGCTTGGTCTAATGACATGTAGAAGACCATGCTGAGGGCATCTGGAAACCCTTCATTCACTGACCCTTCTTTCGGGTAGGACAGGTGGTGTATGAGCTGGAACTCACCCACCTGCTTCTTGGGTACCAAACCCAGGGGTGATACCCGGAACTTCGCAAAAGGGGAAGCTGACAAAGGCCCCTCCACCCACCCTGCTCTCACCTCTTTCTGGATCTTTTCCCATACCATGTCCTCTTTCCCCACCACAACCCCAAATTCTTGGCACATATACCCACCCACCTCCTCTTGAACCCCAATGCAAACCCCCCCTCAAAACTGCTTCTTAATAAATCTGCCCCATCCTGTCGGGGTAGTCCCCGGTCCACACCTCCACCCCCCCCAGTTGAATGGCTGTGTAGGCCAGAGGGTTTCCCCTCTATAGCCCACTGATCAGGCCTGGTTCCATCCATAATTGGGTGCATACCCCCCTTCTCATGCCTCCACAACTCCTACTGGCTCCCCCTCTCCCACCCTGAAAGGGCTGTTCAGAGGGGTGGCCACTGGCGGCGCCCTGTTTTTCACCACCGGCTCTGCAACTTGTGGCTGGGTGGCCCCCCCACACCCTGAGCAGGTGTGCCTAAACTTACAGCTGGGCCAACTACAAGCTGCCCTGTTGTAAGCCCAGCAGGCCTTGGTCCCCTGCGCTTTTGCCACCTTTTTTACCATATCTGTCGCCTGGCCCCCTGTACCTCCTGATAACTTCCTGATCCACAGTTCTGTGTGAGTGCAATCCCACCTCAAGTCACCCTTTACTGCCATGCATCTCCAAAAAGCTTTGTCATACTTGAGCCATCCGAAACCCAGCTTCACCTGATACTCATCCCTATTGATAGCAATATATGTTATCGGCAGGATTGCCAGGTCCGACTGCTTTTCCAGCACCAATGTGCTGTAAATCAAAAACCCCGCTTGCCACGTGTCAATGTTCTTCCCTTGTACTTCACCTCCTCTGCCTTGTATCCTACCACCGCTAGGGACACTGACATCTCTGACATCCCCACTGATTCTTTCTGTTCATACTTTTTTGCTGTCTCCTCATTCAAGAGCCCAAAGTTATCAACATACTTGCTGTTCCAAATCTTTTCCTTAATTGACCCTGGCAGGTGGTCGCCTAATGTGAAACCTGGTGGGCCATCATATAACTTCCATGTCGATGGCCCATAACGCTGTCTCCATCTTCTCTACCCCTTCCTCCCCCATGTCTTCCTTGGTGCTGACAGGGAATTGATACCCACCCTCCTCATTCATTTCCTGCCCCTCCCAAGGCCCTTTCCCTCATTCTGTTTGTTCCACTTCCTCTGTACCTCTTCTTTGGCTTCCCTCTTCTCTGCTGCTTCCATCAAATTAGTCATCTGGGCCATCAGTTTTGCGGCCTCCACTAGCATGGTTGCACTGGATGTTGAAGCTTTCTTTGGTGCCATCTTTTCCTTAGCTGCATGACAAGATATAGATGAATGCTGTTCCCCATCTACCATGATTCAGCCTTCTACACGGCCCCCATCATCATCATCATTTTTTTTTAAACCATTGCCCACCACGGCTGGCTGGCCTCCACCAGCTCCCCCCCTTTTCCCTGGTTTGGGTGAGCTTCATCTAAGGCCCCTACTTCTTGTCCCATTCCTGCTGGGTGGAGGCTTCCCCAGTGTTAACCGTCCCGTTTGCATCAGAACACTTGGACTTATCTCCCTGCTCCCCCCCCTTCCTGGCTCTCCAACAAAATCACCCAACAACACCATCCCAAACGTGCTCGCTTCTGCTGCATCCCCCAGGAGAAGCCACCTTCAGCCACATAAACCAAAACTTCCCATATGCCGCTGTGATACTGCCACTACCCCCAGCAGCACTGTGTTAGGAAGAAGTGGCTAAAATTCCACCAAAAATGCCAGAGCAAGATACAGCGCAAATGCCAACTGCCTGTGTGTAGCTGCTGGAAACCATACATGTAGGGAATAACCATTGAATCACATTTTATCCACCCGCCTACTCCAGTGTTACACAAGGTCCCTGCACCCTAATTGGTACCCTCAGAGGTACACCGTAGACAGCTAATGCTTAGCCATATGTTATACTAACATATAGGGCTAAGGGCATCTACCATACAAGAGTTAATGTCAGGATATGTATGCATATTGTTGTAATATACTTTACTTGCTAATACATATATTCTCCTATTTATTTTCTGTGTATTTCTTACTTGTAAGATGCCAAGGCACCTTTGTTCTTGGAATAATTATGATATGTAAGTTGGCATTGCCAGCTTTCGGTGATTTGAACTACTATAATTGAGTTATATAAGACTCTGTATAAGAACTCTTTTGTTCACAAACTGATGACTATTACAACATTTTATAATGTTATCTTGGACTGTGGAGCCACCTCCAATTTAGCCAATAGGGCTCATCTCTGTAACTAGAAATGTTTCTATCTTACAGTAACCGTAGTAATTATCATAGGTATATAATGTGATACACTAGTCTTATACCTTGGAGATCACAGAGACACAAAGAAACCTCGAGGTGTAGGGAACGCTTAGCACTGGCTCCCGGTTCGTATTGGTAAGAACTGCTCAGGGCAACTGTGATTTTATCCTTTTTGGTAGTAATAAACAAGTTTATTACTCTTATGCAGTGTGTCTGTGATTACTTGCATTCCCAATATTGCCAAGAACATGAAAGTGAGGTTTAGACCTCCTGACAATTGGCGACCGTGTGCAGGTGATATTTGGTGCTTGTAAGTTTTCACTTGTTGCTAATTATTACCTTTCCCACTGGGACAGTAGGTGTACATTCTCGTATCACCTCTCCTGTTTTAAAATCAGTTTGTAGTCACTTACAAAGTCTGGCTGTCATCTTTTCAGTTGTGGTCAATGCCGACTCGACTCACTCCATTACAGCTTTGATTTGTAAGCCTACAGCTTTAACAGTAGCCCGGCTGTGTATAAAGTGCTCTTGCTGTGGATTTATACCTAGCACGGCGCCTTTTTCACAGTTTGATTTTTTGTTCCCTCCCACACAAATGGCCACTGAATCAAATATCTGTGCAGAACTGAGACTCAATGTCTCGAACTTCCTTACCTCCCATGGAGGATGGGCTGACTTCGCGGGGGACGCAAGTCAATCTGAAAACCCTATACTGGGGATTTCAACCCAGTACACAGTGACAAGACAATCAACCAATAAGTGTCAAGCCAAAGGGTTGATGGTTGCCGCTCTCTATGCTGCAATGGAAGCCTCCAAAGTGAGGTTTCAAACCCTTGATCTGCAAATTTCATCGCTTAAGCAACTGATGGGTTTGCAGGAAATGTAATGTGTTAGACTACAGCAGAACTTGGTGTCTGAACTCCAAACACTGCGAAATGAAAAGGATTCACTTTTGCATCATTCCGCTCAAGCTGGAGAACAGGAACTTTGTATGTTGAAGCAGGAGTGTGAAAGTTTGAGACAGGATAAGGGACAGGCATTGCATATGAATGATTTGCTAAGTGCTGCAAATGCTCAGTTGAGTGAGGAAATGGGAGAGCTACAGGATGAGATGACCCAGGTACGTAATGACTTAGAAGTGGCTACTAGTGACAATCGTGAGTGTTGTAGAAGAAAATGCAAGATGAGGTTGATATGGATGTTGCAACTGTGAGTCATACTGAATGTAAAACTAAGATGGCGAAACTGCACCATCAGCGGGAGGTTCTGGCTGGACATGTTAAGGTGATGGGAGGTGAAGCCCCTGCCTTACACACATCATCTAAAGGGGAGGTATCAGATGATGGCATCTATCAATACAACATCCAGTCAGACCCCTACTATGGCCCAGAAACCCCACCCAGCCATCCACAACATGGCGGGTCCCCACTCCACCCTCACCATGTCATACGTCATTGACGTCGTGATGCCCATCATGGGAGATGCCAACATGGTGGCCCCCATGATAGGGGGGAAGCAGGCCCAGGCCTGGTCCTGACAGCACCACTGATAGCCGTTATTAATGTGGAAGATAGGCAAGAGATAGAAACGATGATTGAAACTGCAATAGGCAATGTACCACTTCCTGAGAGTAGTAAACGGGTCATTAAAACCCAGATTAGGCAGCTTCTGCAGGAGGCTGGCACTCAGGATGGTATTGTTCATACTGTGGCTGAGGCTGCAGCTCAGGCCACCCTAGACGGTGTCCAAGACAATCTATCTCTGCCTGATTGACCCAGTAATCCCCTACAAATGGCCTACTCTGTTCAGCAAATAGCAGACAGTATTGGTTGGAAGAACCTGTCTGACAACCTCTGCTGTCACTTAGAAAAGGTACCCTCTAAATGCGAGAAGCTTAGCCTTGCTGCAGAATACCAGGTCCAAATACTATGCCAGACCATCAATCCTAGTTTGTGGGCCAAACTCCCCGATGCCATCCGCCAGGATGGGAACACCACCTTTGATGAGGTTGCAGCTGAGTTCATTTCTGCTCACAGCCCAGGTGTAGTAGGAGTGATGCTTGCATACCCTGTAAAACAGAATGCAAAGGAAAGTCCAGCGACTTGCCACCAGAGACTTTGGATGGCCTACCGAGCAGGAAAGCTCCTGGCACAAGAAGCTGTGGATGTAGATCTTACTGAGTATAAGACCCTGTTCCTTAGGAACATGATTCCTGCAGTACGAGAAAAGGTAGAGCCAGCCACCTACCCCAATATGGATAGGTTTGCCAACATCCTTTGGAAAACTGAGAGAGTTTACCAACTCTATATCCATGATCTGGGCTCCGGTTCCAAGAAGGTAGCCGCCATGGAGCCTGCTCCAGAGGCCACAACGCACTACACTGTGGAAGGGCAGGCCCAACACCAACACGCCCAACATCAACAGCCCCCTCCAGCTGATAACCAACACCCCCAACAGACCTAACACCAACAACAACCACAACAACAACAACAGTGGGGTGGGAACCAGAATTGGCATAAGAATAAAAAGCATAAGGGTAATGGGAAACCACAACAACAAAGAACAGGCCCTTCATATAGGAAGATAGCCAAAGAGAATTGGAAATTTCAAGAACTCCTGGGACAAATGCGCCCTGTAGCGGATGCTGTTCCCGCACAGACCCTTGCGGCAGTACAACCGGCGACCCAGACCACAACAGGTCATGGGAATACTGGTAGTGCAGGCTTTCAGGCTCATACAGGCCTAAACCCAGAAGCTCCTCCCTATATAGCATTGTTACAGCATGGTGAAGTGATTCACAGGAGTCAGGCCCAGCCTCTCCATGCTCCCAGCAATACAGATTGACAATTACAGGAACCAGTCCAGATTGTAAAGAAGCTGGTCTTGGATACAAATGGAAGGCCCTGCACTGAGGCCAAGGTTGGGGGCTGCCTACTAGTAGTCTTGTTAGATACAGGTGCAGCTGTATCTGTATTACATGATGAACATCCAGACACATCCCCTTGGTCCACCGGACGGAGGACCAACATGTCAGGAGTTGATGGTACTAGGCTACTTGCATACCGTTTTCTACCTCTACCAGTAGAGCTAGGCCATCTAAAGGCCTCACACACTTTCCAACCGATGGTAATGCATGATCATCCTAGTATCATAGGAATTGATTTCCTTGCACCACATGGCTGTGTGGTAGATCTAGCTAACATGCTACTGATACAGATTCCAGGTCAATACCATACCATTTTGATCCCTGATTCACACGTTGTGGCGACAATTTCTGCCAATGATAAGGAGTATGACATCATAGATTTGTTCAAAGGTCATGAGCTTTTCCCAAAACTTCTCCCCATTCTGCAACAACAATTGACAGCATTTGCAATTAACAAACATGACTGTGGCAGTATGCACACTGTCATCGAAGTGCCTATGCCCAGCACACGAGAGGCAAAGGCAGTATCCTTTTCCAACTGAGGCCTTGTCTCCTCTTAGAGAAACAATCAAGTCACTCCTCAAGCAAGGAGTAATCAGAACTTGCGTTTCTACTGCTAACTCCCCAGTGTTGCCCATGAAAAAACCCACAGGCACCTGGAGACTTACTATTGACTACAGGAAACTGAATCAGGTCACCACCAGTTGTTCCCCAACTGAGGCATCAGCACCCATTGTGCTACGACTCTTGACCCCTGACCTGAAATGGTTCAGTGCCCTGTATATTTCCAATGGTTTCGGTCATTACCATTGGCCCTTAAGAGTCAATATAAGTTTGCCTTCACCTTTGAAGGAAGACAGTACACGTGGACTTGCTTGCCATAAGGATTCCATAATAGCCCATCCCTGTTCCATCTGCACACGATGGATGCCCTCAAGAGTTTCTCTACTCCCCAATGTATCTTGCAATATGTGGATGACCTGTTGCTGGCAACAGCCACACAGGAACAACATCTGGATCTCTTGGACGAATTATTGACTCTCATCCAGAAAGCAGGCCTGAAATGCAATCCAGCAAAAGCACAACTATGTCAGAAAGAGGTACTCTTTCTGGGTCTGAAAATAACTGACCAGGATTGAAGCCCTACTTGGAAGAAGATACAGGGATTGCAAGACTTACCATTGCCTACCAGCATGGCAACTCTTTGAAGGTTTCTAGGTATGGTGAATTATTCGAGAGGTTTTATTTGTGATTTTGCTCAGAAAGCTGCTCCTCTATATGAGCTATTCAAAAAGGACATCCCATGGACTTGGGGCCCTATACACACGCAGGCTGTGACATTACTAAAGCAGGCCCTGGCCTCCACCCCAACTCTGGTCAACCCCAATCCAGCACTACCATTCCATCTAGAATGTGCCACCTCTGACATTGCCATGTCCGCAGTGTTGGCCCAGAAGGTTCATGGCACCCTAAGACCCATTGCATATGCATCACAGCTCTTGACCCCAGTGGAACAGAAGTACATCCTTTGTGAAAGGGACCTTCTGGTCACCTACTGGGCTGTCAAGCACTTCCTGTATATCATTGGGTACTCTCCACTGATCATCAACACCAACCATACCCCAACTACTTTTCTGCTCTCAGACAGAGTGAAGGATGGGTCAGTCTCTAATGCCAGACTGACACACTGGTCACTTCTTCTCCAGGATAGAGACATATAGGTACACCCAACAAAAACTCCATCTATGCTGACTCATGGACTCCTTTTGCAAGGAGAACCTCATGACTGTACACTGCAGTCACCTGATCTTCCAGATCCAGGTCCTTTCCTCCCTGCCACGCCACAAATACTTGACAACACCTCTTTGTGTCACGTCTTTTCTGATGGTTCATCATCCTACTATCAGGGAGAACAAATTGCAGGGATGGACATTTTAATGACTTACCCTTAGGGGAACACTGTTAAAATATCTAAGCGCTGCAGTGTAGCATCATCGCAGTATGCAGAGATGGCAGCGGTGGTCTGTGCCCTCTAGTTCATCCAGAATGGGACAGAGGATACTATCATTTTTACAGACTCTAACTGGGTTTGTTGTTCTTTTACACAATTTCTTCCTTTCTGGCAGAAGAACTCCTCCTTCTCCTCTGATGGCAGCCCATTGAAGTACAAGGAATTGGTAATATACATACATTCACTGGTGCAAAAATTTGCACACAAACTCTATGTGCATAAAGTCAAAGCTCATAATCTCCATGACCCCTATCATGTTTTCAATGACATAGCAGACACCCTTGCCAAGGAAGGGGCCTGAGGGGGGGCACCTGGATGATGGACCATCCAGAGGTCAATGCGGCCATAGAAATTGCAGCACTCATGAAGAAACCTGAACCCTTTCCCCCCCTGGACCTCTCAGCAGCCCACACATTGATAGTGAACTCAAAGAAGTGTTCAGATTCCTTGACAAGAGTACTGAAGAGAAACTTCCCACACACAACCCCTATCAGAGGCATGAAGGTAAGTTACATTTGTCACCAGATGACAAGCTCATCTGGTACCAACCAGATGATTCTACCACCAAGTTGTGAGTAGTCCCCAGACACCTCAGGTCTGAATTATTGCACCAAATGCATGACACACCCACTGGTGGACACCAGGGAGTGGAAAACATCCTTCAAAGGCTTAAGACCACCGCCTGGTGGCCTGGTGTCACCAAAGATGCTAAACAGTACATAGACAATTGTCTCATTTATGTGCAAAACAACCCCATCCCTACCAAGTGAAATGCCAAACTCTTACTAGAATGACACTCTGGCCCTTGGCATGCCATACAGATTGATTTTATTGGCCCTCTGACCAACACCGGCAGAAATAACAAGTATGCTTTTGTGGTAACTGATCTCTTCTCTAAGTGGGTTGAAGCTTTCCCCACTAAGACATGCACTGCTAAAACCACTGCCAAAATGCTGGTGGAGCAGATTTTCTCCAGGTGTGGCCTACCTGTCAAGGTAGACTCTGACAAAGGAACCAGTTTTACAGGTGAGTTGATGAGAGAATCCCTTGAACTCCTGGGGGTTCAACAGAAGTTCCACATACATTACCACCCCCAAACCTCAGGTCAAGTAGAAAGAGCCAACAGACGGATTAAGCAAATGCTTTCCAAATTCATTGAGGACAATCTCAAAACCTTGGATTCCCTACTGCTGTTACTCCTTATCGCAATTAGGGGTACACCCTCAGCCACTACCAAGCTCACACCCATTGAGGTGATGACTGGAAGACAGATGAGATTACCTGAACACCTGTTGTTTGACCTACATACCCCCACTGCAGATCGTGTTTCTGTAGACCAATGTGTGGAAAAACTCAAAAAAGACCTCATACACGCACACACCTGTATGCCGCCAACTGCATTGGCAAGGCCCAGCAACAATCCAAAATACAGTTTGACAAACACACACAAGAAGTGGATTGGCAGGTTGGAGATCAGGTAATGGTACTCCAATTTGCAAATCCCACCCACTCCTCTCCAACAAGTGGGAAGGCCCATACCCTATTGTCAACAAGCTCAATCCGGCAGTCTATCAGGTTAGACTCCTGCATAGCAATAAATTGACTGAAAAATGGTTACATGCAAACCAGCTGAAACTGTATAAAGGAGCTTAATTACTTTTCCTCACACCATTGGGCAGGATAGTACTAACTTACTAATGTTTGATTTTGCTTTTCAGATACACTGACAAGATGGCTATCGTGTTCCATTATCTCCTCATCTCAGGAGTTATCCCCTGTATCCAAGGCACGGTACCAAACCTTCTACCACACCTTGATCCTCCAGCATCTCCTTCAGAGGGAGTTTCCATCAATAAACTCAATAGTCTGATTACTGTCCAGGAAGGTTCTGATGCTTACTTCACTGCCTCGGTTGTTGCTCCTGATAAATCTACCCTTCAAATTGAGTGGCAAACCACATTGCAAGGACAGATTCTCCCTGTGACCAAACTCTCCAAAGGAACTTTCCAGGGTTGGCCCAATGCTAAATTTTCCCCAAATGGTTCTCTGTTCTTGTTACAAACTTCATTAAGACAGTCTGGTTTGTACAACATTACTGCCTTAATTGATACTTTGTACTGTAATTCTTTGTCTAAGGATTCTGCTTGCAAATTTTGTGCTGTACACCACACAGCTTCTACAGCCATGTATCTCTCTGTGTTACCACCCACTGATAAACAGCTTTTGGAATGCCCAAAGCACACCCCTGGTCCCCATAGTGGTCTAACAGCACCTGCCCTCCCAGGTTCATTGATTAATAACTTACAGTTCATGCATATATCTGTTTTGTTTAATCTTACTTACTGGAATATGAAAGAATTTGGCATGTGTCACAATACTAATACATCAGCATTTTATAGTTCATTATCGCTTGATAGTTTAGCTGCATTTCAGATTCATACTCAAGACCCTATTGCCGGGGTCCATTCTACTGAACATAGAGGCAACTTCAGGAGAAAACCCGCTCCTGATGATCAAACTCATAAACGTAAGATACGTGAAATAGACAGTTCTGATGTCACAGGTGCAACAGGTGCTGTTACAGGCCTTTTTGGTATGGCTATGTCTATTTGGAATAAAGCAGACATTGCTGCTATCAAATCTCATTCTGTCAAATTTTCCACTGGTCTGGTTAACACTATATTACTCCCATTATTGCATGGTGTGGATGGCCTTAGTCAGGAAGAAAGATACACTGTATACAACATGGACGATATTGCTAAGGCATTCACTGATTCAAAAGACAAGATTAATGCATTCATTCAACAAAACAACAAAGAAGCAGATAAACAATACATTGCTAGAGAAATCCTTTGCTCTGCCTATGGCTCATACATCATCACTACCATCAACAATCTCTTCTGTGGTCTAGAATCTGGAAGGATCCCTGATATCATACATGACAGACTCATTTCCAAATGGTATTGTCCACGATTTAAAACTCCTGGCTGTATTGCTATGTGTATGCAACAAACTTTAACCATTCCTCTCTACACAGCCAGGTACTTGGGGTTTGTGACCAGACACCCTATCACTGGTCCTTGTTTCACTACTAAGAAATGTCCCATAAGAGATATTATGTTTGTTTCCTTTACTGTTTCTTTACCATGTTTTGATCCCACTACAGCCTTGTTCGACAAGCTTGCACTGGTACACTGTATTGGGCATTTGGATGAAGACATCTACAGAGAACACCTGGATCTACTGCCTCTACTGGTTTTCTGCCCTTTCCTGGACACCTGGGTGGCTGTGCACACAGACTGCTGTGTGAAGAAGCAATATATTTACTTTGTGCCGATGTGATGTATTTGATGTTATTCAACCTGTTTGTGGTTATTCTCCAGATAGCATTGACTGGACTTTTACCATGGATGATGACATCACCAAGAATGGCATGGATTTCTCAGATTCGACTTTGGCTCCGGATCAGCTCTACCAATCATATCATGAGGAGGTTCATCACCTGTCAACATGGATTTCGAAGATTGCCTATACCTGCCCTGTCCAGTTGCAAAAGTGGAGACTCCCTACTGTTCGCTCTCAGTATAATTCTGATAGGGAGTATTGTGTGGTAACTAACTTTAAAAGCTATACTTATGGATCTGTGACATGTGCTATTGATAACCTCAATTTTGGTTTTGTTCCCCACCAAAAGACTGTGATTGGACACACCATCGTAACCCCCGTCCCCCTCATGTATGCAGACATCATTGATGGTAACCCTGATTATCTGCTCACACTGTCTGAATACTTACCATATTTTAATGTACACATAGACCCACTCACACTTACATTAAAATCACTTTTAGACAGGAAAGAAACACACCTCATCCACATCAGCAATAATATGACCAAGGCCAACGAAGCTATCCTTTCATTGATTAATGACAGTGACATGAATGACACACTGACTAACACCTGGTTAGAAATTACTTTTAAAGGTTTTGTTATTATAAAAGCATTTTTTGATCTTTATTTTGATTATTATGCTATGCTGCCTATGGCGCGTGCTGTGCCAACACCATGAGCAGCTCGAGTTCCTTTACAAAGCTTGCGCATCAGGTTTGTAAATGACCATTGCTCTCTGGCCTTTCCCTAGATTTACCTGTGTTGCCCTTGAAGGCAACAAGGGGGGGAATGTTACACGAGGTCCCTGCACCCTAATTGGTACTCTCAGAGGTACACTGTAGACAGCTAATGCTTAGACATATGTTATACTAATATATAGGGCTAAGGGCATCTACCGTACAAGAGTAGATGTCAGGATATGTATGCATTTTGTAGTAATACACTTTGCTTGCTAATACATATATTCCCCCTATGTATTTTCTGTATATTTCTTACTTGTAAGATGCCAAGGCACCTGTGTCCTTGGAATAATTATGATATGTAAGTCGGCATTGCCACCTTTCAGTGATTTGTATTACTACAATTGAGTTATGTAAGACTCTGTATAAGAACTCTTTTGTTCACAAACTGATGACTATTACAAGATTGTATAATGTTATCTTGGACCCTGGAGCCACCTCTAATTTAGCCAATAGGGCTCATCTCTGTAACTAGAAATGTTTCCATCTTACAGTAACCATAGTAATTATCATAGGTATATAGTGATAACCTAGTCTTATACCTCAGAGATCCCCAGAGACACAAAGAAACTTTGAGGTATAGGGAACGCTTAGCACTGGCTCCCAGTTCATATTGGTAAGAACTGCTTAGGGCAACTGTGATTTAATCCTTTTTAGTAGTAATAAACAAGTTTATTACTCTTATGCAATGTGTCTGTGATTACCTGCATTCCCAATATTGCCAAGAACCTGAAAGTGAGGTTTAGACCTCCTGACACCAGCAACAGGAGGTACCAACAAGCACCCACCCACCAAGCTTTGGACACGGTAACCCACCCTCTTCCCGTGACATCCTAGCATGCCCAATTTCATTTTTTTTCTTTTGTCACACCTTTGGAGAATGATCCTACTTGTCTAATTCCCCACACCCAGCTCTAGTCTGACACCAAACCTCCAATGCCAGCTAAAAGAAGCTATACTCCTACCCTACACCCCTATGTGTCTCCGGTCCTGCTTCCATGCAAATGGCATCACAAGTTCCTCCTTGTAAGCTCTGCATCACCCCCCCACTGTCCCTTGCTCACAACCCCCACTACCAAACACTGTCTTTGGCCCCGATGCTCAAGAGGGCCCACTTCCATTTGCTGGGAGGGTTTTTGGCCGATCTATGGGCTGATCTATTCTTCCTGCCAACATCCTGCCAGCCGACCCCATGCATAGGCCTGCCACCTTCTTCCAGGGTCAGGCCCACCGCACGGTGCCTCACTGAGGCCTAGCTTACACCCCCCCGCTCCTGGGTGATCAAAATTGCATAGACACATATAGCACCAAGCTGTACAAAAGGGAAATTGGTATTATTACTGTAAATCTTTGTTCTTCAAGTATTATAATACAAGAAGATAGACACTGTTGGGTTAACAAGCACCTGCTTCTAGCAGATGACAGCAGTTCAGTTGTCCCCTGAAACATGGAGACTACCAGCAAGAGGCTACTAGGTTATGTAATACCAAGGCCCCCCATTGTTCAGTCATGAATTTCAAGTCTGTAAGCATCATGCTTAGTCATCTGTAGCAATTAACTGAAAAGGGGTTAAAACTGAAACACGTTTTCCCACCTTGAGACAAGAGACTGCCCTCACCACACATGCTAATGGCAAACCAAACACTCAACTGCCCATTCCCACATAGTTTCACTGTTGCTATAAACTTGGCCACATGGTGCATCACAAGCTGTCCCACTGTAGGACTTCTGAGCCCTCACAGCTCTCTCTTAGCCCTTCTACACAGAAAATACAGCCTCCACCTGACAACCACATGCATAGGCACCGCCACCCTCTTTCAGGGTCTGACATCACACATGGCACCTCACAGTGGCCTGGTATGCACCCTAGCTCCTTGCCCACTGAGTAGCAACACCGCAAAACCTAACCAGCAAGCCAGACACTCCATCACCCATTCTAAGTGCAGTCTCGCTGTTGTGCTGGAAAAACTTGGCTGTGTGGTACATCACAGGCCGGCCCACTGTGGGCCACAATCTTCTGAGCCCTCACAGCTGTCTCTTAACCCTTTACATATGGGAATTCACCAATTCTGCAGGCCGGCCTAGCGTTAGTTCCCTCGCTTCCCCGCAGCAGCGTTTCCAAATAACACACAATACATCTGCAGATAAGCAAACCACTTTCTACACCTCAAAATTGATACTAAAATTCTCTCTATTCCCCTAGTGCTCATGGTATACATAGGGCCTTCTCAACAACGTAGGCCCACAACATTTAATGGCTGTGCCTTACCTGACTAGTGATGTGCTGAATTTTAACAGCAGAAAGAGGACAAACAGAAGTTACCTGACCTTAAGTAACCCTGCTGCCCTTTGCTCTGGGACCCCTGCCCCATCCTGTCCCCCTGGCCAATAGCCCAGGAGCTCCCCTCACTCTGTCATATGACCCTGTGGTGAGGTCACTGTCCCCTCTCCTAGCCCCCCCGGCTCTATATTCCTGGCAGTGTCACAGGACAAATTGGCCTGCCTTTTATTGGCAAACCTCATTATCAATAAGGATATATTTATTACTCACCTTCCTAATCCAAATTATCAAGATTGTGCCCTATTATATTGCAGTTCATCTCTACTAGCAGAGGAGATCTGGCAAAGAGAATCAGATTTAAAACTAAAAGGCATCAATATGCTTACACGCCATATGGTTCCTTGGACATCAGCGGAAGTGTACCCAGCCCTGAAAGGGTCATATAACCTGCCTAGTAAGGTTTTAGATGCCATTTCATGATATACAACCAATCAATTATCATCTTGGGAAAATAAGACAATAACACTTTCTGATTAGAAAATCTTTGAGCACGATTCATGTGTCAAAATTAAGAGTGACTTGGCTACCTTTTTCTGAGAACATTAAATAGACCTTGTGGTGGGAATACTATAGAGTGCATAAAAGTACATGAATCTATGACATCATGCCCACAAATAGATAAAACATTTAGTAACCCAAAACTTGCTGCAGCAGTTCAAGAAATAGCAGTGATATTAGATAGGTTGCAGATTTATGTAACAGATGTAGGTACTTTAGTGGCCTGGGCACCATTTTCACAAGATATAGAACATATTCTTATGGAAAACTGGTTTGACCAAATAGCAACAGAGACATCAACTTGACAACTACTTCCTACAAAGGATAGATCGATTAGGACAAATCACTTAAATAATATAGGTATCATGTCGTTGAATATTGAGGGATTAACACACAAGCTAGAAGATACAGAGTGTAAAAAGGTTTTAATAACAAATGACATACTGGTCCCAATTCTCCCTCCTGTGCACCCGACACAGGAAAGATGCAGCAGGGTTGTTTGACCCAAGTTGTCATTTGCAACACAGCTTGCGTCAAATGGGATTCCACAATGCAGCTTGCATCAATGCCTAACACTGCTGTGTCAAAGCCCACTTGCGACATGGTTGTGTTCAACATCCGGGGGTGATAAGTCACAAGTGGATCTGTGCCATGGCAGGGTTGCAACATCTCCATAAATAGGATTCCAGAAGCCCCACCATGGATGCAGGAGGGGGGCACCAGTCAGCCCAATTCCAGAAACCACCTGAATTGGGAACAACTTGCATTGAGGCAGGGGTCTACACCCAATGCAGCTGCAGCAAGGGCAAAAAGTGGTATTCTAGAAGGTTTGCCACAATTTGCCATTTGCAGAAAACCTTCTGGACTGGCCACAACATGCAGTCCTGTGCCAAGATGAGTGGTGCAGTGAGAGTTTGTGGTGCAGGGCAGGTCATAGCACCCTACTAGTGCCAGTGGGCACTCTCTGTGTGCCCCAAGGAGCAGTAAGCACAAAACAGAGCCTCAGAAGGGGAAGCAGACATCACACTGTGGCACAAAGAATTTAGACCCCCATGGCACTGTCCCACTACCACCACCAAACACCTGTGCCACCTACATTGCATACCTACTATGGCAGGCTATTGCCCACCCCTGTATTCCTGGAACCAAAGTGCCCCGTGTAAGCTCCATACACCCCCAACAACAGTGAGAATCTCCCCCCTGGGTGACAGCACCACCCCCATCCATGAACACCTGGAATGCCACAATGCAAAGGTGACAAAACAGTGGGTACCCTCCCTGGTAGTCTAGTGGTCCCCCACCATCCCCACCCAGAGAGGCAGAGGTCCTCTCTGCTGCCCGCCCTGTCCATTGACCCCAGCAAGCTGTGGCACTGGCAGCAGGCACATCCCTCCTCATAGAAACATAGACTTTGATGGCAGATAAGGACCGCTTGGCCAAACTAGTCTGCCCATTTTCCTACCTACAGGATAGGCCACAGATCCTAGTTAACCAACAGCCTATTTCTTCCTACCCCCCACAAGAATTGCCTTATGTCCATCCCATGCATTCTTCAATTCTTCCACAGTCTTAGACCCCACAACCTCCTCAGGAAGGCTGTTCCATGCATCCACTACCCTCTCTGTGAAATAATACTTCTTCACATTGCCCCTGAACCATCCCCCCATCTTTAAATTGTGTCCCCTTGTTCTTGCATGTCTCTTTTTCTGAAAGATGCTACCCTCTTGGACTTTGTTGATTCCACTGAGGTACTTAAAAGTTTCTATCATGTCCCCACTCTCCCTTCTTTCCTCAAGGGTATACATATTAAGCTCCTTTAGTCTCTCCTCATATGGCTTTTCTTGCAGTCCCTGCACCATTTTAGTTGTCCTCCTCTGGACTGCCTCTATCCTGTCTATGTCCTTGTGGAGATGGGGTCTCCAGAACTGGATGCAGTACTCCAGATGGGGTCTCACCAATTGTCTGTACAGAGGGATAACAACTTCCTGTTTTCTGCTGCTGATGCCTCTCCCTATGCATCCCAGTATACTCCCAGCCCTCCCTACTGCCTTCTCACATTGCTTGCTAACCTTAAGGTCATCTGATATGATTACCCCTGGTCCCTTTCCTTTTTGTTATTGTTACTACCTCCCCATTGTGTATTCTTCCCTGGGTTCTTGTTTCCAGGTGCATTATTTTCACTTCTTTGCATTGAATCTAGCTGCCATACTTCTGACCATTCCTCCAACCTTGCCAAGTCCTTCTCATCCTTTTCACACCTCCTTGTGTATCAACCCTGTTGCAGATCTTTGTGTCATCTGCAAAGAGGCATGCTTTTCCTTCCAGTCCCTCTGCAATGTCACTTATGAAGACATTAAAAGGACTGGACCCAATACTGAACCTCATGTACCCCACTAAAACCCTCTTTCTTCAGAGTGGACCCATTTACTATTACCTTCTGTGTCCTGTTGTCCAGCCAATGTTTTACCCATGATACAACCCTGGGACCCACTCCCAGGCTGGTTAATTTGACTACTAATCTTTGTGTGGGACTGTGTCAAATGCCTTGCTAAAGTCTAGGTAGGCCATGTCCACAGCCCTCCCTGGTCTCACTACTTTGGTCACCCAGTCAAAGAAATCTATTAGATTTGTCTGACATGACCTTCCCACTGTGAACCCATGCTGCCTTGGGTCCCAGCCCCACTGGCTTCTAGGTACTCAACTATTCTTTTCCTTCAGAAGTGACTCCATCACTTTCCTTACCACAGAGGTCAAACTGACAAGTCTGTAGTTTCCTGCCTCTGTCTTGGTCCCACTTTTGTGAAGGGGAATCACATCCGCCTTTCCTCCAGTCTTTGGGTACCACACCATCCTCCCATGATTTATTAAAAGAGTAGCTAGTGGTTTCACTAGTTCCCCTTAATTCTTTTAGAATTCTGGGTGAATTCCATCAGCCCCATTGCTTTGTCCACCTTCAGTTTTAGAAGTTCTTGCAGAACCCTTTCTTCTGTGAATGGACTGGGATCGACCTCCTATCAAGAGTGCTTCTACATTGGATTAGGCACTTCCCCCTCCTCTTTTGTGAATACTGAGCAGAAATATTCATTCAGTATCCCTGTTTTTTCACTTTCCCCCTCTGCCCACCCACTGTTCATTCTATTCAGCCTCACTATCCCTCCCTTTGTCTGATGTACCTATAAAAGGTTTTATCCCCCTTCTTAACTGAGTTGGCTATCTTTTCCTCAGTTTGGGCCTTTGCTATTCTGACTTCCCTTCCTGCTTCCTTCTGTCTTAACTGGTACAGCTCTCTGCCCTGCTCCTTCTGTGTTTCCTTATACTTCTGGAATGCTATCTTTTTCTTCCTGACTTTCACAGCCACCTCTTTTGAGAACTATAGTGGCTTTTTCATTCATTTTGATTTGTTTATTTGCTTCACACAAAGGCTTGTTGCCTCTGTGATGGCAGTTTTGATGATTCCCCATTGTTGCTCCACACCTCCTTCTAGCCTGTTTGCTAGTGCTTTTCTGAGGCACTCTCCCATCTTGCTGAAGTCAGCCCTCCTGAAGTCCAGTACCCTCACTTTTGTATGGCTTGACTCTGTAGCTGAGTTTAACGTGAACCACACTGTTTGATGGTCACTTGTTCCCAGATGGCAACCCACTTCTAGATCTGAGATCCTCTCACTGCCCCCATTTGAGAGTATGAGGTCTAAGATTGCTCCCTCATGAGTGGGTTCCAAAACTAGCTGTCTGAGGCCTGCCACCTGTAGGGCATCAAGAATTTCCCTGATCTTGGATGTGGCTGCAGCAAATGTGCTCCAGTTAACATCTGGCATATTCAGGTCTCCCATCTACAGTATCTCCCCTTTCTCTGCCATTCTAAGAATGCCTTCTATCATATCCTTGTCCATCCTCACTCCTCCATGACCAGCCACACTTTGCAATCTAACAGATCTTGTATGTGTACACATATGTGCTTTGTGAGATTGCAGTGCACAGCTGGTCATGGCGGTGTGAGGAGGAATGTGGCAGCCACCACTGCTTGTTTGGGACAGGGGTGGAGAGCAGGGGAGACTACTGCCTGTTGGGATGGGGAAGGTGGGGGGCCACTAGACTATCAGGGAGTATAACACTGACAGAGGTTGGGGCCATGGGCATGGCAGGGCTCAGGGGTACAAGCCAGGCATCTGTGGGTGGGATCCAGGTTGGGAGGGCCACTGGATCACAAATTATGACTTCAGCACAATGGGGGGTGCAGTTCAAGTGTGCTAGAGTCTGAGAACCCTGAATACGTGTTGTGGCATGCCAGTCTGGGATGTCACTAGTATGCCCATGCTGAGGATGGGTCAGGCCCCCCTCCCATGCCCCCATTACCACATCACCAGTCCAAGTTGACCCCTACAGGCCCCATCCCACCACACCCTGGCACCACAAGTCTGAAACAGAGTATTAGTTACCCGATTTATTAAAAGAAGGGTAATCCATTCTAGCCGGTAATGTATATATCAATTCATTTATTAGATATCTTGCAGAACATTTTTTGTAGACAAATTCTAACTAGACTCCAGCTTTGGGTTGAAAAAATCAAATACTTATCGAGTTCTGAAATGGTTTCGGAACTGCCAGATCAGCAATACAGTATTGCTATTCATTGTCTCACATAATTTGGAAATTTGTCAAAGTCAAGAAGGCTAAATTATATTGCTGTTTTGTCAACTTGAAGTTAGCTTTTGACTCAGTCAAACATTGTTGTAGCAAAAACTCTAATCTTATAATATCTTTTAATATCGATCCTCTATTATTAGATATTATCATAAGACTCCATGAAGATACATGGATAAAGGTTCAACAAAATCAGTATGGTGAGGTATCCTCAATAATTAAAAATAACCTTGGCATCAGACAAGGCTGTCTTCTGGTCCCCATATTATTTAATCTTTATATTAATTCACTGATAGAAGAAATGGAGTCTCCTGATTTTTACTCTCCTGTAGTTAAAAATAACAAAACATTGTAGTCTTGGATTACACTGATGATCTTGTTTTAGTGTCTACATCCCTGTGGGGTCTACAACGTAAGGTAAATTATTATGTAAAGCTATGCTCAAATGAAAGATTAACAATGAATACAGCGAAAACTATTATGTTCATTTTTGGTAATACAAAAAATAAATTGTCTTCACTATATATAGGGGAATCCAAAATTGAAACAGTTAAAAGCTATGACTATCTAGGAGTACATTTCTCACAAAACTTTGAGTGGAAAAGCCATGCTGAACTAAATAAATATAAAGCAATTATGGCATTTAATGCATTTAAAAGATTCAATTCATGAATTGGTAAAAACTCGGTCTTAGGACTCCTCAGGCTCATAGAAACCAAATTATGCACACGTCTCCTTTACACTGCAGAAATGTGGGCATCACCAGACCCAAACATTTTACAGATACAGCTGAATAAAATCTATTGATAAGTTTTACTGGTGTTCTAATCAGTAACAGCAGAGATACTGAGGGCCAAATTAGGACAGCTCCCCATCTCTGCATTTGTACTGGAGAAGAAATTGACATTTCTGTTAAAACTTTTTTCCTCCTGGAACATTGAGTGCCAAGATTGTGTCTTGAGGAGGAATTAGAATATCTTAGATGGGGCTTTGTTTTCCCTATGATGAAAAATATTACATAGCATCTGTTCCCACTGGAATTGGGACACCTCCTCTTTCAAATCTACTATAGATCTTTCAGTGAAGTTTTGTTTCACCTAAAGGAGAGAATTAAGGATTCTCGGAACTAAAAAGATCTCAAAGTAATGCAAATATTTAAAAACTCTGGGTGATACAAAACAATGAAAATGGACTGTAATCTTGCAATGTATTTATATCTTACAAATGCGATACTGAAACGTAGAATTTTTACAGGATATAGAATGGAGCGCTATACATCCAATAATATTTATTCCATTCAAAGATGACTGGGTGTTAAAAATGAGTATTGCCACTGTAACATGAAGGCAATGGATTAATTAAAACAGGTTGCATTAATTTGTCCACTATATGAGAAAAAACAAAGGTTTTGGCTAGGTCCTATCCTTGTGAATCTCAGTCTCCTTCCTGATCATTTACTTGTAGCACTTTTTAATTCTAAAGATATAGATGTTCTCAATGCTTTCTCTCAATATCTAATTTCATTAAACTTGTAATATTATTTCTGGATATCAAAGACAGGAAGGGTGTTAGACTGTATGTGAGAATATTGTCTTATTGCCACACGTGATATTTTCTATTTAGGTTTAAATGCTTGGCACTGCAATAAGGTTATACTAAAGTGTTTTCATATTCCCCAGATTATTATGTCTATAAGATTTTAAAGAGAATGAATTCTATGTGATATGTAAAATTATTCAAAATTAGTTTTAATTTACTAATGGTCTATTGTATTATGTCTGATTGTAATGGCTTTGTGCCGAACAATAAAATTCCTTGATTGAGTGATTGGTTGATTGTCATCTAAATGTGAAAGAATGGCAAACATTGCCACAGGTACTTTGCCTGAATACTGTCAAATTAGGACCCCCAACTGATGTATTACCAGATACCCCAAGAAGTGTACTTACCACCAGCTAGGTGAAAAAAATGTAGATCAGGACTGGCTTTATGTTAATGAGGCTAGTGCATGCTACCAAAGTTCAGATGGTTTTCTTTCGATGATCGATTAATTGAACTTCTTCATATGGAGAGGAGTGGAAGGGTTTTTCTTCTACCCTCATACTTCCCCCCATAATGTTTGGAACTTGCTATGGAGATTGCCTATGCTCTCTTGCTTGCAGATAAACCACTTTACAGGTATCTGTTCTCAATTGGTGTGTGTGGCTGGGTTCCCCTCCCCACCCCCCAGGGATGTTCCCTCTCATTTCCCATGATTTCTAGTACTATTCTTATCCCAAGGGAAAGCATGTGATTAGTAGCTAAAATATAAAGGCAACCATGAACACATAGATAGTAGACCCTGCAAGAAACATATAAGTTGTCTTGTTTACTGTATACAGCTTAGAATGATAGGAAGGCTCTAAAGAAGGATGTCTACATACAAGTCTACAGATGAATTTCAATGACTGGGTTAGTGGAGGTGATCTAGACAAGGGCCTAAGGATGATCAGGAGTGTAATGCTGATCAGTACAGCCATTGCAAAATGTTGGTGGGTTGACCCCTATCATGCTCTTATATACCTCACTTGCACAATCTGCATGTTGTTTTAAAAATGTGTGAAGTTTGCTCAAGATTTAAATGTCCATTTGATATATAAACATTTCTGTATAATACATGACAACAGTAGGTGGCCCACTTGATGTGATGTGTACCCTATTAGCTGTACTAGTTTATGATGCTGAACAAGGTTACTTTGTATGTGTGTGTGTGTGTGTGTGTGTGTGTGTATGCGTTAGTCACTTTTAAAATCAATAAAAACTTTTATGGTAAAAAAAGGAAAAAGAACCTAGAGAAACTCTACACATGGCTAATTAACATATCAAAAATATGTAACCACTACACTCCCCAAAGAAGAGGTGGATAGTGTGAAATATTGGCTTTTTGTATTACTGGTGAAAGAATAAATGCTAATCTGGAAACACGAGACAGGAATGGAGTTCCTTTCATTTTACTTTTTTTTTAAAATGATTGGCACATGTAGCACCATTGTTTCATTTACTGTTTTCTCTGAAATCTATTTGAGTCTGTTATCCCTTTTCTGACTTTTGTAATCAACACTTTTCCAGCAGTATCCCAGAATCCCCTGAGGCTTTTTTTAATATAATATATTTTTATTTTTTTTACATAGCAGAGACAACTTATACATTGTTTCATATATAGCTTCAGTGGAAGAGATATAAATATACAATATAAAAATATAAGAATAATTATATGAATATTTATAAACATATTAAGGAAATAAAGGTATAAATTTACTCCATGCAGTTGACATATTATTGTCTGGAGTTTCAGCTTGGAACCATAGTCTTTCAAACATTAATGTTTCTTTAGTCTTATGCAACTAAATCTGTTTGATAGTCTGTGGGAGGGTTTGAGAGTTCCAGTATTCTAATATAATTATTTGTGTGGTCATAGTACCCAATGCTAGTACTCTTTCCTGGTCCCTATTAATCTTTAATGTATCAAGCATATTAAAAATAAGTGCATCTGCTGACATTGGGATTTTAATAGTTAAAATTTGCAAAAGCATTGTAGTTGTATCCCTCTACCATTTATTTATTTTTGGGCAACTCCATAAATTATGTGTTAGGTCTGCCACCATTCTACAGTGATGCCAGTGCTTATTAGATAAACCTGATGAAAACAGATTTAAAGATGTAGGTGTAATATATGCTCAATGTATTATTTTAGCTTGAGTAGATTTGTTTTTTGCTGAGACATAATTTTTATTTGCCACTTTCTGACTTAGTTGCCATTGTTAGGGGGTAAAGTTTAATGCTAGTTCTTGTTGTCATTTCTTGTAAATTTTTATTCTATAGTTTGTAGTATTATTTGTCAGATTTTTATATATTCTATAAAGGGTTTTAATTTATAACTAATAATAATAGCCTTCTCTGTTTTTAGATGAATGGCAAAATTTACATTTTGTAATTCAGCATTTTTAAGCATCTCTTGAAATTTATCCATAATGATGTCATAATATAAAAAAAAGTATTGCTTGAAATGCCCATAGTGACTCTGGCTCTATATTGACTATACAGTAACAATGTGTTGCCATATATTAAGTCAGCCCATATGTTAATGTTTTTATTATGTAGGGATTTTGTGATTTTGTTAAATTCCTTATTTTTTTTTACATAATAATGTTGAGTCTGGCATGTAGCCATGGAATGGAGCTATTGCCCATTAATTTTAGAGCTTGGTTGAAATACAGTTGAAATGCTTTTAATATGGGTATATGTTTACAATGTTTGAAAGATTTCTGATATAACATAGTCTCAATTGTAACCATATAACCCATGCTTTCAACCAATTCTTGTATCACAACAAAATCTTGCTTTCGATAGAAGGCCCATTCCAAAGCAGTGGCTACAAGTTGTGCCAAAAAATATTTAAAAGGGTCTGGACAGCCACACCATCCTACAGTTCTAGTACTAACCATAAAATTCCAAGCGATTCTGGGTTTTTCAGTTCTCCAAAGAAACTTGACAAATGTACGCTTTACTTCTCAGAACCATTTCTTATCAGGATATCGATTTAAGGCGTGTAATACAAAAATGAATTGTGGCAAGGCATCATTTTAATAACTTCAACTTGACCCCATAATAAAATTGACAGATTCTGCAAGTTGGATAACTTATTCTTTCTCTTCTGATCACCCCTTCTGAAATGATTCAATTTACAGTCCATATAGTGGTGCACAAAGGCAATCTGATTTTATTTACATCACCATAATAACATTCTGTACATATGTATAACATCAATCATATTTCAAAAACATAACAGTTTATTTCCTTGTCCATAGTATTCACAATTCACTCTTGCATTGAATTCACCCTTTTGTTCCTTCTTCTCTCAGGGTCATCCAACCCCCTGCCACCAACAACCAATCTTCCCTACCTATAATTTTGCTAGGTCCATATGTCAGGGACCAGACCACTAGCCCTTCTATATATACACCTCCCCACTTCTATTCATGTACAGGTGCCTACCCCTGGCCCATGCACCCTACTCCCCCTCCCCCTCCCTCCTGGACCTGCCTGTTCCTCCCATTTTTAGCCCTCTTGGACCCTCACTCCTATCTCCTAATTGCCTTTCCACCAGCCCCCACCTCCAGCTTGCATTGGATGGTGGGACTCCCTCCACTGACAGGGCTCTGGTCCTTCTTGCAATCTAACTGTAGCCAGTTGCCACAACATCAATAAAAAGACCACTATCCCTCTATCAGAGAGATGTACCCACATCCTCCCTATAAAGATGTGGTTTATCAAAATTAATGCCCTGTTACATAATACAGGATCCCTCCAAACCTTTCAGTAATGCTGCCACCCTTCTGTTCAGCTGTTTCCTGTCTCTATCAAGTACTCCAGTGATAATGGCCTGACACCATACACTTCTTGATATTATTTTGGACCATACAATCTCTACCCTGGGCCACCAACCTCTTATGGTCTGTAAGTCAGTCCTATTAGCCCTCAACAAAGCTCCCCATGGCATTTTCCCCAAGTCATTGCCCTCAAGGTGAATAGCCAGTACATCTAGCCTACCCCAAAGCAACTTAAGCTCCTTCAGTACAGGAATTAATTGGGCCCAGTGCATCCTCTGGACTCCCTTTCAGCATATCTGTGGACTTGTGAGTCCTCTCACAAATTCCATGTCTTTCTGGCCAGTTGCTGTGTGTTTCTCCACCCAGTAAATATAGGAATGTCCCTGGATCCACATAATCCATCTCCTCTTTGCACCTGCTGATAGAAGAAAGAACACAAGACAGTCATTTCAGGATCTGATATAATGCTTATAACAGTTGTATCACCATCTACCCAATTCTTTCATATCCTCTACCAATCCCCTTTCCCAGACTAGGGCTGAAGCTGCCCCTGTCCTGAATGAGTGTGTGTCAAACTGTGCCAGGTCATGTCCCTTAACAGCTCATGCCCTTTTTAATACTGCCCCCACCTGGTAGCATGTTACCACTCTCCCAATGCCATGTTAAAACCAAGAGTCCTTGCCTGATGGTCGTATGCTTCTGTACCTCTCCATGGCCTTGACTGTGCACACCTGCCCCTTCCCCATTTGCTGAATTTGTACTCAAACACCCTGTCCCATCTGGTCCATTTTGGATCACTGTAACCAAATGTGTAGGCCCTCCCTGTTGAACTGAATGTCCTCCTTCTGTAGCCTCCCTTTGATGTCACCTTTGTTCTTAGCCACTATCTCCCCTACCCTAAAAGTCCCTCTATACAGCAAGGTCCAAGTTGTCTGAATGAGGCAGACCTCTGATGCTGAGTCACATATGACCCCCATTGTCCCCATGACAGCCACTAGGATGTTGAGTGTTATGGATCTGTGCATGTCTGTTTGGGGGCCCTGCCCTTTTTGACAACCCAGCAGTATGTCTCTTACCCTTCTACTGTTATTGGGCTCCGGCCAACCCTTGGTCCCACAGGCCCAACCTATACCAGCTAACTGTACTGCCATGGTCAAGTGTGACAATCCTCTTTCCCACCTGTCCATCATAAACCTTGTTACCTGCTCCTCCATTACTGGTAAACTTACCACCATGCCCTGCTGTACCTGAAACCCTTGGAAGACTTCCCTTGTACCTTTGTAGGCCTTCAGAGTATTGGCAGACCAGGAGCTCTGGTACAACATTTGGGGTCTTGCCACCCAATTCCCCACAGATGGTCTGGTACCAGTTTTTTCACCATTTCTGCCTGAGGGACCAGCCTCCGGAATCTGCCCAACTGCAAACATGAAAGGCTGTCAGTTATCTTGTTTTTTAATCCTTCCACATGCCTAGCTCTAAATGTCAGGTTCAAGTGCAGTCCTAGTATTAGTGGCTGTCTCACAACCCTAGTCACCATCTTAGTGGATCCTTTCTTCCTCTTGATTACTTCCACCACACCTTTATTGTCACACCAGAATACAACTGTTTTGTATCTCATTCCCCCAACCCCATACCACTAATGCTATCCAAATGAGGAAAATCTCTAGTAAGGTAATGTCCTTCTGCAAGCACCTGACCTTCCAGCTGTCCAGCCAGGTTTCAGTCATCCATTTACCCCCTATAGTATGCCTCAAAACCTAGGGCACCTGACCCATCCATGTATAATTGCAGGGCCTTGCCAATCCTCCTGCCATAAGGCAACCCCGTTGTAGTCCTCCAGAAAGTGATTCCACACCAATAGGTCTTCCCATACCCCTTTTGTGATATTCACCCAGTGATGCGGCAATTTTGCCTTACTTGTGGCCCATCCCAACCACGGTGTGAATACTCTGCTGGGGCCAATCGCCTTACAGGCGTAGTTGAGATGGTCCAGCAGCTGTTGCATCACCACCAAAGGTACCTTTCTTCTGCCTAATACCTGGTCAAGGACCTCCTTAAGTTTTTGCACCTTGGCTTGAAGCAGGCAAAAACACTCCCTGATGGTATCCACTTCAATCCCCCCAAAACTCTATCACACTGGCCAGCCTCTCCGTCTTTCGCTCTGCTAAGCGAATACAAATTTCTTTGCACAAGGCCTGGATGTCCCTCAACATCCCTTGCACCTCCCTCTTAGATTCTCCGATCAACAAGAAATCATCCAGGTAATGTACTACTGGGCTGTGCCCATACCTGTGCCTAAACACCCACTGGACCGATGTACTAAATGCCTCCAAAATTGAGCAGGCTACCTCCCCCCACCCATACCTTTCTCTGTCCCCTGAGCCTCCCCATTTCCCCTTTTACCTTTCTTAAATTCTTCTCAAATTTTTACTATGGTGTCAAGCCCCTTCTCACCCATCTCCTCTAAAAAAAACCTCCATATATTCCCTTAGGTTGTCTTCATCTGGGGAGTCCCTTGTGTCCTTACCCTCTCCTGTGCCTGGGTCCGATGGTTCCAGTGTGGGCTCAGGCAGGGGGACTGGTTCCATGTCAGAGGCTGGCCCCCTTGGTTGCTTACCTCCAGTCCCTCTACCTCAGGGCCTGGCTGGTTGTTTTTGCTTTGTCTCAGCTGCTTCCTCTTCTTCTTTCTTTGCAGCCTTGTCTATAAGCTCCGTCAGTTTTCTCATCAATGCCACTGCTTACAACTGAGGTTGAGCACTGGAGGCTGGGGTGTGTTGTTTCCTGAAAAAATACTTTAGACAAGCAAAAATATGGAGTAAGTGATGGAATAAAGACCAGCCTCTCCCTACTCCTACGGATGTTTAACCCCTGGCCGATATATGGCCAAAGTCCCGATACCTGTAATTTCCCCCATGCCCCCACATCCATATGTTCAATGGACTCAATCTAGTAGCAGAGTCCACAAGTTCCACCCCCCTGCTATGTCCCTCTGTATCCTCTTAAGCAAGGTTCTCTCCCTCCCCCTCACCTCTTTTTTTTTTTTGTTGCATCCCTTCAGTCCACACTGCCCCTTATATTACTCATGGCCAGGTGCCAGATGTATGGCCATGCTATTCAGCAAGTGCCCCTTGATTATTGGTTGTCTCCTCTCCTGTTCCTACAGGAAAGTTACCTCCCTCCATCTGGCCCCTCCTTCGCTAACTTACTATCTGAAATTACAACCCCCCCAAAATCAGCCTCATGTGCATCTTATGGCCTGCTATCCCTGCAAGGCTCAGCTGCACATGCCCCATCACCCCTGGATCATGTGGCATGACCTCAGATGTCATGCTTGAGGTTGGGTTCTAGGAAACCATTTGGGTCAAGTGAGAAAAACCCATAGAATAAGACAAATCAAAAGGATTAACTCCTTCCGACACCTTTCGTTAGCGTCACCTTCCCTTTTCAAAAGATAGGGGCATTCATAACAATTTGGGGCCCCTTACACCTGAGATGTTCCCACACTCCAGCCTAAACTTCTACTGCCGAAGAGTAACCGACATGCACTTTTATCCAGTGTAAGGCCACTTATCTAAATTAATGGAGACACTGCCAATTGGGCATGCAACAAGTGCCTCCAAAATTGAGAGAAATCCCCCCAAGCCATGCTGCGATGACGTCAGATGCCACGCCACATGGCCATGGCCTAATGCGCCAAGGGTCAACTTGTGCCCACTCAAAGAAACTCCACCACTGCATGCTGTTCCACGTTTCCTGCCATCTCTGCATCCCCACTCACCTTCTTTCTCATCTCACCCCCCCAAGCATCATCGAATGCGGCCCGGTTCCTTATTGGCCACTGGCTCACCGCTGATCACAGTGTCCCTGGGTGGGTGCCTGCATTGAACCACCTGGAAGGATGGATTTCCAAATGCCACTGTGTCCTAAGATCTCTGAAAAAACCCTGCTGGGTTTGATTCTGCTTGCATCGGTCCCCCAGTTAAATCTCCCATTCCCTTGACCTTCCCTCCCATGGTCTGCCCCTGTGGCATGCTGCACCTAAGCTGCTGTCTGCGGGCCTCTTCACTTGACTGGTGCCTGAAATCCTGCAGTCTGAGAGGGGTCAGAGCTCAAACAATGTGTGCATGATACTGCTTGGCATGTCGCAAAATTTGGTGCTAGTCCCACTGCCCTTGTGCTTGCCGGTACCACCGGGAATAATGCTTCTGACAAAACTTCTGGCTCACATGCTATGGGAGAGATCCACAATAAAACCATCACCCTACTCATAACTCTGTAAAAGGTATCGCAGGCGGGAGTGGGTAAAACAAGCGAGGGATACTGCAAACACCTAAGTAGGTCCCACGAACCCATATAAAACATGAGCTAGCTAGCATCCACCACATAATCCCCTCATAACCAAGGTATTGACCTCTACCAATAAACCAATGCTCAGCTACAACTCAATTCTGCTATCACCTTGCCTGAAACTTGAATTGTAAAGGAAAACAACATTTTTTTTGAAGAAACTCAAAATTTCAGGCACAAACCCATCTGATGCAGGATAAATCCTCTTTTGTTTTAGCTTCAGCACATGCAGTCTAAGGCTAGGCCCAGTGTGCCATGTGGTCACCATGTGGTCAGTAGGCACCTACAGCCTCTTCCTCAAACAGCTACTGTACCTTTCTCTTTTATGTATATAAAAGCCTTAAACTAACATGGATTACAAAGCAGCTAACAGACCTTCATAATCAGCAGCAATTATGACTTTAGCTTTTCTACAACTCACCTCTGAACAAATAAGAAACCCTGAGGGCCTGGATCCCCAGGCCACAGAGTTGCACTACCTTACCTCATGGTGTAAACAATCAGTGAGATTTTGCCAACACTGTGCTGAGATCCACTCTAAATGAAAAATCCCAGCAGAAAGAGGGTGAACAACCCTCAACCTGGGCTTATAAACTCCTTAAGGACCCCTTGCAAAGACCCCTTTGAGCTACCTTCCTTGGCCAGTCCTCTGCCCCCTGAGTTGTATGCATCATCCCCCTGTACCTGTTCATCATGATCTCACCTGACCCCACCCCTTTCCCACCTGTCTGTTATCCTGACCTCACCAGGCTTCTCCCCTTTCCTTGCCCTATCTGTTCCTTTCCTCCCCAACCCACTCCTAACCTCACCCCCCCATTCCTTAAGCTTCCTTCATTTCCTCCAGGCTGCCATCAGACAATTCAGGTTACCTTTTATTGGCAACCCTATGTATCTTCACTTTTGCAATTCTATAATTAATATCTGCATTAGTTCTGATATCATTTGTAAGCAACAATCCTAAATATTTAATTTTCTGTTCTTTTTGGAAAAAAGCTTGAGTTAATATAATCGGTGTCCCTTATATCTTTAGTTATAGACATAATCACTTATTTAGAGGAATTAAGTGTATATGTTGTGAACTTTGAAAACTTTCCAATTGTGTCGATTAATGCTGGAATTGAAGATGAAATATTTAAAAAAATAAGTAGTGCATCATCTGCGTATACACTTATTTTAATAATGTCTTCTTTTATTTTAAGCCCCTCTATTTCATTACAGGATCTTATTGCCTGCAATAGTGGTTTCAAACGCAGTACAAAGATTGTGAGAGATAGTGGACATCCTTGTCTGACTCCATTCTTCATACCAGTATTTGTACTTATATGTTGGTTAACAAGGAAACAGTCTCTTGATTTACTAGTTTTGCTTGAGTTGTGCTATAATATTAAGCAGTTGGGAAGGCACCCTGCTTAAATGTAAAACCGTCATCATATAAGTCCTATTCACAATGTCAAAGGCCTTACTGGCATGTAAGGTTAGTGTATAATAGCTTCCAGATAGATACTTAGTGCATTCAAAAATAACCTGTACCCTTCTTATGGCTTGAGCTAGCGTTCTTATAGGTACAAATCCAAATTGATCTTGATGGATGGAAAGGTGTAGAGAAGACATTCTTCTAATAACCACTAATTTTAGTTATAAATTTATAATCAATGTTCAGCAATGCCATAGGTCTATAGTTTTCTATGTATTCTCTATGTTTCCCTTCTTTTGGCATCAATATTATTTTAGCATCATTCATAGTGTCTGGTAACACATCCTTTCCATCCATCAAGTAATTTAAGAGCAATTGTAGCCATGGTGTGAGTTTTGAGCTAAATGCTTGGTAGAATTCCATTGTGTTTTCCTCTTCCATCTATCTTAAGTAAAATGTATTGCCTCCTATTTATAGTTAATTATAATTGGTCTGAGAAAGAAAGTATTCCATATGTTCATTATCTACTGATTTTTTTTTTGATTTGTATTATTTCTTCCATATCTGGTATATTCCCATGTTATTTTTTGAGAAGCGTATTATATTATGATCTTTTCTCTTTTTCAAAATATGTGCCAATAGTTTCCCCAATTTATTCCCTTGCAGATGTCTTAATCATTTTACCATTAATAGTTTTTTCTTGGATTCTTTATATATTTGCTACTGTTTTTCAAGGTAGCATATTTAATCTGTGGTAATATTTGTCACCATGAGTTATTTAGAAACCAGTAGTCTGATTGGACTAAATCAAGAAGAAGAAGAAAACAAAAGACAGAAAAATAACAAACTCCTTCATTTACTTATTACGATCACTAATAATTGCTTTAATCCCTCACATCCCCATGAAGCCATCCCCAAAAATATTTAACCCTATACTTCCCCAGATCCCACTAAGAATTAGGATTTTGTTCCATACAAAACTTGAAATGCATCTCTAAGTAACTAAGCAGATAGTTTTCAGATCCTCTGCAGTAACAAGTTTCTGAAAAGAAAACCTTGAAAAGATGAAAAAAGGTTACACATAAACAATGCCCCCCCACTACCACCACCAATCTCATAAAGGCCTGTGATCTCTTTCTTGCCCATTTTAAAGCAAGCTAAATTGGTCAGAAAATATGGAATCAAATAACTTTAAGTTTCCCTAAATCCCAGACCCACTAGCCAGAATTTAATTAAACATGTCTTTGTATCCAACCAGTTCAACAGAACTGGAAACATTCTGATTGTACTAACCCCCCATGCCACCTAGACTAACTACATAAATCTTTTTTTTTTTGTATTATCTATTTTTCCGCCCCATGCTTGCTGGTCCTCCACTCCTTCAGGCTCTGCCAAGTTTCTAAAGATCTTTAAGAAAAAAAAATCTCCACAAGCTTACATTTAAGTTCCTCTAGTGCATCTTTAGGTGTAGCAAAAATTAATCTTTTTCCATTAATATCCACTCGTAGTTTTGCTGGAAACATCATTGAGATCTTATACCATGTTGTCCACAATTTGTTCTTTATGAAATCGAACATTTTTCTTTCAGAGACTATATCTGGAGGTAAGTCATAAAAATACTGCAGAAAATGATAGCCCCCATCCAATTAATTTGCTTTTTTTGATAAACCTTGTCCATTAATCTTGCTTTATTTTCTGAGCATACAAATGTTGCTATGATTGCTCTTGGTGGGCCTGCCTCAGTTGGTTTAAACCTCAAAGATTGGTGCATTCTGTCGATTTTAAAGTAAGTCTCTTCTGGTGTGGTATCCAAGTATGTAGCAACAATCTTAGAAAAGGTCTGGCATAGAGCTGTATCCTGGTCCCAAGCCTAGAGGACTCCAACTATGTGAAATTTTTTTTGCCTAGCCCAGGATTCTAAATCAGTAAGCTTATTTTATAGCTCCTTTTGAATATTCTCCACAGCCTCCATATGCCTGTGAAGTGGGAGTTGTTGGTCTTCCAAGTTGGACACCCTCTGCTAAACTGTGATCAATTATTTTGTAGTTAGCACATTATCAGACACTATGCTAATGATTGTTGTGGAGATTTGATCTACTTTCTGCTCCAAATTTTTAATTTCTGGCAATTTGTTAATGATGCTCACCATTTCTTCAAACAATTTTTTACCCACCTAGGCATTTCTGCATCTTCTTCCTCTTTCTTATTTTCTGAAGAATTATTCAAGGAGTCTGAAGCTGCAGAGTTAATTTCTTTTTGATGCATCATATTGTTGCTTTCATTTTTAGGGCCGTGGGTGGAGTCTACAGCCATTTTGAGATCGCTCAGCAGCTCTAAAAACAGTTGATCATGGAATCTTCCATTGGACTTTTGCAAGTATCCTTCAGAAAGTCCAACAGAGCTTGAAACCCTCTGCCATGATCGGCCATGATGGAATAACAGTCACACTATTTCAGCTGTTACATCTGCATTCTGTGGCATGAATTACGCATGCATGACTCACACGCATATGCAGTTCTGCTGGTGCCATCATGTTGCGAATGGCAAAATGCCATTCACCACAACTGCACATGTGTGAGTGCTGTGCATGTGCAGTAGCGTTGCTGCCACCACCACTGGCAACAAAGAAAACATGCCAACATTGGGATCCCCAATCCACATGTTGGCATTATGTAGCTCCCCACATGGCACACTGGGAACCCACCCCAGTGTGCCCAAATGTCTTTTTTCGATGCCAACATTAGGGTCCCTAATCCTCTTGTCAGCATTATGTCACCTCCCCCACTCATGTGGCACAATGAAAGCCCGCCCCAATGTGCCCAAATGTATTTTTTCCCCTGCCAATATCAGGGTGCCTAATCCCCATGTTGGCATCATGTACCCACCCACCCCCCAACTCATGCGGCACACTGGGATCCCACTGCAGTGTGCCCAAATGTCTGCTTTTTTTTGGTTACCTGTAAAAAAATAAAGCAATCCCCAATGTGTTTTATGTTTTTTCTGTAAAAGAAAACAATCCCTTATTGTCTCCCAAATCCCTCCCCCATCCCCACCCTCCCACTGAGCACCCACCTTCTTCAACCCCCCCTTACCCCATACTTACCTCCGGAGTTTGGTGTTGTCATCTTCTGCGGACCAGGACACGTCTGCACTCTTCAAAGCAAAACCAGAAACTGAAGAATCAAAGGTAAGCATGCTATAATGCCATTCAATGGAGTTTTCAACTTATGTTGATAAATACACCATGTTTTGAATTTTAGCCCTAAATTTTAAACATGGGTTTCTTGGGACCCCATCTCCTGAAAATGTTCCCTGTCATTTTGTTACTCAGTCCTGAAAGGTGATTTTGTGATCGCTGTGTGGAATCACCTTTTGGGACCAATTCATAAAATGGCAGTAGTACTGTTCATGAAGTGGGGTCCCAAAAAGGCCATGTTGCAAATCTGATGAAAAAAAATTCCAAAAAATTACTGTGTTACTCTTGTGCATTGTGCAGTTTCTATGAACACTCCTTACTTTGCCAGGGTTTAATATTTTCCCTCCACATTTCCAACATTGCCAGTTTTGCACACCTCCTTTTAAACAGTACAGCTGTCATTTATCACATCCTTCCCAAAATGTGTTTTTGCACCTGTGGCACAGAATGGCATGGTCGTTTTGCAAAATCACCTTTCTGGATAAGTCAACAAACTGACACTGGCACTGTTCATGAGGAGGGATCACAAAAGGCTATGTTGAAAATTTGGTGCAACACCTCCCAAATATGGTAAAGTTACACTTGGGCATTCAATAATTTCTAACCACACGTGTAACTTTGCTCACTTGGCAGCTCATCACAGACCTATCGGCTCTGGCCAGAGTTTGTTTTTGTTGTTAGATCTCCTGAAGTTGTTTCTTCTTGAACATCTCTTAACATAATAATTTGTACCTGATTTGTTGTATTAAGATGACTCTCTTGGAGAGCTGTGCGGTGAAGTTCTGCTTCACCTTGTGTAATAATTGTTTCAGGTTGGGATGTAAATTCTGTCATTTTTGTAGTGTCAGGGATTGTAGGATTTAAAGGGCTCCTTCCAACAGGAACAGCACCAGAGAACTCCCCTGCTCCCTCTGTTTTAAACATTTCACCCTGCTGAGTTTCATTCTCTTCAGGAGTCCTATTCCTGCACGTTAATTCTGCTCACATTCCATTGACAATGTTTCTCTCTGTATAGCATGCAGACAGTCTTTGTATGAAAGCCACAACCTCATTCTCCCCCTCCTGCTCGGAAAACATGTTGGGAACTTGTGGGTTTATTGTACTTTGGCTTCCTTGCCCAGCTGCTTCTTTATTGAATTCAGAGTTTTTGCTGGGCTCTGACTTGGGTATCAAGGCCCCCACCTGCTTATTGTAGCCAATAACCAGAGCTGGATGGATTTTGTGTCTGCAAAATGTTCTCTGTATTGGCAATCAGAGTCGGTAAAACAGATGACTGGTGTTCAGTTTCAAAAAGCAGATTTGTCTGTATCATGTCGGGCTGTATTTGTTTGTTCACTAATGCAAATGAAGAACTTTTTGATTAAGAATTCGTTCACATGTCCTCATAGAGCACATCATTCTCTGCAGGCTGCCAGTTCGGCAATAAGGATGATTTAAGTGTCTTGGCAGTAACAACATTAAAATGATCTGCCTTAATTAATTGTGCACCAACAGCTGTAGATTCTTTACTGTGCATGATTTTAATTACTTGTTTAAAAGAATTTGGAACATTACTTAAAGTATCTTTTTAAAAATATTTTACATTATTATTTTCTTTTTGTGTTGAAATGTGTGGATCATTGTCCTTCTACCTAATATCTCTAGAAGTATTATCAGTTTCATGGCTCAGAAGAGGCTTGATGTTTCCTATGGGAGCATCGGGTATGATGATTATTAAATATGTTACTGCTTTTTTTGAGCAGGAACCACAACAGCTCAGTGTTTTTCAGTCAAAAATTCCATTGTAGAAGAATCGGAGGAAGGGCTGTCCAACAAGGAGACAGCGTTTTTATTTTTTCCCAACTCTGTGCTGTTTGCCTTCTAGATGTAGCTACCAGTGTTTTTTGATAGTTTACTCCAAACCTTAAATGCTGGTGTTTTCCCTTTAAGCTCCTTTTTTGTAGTTATTTTTCCTTACTTTTTGAGTCTCAAGGTACTTAAAACTGACTGGAGTGACTGAAAATCTAAAAGGCTTCTTCATACATCAGCTCCATTGTCTTGGTGGCATACAGTCAAATGAATGTCAGGGAGCAGTGCAGGGAGCAGCTTGCTACAAACTCTCAGTTCCACTCCATCATGCAGGAGGCTCCTCCCCCAGTAACTGGAGATTCTTTTTGTGTCCGAACTGCTGTGCCCTGAGAATCTCCTGAGGCTAACATCAGCAATGGGTTGCAGCTGCAGGAGATGGAAATGTATATAGCCTTTCCACCTTGGAGTCTGATCTGCTTACATTTCAGAAGCTTAGCTGCATTGGGCCTGGTCTGTAGTCAGGTGGGAGACCTTCAAAGCATATCAGATGCTATAGGAAGGGAAGTTGGTAGCTCCAGAGTGGGCAATCTCCTCTTTGTTATAAGTAATCATACCAATGTACCAGTATGGTGTTAGAGGGCAGTGTGCTGTTGTGAGGTGTTATCTTTCAAAAGAGATATTAAATTAAGGTCCCATTGACCTTGTGTGGTTGTATTTTACAGAATGGTAAAAATCCTATTATACTTCTAGGAAAGAGCCAGGGAATTTCTCCCATGTCCTCGCCACATTTCCATCCAGTCACTTGTCTACTAACAGATTAACCAGGTTCTATGTTGGTCATTGCTTTCTATTCTGCCCGTCAAGATGAGGTTGAAAAAAGTAAATGTTTCCTAGCCCACCTTTTCCATGCCACAAAAACAAATTAATTTAAAAAAATGCTTAATGAGTCTAGGATATTTTTAAAGTTTCCTTCCATCATTTGTTAATGTACAATCTATAATTTGTCACAGGAGTGCAGCAGATCCAATGACCAGTATACTGGAACTTTTGAAACTCATAGATAAATGGAGTGGTATTTTCAAAGATGCCAAAAATTATGCAGTTGCATCAAGATAGACACATTTGCAACATGCAGATGTGACATAATTGTGCAATATTTTCATAGTTGCATCATAAATGACACTTTTTCTTGCATCATATTTCCGAGATGCATCATAGTTGCTTCACCTTTGTGGTATTTGTGTGGCACTAATTTGGGTGCTAGTGCGGTAGCAGCTGATTGTGTCACAGTCATCTTCTGATGGTAGTGTACCCTTCTGATATAGATACACTTGCAATTTTGGATGCAAAAGTGGCACTGTTTGCTTTTGCATCTGTCACAACTCTTTGAAAATACAGGTCATTAATCAAATTTGAACCTCTTACAGCTACCACTTGCAATCCATTGCTGAAGTTAGCAAATGGGTACTATTAGATGTTGTAGGAACAGCATGGATTACAAAATGTTGCAGCAGGGAACAGCAAGATCAACCAAGTAAATGTTAAATTGCTACAGGAAACACTAATAGAACATTTAATGTGTAATTCAATATGCTTATTGGGGAGTCCCGCACTTGGATGTGGGCCTTATGCTTAAATGCTCTTCCTATTACATGTTACAGATTGAAGGAGAGGGTAAAAAATGTGACAGTCCATTATATGATGCTGCTGCATGAAAGAGATTAATGCCATTGTAATAAAAATAAAACTTTTAAAACACTTTAGAAACTCTGTTGAGGCTATTGTTTTGAACATTGTAAATGTCAATGGTTATCTGCTATGAGTTAAGGACTGCTGGAAAGGAATATATCCAATTACCTGACACAAAACAGTCAGTTTTCTGATTCAATCTATTTCACCAAAGTGCTCTAGCTTTGCAAAATGTATCTTCATTAAGCCTCTGGTATGCCCTTTCTAAGACAAACAGAGCTGAAGTGGCTGTGCCTTTTAGACAGAATAGCTGCTCTAGACGTAGGAAGAACCTTGTACAAACATTTAAAATTAAAACTCAACAATTCAACAGCCGGGAGAACTTCTGAAAGTAATTATTGCAACATTAGTGGCAATCAGTGGGAAAGTAAATGATAGGGCTAAAATGTGCAAGGTGGACTATGTGCTGCTTTCACCTCTGATAAGAGAAATGGTGATAAACGAGCATTTCCTTTAATTTTTTTAGGGTAGCTACATTGGAAGATAAAGTTTCTCAATAATGAGTTTGTAGTACACTGTATCTGATATAAGCAATTGGAACATGCTTGAATTCACAAAGGGACTGCTTCTGATTTTGACAGTGTCTGGGCTGCATATTCTTCATTTTTCATACATCATCTTTCCTTCGCTTTTGTCTCTTAGATTTGAAGCAAGTGACATATAGTAATTTCTGTGCTGGTTTATTTTTACTGTTCCTAAATAAATTACAACATATTTGCAAATGGGCATATGGCTTGAGCTACTAGACAGGAGAGACACGTTGCAAAAATGTGTAGGCACTTTTGTACGCAAGTCAGTACATTTTTTCAAAATGCATATTCCCAGATCAGTATGCACTGTGTAAGAAGTTTTGTGCACAGACATTTGCACAGTGGAGTGATGTCAGGGCGTGTGGCTGGAAATATGGCCAATGTGTGAATGCAGATGTGACCCACAGCACACTACAGACATTTGCATGTGTATATCATGACCTCATAAACCACACAACACCAGGAGCTGAAGTGGTGATGACTCATCCCTTACAGTGTACAATGTAACCACATCCCTGCAGTGCAGTCACAAATGCACACATGGATGCCAACAAACAATGTTATGCACACAATGTTATGTGTAGTTTAACTACACAAATGGCCTCAAGGAACATAACCATACCCTTGCAAGCAACCCCCTGAATGTGCCATGCAGCACATCTGGTTCATACCATGGTGCACACCATATAGACATACCAGAAGATGCAATACATGGAAACAACTTAACAAATATCACATGGACACAGGATCTTACGTGTATCTCCCAACATATATCAGGTAGGTTTCATTAATGCCTTGGCCCGTGGCACATATGCCGGTGTATTACATGAATATTTTGCAAGGGTGTACTGCAATTTTGTTAGTCCTGGAGGACTAGCTGTACCAAGACACACCACAGTCCTTTCCTTCCAAAATGTTCAGTTTTCTGCTCTTTTTCAATAGATGTAGGCTGTGCCCCAATCACTTCAGTTGACCTTTCTGGTTGGTCCTGTTCCTTAATGGTACTGTACCTGAAGCCAAGTCACTATACCACGGGGAACCTTGTAAATCCTTTTCCTCCTCTTTTTGCTGTACTCTTTGTATTCCTTCTGCTTCTGGTAACTGGTCTGTTCCTTGCCAAGCACCAGAGATCAATAAATGGAGGTGGTCATCAGTGACAAGGCACAAGTGTTATGCACAACACTTGCTCTTAAATGGTGTGTGCAGTAGATGTGCAAATCTGTGCACTGTGGTGCAGTGTGAAAAGGGGTCATATCTGTGGAAAGACTGGCATGCCACATAATCAGTCATGACCCATCATATAAGGAGATGAATAGTCACATGCTAAGCAGCACAGACCTGTTAAATTAGGATCACTCCATATGACTCAGGGTGCTGCAAAGTTCAACTTTACCACTGCATTGTTTAAGTGGCAAACTTCCTGCTATATGTAGGTTTGCAATCCTGCTCTTCACCAACTATTTGCAAAATAAAGTTTATTTAAAAATAAAAAAATAAATAACAAAATCATTGGTTCAAATTCTTATTACTACTGGCAGTAACAATCACCACAAAGATTTACTCCACAGCTGCCATCATCAGCAATGGCATGTTGAGTGCCAGTAGCAGTAATCGGGATTTGAACCACATATAGGGAACGTTATCAATTCACATACCTGAATTTAACCATATTGGTAAATGCTGCAATACTTGAGACTGTTTATTTAAAATTCTGTGGCTAGATTGTTTATGACATCCTCCTAAAATATGTACTTTATACTGATTTTTAGGACCAGCTCCCTTGATAAAGCTGTACTACAGAACCAGATGTTGGGAAGGATTTATGGTGGCCAGATATGCTGTGAAAACTGTGTAAAATACAGATGAAATAACTCTTAATTGATCAAGGGTTTGCTTGCTGATTTGGTGTGTGCTTGAACTTACCAGCTTTACTGCAATGTTGTCCAGCTGACCAGGATCCTTGTGGCAATGTGATATTTGATAGTCCTCCCTCCAGATCCAGAGAAAACCTTCTCAAAACAACTATTACAAAGAAACATAGAAACATAGATTTTGACGGCAAATAAGGACTGCTTGGCCCAACCAGTCTGCCCATTTCCCTACCTAATGGATAAGCTGCAGATCCTAGTTAATCAGCAGCCTACTTCTTCCTACCCCCACCCCCTAGAATTGCCTTATGACTGTCCCATGCATGCTTGAATTCCACCACTGTTTTTGACTCCACAACCTCCTCTGGAAGGCCGTTCCATGCATCCACAACCTCTCTGTGAAAAAATACTTCCTTAAATTACGTCTGAGCCACCCTTCTATCTTCAAATTGTGCCCTTGTTCTTGCACACCCTTTTTTTGAAAGATGCTACCCTCTTGGACTTTGTTGATTCCCTTGAGGTACTTGAAAGTTTCTATCATGTCTCCCTCTCTCTCCTTCCTCGAGGCTATACATATTCAGCTCCTTAAGTCTCTCTTCATATGTCTTCCGTGCAGACCCTGCACCATTTTGAGTTGCCTCCTCTGGACAGCCTCCATCCTGTCTATGTCTTTCTGGAGATTGGGTCTTCAGAACTGCACGCAGTACTCCAGATGGGGTCTCACCAACTGTCTGTACAGAGGGATAATAACTTCCTGTTTTCTACTGGTGATGCCTCTCCCTATGCATCCCAGTATCCCCCCAGCCCTCCTTGCTGCCCTCTCACATTGCTTGCCCACCTTTAGGTCATCTGATATGACTACCCCCAGGTCCCTTTCCATTTTTGTTGTTGTAAGTATCTCACCCCCATTGTGTACTCTTCCCCTGGGTTTTTGTTTCCCAGGTGCATTACCTTGCACTTCTTAGCATTGAATCTAAGCTGCCATACATTTGACCATTCCTCTAACCTTGCCAAGTCCCTTCTCATCCTTTCCACCCCACCTTGTGCATCAACTCTGTTGCAGATCTTTGTGTCATCTGCAAAGAGACATACTTTTCCTTCCAGTCCCTCTGCAATGTCACTTATAAAGACATTGAAGAGGACCGGTCCTAATACTGAACACTGCGGTACACCACTAGTAACCCCCCTTTCTTCAGAGTGAACTCCATTTACTATTACTCTCTGTGTCCTGTTCTCCAGCCAATTCTTTATCCAGGCTGTCATCTTGGGACCCACTCCCAGACTGGCTAACTTGTATATTAATCCTTTGTGTGGGACTGTGTTAAATGCCTTGCTAAAGTCTAGGTAGGCCATGTCCACAGCCCCTTCCTGATCTAGTACTTTGGTCACCCAGTCAAATAAATCTATCAGATTTGTCTGGCATGACCTTTCGCTGTGAATCCATGCTGCCTTGGGTCCTGAGCCCCTCTGGCCTCTAGATACTCAACAATTCTTTCCTTCAGAAGTGATTCCATAATTTTCCCTACCACTGAGGTTAAACTAACAGGTCTGTAGTTTTCTGCTTCTGCCTTGCTCCCACTTTTGTGAAGGGGAATCACATCTGCCCTTCTCCAGTCCTCGGGTACCACCCCATCCTCCCATGATTTGTTAAAGAGGGTAGTCAGTGGTGTCACAAGTTCTACCCTGAGTTCTTTTAGAATTCTGGGATGAATCCCATCAGGCCCCATTGCTTTGTCCACCTTCAGTTTTAAGAGTTCTTTCAGAACCCTTTCTTTTGTAAATGGGCTGGTATCAACTTCTGTATCCAGAGTGTTTCTACTGTTTGTTTTTGGTACCTCCCCCACTTCCTTTGTAAATACTGAGCAAAAATATTTGTTTAGTATCTCTGCCTTTTCACAGTCACCCTCTGCCCACCCTCCCTCCTCTTTATTAAGCCTCACTAACCCTTCTTTGGTCTTCCTTCGCTCCCTGATGTACCTATAAAAGGTTTTATCCCCCTTCTTAACTGAGTTGGCTATCTTTTCCTCGGTTTGGGCCTTTGCTGTTCTGACTGCCTTCCCAGCTTCCTTTTGCTTTAACTGATACAGTTCTCTGTACTGCTCCTTCTGTGATTCCTTGTACTTCCTGAATGCTTTCTTTTTCTCTTGAACCTTCACTGCCACTTCCTTTGAGAACCATAGTGGTTTCTTACATCGTTTCGTTTTGTTTATTTGCTTCACACAAAGGCTTGTTACCTCTGTGATGGCAGTTTTTTTTTTTCCCCATTGTTATTCCACCCCTCCTTCCTGCCCATTTGCTAGTGAATTCCTTAGGCACTCACCCATTTTGGCAAAGTCAGCCCTCCTAAAGTCCAGTACTTTTGCCTTTGTATGGCTTAACTCTATTGCTGTGTTTATTGTGAACCATACTGTTCGATGGTCGCTAGTTCCCAGATGGCTACCCACTTCTACATCTGTGATCCTCTCTTCATCTCCACTTGAGAGAACCAGGTCTAAGATTGCTCCTCTCGAGTGGGCTCCAGTACTAGTTGTCTAAGGCTTGCCCCCTGTAGGGCATCTAGAATAACCCCACTCTTTGAAGTGGCTGCTGCAACTGCACTCCAGTTAACATCTGGCATATTCAGATCACCCATCAGCAATATCTCCCCTTTTTCTGCCATTCTAAGTATTCTTTCTATCATTTCCTTGTCCATTTCCTCCCCCTGAGAAGGGGGTCTGTATACAACCCCTGTGCAGACTGTGGTGCCATTGCCGGTCTCCAAATTTACCCAAAGTGCTTCTTCACCTCCCTGTTTTCCCTTTTGTTCTGTTGCTTTGATTCCTTCCCTTATGTAAAGAGCTATTCCTCCTCCTCTTTTACCCTCCCTGTCCCTCCTGTAGATAGTGTATCCTGGTATGTTTATGTCCCAGTCATGGTTTTGTGTGTACCATGTTTCTGTGACTGCCACGATATCCAGATGTTCCTCCTCCATCAAGGTCACTAATTCAGGAAGCTTATTACTCAAACTACGGGCATTGGTACTCATTGCTCTCCATTTTTTGATGGCTTTACCTTCTTTTGCAGCATCCCCCACTGACCTGTCTACCTCGGTCTTTTTCTCATTTAGTACCCTGTTTTGTAGGGAGAGGCTGGGATTTTCCTGCTGCTTATCAGTGCCTCCCCCCTTGACTAGTTTAAAAGCTTGCCAATTAAGCATTTAAACCGATTGCTCAAAAGACTTGTTCCCTTCCTGGACAGATGCAGACCATCCTGCCAGTATAGGTTGGTGTCCCTCCAGGTGGAACCCCAGTCCCCAATGAAGCCAAACCCCTGTGCTCCACACCATTTTTTCAACCATTCATTAAACTGCATGGTGCAAAGTACCCTAGCCTCACTCATGCCATTGACAGGCAGCACCTCAGAGAAGGATATTGTGTGTGCTACTTGTCTTAGGCCCCTCCCCAATTCTACAAAGTCCTTCTGCACTGCTCTAATCTCATGATTAGCCAAGTCATTTGTCCCTAGGTAGACAATGACGTCCAGCTCAGACTCCCGTGCAGCTGTTCTCATGATCCTGAGGATGCGCTTCCTGTCTCTCCAAGCCATGGCACCAGGCAGGCACCTTACTTCAGTTTTCCCTGGTCTCCCCAGTTCTATCCCCCTAATAATTGAGTCCCCCACCAGGAGCTGCTTCCTTTCCTTGTGGTGTCCTCTGCCTCCTTCCTGCGGGCCTCCCTTGTAACAGTTGTCCTCAGTCTCCTTAGTCTCCTCTGTGGGTGCATCCATAGGGGAGCTCTGCTCCCCCAGAATGGTGTATGGATTGTGGTGTGGAACAACTGACTGGGTGTGCCTCTGTTCCACCATCCTCACCCTCCCTGAGCCCACTGTGGTCCAACTGCTGTGCTTTCTTCGCAACCTTTGAGGTAGTGGTGGTGGCTCTGGTGCTCCCTGGGTGGGGGAGGTTTCCTTCCTATATTCCAGTGTGGACTGGGGGAAGGTTCCTTTACTACTGTCCAGTGTGGCCTGAAGACGGGCAACTTCCTCCCTCAGGGCAGAGAGTTGTCTGCAAATAGGGCAGCATCTCAGCCTCCAGAAAGACTCCCGGAAGACTGCTTCCCCACAGCCATCACATTGCACTACTCCCCACATTTTGTGTGTGTGTGTGTGTGTGTGTGTGTGTGTGATAGGTTTGTAATATATATATATATATATATATATATATATATATATTATACAATGTGTATGCTTATATTGTCAGTGCAGTGTGCTGGAGAGGATATGACAGTGATATGCACCTTGCAGTCTTCAGGAAATGATGTCAGAACCCCAGGTATAAAGGAACTATTTCCAGAGGTGGGTGGGGTGAGGGGTGGGAAGGGGTTGGGCCTAAACTGTGCCCTCACAAAACAATCAGCTAAAAGCTCTGACCCACCGCTGCGATGAGTGCCTTCCTGTCAGCAAGATGCCCTACACAACAATTTGACAGAGAAAATACCCTGCTAATCAAACAGAGAAAATCCACACATCCAAGTCAGACACTGGTAAACCTCCCCAGCCCCAAAACAGGCCTGGTGGTTTGTGCTCTGAAAGCTGTCAGCCCCAAAATAAGTCAGCTGTGCTTTAAACTCTTCCTGCACTGAAAATGTTAAGAATTGTAACAAACAAACATAAACCTAGATCCAGCTCTCTGTTGCTTGAAAGACTGTCTTTCCTGTTTCACACTGCAGGTTTTTCTATGACAACTCCTTAACCACAGTAACTTATTTAAAAATAGTTTAACTATCACAAACTCCTACGCACCAGTAAATTATTTAAAATAGTTTCTGTCCGAAAATCCTAGTAGTCAATCCAGCTACCCCAAGGGACAACCAAAATGCAGTATTCAAACACTTGTGAAGTTACTTCCAAGATAAGCAGAGTTTGCAAGCTCCTTTTCAACTCCTCAGCCAGCTGTAATTTATTTAAAATAGTTTAACTGTCAGAAAATCCTAGTAGACAATCTAGCTACCTCAAAGGATCTACCCAAATGCAGTATTTAAATCCTTCTGAAGTTACTAACAAGATAAACAGAGTTTGCAAGCCCTTCTTGGTTAAACACTAATAAATATGTGAATAAAAGCAATTACCAAGGGTAGTTAGTTTCACCTCCCACAGAATTAAGCAAAAGTGCACGTTTGTTGCAGATATCAAGTGCAATATAGAATTTCGCTCACAGCTGAATAAAGAAGTAGTGTCCTTCCAGATCAAGCAAATGTGCTTTGTGTCTAAAAATTGCAGCCTCCAGTAATTTATAGTAATCTGTTCTAGTCTGGATATCTCCACCTAGGGCAATTTATTGACAATGGTTATGATGCAGCCCTTCCTGTTCCAATACAACACTTTTTGGTCTGAAAACAATGTCCTGCCTAAGGCTGTCTGTGTTTCAATTCACACTGCAGGTTTTGCTATAACTCCTTAACCACAGTAACTTATTTAAAAATAGTTTAACTATCACAAACTCCTACGCACCAGTAAATTATTTAAAAATAGTTTCTGTCCAAAAATCCTAGTAGTCAATCCAGCTACCCCCAAGGGACAACCAAAATGCAGTATTCAAACACTTGTGAAGTTACTTCCAAGATAAGCAGAGTTTGCAAGCTCCTTTTTCAACTCCTCAGCCAGCTGTAATTTATTTAAAAATAGTTTAACTGTCAGAAAATCCTAGTAGACAATCTAGCTACCTCAAAGGATCTACCCAAATGCAGTATTTAAATCCTTCGGAAGTTACTAACAAGATAAACAGAGTTTGCAAGCCCCTTCTTGGTTAAACACTAAATAAATATGTGAATAAAAAGCAATTACCAAGGCTAATTCCCACATTGACTCATCAGTACCAAAGGCTGTTGTCCTCTGTCACAGTTCAAAACAGAGAGACATCCCCATTTCCCATTCGCTGTCTCTGCACTAGAGGTGGGTGAAGTCATACTAACATACTAACATACTATTTGCCAGCAGATTAGGCCTTATGGTCCATCGAGTCTACTCGAACCTCAGATCCCTAGTTAGGTGCCAAGGCCCTCCCCTCCCTTGTGTTCCAGAAACCCCTATCTTCCATCCCCACCCCCTTGGGACAGGCCATCATCTGATACATCTACTTTCTGTGTCTGTCTCACCCTCTCTTGAAGCCCTCCACTCTGGATCTCTGAACCAGCTCGCCAGGCAGTGCATTCAAAGGGTCCACCACCCTCTCAGTGAAAAACCTCCTCCTCTTTTCTCCCCCTCACCCTTCCACCTTCCAACTTCAAACCATGCCCTCTGGTGATACCTCCCTGCTTTAGTCTTAAGATCCCCTCCATGTTTACACTATTTATTCCTTGAGGTACTTGAAGACCTCAATCATGTCCCCTGTCTCTTCTCTCCTCCAATGAAAACAGGCAGAGCTCCTCAAGTCTGTCCTCATACGTCAAATCCCCTAGCCCTCGTATCATCTTAGTTGCCCTTCTCTGTACCCTCTCCAGGAGCTGTATGTCCCTCTTCAAGTGTGGTCTCCAGTACTGTATACAGTACTCAAGGTGTGGTCTAACCAGTCCATTGTACAGTGGCAGAATCACTTCCTTGCTCCTAGAGGTGATCCCCCTTACGATGCATCCCAACATCCTGTTTGCCTTGCTAGCTGCTCTCCTGCACTGCTCAGAGTTAATCATAAATGCATCCACCATGACCCCAGGTCTTTTTCCCCTATTGGGGCCTCCAGCGCCTACCCTCCCAGGGTGTACCTGTGTTTAGGGTTTCCCTGCCCAAGATGCAACACCTTGCACTTGGTGATATTGAAACTTAATTTCCATGTGTGAGCCCAGCTTTCCAGGGTGTCCAGGTCCCCTTGCAGGGACAACCTCCCCTCTTCTCCCTCAACTACTGCTCCCATCTTGGAGTCATCAGTGAAGAGACTCATTTCACACCCTATACCCTCCCTGATGTCCGATATGTATGCATTAAACAGGATCGGACCCAGGACCGAGCCCTGCGGTACCCCACTACCAACCTCTCTAGGGTTTGAGAGCTCCCCACAGACCACTACTCTCTGGATGCATCCAGCTAGCTAGTTTTCAATCAATCTGACCATCAAAGGGCCTACTCCTAACCCCATCAGTTTCTCCACCAGACCATTGTGGGGGACAGAGACAAACGACTTGCTGAAGTCCAAGAATAATACACCCACAGGCTTTCCCCTGTCCAGTTCTGATGTTACCCATTCGTAGAACTCCACAAAATTGGTTTGACATGATCTACCTGGCACAAACCCATGTTGCCGACTATCCAGACTGCCCACCTCCTCCAAGTACACCCCCAATCATTCCTTTAGTATACTCTCCATTAATTTTCCCACCACCGAGGTCAAACTGATGGGTCTATAGTTACCTGGTACTTCCCTTGACCCCCCTTATGGATTGGCACCACATGTGCCTCTCGCCAATCCCTAGGTACCCTCCTTGTCTCAAGTGACCTGTTGAAGAGCTCCACCAGGGGTGCAGCCAGTATGTCTGCCAATTCCCATAGTACTCTCAGATTAATGTCATCTGGCCCAGGAGATTTGTCTTTCTTTAGGGCCTTGAGGGCTAACCACACCCTTTTGGCAGAGATAGGATCATCCGTCCCCTCCACCTTACTGGCCTTTTTATCCTTATCCAGATGTGACACCCCTGGGGTACCTCTCCCTCCCTCTTGCTCCATTTCTGTTGCTCCCCTGATCCCACTCACTGCCGCTTCTATCCCCATCATGCCTTGCTTTGTAGATATCCCATCCCCCTCCCTAGTGAACACAGAGGCAAAGTACTCATTAAATACCTCTGCCTGGTCCCTCGCCTCTTCCACCCACCCTCCTTCTGATCTCAATCTGCTGAGATGGCCCTTAGTTTTTTCTCCACTCCCAATATACCTGAAGAACCCTTTTCCTCTTCATGTATCCCTGTGCCAACCGCTGCTCTTTACTGGACTTTGCTCCCCTCACCATCCGGGTGACTTTTCTAGATGCAAGATGGTACATTTCCTTATCCCTATCCCCTCTTGTTGTTTTATATTTTTTGTAGGCCGCCTTCTTTTCTCTGACCGCTACCTGTACCTCACTGGACCACCAGCATGGTTTATGTGACCTTGCTCCCTTATGTTTCAACTTAGCGCAGATCCTGACTGCCTCATGATTTCCCCATTTTATGACCTCCCATCTCCTTTCCACACTTGTCATTGATGTAATCCCCTTCAAGTGATCCTTGAGAATATTTCCCATGCCCACAAAGTCTGTCCCCCGAAGTCCACTGCCAGTGTCCTAGATTTCACCCCCCCCTTCCCCCATGCTTATTTGAAACCAGACAGTATTGTGGTCACTCCCAGTCAGGGGGTCTTCTACAACCAGGTCCCTTGCCAGATCCCCATCTGCCAGAACCACATCCAGGACATGCCCCTCCCTTGTGGGATCCATCACATGCTGTGTTAAGAATACATCCTGGAAGCCGTCCAGCAGCCTCTGCTCCTTGGCCACCTTAGAGGACATGGTTCCCCAGTTTGTACCTGGCATATTAAGGTCCCCCATCAACACCACTCCTTCCCCTTTTGGTCCACACTGGGCAATGATGTTGTCCAGCAAACCACCCTCTAGAACATCACTCATCCCGGGGGGCCTATATACTACACCCAGCTTGACCTTATCTCCTGCTGGGGATCGTAAGGTGACCCATAAGGCCTCCACGTTTCCCTCTGCCTCTTCTACCCTAGCAATTTCTATGTCATCTCTAATGAACATAGCCACTCCACCCCCTCTGCCCTCCTTTCTATCCTTCCTAAGCATAGTGTACCCCCACAAGTTTAGGTCCCAGTCATGGTTTTTGTTGGCCCACGTCTCTGTGACCTCCGCCACATCCACCCCACCCCTCAAACAGCATGGCCTGGAACTCTGGCAACTTGTTTCCCAAGCTCCTGGCATTTACTAACACCAACCCCCACCCCTTATCCCTGATCCCCTTTGTCGAACCCCACCGAGGTTCCTTATACTTCCATCCTCCCTCTGCTCCTCCTGAAACCTCCACCCCAGTCTGTTTCCCCCCTTCCCTCCTTGGGTTTGAAGGCTACTCCCCTCATCTGGAGGAGAGGGCTTCTGGTCAGCCCCTCCCTTATCCCTTCCCCCTCACAAGTTTAAACCCCACTTTTCTTGAATGTAGTCAGCCATCCCCTGTTTAAGGACTTCCTTCCCTAATGGGGCAAGATGAAGCCTGTCCTTGGCATACAGTCCCTTATCCTCCCAAACTCCTTTCCAGTTCCCTAACACCCCAACCCACTCTCTTCACCCCACTTCCTGAGCCAGTCATTAACCTTTGTGATCTTCATTTTTTTCTCCACTGAGGCCTTTGGTACTGGCAATATCTCCAAAAAGGAAATGTTGCATCCATTATCCCGACAGACTCTGGCAAGTTCTTGGAACCTTACTTGGATTTACAAAATGATATTTCCCTCTAGATCGTTAGTTCCCAAATGCACCAGGAAATCCGGTTTCCCTCCACAATCCCTAACCAGTTCATACACCATGAACTTTGCTCTGTGCACTGTAGCCCAGAGATACTCACTACCTTCACCTGGCTATGGCTTCCACCCCCTGTCCCTCCCACTGGATACCCCTAATCATCGAGTCTCCTAATAACAGAACCTTAACACCGCCATCATCCTTATGTTTACCTCCACTATGCCCTCTCAGGCCCCCATCCCCCCCTTTATTCGTGATCTCAATTCCATGGGAGTCTTCCTGCCTTATTAGAGACCCCCTTGCCACCCTCCCCTTTCTGCCTCCCTCGTTATTTTTCCCACTTAACTCAGACCCCCTCTGAATAGGTGTCCCCTTTAACCCTTTCTTATCTGAACCATTTATCCTGGCCCTGATGGTTTCCCCTTCCCCCACACTGCCATCCTCCCCCCTTGTAATAGTACCCCTGCCTCCAGAGGCTCTCTATGGATCCCCTTTAGCTAGGTCCCCATCCTTGGTGCTGACCCCCCTGCTGAAGGGGGGCTCCTCTCCCACCTCCTTGTCTCCCAGTTTCTCTCCAGTCATGCTCTCCTCCCTCATGTCTGCAATATGTTACATCTCCCCCATCTGCTTAACATTTATGTTTCCCCTTCTCCCTCTGGGACTATTTCTATCCTTTCCATTGCCGGTCTGTGATGCCCTATGGGTATCCAACTCCCTCCCCCGGCCTCTGTATCAGTTTCCCCATTTCCACCAACCTCTTCCTCCCCCTCTAGGTTTTTTAGTAGCTCAAATTTATTGTGACAGTCTATGTCAGCCTCCATCAAGTAACCCGAGTTTCCCCTGACTGCACCTCTAAACTGCCCCTCTTCTTCCCCTCTTGCTCTGTTCTCCTTAGGAGCTCCCTTCCCACAGTCTGCTGTTTTAGGCTTCCCCACAACAGCCCCTCCCTTCTCAATGTCTGCTCTACTAGACTTCCCCACAACAGCACCTCCTGACTCTTCCCCCTCCACTCTCTTTGTGTTCAGAATGTTCACCCCGTTCGCCTTCACCTTAGCATCAACATCCCTATCTAAGGGTCCTCTGTCCCTAATATCCCCCCCTGCTTGCTGTAACATAACGTCCTGTAATTTCAGAGTGTTGCCCCAGCCTCCCCTCAGCCCCACCCTTCTGCTGCCCATATCCACACCCCTTATCCTTGGACACCCCCGCTCCCCCAGCTTACTCCTTAACCAATATACCTCACTCCTGATACAAGATAGCTGTCTACAGAGTGGGCAGCTTCCCTCTCTCCAGGCCCAATTGAGAATTATTGCCATCCCACAGCCTGTGCAGCCTACAACCTTCTGAAGATGCCTGCCATGGTGGAATATGGCCACCCTGTTTGTCCCACTCTGTTTATAGTGGCACACCCCCTTTTCTCAGTCCTTTCCCCCGGAATACAGTTTCTCTCTATACTGACTGCAGTTATTTACAAACCCAATTTCAACCCCACCAATAAAGTTCCCAAGTCTTACAAACACATACAGTCCAGTGTGTGTCCAGTCCCACTAACAGTGTGTGTATGCAGACATCAGGTACCGTATGATGTCACAGGCCCACCAGTTCCTATTGCTTTGAATTTCAGTCCCAAACAGAAATACACAGCCCTTCAATCCCAACCCACAGTGGCTTTTCAGTATTTAAGAAAGCCTGCAAAACAGGATGGGTGAGAGGGCTCTTACCAACACCAGGCAAACATCACATTTAAATTTCACTCTAATTATTACTGCCAAACAAGTGTTCCCAAGCCTCAAAAGTTACAATATCACAGCCCAAGTAACAATTCTAACTCAAAGTAGTAATTTTTAACACATAGAACTAATTTCATGTACAAAACTATTCAAATATTTCAGTTAAAACAGAATATAACCCCAGACCTCCGTCCTTACCAGCCTCCTGCTTATGTTCCCAAGTGTAACTTCGCTACATGGAGTATTTCAGGTATAGCTTGAATTTTGCAAAATACTCTACAAAGTGAAGTGAAAAACTTAGCATTTCTCATTAATGCAAAGTTTCCTTTGCTTTATATGGACTTTGCATTACTTTACCTTTTTTATCTTTAAGGTAAATGTTGCACTGATTCATGGGATGGCAGGTCACATGGGATCTATATTGACTTATACAGTTTCAGTTCAGCATAGTGTATAGTGAAAAGCTGGAGTTAGTTTGCTTTTACAGCTCTGAGATTCAAACCTTCAGAAAATGTTCAAAAAAAGCATTTTTCATTTGAATGTTTGAGTCCAACTTTAGTACATCAAGTGTAATAAACCCTTGTGTGTTTATATCATTGAGCATTTATTGATTTGGTGTAAATATTGCATCTTAAATTAGTACACTTAGTGTCTGTAGGCAGACACTGCAGAAATGAGGAAGTAGTATTGTGCAGTGGTTTAAGGCTCTGAGCTACAAACCTGGAGACCTGGGTTTGAATCCCACAGCCCCCACTTGCATACTGTGTGACCCTGAGCAAGCCAATTAGCTTCCTTGTGCTCCCAGGTTGCACCTGTAAACAAGCTTTCAGTTTAGTGTGTCTCTTCTGGTAACAAAAAAAAATGTGCTTCAGTGGAAGGTAGATCTGTAGCGTAGAAGGGAGATTCACAGACCACAGTGTGAAAGGCAGTCTTTCCAACTGTTGGCTAGTGTTTTAGTATTGGTGTGTTCAGTTCAGTACACAGGTACACACAGTAATACTTCTAATAATTTTTTATCAGGGTTGCTGTTCACTGTGCATTTTTTCAGTCTGTTTAAAATACTGTCTTGTAGTTTACTGAAGTGTTAATGTTTCTTCACATTATCTTTAGTCTATGTGCATGCCATTAAGTCATATGCATTTTATTGTGCCACCGTAATAGCACTACTTTTCATTTCTCAGCCCATCTGTGGTATTTTTTCCTGCATCTATCTCACTACTGCTGTACCCCCCCACCACACACACACAAAATTAGATATTGTTGTTCCACTTTTGGATTTGTGAAGACTGGTTAATGTCTTGTTGTGCCTGTGTGGCTACATCTCTTTAGTGACCAGTTCCTGTCTGGAAGTCACTGTTGTCGTTGTTGTTTGGCTTCCCATCCACCAACATCTAAAAAAAATAACATTGCTGTTAACTGTCTGCATTCAGTTGGTTGAAATTGTTGTCACTGTACCACTACTGTGTGTTTCACCATTGTCTCTCAGTGCATATTATAACGTTTAAAGGAAAGAAAACAGACATAATAAAAAAGTGCCTATTGCAGTATTTTTGTCATTGTACTGTCTTGTGAAGTCTCTTGAATTTGTTACAGCAACACAAAATACAAGAAACATCACTTTTTGTGGTGCATGTTTCTTTTCTTGGTAATTATCTGTGTAATCTTAAAAAAATGCCCACAAAGAGACGGTCATGCAAAGTTGTTTATGGCTGTTGCACTGCTGCCAAGAGGATTATTGCTTGTGTGCCTCCAAATGCTAGCAGTGGACGTTGTTGTGATGATGAGGCAGGTTCATCGGGGGCTAGCAGTGTTAAGTGTGGTTGTGGATGTGGTAGTATGCAGCAGAAGGAAAAGGTAGTAGTTGCTGCTAGTAAAGGGATTTCTGTGACTCAGTTTTTCTCAGCAAAATCAGTTGCTTCAGTGCTTGTTGGAAATGCTGATGTCACTGGTAGTAAAGTGAGTGATGGCATGGTTGATAACAGCATGAATATTGTTACAACCCAGGCAAAGTTATCAGGTGGCAAAAATGTTGTGGAGTCAGAAGGCTTGAGTGTACTTGATGTTCCACTCCCCACAGTAGTTGAACAAGATCCTGATCATCATGATTCAGTCTCATATTTCCACAGATTCTCAGGTTAGGTCATCCAATGAATCAGATGGTGATGAGAAAAGTGTGAATGATCATAGTGAGGCTGCAGTTGTAATATCTTCATCAAATAGCATCCAAAGTAAATTTGTGGAATATTATGATGATGATGTTATCAACCCATATGGGAACTGGACAAAAAGAAAGTTAAGGTGGCCGTAGGTAAACAGTCTATTAATAAATCCCCCCTCAAAGTTCTTCTAATGTAGCTGTGTCTGTGGATGACCCTGAAGTCATACTCATAGATTTTATGTTCAGTCAAAGTCCAAGTTTGTATCACACATTGAAATCATGCAGCACCCCCACCATTTCACCTCCATGAAAACTGCAATCCAATAAACAGCAGCAGTGTTATGTGAAATGTAGGGCAGAAAAATCCCTAGTCTGGGATCTTTTCATACAAGATGAAAAAGATGAAACAATGGCAATCTGCCAGCTTTGCCAAGCACATCTGAGGCATTGTAAAAAAGGGTAGCAATCTTGACACTGGGGGTTAGCATACTCATTTCAAGAGCAGTCACATGGCAATGTGGACTCAGCACCAGAGGGGAGCTGATGCCGCAGTTAGGCGTTCACCCTCATCCACCTTACTGAGCATGGTATCCCCTTCCCCAATCAGTTTAAGTAGCCATGTAGGTAAAAGTTGTGAATTATCAGCTGAGGATTACTACAGGCATTGAGGAGGAGGAGGAGGACTTTGAATGTTCCAGTAGTGGTCAGAGTAGCAGTGTTGGCATATGTAGTAATTGTACAGCATCAACTCCTGTGCTTAAAACAGGTAAAACAACAACATTTATTGGCTTGTCACCTGTGCACCAACCATCCCATGTCAAAGGCAACCCATCCATGGCAGTTTGCAGAGCAGAGACATTTGGCACACCACGTGCAAAACACAGAACAATGCAATCCAAGTTGCACACCCTTTTTAATCATCACAGTGGGTACAACTCTGGCATTGAGGACTACAAGGGCTGCTTCCTCATTAATGATGATGAGGATGTTGGTGGAAGGGCATAACGAAAAAATTGGCATTAAAGTACTTCTTCCTGTTATAAGTGTCCTATGACATGTCATCAGCATTCACCTTCCTTGACTTTGTCAGTACAGTTCACAGAATGTGTGCACACATTATTACCTGCAGTCTTCTAAACACGTCAATTGTAGCCACCAACATCATGCTGACTGAATGACAGATATCCTTACACTGACATATAGTAACACACCCCTGCCAGCCACCCTGCATCTTTAGAGAGAGTGATAAACAGACAGACCTGGTGCCTTTGCCCAAAATAAGAACCCACAGCCAGCCAAAGCCACCCTGCTCCTTGAGAGAGAGAGAGAGAGAAAGAGACTGTATCTCTGCCCAATGTAAGAATCTGCAGCCAGCCACAGCCACCCTGCTTCTTGAGAGTGAGAGAGAGAGAGAAAAAGAGAGACAGACAGACACTGTACCTGTACCCAATGTAAGAACCCACAGCCAGCTACAGCCACTCTGCTTCTTGAGACACAGACAGACAGACATTGTACCTGTGCCAGTGTAAGAACCCACAGCCAGCCACAGCCACCCTGCTTCCTCAAAGAGAAAGAGAGACACACAGACATTGTACCTATGCCCATTTGTGACACGGGATCTCCATGCCACAGAAATGGACCATTTCTTTTTCTCTAAAAACAGTCTGCTGTCCTTTGCTTTGCTTCTATCCCTAATTTTCTAGTCCAAAATGTTGGCCACCTTTGGGCACCTTCCTCCCTTCATCTTTCTTATGCTGTGTGCCCCTTTTATTTCCTTTCTGTCTGAAGATCCATAATAAAAGAGGTTAAGTTCATGACCTCCATTTGTAATAATGTAGCTCATGGGCTGGTAAAAGAGAAATTGGTGCCCTGTGCACATCACTAATTAATCATGTACAGTAGCATAAAGTAAAGTTCCTTATGAAAGACTATAGACTGAATGCCTTTGTACTGTAAACGAGTGGAGCTGGCAACCCCTTTTTTATTTATGTATTCCTCTTCCCTTTGCTGATCCTTAATGCTGAGAAAATAGTGTATTGAATAGAGAAAGATAACAGCAATGAGTAAGAATGGAGTGGCATCCCCTATGTTGTATGCTTTTGTTCCCTCTGGCTTGCCGCTCCGTAAGATATGAATTTACTTGTAATTACTGTAATGAACTTCATCCTGGCTAGAGGCAGGGCTTCAGTTAATTAATTTTTTTGTGCAAGTCAGATACCTCCATGAGTCAAAATCTGTTAGTCATTCAATTTTTTTTTTCACTTTATCTTTTTATTGAAATTTGAGTATATAAGAAAGCACATAGCTCATACAATAGAAGACTATCCTTCATGTAAGGTATAAAATATCACTTAACAAAACACAGTATTTAGGGTAAACATATTGGAGAAACCTTATATACATGTATTGATAATAAAACACAAACCTAGACAGGATGTAAGAGGAGAGCAGAAGGGATACGATCAATAGGGTATGATAGGATCAGAAATAGCAACCATGTATGAAATACATGCTAGAGCATGCTATGGCAAGGTATTCAGTAAATTGCAAAAAGTGATAAAGGTGGTAATATGAACAATGTTCAGTAATGGAGAGGTGAAGATAAGAGAAAAGTGTGCAAGGAAAGAAAGAAGAGAGAAAAAAGCAAGGAAGAAGGGGAAGAACAGAGGGATAAAATAGGGAAGAAGGGAAAAAAGAGGAGAAATCTGTACACAAAAGTTTCGAGAAAACCTAATCTGAGTGCAAAATAAGAAGGAGAGCTAAATATCCCTAAGAATTAGGATCTAGAAGAACTAGGTTCATGTACTTGAAGTAATCCTGCCAACATCTGTCATATACAGTGTCAGTTATGAGTAACATGAGATAATCAGTCTAGAGAGGCATACTGAGAGAGGCTTTGAAGAACATCTGAAAGAGAAGGTAACAGAGTTGATTTCCATTTCATAAGAATCAGACGTTTGACCAGAAGAGAAAGTATGTTTAGCCGTCTAAAATGTGCATGTGACAGGAGAGAGCTATTGGGGATAAGAATGCCTAGAAGGAATATCTTGGGGTCAAAAGGTAGTTTTTGTCCTGTTACTCTGAAGGCAAGTAAACAGACTTTATGCCAGAGCTTATAAATGGGAGTGCAAGACCATAAGATATGAAATAGATCCCCATTGGCCAAATTGCAGCACCAGCAATTATTGTTATTTAACAGGCCCATTCGTTGAAGCACAGAGTGGGTTCTATACCAAAGATGTAGAATTTTAGTTTGTATTAAAGAACTACAGGCATCTTTAAAGGTATTATGTGCAATACACCAACAATTACTCCATTGTGCATCTGAAATATTGTAGTTAAGAAGAGAACTCCATTTATTTTTGGCCTGTAGAGACTGATCAGGTAGATTATCAATAATGCTTTGTAAATGGAGCTATTTAATTTTACTGATAAATTAGTCCAGTGCGAGATGTATGGGTTTAGAAGAGTATGCCTATACACTAAACTAAAGAGATTTATAAGCTGCCTGAATTTGTAAAAACTTCCGGAAGTCCTGTTTAGGAAGTTTCCATGTGTCCTGCAAGTCTGAGAATGATCTAAGAGTGAGTGAATTCTGGTCTAAGATATCTCCAAGAAAGAACACGCCTTTGTTCCTCCATGTATGACAGAAAATTGGGTGATCTTCTAGAGTGAGAAGTGGATTTCCCCATAAGGGAAATAAAATCATGGTGTTGGATTGAATTTCAGGAAATTGTGGGTTAGTTTCCAATAAAGAACAGAGGATGATATAGACAGGTGAGATTTTAGCTTAGAGGAAATGGGATTAAAAATGAAGGAAGTGGGAACTCCTCCTGGGCATAATGCAGATTCCATTGCAACCCATAGTGGTGAGTGAGGGGAAGGTTTCTGAAACCATTTAATGATTTGGGCCATTCAGAAAGCCCAGAGGTAGCCTTTGAACCAGGGGAGTACGAATCCCCCTTTTTTCCAATGTGATCGAAGTTTGTTGCAGTTAAATCTTGGTGGTTTCCCATGCCAGATAAAGTTACCTATTAATTTATCAATTTTAGCTAAAAAGGAGGATGGTAAGACTAAAGGAATATTGGCAAAGAGGTAAAGAATCTTGGGAGAAATAGACATCTTAATGGCTGCAATTTTCCCCAAGAAAGAGAGATTAAGAAGCTTCCATCTGTCCAGAATTGTTTTGATGTTATCAAATAAGAGATTAAAGTTAATGTCCTATATCTTCCCTAAGTTACTAGTAATTTTGATTCCTAGATATGTTATACCCTGCGGTGACCAGCGGAATCCAAAAAGTATGTTCATAAAGGCTTTACAGTGGTTGTTAAGGGGCATAGTTTGTGATTTGCCATGATTCAAAGCAAGGCCAGAAATTTTAGTAAAATTATTAAGCAAGTAAACCAATGGGGGCCCAGCGTTATTCAGGTTTCAAGTAAGATTAAGAGGTCATCCGCGTAGGAGAGAGAAACATATCCTGAATTGCTCACAGGTATGCCCATAATGCCAGAAGATTGACATAAACAAGCAGTCAGGGGTTCCATGGCTAAAATAAACAGGGAAGGTGACAGGGGACAGACTTGTCTAGTTCCCCTTGCTAGATGAAAGAAAGAGGAAAGGGTAGAATTAGCAAGTACTTTAGCAACAGGGGAGATGTATGATAGCTTGATCCAGGAGCAAAAGGTAAGAGAAAGACCGAAATAGGATAAAACTTGATGAAGGTAGTCCCAGTTTAAGGAATTAAAGGCCTTCTCGAAATCAATAGCTATGGCTGCAGCTGTTATCTTGAGGGATTTGTCTTTGTGAATTAAATTAAATAAGGAACGTAGGTGATCAGAACCAGATCTATGTTTAATAAAACCAGCTTGTGAACAATGAGTTAGCCTGGGAATCAAGGATTCAAGTCGAGAAATTAATAGTTTAGCAAATGTCTTCTCATCTGTGTTTAATAAAGAGATGGGCCTGTAATTTGCGGGATGAGTAGGGCCTTTTTCTTTCTTAGGGATTAGGGTTATGATTGCTTTGGTGCAAGACAGGAGAAGCTTGCCAGTATTGGAAGCTTCTTGATAAACATTAAGAAAAAGGGGACATAAGGTGTTGGAAAACATTTTATAGAAATTGACAGGGAATTCGTCACCCCCAGGAGATTTGTCAGATTTCAAGGAAGACAAAGCTTTCTGGATTTCCTGAAGCAAGAAGGGTTAATCTAAAGAATTTGTTTCAAGAGTAGAAAGATGAGGAAGATGTAATGTTTTAAGGAACTTTTGAATTTGTAAAGTAGATGGAGGATTTGTGTTAGAGTATAGTTTTTGATAAAAGGTTTTCATGATACGGTTTATAGATGGGTTGTCGGAGTGAATCATACCCTGTTCATCTTTTAGACTTAGGATGTGTTGTTCCATTTGTTGTGCTTTGAGCTGGTAAGAGAGGAGTTTCCCATTTTTATTGCCGTGTTCCCAAAACATATATTTAAGTTTAAACAAGGCCAGTTTGGTTTTACGAGAAATTAATTTGTTAATTTTAACTCTAAGTTGAAGAATTTCAAGATGAAGTTGAGAATCAGGATGGTGCTTATTAGAAGAAAAATATAAATTCTCTTTAGCCTTAAGAGATTTTTCCAACTCAGCCAGCTGTTGTTCCCTTACTCTTTTCCTATGTGCAGCATAACTGATTATTTTCCCTCTAGCTTTAAGAGCTTCCCATGCAGAGGACATAGAAGATTCAGTTGGGGTATTGTGAAAGAGGAAGTCCTGAATTTGTGCTTTGATCATGGGTAAGAAATTGGGATCCTTAAGAAGGTGAGGTCCAGCCACCAGTAAGAAGATTTAGGTGCTAATGGGCCCCACAAAAGTTGCAATTTGACAGGGGAATGATCCGAGATTATGATGGAAGAGATGGATGAATCAATATTGTTTTCTGTTATAACAGGAGAGGCTAATCAATAGTCAATTCTACTGTATGTCTTATATAGAAAAGAGTAAAAAGTAAATTCTTGATCACGGGGTGAAGGAGGCACCATACATCAGCTAATCTAGCATCTTGCATTAGTAATGGGAGGGCTTTAATACTTTTAGAGTGGGCCTCTGTAGTGGGGCTACTTCTGTCAATGCTGGCTTCTAAAGCTAAGTTAAGATCCCCTCCAAGAATAACTGGTGTATTATCAGTGTTAAAGGATAGAATTTGTTGAGCTAAATTATGAAAAAAATTCGGGGAATTGTAGTTGGGTGCATAGACATTAACAAGCAGAAGAGGACCAGAGTTGGTATTCAGTTTGACCATCACCCATCTGCCATCAGCATTGGAAGTAGAGTTTACAATAGACCATCTGAGACTCTTATGAATAAGAATAGCAACTCTTCTTTTTTTTTGAGATATAGGATGATTGGTAGATCTGACCGATCCAATCTTTTTTAACTCTATGAACATCCTCTGCTAATAATTTTGTTTCTTGAAGGAAAGCAATTTGTGTTTTATGTTTTCTGAGATGTGAAAGAATTTGCTTCCGCTTACAAGGGGAATTAAGTCCCTTTACATTTCATGTATATAAAAGTATGTCACTCATATTGTTAGTGTTAAAGAAAGGAAATAATCACTGGAGTGTGAAAGGACAAATAAATGAGGCAGAGGATGATTAGAATACAATATAGAGAGCTTACATATATGCAGAGAGCGGCAGGAACATACAAGCCAAAAAAGTGAGATGTATGATACATGAGTAGCACAGATATCTTATTAAAGTTAGAATAGAGATGGGGAAGGAGAAAAGTCATTAACAACAACAACATTGCTAGTAAGCTAAATAACAAAGAAAACATTTTATGGCTGTGAGGAGATATGAGTCAGCCAACTGGCTAAGAGACTCTCTCACCACACTCCGGGGCATTGATGTAGGGAGGAGACTAAGGAGGACTGGTTATAAATATCGGCCCAAACCTAAGTCTGATCCCAGTAATATAACAAAGGAAGTATTCCTGATAAGCTAAACTGAAAGGGTATAATACCAAGAAAGGCAGGGGACTGTAATAACATCAGCTTAATTCTAAACTAACAGGCCAAGGTATAAGGATAAAGCTAAACACCAGAACTTATTTATAAATATTAGTAGTAATAGTACAAGATATACCAACTCGAAATAACAGTAAATTAAAGAACCATATATGAGATGCCAGTACAGCCTAGACATAGAGCAAGGAATCCAGGGAGCCAGGTGGAATGCAAATGAACAAATATAAAAGGAAAAGTAGATCATTACTACATTAGAGTGACTCTGAGTATACTTTGCAGTGCAACAGAGTAAGTACATAATAAATACAATATTGAGGGGGAAAGAAGAAAGTGGATGTCAATTTAAGTCCTTATGCACTGAGCCAAATGCAAATCAAGATTATGTGGAGAGGTATAGGCTTTGGTGATAACCGTAGACAGAAGAGATAGTCATAATAAAGATCAGCTCCGTTTACTCAAAAATCACCTAAATAGGTGTTATATGGGGTGACGAGGTCTAGAAGACTAGGCCAAGTGAGCCCCAAAACAGGAGGGACCACACAGCAGTAGATTTCTATAATATCTGTAGGCTTCGAGTAAAATAAGGAGCATAAGGAAGATGTAGATTGACAATCCTTTGCAACAGTACACCAAACATAGGCCACCTCTTTGAGTGCTAATGATAGTTCCATATTGTAAACAGGAGCTAGTAAGAATAATAGAGCATAGGGAAGGAGATAGATTAAATGTAGTTGTCCATAATACTTAACAACCTGTCATCAGAAGAGGGAAGGGGTACGTTGCCTTGTAATATATAATAATTCACATATGAAAAAAGAAAAGGAAATAATCAGGATGCATACCAATTGAAGATATGCAACTGAACAGTCAAAAGACTATAAACCTGATGTACTGCTAAACTGGAGAGAAAAAGGCTAGATACAGAGAGCCTGTTTAGTGAGGTAATGTATAAGGTCTAACACTAAAATAATGGATTTGAAAAGCATTGCTGATATACCAAAGTTCCCTTGAAGACCTTTAAGCTGCTCGTTTAAACACTGCAACAAAAAGTATATTGATCACATCGCAATGTACAGCCTTTTCTTTCTGCATCTGCTGGGAGCAAAAGCAACCAGGTAGCATAGACTGTAGAGCGGGCGGCTAGGCAGAAAAAGTGTACTGGCACTCCCTTTAAGTAACCTAGAAGCAAAACCTACCAAGATATAGCAACTGTGACCATATAAGCTCATGACACCTTAGATGTATTAGCAGGATTGTGACTATTGATGTTCTTGCTTTTGGTCTGTGCCCTATGTTTCTTTTTGGGTGGCTCTAATGATCTGAGGGGGAATTTGCAACAATTTCTGCCCATGAAGTATCAGCAGAAATACATCCCTGAGGCACAGGGCCCAAATTAGAGGGATGTTCATCTGAAATTTGCTGGGAAAGATCCTCCTGCAAGGAGCACATGTCATCCTCCAAGAGAGCAAACTTATTGCTCAAGGGAATAGAGAGGTTGATTTGAAGGTGAGAGGCTGCAGCTTGGGGTGTTTGGGGTGAAACCTCACTAAAACAGCATGAGAGTCTTGAAGAATAATGCCCTGACAGAAGCTTCTCTTGCAGCCGTGTTGATTGCCTTAGGGTCAAATCAGTTGCAGCATTGCTACTTGGGGCTACGAGTAGTCTGCAACACTTTCCCCGTGTTCCTGTACCTCGTCGTCCACCCTCCGTGAGGATACCAAAGCTGTGTTCGGGTTGCCAATTGCTGCTGAACCTCCCAGGGTAAGATTGCAGAGAGACACCTCCAGATAGTTGGCCAAGGTGTCAGGGGTTTCAAAATCCTTGAAGGAAGAGTCTGAGAAAAGGTGTAGTGTCGCAGGGTAACGTAGAGCAAATTTAATGCTTCTTTGGGGAAGGATTTGTTTAAATGGATTGTAAGCCTTCCTTCTGATAGTTAAATCTTTTGAAAAGTCTCTGTAGATGGAAATATTAAACTCTTGCCACTGAAGTTTCCCCATTTTTCTGGCTTGTTTCAGTACTAATTCTGTGTGGGAATAGTTCAAGAAGCAAGCAAGGCCTTGGTCACTGGACTGATGTTGGCCTGGAACCCAGGGTGCATTGAGACCACTCAATGATTAACGTTACAGTAGTAGACACAGACATTGCCAGCTATTTTCAGATATTTCGTGAAATTTCTGAAGAGTTTCTTTCTGCTGCCCCTACTGTGGAAATAGAGAAAGCAGGAGATATTTCTGGAAATATCACAGAAATTTCAGGAAATAGCTGGCAGTGTCTGTGGCTGCTATTGTAGGTCAGGAGGCAATGTAAGCATTGCAGGCAGCACATGTAATAAAAGAGCAGTAGTGTCACCTAATTCTACAACTTCAGGGAAGCAAAAAAATTGTAAATTGTTGCGATGATTATGATTTTCAATATTTTCAATTTTGGCTTGTAGGGATTTAATAGTTTGACCTTGATTGCAGACAGTAGCCTGGAGGTCATGAATAGCAGTGGTGTTACAGGCCATTGCTTTCTCATTAAATGCAATTTTCTTGCTAAAAGTTTCAAGAGTGGTCACATTCTGTTGGGTGGAGGTTTTTAGATCATTAATCTCAGCCATCAGTTTAGAAAACATTACTTCCACTCTAGCAAGTGAGCTTTGCTGTGCTTGGAGATCTGCCATAATGCTGAAGGATGAGGCCTAGTATGCTGCAGTACAGTGTAGAATAATTGAATATAAGTAGATGATGGATCAAAAATGACTTACAAACTGTGTCAGGCAGTAAGATTACAGGATGTTCACAGGAGTTGGTACCGAAGAAAGGTCTGGTGAAGGCTGAATGAGGTTAGATTGCAGTCATTCCTGCAGAGATTCTGAACTATTCTGCCATCTTCTGCTTGGTCAGGCCATGCCCCCAAAGTCATTCAATTTTTGGAAGTCAAAACACTTCCCAGATCCCACAGTTTGAAAGCCAGTATTCTAAGAAGGATCAATTTATGGATGTTAATATAAATATTAGTGGTAAAATACAACTTCTTTTAGAAAGATTCATAATTTTTTAGGTTCTGTGCCTTCAGTTTTAGAAGTCATCCAGTTCTGTGTTTTACATCTGGAAGTCAGTGACTTCCTCCCCCTTTATTTTGTAAGTTTTTGTCTTATGTTTAGGAGTCAAATACTCCCAAAATGGAGTAAACTGAAGCCGTGGCTAGAGGTATTTTCTGGAACACGGTGAAAACGTCCGAAGGAAGGGGAATGCAGATGGTTTTTGTGTTGTGGTTCACTGGGTTTCCACCCACTGCCCATATGTATGCAGTGAAATGAATCTAAACGCTGTTCTGTGGCGGCAAGTATTAATCCAGTTTTGCCACAGAAACTCTGCTCTGAAACCATGCCTCAAAGCTAGGGGTGTGTAGGCTTAAGGATAGTCCCTCTGGGGAGACACCCAGTTATATTTAGTCTCAAGGATAAATAGTGGCTAAGGACAGGGGTGTTCCTGTCAGGTAGCTGCTGCCTTTTAAAACCTAGAAGCCTGGGTTTTATATTGCTGAAATCCTGTACATACCAGGAGCCTCCCTAGGTCTCTGGCACCCCTGGCTCCAATTGCTTCCCTTTCAGGCAATTTATAAGTTGCAGCAGGAATTATAATAGACTGCAACTTGCTTATCTGCATTTTATTTGTAATTCTGCTGCTGACAGCCATTTCCAAAATGTTAGTGAGAGCCAAGGCATCACTGTATGATTAGCTGATGGGATGAAATTCCAGCCATTGGGTGTAAGTCAATTAAAAATGAAACCTTGTTTCCTACTAAAAAAAAGCAGCTTTAAAAACAGAGGTGTTGCCGCTGTGCCACCGCTGTGAAATTCACTAATTTATTCTACTCCCCTCTCACTCCTCTCAAACAGTTGTTCTACATAGTCTGGCAACAATTCATTATTTCCTGTGGACAAAGGTTGAAACAAATCAAAAAAATCCAGCCAGCTTAGTGCAGGTTACATTACTTAAGTAAAATATTGTTATGTCCTGCAGTAACTTACCCTGCCATTTTTAGAGATTCACTAGGGAAAGAAAGGAGCCCCAATGTAGAAACATTTTCCATAGACCCTGGTTCACAAACAAGTGTGAACTCAGCATTTTCAAAGGGAACCCTTCTTTGGTACTGAGCCGTTTAGGGCAGCAGTGGCCCCTAGTGTAATGATTTATAGTACTGTACCTGCCAATCAAAGTGAAATGGAAAATGTTGGTGTTTGGAATAGGGCTGAATTAATCGTAATGAGTTTTTTATTTGCCTTTCTTGCTTTGGGGATGTCTTAAAAGTCATTACCTGGTTCCTTAGCTTTATATAAAATAAAACATGAATCAAATAAGTTATAGTTTTTAAGAGTTTAACATCACATGACCCCATAGGGTAGGTATAAAAGTATCGACTCCAGTGTATTCCAGCAGATAGGGTCAGTTCCTACTGATTGTTGTAGGTTGAGGACTGAGGGGAGTCCCATACTGCTATTAAGTGGAAACTGAAAGGAAGTTTGCCACATTCTGAAAGCTTCATTTGTTATTATTATTTCTGTTATGAAGTCTTTATTTTGCATCTACCTTAAATAAATATTTATGAAGAAATAAACATCACACTAGACAAAGTGTGTTAACCATAAAAGTACCGTGTTGTGTCCATCCATTATCCCACACTCCTGCACCAATGTAAGAACTCACAGCCAGCCACAACCACCCTGCTTTTTGAAAGAAAGAGGTGACAGACAGACATCATACCTGAGCTTAATGTAAGAACCCGCAGCCAGTCACAGCCACCTTACTTCTTGAAAGAGAGAGAGAGAAAGATATTAAACCTGTGCCTAATGTAAGAACCCACAGCCAGCCACAGCCACCCTGCTTTTTGAGAGAGACAGACAGACAGAGAGTCAGAGACAGACAGACAGACATTGCACTTGTGCCCAATGTAACAACCTGTAGCCAGTCACAGCCACCCTGCTTCTTGAGCGAGAGATAGCTACAGACAGACCTAGTACCTTTGCCCAGTCGAAGAACACGGGCCACATCCAGCCATGGTGAATTCATGTCCTATGATTATACATTAATTTATTTGTTATTGTACCACTTTAGTACTATAGTAACTTTTGTAGAAATTTGGTTTGTCTTGTCATCATCATTATTAACCATAATAGCCCAATGATCATGAAATAAAGTACAGAATTCACCAGCATTGTTTTAAATGTCGGCATTAAAAGTGATGTATTAATAATTAATCCGGATTCCTGCATTCAGTAATGATGGACTATTCTTTTAACAAAGTTACTTTGTTGTGTTAGATAACTTTTTTTAAATAGATGTGCATGATCAGTACAATATGATTTGAGAACAAGTAACATCAAAATACTTGTGCCACAGTGTGCAATAATTTGTAATGTTGGTTGTTCCCTCTGGTTATTTCCCTGAAGGTGTTGCACCATTAGCCTGGCTGCAGCAAGCAATGCACCATCATACAGTCAAGAAACATTACACCCGTTATAATTAACATCAGTACTTTATAGTAAGTATGTATCACATGCACTGTGTTTTTGACTTGAACTGTGTTGTTAATCCTTTCTTTACCTTTTTATAAATGCCACTATGGCCAAATACAGGAAAGTGATTTTCAGTTTTTCATCATAGTAGGTGACTGTTCAAACTTGCAGTCATATAGTCCAAGGACAAAAATAACAGCAAGTACTGTAATAACAGCACCAACAAAGTTGCAGTATGGCCATGTAAATTATTTTATCTACAGGTAAGTATCACTCTTATTTCCTCTTTATTTTTTTTCTTTTCTTCTGCAGGTGTGAAGTACTCAATGGCAGTGAAATACAGGCCAGATAATATCTCTTTTTCTTCCCAGATGAGACAGGCATACTTCAGTATGCATGGATTCTATGCAGTGTTTTCCTGGTGGGGATGGAATGTAAGACACTGGTCCAGTGCATGTCATTGAACTTGATAATTGTTTTAACAGGCATTTAGTGATAGCTGTGCATTTAAAGATGGATATAACAAATAAGACTGGAAGAGGACTCCTGGGTACTAAATGGTGTACTGGAATGAACTCAGAATAAGTCCTTCTTCATTTGTTTGCAGGTAACATTGAAGTGCTGCGAACCGGTGGTATGTCCCAATCTGAAGACAGACAACAGTTTAGATACATTAAAGACCTGGAAAGTATTTTCTCTGACAGTGAAGACCTGTTTGCTTTGTGTGTGTGATCTCTTGTATTTTGTAGGCATAAAGTAGAGGACAGTGGCCCTGGACCTCCCATAATTGCTGATGCTTTGCAGAAACTAGCAGGATGGGGCCAGGTAAGATATGTTTGTATGAGTTAGCTATAATGCAAGGCACCAACTGCTAATACTTTCAAAGTTAATCTCCAGCTGGATAGGTGTTGTACATCCAGGCACAGAGTATTATCCTACTGCTTACCTTGCTAGTATATTCAGTTTATTACTATTTGGCCAGCATGTTCCGTTCTCTGCTTCTACAGACATATGTAACAGTCTGTAAGATCTTTGCAATGTATCCGACTGTTTTACTGTTTGTATCGTCTTAATAAGTCAAATCAATAAAACTTATTAACCACAAAAAAGACCTGGAAAGAGGACAAAAATTTTAATGAAAATCCCCCTCTTTCAAAGAATACATAGACAATCATTGTGTGGGTGCTCAGTTTGGTGATTACTTTACTCCAATATTTAAGTCATCCATCAATATTTGCACCATATATACATTAATTCAAACATCTTACATTCCAATCATAATCAACAATAATACTTGTTATTAATTGTCATTTCTTCTCCCCCCCCAGATGTACATCCAGGGGCTGTTATCCTCTATTTCTTTCTGTCTGGGTATGAGTGTACACCTGTACTCTTCTTCTGCTTTAAGCTCCTAAAAAGCACTATGTGTCTGCTAATGCCACTTCCCTTCGCCTCCCCCCTCCCCTTTTCTTCCCTTTTCTTCTTATCCTCCTTGATTTTCCTCATGTCATCCACCTTCAGCATGTCCCTGTGAACTGCTGCACACAAAACCAGATGCCCTCATTTTTCTGGCTCTCACCTCCTGCCATTTCATTTAGGTTGGATGGGTGGGAATTAACCAGCAAGAGAGCGAAATATGTGAGCTCTCCTAGTCTTACATGGCCTTATAAGGCCCCCTTGCTCAGTCATCTCTCTCTCTCTTGCTCTCTACCAATCATATCCTCCTAATGGCATTGATGTCATCTAGCCTCTCTCCCTCACTCTCCCGTTCCCAATGACATCATCTGGCTCTGACCCTTTTTGCCTCCCTCCATCTATGTTCTCTTATTTCTTTCTCCTTCTGGTTACTCCAATTTTTACCCCTCCCCTCCACCTCCCTCCCTACCGAGCACCAGGTTGACAAGGGGGTGCTGTTGACAACAGAGCCTGTCTCTCATTTAGGCAAGCTGCCTTGTCCCCCCACCCACGCCCTTCAACCATTGTGTGGGTGCTCAGTTTTTATTTATTGAATTTATTGAATTTTGATAACCGGGTGAACCCATTGACACATGAAAGTCCCTTTTTCAGGGGCAAACCGGGAAGTGCAGTACATTGACAGTGCCATGCATTGAAAACAATACTTTCACTAAAACACTAAGAACATACAAAGCAAAAAAAGTTCAAGGCACAGCAGTTTAATTTTACCAACAGCAGCATCTCTTGATAGGAGACATGGGAAATAAATAAATTGCATAAACACATACCAGTACAGCTGCATTTCTCAAGATAGGCTAGTGCACTTCGGAGGTCATGCTAGCTGATGTGTGCTAACTGATGACGTGTTTACATATGGCTGTTAACCCGACACCCTTTCACCTTTACCTTTATACATATTTTATCCTTTCCCTTCTGAGACCTCACAATATCACACACAACTCCAGCTTCTACCATTCTGCAACTATAAAAATCAGCCTCAGTTTGGTATCGGATTTAAATAAGCTAATGCATCAGCTAATCATTTAATTAGTCAGCTGTTTCATGATTTCTTGCCATTTTTACAGTCAGGACATGATTGGTTGCCATTTAGTCAGTAGCTGTCAACATAATGATTTGTCGGCTTTTGGACTTTTTTGGCTTTTCAACACGCATTTAATTAGTAAGTCTGCTGGGTCATGATTTCTTGCCATTTTTACAGTCAGGACATGATTTGTTGCCATTTAGTAAGTAGCTGTCAGCTTTTTGACTTTTTCGGCATTTCAACACGTGGGATTATTTCAGTCAGGCTTTCAATCAAAACGGGATTTTAGTGACGGGAATATTAATGACGGGCATTGGGATGTTGGGATTTCATATTGATTCCCTGTTTATGCCTCTTCCCCTCCTCTCCCCTCAACTTTTCTTCCACTAGCCCGCCTCCCGCTTGCATGGATAGTGGGAGTCCCCATCTGGGACCCTCACTTTATATATATATATATATATATATATATATATATATATATATATATATATTTGCCCTCTTTCTTCCAGAAGTCTTGGCTGTTTTGGAGTTAAAATAGGCCAACCTCATCCAAGACAGATGAACCCTGTCTTCCTTATAGTATTCATCTATACCATCCTCTAGCCCTGCTTAATAGAAAAAACACCCACTGCCATAAATAAGGCTGCTAGTCCCGTGTTCATGCATCTCCTTGCCTTCTCAATAGCCTTATGGCTGTGGGCACCTCTCCACACTCTCCTAGGAACTGTTTCAGGCCAGACCAATGTGACTTCTGACCACCATTTCTTAATCATTTCTAAATCACTTTTTATTTGATAGAAAATGTTCAGCCATGGCTGTGTTCATAAGTAATTTCCTCCTAGGCAAATAATGATAATGTCTGGTCTCACATGTTGCATCTTCATTTCCCGCAATACTGGCAGAAGCTGGGCCCATCTCATCCTCCAAATTCCTTCCCAGGTCAATCTAATTTTGCATGGGTCCTGATAAAGTTGTCTCCCCCCAAGTCTCCTGGAAGCCTATTTTTTGGCCCAAAATATGAAGGAGTGTCTGCAGATCCACACCTTCATTCTCCACCTGTGCCCTGTCAAAATATAAGAGACAATTGATTGACATGCACTCTTCCTTATAGCCTCCCTTTTTGCTCTCCGGGATGCCCTGCAACTACTAATTCATCTTTCCCCCCTTTTTTTTGTCTATATCCCTCCAACCCTGATCTTTACCCCATTCCTGTACTTTCTCCTGTTAAAATTACAATAAACCACACAAGTCTTCAATGCATTGGTCCTGTATGGGAAAGAGAAAAAAGACACAATTAATATTATTGTTTTGTTGTACTCTGTATATATTTCTTAAAGCAACTGGAGGCCCATCTTCCCTTTTGATTTATCTCCTCTGCAGATTCCCCGTGTGTCACTAATTTTGTTGCCACTCCTATTCTAAAGGAGTGAGAGGAGAAGTTTTATGGGTCCTCACCTAAAAATGACAAAGCTTTCTTCATGATGCAGATCAATTGCATTCTTGATACCCTTGTTCTAGCCCCGTGAATAAACAATGGACCCACCCCTTGTGGCCACACTGCTGCATATGCAAGCAGTGCTGTCTCTGGGCATCCTGATGTGCCCTGCTGCTGCTTAAGTGTTATAAGGGCCCCCTTTCCCACCTGGTCCATTTTGGATTTCTTTAGGAGTAACCCTATAGTCTTTGTGCCCCAGGTAATGTTCCCCCATTGCAGGCCCCCTACTTCATCCCTTTTCCCTGTCCTAACACCTCACTGACTCTGAAAGCCCCATGGTACATCATGGTGAAGATGGCCCGGAACAGAATTGCCTCATTGTGGGAACGGTAAACTTGTCCAGAGCCCCTATTAGTCTTACCAATAGTGCCTCCAGGATCGGGCATCTGGTATCTGCTGATTTGCCCACCATCCTTGTCCAATCCTGATTTATCTGTCTTATTAAATTTCTTTTTGTAGGATCCCACCACCCTTTTAAGTTGCAAACTAACCTGATGGTTGCTAGATGCACCACCATTGTGGCATGTGCCATGTGCTGCCTCCACCCCTGCACTATATATTTTGCCACCTGGTTATCAGTCACTACCTCACTTACCTCATGGCTGAGGTTCACCCTGAATGCCTGAAAGACCCACCATGAGCCTTCATACACCTTCAACATCCTAGGGGCCCAAGAGTTGTGGAAAAGCAATTCAGCTCCCTCTAGCCAATTGTCCATATGTCAGGCCGTACTGTCGTCTGTACATCCTCTGCCTCTGGAGCCATGTTCCAGAACCTGTCCAGCTGCAGAAATGAAAGGAAGTCAGTTATGGTGTTATAGACCCCTTCCACATGCCTAGACCTAAAAGACTTATTCAACTGTAGTCCCTGCAGCACCAGCTGTCTCAATACTATCATCACCATCTCTGTCATGGCTCCCCTCTTGCTCAATACCTGCACTACAGATTGATTCTCACACCAGAAGGTCACTTGTTGATGCCTCATATCCTACCCCCATAACAGCGTGGTCACCCAGATGGGGAAAAGCTCGAGGAAAGTGATGTTCCTTGTTGTCCCTCTGACTACTCATTCAGCCAGCCATGGCTCTGCTATCCACCTACCTCTAAAATAAGCCCCCATCCCAATACCCCCCGCTGCATCAGTGTAAAGCTGTAGGTCAGTGTTAATAACTCAATCATCCTGCCAGAAGGTTTTTCCATTGTACTCTTGCTAGAATAATTCCCAAATATCTAGATCCTGCCATATCTTTCTTGTAATACTTACCCAATGGTGTGGCCTGGTAGTGCTCTTGATTGCCTGTGCCATATGAGGTGTAAACACGAGTCCCAGTGCCACAGCCCTACAGGTGAAATTCAGATGTCCTAAAAGTTTTTGGACCTGGCTCAGTTGAGCCCTCTTGTGCTTCTTAATCCCTTTAATCAACACTTTTAACCTGTCTAATTTCTTATCAGGTAGTCTGAACAATGCCTCCTATGTATCTATTTTGATGCCTAAGAGTTTTAAATGCCTGCTCGGGAGCTTCTGTCTTATCTGCTGCCAGTGGTATGCCCAGCTCTTGACAAATCTCTCTGAAATTGGCCAGCATAGACTGAGTCCCTTCTTGACCCTATCCTACTAATAAAACATCATCCAAATATTGAATAATAGAAGTGTACCCATACCTGTCTTGAAATATCCATTGCAACCAAGTGCTGAATGTTTCAAATGTGGCATAAGCGATTGAGCAGCCCATGTGCATTGCTTTATCAAAGAAGTATCGCCCCACATCTGGAAGCCTAAAAGGTCCAAGTCTTCAGGATGCACTGGTAGCAACCTAAATACAAATTTGATATCCATTTTTTGCTAACCACACCTTTCATGTTACTCTTATCAGTTTAACCACCTCTTCTAACATGGCGTATATGACCTTACTGTTTGCCTCATTGATGCTGTCATTAACTAAATCTCCTTTTGGATATGACAGGTGATGGATCACCTGAAATTTCCCCTCTTTGGGACCAGCACCAATGGACATAATCTAAGCTTCAGTAGTGGAGGGGCCTGGAATGGGCCCTCCACTCTACCAATGGCTATCTCCTTCTGTATTTTTTGTTCTATTAAATCATCTTTTCCTTTAACTGACTTTAAGTTGCTGGATTTGGTCCCTTTTCTCTGACCCCTAAACTGTAAGCTAAAACCCTGCCTGAAACCCTCCCTGAGTAATTTTGTCACTTCCCTGTCTGGGTACTGTGCCACCCAATCAGCTGCCACCTGCACTTTTTATGGGTGTGTTAGCCAGCTTAAACATGCTAGTACTTGCTACCTCAGCTATCCTGTTGTCCTCCATAGTGTGTGTACCCTCGACCTGCATTAGACCCCCTGCCCAGGCCACCCCTCCCCAAATCTGCCCTCTGTACCAGACTGACCAGGCCTGAAATGGCTGGTTGTAGTGATTGTTATTATTGTTGTTATTTTATTGCTTTTGTCCCATCATGTCCTGCACTTAGAGGCAAGGTGAGTGCCACCACACATGGAGCAGGCATGCTGGAAAGGGCAGTGAGGCCATGAGCAAAATGCCCTATTGTAACCCCAACAACACTTCTGTAGCATCCAAGATTTCTTGTCCCAATCCTTCCCTCCACTTGCCCCCGTGCAGATATCCAACCACGAATCAACCTGTCTGGTGTCCCAACGCACGTCCCCGAAGTGCGCCATTCGCTTCCTAAATTTCTCATTGTACTTTTCCCAGCTATGTCCATTCTTACCCATATTGGTATTCTTTATTATCAGGGAATATGCTAGCAAGGGGGTATCCAACTTGGACTTCTTCTTTATAACTATGGCAGTATAACAGGTGAAACCTGTAGACCAATTGTCTAAGGTTTTCCCCTTGAGGGTCATATTCTCCTCCCCCATTCCCAACAATACCATGGCTGCTGCAATGTCCTTCTTATCAAAACTCTCCTTTTCCTCACATTTATCCAGATTGTCTGTGTTAGCTAGAGCAAATATGTCGACATAGTCTCTTTTCTAGATTGTCTCCTTTTTTGCCAAGTGCACATGATACCCTGCATCTGGTAAACCTGTCTTCTTCTTCTCTGTTCCAGGTTTTGACCTGCTATCTTCTCCCACCTGTCCCTTCTTAATCTCCCCCAGCACCTTCTCCAGCTGACTCATACCCATGTCCCCCATCGACTTAAACATCTGTTCAACATATTCCTTTACACTGCTCTCAACCAAGATATCCAAAGTACCTGATTTGGGGAGTTCTGGTTCCGGATTTGGTGCTGGCATCAAGCAGCCTGCTGGCACAATGTCATCTAAAGGAGTTGGCACATTTTCAGGTGTCAGGGGAACCAGCACTCTGATGGGAGCCACTGGGGTGGGAGGGGCTGGCAGAGGCATGCGCAAGGGTGTCAGTTCCAGTATGGGCTCAGGTGCTGGGGTGAGAACAGGAGCAACAGGTTCTGGCACTTTTGTAGGTACAGGACTGCATGATTTGGGGGCCAGTGGAGCAGCAGGGGCTTTTTTGTTGCCCTTGTTTTTCCCATGCTGCTTTTCTGCCTTCTGTTTTTCCCCTCACCCTCACTGGTCCTCTCCTTCATTCTCCAACAACCTGTTTGCCTTCTCCACCAACTCCATGACTGCCTTGTAACAGTCTTCCTAGCTCTTGTTCACATTCCTTTTAGGGGCCATGATTTCAGAGTCTGTTATAGAACTGTGCAAAAATGGCTGTGGAAAAATCATAGAATACCAGTTAATGATCTGTCTAAAAACATTCTAGCTCAGTGGCCCTGCTACCCTTTTCTGGCCAAAGAAGCTGGGCACTGTCCCATTTCGACACATGGCTGCCTATTTTGCTATGAATTGAAACATCCCTTTATTCACTGTCATTCTGCTTGCAGTGACCCGACCCACAGTATATCTAATACATGTCCCCTTTCATTTTCTACTCATGCATAGTCAGGCTTCATTGCTTTTATTTCTACATATATATATATATATTTTTTTTTTAATAGTCATATAGAAAATCCTCAGTACCCCTATGCCCTCTGCCAGCATGAGGGCCTCTCACAAAACTCCCCCCACAAGGGTTTTCCCCCCAGCCCTACTTCATTTATGTTGGCTGTGTTTTTTTTTTTATAAACCCCCTCACCCCAGTATTTCTCACATTCCCACAGTTGAGGTTCTGGATTCATTGCATCTGGCCTGCTGACCGCAATGTGACCTGTTCTGATGATCGGGCCTCCTCCGATGTACATGCTGTAATTACTATTGCGAAACAATGGCTTTCCCTGTTTTTTTTTTTTTTTTGAAAATGAGAGAAAATTATAGAAAAGGCCTACTTTTCTGGGACTCCCCTATGCTCGGAAGGAGCCAACTACCTAGTCTTTCGAACTGCAGGCCTCTTCCACACATGGCACCAGCCCTGTGATTCCAAATGGTGGCCACTTGTACTGCCTAAAATGGCGGCTGCTTCCACTGCACAAAATGGTGGCTGCACACTGCTCCATCCTTCTGTCTTTTGGATATTTTACCTTTCATTTTTTTTGTATATCTTTTTCCTTCTACTGTTTTCCCCCCTGCATTCCATAGCCTTCATTCCAATTTCATCTCTCTGGGCTGCCAGGTTTCCCATCCTCAGCATTGCATCCACCTGTGTGTTGAAATGGTGGCCACTCAACCCTTAAAATGGAAGCTGCGTTCCATCCTGCCTTTAGGTCCTTTCCCCTTTTTCTGCAAAAAATGTGAACCCTCCTCCCAACTGCAATCCAGGTCAGGCCCCATTCTGAATATCCCTGTGAGTGCTGGCACCACCTCCCTGCTCTTCCCTGTCCCCTTCCAGTGTCCAGTCTCCCCAACCACATGTTGTGGCTTTAAATACTAGGCATCCACCATGTGGTCAGTCAAGCAGACACCATCACTGAGCCTTGGCATTGTGGATTGCTCGCTCTCTTCTATGTATTGTTTCTCAACCAAGGACTGGGCTTTTTCTGTTTAAAACCCTCCCCAGTTCCTTTGAGAAGGTTCCATTTTTTTTTTAAGCGCGGTGCAAAGGCTCACACACCCCCTCCCTCCAGCCATGCCAGGCCTATGTGGCACATAAATAGGAGCCAGGGGAAAGGGAGAACAAAGGAGAATTTAAAAATGCACATTATCTTCTTACGGTGCACTCACATGCTGAAACAGCAACTGGGAGAAGAGCAATCCATACGCCGATCACCCCTTATGGGTCTCAGACCCACTCCTCTTCTACAAGGTGATTTTTTCAGTGCCATGCCAAGCCACCAGCAGCAGGAAAGGCCTTCACCCCTCCGGTGGCCAGACACCATCGGCAGTGTGTTGCTAGGACACCTACCATCCCCAGGAATTTTAACCACAAGCAGCAACCTTTCCTTTTCTTTTTTGTTTAAAGTGCTTCCCTGCTAGCCTTGTGGAGTCTTCCACTGTTATCCTTGGTCCACAGCAACTCTACCATGATGATCATTAAATTTCAAAGACTTAGAGTTACAATCTAATATTTATCAAATCAGCTATAGGAAAGCTACTGATATCCCCAATTAGGTATAATTATGTTATAAAAAACCTGTGATTCTGACAAAGTTATTGCAATAAAATGCCAAATTGATGTGCTGTCTTGCAAGAAATTAATTAACCAGCAAGAGAGCAAAATATGTGAGCTCCCCTATTCTTTCTTTGCCTCATAAGACCCCTTTGCTTGGCCTGCCATCTCTTGCTCCCTACCAATCATATCCCCCAATGGCTTTGATGTCATCTAGCCCCTCCCCCCACTCTCCCTCTCCAAGCGACCTCATCTGGCTCTGCCCCTTCTTGCCTTCCTCTTCCTATGTTCTCTTATTTCTTTCTCCTTCTGGTTACTCCAATGTTTCCCCCTCTGCTCCCCCTTCCTCCCCACTGAGCACCAGGAGGTTGACAAGGGGGGACTTGTTGACAACAGGCTGCATCTCATTTAGGCAACTGCCTTGTGACTTTTCTGAACTGTTTTTCATGTGATTATTCTTCATCAGGACACTAATACTGCATGCCAAATGATGTAGCAAGATAGCAGTATAATCAGACTACATTCACATAAGACAGGAATTTTTTTTGGGGGGTTGGATTGTAATTGTATGTGATGATAGGGTATTTTGATTGTAGTTGTGGGTGTACTATGAAAACTTACCCCAGTCAACACAGTAACCAAAAAGTAATATAGCATGACAAATACAGCAGCAGTACAATATTCAGGTGACAATGTTTACCTGTAGTTTTGTATTCTGTTTTCAATTGGTACTTATCTACTGACTTGTGTATATGACACCTTTTCTTCCACAATTTACAGCTGCTGTACAACTTTTTTTTCACATCTTTAATAACACAAAACACAGTAATCAGTGAGGTAAACACCAAGGTAGAGAAGTCATTAGGGAGCAGGACAGAGGTAAATGTAAAAAAAGGCAAAGGCAGTAAGGACAGGAATGGGGCTCAAAGGGGTAAGGACATCAAAAAGTGGAGGGTGATGAGTACCAACACCCATAGTCTGTGTAACAAGCTCCCTGAACTAGTGGCCTTGATGGAAGAGGGTTGCCTGGATATTGTGGCAGTCACAGAAACGTGGTACACAGAGAACCATGACTGGGATGTCAACATACCAGGATACATGATCTATAGGAGGGACAGGGAAGGTATAAGAGGAGGAGAAGGAGGAGGAGTATTTCTCTATGTAAAAGAAGGGATCAAAGCAACAGAACTAAAGAGTAAACAGGGAGCAGATGAGACACTCTGGGTCACCATTGAGACAGGAAATGGCACCACAATCTGCATGGGGGTTGTATACAGACCCCCATCTAAGGGGGAGGGACTGGACAAGGAAATGATAGAATGCTTCCTTAGAATGGCAGAAAAAGGGGAGATATTATTGATGGGGAACCTGAATATGCCAGATGTTAACTGGAGCACCTTTGCTGCAAGCACATCAAAGAGCAGGGTCATTCTTGATGCCCTACAGGGGGCATGCCTCAGACAGCTAGTATTGGAACCCACTCGGGAGGGTGCAGTCTTAGACCTGGTACTCTCAAATGGGGACGGAGAAAGAATCTCAGATTTAGAAGTGGGTAGCCATCTGGGAACAAGCGACCACCAAACAGTGTGGTTCACAATAAACACAGCATACAATCAAGCCATACAAAAGCAAGAGTATTGGACTTTAGAAGGGCTGACTTTGGGAAAATGAGAGAGTGCCTCAGAAAAGCACTAGCAAACAGGCAAGAAGGAGGGGTGGAGGAACAATTGGGAGTAATAAAACAGCCATCGCAGAGGCAACAAGCCTTTGTGTAAAGCAAATCAACAAAACACAACAAAGGAAAAAAAAAACGCTAATGGTTCTCAAAAGAGGTGGCAGGGAACGTTAAGGAGAAAAGGATAGCATTCAGGAAATATAAGGAAACATAGAAGGAGCAGGACAGAGAACTTTATCAGTTAAAGCAGAAAGAGACTGGGAAGGCAATCAGAATAGCAAAGGCCCAAACTGAGGAAAGGATAGCCAACTCTGTTAAGAAAGGGGATAAGACCTTTTATAGGTACATTAGGGAGTGAAGAAAGACCAAAGGAGGTATACTAAGGCTTAATAAAGGGGAGGGAATGTGGGTAGAGGGTGACAGTGAAAAAGCAGGGATACTGAATGAATATTTCTGCTCAGTATTCACAAAGGAAGAGGAGGGGGAGGTACCTAAACCAAACAAGAGAAACACTCTGAAGATGGGGTTGATACCAGTCCATTTACAGAAGAAAGGGTTCTGAAAGAACTAATAAAATTGAAGGCGGACAAAGCAATGGGGCCTGATGGGATTCACCCAAGAATTCTAAAAGAACTAAGGGTAGACCTAGTGACACCGCTGACTACTCTCTTTAACAAATCATGGAAGGATGGGGTAGTATCTCAGGACTGGAGGAGGGCGGATGTGATTCCTCTTCACAAAAGTGGGAGCAGGACAGAGGCAGGAAACTACAGACCAGTTAGTTTGACCTCAGTGGTAGGGAAAATGATGGAATCACTTCTGAAGAAAAGAATTGTTGAGTACCTAGAGGCCAGTGGGGTACAGGACCCAAGGCAGCATGGATTCACAATGGGAAGGTCATGCCAGATGAATCTAATAGATTTCTTTGACTGGGTGACCAAAGTAGTAGACCAGGGAGGGGCTGTGGATGTGACCTACCTAGATTTTAGCAAGGCATTTGATACAGTCCCACACAAAAGATTAATGCACAAGTTAGCCAGCTTTGGAGTGGGTCCCAAGGTAGTAGCCTGGATAAAAAATTGGCTAGACAACAGGAGGCAAAGGGTAGTAGTAAATGGAGTCCAAAGTGAAGAAAGGAGGGTTACTAGCGGGGTACCGCAGGGTTCAGTACTGGGACCGGTCCTTTTTAATGTCTTTATAAGTGACATTGCAGAGGAACTGGAAGGAAAAGTATGTCTCTTTGCAGATGACACAAAGATCTGCAACTGGATTGATACACAAGATGGAGTGGAAAGGATGAGAAGGGACTTGGCAAGGTTGGAGGAATGGTCATATGTATGGCAGCTCAGATTTAATGCAAAGAAGTGCAAGGTAATGCCCTTGGGAAACAAAAACCCAGGGGAAGAATACACATTGGGGGGTGAGATACTGATAGCAGTAAAAATGGAAAGGGACCTGGGGGTAATTATATCAGATGACCTTAAGGTGGGCAAGCAATGTGAGAAGGCAGAGGAAGGCTGGGGATATTGGGATGCATAGGGAGAGGCATCAATAGTAGAAAACAGGAAGTTGTTATCCCTCTGTACAGACAGTTGGTGATACCCCATCTGAGTACTGTGTGCATCCTGGAGACCCCATCTCCGCAAAGACATAGACAGAGTGGAGGCTGTCCAGAGGAGGGCAACTAAAATAGTGCAGGGTCTGCACCAGAAGACATACGAAGAAAGACTAAAGGAGCTTAATATATATACCCTTGAGGAAAGGAGGGAGAGAGGGGACATGATAGAAACTTTTACATAGGTACCTCAAGGGAATCAACAAAGTCCATGAGGGTGGCATCTTTCAGAAAAAGAGATGTGCAAGAACAAGGGGGCACAATTTGAAGATAGAGGGGGGACGGCTCAGAGGTAATGTGAGGAAGCATTTTTTCACAGAGAGGGTTGTGGATGCATGGAACAGCCTCCCTGAGGCGGTCATGGAGTCAAGAACAGTGGGGAATTCAAGAATGCATGGAACAGACATAAGGCAGTCCTGTTGGGGTGGTAGGAATAAGTAAGCTGTTGGTTAACTAGGATCTGCAGCTTATCTGTTAGGTAGGAAAATGGGCAGACTAGGTGGGCCAAGTGGTCCCTATCTGCCAACAAATTCTATGTTTATATGTTTCTAATTAACAGAGCGCTACTTTTTACCTGTCTTGTGCCATGTTTTCACCAATATTCTAGCCTGTTTTTCTACATACTTAACCCCAGGCCCCCCCAGCTCCTGAGGTACCACTTCAAATCTCAGGTCTTCATAGCAGTTCATTAGTCTCTCCTTGCCCCATTAAAGCACTTATCCCCCACCCTGCCCCTTTTTCTCTCTATCACCCTTCCCATTTATTTTTAAAAATGCCTCTGGCTGCATCTCTCCTCCCCCTCTCCTCTCATCCATGTTTTTCTGCCACCCCCAGGCACCTGACCCTACCCATTCCTTGTGGGTACATTCGTCCTAGCTGGGTTCACCATGTTACTATAGCTGCCTCTGTTAACCACCTACACTTCTCCTCCTCCTTTACACCTTACTCTTCTATAATTGACCCCTTTCAATAGCACTGTTGTACATGAATTGTTTACTGTTATTTCACTGTTGCTTCCTTGTTTGTTATTTCTGATGTGGAACCTTTGTAAAAAGAGCATTGGCTCAAAGGTACTTGTAATCTTAGAATGAATAAACAAAAACAAATCTGTTAATTAAAATCATTTCTGTTGTGCCTAAAATGAACTAGCATGCAGTGCAGCAGGAAGTGCTCCACTTCATGACCTTATGGAGCAGTAGGTGTTCAAAAACAGTTGGAAATACTGATGAAAACCAGCTCTGAGCTATATTAAAAGGAGCTCTACTTTTATGATTTCAGATGTACACAAAGTGACTAGTACAGAATCAAACTGTGTAAGGAAGAGTGTCAAACAAGTTAGTAGATCAGGGACAATTGAAAATTGAATAAAACAGTATAGGTTAACATTGTCACTGCATTAGTGCACTGCTGCTTTAACACAATACAACATAAAGAAAACATTAATATAAAAAAAATACATGCCTATTCTGTATTTAAAACAATTATTAAGTAGGAAAAGAAGCAAAGTGGAGGACCTTTTTTTTTCTTTTTCCTTTTATAATTTTTTGGTTGTGTTTCTCATTTTTTGGGGGAGGACAGTGAGGAAAAATAAGGACAAGACAGAAACTGCATGTGAAGAATAAAAGAAAACAAATTAAGATGACTGGGCCTCGATCTGACCAATTAGAGTTTGGAGCATAGCAAGCATTTGTAACTGCTGACTCTCCATTCAGTCCAACTGCTGGTGCATTGGGTTGACAATGTTATATAGGTGGTTGACCTCACCCTACAGAACAGCAAGCTCCGCTTGTGTGGCTGGCATTTCAGATAAGTTGGCTGCAGCTGTGGGAGCCACCACTTGTTTACCACTCTCCCTTCTGCTGCACTTTGGACACCACACAGGCTGTTGCCTTGCTGCCACCTCTTGCCCTACACCCTCCACTGTGGGAGAGGTTGCTAGTTCAGCCACCTTGACCTCCCACTTTGCATGGTGATGCACTACCAGGTGTGTTCTTTGGCCACCTGTGCCCAAGTGGGTGCCCTTGCAACCATGGTGCACAATCATGCCACAGATGTTGCATCTGACAACAGTGGGATCACCTGACAGTGTGATGAAAAACTGCCTCACTGGCAAGCTAAGCAGAGGACCAGGTACAGGCAGTTGGGGGGCATCAGATGTACTAGGCTGCTCTACAGTTGGGGGTTGGGAACAAGCTGCTGCTGTTGTTATTGTTCCTGCTGCTGTTGTTGATGCTCCTTGGCTTGCTGTGGGGGGTCAGTACTAGCCACCGGTGCTGCATGGCTGGCACTACTAACATCCAAAACAGCAGTTGCTGTTGTTGCTACTTCTGGAACCACACTTCTACTGTCAGTGGAACAACATTCTTTTGGGGAAGAAGCACTGGATGGCAACAAATTGCCATAGTTGAGGTGAATAGTTTGCTTCAGATCACTGCGCATCCTTGGGCCATGCCCGTGACTCCCAACAGGAAACCCACCCTTCTCCATTTTTTAAGAAAAATTAATAGACATATTAAGAACTAAACAAAAAAGAAAAACAGAATAACAGAATCAGATTCCAAAATAAAAAAAAAGCACTAGGGTGAAAGAGTTTTAAAAGAAAATCAGAAATAGGGAGACAAAATGATCAAAAACACTAAACTTTTCTTAATACTACTACCACATACAGACACACTAGACAATCAGCTCCACACAGCTCTTAATCTAGCAAACAGAAGATCAAAGTGAAACTAGTTCACTGACTTCCTGCCTGATTCACTTCCTCCCTGCATCATGTGACCTGCAGACAGTCAGACATGTGATCTGTAGGCTGTTTCTCTCAAACTTCGCCTTTTCAAAGTGTAACCCAAAGTTAACGTGAAGTTCATATTGTGAAGTTTCCATTAAAAGGTGAATTTTGACCTTTTAATGGAAACTTCATGTAACGATACGTGGATGCGAAGTTGGGCACTTTGCGTTAACTCTGAGGACATAGTAAAACTTTGCTGCATCTCTATTCTGCACCTAACCCACCCTCCACCTCATGACACCCAAGGAAAGTATGACTGCTCCAAGAGGGAATGGGGAATGGCATAAAGCCTTCTCTCACCACTTTAACCAGCCATCATCAGAATGAATGGGACTGTACACTTACAGATAAAAAACAGGTTGCCTCAGTGTCTTGTAGTCATAGGAATTGCATTGTATGAGCTACTGAGATGGACTTCAAGGGTCCCCATACTGTAGCTCCCAAAGCTCATACAGTGCAATTCCAACACTGTCAGCACAGATAAGGGTGAACCAACACCATGACAAAGGTTTGCACACGGTACAAATCCTACAGGATGTACAGTGGTGTGCACTCAAGAACTCCATTGCAACTCCTACCCTGCCCTCTCCAGAAGGAACCAGCCCATACAAACAACAATTCAGTAAATGACCATGTACACAATGCATGATATATCAAAAGGATTTACAGTGTTTTAAATCATATGCGACTGTGGGAGTTTGTTCTGGTGATTGGGGTGTACCACATCTAGCCCAGGCCCACAAGGCATTTATGGCTTTGTTATCTTCTGATGTTTTTTGATGAGAAAACCTACAAAAGTAAGAATAGTAGAGATTGCTTGTGAAATGTATGCAATGTGATTAAGGACATATGATAAATGAAAATTAGGTTGCAAACTACACATTTTCTAATTAAATAATGTGCTGGCAAAATTTTAAATAAAGCAAAAATAATTTCACATTTTTGAAACCACAATGCAATTTTACAGTATGTAGTGATATAAAAAATTGATACAGTCCACTGATACAAAAATAGTATTGTTGCTATGTGTTTGCTGCTTTTGCGACTATAAAACTAAAAACCATGGACTGGATTCACGAAGAGCTGCATCTGCCACAATCCCCTGGTGTACCAAACAGATGGCACAGGGAGCTTGCAGCAGACATTTGGCACCAATTGCAATTCATGATCAGGTACACCAGAAGCCACAAGTTAGACCAGCTCTGCCTTTGTCTAACTTTAAGGCCAAGGGAGATCCAGTTTTTGGGGCTTGTGCCAAAGCTTTGGTGCAAGCTGCGGTAAACTTTGGAAACAGTTGCAAATGCACCAGCAGTTCCTGAATCAGGCTGTGTTGCACCTAGGAGCTTTGGTGTAGCTGCATCAAAGACTGTGGATGATGCTGGGCTTGACATAAGCTCTGCATCATCCATCGTGAATCGGGCACCAAGTATCAATAATGTGCTCAAAAAACAATGTCAAATTATATCCATACATAGAGAATACTACCGGCACTTACATGCTGCATTGATACAAATGGTGCTTAATGTCCTGACTTCAAACTTTCATTTAAAAATAAATACATTTCTAGCCCCAGTGGTCCTAAGGTTAAACTTTTTCAAAGATAATAGGTGGCATTCTCAAAAGTCATAAAATAAACAAAACTGCCGGCTATATCAGGGGTTTTAAAAAAGACATAACATGGAAGGAATTCCTAGTTACTTCAATGTCAGAAATAGTCCTGATATGTCTTGCGCATATTCTATCTTACTGAATATACTTTCAAAAGCTGGACTTAACAGTATTTGTTGAATTTCTTGCTGTTTTATGGTATTTTAGATCCAGTTTTGGATAACAAAAATGCTAGACACAGACGTCAATCCATATCTAAATTACTGTATTTTAGTTATCATATAAAAATGTTTTAAGTGATTTATTACTCTGTGTTTAAAACTGATGTTTATTTTGAATATGTTCCTTATTGTATTTTATTTTGCTATAGTGCTGCTAAGTCCTTATTTTATTGTATCTTATTGTAACCAGTTTCAGATTGCACTGATTACTGAAACTTGGTGTGGAGCACGCATTTCTACTCATTCTAATACCGTCCGTCTATATACGGTGACAAGACAAAATGCAGAAGAGACAAAAGAAGGGGGTTCAGATTGTTTGCAAAATGGGGTGGAGTATAAGAGAATGGCTGATATGGGAAAAGGTGATTTTGAGACCCTGGGCTGGATATTCAAACTGTGCCATTCTGAGGCGCAAGCCCTCGTGCTGCGCAAAATAGTTGCGCAGGGGTGTGGCCGGGGCGATATTCAAAGGAGTTGCGCTATTGAGCAACTCCTTTGAGTATCACCCCCCAGCCACAGCCACTGTGCATGGCGCAGTGGAGCTTGCGCCACCACAAGTTGTCAGAGTGGAGCATTCAACTTGCGGTGGGCAAGTACCATTGCGCCATGCGCAAAATCACGATATTCAAAAGGTGACATGCAAATGGGGCCATAATTCATGCAAGGCGCAGGGGGGCCATTTGCATCTGATTATGGCCCCATTTGCATGCCATTAGCATGTAGGTGCGCCGATCCCCGAGGACTTGCGCCTGGCGCCCTGCCAGGCAGCAGCCGTCGGGGACCGATGCACCCTGCAGCCCGATCGCGGGCAGCAATGTGGCTCCCCCACCTCCTCCCGTACATCTCCCTGGTGGTCTAGTGGACGAAATGCCCGATTCGGGCAGAAAGTAAATTGAACCCCGAAAATGTCCCTAGTGCCCGATCGCGGGCAGTAAGTAAAGTGCCCCCCACCCGAACATCTCCTGGCGGTCCAGTGGACCGTAATGCCCGATCACGGGCAGAATGTAAATTGAACCCCCAAACATGTCCCTAGTGCCCGATCGCGGGCAGTAAGTAATGACCCCCACCCGAACATCTCCTGGTGGTCAGTGGACTGTAATACCTGATACGCGGGCAGAATGTAAGTTAAACCCCGAACATGTCCCTAGTGCCCGATCGCGGGCAGTAAGTAAAGTGCCCCCACACGAACATCTCCTGGTGGTCCAGTGGACCGTAATGCCCGATCACGGGCAGAATGTAAGTTGATACCCCAAACATCTCCCTGGTGGCTAGTGTCCCCACCCCACCCACCCATGAAGCCCCACCACCCGCTCCCCGGCAGCCGGGCGGCGGCAGCATCCCACCTGCCACCCGCGCCCGCCGACTGACTGCCGGTAGGATAGCCTTAGTGGTGCAGAGCAAGAACCACGGGCGTAGTCCATACGGCATTGACAGTTCAGATTTGTGAATGAATCATTCACAAATCTGGACTGTCATAGAGGCGGGCTGCACGCCCATTGGCTCTTGCCTGCACTAATGGGCGGCAGCCCTACCAGGCAGTCAGTCGGCGGGCAGCAGGGCGGCAGGCGGTGGGATGCTGCCGCCCGCCAGCAGCTGGAGGGGAGCGGGGTGGGCTGGGGTGGGTGGGTGGGGGACATTAGCCACCAGGAGATGTTTGGGGGCTAATTTACATTCTGCCCGTGATCAGGCATTATGGTCCACTGAACCACCAGGGAGATGTTTGGGGGTTCAATTTACTTACTGCCCGCGATCGGGCACTAGGGACATGTTCGGGGGTTCAATTTACATTCTGTCCGCGATCGGGCACTACGGTCCACTGGACCACCAGGGAGATGTCTCGGGGGTTCAACTTATTTTCTGCCCGCGATCGGGCACAAGGGAGGGGTTTCACTTTACTTTCTGCCCGCGATCGGGCATTTCGTCCACTGACCACCAGGATGTGAACGGGGAGGGAGCTACATTGATGCCCGCGATCGGGCTGGTGGTGGGGAGTACACTATGCCCGCATTGGGCTGGGGGGCACAGGATTGAGTTAGGCCAGCCACAGGTGGCAGCTGCTGTGTTGCGCCCCTGCAATAAGCAGCAGCTCACCTGTGGGTGGCCCTGACTTAGCCTTTTTTTGGCTCAAGGTCCTGCAGGCTCAGGTTGGGGGTTGCGATGAATAACTCTGCACAGCCCGGCTGAATATAGGGCTGTGCAGTTTATGCATGGTTCCTCCCCCTCCTGTTGAGCATGCATTCATTTGCATTGCGCTGTTGCTCAGCCTGTTTTCAGTGGCGCAACTGCCTCCTGCTGAATATCGCAGAATGGCGCAATGTAGGACTTGAGCATGCGCAACCCTGTTGCGCATGGCGCAACCCTTTTGAATATCTGGCCCCTTATGTTTAGAAGTATTGACACCTCATTTTGCCAGAAATTGGAGGCCCCTTGTTATAGGTGGGTTTTACTCCCCATAACAATTATGCAAAGGTTTAACATTTCAATTGGTGCTTGGAAAGGGTTAGAAGAAGCACTCACTGTGTGGCATTATATTGATGGGTGGCTTGGATAGATTGCCCCTAAAGAATGCAGTCCAAGGGAGAAATTTGAAATAGATAGTAAAAAAGGGTACAAGAGGGGATACTGTTTTGATATTGTCATTACAAATTTAATTGACTGGTATGAGGAATCTCACATATTACCTCCCAGTGTGTTTCTGCCCATAAACGGGTCATTATAAAATCAAACTTTTAGAAAAATAGTATACAGAGGGGAAAAAACTTGTTAAGGGTTGGAAGCAAATGAATGAAAAGAAAGAGAGGGTATAAGATATTATTGCAGGAGAACTAAAAAATGATTGGCTGAGATTGGAGTCAATTGGTGTTACATGGAAGGTGGTTGAGGTCCACGTTCAAAACATATTGGACAGGACTGCACCAGTAAAAGAGTGTGTGTGGTTTGATAGTGATAAATCATGGATCGTGGAGGGGTTTACAAGTCTAGTATGCCACAGATATAGATCATTCAAAAGAGGAAACCTGGCAGTATATAATAAATTACAAAACCAGATCCCAAGGACTTTGCATTTTGTTTATGATCAAATAGTCTAGCAAGAAGACCATATTTTTCCATGTGCATGATTTTGTATACAAAACAACATTTATAACAATTTATCTCTTTGGGCAACTGGTAACCAATTAATATTTTTTTTCATATAATGGGCTGTGATGATCTGTTTGCCTTGCTCTTAGAGTGAATCTCCAAGCATATTATCGATTGTTGCGGCATCTAATGCTGATTAATGTATTATTGAGAGGGGCATACAACAGCCCAACCATGCATTAATCGCATTACATGCCACCTTCGGAGTGGCTTAATGTGCTTGTAACATGGGCCGCGCGACTATACAGTTGCCAGGAATCTATTTGACGTCGTTACAACAACATAACACAGGGACTCGGTATGTTTTCATAAGGTTTTTACTGCACTTCGAAAACCTGTCACAGAACAGATTTTATATGCTGATGGGGTGAAAGCATTGTGGACTGCTATAGTAACAGAACAGCGTGCCTCACATGCTAGACCGACTTATTTCACGTTCTGGGTGGCTATTCATGTCATGCCACTCGTTGGAGGTCTGCGGTGGAGTCCTTTCTCGCAGCGCTCTGGACAGTAGGGGCCATGCTCATGGCTCACTTCTATATGGTGCTCTGAGATAGCTCCGATGTCGAGCACTCCGTGTCCTCCTCAATCTGGTGCTAATGCTTCTGCACTCTTTCTGTTTCCCCTGCCGTGCCCTTCCTCACCTCTGTTTCTGGTCACTCGCTGCCTACCCAGCATGAGCATCCCTCTCACAGTTCTTTCTTCCCTCTCCCTGGTGCTGCTTACCTGGCTGTCTGGATGGTCCTGGTACTTCACTTTTGGGCACGGCAGTTATGCTGAATTAATACCACTCCGATTTCCCCCACCTGATCAACTTCAACCAATCGCGCATCCTTATTTCCCCATTCAGTTTAGTGCCATGTTACAAATCACATTGTATACTGCAGCTTCTTTAAGAAAATGTTCTGATCCCCCCCCCCCCCAATTATACTCCCACACTCAACCAAGGGAAGCAGGCAATTATGGACCAATGTCTTACTGGTATTATTAACTAAATAGTTTTTTATTGTATATAGTGTTCCTAGTTCTCTATGCAGCTGCTTAGCAGTATGCTCTACATGTCTGTCAAAGTTTATGTGTGAGTATAACAAAATGCAGAGGTATTTAAACTCATTGACTACCGCCAGTCAATTTCCTCCTCCTATTGATATTTGTAACACTTCCTTGGTATTTCTCATTTTCTGGTTTGTGCAAAACATCATTGCTTTGGTTGTCTTCTTAATTTACAAGCCTGTTTTTTATGAACCAGTTTGCTATTCTCTCATATGCAGTTTCCAGAATTATATTCAAATTAGTTATGTTTTTGTTTGCTACATAAAATACTGCATCATCTGCATAAATGGCAATTTTTGCCACATTACACAGCAAACAATGTTCATTTATGAACAGTGAGAATAACATTGGTCCTATTATGGATCACTGCAGTACATCATATTCTGCCTTTCTTTGTTCTGACAGGGACCCACTTATTCTAACTTGTTGTTTTCTGTTAGCTAGATAATCACCTATCCAATTTACCACCGGTTTACCAAACCCTGTTTTACAAAGCTCAGTCTTCAGGACAAACATATCTATGGTTCAGTGTATGCTCCCTTTGAGCAATAAAATATAATTTTGTCTGACATATATACTAGTTTAATCCATCTTCATGAAGGGAATATACTTTTAGCTGGAGATTATAATGCTCTTGTTAGCCCAGCTTTGGATAAGACATTGTGATAAAAAGATGTCATATATTTCAAACAACTTCATGCAGAAACTTGATTGAATAGGTCCTTGGTGAACAGCTAACACTGCAACTAGAGCTTATACTTATTATGACCAGAAAAACAAATCCTTTTCGTATGTGGACTACATTTTAATATCAAAGTCACTAATTCATTTTTTTTTTTGATAATCAGACAAATCCAGTTATTCTTGCTGACCATGTTGTGGTCTCACTTTGATTGAAAATTAGGAGTGATGACGCACAGTCCCCCATATGAACTTTCAATATCAAATTATTAAAAATTCCTCAGTTCATAGGGAAAATTAAGGAAACCATTATGGATTTGTTTTCTATCCTGTGTCCTATTTTAAAGCTCTGCAACCCCTTTAAAGCTTTCTTTCAATCTTTCAGTAGTGGGCAAGATTATGGAGGCACTCCTTAAGGAAAGGATAGTGCAACACCTGGAATCCATAGGAGCACAGGATCCAAGACAACATGGGCTTACAACAGGATGATCCTGTCAAACTAATCTCATAGATTTCTTTGACTGGGTAAACAGAGTGGTGGACCAAGGGGGAGCAGTTGATGTCACCTGCCTTGACTTCAGCAAAGCTTCCAATACTGTTCTACATAGAAAAATAGACTTTGGTGGCAGATAAGGACTGCTTGGCCCACCTAGTCTGCCCATTTCCCTGCCTTCAGGATAAGCTGCGGATCCTAGTTAACCAACAGCCTATTTCTTCCTACCCCCCACAAAAATTGCCTTATGTCTGTCCCATACATTCTTGAATTCTCTCACAGTTTCAGACCCCACAACCTCCTCAGGAAGGCTGTTTCATGCGTCCACCACCCTCTCTGTGAAAAAATACTTTCTCACATTGCCCCTGAACAACCCCCCTCTATCTTCAAATTGTGTCCCCTTGTTCTTGCACATTTCTTTTTCTGAAAGATGCTACCCTCTTGGACTGTTGATTCCACTGAGGTACTTAAAAATTTCTATCATGCCCCCCCTTTCCTCAAGGGTATAGATATTAAGCTCCTTTAGTCTCTCCTCATATGGCTTCTCTTGCAGACCCTGCACCATATTAGTTGCCCTCTTCTGGACTTCCTCTATCCTGTCTATGTCCTTGCAGAGATGGGGTCTCCAGAACTGGATGCAGTACTCCAGATGGGGTCTCACCAACTGTCTGTACAGAGGAATGACAACTTCTCATTTCCTGCTGGTGTTGCCTCTCCGTATACATCCCAGTATCTCCCCAGCCCTCTCTACTGCCTTCTCACATTGCTTGCTAACCTTGAGGTCATCTGATATTATTACCTCCAGGTCCCGTTCCATTTTTGATGTTGTTACTACCTCCCCCCATTGTGTAATCTTCCCCTTGGTTTTTGTTTTCCAAGTGCATTATTTTGCATTTCTTTGTATTGAATCCAAGCTGCCATACTTGTGACCATTACTCCAACCTTGCCAAGTCCCTTGTCATCTTTTCCACACCTCCTTGTGCATCAACCCTGTTGCAGATCTTTGTGTCATCTGCAAAGAGGCATACTTTTCCTTCCAGTCCCTCTGCAATGTCACTTATAAAGACATTAAAAAGGACTGGACCCAGTACTGAATGCTGCAGTACCCCACTAGTAACCCTCTTTCTTCAGAGTGGAATCCATTTACAATTACCTTCTGTGTCCTGTTGTCCAGCCAATGTTTGATCCAGGCTACCACTCTGGTACCCACTCCCAGACTGGTTAATTTGACGATTAATCTTTTGTGTGGGACTGTGTCAAATGCCTTGCTAAAATTTAGGTAGGCCATGTCCACAGCCCCTCCCTGGTCTACTACTTTGCTCACCCAGTCAAAGAAATCAATTAGATTCATCTGACATGACCATCCCACTGTGAACCCATGCTGCCTTGGGTCCTGTGCCCCACTGGCCTCTAGGTACTCAACAATTCTTTCCTTCAGAAGTGATTCTATCACTTTCCCTACCACAGAGGTCAAACTGACAGGTCTGTAGTTTCCTGCCTCTGTCTTGGTCCCACTTTTGTGGAGGGGAATCACATTTGCCTTCCTCCAGTCCTCTGGTTCCACACCATCCTGCCATGATTTGTTAAAAAGAGTAGTCAGTGGTTTCACTAGTTCTCCCCTTAATTCTTTTAGAATTCTGGGGTGAATTCTGTCAGGCCCCATTGCTTTGTCCACCTTCAGTTTTAGGAGTTCTTTCAGAATCCTTTCTTCTGTGACAGGACTGGGATCGACCCCCCTATCCAGAGTGCTTCTGTTAACTGGATTAGACACTTCCAACTCCTCTTCTTTTGTGAATACTGAGCAGAAATATTAATTCGGTATCCCTGCTTTTTCACTGTCCCTCTCTGCCCACCCACCGTCCATTCTATTTAGCCTCACTATCCCTCCCTTTGTCTTTCTACACTCCCTGATGTACCTATAAAAGGTTTTATCCCCCTTCTTAACCTAGTTGACTATCTTTTCTCAGTTTGGGCCTTTGCTATTCTGACTTCCCTCCCTGCTTCCTTCTACCTTAACTGATACAGCTTTCTGTCCTGCTTCTTCTGTGTTTCCTTATACTTCCTGAATGCTATCTTTTTCTCCCTAACCTTCCCCACCACCTCTTTTGAGAACTATAGTGGCTTTTTCTTTCATTTTGATTTGTTTATTTGCTTCACACAAAGGCTTGTTGCCTCTGTGAAGGCAGTTTTGATGTTTCCCCATTGTTGCTCCACCCCTCCTTCTAGCCTGTTTGCTAGTGCTTTTCTAAGGCACTCTGATATCTTGCCTAAGTCAGCCCTCCTGAAGTCCAGTACCCTCACTTTTGTGTGGGTTGACTCTGTAGCTGAGTTTATCGTGAACCACACTGTTTGGTGGTCACTTGTTCCCAGATGGCAACCCACTTCTAGATCTGAGATCCTCTCACTGTCCCCATTTGAGAGTATGAGGTCTAAGATTGCTCCCTCATGAGTGGGTTCCAAAACTAGCTTTCTGAGGCATGCCACCTGTAGGGCATTGAGAATGGCCTTGCTCTTGGATATGGCTGCATCAAATGTGTTCCACTTAACATCTGGCATATTCAGGTCTCCTATCAACAGTATCTCCTCTTTTTCTGCCATCCTAAGAATGCCTTCTATCATATTCTTGTTCATTCCCACCCCCTGACATGGGGGTCTGTGTACAACCCCTGCGTGTAGAAGATTGATTAATAAGCTGGGTTGGCTAGGGGTGGGTCAGAAGTTGGTCAACTGGCTGGAAAACTGGTTGACGGCAGAAAACTTGGAGTGGTGGTAAATCTTATACAGTCAGAAGAAATGCAAGTCACAAGTTGGGTACTTCAGGGATCAGTCCTGGGGCCAGTCCTCTTCAATATCTTCATTAGGGACATTGCAGATGGACTGGAGGGTAAGGTTTGTCTGTTTGCAGATGACACCAAGATCTGCAACAGAGTAGATGATCCAGATGGGGTGGGCAGAATGAGAAGAGATCTGGATAAACTAGCAAAATGGTAGGAAGAGTGGCAACTGAGGTTTAACACAAAGAAGTGCAAGATCATGCACATAGGTAAGAGAAACCCTGAAGCCACTTATGTGTTGAGAGGGGAGTTGCTGGCAGTCACAGGGGAAGAAAGAGACTTGGGCATCATCATCACAGATGACCTGAAATCATCCAAGCAGACCACTAAAGCCGTAGGTAAGGCTAGGGGGATGTAGAGGTGTATTACTATTGGTATCACAAGTCATAAGAGGGAGGTAAAAATTCCTCTTTACTAGACACTGGCTAGGCCCCATCTGGAGTACTGCATGCAGTACTGGAGGCCACACTTTCACAATGACATTAACCAAATTGAGGCAGTCCAGAGAAGGGCAAACAAAATGGTGCAGGAACTGCATCAGAAAACATATGAGGACAGATTAAGAGAGAGGTGATATAACTGAAACATTCAAACGCCTTAAGGGCATTAACAAGGTGAAAGAGTCTAACATGTTTCAATACAAGAAAAATAGCAGGACAAGAGGACACAGCATGAGATTGGGGGAGGCTGATTAAGGGGTAATGTGAAGAAGTTATTTTTCAAAGAAAGGGTGGTGGATGCATGGAATTGCCTACCTCAGGAAGTGGTGGATATGAATACAGTGCAGGGCTTCAAACAGGCATGGGATAGGCATAAGAGAGCAATACGGATGAATATGAATAGATAGACCATTGAAGAGCAAATGTTGATGGCACATTCATAAGGTAGAAAAAGAAATGGGCAGACTGGATGGGCCTTGCAGTCCTTATCTGTTGTCAACGTCTATGTTTCTGTGTTTCCATGTTTATTGTTTTATTAACATTGCTCAGTACTACACTGTAAATATTGACAGCATCATTTGAAAAACCTTATGCAGTTGTACAGAATTTAACAGCATAGCCTGCACATACATAAAATTTGTAACTGTAGAACATTTAGAACTAAAATAAAACAGTCGCAAAGGTATACTGTGTGCTTTACATAGTGTAAGACTGGGTCAGTAAACAGTATTTATGAACGTTCAAAACATTCAGCTACAGTGAAATCAAAGTTTTGATCTAATAAATGTCTTTCCTATTTTATTTGTTGATTAGGAAATCCAGGCAGAATGAAACCCTTAAGCCTCTTATTTTTCTCCTTCAAGTAATACCTGTCCCATTGAGTCTAATAGTTAGCAACTGTTGGAAGCCTCTGCTGAACAATAAACATTATTCACTCTAGTGCTTGTATCTGTGTGATTACTTCTTTATACTCAGTTAAGGTCTGTGTGTGTGGGGGGTTGGGGTAGCTGTAACCATGTATAAATCACTGCCTTTGCAGCAGCTACAACTAAAATAGTTCAAAGATATACACCTTCTCTACCTTTCAGGGATTGAGTTTTCATCCCCAGTAACACATTTTTATATGTTAGGGATCCTGGAATGGCCAAAATGTGGGTTAAGCTGCTAATTATATCCCTTCATTAGTCCTGGATTTTGGGGCAGTGCCAAAATACATGTGCATGAAATGCAACTGGTTCTCCACATTGTCCCCAGCATTGAGAAGTACTTGATAGATCCCATTTACCAAAGGTCTGGAAAACAAGAAGTATTGTATTCTCACTTTCCAGGCACACTCTTTCGCCTAGTGGCAGATCAATTGCACCACTCAGTCTCCCGCACCCCATCCCAGTATGCATCTGTGATTTCAGTCTGGAGATTGTGCTCGGTTAAGGCTTTCTTAAGAGGTATGATTATCTCATTTCTGAACTGGGTTCATAAGCAAAGGAAGAAAGAGGCGTGAACTATAGATAATAAGTTAAATTAACTAGATAGGTTTAATTTTAATAGATCTTAACAAATATTATCCTGAATATCTTGAGGAATGAAACAGATCATAAAGGACTCATTTATAGGGAGGTCTCCATGAATTATAAACCAATTAAAGTTACACATTGTCTGCAGGGAGATATGTCCATCAAATTACTTGCCTCCATATTAAAAAAGAAAAAAACAAGAAAAAAAACCTTCTCCATCCCTACAGGATAATAACAGGGACATGGCCTCTGACATTAGGGAGATAAGTAAGGTTTTGATGAACCACTATAAAGCATTTTATCAAAATAAGTCTTCCTCAAGTTTAATTGATATTATAGAATACCTTGACCTGACTGACCTAAGAACCTTTAACCTAGTGCAGGACAACTCCACTATGTCTTAAATAAAAACTGTTACTGATAATCTTGCAAAACATAAGAGTATGTGGTTTAATGGTTTTATGCCTAAAGTTTGTATTACTTTTTAGAAACAACTACTGCTCTTGATTAAGGCAATGGTGGTTGAAATGATGGGTGTCATCGTGGAGCTCCCAAGGCCTATGAATCATGGCAAGATGGTATTAATATTAAAAGGAAACAAGCCTCAAATTAATTAAAAAAGCTATAGACCAATTTCTCTACTGAATATCAACTACAAAATCAATTCAAAACTAGTTACTAATATAATCTTTGGGTATTTCCCAGTTGTCAACCATTAGGAGCAGAACAGTTCTGTAAGGTCAGAAAGGGCCCATGATTGATGGTGCAAAACCAGAGTCCTGTCACTAGGCTTAGCAGCCCACATCAAAGTCCATGAAAACTGTAAAGTGGCACCCACCTTGTCATGCTTGAAGCTAGCACAAATACACAGGAAAGCAGTAATAAACTGCTGGTAAAGCTTATTGTGCAAAGATGTTTGTTAGAAGAGGCAACACATACAAAACATATAAAAAACTTGGCTAGAGGCCCCGGTGCTTTGCTTGTGAACAGCTTCAACACAGGGTGGACCCTAGACCAAACACACCTGTTCTGAACCCAAATGGCTGCTATTCCCACCTATCTTTGGATGAGGCAATTTACATATTAAATACATTTTCAGAACAGTTTTGTTTTACTGGACTTACTAGCCATAAAACAGTTAGGAAGGTTCAGTCTACTTTTCACCTTTCAAAGAACTTACAGGATAAACACTTTGCTTTGGCACTGGATACAAATACAGACCTTGACTTAGCTGACAATTTATGGAACATGTATTGAGAAATTGGAGTACCCCCCTCCCCCCAAAAAACTTTTGAAAATTATTTTTCGGGTTTATTTGCACCTTTCTACAAAATGGTTCATTAAGCAATCATTCAGCTGAAGCATTATTTATGTTAAACAGGGTAAGATGGGGTTCCCTCCTCTCCTGCTATCTTCATTTTTTGTCTAGAACCACTGCTGATAAGGAAACAAGCAGCTCTGAATAGGAGAGGTATTGTATCTGAGGTGGAAGAACATATATTAAGTGTTTACGTGAATGATAACTTCTTCTGTCCAAGGAACATGGATTGCTCTACCCTGGCTCTATTGTGGTAAATTATATATTTTTTCTAAAGTCACAAAATACCAGCTTAATCAACAGAAGTCAGTCTTGATGTACAGTTAACTCTCATCAGGTGAGAGGGATAGATCCTGCAATGATATTAAGAGTTTTAAAAAGGTAAAACAGATTAAATCTATGGAAGCTATTCTAACTAATGATCAGTCTATGAATATTACTTATGGATTAATCAAAGATAAAATAAAAAAAGGAATTCTGGCAAAATTAATGGGGAAGAATCACATTTATCAAAATGGTGGGTATGCCTAACCTTATTTGTTAATCAAGCAATCATTGGTGGCCAATCCAATAAGTGGTTTTAAATATCAAGACCATGTTTTTAAACTTTTTGTGGAGAGGAGACAAACCCCACATTCTGAGGAGGATTAACATGGCAACAGACAGATGATTATAGAGGGAGCTCTGTACTAATTCTTCAAGAAAACAGCTACACATGATCAAATTCAGCATGTTTCTATATAACTGTTCAATGGCAGATAAAAGAAAAGCTAAATGCTCTGCTGTAACTGAAGAATTTATGTCTCCACATATCAGCCTATTAGAAAAACACATTAGAAGCCGGCCCGCTGGCGCAGAGGTAGGATTTCCACTTGCGACACTGGCGACCTGGGTTCGGGAATGGACCCGGATCATTGGAGGCCCGGCTGAGGGGAGAAGGATGGAGCGTCCTATGGACTGCTCTCCTTCTCCGGGAGGAGGGTGAGGGAAGTGATCGGCGCACTGAGGACTCCTGATGGAGGCCGGGGGATCTCAGGTGTCCGATGAGTACAGTTCTGGGAGGTGGGGCAGATGCTGGCGTCATTGCACATCCCAGCCTCCATAACAAAAATGGAGGAAAATCGAGGCAGGCAAGGACCACTTTGCACATGAAGCCCTCCCCAGAGGACCTCACCACACCACTGTCACTGCTGGTCCCCGACCAGACATTAGTTCCGTGGTCACTGAGGAAGGTGGCTGCAGCTCCGCCCTCCATGGGGGTAAGCCGGGGGTGACTGAGTGACCTCAGCAGCCATAGACGGAAGTGGAGGTCTGTGGGGGCCATGACCAGGGCTGATGGAAAAGACGGGGGTCCTGCCAAGGGGAAAAAGATAAAAAAAAAAAAAAAAAAAAAACACTTTAGATTGGAAGCCAGCTTGGATGGCATCAGGAGCACTGAAGAAGGAAGCTCTGGCTCTGCTGAAAGTAAGTCAATAGCCAACCCATTACAGCCTGTGGATATTCCATTAGAAACTAACTAACTGATTCGCTTTAAACAAGTTAGCTTTGTTGGCACCTTACCTCACACTGAAGCTGAAGCTGCAGCAAATCCATCATACTCAGAGTTACAAAATAAAAAGTTAACAACATAGAAAAAACTCCCATCACCTGTTAATATTATTTCCTTGGCTGTTGAGATCACAGCTGCAATATTATGCTCAGATATACAGTCTGTGAATTCTGATACACAATCAGCAGAGATAGTAAAGGTAATAAGTGGGACTGCTCTAGATATGAAATGAAAGCCCATGCATTTAGTTTCTACTAATATCAAGTCCACTTCTGGAATTAAGAATCAAATGAGCCAGTCATCTGCAAAGGCCACTGGAGGTTACCATATGACAGACTCTTTTGCTGAGGCTATGGAAGAACTGTTGTCAGGGACACAGTCACCTGAACTTAAGTTTCAAGCTCTCTCTCAAAAGGCCAATTTCTTACAGAATGATGTCAAGCAAAATTGCAACAAAACATAAGTGGTCACAAAAGGTGCTAAGGCTAACAAGAAGTAGACTGAGAAATTGACTAACAAAACAATAGCTGTTGAAGCCACCACTGCCAACCTAATACATAATAATTTTGTGGTGCCCAGAATAATTGAGCTAATTGAGACCCAGCAGAGATACAAAAATTAAGCTTGCTGAAACTACCCATGTAATTTGACCAAGAGTTTGAAACTGTAAGAGGCATGTCCAAATATATCTTTGTCAATGTTTTTGAACTCCCTGACAACTTTCCTTTCATAACATATGAATATAGAGTACTATTGAAAAATCTTACTCAATGTTTAACAAATATAACCTCAGCACAATCTGCTCAACATATAGTACATTATCAGAAAATGATGTGTCACTACAAAATAAATTTACTATCATGCTGACCTTTGCTTTTGACTCTCATAGGGATCTAACAGTTTCACTCTCTAGACTTAAAGCACCTTTGATTTATAAAACCTAAACATTTTTGGTCTATCTGGACTGCTCTTATCCCACTAAACAATGATGATGCCATTTTCTGTCATACAGACAAGACTTGTTAAAAGCAGGGTGGAGTTACAGTTGTTTGCCCTAGTTAAACTTAGAATAAAACATAAAGGAGCGCAACATATATTATTTGGTGTGGACCAACTCTTGGACTTTATTGGAGCCAGTATAAGCAAGATAATTAACAAGAAGTGGAGACAAGTTTTCTGACTCTATCAGAAGACAAAATTATGAATATGTGAAACAATCTGAATGGGACATTATTTCCTAAATTACCTAAATTCTGATTTTGTTTTCTTCTGTGTTTGATATTCTTTTTCCTTCCCTTATTTTGTTTATATTATTTTGAGATTACTAACTAGATTTAATACTATATGCAGTATTTATGTATTTGAATTTTGGTAACCGGGTAAGCCCACTGAGACCATGCAGTCCCTTTTTCAAGGGTGACTTGGAGGATGGGTACATAGGACAAGTACTTTACAGAGTGCAAAGAGGCACAGTGATTTACATAATCAAAGAAAATAATGTAACACTGCAGTACAATAAATAGGACTACAATGCATATAGATAATCACAGTTGTGTATACACTATAACAGTGCTACAACGCAGTACAAAGTTATGCTTTGACATGATCAATAAATAGGATCCATACTACAGGATGACTACACTGGTGTTCATGATTACACATTGCAGAACACCGATGAGCAGTGCTATACAATTTTGTTTAGACTGGATGGAAGTTGGGTACAGTGTTTAGGACAGCTTGACAAGAGTGCAATTATTCTCATTTCAGAACACTGATGTATAATACAGGTGATCAAGTGATCACATTACAGTAGTAGTGGAGAATTAAGCATTGGGGTTTTAGGACAACATGGTACAGGCATGAGCATGTAAGTCAGATGGGGCAGATACAGGTTCCAGAGTCAGATAAGTAGGCATGCAGAGCAAGTTTAAACTGAGGGAGGGTAGTGCAAGAGGAGATAGATGGGAGGAGGGAGTTCTAGGCCAATGGGGTGGCAAAGACAAAGGATCTTCTGTCAGAGGATAGACATATCTTTGGTAAGGCTAAGAGTGGAAGGGAGGTAAACAGGAGAGACCGCCTAGACTGCTTTCTTACAATAATGTCAGATAGGCTTGGGGGTGTAGAAATATGCGAGCTTATAGGTGAGGCAAAGTGAGGTGTACTAAATTTTGTGTTCAAGTTGTAGCCAGCCGAAGGATGTGAATACAGTGCAATGGTGTTGATGGGGAACTTCTCCAATGGCAAAGCATCTTATCATGTGATATAGCTGTTTCAACTTGTTCATAAGGGAGGCCTTGAGAGATAAGAATAGGGGAGCTCCATAGAAAAGTAAGGGAAGGAGTGAGGCAGTAGCAATTTTTAGGCAGGATGCATTCGATAGCAGGGGATGAAGATGAAATAGCATACCAATCTTTTCGTGAATGGTTTTGGCAGTTTTGTTGACATGAGCCTTGAAGGAGAGGTTTGGATTTAGCAGGATGCCCAGGTACCTAAAGGACTCTACCATTTCAAGGGGTTCTCCATTACTGGAGAGGATGGAGAGCTGAGGATTAACAGCGGGGGTGGAGGAACATAGTTTTGTTTTTTTTGGTGTTTAGGAGTAAGTTGTTTTCAAAGAACCATGCTTTTAAATGGTGGGAGTTGGATTCCAGGTGCTGATTAAGCTACTATGTGTCAGCTGATGATAGGTATAAAATGGTGTTGTCTGTGTAAGGATGAACAGAAGCCCCTCCACAGAAGCCTGGCAACTTGCTAATAAATAATGAGAAGAGTAGGGAGTCCAGGATGGTAATCTGTCTAAATGGAGATTGACAGTTAGCCCATTTAATACTTTTAGTGTGGCTGGATAGGCAGTCTTGAAGCCAGGAGGTGGAAGGTTGATCTAGTCCCAGGGTCTCTAACTTTTGTATCAGCAGTCCAGGCAGTAAGTTTGGTTATCAGTGGAAAAGAGTGAGGAATCTTAATGAAGTATTCTGCTGCTTCGAATCTGACTTTTGGATTGATTTCCCAGTATTGGGGGATTGTGATAAGATTAACCAAATTGGTTCTAAATTTATTAAATCTTGAATTAAATATGTATTTATAGCTAGTAGTAATAAATTGTATAATAATATATGCTATATAATTAATATACCCCTCCTCTCTTCCAATTGATTTGGTCTAGACTTGGATATATACAGTACTATGCACTGCAAATTAGACGTGTGTATCCTTTTTTTTGTAACTATTTTATTATTGAATTATGACCACAGCTTATTTTTATTATGTACATTACTAGAACGGGGATAAACCCCACATTGCTTGGGCCTATATCATTACATCTAAAATGGATGGAGGACATAGCTGCCCACATCTATGTTATTATTTTTAGCACCAAATCTTGCATTATTATGAAAATGGTCTTTCTTGACCATAAAATACTACAGCTGACAATTTATCATCAAAAATGAGTTTCACATTAGATTATGTAATCTGAGAATGAATAAATAAACATAAATACATACTATTTTATCTGATTCCAAATCAGTTTGTAAAAGCTTGTGCCCTTTTTTAAATAATATGTTTTTTGCATATAAATACTGCACTACATTTGCCTGGCTTGAATAAGCTACCAAGGTGACATGCAAACATAAACTTAATTTTGACATTGAAATTAAAAGGATAAGCTATTGTCTTTTGGAAAGACTGATTATATGAGGGTAAATTAATACCTTTCAACTTGCTGTGTGATATTGTTCTGATCTCTTTATTCACCTATAAAATTATCTTGTAGTGCTTTGGAGTAGCAACAAGGTTAGTCCAATATATTAATTATTCTAGTGGAATAATAGATAAGGTCAAACTAGTAGGTCCTTCATTAATGAAAAATCCATTCAAAGATGTATAAATGTATGACAGCTATGTACAGACTGGAAAAAATGACCCACTCACCACAACTTAAATAAATAGCTTATTCTTTTATATTCATCAAAAAGAAACTCAGGCCAGCCTGGTGGTGCTGAGGGTTGAAGCACTGGATGCTACACCTCATGCCACGCTGGCAACATGGGTTCAGGAACAAGCATGGGTCGACGGGGGCTGGCAGGGAAGGAGAGGGATTGAGCATCCAATGGACTGCTCTCCCTCTCTGGGTGGCGGGTTCATAACGGTCGGCGTCCAAATGCTCCCTGGCAGAGGCTGGGGGTTGGGGGTTGGGGACGCATACCATACAAGGGAGCAGAGTTGGGGACAGATGCCTGGGTGAGGTGCATGTGGATGCATGCATGTTTACACCTGCTGGCATCATGGTATGCCACTGACTCAGGGGTAAATAGTACAGGGGAAAATGGTGGCACCTGACATGGCTTGATGGCCATCAGTGAGTTTGCCGGGCACTGGCACCCAAACTGAATCCATTGGGTGGGGAGTAAGGGGGCTCCCTGCCACCCCACTGTGGGGGGTAAGCCACAGGGGTTACTGGGTGTCAGCGGTCCCGGTAGAGACGGACAGCAGTTGGATCCCCATAGGTAGGGCTGCGAGGCTATGGGGAAGCATCTGGGTAGCCACAGGAGAATAAATAAATAACAGAAAAAATAAAGAAATTCACATCACATTACTACATCAGATACAGTGGCTGCAATATTCAAAGCAGTTGTGCATGGCACAACCGAGTTTCTCCGGCACAAGTGTGGACTTGCACCAAGGAGTGATATTCAGTGGGTGCCATTGCACAGCACAATTCTCAGTGTGCCAATGCACAACTATAATGAATGCATGTGCAAGAGCAGGGGGCATGCCCATGAATATTCAGTGCAGTATGATATTAAACAGTGGAACCACGGTGCAAGTGCAAAGTAAAACCTGGATGCGCAGAGCAGACTTAAGCCTATAAATACAGGGTGCAAGCACACAGACTGCACTTGTGCCAGGTAAGAGGGAGGGAGATAGAGTGCCAAGAGACGTTGGACAGATAGAGAAACAGACAGAGCAAGGAAGACAGAGCCGGTGAGGGACAGAGTGACCGTCACAGGCAGCCACAGGGGTAGAGGGACAGAGGTGGCAGTGGAGAGTGAGCCAGCGGCTGAGAGAGCAAGAAGGAGAGGTAGGCACAGTGCCACACAGTGCACCAGGGTGGCATACAGCCTGCAGCAGCCGACTGCCTGGGGGGGACAGGACATCAGGGGCCATGGGTAGTGCTCCCCTCCTTATGGAGGCCATAATGAGGGGTGTAAAAGGGCAGGAGGAACAGCGATGTGGCAGTGGAAGGCCCAGTTGGTGGTACACCCGGAACAGGTGGTACCGTGCCTGCACCACCTTCGACAAATACACAGATATGGAGACTGTGTGATGGTACCACCTGAACAGGGCCATTCTGAGGCAGATCTGTGAGCTGTGCAGTGAGGAGATGCAGGCACCCATGAGACAGAGCCACGCAATGTCTGTGGAGACAAACGTGACAGCTGTCATGTGCCTGCTCACCACGGGCACCTTCCAGGGACCAACAGTGGACACCACAGGCATAACCCAGTTGGCTATATCATGCCTTCTTACACAGTTCCTCAATGCTCTGCTGCTAGATGCTTTGGAATACATCCATTTCCTCAGCACACAGGCGAGGCATATAATAACCATGCAGGACTTCCACAGGGCAGCACACATGCCTGGCATGCTTGGGACCATTGACTGCACCCATGTGGGCATCCACATGCCACCTGGCCCTGAGGGTGTGATCTATATGAATAGGAGGGGGTTCCCAAGTATGAACTGCCAGGTGGTGTGCAATGCCAAGGGGTGCATCACCAATGTCTGTGCCACACACCATGGAAGTGTTCATGATGTGTTCATCTGGCACAGCTCTGTGCTGTGCCACCAGTTTGAGCATGGGGATATCCTCATTGGCCACCTAGTGGGTGAGTATGGGACAGACAAGGGGTGCTGGGCAGAGTAGGCCATGGGATGGGGGGGCAGGGTGGGTGTGCTGGTGAGAGTGCCAGAGACAGGCAAGGGGCACAGCACAGGAGGACACAGGGCTAAACATGTCATTATCCACACAGGAGACAGCACCTATCCACTGAGGCCCTGGCTGCTCACCCCCTATCGGCGACCATCATCCCCAGTAGAGGAAGGCTACAAAGAAGCACACGCCAGCAAGTGAAACATCATTGTGCATGTATTTGGGATGCTGAAGGCACGGTTCGATTGCCTAGACAGGTCTGGTGGTTCCCTACAGTACAGCCCCTCGAAATCCTGTGGCCTATTCCTGGCCTGCTGCATACTGCACAACATGGCCATTGACTGTGGGATAGCTGTCAAGGCTGATGAGGGTGACAGTAGTGGGGACAATAAAAGCAATGGGCCAGAGGGTGGTGAACAGCCCCCCCATGGAGTGGAGGGATCCCCAACTCCAGAGGATGGCACTGCACATGGTGCATGCAGGTACATAGCGCCAAACCCATGCACTGGTCACACACACAGGTACAACACAAAGGCAGGGGTGTGCATGGCAATGGGCAAGCACACACAGAGGCATGGTGCAGGGTTAGAGGAGTCAGTGGCATACATCCACACACAACTGCACACAGTAGCAAACAACACACACACGCACCCACACGCCCAGGAGCTGGTTAGTGGTGGGGATCAGATGCATTGCACTGGTGCAGGTGCAACTAGTGCAGAACTGCCCACATCACATTCATGCCACATGGGCCAGCAGCTGGGCAGGCACATACACAGGCAGTGTGCAGTGTGACATACAGGCACCACACCAGTGGGATGCACACACACACACCGCCCATGTGCACACAGGGCAGTGGCTGCAGACTATGGTCAGGGCAGCATGCACATCAGGGCTGCCATGAGAAACCATGGCCACTGCAGCCAGGGGGGCAGCCATGCCAGCGCTGATCAGCAGGTACAGGCTGCTCATCCGCCACAGGGGGTGTTTACAACAGACCCCGAGGGGTTGCACTGTGGGACCATGACTGGGTCCATGCAGGGGTGTGCAGGTGCCCAGACAGGCCCACCCCAGGTGCACCTGGGATGCCAAAAGCAGAGCTGGGCATCAACAGGGAGGCTGTTCACCACCCTCTGGCCCATTGCTTTTATTGTCCCCACTACTGTCACCCTCATCAGCCTCGACAGCTATCCCACAGTCAATGGCCATGTTGTGCAGTATGCAGCAGGCCAGGAATAGGCCACAGGATTTCGAGGGGCTGTACTGTAGGGAACCACCAGACCTGTCTAGGCAATCGAACCGTGCCTTCAGCATCCCAAATACATGCACAATGATGTTTCACTTGCTGGCGTGTGCTTCTTTGTAGCCTTCCTCTACTGGGGATGATGGTCGCCGATAGGGGGTGAGCACCTTGTTGCTGACCATGTCCTGTGGCAGTAAGCAGTGCAAGGCCATCCATGATAGCATTGGCTATGCAATCCTGGGATGCAGTCGTGTCCTCCCGCAAGTGCCGTATAGCCACCCGGAGCTGGGCAGTGCACCTCTCACAGTGCTTGGCCAACTGGAACACTTCTGCGCGCAGTGCATGGATCCCAGTGGCAAGCAGCACTTGTTGCTACATGGAGGCCAGCAGCAAACAGGTGTATTCTGCCAATGGGTTGGCACCCAGGGGAACCTGGGTGGGGCACCGACCCTTCTTCAGTGAACAACCATGTTGCTCAGCCCCTGCTCAGGTGGACGCTGCACAGTGGGGCCCCATGGAGTAAGTCCTTATCAGGTTCCCTGGCAGGGGATCCCTCATCTGGCCACCCTGCTGCCATTGCCCATCTGACTGCTGAATGCTGCCCAGTGCCTGCATGGCCACACCACCACCACCACATGGCACTACTGTGGCAGTGCACGCAGTAGCACTCGCAGTGGTGGCAGGCACTGTCCTACCACTGTTAGGCTGTTGGGAGCACTGCCTGTGATGGTATCTGGTATGGGCATCTCCCCCACAACACCACCCATGCTGTCCAGGATTATGGTCAGATTGTCACTGGTGTCAGACGCCGCCCTGATCTGTGTCTCCATGCAGTGGATGCCAAGACTGGCATCCTATAGAAACACATCCAGGGCCTCATCCGACCCTATGCCCAGGACATCCAGCTGGACAGTGGTGGTGTGCTGCAGCCAATCAGGACCCAGATGCCTGTGGAGGTGGATGGCTGGTCCTCCGGGGCTGGACCTGTCTCCACGGCTGCTGCTGATGCCCCATCCTCTGCATGCAGGTGTGCTGGTGCGAAAGAGAAAACAGATGTGTCAGTGATGCAAGGTCCCCATTGCCCCCCCAAGGCCCGCTACCCCCCCAGCACAGCCACTGCATGCTGCACGTGCCTGACATACATACCATGCAGTGATGGGCTGCCATCCATCTGGTATCCTCCACCTGACACTACCTCCACAGTGCTGCGGCACATGGTGGCTACCACCAACTCCTGCTGCACCATGAACTGTGGCCCATCAGCAGGCCCCCCTCCAATGGCTTTCCAGGCTGCATGGATGGCCACCACCTTCTCTTTGATGCGCCGCTTATCAGTGCCCACTGTCCTGCAGTACTCCTGCAATGACCACTGGTGGCTGCCCTGCCAGTTGACACATGCCACTACCTTCTCCCAGGCCCAAGCCCTGGCCTGCGGTGTGCCAGTGGCACCACTCAACAGTGGTTCCCTGTCAAGGTAGGCCAAAAACAAGGCCTCTGCCTTTGTGAAGTTGGGCCTGCATTTGTGAGCAGGCCCACAATCCTCACCCTCCTCACGTTCCGACACATTGCTACCTGTGGACATGGACAGCACAGTGTGTCAGTGTCAGCAGCACACTAATCTGTCCCCATTGGTGTGCTGGCTGGGCTCAGTGTGCCCCAGCAGCATGCACAACTTACTTCAGATGGTTGCAATACCAGTACGTAGCACTTGTATAGCAAAACACATGCAAATGAGCATTGGCGCAATGGTAATGACATGCTAATTTCCCCAGTGCACCATGCATTGGCTGATGAGCTCATTAGCATGTGGCTGCTGAATACTGTGATTTTGCTCTGTGTGCAATTAGATTGCTCTGGAGCAAGTCGTGATGTAATGCCCAGTGCAATAGGGACCATGGCACACAGTGCGCCATGCCTGCTATTGCACACTGGTGCACTGTGCAGTGGCCGACCCCTGTTCCCTGGTGTGACCCCCTGGCCCCTTGTCACTCCCCTGCCACATGCCAATCTGGCCTCACCCATGTCGTGCATCTCCAGCATTGTGAAATGGGCTGACACAGCGCATGTATCCTCGATGCATGCATCTGGTGCACATTGTGCACATGTGCACCTCCGCCCACCATTTTCTTTCCCCACATTGTAGTTGGCACTATGGTGCAGCATGGTGTTCAGCGGGCAAGGAACTGGTCATAGGTGGAGCTTGTGAATCTGGTGGCATGCGTACAGCCACACGTCCCACAGCTATTTGGCTAGGTGCCCCTGCAGCAGCAAAGGGCTGATGTCTGGCAGGGGATTGCTGCCAGACTGCAGCAATGCACTGGGGTGGCTAGGACTGCGGGTGCAATGCTGCCACAGATATGGAGAACTTGTCCGGCAGGACCCAGAGCACCTGTGACAGCCGCAGGCACATGTCTAGTGAGGGGCCGTGCCACAGCCAGGTAAGTCACCCCATTCTACATGCGTGCCCTAGTGCTGTACTGTGGTGTTGGCTAGGCTGCCTGGCAAGCCCTGCAGAGGGGTACACTGTCATTGTGCACATTGCAGAGTGGCATTGCCGCCACAGCTTGCATTGTGATACAGCCAAGTGGGACGTGTTGGGTAGGGGCAACCCGAAGCACAGGGTTGGATTGGTGGGCACATGCTGTGGATGATTCCTGATGTGTACCTGTCTTTGTTCCATTCCCAGGACCTGAGGATTGCTGCTGTGCAAGGGCACCATGAGCAGCAGGAGCAGCACAGCAGGCTGCAGCATACTATGGAGGTGGTGTCAGAGCAGGACCGGCACAAGCGGGGCCCCAGAGGGCAGGTAGGCACTGTTTTGGTCCTGCGCACTTTACAGGGGGGTCGGTGGGGAAGTGGGTGGTGGCATGGCCACCTTTTTCATGTGCCATGGCAGCTGTGTGTCTCACACTGTGCATGGCGCATGCCACTGTGGGGCAGCCATTGCACATGTGTGCCAGCTGTTGGTGGAGTGGGTGTGTGCCTGGCTGCCACTGGTGTTACTGTGGTGCTGCTGGTGCACTGTGCCATGTGACTGTCATTGCACAGTCGGGTGGCCATTGGGCGGCAGTGACCACCTCTGTGCACTGTCATGGTGTGCTGAGTTGCTGGCAGGCATTGGCCCACCCCACCGTGGGTGGCCGGAGCAGGCACTCCAGCCACTGCCTGTTGCGCACAGTGGGTGGGCATGGTACCTTGGGACACTGCACTGATCACCTGTCCTGTCCCTTGTCATAGGTGTCCTGTAGAGGAGATGGATGGAATTGTACTGCAGGCTGCTCCGCCAATTAATACTGATAACATCCACCACCATGGAGGTGGTTATGCAGGTGTACTGACTGTTGCTGGCAGACCAGAGGTGGAGAGGGTGCCAAGGAGTGGCAGGACATGGCCGTTGTTAGTTTTTGCCCCAGCATTCCCCTGTTTCTCCTGCTGTATCTCCCCCATCAGTCCCCCTTCCCACTGTACAGTCCCTGTTCCTTGTCCCCTTACCTCACTTTTCTACCCTTTCCCACCCTCTTGTTCATGTAAATAGTTTTCTTGTTAAATATATATTTTTTGATACACCTGCCTGTGTCAGTGTCTGCTTTGCAGGTGGCGTGAGGAGCCATTCTGCAGAGGTGGCGGTGTATGTCCATGTGGTGTTCGTGTATCAGTGCATGTGTGGTGCATCTGCAGTTCACTGATTTGTGCTGTGGTGTGTCCCACTGTGGTGCTGTCCTGCCCCTTGGTTGGTGGCTGTGCCTTGGGGTGCCCATGGGGCAGCTGTCATTGGTGTGTGGTGTGTGTGTGCTTGGCTGCATGGCTCTGGGTGTAGCTTGCTGGGGTCTGGGTGGGTGGGGGAACAGCTTGTGGCCTGTGGGGGGACTCCATTGGTGGCCCTCCATTGGCCATTGGTACCACCTGTTGCCTGCCATCTGTGCCACTGTTGTATTCCAGGGTGGGGTGTCTGGGTGCCTGTGTGTACCCTGCTGGTGGTGGTAAGCTGTGGCCTGACACTGTGCTTCCCTGGCACTGTCCCTGGGTCTGTTCCTGTGCCATGTCCCCCTCTGTTGCTCTGCTCCCACAGTTGCCTGGGGCATCTATTTCTGCTCCATGGCACAAGTCTGCACCATGGCTCAAGTCTGTTTGCATCATGGCACACCTCTGTTTGCCCCATGGAGCACCTCTGCCATATTCAGCTGGGTTGTGCTGGTGCAGCTCGGCATGCGCAACCTCTAAATATAGCACTCATTGCACCATGGTTCTTTGGATTTGCACTGTGCCGGACTTGCGCTGACCTTTGGTGCATTTCTGAATATCTAGCCCAGTGTCTAAATCTGTGCAGACATTTTGGAAATATCCTTCTTCAGAGCTGGCCTGTATCTGTTAAATAAATACATATTTATTCCACCATATGTACTATTATACTTAAGTTAATAAACCTGCTAATTTTATAAGAAATTTTTAATAACTTCATGCTCACCCTAAATATTCATGATGGGATGTATCCTTTTTTATATGTGTCCCATTCTTATTCTGTAATCTAAATAAAATATAGCAATGTTTGCCTTATATTAATATCCCAGAGGTAGCCACAAAAATAGTAATAGGATCCCATTAATTCTTCCAGAAAATATAAGGCCTCATAATTCTCACCTGTCTATTTTATCGACAGCATGCGGTTTCTTTGCAAAACTTTGCCACATTCGTATATTTCCAGTTTGTTTCACTGTAACAAAACCAAACATCTATCTGAGCCTTCCAATAATGAGTGCTACTACTTCAGCTACCTTCATTCAAATTTCAATTTCAATTCATAATAAGTAATTCTATGTGGTCCTGCTTTTTCCTCTGATACTTGTATCAGGTTTATGTGTCTATTGCCAGGCCTCCATGTCATTTTGAACCTTTTCACTTGTTTTCTAGGTACAAAACAAAGCGATTTTATTGAGGAAACTAATCGGTTACTGCATAAGCTCACAGTACCTTTAAACATTGTGCCAATAGTCTAAAACTTTCTTTACTTGCTCAGGTTTATAGTTGTAGAGAGTGGCATGGCCTCCTGCACTCTCTATATGGTGGTAACACACCCACTTCTACTCGTGCTTTAAATAGGGTGCAGGCAAGGAATCGGGCAGAGAGCATTGCCAGTCACCATGTGATGTCACGGAGACTCATGCGGTACAATGTGCTAGATCTGGGTGCCCAACCTGCTATATATCAACAAAGCAGCACCTTGAACCTGTCAAAGTGTCCTGCCTGCTTCATTTTTACATTTTTAAACTGTTATAGGTACTCTGATTACACATAATCTGTTCATATGTTGTGTATACCACCTCAGTCTTACTAAACAGAAACTGAATTCTGCTATTATACATGTAGTTCATTACAACCTGATTGTAAAAGGCAGTGCATGTTTTTTATGTGTTACCTACCTAATAAATGTAACAGTACACCTCTAAGGATTTGCTATATTTTATTCAGATTACAGAATAAGAATGGGACACATATAAAAACGGACACATCCCATCATGAATACTTACAGTGAGTGCAAAGTTATTAAAAATTTCTGATAAAATTAGCAGATTTATTAACTTGAGTATAATAGTACATATGGTGGAATAAATAAGTATTTATTTATCAGATACAGGCCAGCACTGAAGAAGGATATTTCCAAAATGTCTGCACAGATTTAGACACTGTATCTGATGTAGTGATGTGATGCGAATTTTGTTTTGATGAATATAAAATAATAAGCTATTTATTTAAGTTGTGGTGAGTGGGTCATTTTTCCAGTCTGTACATAGATGTTGATAGCAACTGACTGGTACAGACTCCTCCCCAAATATAATATTTTTCTTTTTTACTGAGGTGGGCTGAGCTGGAACATTCTACTTTTTAAATGTATGATATCCAATCATCCAGACTGTAGAGAGGGTATAAATCAACCACGGGGAAAATAACTTTCTATCAAATTCACTGATGCACCATTGAAAGTATTAAGAGCAAAGGCCAATATGAATTATGTTTCCTCAAAAAGAAAATTCAGGAAAGGATTATTAACCATGCATATTTACTCCCATTTCAATGAATACTATAAACAGTGCTTTTAGTATTCCATGAAAGCACTGTTGTGGCATGAGACCTGATCTAGCCCAAAATACATGGGATTTTAATTTTGTTCAGAAGTGGTGATAAAAAATTGCAATTTTGTTATCTGTTATGCTGCAGATTCAGATTCCATTCACACCATCTGTATACATAGTCAATGATGTTGGCATTCAGGGATTTAATAAACTCCAAGAGAAAATACTGCATTTTTATTATATATGATGGCGACTAGAAGAATGATTTTATAATACTGGAGCAGCTATCACTACCCTATATTTAATGCCCTTAAAGGATGGCAATCTGCTAAAAAGACCATGACATATAAAACACATTGGTATGATGTTGATGGTAATGTTAATGTTAATGAAGGCATAAATGATTCCTCATAGAGAGATATTTTAGCCCTCATTCTGCCCCCTTCATAGGTAAGCCATACCTGAAGTGTTAAGTCCCCTTATCCTTAAATTGTTTGTTTTATTTCTCCTATTGTTGTTGTTTTTATTAGTTTCTTTTGCTTTTTGTTTTCATTTTCTTGAATCATAAATGAGCATGTATTTTATTCAATGGTTTTGTGTTCATGGAATGATGTATGCTATGTTCAAATGATCAAAATCACAATAAAGTGTATTGAAATAGAGTAACATTATTTATAATCAGTTGGCCAATATGGTGGCTGCACAGCATATCTGTTGTCAACTTCTTGTATTGTAGCTGCAACCTGTGAAGACAATTTAGAATCAGTTGGTCAATGTGGTGTCTGCAGGGTATCATTTGCCCACTTCCTATCATGTTGGAACTGTAAAAGTAAAAGAAAAAAATCAGGAAGGATACTTACCGTCATATTAGTAATGGCTATGTCATGTGATGGTGATCAAGAAATAGTGGAGGAGAAGATGGATTGCTTACTGGAGGAGAAGAAGGAGGCAGTAAGACTACAGAAGAGACCTGTGAAGAAAGAGTGACATTATTCAGACTTACAAGCCAATATGTTGGCCTCAGTATAGCCATTGTCCACTCCCTGTCATGTCATACCTATGAAAGAAAATGGAAAAGAAAAAAAGGAAAGAAAAAAGGAAAAGACAAGACATTTGGGAAGGATACTTACCATCACGTTAGTGAAGTCTTTGCCATGTTGTACAAATTTGGCATTAGCATGTACTGTAGCAGCTGGCTCAGCTGCTAAGGGAGGCTTTCATTAAAATATAGCAAGGCCACTAGTACCTCTGCAAAGTAGAAATTTTGGAGGAGCAGTATGGCCAGGTCCATTATTAATCCAAATGCTGGTGTTACATACATTGCACATAGGAGCATCACCAATTAGGTCTATCGGCTACTTTAATGAATGTGTCAGAATCATCATCATCATCATTATCATCATCATCATCAGGGGTACATGAGTACAGGGATTGGAACAGCGTTTCTCATATTTAGGTAGAAATGATTGAAATTTAGAAAAATATGTATGTGTGTTTGGAGGCAAAGAAGGAGAACATGATGGGTTTTAAAGGGCCGTGCTGTAATGAAGAGACTGGCAGGTTCCTACTCTGTTAATTTATGGTATAGCTCTGCCTCATATCCCTGCCAGACCCCTGAGAAGCATGACAGTAAAATATTTATTGACACATAGAAAATGAGAAATAAATTAAAATCATCACAGCTGGTAATGCACGGCACAGGAAAGATTATAAGACCACTTGAGAAATTGAGAACTTGAATGAAATGAACAACTTGAGAATCCGGATTCAGAACAATATGTAATAATTCACACTTCCTCCTCCTGCAAAAGGAATCAACCCTCAGTGTCTTCCAGACTGGAACTGTCACCACCTAGGAATTCATGCTCCCTATGTTTTTCATCCACCTTGCAGGCTGTCCATCTTCCCCCACTTTCATCAATGCCACTGTCATAATCATCATCACCACCAACACCACCTCAGCCAGCTTCATGTGGCATGAACAGTGATATAGTGGCATACCACTGAATGTGCTATTCATTCATTTTTCAAATGATAGCATGTCAACATTTTTTGGTGACAAATTGGTGCACTTGTACCTCATAATGGCCACTGTTGAACTAAGGACACAAAAAACTGACAATAGATAATGAGCAGCTCAGATATTCAATGGTTACTGATGTCAGTGCTGGCCAATCAATAACCTTGCCACTTTAGTAAAACAAGGGCTCATCAGAAATGGTGAAGTGCTTATTGTCTGCCAAATAGGGATCAACCATTTGTTCAGCTGCACCCAGTCCTACTTTATAATCTTTCCCCTCCTCTTTTCATCCAATTCATCCAACCCGACCAGTAACAACACATCCTACAGTGCATTGGATAGAAGTTTGTCTGTGCCCTTGGAGATTTTCACCTCTGGTTTTGACTGTGCAGTGGTAGCAACACTGGTTCCCTCTTGTGCTTTTATTTTCAGCATTTGTGCCTCATGTATTCCCTTATCAAAATCCTAGTGAAGTTCTGCACCTGATCCTTTCCACCTTCAAGGTGAGATGGAAGGCTCTTTTTATAACATGGGTCCAGAGGGTGGTGATACCTACCTCGGCAGGCTGAAGGATGCTGGAAATATGTGTAGTGCCATATAATACACATGGACCATGTGTTCCATCATGTAACAATTCTCAAAATCGCATCCTGCCTCTAGCTGCTGCCGCACATGCAGAAGTGCATTAGTACCTATTGAAAAGGTATTGCCTTATTTATACCAGGCAGTGTCCCTCATAAATGCCATTTTGCATGCTTGAATGACCTAAGAATCATTATCACTCCCTTATAGGGCTGTGGGTGGAGCCTACAGCCCTTCTGTCATCTGTAGTTTAAAAACAGCTTTTCCTAGAACTTCCACTTTAGACATTTGTATGTATTGCTCCACAGCTGCAAAGTAGTGCACTCCCCTTCTGATTTTTGATATTTGTTGCTCTATGTTAAAGGCATCTGAAGTGGGGGAAGGGGATGCTACTGTATTGTACCTCAGAACATCTCAGGATATTAACAATAAAAACATTTTAAACTGCTGTTTCTATCATCTGTCCAGCTCAGTCTAACAGATTTGTTCTTTTTATTTCAGCAACCTAGGGGCTAACTCATTTCCTTTTGTTCTTTGTGAAAAAGAAAGTCAGACTCAGTGTCAGATTACAGACTGTGGAATTCCAGTTCATTAGCTGACTGATATTTCTTTCTGTATTACAAGTTGGAGGCAACCACTGGAAACAGAAGACTTTTTTTTTCTTGTTTTATAATATGATAGAATGAGTGTGTATTTAGTTGCAGGGTCAGGGCCTTGAAGAAAATAATAACATTTATTTAACTCATCCAAGATTCCATCAGGTGGTCACCAAAGAGAATTTGTATAAAAACTAACAAATGAAAGATGCAAAAAATATCATGCACACTGGCCTTTGAGAGTGGAAGATCAGAAAGCTGTGGTCTTTATCCCCACACTAGGCATGTGGGTTAAAGAACTTGTGTACTGCCCAAAACTAATATTACATTTTAAAAACAGTCAACCATTACCTTTTATATTTGAGGTACTTTATCTTTTCCCTTTGTTTAAGTAGAAGATTGTTTACCTGATGTTAATATGTGTGATGTGTGGAAGAGCACTCTGTGTGGCAGCTGACATAGCTAACTATACTGCCCCCACTACATCACCAGCATAGTGACCTTACTGACTGTGACATCACTGCTACTTAGGAACAGCAATTCAGTGACTGCCAGGTTATTCACCTGTGATTTCACTGTCAGATTGACATATCATTTTAATATCTAACAGCAAATCAAAGCCTTTTTTCTGATAAAAGGCTGCCAACATATTACATTTAAATAAACAGCAAAGTCACAAATAAGGAACTAGTGGCTTATGAAAAAAACTACAGGGATTTATACAGGGATTTGTTGCTTCCTTTACAGGGAAAATACATGAAAAATTAGGTCTTGTTACAGGAAAATGGTTTTATTTATTTATCTTTTGTTGACCAGGTAAGTGCACTAGACAAATCCTGCCTATTTTCAGGCACAACCCAGGAGAGGGGGATACAGATGAATGCCAACTGACCTTGAACCAGATTAAGCTGTTGGTGGTATTTTTAGTGAATGAGGGAAATTTGGCCAGGACACCGGGGAAGTTCCCATACTCTTTTCTATAAATGCCATGGGATCTTTAACATCCACCTGAACTACCACCAATCCAGGCAGATGGGACCTTAGTTTAGTGTCTCATCCGAAAGACGGCACCTCAGAAGTGCAGCACCCCTCTCATGCTGCACTACAGTGTCAGTACTGGGATATTAACCCAAGTGCCAGATGTGGGAACTGAGCCCACAGCTCTCTGATCTCCCAGCCTCAGAGGCGAGTGTGCTACTTACTGAGCCACTGACACTGACACTTCCATCCAATGCACTGACTGGTTATTTGGATCTGAGAGCACTGTGATGATTGTGACTAAATAGCACTATATGGCACCAACAAGAAAATGGTGTTGGTCATTTGGTAGCCCTTCACAGCCCTCTCAGCTCTGGCTAGATTTTGTTTTAGTTGCCACTGGCCTGTTGTCAGAGATCTGGATAATCTGGCACTGTAATAGTTTGTGTACATAAGTAGGAAGTCAGGCAGAGCTTTATTCTACTTCTGCAAGCACACTATCATATACAGTGTTGAGTTCCATCTTGTCAGAGCTTCCAACTTCATACAGTGCTGAGGCTGTTTGTTCTATATCTGTAGCTGCTACAGGTGGTCACAGGCCATTCAAGAAAGGGCAAAGAGAGTACAGTTTAATGGTCCACAGTCAACACTACCTTAACATCAGGATGTGAGAGAAATTCTTGTACAACAAGAGTGAAATGGTGTTCCAGACATGTCACCCTTAAAAAAGAAAACTTTCATCCATGATGCATTTCACAATACTGGAGCTATTATTGCTTACAAAAAGGCCTGCCTTGAGTGAATGGGGGTGAAGTCACTCATTAATCTCTGTAAGGAGTACTGACAAAATTATATTTTCTTTTTTTCTATCTCCTGTGTCTGGGGGGTGGCTGCATCAGCCCAGTCACAAGCCCCCTAGGACGGTGACCCACTTCCCTCAGCTGCATGCTTCCTTCCCATGAGTTGCCTTCTTGTGGCAAGTCTGGAGGGGGAGGGCTGTCCTCCCCCTTACACAAATCTGAGTTGGACCAAGACACACACCAAGTTGCAGCATGGGTGTGGAGACAGCTGGGGTGGGCTTCATGAAGCCCCCCAAAGTTCCTTTTTTCTGTTTTTTCTAGTACCACACTTGACTGTGGAGTGTTGTACTTGTGCGTGCAGGTGCACCCATTCAATGTTTCCCATAGACCCTCCCTTACTTTGCTCCCCAACCTGCTCTACTCCCAGGCCTGCACCTATGGGCGGCCTAGGCTGGGAATAACTGGCTTCCCAACCCTGGTATAGAAGAGCAGTCCTCTGGACACTAGATCCTCTCCCTCCCTGGCCAACCCTTGATGACTTGAGTTAATTCCTGAGCCTGGGTTGCCGGTGTTGCAGAGGTAAAGAGATGAGCATCTCAGCCCTTTGTGCCACCAGGACAGCCTGACAAGATTTTCTGAGCAGTGTGTGCTCCAACTAGACTTTCAATTATTAGTGTAGCATGCTGATCAATACCAGAAAGATTGCTTCCACTGCTAGCATTAAAGGTTGCTGAATCTCCAGGCATGGACAGCATACATCCAAGGGTAGTGAGGGAACTGGCAAAGGACTCAATAATGCCGGTTCAACACCTATGTTGTCGACCAACATCACAACAATGGATTTATGTCAACTGCAAGTTGCGGCTGACATAAATCTGGCAGGAGACCCCAGTTGTTTTTCCATCTGGGCGTTCTGCCCCCCCCCCGAATTTAAGGGATTATCATTCCAAGTCAGAGTTGATTAGGGAAGGGGGAGCAAGACCAGGGGACAGAGTGCCAGGCTCTCAAGTGGACCATTACAGCTAACTGTTGATGTTGTCGGCATCAATGTGTTCGCTGTAATGGTGTTGACATACAGGGAGCATACCCTGGTGGAGAAGCTTGGAGAGCCATTGGCTGGCCTGTTAAATAGTTCATTGGAGGCAGGCATGGTACCACATGACTGGAGAATGGCATATGTAGTGCTCTTCCATAAGATCAGCCCAAAAGATGACACAGAGAATTACAGACCAGCCAGTCTGACCTAAATCGCATACATGCTCATAGAGAACATACTTAAGGAAAGGATGGTGGAGTGTGCAGAGGAGCATGATCTCCAACATGCAAGGCAGCATGGATGTATGGGGAAGAGGTTGTGTCAAGTGAATCTTATTGACTTCTTTGACTCAGTCAGTAAAGCAGTGGATGAGGGCCAAGTGGTGAACATCCATTACCCAGACTTTTAGCAAGGCCTTTGATTCTGTACTCCACAAGAGGTTGATCAGGAAGTGGGCAGATGCTGGGGTTGGAGAGAAGTTGACCAGATGGGTGTAAAACTGGCTGAGGAACAGGACCCATAGAGTAGTGGTGGGGGGTGAGATATCTGGTACCAGTGAGGTCACCAGTGTGGTCCCTCAGGGCTAAGTGCTAGGACCGGTGTTGTTCAATGTTTTCATCAATTATATTGGGGATGGCATTAAGGGCAAAATGTGCCTATTAATGGATGACACCATGGTGGGAAGGTGGACAAATCATAAGGGATACAATACCTAAAGGAGGATCTGGAAAACTAGAGAGGTGGTCTGGGATTTGGCAGCTTGTTTCAATGCAAAGAAATGCAAAGTTAAGCACAATGGAGCCAAGAACCCCAGTACTGATTACAGCCTGAGAGGGGTCTGGGGTATCTGTATCAGAGGAGAAGAATGACCTGGGAGTGATAATCACTAACAACCTGGAACACTCCACACAGTGCAGGAAAACAGCAGCAAGGACAAATAAAATGTTGGTCAGCATTGCCAGGGGGATCAGCAGCAGGCAGGAGGAGGTTATACTGCCCATGTACAGGTCACTGGCGAGGCCGCATCTGGAGTACTGTGTACAGTACTTGTGTCCATACCTTAAGAAGGATATTAGCCTGCTGGAGACAGTCCAAAGAAGGTAACATAATTGTTCATATGCCAGTAGGGTAAAACATATGAGGAGAAGTTGGGGGCATTAAACATGTACAATATGATTGAAACCTTCAAGTATTTGAAAGGGATTAATAGAGTGGAAAAAGGGTCTTATTAAGCTGAGTGGTAACCAAAATATGAAGGGACACAGTCTTAAGTTGGGGGGCAGTTTGAGGAGCTCGGCCTGCTTTCATTGGAGGAGAGGAGAGATAGGGGGGACATGATTGAGGTCTTCAAGTACCTCAAGGGAATAAATAGGGTAAACATGGAGGGGATCTTTAGACTAAAGCAGGGAGGTATCACCAGAGGGCATGGTTTGAAGTTGGAAGGTGAAAGGGTGAGGGGAAAGAGGAGGAGGTTTTTCACTGAGAGGGTGGTGGTCCCTTGGAATGCACTGCCTGGCGAGCTGGTTCAGAGATCCACAGTGGAGGGCTTCAAGAGAGGGTGGGACAGACACAGAAAGTGGATGTATCAGATGATGGCCTGTCCCAGGGGGGTGGGGATGGATGATAGGGGTTTCTGGGACACAAGGGAGGGTAGGGCCTCGGCACCCAACTAGGGATCTGAGGTTCGAGCAGACTCGATAGACCATAAGGCCTAATCTGCTGGCAAATAGTATGTTAGTTTAGGAGGGAGGAAAGGAAGCATTTCTACACAGAGAAGGTGATGGCACATTGGAATGCACTGGCAGAAGAGGTGGTCTTGTTGAAGATGGCGGGCAACTTCAAGAGAGGCTGGAATAGAATAAAGGGGACAATAAGGGTCAATGGGGCATACAGAATAGATGAGAGGTGTGGAGAGGGGGCAGGGTCTGTAGCTTAAGCTTGGGAACCTGCAGTTTGAGCAGATTAGATAGACCAAATGGCCTTATTCTAATGGCTTCTTTCTATGATCATATGTTCATAATTCAGCTTAGTGCATATGCTCCTGACCCTGAGCCAAATAATACCCCAGTTACTGTACATGTGTCCAGTGTGCTGTAATGCACACATAGGAGCTACCAGCTTTTTATCCATAAGTCCACATACCCATGAAAATGTGTACAGTATGTAGGGAGATGTTGAATGCTGTAGGGTATAGATTACTCTGTGTGACACTGTAGCATATGTATCAGAGTTTGAATCTGCCATTTAGGACAGGTATGGGCCAGTTGCCAGCATTTCAGTAGTTGGAGCATAAAGCTTGTATGCTATGGCATCATTGGGTGAATATTTTGCATGTCACTAAAACATGCTTGGTAGGGTAGCTTGAAACTTTCTTGGAGTGGTGTCACCAATCAGCTGGACTTTTCATGTCTGCAGGGTCAGTGAGTTATTATCTGAATCCTGAATCTTCAAATTTGGGGCCCCTTACATCACTGCAAGTTGTGGTGATCTAGGGCTGTGGCAAACACAACCACACCAGTTATCCTGTGCCTGATTCTCAATCGGGTAGGGCCCCGGCGATAATGTCCCATGGCTTGTGGTAACCATAGCAGTGTGCCAAACAGAGGGCACATCTGAACAGGTTGACACGATCTGTGGGTGACCATGTGGCAATGTCCCCAGTCATTCATTGGTGGGCTAACGGACTGCCTACCCCATGTCCCCTAGGAAGAGTGTGTAGCCTATGTCCCTGGTGGTCTAGTGGACCCCCAATTCTCAATTACCTCCATATAAGTAATAGTAAAATAAACCCCCTCCCCAGTAGACTAGTGACCCCCCCATGCCCCCATGAATTAATTTAATCTTGGGGTATCGCTCAGTTGTCAACCCCATGAAATAATAATGTACCATAAGTCCCTGGTGATCCAATGGACCCCCCTTCCCTGATCACCAATGTCCCCATGATGTAAATATGTAGTCAAATACCCTAGTGACATAGCAGCCCCTCCAAAGCCCTGGTCCCCCATTATGCCATAATATGTCATCATTGGTGGTATTGTGGTCCCCACCCCTGTAGTGCGGTGTCCCACCTTCTGGTTCCCCCCATACCCTAACCAAGCTGTAAACTGATACAAACCACTGCTCACCACCATGGCCAGTTGCTGACTGAGCTCTGACTGCGCCCATACTGCATGTAGTAGTGAGCATATTATGGCATAAATGGAGATTGGTGCTTGGGGAGGCACTAGATCACCACGGTATTTAAATACATATTTACATCATGGGGACATTAGGGATCATGGAGGAGAGGGGGTACACTGGACTGCCAGGGACTTATAATACATTATTAATTCATGGGGACATGAGGGGGGTCCACTAGTCCACCAGGGAGGGGGTTTATTTTACTATTATTTATATGGGGTAATTGGGGATCAGAGATCCGCTAGCTCACCAGGGAAGTATACAAAAAAAAACTATTTCTTGGGAACATTGGGAGGGGGGATCATGGTGCATTGCTGCTAATAGGTCAACTCTTTTGGTGGAGAAATGTCTAAGTATCCTAGACCAGCCCTGGCTTGTCTATTGGTACTTAGAAATTTGCCCTCTGGGGACATTTTGTGAATCCTGATTCAGGGAATTAGGCAGCTTGAATTTGCCACAAGCCCCTGGCACCATGCTACAGCCCAGTGTCAGTGGCTCAGCAGGTAGCAAACTCGCCTATGAGGCTGGGATATAAGAAGGCTGTGGGTTCTATCCCCACACCAGGCACTTGGGATGAATCCCAATACTGGCACTGTAGTGCACCAAGAGGGGGGTGCTGCACTCCTGAGGTGCTGTCTTTCAGATGAGACATTAAACCGAGGTCCCATCTGCCTGTTCTGGTGGTAGTTCAGGTGGATATTGAAGATCCCATGGCACTTCTCAAAAAGAGTGGGGGAATTTTTATTAGCAAAAATGTGTGCTTCATTACAATACACATCAAACAATCCCATAAATGCACATGACGTCTGACATTACATACATAATGTAAACATATCCTGTCCTTTATACAACATAAATAAAATCTGAATCATTCACACCACTTTCTACAATTCATCCTTATAAGAGCTACTTTTGACAATGCATATTTATTTAAGCCATTTTTCAATAATTGCCTTTTTTACATTTAAAAAGACTGCTGTCTGATGAATCCATTTTTGTTGCATCACCCACAAGCATCTAGCCTGCCATAATTGATACTTAATCATTGCTAAAATGACATATACAGTATCTGCATGATACTTTCCTATTAATCCTGGGTTGTTACCATATACTATCTCTGAGTAATCCAGTGTAAAAATAATCTTTCTCCCCATTGTTTGCTAAGATTTCCCAAAATGTTTGAGCAAAACTGCACTCTAGAAACAAATGATGTTGTGTTTCTAAAATTTGAACACAGGTCTCTCTTGGGCAATATCTCTCTGATAATTACTTATGTTTCTTATTTCATTTTACTCCTAGTCTCCCATAATTCCCTAACCAAACACAGTCCCATGCATACAAGGGAATCCTAGAATTTATTAATTATTTCATAACTTCCCCTTTCAACTGCTCTGGGCATAAAGGAAATTCTACTACCTCCTTATTCTCATTTCTTAAGATGTGCTGGTACATCTTTTTCTGATCCCCAATGATTACCTCTGCAGGTGTCAATTCCCATTTCAAAGCCCATTTTATGCTATATGAACCATACCTAGGGATGGGCCTCTTTTTTCCCAGTAATCTGGGTTTCTGCTGCTACCATGATTCAAGAGTGGGGATAACCCAGTAGTCCACCCATTCTTTCCAAACCACTTCCCCTGGCCTAAGACATTTCCCAAAGTTATAATCAAAAACAGTTCTAAAAAAGAAAGCTACAGGGTCAACCATCCCTACCACCCCCCCTCCTTCTGCTTTTGGTCTATAAGTGAGGTTCCTCTTCACTGGGTTTAACCTGGAAGCCCATAGGCCTTGAAAAAATGCACTGTAAATTCTAGTCACCACTTCTCTTGGGGGAGGGTAAACATAACTTATGTACAAAAATTAGGGATAAGTAAGGTTTTGATTAACCTTACTCTCTTTAATTTTCCAATGACCTTATGCCTCCATCCTGCTAGCATTCTTTCTACTCGAGCTATACCTACCTACCTCCCAGTTTAGTATATCTGAATTCTGTGGTCTGAACACCACACCTAATACCTTCAAAGGTTCATTTCTGATCTGTATCCGCCCTATAGATCCTGATTCAGGTATGAGAGTCTAGCCTAAAGGTATCTCTCTACTCTTGTTTAAATTGATTCTGGATCCTGATACTGAGGAATACCCCTTGATCACTGCTTGTAAAACATTTTCATCTGTTTGAGGGCCAGTGTTAACACCACATCATCTGCATATGTCAATATTTTAACTTTCTGGGGATAGTTTAGCAACCCTAGTCCAATTATCAGTTGCTGCTGTATACATAATCTAATAAAAATATCCATACAAAAAACATACAACAGGGGACTTAGTGGACACCCCTGCCATACCCCTCTCTGTACTATTATTTTCCCCCCATACCAGCCATTCACATCAGTATTATAGCTGCTTCCAAATACAATAGTTTAATTCAGTTTACAAATATCTCCAGTACCCCAAATGCTTTTAATATGGAAAACAAAAATGTATGTGATAACCAATCAAAAAGCTTTTTCTTGATCGATGCTTACTATCCGACCCGTCAACCCCCCCATCTCACCCTGATAAAACATCTCCCTGAGTAAAATTAAATTATCACATTGCTGTCTACCTTGTATAGCACATGTTTGCACCTCACTAATCACATATGTAGCTATTTTAGTGAGTCTTCCCAACATCAGTTTGTCTAAAATCTTTACATCCGTATTAAGTAAACTTAAGGGTCTCCAATTATTAATGTCAACAGAAGGACCTTTTTTGTGTAATAGGACCAGTATAGTTTCTTTCATAGAAGGGGCCAATCTATTCTCTTTTAACATATAGTCATATTAAATAACTAAGACCGGTGCAAGTTGTTCTTTAAACTGTTTGTAAAGCCCTGCACCTATTCTATCTGACCCTGGGGCTGAGTCTCTCCTTTAGTTTATCTATGGCCAGCATCACTTCTTCTACTGTTATTTCTTTGGTAAGCATATCAATATCAGCTAACTCTACTTGTGGAAGTCGCAAACCTTCTAAGATCCTACCCTCAGTGTTCTGCTGTGAACTTTCCCCAAACAACATCTGGGCCTGATTTGTCACTATCCCTAAAAGGCCTAGTGGAAAAGAAACAGTTTCCCCTGCTGAAGAAAGTAACTCTGTAATGACTCTTGCCTCTACTCTGTCTCTGCAATCCTTGTAAGGATCTATACTTTGTTTCCCTGCATGCATCCCAAATTTAGCTTCCCGCCCCGAAGTTTGCACCCTATTATATTGTAGCTTTTGTAACTGCATTTTAATATTCTGGATGTGGGGCCCAAAGTGCTGGGATATAGTTTCCATCAATGAAATTAAATGTGGCAACTGCTATCTCAGTTGCAAATAATCTAAGTAGTTTCCATTATTCTCTGAATTAGATCTATTCTTGAATAATTCCTGCCAGGATTTTTTTGTATCCTCCCACCACTCTGTTAGTTCCTCATAACAATCCACAACCAACAATCTGGCTTTCTTTCCAGTTTTGTTGCCAACATTTCTGATTTTTACTGTCAGATAACAATGATTCATTAAGCCTCCCTTTAGTTTTTTACACCTTGGTGTATCCTGCCAAGAAATCCTTGTGCAGACTGCCATGTGGTCTGAAAATTCTAGGGCCACAGTCCTACTAGACAACACTTTTAAAATCTTTGAAACAAAAATAAAGTCTATCCGTGTCTTCAGTTTACCTTTAAAAAATATAAAGCCCCCTGATGCATGCAAACTTCTGTATGAATCTTTTAAGGCAGTGTTTGAAATGGTATTCTGCAATACCACAGAATCACAAAAGAGTTTTTCAGTCTGCAACCATCTATCTTTTGGGTGCAAACTACAGTTGAAATCACCAGCCCAGGAGGCAGTATAGCACAGTGGTTTAAGGCTCTGAGCTACAAATCTGGAGACCTGGGTTTGAATCCCACAGCCCACACTTGCATACTATGTGACCCTAAGCAAGTCATTTAACTTCCCTGTGCTGCCAGGTCACACCTATAAAAAAGTTTTCAGCTTAGTGTGTCAGTCCTGGTTAAACAATTAAAACATATATATATATATATACATATCACTAACCTAGATGTGTGCAAAAAAGGGTGAATGTCCTTAAATAGAGCTGCCCTGAGAGCTTTAGTCTGAGGGATGTAAATGGCAATTAATTGAAGCTAGAGGGGGGATGGCTCAGAGGTAATGTTAGAAAGTATTTTTTCAGAGAGAGGGTTGTGGATGCATGGAACAGCCTTCCTGAGGAGGTTGTGGAGTCAGAAACAGTGGGAGAATTCAAGAATGCATGGGCAAGCATAAAGCAATTCTAACGAGGGTATGAGGAAGTAAGCTGTTGATTAACTAGAATCTGCAGCTTATCCATCAGGTAGGGAAATGGGCAGACTAGGTGGGCCAAGTGGTCCTTATCTGCCATCAAATTCTAAGTTTCTATGTTTCTATGTAATCTAAATCTATCCAAAAAATAAGAAATATCTAACAATAATGTCCACTCCAGACATATATCTACTAATCTAGTAACTGTGAGATTTGTATTAGCTAACAAAATCCCCACCCCATCACATAATTCCATCCCTGTTGACCAAAAATCACCAATCGACTCTGCCATTGATGTAAACCAAGCCTTAGACTTTTTTATCAGCCACTTCACTGCGGCCTGCAATATCTTTGCACCTCTCAAAAAGCTGAAGGTCAGGGGCAGAGCAAACCCTTGGATAACCCCCGATCTAATCACTTTACTCAAACATAGGGATCATCTCTGGTATTGTGCCCGTGCAACATCCAAACCTGGGGATATTCATAAATATAAAGCTGCCAGAAATGAGTGCACGTGGGCAGTTAGGAGTGCCAAATGCAAATACTTCAAGGAAGATCTCTCCAACTCCTGGGGTGATGGCAAAACATTTTGGAGTAACTTGAAAGACCTTACAGGCAAGGATCCTAAGTCACCACCCACCATGCTCAACATAAATGGAACACCAACATCTGACCTGTACACAATCACCAACACCTTTAACAATGTGTTCTCCAACTTGGATAGTGTCCTTCCTTCTAATTTCTTTGATGCATACTCTAGTAGCAACCTCCTGCAACTACTCCTCTGCACACCCTGCCCCACAATTCTACTTCAAGGATCCCAGTGCATGAAGCCAGAACCTGTATTCGGAAGGCCATTCTACATGCAGCTGCAAGCAGTGACTCCCCTTGACTCAAGTTGTTAGCACTTGTCCTCGAAGAAGTCCTTGAACCCCTGACAAGGTCTTCAACCTATCACTAAGGATGTCCCAGTTCCCATCTCGCTGGAAGCAGGCAACCATCACACCAGTACACAAAAGTGGAGACAAATCACTGCACTCCAACTACAGTCCTATCTCCATCCTCCCTCCATTGTCTAAGGCCCTGGAGCACATCACCTCAGACCAACTAGTCAAGTACCTGGAAAAATACGACATCCAGTGTCCTGAGCAACATGGTTTACAAAAAGGGCACAGTACCACCACTGCACTATTAGAATTCACTGGCTTCATCCATACCACCCTCGATCAAGGAAACTGTGTAGGGGCAGTATTCATCGACCTTACAAAAGCCTTTGATACTGTGAACCACCCACTCCTACTCAAGCAATTATCAAACATTGGGCTCTCCAATGAAGTGCTGCTCTGGTCTTCAAGCTACCTTGGGGAGAGGGTCCAGTGGGTTAGGATTGCCAGTGTCACCTCGGAAGAAAAGCCAGTCCTTTCAGGGGTCCCACAGGGATCCATCCTGGGGCCACTACTCTTCAGCCTCTTCCTCAATGACCTTCCCAGTGTCTGCCACCAGAAATTACTGCTCTATGCCGATGACACAGTCATGTTCACCAATCACCAAAACGCAGAGCTCCTCGAGAAACAATTACAGCTTGAATTCATGCGCATCGAAGAATGGTTCAAGTCACACAAACTGGTCATGAACTACAGCAAAACAAAGGTTATGACCTTCTACAATGCCAGGAGCAAGTACAAATCCCATGACCTCACCATACTAAACCAAACAGGGACCTTACTTGAACACTTTCCTGATTTTAAATACCTAGGTGTCACATTGGACAGCTCACTCTCCTACCATCGGCACATAGATTCTGTTGCCAAAGCCACCAGCATCCATATAAGCTTGCTGTACAGGCACAAACACTACATGACTCCTGACATTCTCCGGTTGGCTATCAACAGCTCTCTCACCTCCATCATCAATTATGGGCTAGCAATTTATGGTTCTGCCTCCACCTCTGCCCTCCGCAGAATTAGAGGTGCACTCAACAAAGCATGTAGGCTACTAACTGGGGTTGACCGACTTACACACACTTGTGACCTGTACACTCGGGCAGGATGGCTTCCTCTCATCAGCCAAATACAGTATCAAACCTCCCTCTTAGCCAAAAAAGTCCTCCTCGGGGTCATGCCCCCGGGCATTGAAAAGCTCCTCATTGACCACCACAGCACCCAGCAAACTAGAAGTTCACAGCAACTAACCTTCCTTGTCCCCAGATGCCGGACTACCATGGGCCAGAGGGCCTTTGCTCACAGAGCACCACAGTGGTACAATACTCTCAACAAAGAAACTCTTACTGCTGCTGCTCTTGGCCCTTTTAAGAGACAACTCCGACTTCATCTCATTTCAACTAGCTGTTGTGACTGCCTCGCCTAATCAGGGGCCCACTGCTCACTGCCCTCCACTTCAGTCTTGACAGCTACCGCTCCCCGCTTTGCCCCCTTCTACCTGCTACCCCCATTCCCCCTCTCCCTTTCCTCCCCCCCAGGCATTTTCTGATTTTTATCCCTTCCCTCTAGAGCTCTTACCCTCACCCTCTACCCTCCGACAATGGCCTTCCTGCCTGCATACCCGCTTCCATCTCACCTGCAGTGCTTATTTCTAAGATTGCCCTTGGCTGGTATGTCATGCTACCTAACATTTGGCACATTTTGAATTACTGGAATTTCCTAAGCCTCAGTCTCTTACTTCTTTTTATTGTGTAACTATGTATTATTATGTTGACCTTTGTATGTATATGTACCCCCCATTCCTTCGACGTGGAACCTTTGTAAACGAGCAGTTCCTGCTCAAAGGTATTTGTAATCCTAGATTTCAATAAAATAAAATAAAAAAAAGAAGGACCTAAAGGCCATGCTTGAGAGGCCCGAGAAAGCTCTCCCCTTGTTTTTAACCTTGTATCTAATACACAAGTGATGTCTGAAGCCTTTTCTTACAAAGATAGCATGGTGCCTGCCAATTTTCCGTCCCTTTTTATGATGTTCACATTAATGTAAGTGATGGAAACTGTTCAACTGTCAGTAGAATATCTCATGGGTTACTGTAGTTATAGTGTCTGTGTCTTTTGCCTTTGCCTTGTGCATTTGGCTATTGAGTCTGTACCCCCTCCCTCTTCAGTATCCGTGCAAGAAACTACTGAAGAGGAATCAGTCCCTTCCCCCTCAGAATCCCCATCTTCTGAATGTAACACTGCAAACTTATTACCCTTTTTCCATGACCTGGGAGATGTTGCCCTCTCAGTCCTTCCAATCTTTCTTGACATTACCTTGCCCATCCTAGATCTTTTGGTTTGAGCAACCACTTTAAAACCTTCAGCTGATGGAGGGGTCCTTACTTTTGGAGAACAACTAGCACTGTCTATTACTATTGGTGGCTCTGGAGCCTGAAGAGGATCATTCTTTACCCTCTGTTTGGAATCTTGTTCTGCCCCTAGCCCTGGGTCCTCATTTACTGTAGGACAGATTTCTTGGAGAACTGAAGACTCATTCTGTCCTTGTATCTCTACTTCTTTTCTAGCATTCATCTCAGCTATTTTTTTGGCTTGGTGTTGTTGAGCCATGTTGTTAAGCCCTTCATGCGAGGGGCAATCCTCCCTGTTGTGTGAGGCCCAGGGACATCTGCCATAACCGTGACCTGTTTGCTCATATAGGTTACATCTAAACAAGTTTAAGCATTTTCCAGAAACATGTCCAAATTCCAAACAGTGGCTGCATTTTACTGTATTATAAGCTGAACTCAGGTGTGTCCTAGCCCCACATTTGAAAAATGATCGAGGCTGCCCTGCATAAAAAATAGAGCCTCTATCTTTTCCCAAATAAAATGTACTGGGCAGATGAATGGGTCCTGTGTTTGTCATAATTAATTTGACTTGCACCCTCCACCCCCAACCCAAATTTGTTCACTGTTCAGGGTAGGACTAGGCCTATTCAAAATTTCACTTTTCTGTTGTAATCAGTAGATAATATCCTCAATATTTACTCCTTCATTTTTAAATATGATGGTAATGTTTTTAATCGCAGGTTTTAGTGGTGGAATAGCATGAAAGGGCACCCACAAAGATGTATTCTTAAGCTTATTGCATTGGCCCAAAACCTTTATAGTCCAAACACATTTTTAAAGCTAACATCAAAATTATGGTTACCCAAATGAAGAAGAGCAAAGATTTCTGAAGAAAAAAACTTTAAGGATCACTTCAATAGTTGCTTAGCAATAAACTGCATGTCTGAGGGCTTCACCACACCTCCTTTATATAATAACCTTATAGCATTCCGAAGTGGAGCCGGTTCACCCCTGTTTTGAAACAACTCAGACATTTTTAGCATTGGCCCACCTCCCCTCTCCTCATTATTTATCATTTGTTCAGGTATACCTAACCTAAGTGGGCCTTCAGCCACATTTTGTACTTATGAGTCACTTCCATCATTAACACATGCATGTGAATCAAAATCAGTACTGTTCTCACCCAGGGGTTCATTGGAGCTCATTTCTACCAGGTCAGTGGTGGCCACGTTTGTACTTGCTGAAACTAAGGCTACATATGTGGGATCCGTTTTATCTGGAATCCAAGTCCCCTCTGTACTTTGCTGCCATCCAGCACTCTCTAAAGCCTGACTAGGAGACCAGCCTGAGCCTGCTATTATTTCTTTTTCCACAACCAAATCAAAATGTGAGGTAATGCTTCTGACCTGTGCAGTTTGTACATTTGTAGGAGGTACTATGCCTGCTTTACTCCATCTACACTTCATTTTGTCTTTTGTAAAGACACACTCGTGCCCTTGTTGTAGATCTCAAGTGCTAGCATTTTGCACTAGCAATTTGGGTGTATCCTGTTCATGTCCTATTCCCAGCCTTTTTGGCTGCACATTCATCTCTCTAGCAGTGCATATCACAGGCTCTCGGCATGCAGCTTTGGAGCCGCTTGAACTGCTAGCCTGGTTTTGCACCTCAGTTCATTTCTGCGCATCCTTCCCAATCTTTATTTTTATTCCTTTTTCCTTGGTTGCAACTTTATCCACATTTGCCACCTGAGCACCCAGTTTGTCAGGCTGAACTATCTCCTGCACTGTTATTTCAGTCTGCTGCAAAGGGGCAACCCCCACGTCAGCATTCTGCTGACTCATGACAGTTCCTAATACATTTGTGACAGCTTCAGACTCGCAAACGCTGCCTGTTAACAATTCATTCAGTCTTTTAAATTCACACAACAGTGCTTCCTTTTTCTGCAATATACATTTTCTTCTTTCAGGAGTTAGCTACTCTAACTCGTTACTTGCCACCTTGTTGGTTTTTCCGTTCATACCAGGCTCCTGCAAAGGTTGGGAGAAATTGAAATTCAACAGATTTGCTGCTGCCAATGCAGCATCTACAGCATCTTGTGTATCGGTGCATAGGGAAGAGGCCTGTTCCCCTGCACTCTCCACATCCGTCTCATCCAAAGGCTCATCCAGACTGGCCATTCTGAGAACAGCCGGCTAAGGGTTCCCCCTGCTGGTTGAGATGGGGAATTTCCCTGGTGCCTGGCCAAATGTCCCCCATTCACTAAAAATACAACCAACAGCTTAATCTCATTCAAAGTTAGATGGCATTCATCTGCCATGCCTGAAAATAGGCTGAATCTGTCTAGTGCACCTACCCGGTCAACAATAAATAAATTCATTTTGTGGCACAAGGGCAGTGCAAGCCCTGTTTGGTACAGGCTGCCTGCAGTTGATGCAGGCTGCCTTTGTGAATCACTACCAGGGCATTGTTTGGTGCGGGGGCACTTACTGCCAATCATTGGGATGCAAGCCCCTTGCATTGCCCTGGAAGCTTTGAGAATTGGGCCCCAGGTAGTCAGATGAAACCAATTAATTTTTTGGCCCTACTTACTGGTGTGATTGTTTTACTGTGCCAGTGATGATGCTACTCAACTTGCTGATATTGATATGCTCCCTACTTTGAGGCACCCCCAAACTCCTCCTCTTAATATTCCTCTTCAGCCACCTAATCATCATCCTCTGCCTTCCCTTCTTATGAGGTACTACCATACCTATAACTGCCTTGGATGATGAACATACCCTGCACCTGCACTAACTTCTCGTGTTGATTCCAGCATACAACGTGCAATGACATTAGGTGCATGTTTCCTAACAGTGCCTAAGTGACTGCCATTTTTTCCCTGCTAACATGAGTTTTACAAAGCTGACATATTGCAACTGTCTTATCAAGTTCAAGTTCAAGTTTATTGCAGGAAAACTCCATTGAGCAAGCTCATTCACAAGGAGGTCCTAAATCATGTGAACAGTCAGGAGACATTGCATAAAAAGGCAACATATAAAAGGCAAAATGAAACAATGTACAAATATGATTAATGTGCACTGATTCATATAAGTACATCATAGTAAAATGAGGTACAATTAAGGTTCATATAATACCTAGTGCTCAATTAAGACAGGACAAGGTAAGGATTATTAGCATAAGGTGGTGAGGAGCAATTAATGTGGGGAGTGTACCGTGACAGGAGAGAGTAGTTAAGTAAGAGGGAGGGGTTAAAAATGACAGGAGAGAGTGGTAGAATAAGAAGGAGGGGTTGAAAATGAGTGGTGAGCAGAGGAAGAGGGCTAAAGAGAATAGGGGGAAAGAGATATAGATAAAGAAGGCAAGAGTAGGAGAAGGTTTTGAGAATAACTGGATAATTTCATGTCCTGACAAGTGTTGGTTATAGGTGGATGGTCGTAAAGATATAAGGACAGGGAAGATGCTTAAAACAGTTACCAATATCTTTTATTTTGGATGCGGTTAACTCTTTGAAGAAATTAACCGAGACCATACTGGATAGTTTCAGGTTGGATTGCAGTCGGTTCCAGATAGTTGCAAGAGCATATGAGATAGCACATTTGCCAAAGGTGGTGCGAGTCCTAGGCATGTCAAGGAAGATGAAGTCAGATTTCCTAAGAGAGTATGCACAGTCGGAAATGCAGATGAGAGATGTTAGGTAGCTCGGAAGTTTGTTCAGGAGTAACTTGAGAGTCCAAATACCAGCACAGAGCAAATGTCTAGTGGTAAGTGATGTCCAGCCAATAGCTGTGTAAAGGTCACGGTGGTGGCTTTGGTATGGGGATTTGGTGATGAACCTCAGGGAATGGTGATAAAGTATGTCCAACTTATTTAGGTTTGAGATTGTAGAGGAGGTGTAAATTAGGTTCCCATAATCAAGTAAGGGAAGGAATGTGGCCTACACCAGCCTGGTTCTAGTTTCAATCGGGAAGAGATACTTATTTCTGAAAAAGAAACTTAACCTGTTTTTTAGCCTTCTGGAGAGGTCCTCATGATGGTCATTGAAAGAGAGTTTGTTATCTAACAAAATGCCAAGATATTTAAATTTGGGGACAACTTCCAAGGGTTCGCCTAGAAAGGTGATAACAAAGTCTTTCGGTAGACCGGGGGGGTGGGGTGGTAGATGAGTTACTAAGAATAAAAATCATAGCCTTAGTTTTCTTAGCAGTAAGAAGAAGCTTAGCATTAATAATATTAGTTTCCAGCTGAGCAAAGTCAGCTTGCAGCACTTCCCTTACTTCAGACAACGTAGAGCCAGTGGTGTACAGTACTGTGTCATCCGCAAAGAAGTGTAGGTTGGATTTGGTAATATAAGAGTCAAGATCATTGATGTACAAGGAAAAGAGGATACGGCTTAGGATGGAGCCTTGTGGGACTCCCCTGGCAATCGGCAAGGAGGCTGAGAATAGGCAATCAGCTTTAACTTTCTGGGTCCTCCCTGCTAAGTAACTGGTGAGCCAATGAGCGGTGGAAGGAGTGGCACTTAGTTTAGTAAGACTAGTGACTAGTAAATTGTTGTCAATGGTGTCAAATGCTTTATTTAGATCTAAGAAGACTGCACCAGTGATCTTTTTGGTATCCATAGCAGAGATCCAGTCATTAGTGACTTTAGCCAGTGCTGTGATAGTGTTGTGCTTAGGCTGGAAGCTGGATTGTGCTGAGTTTAAAAGTGAGAAGGTTTCGATATGAAGTTTTAATTGATTGTAGATCAGTTTTTCAAAAACTTTAGAAAGAATGGGCAAGATTGAGATAGGTCTGTAATTATTTAGATTGCATGGGTCCCCTGATTTTAATAAGGGAAGGATGTGGGCAGATTTCCAACAAGTTGGTATTGTGGCAGAAGAGATGGAGAGAATGAGAATATAAAGAATGGGGGCCATGAGTTGGGCATAACCTGGTTTTAGGAAAAAAGGTTCAAGTCCATCATCCCCAGCACTTTTCTTGGTATCAAGGTTAAGTAGTTAGTATTCTACTTCTTTGTAGTTAAGTATACGCAGCTGGAAAGGACAAGTCAAGGTACGGGGAGTAGGACTAGAACTGGATTGATTAAGTCCTCGGCCTGCATAAAGTCAGGAGTCAAAGGCTAAGCCAGCAGTGACAAAATGGGAGTTGAGTTCTTCTAGGATTTGGGAATTACTTTCAATGATCCTGCCATTGGTAAGGATCTTGTCTGGAATGAAGGGGGCACTAGGCTGTCCTTCAATGTATTTAACTGTCCTCCAAATTTTATGTGAATTTCCTTTGGCCTGTTCAAGGATGGAAACATAGTAGATTGCTTTGGCAGAGTGAAGGCATTTTACACAAACATTCCTAGCTGCTCTAAAAGCCTGTCAATCTGCAGGGCTCTTGGTTTGCCTGGCCAGAGCCCAGGACTTGTACCTGTTAGTGAGTGCAGCCTTAAGACTTGGAGTAAACCATGGGTGAGAGGTGCGGCGCACCCTGGCCTTGATAAAGGGGGCATGCTTATTTGCCAGTGTGACAAGGTTGTTATTGAGGACAGAGACAGCTTCATCAGCTATTTTGGCAAGATAGAGATCTTGCCATCTAACCTTGCCTAAGTCAGATGGGTAATTTACTGCCTGAAATTTATGAAAAGACCATTTAGTTATGAACCTAGGCTGGTGTCAATTCTTGGCATGCGATCTTATGCATACAACAACCACATGGTCGCTCATGTCACTATGGAACACCACAGAGCATAGAATTTTATGTGGATGAGTAGTTAATATAACATCTAGGAGTGAACTGTTGGCAAGGTTCAATGTATTATTCCTTGTTGGTTCACTAACAAGCTGTACTATGCCAAACTCATCACAGAGAGATTTCAGGCTATGTGATTTAGAGGAAAGCCAATCCATATTGAAATCCCCAAAGATTATTGTCTCAGTATTAGCAGCTATGATTAGAGATTTAAGTTTATCCTCAGGATCCAGTACATAGAAATCCAAAACTAGTGATTTGGAGACCCTTGCTTTTCCATGGGGCAGGAAAAGGGATGAGATAATAGTGGTTGAAGCAGCTGTTGTTTTGTGTGCTATTTTGCACACTTCTACTTACCTTTTTGGGTCACTGGGTGTGCAGGGCTCAACACCAGGAGGAAATGCAGCTGAAGGATTATAGATGACTTTAGGTTTTGGCTTCTACAATATTAGTCCCTAAAATGGACCCAACATCACATCAGTGTCACACTTCATCTTTTTATTTTCTGGTTCCCACAGGGGATCCATATCATCGACAGCACTGCCCACATCCTCCTTCTCCTCAGCTGTGCAGTCCTCCTCTTCTCCCTCCTTAACCATATTTCTTATTCCTAATTGCTTATCTGGCTCCTTAGACTCATGCTCCACACCTTGTACAGAAGCATGCTTACAAGCATCAGTATCATGTCACTAATTCTCAACAGACTCATGGTCAGTAGCACCACCAGCCACAGTAACACCTACACTCTCCTCCTGTTCAACCACTCCTCACATTTTGCCACCTTGTGTATTGCTCCTCCTGTCACCACCTTCCCTGGCCCCAAACATTATGGATGCCACAGCCATAGAGGATAAAATCTTTGCAACACTAAGTCTGCCACTGCAAACAACTGCTTTACTACTATCTGCCAGTGCTGAACAAGCTGCTGCACACTGGGTTTTTTTAGTTGCAGCAGGCACAGGACAACCTTTTTACCCCACCAAAGTTCATGTCATCTTTTCCACCTGCCCTGCACCTCTTCTTTTAACAGAGCACCTACAGTACCCACTCATTATAATACCATGCAGATGTGATCACAATTAAACTCACAACCACATGGTTCAAATTATTACATTTGGGTCACATTGATTAGATATATAAAAGAAGATGAGCCACAAAAACATAAATAGAAAATAATGACAGAGAAAAAAATGCACACAAAGATAAAAAACTAAACTGACACTGAAACTGCAGATAGGACTGCAGTCGGAACAGCAGGCAATGCTTCCCCCAAGGTATCAACAGTGCCGCCTTAAACAAAAGGAATAAAAAAGAAGCCTTTGAACTAGTAAAACAAAAAATACTGTATCTGACAATTTGTGTAGCCCTGCCATCACAAGTCACAACTTAGCTCTCAGCAGCTTCATGACAGAGCACCGTCACTTAAAGAACTCAGCAGAAGTTGTAAAAGATAAATATACGACATAAAAAAAGACTTGACTTCAACACACTTAAGCCACTATAATTGACAAAAATTTAATTAACTCAGCAAATGTGACAGAACCCTATCACATTTATAGCATAACCCTTGAAATAGTCTGAAAAAATTAAACTACATATATCTCTCCTTCTCCACTACAGACCTTTTAGTCAAGCTGTAACTTCCCATCCCCCCACAGTCTGATGTCTTAATTTTGATGACATTGTGTTTTTGTCTCTATATATTTGACATTGCTGACCTGATCACAAAGAAATTTACAGGATTAAGAGATCTTGGCACCGGCTCCATGCAATTCAAATTTAAGGAATATCTGTTTAACAGGGGCTGAGTTATTAAGGTGTACAAATCATGATATAACATTGAAATACTTACTGAACCCTGATATACAGGCACAACCATGCATATATGATATATATTTACATCTATCTATCTATCTGTGTGTCTGTCTCCAAAGCAAAGTTTGTGGCCACTCGTACTTAAGGAAAACAGAATAGAACACAGTGCTAGGGTACATAAAAAATATATAGCTTTATAAAGCTGTATAAAGTGGTAGCACCCCACACAACACACCTGTGTCAACCCATGTTTTGACCTCAACAAGCTCTTTATCAAGAATAATATCAAGTCTGTCTGTCTATCTGTCCATCTTTCTATCTATCTGTCTGTCTGTCTCTCTCTCTCTCTTTCTCTCTCTGGGATGCTTTGGGGTGTTCTTTTAAAACCCTGTTTGCAAACACTTATAACTTAGCTGAGATAGACCCTAGGACTATAAAATTTGCCATGCAGTATCTCAGTCCTGGGGTCAACTGATGTGCAGGTTTTACAGAAATCTCTATGAACATTTTTAAATCATAGAGTGTTGAATTTACATATATATGCCAGTTTCTGAGTCAAGATTTTTGCCTCTGGATACCGGAAAAAAAAACTATAAACTTAAGTTCTGAAACGTATTTGTTAGATTTTATGGAGGAATATGTCTTTTTGGAGGTTTGGTGACCAAATGTTAACTATTTCTGAAGTCATTAAAGATGTATTGCTCATACATGCTCAGTTTCCTAAAACAAAAATAGTTAAATACCATGGTATGTAGAGATCTTTAAAAAAACACATTCACACAAGAATCCCTCTGATATGTTTGGGAAAATCTACATGCTGCATAATTATTTTGAAATTCTTCATAATGATTTTTAAAATATTCATGCTGCATGATGGTTTTCAAAATATGCAAGCTGCTTAATGGTTTTCAATATATATATGCTACACGATGGTTTCCAAAAACTATGCATTGTTTGACTGTTATCAAAACCTAAATGCTGTGCAATGGTTTTCACAAAATATTTGCACAGAAATCCTTCAGGAAGATTTTGAAGAGTATGTTGCTGTGTTGCAGCTTTTCAAATCTACATGGTGCACAATGGTTTTCAAAATATATGTTCTGTGTGAAGGCTTCTAGTTAGTGATGAAGTTCTACACAAGTACAAATTTTAGGGTAAGACAACTTTTCAAACAATTAAATGCTAAGGGTGCTATCTTAATGTTTGTGAGGGGATTATATGCCTGCTTGAAATCTACCACTGTTTTATCCCACACCACCTCCACTGGAAAACAGTTCAAAGCATCCATCACTCTTTCAGTGAAATACTTTCTCATATCTCTCCTAAATGTTCCACCTCTCAGCTTCATTGCATGTATCTTTTGTTTTTGCGTATCTTTTTATGTGAAAAAAATACTTCCCTCCTGTACCTTTTTTAGCCTCATGAGGTTCTTATTAAAGAAATAATACCCAACAGGGTGGGTGTTATGCCAGAATAACATCCTTCCTTGGTCGGTTGGGCCTGATGCTGCAGGCTGAGAGCATCCAACACCTGAGAAGGGATGTTACACCCACACTGGAGGAAATTATTCCTATTATACAATGGCTCATTTGTAAAAAAAAAAGATTAAATAGTTGATTAAAAGTAGATTTTTTTGCTATATTCTTAGTGGGAAGGGATACTTAAAAAAAATAGTCCTGATAACTTCCTTGGGCCAGAAGGTGGTGCTGCTGTGCTGTGCAGCTCTCTTTAGCTTGGTCCCTCACAGCTTCCTTACATGGCCTACACTTGTTGCTCACTGCCTCCCTTCTCTGTTCTCCTGTATCTTTCTGTGTTTCTCTTTTTTGTCTGTGTAGCAGGACACCAACTGGGAGAATTGGGAGGATCCCCCCAACCCCCGTCAGTGTTCACATTGCGATCGTGGTGACTACTGCTGTCTGCTCATTCTGTGGTGACAGGTCAGTGAGTGTTTGTTTGGCTTCTCATTTGTAATGTTTTAAAAATAATAAGCTGAGCAGTGCCATCGTTAATGTGATGGCCACTGATGTGATCGGAGAGTGGAGGCAGTACTGCATGCACGCTTCTGCCTGAAGTGAGAAAGACGATTTCACTAACTGCTTTCTTTTTTTACATTAGGTTGAAGTATTCAATATTGTGTGAAATTGTGTTACTGGGAAATACGGCACTGGTGGGTGCTGTGTGTGTGGGAAATACTGTGAGGGAAGGTGCTTGGCAGCAGAAGCTGCATTGGTATTAGTAATCAGGGAGTGGAGGATATGTAGCCATGGTGCTTTCAGTTTGGAGAAGCCGCTTTCTCTGATGTTTTTTTTTTTTCAAACATGATGTGGTTTTCTGTGTGCTGGGAGTAGAGCCAGGATGTTATGCTTGGATAACATCCTGGTTCCAGTCCCAGTCTGGCCAATCAGGGACCAGCATTCTTTTTTGCCATTATAGTATAGTCTCTTTCATGTTCCCCTCTCCCTTCTCTCTTCCAGGGTGTACATATTCAGGTCCTTTAGTCCCTCCTCATAGGGCTTCTGAGGGCCTTGATCCATTTTAGTGGCCCTCCTCCTGACAGTGTGTTCTACTTAACAAAAAAAAAAGCTACCTCTCAGTAGCTTCTTCATGGGATTGTAGGACTAGTAGCAAACGAGTAGTTGTTTAAAGTGGTGGTGGTGGTGGCATTAGTGCGGCCAAACATTTCTCTGCCACATCTGTGGTATCAATGCTAGTTGGTACTGTGGGAAGCAGTAACAAGAGGAACAGTTCAAAAAGTAGAAACATATCTGTCTCTGGAAATGTGGTCAAGGAGGTGGTTGTTGTTGTCCCTGTGACTGCGGTTGTTGTTGGTGATCTGTCTGATCTGGATGAATGTTTCCCTTTTCCTAACAAGAGTACTGTTGAGCTTGACCATGATTTGTCACAGTCTGAGGAGGGAGATCTGACTATTGCATGCAAGGATAATGATAAGGAAACAGAGGGTGGAGAAAGTGAGGAGAATGAAGACAGATCTCAGGGTTATCAGCCTAGGTGGGGACGGGGGTTGATGATTTGGAACCTCTATGGGAACCTAAGAAGAAGGCCATGATGTTGAACCTGTGGTGTTGTGAACACCACAATTATTTCAGGGAATTAACAAAGACCACCAAATTCTCAAACTGTTGTTCCTTTTAGGACAATTGAGCCAATAACACAACATGAGTCACCATGATCACAGTGCTAAAATATTCCCTTAAAACACCCATTGCCATCCCTCCTCTCTCCCAGTATCACCACCATGTAAAATCAAGGGCCACAAGATGCTAAGGTTGAGATTTTTATATGCTAGACCGGATGACAAAACAGTGGCTATCTGCCAGCTTTGTCAAGCACAAGTTAGCAATGGAAAAAAGGGAGTCCACCTAGGCACTGGTGTCCAGCTAACACACCTCAAGTCCAGACACTGGACCGTTACACTGGACTTAGCACCAAAGGAAAGCTGTTGCAGGGGGAGGCCCTCTCTCTTATCATCTACATTTAACAATGCACCCCAAAGTGGCAGGGAAACAGTCCTGTTGGAGGCAAAAAAGTTCGCTGTAGACTAATACAGAGATGGGGAGGAGTCTTTGGGATTACCTCTGACCTCATTTGCTGAGGGAATGGAGTGGGAAATAGGGTTAACAACTCCAAGAAAGACCCCAGCACTGATTCACCAACACTTCAGAGACCCAAATCTCTAATGTTTTTTCATTTCCCTTCTTTCTGATAGTGGAATTGTATCCTCATTTGCACAGGTCCCTTTGGGACCTGCGCAAAATGAGATAAATACAATTTTGGAGGCAGTCCTTACCCAGTGCATGGGCCAATAGGCCCTGGGATGCAAGTCAATATCTTGTGGGTAGGGCTCCCTTACCCACCACAGGGTGTGCGTGTGCACCTAAACACTGCTCCATCCCTACCCAGACTATGGTTGGTACTGCATTCTGCAGCACTTTCCCCAACAGCCTTGTCCCATTACACTGGCTCACTGAGTTCACACCTGAACTCAGCTCAATCACACGGTAGGGCAACATGGTCCCCAGTGGTTCAATGTATGTCCCTGCCAACAATATAACTTCATAAATTCTTTGTCTTTTTAGTATTTGGACCCCAAACTTTCAACATAGTCATCCTATGACTGGCACGGGGTCATGAAGTCAACACGCACACAAAAAAGAGCACAGACACAACGGCGTGCACTCTAACAGCATTGGAACAAAATTCCAACTGAAATAACAAGAGCGTATACCAGTCTGAAAACAGCATCTTTCTTTCTATTAGATATTTTGACCTCCACACCCCCCAACCGGTCTTATAATATTCAACTCTGAGGGGTTGTGGAATTTGGAGAAAGTGAAAAAGTCAGAGCAGGGTATTATTTTTATTTAAAAAAAAAAAGCTGCAGTACAGTGGGACCTGGCGAGAACCAAGCCACAGCCCCAGGTCCCCAACACTGCTGGAGGCAGGTGCTTTATCTACTCCACAATGGAAACAGCTTGACCAGGTACCACCCCGGTAGCATCCTTCAGGTTTCTTCATGGCAGCCTACAGCGATAGGGGTAGCAGGTCTTACTGCATGCTAAAAGAACCCCTGTTGCTGTAGAGACATTCATGCTTTCTACAGTGAGTTAGTCCATGTCTGGTTTTGTCCATGCTATATTGACTCAGTACCCTTATGACCCCATCTCATGAACCCAGTAGGTGAAAATTTTCAAAACACTGCCAAAATGCCATTCTGCACCACAGGTGTAAAAACATGTTTCAGTCAGGATGTGAAAAATGACAGCTATAATGTTAATGGGGTGGTGTGACAAAATGGCTATGTTGAACATTTGGGATCAAATATTTTAAATTATGCAGTTATGTGTGTGTGTGTGTATAGAAAACTTCAATGTTCACTGGTAGCTTGGTCATTTCTTTTTTTAACACAACATTATTTGTCAACACATCCACGGACCTGGCGGAGGCTACGACCCCACCATCGGAGGGATGCATCCTCCGGCACATTGGGACCATCATGGGTCCTGCCAGGTCCTGGTATTTTCTCTGTTTTTCTGCCTCTCACCCGCACCCCTGCAATGGGTGCAGCAGCTGTCTCCACCTCTGCGGAGGCAGTCAAGCACCCTTGGCATGGGCTGAACCCCTCTTGTTGTGAAGAAGCACACAGCACAAACCCCCCTCCCAGAAGAAGGAGATCAGCCCTCTGGATGCTCAATCCTTACCTCCCCCAGCTGACCCCCCAATGACCCAAATCCATTCCTGAACCTGGGTCACTGGCACGGAACTAGGCGTGGTGTCCAGTGCCTCAACCCTCAGTGCCACTGGGATGGCCTATAACTTGATAATTTTTAAGAATTTTTTTTCACCAAATTTTCAACATGACCTTAATCAGGCCCAATAGGTGATTTCAAACAGTGACCATGAAATCACCCTTCCAGGACAAAATAACTAAATTTCACAAACAGCGTTCATGATGTGGGGTCCTAGGAAGGACATGCTGAAAATTTGGTGAAAAAAATTCCAATAAATTACCAAGCTATTATCCTAAGTTCAAACCACGATTGAAATACGTTATACTATGGTAAGGATTTTTCCTGCACACCGATTGATCAGTGGGTGCCCTGGAACCTGGAACAGTGATGTTGTTTAAGAATAACATCACTGTATGAAGTCCAGGCACACTCATGTCCTCATAACACCATTAGAAATCATCCGACCACTCCACTGGTTACCGCAGCTGACTCACAGACTCACACTTGGTTCAACTACTTAAAAAGTATATGCACATACAGTACTACCCATAACTGTCACTTTTGGTAGTAAAATAAAAGTTTACAAAAGCCCTAACAGCCGCTTCTTACTTTCCTGATATTTCAGAACAGCAGCTGTTGCAGCACGCATGAACAACACCACCATGCTCACCTCCTCAGTACATCCTCCGCTTCCCAACCTGCCTCAGCTCACCTGTGCTGCCAAGCCCCTTCAAAGTTGTCCTGTCCTTTCTCCTGTTCCTGATACAAATCAGAAATGTTAAAAACTGTACCGGGACAGCATAAGAAACAAAATATAGTAAACCTAAACCGGCAGCACTGATGATAGCATGTGCGAAGTTCAAGAGTGCTCTGCTATTGGCTAAACAGCCATCCTGAATCATACACTCACTATTCTGTACAGTCATTGAAAGGCTGGTCACAAAAAAAAAAAAAAACAGAAAAGGTAAAACTAGCTCAACTAAACTATGGCCATGAAGAATCGTGTATGTCCATGTCACTGGCAGGGTGGGGGAGTGGGGAAAGATGGAACACAAGCTAACATAGAAAGACTGGAAAAAGAGGGAACCATGAACCAGCAGCACCACCTAGAGGACTACTTTTTCATCATGGTTCCAATATATGCCTTACGCACAATAAAAATGATAAAAATGTCATTAAAAATAAATTGTTTTAAACTTTTTATTTTTATTTAAAAATGAGCCATTGTATAACAGCAATAAGGCACTCCAGGTGTGTGTTATTGTGTAACAATGTCACTTCTGGGACGGTGGAAACACTCAACTTTGCCTTGTGCTTCAACCCACTCCGGAAGTGATGTTATTACAGAATAACACTCACCCTGTTGTGCCTTATTGCTTAATTATGCAATATTTACCTCTATTCCTCAGTTCATGGTTCAGCATTGAAGAGTTCAGACATGTCTCAGTCCACAGAGGATGACAGCATTCAACCTCGGCTGGTATGTATACAGTAAGTGGGGGTGTGGGGTGATGGGTGCTCAGTGGCAGTGTCAGGGTTGGGGGATGAGGCAGCAGTGACAACAAGGGAGAATTTTCTTTATTTCAGGCTACAAAAAAGATGTTGTGGGGCTTTTTTTATTTGCAGTTATGGAGACTATTAATAAAGCTACTTCAGGACACTAGGGGTTGGCTCCCCAGTGTCCCACACTGCTGAGTGTGGGGCTTGTAAAGCCAACACAGGGACTGGCCCCCCTAATATCAGCAACTATAAATAAAACAACAGGCTGGGCTGGAGGTTGTACAGTTCTACTAGCTGATATTACCAGACAATGGTGGTAAAAAACAGGTGCCATATGCAGGTATTAAGTTAGTACCTGTATATGGCACTTGTTTCATATTGCCCTTGTTGCCAAATGTCAGCTAGTAGATGTCTACTACCCCCAGTCCTTTGTTTAAATTCACTGTGTGTTTTACTCAATGGTAGAATCGATCTGTTTAGAGGTTTAACAAATCAAGACCTAATTGTGCCACCCTGTGCTGTGTCTTGTGCTCTGTTGCTTCACAACACAATGTAGAAGCATTTCTCAGAGATGACATGTATCTATTCCCCTGCAAAAAAAATCCCAATAAGCTAAATAAATGACAAGCAAGCAGTTAGATTCAAAACAGGCATCACGAGACATCTGTCTGCATCAGAGTGGAGTTAAGCCGCTGACAGACTTATGAACTGTGGCAATGCATTTGTTTTTTTAACACTCACTCTTTATTTTCTTTTTGCAGGGAAATAGATACATGTCACTGGCAAGTGCTTCTACATTGTGTGTGAAGCAAAACAGCGCAAGACACAGCCCAAGGTGGCAGTTACTGTAGATCACTATTTATTAAACACACTCGAGCTTTCTATTCTTTTGTTTTGTGTGTTGTATCATATACTGTGGTGTTCTACTATATGACACACCACAGTATACGATACGCCACACAGAATGAAATATGTCAACAGACAGCCAGCCCAGTGGTGTGGAGGGCAGAGGTATCCGTGCCTTACCTCCTGCCATGCCAGTGACCCATGTTCATTCTGCAAGCAGATCATTGAGAGTTGGCTGGGGAGGGAGAGGCTTTCCTCTCCTGGGGAGGGAGGACTGGTGCTCCCACCAAACGACTGCCCCTGGGTGGAGGCCCGAGGGAAACTGGGGTGACGGTGCAGGGGGTGTCTGTCAGAAGGGGGCAGCTAAGGAACTAAATATATATATATATATATATATATATATATATAAAACAAAAAGAAATACTTCAACAGGACATCATGCTTTTGCAAAAATTCAGCTATCCTTAGAACCTTGATTTTTTTAAACTGTGCATGCTTACAAATAGAATTTTGTCTTAAATAATTTAAAAACTACTTAACTGTGAGAGGTAAATATAACAAAAAAAGTACCTTGGGCCAAACTCTATCAAACCTGAAAGTTTCAGGTTTCAAATCCTCACAGTTTTGCAGTTGTCCGGGAAGGGGTCGGGGGTTCTTACAATTTTTTTAAATACTGATTCTGAAGTTTTTTACACCGCTGTAACTTTTGCCCCTGAATGAACCAATCTACATGATATTTTCAGGGCTGGGAGATCCTGGCACAAAGGCTGAGCTTTCCAAATTTCACATAGATCGGTTGAATGGGGGCAAAGTTGTTAAGGTGCAAAAAAGCTTGCTGTCTTGTAGTTGTATTTCATCATGTGTGTCATATCATGTACTGTGGTGTCCAATCAGAATCAGGCAACCTCCTCTGCTTACACCTGAGACAACACCAGCACCAATACTAGGAAAATCATTAAATATTTATTTGTTCATTATTCTTAAACACACTTGATGTTATTATATAAAATGTTCCATATAATCACACTTTTCTTTCCATTTTTTTGCTTAATAGCATAAAATATAGGCACACCTTTTTCTTTCCACTTTTGTGATATGAGCACGGTATAGTAAAGTGCATAAATAGTTTCTGATGAAGGGGTATTCCCAAAACGTTAGCACCATGACTTTGTGACCACACAGTCTGTAGCTCTCTGCAGCATTGGTGGCTGTCTGCAGTATTTTTTGCTTGTTCATACATGCTCATTTACACATGCTTGTTTTCCCTTGTGAGTTTATTTGGAGTTATTGGGACACTTCTACCAAACAAGAGCACTTTTTGGATCTTTGCAATGCTGCAAGAGGTGAAATCCTAACAGATAAATTAAGTCTCATGGTTTCTGGAATTTAATTTGGTCAATACCAAAGACAGTTTATTTGGTGTTAGAAAATGTGCTTTTTATTTCCTGGCATCTGATTGGCTGGTATCATTGCCAGGGGGTACATTAACTTACAGTAGATACCCAGGAAATAAAAAGTACCAGCCTAAGTGCCCCTTTACTCACTCATGTATCCTTCTGCAAACCTTGCTTGCTCATTGGTCAAAACCTACCTATTTAATTTGAAATCAGAGTCATTTTTATGTTGATTGCACGCATGCGAAAGAAACGTATTGCGGCAGGTTTCTCCAGAAGCAGGTTGTGGAGGCATGGCACTGTTGTACCCAGTGCCCCCACAGCCTGCAAAGGCTTGTACCCCTTCCCCCAATGCCGTGGCTTGCTGCTGCTGACACTAGTTCAGCCAGCGTGCCACAACTTTCTAAAAAATCAGCTGCTGCAATCAGGGGCTGCCTTGTCATTGCAGCGTCAGCCATCCGCTGCAATGAGGGAGCAATCCGTCATTGCAGGGTGGGATGTAGGATGTCTGATATTGTTTGTGAACATGGCGGTGGCTTGCCACCGTATTCACAAACAATATTTACCCCCTCATGTTTATTTGCTGACGGGGGAGCCCACTCCCCATCGGCAGAAAAAATCCCCCCCTTCTGTTGTTTGCTGATGGGGTGCCCAATCCCTGTCGGCATAAACAAATCCCCCCTTTTTGTTGTTTGCCGGATGGGGTGCCCAATCTCCATCAGCATAAATGAATCCCCTTTTGTTGTTTGCGGTCGGGTGCCCAATCCCCATCGGCAGAAACGTATCCCCTTTGTTGTTTCACGACAGGGTGCCCAATCCCCGTCAGGCCACAGCTGCCCCCCAAGACTCTGGTGGCACAACATGCCCCTCCCTGCAAAGGTGAAAACAGTCCCACAACATTTGTTTTTTTTTTTCCCCTGAAAAAAAGGAAACGGTCCCTCATAGTCTCCGGGGCCCCCCTCCCACAACCCGCACCCACCCACTGCACACCCTGCCTCCCCACACCCCCTCACCCTATACTTACCTCCAGAGTGTGGAGGGATGATCTTCTGTGGACCAGGAAAACGTCTGCACTCTTCAAAGCCGACCGCGAACTGAGGAAATGCCGGTAAGCTGTATAATGTAATGAATTGGGTTTTTTCAACTTTAGTGCATATCTCGGGCATTTTGGGGAATTTTTTCACCAAATTTTCAAGATGGGGTTCTTGGGACCCTGCCTCATGAATTCTTGAACTGTCATGGTGTTAATAGGCCCCTAAAGGTGGTTTCGCGGTCACTGTGCAGAACCACTCTTCAGGGCTGATTAACAAAACAACAGTGCCAGTGTTCATGAGGTGGGCTCTCAAAAAGCCTATATTGCAAATTTGGTGGAAAAAATCCAAAAAATGACTGTTTTACGAGCGTACATTGCAAAGTTGCTGCGTATGGTCATAACTTCACGAATTTACAATGTTCTCACACCAGATTTTCAACATTGGCATTTTGTCACACCTCCTTGTGAGCAGTATAGCTGTCACTGTTGACATCCCTGCCAAAATGTGTTTTCATACTTCCGGCGCAGAATAGCATGGTTGCTGTGGGAAATCAGTGTTCAGGACAGATTAAGAAAATGACAGTGACACTGTTCATGAGTAGAGGTCCTAAAATGCCTATGTTGAAAATTTGGTAACGATACTCCACAAAATTACTGTGTTACGAGTGTGCATTGCACAGTTGGCATGCATGCTTTGTGAATTTATAATATTTTCACTCCATATTTTTAACATTGCCATTTTCCCAGACCTGCTTATGAACAGTGCAGCTGTCATTTTTCCCATCCTGGCCAAAATGTGTTTTCGTACTTCTGTTGCAGAATAGAGCGGTCACTGTGGGAAATCACGGTTCGGGACAGATGAAGAAAATGACAATGGTACTGTTCATGAGCAGAGCTCCTAAAATGCCTATGTTGAAAATTTGGTGATGATAGCCCATCAATTGACTGTGTTACAAGTGTGCTTTGCACACTTTCCACGCACCCTTGTAACTTTGCAGATTTGTGATATTGTCACACCAGATTTTCAACAGTGCCATTTTTCCACACCTCTTTATAAGCAGTACAGCTGTCATTTTTCACATCCTGACCAAAATGTGTTTTCACAGTTCCGGCGCAGAATAACGTGGTCACTGTGGGAAGTCAGTGTTCGGGACAGATTAAGAAAATGACAGTGACACTGTTCATGAGCAGAGGTCCTAAAATCCCTATGTTGAAAATTTGGTGACGAAACTCCATAACATGACTGTGTTACAAGCGTGCGTTGAACTGTTTCCATGCACCCTTGTAACTTCGCAAATTTGTAATACTGTCATGCCACATTTTCAACAGTGGCATTTTTTCACAACTCCCTATGAACTCTATAACTGTCATTTTTCACATCTTGGCTAAAATATGTTTTTGCACTCCTGCCGGACAATAGCACGGTCACTGTGGGAAATTAGTGTTTGGGACAGATTAAGATCGACCGAGTGACAGGGGGGAGTGACTGAGCTCAACTGAGCTCTATCGAGACTGCTGCAGATTTATTTGTGGACAGGCAAAGACCTCAACACAAGAGCCCTGTACAAAAGGGCAGCCTGCAGCACTGGGAGAAACAGAACAGTGAGGGAGGGGGGAGTGAGCAAACTCACCGATGTGCTGTCAGGACTGCTGCGGATTTCTTTGTGGGCAGAAAAAGGTGTCAATACAGGCAGGGGCCCAGTACAAAAGGCCAGCCTGCAGCGGTGGGAGAAACAGTACGAGCGAGTGAGAAAAGAGGACTTAGTGAGCTCAATGGAGCTCTATCAGGACTGCTGGGATTTCTTTCTGGGCAGAAAAAGGCGCTAATGCAGGCAGGAGCCCCGTACAAAAGGGCAGCTTGCAGCACCAGGACAAACAGAATGAGCGATGAGAGAGGGAGACTGAGCAACCTCAACGGAGCTCTGTCGGGACAGCTGCAGATTTCTTTGTGGGACAGACAAAGGTGCCAACACAGCCAGAAGTCCCATACAAAAGCGCAGTCTGTGGCTCCAAGAGAAACAGAATGAGCAAGTGACAGAGCGGTAGTGAGCAATCTCAACGGAGCTCTAGTGTGACTGCTGCAGATTTCTTTGTGGGCAGAAAATGGGGCAACACAGGCAGGAGCCCAGTACAAAAGGCCAGCTTGCACCGCCTGCAGAAACGGAATGCGAGAGTAACAGAGGGGGAGTGAGCGAGCTTAGTGGAGCTATGTCGGGAATGCTTCAGATTTCATTCTGGCCAGAGAAAGCCACCAGTGCAGGCAGGAGCCCAGTACAAAAGTGCAGCCTGCAGCGCCAGCAGAACAGAATGAGAGAGAGTGAGAGAAGATGGCGAGCTCAACATGACTAATAGGGACTGCTGCAGATTTCTTTGTGGGCAGAAAAAGGTGCCAAGCCTGTAGCACCAGGAGAACCAGACTGAGTGAGTGATACAGGGGGAGTGAGCAACCTCAACTGAGCTCTGTCGGGACAGCTGTGGATTTCTTCGTGGGTAGAAAAATCCACCAACACAGGCAGGAACCCAGTACAAAAGGGCAGCCTGCAGCGCCAGGAAAAACAGAATGAGTGAGTGAGAGAGGGGGAGTGAGCCACCTCAATGGAGCTCTGTTGGGACAGCTACGGATTTCTTCCTCAGCAGAACAAGGTGCCAACACAGGCAGCAGCCCAGTACAAAAGAGCATCCTGCAGCACCTGGACAAACAGACTGAGCCAGTGACAGAGGGCCACTGAATGAGCTCAACAGACCAACGCAATCAACATTCGGCATTGACAAATGCTTGTTTCTGTCCCATGATACTGGCATTCACAGTGCTCCAAGGTTTAGTGACAGCACACTCCCAATGACAGAAGTGACCCACTCCCCGCAGGATTCCCCAAATACACAACCGTCTCTGTTTCTATATTACTGCAGGAAGGATTCTTGATCCCTGTTTTGCCATCTCAACACACAGTGCGAGTGTGACCTGCAGCCCCTGACCCCAAACACAGCATGCCACTTTTGCCGATAGCGGGTCCCACAGTGGCTTCTCACAAGCTGACTAGTAACAATGAGCATAAGTGCACACATGAGAGTCCTCCCTGCATACTATGCTGCCATATACTCTGCAAGTGCAAAAAAATATTTCTCCAAGTGAAAAAAAAAAATCCTTTTTAAATCACTAGAAACATAGAAACATAGATTTTGACGGCAGATAAGGACTGCTTGGCCCACCCAGTCTGCCCATTTCCCTACCTATTGGATAAGCTGCAGATCCTAGTTAACCAGCAGTCTACTTCTTCCTACCCCCACCCCCTAGAATTGCTCTTATGACTGTCCCATGCATGCTTGAATTCCACCACTGTTTTGACTCACAACCTTCCTCCGGAAGGTCGCCCATGCATCCACAGCCCTCTGTGAAAAAAATACTTAAATTACCTCTGAGCCACCCCTTCTATCTTCAAATTGTGCCCCTTGTTCTTGCACACCTCTTTTTGAAAGATGCTACCCTCTTGGACTTTGTTGATTCCCTTGAGATAACTTGAAAGTTTCTATTATGTCCCCCCTCTCCCTCCTTTCCTCGAGGCTATACATATTTAGCTCCTTAAGTCTCTCTTCATATGTCTTCCGTGCAGACCCTGCACCATTTTAGTTGCCCTCCTCTGACAGCCTCCATCCTGTCTATGTCCTCGCGGAGATTGGGTCTCCAGAACTGCACGCAGTACTCCAGATGGGGTCTCACCAACTGTCTGTACAGAGGGATAATAACTTCCTGTTTTCTACTGGTGATGCCTCTCTCTATGCATCCCAGTATCCCCACAGCCCTCCTTGCTGCCCTCTCAGTACTACTCATGGCCAGTAGTAAAAGTTAACTATCCCAGAGTCACCCCGATTTCACTGCTGCTCCAGCAAATAACGTTGCTATGTTATAAACACCCCTCGTACCAACACATAAGCCACAGTAAAAAAGAATAAAAATGCCAAAAATACATCTTCTTTTAATACAACTGCCAAGCCAGAGTACACATGGCAGTTTGTTTCAGCACTACTCTCACAGCATACTCATGGACATTCCTAATAGTGCTGTTACTGTCTTATAAGGGGAGAAAAAAACAAAGCAGCTTCACCATCAAAGAAAGAAATGTTACATCTCCTGCACTCCACTGCCCTTTTTGTTCCAACGGCAGTCTGCACACAACACTAGTTACAAAACAGTGAAGCACTGCGCTGCCCTCTACTGGTAAGTACTGCCAAGAATACCAGTAGAGGGATTATTTTTACTAACCAAGCAACTATAATTTAAATTGGTCAATTATTATTATTATTATTTAAAATCTTAAATATTACACAAAAACAACTTTACAGTGAGCCTATTTTCTTAGTGCAATAATACCCTCCAGGGTGGGCGGTATGGGCAATACCAGATCTTCCAGGGGCTATAAGGCCATCTGCCTGTGGCTTCGGGCCTCATTACACCCCTGGGCCATCCTGTATTGCCCAATACTGCCCACCCTGGAAGGTATTATTGCTTGCACAAGCAGCTATATGAGAATGAAAAGAAGGTGCCTACACTTGAATAGTCTGTATACCTATGGAGGTAGTATGGTAGGATATGATGTGAGCAAAGTCAGCCCTTTCTAGCTGTAGGCAGAGGGGACTTCAAATAGCTCACCAGCCTGTGCTGAACATAACCTTTGCTACCGCTGATCAAATAGACTGAGCACATAATTGCCAATTTTGCTTTCCACCTTTTGTGAAGCTAATTTTGCTTGATACACAAAAATCCATTTGAAATTCTACCTTGATTGTGTTGAACATAATCTTTCCTTATGCAGACCTAACAGATTGAGCACATAATTGCCTACTTAACTTTCCACCTCTTATAAAGCGAATTTCACCTAATGCATAACATAAGAATCCATTCAAAATGTTACGTTGATTGGTTTCGAATTTTCACTCTCACAAAAGAAATATTTAGTTGAAGAGGTTACCTCATTCTTTTCCCATTCACAATAAACTTTAAGTATCAATATGTGGGAACATTAAGTGTTTTTTCACTTGACTTAAACAGTTTTCTGAATTTACACACTGCAGTATATATGTAAGGAAGCAGTATAGTGCAGTATTTAAGGCTCTGAGCTGCAAACCTGGAGACCTGGGTTGAATCCCACAGCCCCCACTTGCATACTGGGTGACCTTGAGCAAGTCACTTAACTTCCTTGTGCTCCCAAGTCGCACCTGTAAACAAGCTTTTAGCTTAGTGTATCTCTCCCAATAAAAAAAAAAGTTTGACTTTACTATACCATGCTCATATCACAAAAACGGAAAGAAAAACATGTACCTATATGTTACGCCATTAAGCAAAAAAATGGAAAGAAAAGTGTGTTTGTATGGAACGTTTTATATAACAACATCAAGTGTGTTTAAGAATAATGAACGACCAAATATTTAATGATTTTCCTAGTATTGGTGCTGGCGTTGTCTCAGGTGTGAGAAGAGGTTGCCTGATACTGATTGGTTGTTACTGTTCTGCTTTCCCAAAGCATCAGAGCGCATATACTAGAAGTGTTTGGGAGCTGGGAGAACTGTCTTTCTACTATATACTATGGTGTATCATACAGCAAAACACCACAGTATATGATATGACACGTATAACAGAAAGAGCAACTCTGAGATGTGAGAACCTTTTCCCTGATGGCTACTGGTCCCCCCCCCCCACACACACACACAATCGCCACCCCATATATATTAATTCTTTCCATGGTGTCCAATGATCCCTCCGCTCCAGCCAATCACTTACCATAATATGTAATAAAGTTTCCCCTGGTGGCAAGCGGTCCCTTCCCTTACCCAATCACCCTCCCATTAGGTCCTGTTGTCGTATTTCGGTTAAGTGTGTCATATCATATACTGTGGTGTTTTGTATAGCATAACATCACAGTATATGATACTACACACATAGCCAAAATGCAAGCCCAATACCTACTAATGTTTTCCTTGGTGGCTAGCCATCCCTCCCCCCACCTGATCACCTGCTCGATGTGTAATTACATTTTCGCTGGTGTCTAGTGGCACCTCCCACCCTCCAATTGCTGTCCTCATTTGTCTTCCAAATTTCACTGGTGCCTAGTGGCACCCTCACCCTCTCATTGTTGTTTCCATTTGTTTTCCCCATTTCCCGGGTGTCTAGTGGCACCCCTAGCCTCCAGTTGCTGTCCCCATTATTTTCTTGATTTCCCTGGTGTATAGTGGTACCCCAACCCTCCAATTGCAGTCTCCATTTTTTTCTCCATTTCCCTGGTGTCTAGTGGCACCAGACACCATCCGATTGCTGGCCCAGATTTTTTTGCCATTTCCCTGGTGTCAAGTGGCACCCCCCCACACTCCAATTGGTGCATAGCTTTCCTCATTTTGCTGGTGTCCAGTGGCACACCCCCACAATCCAATGGTTATATGTAAACCTGGAAAGAAGGAAACCATTGTGCAATGACCTTTTTATTTTTTAACCTGAAATAAAGAAAACAATGCCTCATCGTCACTGCAGTCCCCCCATCCCAACCCTCGCACTGAACATCCACCACTCCATGCACCCCTTTACCCTATACTTACCAGCTGAGGTCAAATGCTGTCATCCTCTGTGGACCAAGACATGTCTGCACTCTTCAAAGCTGAACTGGGCACTGAGGAATGCAGGCAAGTGCCATTTGTATTTCAAAGACGTTATGAGCATATGTTCATAACTCAGTCATTTGTCGGAATTTTTTTTGCAAAATTTTCAGCATGGACTTTTGGGACCCCCACCTCATGAACATTGTCAGTGAAATTTCTTTAATTGGGTCTGGAAGGTGATTTCCTAGTCACTGCATGAAATCACCTTTCAGGACTGAATAACAAATGTCACCACTAGTACCATGTTGAAAATTTGGTGAAATAATTCCTAAAATTGGCAAGTTATGCGCGTGTGTTGAAATTTTTCTATGCACAAGCGTAACTTCGGTAATTTTCAATATTTTGACTGCAAATATTCAACATATTGGCTTCCAAAAAGGGAAAACAGTTGCAAGAAATGAGGCAATTGTAAGTTTTGTCAAAAGGTAGTGACTACAAAATCTGTAAAGAATCCTTTTAATGGAAAAGATGTTCCAATTAGGGGTTTTATTACATGTAGCACTATGGGCATACTATATCTTGCCATCTGCAAATGCAGTTGTTTTTATATTGGAAAAACAAAAAGAGCATTCAAGATTAGAATACGGGAACATGAGAGAGCCCTTGTCAGTGAAGACTTGACAAATGCATTGTCTATGCATGTGTTCAAAACAAGAAACAAAAATGAACACTCCTTTACTTATACAGGAATTGAGAAACCAGTGATATCCGGGGGTGGGGGGGGTGATTACAACAACTTATTGCTTAAGAGAGAACAATATTGGATTTTTCTCTTTTAAATCAATGAATGGTAAAGGACTGAATGGTAGAATTGAAGTTAAACCTGTTTTAAAAAAATGAATTATGATGTTTTGGCAATTAACTTATAGTTTTTAATTGTGTTCTTTTTCTTTCATTTTACACAGATTTGCACCAGCATTTCGTGCTGACTGAGTTTTATACAAACTGGGTGCAATATTTTCTTCCTTTCTGAAATTGGCAGGTTTGATTTTAATCAATAAATATAAGTGCTGGCATGGTAATGATATTTGTTAGAATGCAGTCTTTATCAGAATATTGTTACAACTTGTGAAAATACTGGAGATTAAAATTACCAGATAAAAGATTACAGAGATAAATGAGAAGCACAATGTATATAACAAAATGTTTTTTCTGATATTTTCTTTTTTTCTTTTTGTAAAAGTCTGCACATATATTCCTTTGCCATATACAACATGGTTATTCACTTTGTAAATGATGATGCATTAGTGTAATAGTGTGTTATTGTAGTAGTGTGCCTTTAAATAATTTTAGATTTAATCTTATGGTATTGTATGTCCTCTAAACCTTTGAGAAAGCTCTGATTGAGTGAAATGCATCAGGTGACATGGTATCATAACAAGAAGCACTTGTTGTGTGTTGTTCACAGACTGTTTAACTTCACTTGGATTTTAGTTTCTGTTTCTGGTACTAATAAAGGATATTGCAATATTGGCACAGCTTCATAGCATAACCAAGAGTTGGTGAGTCTTTTTTATGGGACACTATTACTGATATAAGAGACAGTCTCTGCTTAGCCTTGGCAACAGTGCTGGTTTTTCCTTCTTTGACTGCCATCTGTTCTAAATCCATAGCACGCCCGACCTAGGTGTGTATGACTGTTGTGTGCATAAATATTCAACATAGCCATTTTTTCACACCACCTCATGAACATTACAATTGTCATTTTTCACATTCTGGCTGAAATGTGTTCTCGCATCTGTGGTGCAGAATGGCATTTCTGGGGGGATTTGAAAATGTTCACCTATCTGGTTCAAGAGTCAGGGTCATAAGAAGACTATGTTAAGAGTTTGGGTCAAAATATTAAAAAAACAAAGAGTTTAATAAGTAACGTTGTTTGCAGGGATGTCCATTGCACCATTTGCAACCACGGTTGCCTTACCATGCCAGTAATCTAACTTAAGATGTGAACTCAGTGAGCTGGATTAATGGGATAAGGCAGATGGGGAAGATGCTGTAGAATGAAGCAGCAGCCCCAGCTTGGGTAGGGATGGAACAATGTCTTGGTACAGACCCGACACCCTGTGTTGGGTCAGAGAGCCATCCCAGCAAAGTATTGACATGTGTCCCAAGGCCTACTGGGCCCATGGACTGGGTAAGGACTGTCTGCAGTATTGTATCTATCTCATTTTGAAATTCATTGCAAAGAACTATGTTAATGCAAACATTAGTGTTGAAGAATGCAAAGCACACAAACAAGGGAAATGAAACACATTAGGGATTTGGGTCTCTGGAGTTTTGATGAGTCAGTAGCGGGGTCTTCCTTGGGGTTGTCAACCCTAATGCCTACCCCCTCCCTGGAGCAAACAAGCTCAGATGTGATATCTTCATGCAGGGCCCTACATAAAGAACACTACAATAGATTATGTTGGCCTTACTGTATCACTATGAGGCACTAGCTTGGACCTGTACTTTGGGCTTTGGACAGGAGGTATGGACTGGGGGAAGGGGTAGGCATTAGGGTGCACTTTGTATTCTTGAACTCTAGTGTCTGTATTAACATAGTTTTTTGCAGTGAATAGATATACTGTGATATACAGAGGTGTCAGCCACGATGAGCACAGTGACTTGCAGTAATGTCATGCCACAAACTCCTACATGACAAATGGGCTTAATTGCCATTGACTTACAATAGCCCATGCAGTCAATTGCAGTATTCTGTGATATTCTGCAGCATTTCTGTCCTTCATCCTGGCTTGATACATCTGTAGATATAGAGATAGATACAGACAGAGGCAGAGACAGAGACAAAGACATAAGCTCCAAGAACATCTGGCACTGGTAAAACCCTCTTCTTTCCTCAACTCTTCCACCTTCTTCACCGGTTTCCAGTCTGGATTACATAAAAATCACTCAACCACCACTTCCTTCCTCTGGCTCACTGACTCCATTCTCACTGGCATGGATAAGGGAAGCATCACTTAAGCCATATTTGATAACCTGGCCAAAGCCTTTGACACTGTATCCCACTCCCTTCTCCTGAGCAAACTGTAGATGGCTGGCCTCTCAGAATCAGCCACCAGCTGGTTCTGGTCCTACCTCTTAGGCCACTCCCAATCTGTCAGAATCAGTAACTTCACCTCCCCTCCTCTCCCTATCTTCACAGGTGTTCCCCAAGGTTCAGTACTTGGACAAGTATTATTTTGCATTTTCTTGAATGATTTTCCCAATGCCTGCTCATCCTCACAAATCCACATGTATGCAGACGATGCTGTCTTGTTCATGTCCAGCAGCTTTGTCCCTGAGGTGACCTTCAGCATTCAGCAGGACTTTAAAAACATCCAGCGCTGGTTCAATACAAACCAACTCTCTATAAATGTCAAAAAAACAGTCTCCATGACCTTTGGTTCCAGGCAAAAGCTGTCCAGACTTGTCTCCACCCCTACTTTCAATACCCTCTCTGGTACCGCACTGGAGGATGTCACCACCTTCAAGTACCTTGGGCTATGGCTGGACAAGCATCTTGACTTTGGAGTACACATTGACGCTATACAAAAAAACTACTCCCCAAACTTGGTGTTCTGTATAGACACTGTAGCTGCCTGCTGCAGCAAGCCAGGAGAGAGATTGTCCAAAAGATGATCCTCCCCATCCTTGATTTCAGTGACATAGTCTTCTGTTTTGCCCCCAAATCCACCATCTCCAGACTGAACACCCTCTTCCATTCCTTCTGCTGCTACATACTTAGCTGCCCTTCACTTATTCATCACTTTGATCTGTATATCTCACTGTCCTCCCTCAATGTCAGACATCTATCACATTGCACAAATTTAGTTGGGAAATTCTGGCTTGGTTCTCTTCCCCCCTAATTATCCTACATACTATCAACCCCTCCTCCCTCCTGTTACACCCTCTGTGCATCCACACACAGAACACTAGCTCTCCCTCCACTGTGTACCACACCTGGTCATGCTACCTTCTCATTCAAGTTCCCTACTATCTGGAACTCCCTCCTGATTAAAATTCGCTCCACCCAATCCTGCCACTCACTCTCTCTACTACTCCAAAAGCTCTCTGTTCACAGCTGCATCTGCTCCTTACCCTTTTATAAATCACACTGCTCTCATCTGTACATACTATCCCTCCTAACCCTTCTCTATCCACACTGCCCCCCTCTCTACATACCAAGTTCCCACCCGTGCACTTCTATTTTTCCCCATGCAGCAGCCTCTGCCTCCACCTTCCACTTGCACCTCTAGTCTGCCCCTGACTGCAGCCTCCACTTCCACCTTTCTCACCCCCACCCTATTACACCCCCTTCTTTTCTCCCACCTCCATCCTTACAGGGTCCTAGTACCCCTTGCAGGGTTCTCAGCATCCTGAAGGGATCTGGCTCCCACTTTCCCCACTCTCCTACTTTTTACCACCCCTTTTCTCCCACTTTATGCCCCCCCTCTCTGACTCCTCTTCTCCCTCATTCACCCCCATCCTGTCGGGTCCTTGCCCACTTGCAGTGTTATCAGCATCCTGAGGTGGTCTCACCCCCAGCATCTCTACATCATCACCTCTCTCTCACTCCCATCCCTACTGGTTCCAGTCCCTTGCAGGGTTCTCTGCATCCTGAAGGGGTCCAGCTCCCGGTATGCCTCTCTAATCCTCACTTCTCTTTCCTCTGCCCCTTCCTGCCCACAAGCTGTGTTCCCTTGTCTTTCATTACCGTCAAATCAGGTAAATCTAGCACTATCTTTTCCCCTGTATCAACCTGCCACTACCAGCACCTTAAAGTGTCCACCTCCTTCGGTCAACACCTTCCTTGTTACCTGTTATTACTCTTATGGTTAAGGTATTGTCAATCCTGTATGCTGTATCTCTGAGTTACTACCAGACATAACTTTATTGTAGCCTAGGTTAATTTTTATTTATTTATTTAAGAGATTTACCAGATAAGCATTCTGAGCGGGGACCGCTCGTTTCCAGATGCGACCTGGGGTTACATAGGTCAGACAACAGATACAGTAATCAGTAAAACACAGTACATTCGATACAGTAAAGCAGTAAAACACAGTACATTAGTGTTACATAGGTCTAGAGTGTCTAACAGTAGTCATAGTCATAGTTAAAGTGCACAGCGTGGGAAGACAACAGACAGCGGTTGAGAGGCAAATATTATTATTTGGCAACTAGGTCTTCAGGTAGCAATTACAAGCAGCAGAGTAGTAGGACCTCAGGAGTGGTTTGAGAGCCCAGTGGGAGTCTGAATGCCTGATGTCTGCAGGTAGCTCATTCCATAGTTTTGGTAGACGGTGCATGAAGGCCATTTGGCCCTTAGAGGTGCTATGAAAGGTACATGGAGCTTTTTCTGATCATAAGCTCTGAGCGGGTAGGCCGGGAGGTTGGGCAGATAGAGCACTGCTGAGGTAAAGGGGAGGTATTTGACCAGTACTTGTAGATAAGGTTAGTGCAATGTTGTTTACACGAGACTCTAAGGATGGGAAGGCCAGGGTGCTGTACAGGTCGCAATGATGGGTGGTGGGAGGCGGTCAAGGCGTAATGGCAGAGCAGATGATAGAGGGGTCCAGTCCAGCCAATGTGGATGGGGGCACGCTGTGAGACCACGTCCCCGTAGTCAAAGATGGGAAGGATCATTTGAGGACTACCTCCCATCTAACATAGGTGGGAAGGAGCCTTTGTGATGGTACAGAGCTCAACCTAGGGTGAAGTTTTCTCTGCAGTGATTCAATGTGGGCGTGAAAATTGAGGTGTTGATCTAGCCATATCCCTAGGTACCTGAAGGAGGTGCAGGAATCTAGGTTGAGCCATCCAGGGTGTGGGAAGACAGGGGGCTGCTGGGCGGGATAACTTGGGATGGGTGCCGAACGTTATGGAGACAGTTTTCTTGGCGTTTAGGATAAGCTGGTTGGACCTGAGCCATGTTTGTACTTCATCAAAATCCTGTTGTAGAGATGCAAATGTGACATCGGTAGGGGGGACAGAGGTGTACAGTACTGTATCATCCGCGTAGATTTGTAGTGCTGAGTTAGAACAGACTTGAGGCAGATCATTTAAGAGTATAGAGAAAAGTAGGGGACCCAGGACTGAACCCTGGGGGAACCCCATGTTCACTGGTAGTTGGGAGGAGATGTGAGGGCCAATTTTTACGGCCTGCACTCTGCCTGACAGGTAGGCTTGGAACCAGTTAGAGGCGGGTTGGGAGAGGCCTGCTTGTTGCAATTTTGAGAGGAGTTTAGTGTGGGACACGGTATCAAAGGCTTTGGCCAGGTCAATAAAAATAGCAGAGGTGACAAGGCCTTTGTCCATGCCCAAGGAGATATCGTTAGTGAGCCTTAGCAAGGCTAATGTAATGTTAATGGACTGTGTATGTGTCTCACTTCTTGGATTTATGTAATTAGCTTGTTTTTTGTCATTGGCTGTTCTTGTGCATTTTATGTATTTTGCTGCATATGTTTTTGCACTCCCCATTATGTATCCACTCCCCCAAGGATACTTCTGGAAACAAGCTGTTCTCAACTCATGTTGTCTTTCCTGGTGAAACCTTTCAGATAAGTAAATATATGTTTAAACATATTCAGCGCTCAAAGAGTTAAACACTGATTCACAGTCTGTCACTCACAGATGCATAATTACACTTACAGGCACACAGGTGCACAAACACACAAACATATGCACAGTCACTCTCACATGCACACACACACACCCCTTTCACTATGCAGATTGGGAGGGAGTGCAGTGGTCTATGGCAGAAACATCTCTGTTCACGAGAGACATAGCCCCGTGGGAAGGGATTGAGAACAGAGTGTAGTTGTTTATTTATTTATTTAGTTTTTGTTAACCGGGTAAGTGCACTGGACAAATTCTGCCTATTTTTAGGTACAGCATGGGGGATGGGGATACAGATGAAGTCCAAATGACTTTGAACCAGATTAAGCTGTTGGTGGTTTTTTAGTGAAAGAGGGGGAAGTTTAGCCAGGGCAGCAGGGAAATCCTCCTACTCTTTTTGGTAGTGAGTGCTGTGTCCCAGTTGGAGAGATGGAGGAGCACAGTCTGGGGGAGTCAAAGCAAGGAGCAGGTTGTGTCCTGCAGATCGCTGACCGTGAAAATGACACTTTACAGGAAATGGTACCAGGTCAGAATGAAGATGCAGAGATTTGTCTCCAAAAGGAGCTGGCAAATGAAACTGAGCAACTAGAGAAAATGTTGTCTGAAGTTAGTAATACTGAAGATGTTGCAATTATGTATATAGAAGAGCAAAAAAAAAAAAAAAATGAAAGCGCTCTTTACAAAGTCCAATGGTTTTATCGAGGAAAAAGAGTATACTTGCAAGTTCAGATATATTTAATACCACCGAAATGGGGTGAGACTCCGATATATTTCAGGACTCTCAATCTTTTTCTTTCACAGCCCAAGAGGTAGAATGGGCTCCAGAGAATACTTTACCAAAAGCTGGTTGGATTTTCTTGGATGGAACATGGGTCCCTGACCCAAGTATCCCATTGCCTGGAGCAGCAAGTGAGCAGCAGAGAATCACATCTCCACAGATGGAGGGCTCTTCTATTTTATCTGACATTGAAAGGCACAAAATCTTGAAGGAGGTTCCATGGAAGGGGTGCCACCCATACAATCTACTGCTCCACGTTCTACTAAAGCAGTGTTTGACAGGCCTAAGGAAGGTGCGGTTAGTTTTCATTCGGCACTCCATAGACAACTGGACATCCCAAGACAGACTCCTCTGCTACCAGGTACACGCAGTGGTGGAATTTAATAAACAGCAATCTAAGCCTGCTAGTTATGCCAGTTTATTTCAAAAACTGGCACAGGCTGCTAAATGAAGATTTGTGGTTCGTTTACAGTACAGAGGTGGTCTGGATTTTCCCCCAGACAGCAATTTTGTGGGAAAACAGTTACTGATTGATTCCCTGCATTTTACACCTGCAGAGGTGTATGCGTTTATTCATGCTTCTGGGGATCTAAATTTCGACTTAAGTTTTTGATCTGCTGGTCTTCTAGATAAGTTTTGGGTCTCCTACTATGCTGTGAAGGACACACAGCTCTGGAAACCATTCTTAGCCATTCCAGTTACAAAGCCAACAGCCAGAGCAGTTACTATTCTTTTTCAGAATGAAGGTGTTAATATTCAAGACATTATGTGCAGGCTGGAAAAAAGTTGTTCTTTTAAAAATTCACCTGAGGTGGTAGTTGACAATAATAGGTTTTGGACTGGAGGCTGGAGAATTTCGGTACAGTTGAATCTATCAGAGCAGGGTATACAACATCTCCCGAATTGTTGTTATCTGGGCAGGCATAGAGGGATTATGTTTTCACCCTGGCCAGCTTTGTTCTTGTTCTAGGCGTGGGTCTACTTCGCATTTGAACTTTGACTTCCGACAATTAAAATTTATGTCATGTGGAGCACTGGGGCATTTGGCTGCTGATTGTATTGTGCACCCTATATGTAATTTCTGTGGGGCTGAAGACAATTCCTTTTCATCTTGCCCATGGGTGGCACATAACTCTTCAGATTATACTGAACAAAATTTCTATTTAAATAGAGTAACATGAGGGAAATCTACCTGTGATAAACAGACAAGGATTCCACTCCTGAGGAAAGAACAGCCCTTGAGCACTCTAAGTGCAGCTTGTTCTAAGAAAGGCTCTGGTGAACAAAGCCAAATTAGCTGTGCTATCCCACAAACTGTGAAAGACCATGTGGAGGATATGTCGATAGTTATGCCCCCGCCACCTTCACCTGCAGTGATACCCAATGACTCTGAAGTAGCTCCTTTAGTATCTTCAGATTTTCAGCTTGTATTAAAACAAAGAAACACAAGACAGAAAGCCTGAATACAAATAGTATCATATCCAACTTTAAAAGGAAAGCAACTTTTGCTTTGTTATAATCTTTAAAATATAACATATTTTTTGTACAGGATACTCATTTGTACACTGTTTTAGAAACTCAACAGGCAGCAAAGAAATGGCTCCATGAGGAGTCTTGTTGGTCTATTGGGGTAGAACAATGTTCAGGCCTAGGTATTTTTTTTTTTAATTTGGAGGTGACATTGCATAAAATAGTGGATATTGACACAGGAAGAGCATTTTTAATAGACATTTCTTTTCAAAGAGTAATGTGGTGACTGATTAATTTGAATAGGCCCGATTAAAGTGCAGAGGATAGAGTTACTGCATAAAATCTAGCCCTATTTGTTCACTAGTAGTCAGTGTATTTGTGGGGGAGACTTTAATATTAACTTGGCAGATAGAAAAAAATGCTAAAACTTTTTGTGACGTGTCCGTATTAAAAATTTTATTAAGGCAGGTAGACTTAAAGGATACACTTTTAATCGAAGGGGTTTCCCCCAACCTACTTGTTTTAGAGGGAAGCTGCGCTCTAGGATAGATTATTTGTTTGTGTCATGAGAATTACTAGTTATTGGGTCCCAAACCGAGGTAGTAGAAACCTCTAATCATGCTCTTATTGGGATACAGATTTCATTGACACCTCCTAGAGCTATAGGCAGGGGGTATTGGCACCTCGATACTAGCATATTAGATAAACATGAGGTGTTAAAAGAAATGGCAGTGATTTTACATGATAGAAGAACAGTGCATGTTTTGTATGACTCGATTATTGATTGGTGGGATGATACCAAATTGTGTTTTATGTATTTTTTTAAATATAATTCCAGACAAGCTGCAAAGCAGATATCACTGTTATTTATCTTTGTGGGATAAACTACATCATTTAATGTCTTTACAGGCTACTGTTAAAACAGATTTTATGGAAGAAATTCAGCAGGTTAAAAGAGAAATTATGTCTTTTCAATATAACAGGAAGATAACATTGGAAAAGGAACAACAATTTGGCACATAAGGAAAGAAAGCACAAATAAATCCTTTTGAGGGTTGTCTAGAATTAATGATTGAAAGTTTATGGCTTTACAGTTGGATTCAGAACAGTTAGTTTCTGATAATTTTGGGATTATGCATATTCTGGGAATCCTTTATTCAAACACAATTTGGGTCATCTCAGGGTGATGAGGTCCAGATGGAATACCTCTTACAGGCAGTGGCATTACCGAAATTGGATTCTGTGGAGGCACATGCTTTGACAGTGAATTTTTCATCAACGGAGGTTGAAATGGTTATATAATCTTTAAAGAATTTTACTGCACCAGGTTCGGACAGATTTTCACCTGAATTTTATAAAGTCTTATGGGATTTTATTCCAAGGGAGTTGGTACAATTATATAATTCCTTTTTGGCAGAAGATCGAATACTGGAAAGTATGTATGAGGGATATATGATTTTTTTTGCATAAAAAAGGAGATTGTTAAAAAACTGGAGGCCAATATCCTTGTTGATCGTTGACTTTAAAATACTTTCTAAATTGCTTAGTAATAGATTAGCCCAAAGTGGCAGAGGCTTTGATTCACCTCTCTCAATTCTGTTTGATAGCAAGTAGAAACTTAGTATAGATGCTTTGATTTTAATAAGACAATTGATGGGTCAGGGTTCAGTTAATTCTGCATCAGGTTATATTATGAGTTTTGATCAAATGCAGGCCTTTGATCAGGTTTCTCATGAGATTTTGTGGTTGACTGTACAGCATTTTGGTATACCGGATTTATTTTGTAATTGGTTAAAAATCGGTTACATGCTGGCATATGTGAGACCATATGAAAATGATTGGTTAGGGAAGTGATGCTGCTTAGCTAAGTGGGTTAGACAGGGGTGTCCACTCAGTCAGCTGCTATATATATTTACACTGGATCCTCTCATTAGGATTCTGAATAAATCTCCTCACTTTTCTGGTATTTCGTTGTCTGCTACAACTGAACTTAGAACTATTGTGTTTGTGGATGATTTATGTCTGATTGTTAAAGACTGATCTATTGGATGATTGGCATACAAGGTACTTTAACAACTGGTTCAGGTGGTAGGTTCAGAACAAAATGTGGATAAAAGTATTTGTTTAAAAATAAATAACTGTGACCGGGAAGAATCTACTATTGAGGATGTTACAATAGCTTCAGGACCTTGTAAGAATATTAGAGATTTTTTTGGTATAGATGACATGGCTACATGTAATTGGGAATATTGTTTGAAAAAGGGCAGAGAATGAATTAGCAGATGAAATGCATGGAAAATGAGTAAGTTAAAAATAGTTTTTTTAATCAAATCTTTTCGTATGCCTATGTTTTCGTTTGTTAGCCATATTATTTTGATTCCCAAACATTTGGAAACGTTATTATTGGCATTTTCTTTTTCATGCTTCTGGGGCAGTAGGCTGAACCCAATTAAAAGGAATATTTTATACTTGACGATATCAGAAGGAGGTGTAGGTATGCCAAATCTGCTGTTTTTTCTCTTTTACTACCTTTTTATATTCCAATCTATTATCATTGTTAAAAAAGTTGAATAGACCGTGAAGCATTTGGGTGACCTCGAATTTGATGGCCATATTGCAAGAATGGGGAGAGGGATCTTTTATTCACAAGAACAAATGGAAATATGTATTGTCTTGTACCTAGGGATTAGTGTTTGATTATTTGAAGAAATGGAGTATTAGTAAGGGAACTGTTTTACGGATTTCCAGAAAGAGTATGTATTTTTATATTCTGGAGAGTTGCTTCCCAGGGGAACCTTTTCTACATTTTTCCAACCTAGAACTGAAACAAATTTCAAAGACATTACAAGAGAAAATGATTACCCCAAAAATGTGGGCTATAACGTGGTTGGGGGTTCTTGGTAAGGTAAATACTAGAGGTAATCATAAGTATAAAGCAGCAGATGAACATTTTTGTTCGAGACCTTTTTGTATTACTACAGTAGAAACTATGGACCACTTATATTTTGAGTGTCCATTTATCCAGGACTTTTGGGATATCGTGAAGGAAAGATGGAAGGGTTTCCCAGGTGAAGGTCTTTCTAATATGCAGCTGTATTTTTGAGTCTATACTGGGTTATGGAAGAAATACCATGAGGGCACTCTGCAACTGGTTATGGCTATGTTTATGTATTGAATTTGACATATTAGATGTGCGTTTATTTCACAGCAGCAGCAAAATTCTGCATTGGACTTTTATGTGATAATATTGCAAGAAATGAGAAGTGTGAAAGCTAAAGAAGCCATGAATCTGGACTCTGGGACATTTAGTAGTTATTTGGACCAGTTGAACTTTATCTCCTAGGTGTTTTTTCTTGTTGGTATTACCTACAAGAATGTTTTTCTTGTTTTCAGAAGGAGATGTATGTGTTCTTCTTTTTGTTTTCTCTAGTTTTATTTTTATTTGCACAACCCATTGCATTTTATTATGATTTTCTTGAAGTTCAATTAATAAATTCCCCAACTCTTTTAGTGAGTAGGGGGAAGGGATCGATTTATGATATTTACACACTAAGTTTAAGGTCACAGTATGATGTAATACTTGATTAAGGATTTTTTTCCTCTTTCTTTTTTATGATTTGTATGACATAATACTGTTTTTGTATGTATTTTGCTTTTAAGTTATAAAATAAAAATGTTCCTACTCTTTTCAAGAAGTGCCATGGGATCTTTAACATCCACCTGAACAACCACCAGAACTGGTAGGTGGGACCTCGGTTTAACGTCTCATCCGAAAGACAGCACCTAAGGAGTGCAGCACCCCCCTCATGCTGCACTACAGTGTCAGTTTTGGGATTTAACCCAAGTGCCTGGTGTAGGGATATAACCCATAGCCTTCTGATCTCCTGACCTCAGAAATGAGTGTGCTACCTGCTGAGCCACTGACATTCAATGCAAGAAATTTTCCACCACCATATTCATCACTCTGGAGGCATGACATGAGAGTGATTGTTCAGGATAAGACCATCTCTGATTGCTTAAGGGGCAATTGAGCAGCTGGGAAAAATACAGAGATCCTGAATAGAAACATCCCATACCACTGGAGAGAGCAACAGAGTGGGAAAGACATAATCTTGGTGGAACAGGGAATGGGGAAGAAGAAAGACATGGATGTTGGAGGGTTCACCAGGAAAGACTGGCAGAGACAGAGGTAGTTCAGGGAAGGAGCCCCCCAGCTGCTGATCGCTTTGTATAGAGAAGTTCTAGGCAGGAGGCTCCTCAGATGCTAATACAATAAGTACAGTATGCTTGGAGGAAGGGCCCCCAGATACTGTAAATATGACATTATTCTTGTAACTCCTTGGTAAGTGTCCTGTATTTAATATACTGTACATTACATTAGTTATTTTGGGACCTGAACTGGTCTTTTTTCATGTGTAAGCAATATTACTGTGGTAGCAATTTCCCTGTAGACTGATCTGTTTTCCTGTAAAATCACATGAATCAATGTACTGTAGATCTGAGAACATTTAATAGGGCAGGAATGATGGGCCTGCGAGTCTATCTGGCTTCCCCCAGGAGGAAGAATTAGAGAATCATAGAAGGCTGTCAGCAGATAAGGACCTCTAGGTCCATCTAGTCTGCCCGTAACGCCCCCAGGAAGATTTCCTCCATCCCTTTGTGGCCTACACTTTGCCCACCAGTCCCATGTGCTTGTCCCAGGCCCTTTTGAAGTTCTCCACTTTATTCACGCACACCAACCACTCCTGCAGCCTATTTTATGGTTGTACCACCCTCTCGGTGAAGAATATGCCCTGCTGTCCCCCTTTGAACCTGCCCCCTCCAGTCTGTGGGTATGTCCCCTCATGGATTGTTCTTACTCAATTTGAATATGTTGTCAACCTTCACCCTGTTTATGCCCTTCAAGTATTTGAATGTCTCCACCATATCTCCCCACTCCCTCCTCTCCTCCAGTGAGTACAGGCCCAGCTTCCGCAGCCTCTCCCCATATGGTGTCCCCTGCACCCCTGCACCATTTTGGTCGCTCTTCTCTTGACCATTTCTAGCCAGTCCATGTCCCCTTTCCTGTATGACCTCCAGAACTGGACCCCATATTCCATGTGTGGTCTGCCCATGGTTTTGTACAGAGGCAGGATCACCTCCTTTCTCCTGCTTGTGAAACCCCTCCCTATATGTGCCCGGATATTCAGTGCCTTTCCTGCTGCCCTGTCAGAAAGGAGAGAGAGAGGTGATATGATTGAAACATTCAAACATCTTAAGGGCATTAACAAGGTGAAAGAGTCTAACATGTTTTGACATGAGAAAAATAGCAGAACAAGAGGACACCACATGAGATTAGAGGGAGGCCAATTAAGGGGTAATGTGAGGATGTTCTTCTGCACAGAAAGGGTGGTGGATGCATGGAACAGCCTACCTCAGGAAGTGGTGGATATGAATGCAGTGCAGGGCTTCAAATAGGCATGGGATAGGCATAAAGGAGCAATACAGATGAGTATGACTAGATAGGCCATTGGCAGAGCAAAGGCAGATGGCATATTTATAAGTTAGAAAAAGAAATGGGCGGACTGGATGGGCCTTGCAGTCCTTATCTGCCATCAACTTCTATGTTTCTGTGTCACACTGACCCCGGACTTTCAGATTGTCTGAGATGATAATCCCCAGGTCCCTTTCCTGCACTGTCTCTTCAGTCTCCTCCCCATCCAGCTGGCATCTTGCCTTTGGGTTGTTATGCCTCATTTACATAATCCTGCACATTTTTGTGTTGAACCATAATTGCCACCTTTTTGACCACTGTTCCAACCTGGCCAAGTCCTCCCTCACATCCTCCACCCCCCCCCTTCCTTTGTATCCACCCTGCTACTACAGATTTTCATGTTGTCAGTGAACATACATGCCTTCCCATGCAGATCCTCTGTGATGTTTCTTATGTGTATGTTGAAGAGTATGGGTCCCAACACAGACCCCTGTGGGACCCCACTTGTTACTCTTTCCTCCTTTGAGTACACCCCATTAACTTTGACCCTCTGAGTCCTCCTCATCAACCAATGTTCCACCTCACTAGTAAGCTTGCTTCCCACCCCCAAGCTTTCCACCTTGCCTATGAGTTTCCATTGGGGGGATGGTGTCGAATGCCTTCCTGAAGTTCAGGTAGCCCATGTCCACTGCCCCTCCATGGTTCCATATCTCTGTCACTCCATTGAAGAATTCAATCAGGTTGGTCTAGCATGACCTTCCACCTATGAATTCATGCTGATTGTCATTCTTAACCAGTCTTTTCTTAATCAGTGCCTCTATCTGCTTGCTGACCACCAAGGTCAGGCTTATTGGGTGGTAGTTACCTGGCTTTTCCCTTCTGCCCCCTTATACAGTGGTACCACCTCAGCCTTTTTCCAGTCCTCTGGAACCCCTCCCTCTTGCAGTGACAGGTTGAATAGCCTTGTGATTGGTGCCACCAATTCCTGTTTCAATTCTTTAAGTACCCTTGGTGAATTCCATCTGGTCCCATCACTTTGTTGGGCTACAGCTTGCTAAATTCCTCTAGCACTCTAGCTTCAGTGAAGGGGCTGAAGTCCATCTCCCTACCCGTCCTCCCCTCATTTTCTAATTTAGGACCCCCTCCCTCCTCCACTGTAAAGATCAATGAAAAGTATCTGTTTAAGACATTGGCTTTTTCAAAGTCTCCTTCCACCAGTGCCCCCCTTCCCATTTGAGCCTCACTATCCATCTCTTCCCCTTTTTCCTGTCACTTACATATCTAAAGAACTTTTTGTCCTCTCTCTTAACCTCCCTTGATATGTTTTCTTCTGTTTCAGCCTTGGTCCTCTTGATCACCTTCCTTGCTTCCCGCAGCTTATCTCTATACATCCCCTATCTACCTCCCTTTGTGTCACCTTATATATCCTGAATACCCTCCTCTTCTCCCTGACTTTTTTCCTCACTTCAGTAGTGAACCAAAGTAGTGAAGAGGGATGGAAGAACTTCTGAACTATTTCTGAAAACCTGCATTGTCATTGGTAATGTTAAATTTGTTCACATTTTATCTAACATGCTTGCAATTATCTTGGAATAAATAAGGTTGCCAATTTCAAGCAACCAAAGTTGTTGGGAGATTCCTGCAAGAAATGACAGGGTATTAGATAAGTGGCATTGTAGGGGAAAAAACCCTTGATGGAAAAATTATCTTATTTTAGTTATCAAGAATAGATTTTTTAATTATTGTTATTATTATTGTATCTGATTTTTATATGATATTAAGATGGGAAAGGTTTACGCTAATATCTGGTTAAGGTTACTGTTGATTAAATCTTAACAACATTAAAATGAAGGACTGATGCCATTTAAAATGGAGGCACTTTATGAGTTCAGTAAAAAAAATTGTCTTAAAGAAACTGCTTTAAATTTCAAGGTTCTGTGCTCTAGCTGTAGAACAGAGATAATATGGGGCCTAACTTACATGCCTAACTTCCAGAAATATTTCAGTCCTAGCTAGAGCTATGTATCCATGACTACAATCAGATAGGAGGTCATGTAACTAGTACAGCATGGACTTGTTTAAAAAAATTGAGTTTAAAAGTTTCATTACTTTACATTAGAAGAAGAAGTTTTATTCATAGTTTAAAGATGCAATACACTGCCGCCATGATAATTGGATAGTTATTGGACACCAGTGTGATGAACAAGCTCACCAAGCTTCATGACTGCAGATTGGAGGATTCAGGAGTTATAATTAAAACTTATTTAATATTGTTTTCTTAATAGGAAACAAAACAAATCTAGTATCTTGTGATAATTCACGTCTTAAAAAGTCTAAGAAAATGACTCTTAAGTCTGTATTGTGTTGCTATAGGGAGAAAAAAAGTCTAAAAGTTTATAGTAAATTAACTTTTCTGACAGTGATTTATTACTTTCCATTGAAGAACAAAGAACTTCATGTGTTTCTACAAAAAAAGTAATATTTTATAGACTTTAGGAATGGATTTTTCTTATAAATCTTACACCATTCTGTTGCTTAGAACACTTAGAGCAAGACTATCCCTTTATTTTAAGCAGTTTATTGAAATCATGAAGTTATAACCCTTATTAGGTAATTTAAAAAGTATCCATGCTACAAATATCAGATTTCTACCAGAATAACCTGCTTGAGGAGAAACACCTGAATATGGAAGTTTAATGTTTAAATTATGGTAAAGGAACATTTTTTTAAGGAAAACAATTTTGAACTAAAAACAAGTCTGAAGAGAAAGGGGATGTCTTAAGAGGCATGTCTGTATGTCATCATTTATCTTCTGAGATGTCCTACCTTTCTAGTGACTCAAGCCAATCAAACTCTGCTGATGCCATCACCAGGGCAGTTTTATATTACTGAATTTGTCTGGTCACACCTCAGTCTGGACCAAAATATTGATGCAGAAGGATCTATGCTAGTTTAACTAAGAATTTTAATGGCTTTATGCTGTAACTAGGCTTAAGAACTTTAGGCCATGCCTGTTTGGAATGCAGGGACCAGCCTAAGGATAGCCAAAAGCTTATGCAGTGCTGCCAGAAGATCCAGGTGCAAGAACCAGATGCAATGACATTCTCACTGTGTGTGAAGCAAGATCTGTGTTTTATTTGCTGAACCTTGACTGAAGTAATGTTGCCTGCTGTTGCCGAGACACAAACTTAATTTTAAAACTCACACAAGCTATGATAAAGTGACTTTTAGCAAATGTTTAACCTGAAGAGTTAGTCCATGTCAAGACATTCCAGGGTCAAGAAAATTAGCTGACTAAGATATCTTTTCATCAAGAGCCAGACTCAACCAAGAGTTTTAAGTTGAGAGAAGAAGAGCCACTTCTACAACCAGAAATATAAGAATAAATGTATTACTTTTACAAATTAATTTTTAATTAATAGTCTTAGTAATTTAAATTGGCTTATCTGATAAAGTAACAAGAAAATGTATTTTTAACTATAGAATCTGAGTATATAGCTTAAAAGCTTTGAATTAAGAAATGTTGCATGATCTGAAAAGTTAAAACTGAGTTAATGAAAGTATAGTACAAAACACTAATGTAATGAGTTGTTGTCAGTTCTCATGGAAAATACATTTTGCATTCTATGAAGTTTTAAAACAAGTTTTATACAGAAATACTCTGATATATTGATCATATGAGTTGCATGTTCTTATGCATGAAGGTTATGTTAAATTCTAAGTATGTTAAAAGTTTAGTATAATTATTGCCATTTGTTATGCTGAGTATTGCTTATTCCTTTGCATTGTTTATTTGCAAAAATTTGTTGACAGAGGATTGAGACTGACAGTAGTTCTGTAACTTACTGCTCACTGCCTATTAGAGGAGAGTAATGCAGTTTTCTTAGTTTATGTATATTTGCAGCCTGTGTGCTTATGTGCTTATTTGTTGTTCCTGCAGTTTAGTGTTGGATTTGTTTTTTAAAACATTCAATATATACCTTCTGGACTGACCAAAATTGTCTATTGTGGTATAGGTTTTAAGTATTACAAGTGGCACAATTGGTCAATTGCAGAACCTGGAAGCTCAGTATTATACTTTCATATATTTTTTTAAACTATTTTGTTGCTGTTTAAGTTTCACGCATCCTGACTTATACCTATCATATGCCCTACAAGTATAAAGCTGCGCATGTCAGTAGGGTGGGTAGAGTTCCTGCTTTACCAGTACCTGTACGTTACCTGTATGCGAAGGTAGCATTATGGCAATGGATTTGGTGTACTGAAAGTTTTTAAGAGGCTATTTAATCTACTTATTTTGCACTCAACTTGTTTTATTTATAGTTTCTAGTATAGTGCATAGTGTTTTTGAAACGGTGTGCTTTTTTTATACAAATAAGCTTCATATTGAAAACAGGTTTCAGCTGCTGGTGATTACTTGGAACACTCTTATACCTTTTGGCTTCAAGTGTAAGTTCATATTTGACATTTTTATGAGATTTTCTTTTTCTTTAGTGCAGATAAACTCCTGGAAATTTTTTGGAAATCTTAAGAGGGTTAGCAGTGGTAAATATAAGCTTTTATGTAAATGCAGCAAACGCTGAATTGAAATTTCTAAAGGTTTTTTCTTTTATCTATTTAGTGATACCTGGAAAGAATAGATTGTGGCTGAGTGCACTTGGAATGAGCTGCAAGGCCAGAACTGGCTGTATTTACCAGCTGAGATTGTTCTGTGAAATCACTTGAATTAAAGAAGCCCCTGGTCTGTGAATTATTTGAACACCAGCATTGCTTTTTCTGTGGATACGTGTGAGACTGCCCGAACTGTGAGAACCTTGAGAATAAAATCTGCTGCAAATCCTGCTTTCTTTCTGGGCCAGAGTCCTATTGCTTGTGAGGAGAATTATTGTGTGCAAGTATTCTGCTTCTAAAAACTGTGAACCTTTCTATACTTTACTGCACCTTTATTTCCAAATTCACCTGGACATTTGAAGTACTAGTTTTTGCTTTCATTGCTGATTGTAGGCTTCTGATACCTTAGCAGATTACGATTGTTGCGAGTAGTTATTTGCAGGTTTGAGGTCTTTGTGCTGTAATAAATATATTTCTATTTGCAATGGTGATAAAAAAATGGTTCATACCAAGAAACAGATTCTCGAAATGGTGGAGGAACCCTCAGTCCCTTCCTACCTGAATGTACCTAGTGTTGTGGCACTTAGAATACAGGTAGGGGAGGTGGAAGTAGAAAATATTCAGGTTGAGTTCATTGATAGTTTTACAACTGATTTGCTGCATAGCTCGTTTTATTTACATTCAACCCCATTACAATTTGCTCGAGCTCAGAGACAGTAGGGAAGAAGAAAGGCAAAGGTAAAGGTAAAGACACACAGAAAAAGAAAAAAATTAACATTAGTAAAGGCAAGGGAAGTAAAGGAAAGGATAGCAAATATACTATCAGTGAGGTAATAAGGAGTATTAAAACTCCCTTAAATGCTGAGATTGGTGGAAAAAAGAGGAATTTAAAGCAATCAAATATAAAAGATCATTTCAGTACACTAATTCTAGCTCCTAATGAATTGAGTATACCATTTAATGACACCATTATACTAGAAGGCTCAGACAACTCGAGCTCAAGGAATGGCCTGGTTCAAGCTCAGGCTATGGCAATTAAAGGAACAGGGCATGACACACAAATGTCTGTAGACAACATGGGCCTGTGAGAGCACATCATTATAGAGGCTTCTAAAAGAATAAATGAGTTCACTGTCTATACTCCTAAAAGTTTGGCAGAGTCATTAAAATTTTCACTGGAATATTTTCTTGAATTTAATCCAGGTCCCTACTGGCAATGCGATTTAAAACAGATAGCTGGGGAATTGCAGGAGACCATAAATGGTCTAAAGCAGTTTACAGGTTTGAATCAAATGGGCACTGCCAATTTAAATAATCAATTGGATGCTGTATCTGCAGCTAATTTTACTACTGCCTTGAGTAAAGATCTTTGTTTGACTGCTACCAATACATATACTGCACATTTTATAATTTTGGATCATCCATTATATGTGAAACATGAACTAGACCTCTTAAAAGAAAATGTTGCAATAAATGGGTCCAGATTGGATGATGTTTTACATAAACTAGATAAAATTCCTCCAGTTGAGAGAACTGGCTCATCATCTGTTATTGAGGATGAATGTCCTCAAACTCTGCTCTGCCCAGATTTTTCCTTGTTGGATTTTCCTGATCTGCCTACTGCATCTGCTTTATCACCTGAAGTCAAGATTGATGGGGGCAGAGGGGGCAGAGGCAGGGGGAAACTCAGGAAAAATAAAGGCACAAGGGTGAAAAACAAAAGGAAAATAGTTAACAGCAGCCAAGAAGGAAAGAGGGTATTATTATCTAAGGAAAGCATGCATGTTTCAAGCAATAAACAGTATGATCTGGAAAAAGTTAATTTGCATATAGATGCTGATAATTCAGTATCACACAGACCTATTTTTGGAGAAACAATGAAGTCAGGAGAACATAAAGAAAATAGTGCCTCTGTGGTTGAGGGTGAAGTGGTCTCTCTGGAAAATACACTTTCAAATGTGGACCATCAGGTATTTGATGGTTTAATTTCTGGTAAAGTTTTAAATCAAGAAAGAATGCCAGCAAAAGAGGAGACTGATGGAATTAGGGAAGTTGATGGTTTATTTTGTAATTACCCAGAGGAAATATGCACACAAGGAAAGTTAGACATTTGTAATTGTGCAATTTTAGCACTTTATGGTTTTAATGTGATATATAATTGGACTTACCTAGAATTAAGGGATAAGATTGTGAACCTAATAAGGGCATCTACAGGAGCAGATTTATTAGCCTCAGACATTGCACACATTTGGCGTGATAAGTACGAGAATGGTTTAGGCTGTTTATTTATATTTTGTACAGTACCACATGTAGCAAACTAGATCTGGATCAATGAAGAGGGTTTTAGAAAATGTGGATGTGAGATTGAATATGTTAATAGGGCACTCTTGAATAAGGAGAATCAAATAGTGAGAAACTAGTTTTGTTATCTCAATATTTTTGGATTAAAATTAGCTTTTAATGAATCTTTAAGTAAATTAAAATCTACACTGCTAAATTTATTTAGGCATGATTTAAGAATCCAAGTAGGTGAATTAACATTGGAAAAAGTGTCCAGCTGGAAAAGAGGTACAAGTATAGGGCGAGTGGATGTTATGGTACAGAGTCCAGAAGTAGCAAGGAGTATTTTAGATAGAGCAACATGATTAGATGAAGCAGGGGTACACATTGTGGAAAGAGCACCACTAAATAGGGAAAATAAGCAGAATAAACAAAATGCCACCCTTACAAAACATGGAGATATGACTGATAATTCTCCTACGTTACTGTATCTGTAAGGCTTGGTAGGATTAAGGAAGAGAATGATAACAACCTTAGAGACACAGTTTTAGACATATTAGAACAAGTACTGAATGTGTCTATAGAAGACTCCGAAGCCATTATTGCTATCAGGCAAGGTTTTGATCCTGACTATGACCTAATAATTATTAAAGTGGGTTTCTTAAGTTTGTACAGTAAGATTATTGAGAACATGGGCTTATTAGACACACTAGGCTTACACCTAGTTCTTCTGGATGATTTTTTCCATCAGACTGCACTTAAACATAAATCACCAGTTAATAAAAACCAGGTGGATATGATCTGCTTGCTATGCAGACTGACTGACTGACAGAATTAAAAGGCCCATATTCAGAAATAAATTCCTCTTATATGTCATTAATCTCATGGAACTTTGTGGGTTTCTTTGCTAAATTAGTAGATCAGGAATGGCTGGAGTTTATAACTAAGTTCAATATTTTGTGCCTTCAAGATACCTGGCATAATAAAGATCAAGAAATCTCATTGAATGGTTACCACATTTTCCAAACATTGGGAGAGAAAGTTGCAAAGAAAGGGACAGTGGTAGGTGACTTAATCACAATGGTTAAAATAGACCTGAATATTATGGCAGATCTTTTATATACTAATAAGAACATGATGATTCTTTATATTCAGCTTAAAAAAGTAAAACCTTTTGTTTAGTGAATGTATACTTCCCCCACCCTATTCCAAATCTTACATCCCTTTATTATGGGATCAATTGGAGGATCTTGTACATAAGAGTTGGGCAGTAACCATTTGTGAAGAAGTACTTCTCTGTGGTAATTTAAATGCAAGGATTGGGCATTTTGATGGATACTTTAATAGCAATTGTCATAACTGGTGCCATTCAGAAGTATCCAGGTTTCCTAGGAAAACAAAATATAGTAGGTTGAACAAAATGGGACAGAAGTTAATAGAGTTTTTACCCTTATTTAATCTGGCATCTATTAATGGTAGGATCCTTGGAGATAGGGAGGGTAATTTTACACACTTTTTTTGTTAAAGGTCCCTCAATTATAGATTATACTTTTTGGAATGGGAATATGACATACTTGGAAAATTTGAAGATCCCAGTCAGGGGTGAGAGTGATCATTTCCCTCTTTTATTGCAAGCAAAGAATACAGAGTGTTCTCCTGCTGTTTTGCCTGAATTCGCACAACTTGTGATTTGTAATAATAGAATTAAATGGCAGGATAGTTTAACTCCCTCAATAAGAAATTTGCTGCAGCACTTGATTAAAGAGCTCAGTATTGAGAATTCAGGATACAAGTTCCTGCATCAGCAACTATTCTCATGTCTTGAGCGAATAAAAAAATTACTTCAGGTCACAGAGACTAATAAAAACATAAAGAATAAAAATGAAACCTGGTTCGATGAGGAATGTCATAAAGCAGAAAAAGAACTGAATATAAAAATCAGGAATGTTAATCACCATAAAACCATATATAATCTCAGAGAACTAAATAAGTATAGAGAAAAAATATAAGAAGTTTCTTGCACCTAAAAGTGAAAAACATTGACAAAAGCAATGGGATTATATGCTTAAAGCTATACACAATAAAGGATTATCAAACCTATTGGATGCTGGTAGCTAAGGGTACAAATAATATTAAATATGAAATAGATACTTATATTATGATGGAGTCTTGGGTCTCCTATTACTCTAAAAATTATTTTCCCCTACTGCTGTAAATGTAGGAGTATTGCTAGATTTTAATATGCAACTTTTCCATCCATTCTTACCTGCAGAAGTGTACCTTGTTATTGTATCCCTTAAAAAAAAGGAAGGCCCTGAGACCTGATATGTTACCATCCAAGGTATGTCTGAGTGCCCCTGCTTTATGGTCTGCAGCCCTGACTAAATACTTTAATCATGTTGTCCAAAATTTGGTATTTCCTAGTACTTGGAAAGACACAATAATAATAATATCAGTATACAAAAAAGGTGACAAGGTTGATCCTAAAATGTACAGGCCTATTTCATTATGGGACAGTCTCAGGAAAATATTCTCCAGACTTATTTTAAATAGACTTAAGGAGCAATTAATACAACTGGGGGATCTTTCTGATGCACAGGCTGGTTTTAGGGCCGGATATAGCATGACTGATAACTGTTTTAGACATTTATATGAGAAATGTGTTGTAATTAGGAAACAGAAACATTTTGCTGCCTTTATAGATTTTAGTACAGCATTTGACTCAGTATCAAGGAATTTAGCATGGGATAAAATGAAAGAAAAGGATTTTACAGTGGAACTGATAGCAATTATCAGTGAACTATATTCTTCAACCTGGGCACAAGTAAACTTAGGACAATTAGTTAAAAAAAGTTAGGGGTGCAATTTTCCTCAACTTTTTATATCACTATGGGTGCCACACAAAGTTGTGTAATTGCCCCGTTGCTTTTCTGTATCTATATTGACAAGTTATTGTGTGATCTGAATTCCAGTAACATAGAATTTGAATTTGAATTTGATGGCAGATAAGGACCGCTTGGCCCACCCAGTCTGCCCATTTCCCTACCTAATGGATAAGCTGCAGATCCTAGTTAACCAGCAGCCTACTTTTTTCTACCCCCAACCCCTAGAATTGCCTTATGGCTGTCCCATGCATGCTTGAATTCAATCACTGTTTTTGACTCCACAACCTCCTCTGGAAGGCTGTTCCATGCATCCACAACCCTCTCTCTGAAAAAACACTTCCTTACATTACCTCTGAGCCATCCCCACTGATTCCCCTAAGATTATGGATGAATACTGCGGTGTACTGGCTTATGCAGATGATCTTGTCTGCTTTCTTTAACTCAAGCTGGAGTGCAAGCCAAGTTGAACATGCTCACAGAATATGCCTGCAAGCTTAACTTGACAATAAATGTATAGCAGAGTCAGGTCCTTCCTTTAGGAATAAAGGGCAAATGTAAGAAATCACGGGATGTAGGGATAGAAAAATTGGTTACTATAGACAGTTACACCAACTTAGGCTTACATTTGACAAAGGACCAGGAAACGGAATAAACAGTATGACATACAGTAATACTTAGAAAATTGAAGAGGACAGCTAATTTGCTACTTTTGTTTAACAAAGAGTATGGTGGAAATATGATTAAACCACTTTTGACTGCAGTACAGGATAAGTACTATGCCTAGGCCCTATTTAATGCTGAAATGTGGCATCACCATAAGATTAATAAGTTAGAGATGCCCTTAAGTAAATTGCTCCATGCAAGTTTAGGATTATGTAATTTTGTTCCTGCTGCTGTACCAAGGGCTGAAACAGGGGTTTCTTCCTTGATGGCAGCATTTGATGCCAGGAGGGTTAATTACTGGATTAAGCTTCTCCAACATAGGCAAGGCAGATATACAGCCTTGTGTTTAAGAAAAAAATATTTTTGGAGTTCTCTTGGACACTTAAAATCAGTATGGTTATCATCCATACCTGTGTTGCTGCAGAAAGTGGGGTTACCTCACTTGTATCACTACATAGCCAGGGGAATTAATATCAGTTTAAAATACCAGTCTTATATTACCAATAAATTCAGAGAACATTATAAGGTATTAGACCTAAATTATATTAAAATGCTGAAAATGTTTCCTTGGTACTGAGTAAACAATCTTGGGCACTTTTATAGATATTATCTTGATATTCTTACAGATGAGGAGCAAAGAAAGAAATATACTAGGTATAAGTTGGAAGTATTTCCAAACAATATTCTTGAAGCCATCTACATGAAGAATAGTTCTGTTTGCTCTAGATATTGCTCCTGTACCTGATCTACTCTAGAACATTTGGAGCACATTATGTTTATTTGTAAGTGGTATGATGCACCAAGGGCAAAATGGATTTGGCCATTATGCCAAACGATACAAATAACAGACCAAAATATTTTACTGATCATCCTTTTCACATCTAATGATGAAATTATAATTAGAGCTGTGGCCAGCTACTTGGTAAATATATCTAGATTACAACTTAGATGGAAAAGGTTGATGAAGCATTGATGGTCTCCTAAAACTGTATCCTGACTGGAGTAAATATGACCTGCCTGATTGATTTGGATTTGGTTTTAGACTACTGTTAAAGGCTACTATTAAATATTGCATTTGAATGACTAATACCGCCTATGCATCTTGCAGCTTAGCACATATCTATGGAAGTACTAGTATTTTTGAACTAAAAACAAGTCTGAGGAGAAAGGGGATGTCTTAAGAGGCATGTCTGTATGTCATCATTTATCTTCTGAGATGCCCTACCTTTCTAGTGACTCAGGCCAATCAAAATCTGGTGATGTCATCACCAGGGCAGTTTTATGTTAATGAATTTGTCTGGTCACACCTCAGTCTGGATCAACATATTGATGCAGAAGGATCTACATTAGGTTAACTAAGAATTTTAATGGCTTTATGCTGAAGCTAGGCTGAAGAACTTTGGGCCATGCTTGTTTGGAATGCAGGGACCAGCTTAAGGATAGCCAAAAGCTTATGCAGTGCTGCCAGAAGATCCAGGTGCAAGAACCAGATGCAATGACATTTTTATTGTGTATGAAGCAAGGTCTATGTTTTATGTGCTGAACCTTGACTGAAGTAATGTTGCCTGCTGTTGCCAAGACACAGACTTAATTTTAAAACTCACACAAGCTATACAGCGTGTTGAACAGAAGGAGGTCTAGTGTCCTAAGGTTTTAAAAGTCAATGTACAACATGAAGGAGTCATTAAGTTTCAGTTGTTGAAACAACTTTGTTATCCACATAGAGGATTGTGAATGAGCAATCATACACAACAAGGATATTCTTGTATCAAGAGTTTTCCTTGGTAACAGATGACCGTGATAGCGAAGCTCAAGAGGTGCTCTGTTACTAAGGGAACCTCAAGATACAAGAATATCCTTGTTTGTGTATGACTGCTCAAATACATCTTTATAGTGTATGGGTAGTCACAGTATAGAAAATCCCACAAAACCAGGCAGTGAAGACAATGGAGAATAGAACTGTTACCATGTTCTTTGTTTTTAATTGACACAGTGTGATGCAGATGCTTCTGTAAGTTCTAGTTTTAAAAATAACAACTTTTAGCTTAACTGTTTGGAGTGCAACCTTACTATGTGGCAGCATTCCAAGTTGTTATGCTGCAGTAGTGACATCACTACTGCAGCAGAACAAGATAATGATGTCACTACTGCAGCAGAACAACATAATGATGCCACTACTGAAGCAGAATAAGTATGTTCCAGGCATGGAATTCCATGCATAACAGCATTCCACCATACACTGTAAGAACGTTATTTGAATCCAGTGTTGTTATGGACTGTGCAGATTGAAGCTGTGTTCTACAAATCCAAGAACTGACTTTTGGAAAAGTGACTTTTAGCAAAAGTTTGACTTGCAGAGTTAGTCCAAGCCAAGAAGTTCCAGGGTCAAGAAAATTAGCTGACTAAGAGACCTTTTCATCAAGAGACAGACTCAACCAAGAGCTTTAGGTTGAGAGAAGAAGAACCACTTCTACAACCAGAAATATAAGTATAATTTTATTACTTTTACTAATTAATTTTTAATTAATAATCTTAGTAATTTAAATTGGCTTATCTGGGAAAGTAACAAGAAAATGTACTCTTAACTCTAGAATCTGGGTATATAGCTTTAAAGCTTTGAATTAAGAAATTTTGCAAGCTCTGAAAAGTTAAAACTGAGTTTATGAAAGTATAGTACAAAACATTAACGTAATGAGCTGTTTATTCCAAAACGACTTGCTTTGCAAGAAGCTAAAGCTTCTTTTTCTGAAATAATTCACTTGACCAGGTGTAAAAACTTCATTTTCTTTTTATTTTTAATTCCCCCTATGTTTCGCTCCTCAGAGCTTGTTCACGTGACTTAATTCTCTGTTCAAATGTAAAATACATATTTTTAGTTTCATTTAATTTTCACTAAATATCTTAATATATTTTCATTAACATTTTCAATGGAACTGCATTCAATTTACCATAAATACTTCTGTTGTCTGCTGTGTTTAAACAACTTTTCAAAACTTCTTTTGTGCCATTAAACTCTCTGTGAATTTACAAAACAGACAACACCTTTTGTGATATGGCAGCATAGATGCCTGATCTGGCAAAGTGCAGTATTTTTAACTTCTGTATAAAACATGAAACTCCATACTGCTCACATAACTCATTGGCAAAGGGATTTGTGCTTGTAGCCCTTCTCTTCAGTTTTTTTTCCCATGGCCCAAAATGTATTTAAACTTTGTTTTCTTTCTTGTGACTCAATGCCTCTAATTGGCAAAAAATGTTTTTTAGTGCCTTATTCTGCTTTTATGCCACCAATTTGATAATTTTAGGCTATTTTGTACCTTCAGTAAAGACGCTATTCAAGCTGTTTCCCCCGCTATGCTCACTCGCATTTCAAGCTGTGACGATGCAGGATAATGGCATTCCAAACACTGACTAGCTCAATGAGGTGTGGCTTCCTCTTGAGCTTGCTTGGATTTGCCGCCAAAGTGACATTGCATTTTTGTAAAGAGTTGTTGCCAGTTTTCATAGAAGATATGTTTTACATGCTATGAAGTTTTAAAACAAGTTTTATACAGAAATAATCTGAGATACTGATCTTATGAGTTGCATGTTCTTATGCATGAAGGTTATGTTAAATACTAAGTATGATAAAAGTTTAGTATAACTGTTACTATTTATTATGCTGAGTATTGCTTATTCCTTTGCATTGTTTATTTGCTAAAATTTGTTTCATTAGTTTATTGGATTATCTGAAACAATTGTGTTGATGCTTACAGTATTTTTATTATGCTTGATATTTATGCTATTTATGAATACTGAGGACATGTACATATGTGAATAAAATATATATATTTATATATTATAATCCAAAGTGTGGCAACAGTGTTTTTCACCATCATTTTTGAATCTAGAGAGCATAAGATAATATCATTTTTGAATTGTTATTATTTTTGGTAATTTATAAGAACAATTTTTTGATTGTTCCAACAGGATGGGGAGGGGAAGTGACAGTGTGAACACTGAAATGGAGGTGAGGGGGAGGGACTAAATAAGGTCAGAAGGAAGAAGGAGGCAGAAAAGAAAGGATGTCTATGATTTCTGGGAGGAGCAAAACAGGGGTCATGAAGGAGTCCTAAAGAGGTTTAAACAGAAGTGCAAGAAAGAAGCTCTGCCTTATTTTTCTGCTAAGAGAGTCTACTGAAGAGTATCTTAGCACATCCATTGGCAGGTTACTGATCCACAAGAGGTAGGATTAGCGAGGCTGATGTCTGTGATGTACTGTATGCGGTAGGCCCAGGGCCCAAGGTATGTTAATAGGACACTGCAGGCATCTCCAGAGTACAGTTATTTAATTGCATTTAATTTGAGATTGACAGGTGAGTGGTTTTAACACTTATTCCTGGTTCGATAGTATGTGGTAGTTGTTTATCAGCATGGGATTACCCGGGTTTAATCTGTAGTTGCTTGTAGTGTGCTACAGAAGGGGTTACTATGAGTTTGTTTTTTGTTTAACAGAGTAAGATTTGTGGTTGGGGTGGAGGGTTGCCCACACGGTGGAAAGTTAATACTATTGGATGAGTGTGCCCATGTTTTCAAATTGAATGCAGTTACTCAGTTGGCAATAGCACCTGGGGTTTCTGGAGATGAAAGTGTTTCTGCTGAGTGAAGGTCAGACAGCCAACCACATTAATGGCAGAGAAGGTTGTACACAAGTTGGCCCCCAGAGGCTAGGGTGTGAGGAGCTATTGTGGTACAGTCCTGTAGAGTTCAATAAACAATGGTTGATGGTGCCTGCATTTTGTAGTAGCAGGCAGGCAGGGGGAGGGCAATTGCAGCTGGAGTGTACAGTAAAATGGTTGGGGCTCACGTCTGCCATCTTTGACCCTTTGACACATGGAAGATGGCCACCAGGCTGGGTGTGCTATTGGCCACTCTGTAACAGTTAGTGTTTCAGTGAGCATTTTTAGTTTTTATTTTGTTTCGTAGTCTGTTTAAAATATTTTTAAGTTATTTTGCTTTTTTAATTTAACTTTATTCATCTTGTAATGCTAGTTGTGTATACTCACTCTCTACTGTGCCTGGAAGTGGTTGATTTGTCGGGGATTTACGGGTCTATGTGGAATGGGTTTGTTTTCCCTCTTTGACTGTGTTTTCTGGTCCTGACTTTGGAACCTCTTTTTGGAGCGTGAGACAGGTGATCCACCTGCTGACAGTCTTGGGTGTGTAGCAGTCAGTGATTCCATACTGGAAGGAGGTCTGGATGGTGTGTTCCTTTCTTGCCTGTTTTTCTGACTGCCTGACTGCTCTCTATTTGGTGGCGTGAGTACTGCTGGCTGGGGATCTGGAGTCGATCCTGGTCTTGCGCCATTTATGAATTCTGTGTGATACCATTTTTGGAAGGGACGTCTAATTGGATGAAGGCCTGGATTTTAAGCTGGACATTTAACTTTTAACTTCATGGGCCATTTTTCTTAAATCACTGGATTTGGGGACTGTAGCATTTTACTCTCAGTTATCTGATTGCCCTATCCAGTTGATCCCCCATTTTCGGGCTGCAACAGCACAGTGGTTAGGCTTTCTCCACTGGGGAGCCGGCGGTTGGTAGTCTTTTCCCTGAAGGATCCCTGAGAATCTATTTAGTTGGATTCTGCTGGGGTTCTTTAGTATCTTTTGTAGTCTGGCAGTGGACCTTGGTGCGGATCTTTTGAGCTTTTAGCTGGGGAACGATCCTGTCCCAAAGAGGATTCTATGAATTCTTTCTTGGATTAATTAGTCAATCTTGTACAAACTTTTATTTGAACAGTGAGAGCATTTTGGGGATCATATTTATGCGAGCTATGTGCTGAAACCTTTGGCTTGTTTGCTTTGCTCCATTTGCAAATTCTATCTGGCATCTGAGAGTCTGTCTGCTCCCTTGAAGTCTTGGCAGTAAGAGTGCCAGGCCTGGGGATCTTCAGACTTTTGCTGGTGACATTTTTAATGAATTTTGTGTTGAAAAACTTTGGACATTTTGGTTTCTTATGTCCTCGTATTTTTTATTTTTCATTACAATTGTTTATGGTAGTGTGAGTACCATTATAATTTTTGCATGGCATTAATAGTGAGAGTATTTAATTGCCCAGGGATTTATTGGATTTATCAGATTTACCTTTCTTTTATCATTTAGAGAAGTTATTGAAATTATTTTGGATTTAGTTATTTTTCTTTTTCTTTTCCATTAATTGTTACACTATTTTTTGGCAGTGAGAGTGCCAGAATAGCTCTTTGGGCACTGGTTAGTGAGAGTACCTGGTGCTCATTGACTTTTATTGTTTTGTTTACTGTTTCTGTTTTATTTGTCTTTGTTGGGTAAATGGGATTTTGGGGTATTATGGTCTGTTTTTGAATTCTGTTAATTTTTTTGTTCTAATCTTAAACTGCAACCATTTTAGGATTCTGTTACAAGAAAATTGGGTTATTTGGTGTTGTTCCTTAGCCACAGCATGGTGGCCATTTGTGGAATGTGCTTCCCCAGTCCTGTGCTATTCGTCCTCCTCTCTCCATGCTCTCCACTCATTCTCCCCTCACTTGCTTCCATAAACCAGTGCTGTTGTGCACTGGGGATTGCTCGCAGGGAGGGTGGGCATGGATGTGTGGGGGGGCGGACATTGGAGTTTGAATGAGTGGTCCTGTTCCATAGAGGTGGTTAGGACTAGAAGATGCCTTGGGGTAAAATGGTGTCTGGAAAGTGGTGGTCCATGTCTAGTCCTCATACCCAAGGGCACAACCTCTTTGGGTGGACAAGTAGCTGGGATGGCTCATGAACATCATCCAACTCGGGCATTGTTATGCAATGTCAGATCCATTAAGAACAAAACTGCACTTATTGCAGATTTTGTTGGAACAGTGAATCTGGTTTGCATCACCGAGACCTGGTTGAATGGAAATGCTGCTCCAATTTTGGAGGCAGCTATTCCTTCTGGGTACTCAGGGGAAGAGGTCTGTTTCAAGGCTGAACTGGGTCTCATGGATGTACCAGTTGAGCAGGCCAAATCCTTTGAGTGCACTTTGGTAGCTGGTGTGGGGTGCAGGATAGCTCTCATCTACCGTCCACCCGGGAATGAAAAGCTATTCCTGCAGGAAGTAGCAGACTTTGCTGCTGACATGGCTTTGGAGTCACCCAGACTGATGGTTCTGAGTGACTTCAATGCCTGGGTCAATGACGAATCCTTGCTTTTTGGACAACACTTCCTTCAATTGATGATATCACTGGGCTTCACACAGGTTGTTCCCTCAGCTACCCATAATGGTGGTCACTTCCAGATTTGGCCTCCTTCTTGGGGATTGAGGCCTCTGATTTTGGGGTGGGACCTGTCAGTTGGTCCGATCACTACACCGTGAGGTTCAGTTTTTATACCCCCCGTGTAGGTCTGCTCCTGTGGAGATGGTCAGTTTCTGCTCTTTACGGGATGTGGTCCCTGAAGACCTGGTGGCAGTGATTGACCTCTCAGAATTTGATGATGTCTTCTCAGGTCCAGAGCTATTGGTGCTGGCCTATAATGAGGCCATTTCCTTGACTCTTGACCTGATTGCTCCAGTCCATGTTCACCCCCTTCCACTTTGCCCTCGGGCCCCTTGGTTTGATGAGTCTCTGAGGGAGTTGTGGAAGTTGGGACGTAGGTTAGAATGGCTCTGGAGGAAATCTACCTTGGATGTCATCTTATTTTGTTGGAGCATTATCAGCTCTACCAATCAGTTATCTCCTGTAAGAAGGCAGAATTCCTGTTCATGGAAATCAGTGTTGCTCAGAATTGACTGGCCTAACTCTTTCGAACTGTGGACAGGCTGTGCAACCCAGCCTGTCTGCAGCTCCGTCAAGTTTTTTAACAAATGGAGTGTGATGAGATTGCTCGATTCTTTGCAAATAAGGTGGCTAACATCAGGTTAGAGTCCCGTCGGACCCGGTCTATGGGGGATGCGGTTGGTCAGTGCTCGGCCACTATGCCTCTTATTTCCTGGAGTACCTTTGGCCTGCCTGAGTTCATTGATATTATGAGGATTGTCCAGGGAATGCGCCCTATGTGTTGTAGTTTAGACCCAGGACCTACTTCCCTGATCTTGGGTTGTAGTGATATTATCAGCTTGGTCTTGGCTCAGATTGTCTGGTGCTTCTTGGAACTGGATGAGTTTCCAAGCTCCCTGAAGGAGCCGGTGGTGACACCCCTTATGAAGAAAGCTTCTTTGGACCCGGATACTCTAGCTAACTACAGGCATATCTCAAACCTTCCTTTTGTGGAAAAGGTTATCAAAAAAGTTGTGGCCATTCAACTGGAGAACCATTTGACCATCCATAATATATACAAACCTCTCCAATCTGGTTTTTGTAAGAGGCACAGTACTGAGACTGCTCTGTTTCGGGTGCTCAATGATCTCCTGATGGCAAGAGATCGGAGAAACTGCTTCATCTTGCTACTCCTTGATCTTTCTTCAGCCTTTGACACTGTAGACCATGGGGTTCAGCTTGAGTGCCTGAGGGCCATCTGTGAACTGACTGGCACAGTGCTCAGATGGTTTTCATCTTTCCTCACCAGTAGAACTCAGAGAGTCATCTCAGGAATTTTCTCTCTTCCAAGTCTTTCTCTCTGCCATGTAGGGTTCCTCAGGGCTCAATGCTGTCCCCCATGTTGTTTGCAGTGTATATGCTGCCCCTCAGAGACATTGTAAGACAGTATGGGCTGAGGTTTCACTGCTATGAAGATGATACCCAGCTCTACCTGTCTTTTGCCCCAGACCAGGTTAGCGCTCTCTCAGTATTTAACAGCTGCCTCACTGAAATCCAAGACTGGAAGAATTCCAATGGGTTAAAGTTGAACACGGGTAAAACTGAGATTTTGGTTGTGGACCTGGGATACAGGAGAGAGGGGTTAAAGACTGATTTGCCCTCCGGTTTATTCTTGGGGGGCTCTCAGATCCTTACCTCCCAAATGGATGCGTGACCTGGGAGTGATACTTGATGACGGGCTGACCCTTCATCATCAGGTGTTGGCAGCTGTTAAGTCAGCCTTTTATCATCTTAGAAACATTGCCAGGATCAAGCACCTTGTTCCGTCCAGTGATTTGCCCATTTTGGTAAATGCCTTTGTGACCTCACGGCTTGACTATTGCAACTCCCTTTACTTAGGGCTTCCTGGAGTTGATATGCACCTCTTGCAGCTAGTGCAGAATGCTGCTGCTCATTTACTGACTGGGTTATCCAGGAGATCTCATACTACCCCAGTGCTGCGCAATCTGCACTGGCTGCTGATTCAGTGGCAGATCACCTTTAAGGTAGGTTTGTTAATCTACAAAGCCCTACATAAACTGGGTCCTGATTACTTGAAAGAGCTTCTGACTCCTTACACCCATGTGTGACAGCTCCGCTTGGCTGACGAGGGGTTGCTGGAGATTTCAAGGGTTAGTTTGAATTTATCTGGGGCTTGCGCTTTTATGTTTGTTGCCCCAACCTTCTGAAATTCTCTGCCCCATCAGCTTCAGAAGTGCAGGATTGTGGGGAGCTTTAAGCAGGCACTGAAAACTTTTTTATGAATTAAGGCATTCCCTGATTATTATCTGTTGTGATTTTAATTATGTTTTAATTGAACTGCCTGTGACTATGTGAAGTGCCTTGATAATGTGAAAGGCCCTCAATAAATAAAGCTATTATTATTATTATTAGCCACTGGCAAGGTCTGAAAGCCAGTGAGCACTTCATATCCATGAAGTAAAATGGTTATACAAGGAATTGATGGGAATGCCAGGAGGGAGCTGTTGGTGGCAGTCCACAGGGTTATGGGGCCTTGTGGAAGCAGAGGGTACAATGCACAAGAGTGGTCTAAAAAGGAAAAAGAAAAACAAGAAATGATTTAGAGTGTTTCCTGGGCAAGGTGGAGGTGCACTTGGACCTAGTTGGCTGTGCTGGTAAGTGGCCATGTGGTCAGACATGGAGGGGGTGGGAAAGTAGGATGCTGATTTCCAAGGGATGATGGACAAGGAAACAGTAAGTGTACAAATTAAGTCATGGTCACAGCATTTTAAGGGAGCTGGTGAGGATGGAGAAGCCAAAGGGTTTTTTCCATGGAGGTCCGGGCTCAATACGAGAGCTGCCATTTGGAAGTGTTTTTTCCAGAAAATACCTGGATGGATGTCCTGTGTCGGGGCACAGCTAAATGACTGGGTAGCGGTCTTACAACACCAGGTTCCCAGTTGCAGGTAGAGCTTGAGAGGGGATTTGAGTAATGTTAGCCTGGAGTGTGGTTCATCAGAAAATTGAAGTGGTGGCCCCCGTCGGTTGGGACAAAATGGCACGCAGCTTGCTCATGCCCATCAGCTCAGGAGGGAATTAAAATGGTGGCTGCCTTGGACAGGAAAAAATATCTGGTGGCTCGCTTGCGACCATCAGCTTGGGAGGGGCATGGGCGGGCCTGGTTCATATGGATGGATGGGCGCCGGATTAGCATGGTTACAATAAGCATGATAGGACAGAATTGAATCAGTTTGCTATGGAAGCAGAATGCTAATGCTAGGAAATAGTTGCAGTATGGTAATACTAGCCTAAATCTACTGCTCTTATGTAAGAACACCTCATGGCCTAGGGAAGGGTGTACACAGTTTTTAATGGAAAGGAGCTTGGCACTCGTCTAGAAATCTGAAGTGTATAAAAAAAAGAAAATGGAGGGAAAAAGAGTTTTTGTCTCTTTCTGTGATGGGGATTTGGAAGAGACAGACACAGGCAGCCAGGGCCAGGTTTATTATAAGCATTCATGCAGAAGGAAAGGAAACAGGAAGTTAAGTCACAAGGGCTCGTATTTCATAAGCGATTGGGGTAATTTAAAGCAATTGTCAAAAAAAAATATATATATATATTTATAGGCATATAAAAGGAACAGGGGATATATGTAATAAGGTTAAGTATATAGCACAACTTCCAAGTAACACAGCTGGTACAAGATGCAAATAGGACAGCTGGGCTGTTACCCCACAGGTAAATTGATCTACACAATGTGGTATAATTCAGCAGTCACCTAGCAGATTGAGGTGTGGGGGTGGGAAGGTGAATGAGATTTCTGAACTTGGTCTCTAGAGCTGAGGAGAAGTGCTTGGTGAGGCACAATGAGGGAGCTTAGAAGTAGGGGTGTTGATGATCAAGAGTAATGTGTGTGATTTTGTGTCCCCTCAAATTTCCCCCTACCCAGTTTTGTTTTATCAGTGAAAAGATGGCACCAAAGAAAGCACCAGTCACCTCCACCAGTGCCCAACCAAGAGAGGAGGCTGCGGAGTTAATCGGAAAGATGATCCAACTTATAGAGGTGGCAAGAAAGAGGGAAGAAGAGGAGGAACTTTTCAGGAAGAGGAAAATCCACCTGGTCCAAAAGGGAAAGGTTAGAGGAAAGCAGCCAAGAGCACCGGTGCCCAAGCCAGCCCCCAGCCCCTCCCTGAGCTGGAGGAGCCAGACACTGGGAGTGGTAAAGGGAAGGTTGATTTATCAGGTGATGGGTATCTGAAAGAGTATCTGGAAGAGATTATTAATGACATGGAGGAGAAGGGTGAGAAAAAATGGAGAAGGTTTGGAAAGAGAAAGAAGGCGGCAAGGGGGATGATACTGTACATGGATTGGAGAGGGTGGCATGGTGGGAAAAGGTTGAAGGTTGTGTTCCCAAGGTTACCCTGGGGGACCATGTGCCACTTACTATTAAAGAAAAGATATGGAAGGGTGAGTTTGTGGATATTTTTGTGCTGGTAGACAAGGACACAGCAAAGAAATATGAGCAGAAGAAGATGATGGGGAAGTCAGAGAAGGTGGTGGCATTAGCAGTATTGGGGAAGCCTGCCAAGGAGGCAACCTACAAAGGGAAGAATATAGAAACATGACAGGCAGGTTTTACAATTTTTAGTGCCGTACTTTTAGAGAAGCTGCCTGATTTAGCCATCCCACTGTTGGCATATTCGACCATCATTAAGGATGCACACAAGGTCAAGATGGGATATAGGTGGTTGAAATATGATGAGACTTTTCATCAGAGGATGGCTAGATGGAATGATTTGAGATGGGACCCGCACCCATTCAGAGCTCTGGGTGCAGACACTGTCTGGTCAGGTGGGGAGCACTGGGGAGACTAGTTGGTGAGGGAGCAGTACACATGTTATCAAGCCATGTTTGGGTTATAACAAGGCCTCTTGCACATGGGTGAATTGCAAATTCTGGCATGTGTGTTCAAAATGTGCACATCAACACCCTGTTCCCACTATAGGGTGATGGGGGATAGGCAAGGATACCAGCAGTGGGCAAACACCCCTTTTGGGGGGGTTTAACTCCATGAAAGGAGGTAGGGTGTATCACAGAGGTACAGTATTTGGTGGGGGTCAACAGGAGAGGGGGCATACAGGGGGCAGATACAATGGGAACTAGGTGGTTAAGGAGTAGGGGCATTGACAGGAGATTCCCATTGGTCATGACTCCCATTAGGCTTAATATAATTCAGGAGTGGACTAAGGGATACCTGGATGAGGAGGGGGAAATTTTTTACAGGAGGTTTTTTACACAGGGTTTGAATTGGGATATTAAGGGGTAATGAAGAAAATGGTGCCAATGAACCTGGGATCAGTCAGGGATAAAGAGGGGATAATTCATAAGAAAATTAAAAAAGAGAAAGCAGTGGGCAGGGTAGAGGAACCATTCAGTGAGCCACCATTTGAACATTTCAGGGTATCACCCCTCGGGTGGTTCCAAAAAAGCAATCCAGAGAATTCCAGCTGATTCACCACCTTTCTTATCTGGAAAGAGCATCGGTAAATGATGACATACTGGACAAGCAGAGTGAAGTGTCATATGCGATGCTCAATCAGGCAGTGGAATTGATTAGGGCAGTTGGGGGGCATTACTGGAAAAAGCTGACATTGAGTCAGCTTTTAGGCTATTGCCAGTGTGACCAGAGGATTGGGATTTGTTGGGTTTTCAATTCAGGATGGGTACTATTTTGACATGGTTATGCCCATGAGGTGTTCAATAGAATGTGCCACTTTTGAGGCATTCAGTATGTGGCTGCAATGGGTGTTTGGGAAGCACCACGTATGTGCATCAGTGGTGCACTATTTGGACAACTTCATGCTAGTGGGGCAGAGTGAACGGGAGATAGCGGCAATGTTTAAAGATTTCCAGGAGATGTGCAGGGAAATAGGGCTACCGCTAGTGGAAGAGAAGATGGAAGGGATGGCTAAGAGGTTGGAATTCTTGGTCATCGAGGTGGACATGCAGTACAAATTATTTAGATTGCCTGAGACAAGGTAGGCAGATTAAGGGGGCTGATACAGCAGGTCAAGGCCAGGAGATGGGTGCCATTGGCAATGGCACAACAGCTCTTGGGGCATCTTAACTTTACCTGCAAAGCAATAGCTCCAGGGAGAGCATTCACAAGGAGGCTAGCATGGGGCATGGGTAAAGCAAAGTTACAACACCACTGGGTGGACATTACCAGAGGTGTGCATCAGGATTTGGAGGTTTGGGAGCAATTCTTAGACAGTTACAGTGGGGTCACATTTTGGCAGAGGGATTGGCTATTTAACACTGACTTGGAATTGTGTAAGGATGCATCAGGGGCTCTTGACATGGGGGCCTGTTTGAAGGGAGAGTGGATGTCAGAGGCTTGGCTGGAAGAATGGAGAGAAAAAAGTTTTCTGAAGGACATCACCTTTTTAGAAATATTTCTCATATGGGTGGCCATGGTGGTGTGGGGCAGAAGAATGAGGGACCACAAGATCGTATTTTTGTGTGACAATAACGCAGTGGTCAAGGTAATAAACAAGCAGAAGGTGTCCACTGAGATGATGATGATTAGGGTACTCTGTCAGTTGGTTTTAGCAGGGCTTAAGCTTAATTTGTCATTTAGAGCAAGACACATTGAAGAAATAAAGAATGACATTGCTGACAGCCTTTCCCATCTTCAGTTGGACAGGCTCAGGTCTTTGGTGCTGCAAGCCACCATCCAGAGAACTATGGTCCCAGCCCAGTCATGAGCAGTTGGATGAACAAAGCCCAATTGCCATATTGAAACTTTTGGTCTGCATATATGCTGAAGGCCTAAGAGGGGGTGTGGAATGCTTTTCAGGGGTTTCAGCAGCAAGAAGGGTTTGAGGTACAGTAAGTAGATATGTCACAGAAGGGCGGATAATGCAGTATATAGACCAGAAGTGGGAGGTGGGCATAACACATACAACCATGGGGCTGCAAGTAGCAGGGATAAGCTGGGCATGTAGTTCCAGGGGCTGGGGGAGCCAAATAAATTTAAGGTAGTACAATGCATGCTAATCAGCTAGCAGAGAACACAAGGTAGTTTTGGAGAAACCAGAACATATATTGCAGGGCAGCTGTTAGTGAGACTGCTGGGGACACTGGGTCAGGTATGCATGTCAGCATATGAATCATGCCTGTTTAGGGTCATTTTCACAGTAATGGCAAAAGGGGCTTTCAGGGTGGGGGAAGTGGTGACACAAAATAGGAGGAAGAAGGGCTGTTTTTTTTTTATGGGAGGATATCTTATGGGGGAGGAGACAGTGATAATTTGACTTAGACAATCTAAAATGAACCAAGCCAGTAAGGGGGTTAAAGTCATTATTGATAGGCAACAGGAGCAAGGTTGGTGTACAGTAGCATCGCTGAAGGAATGTAGAGCAATTCGATACAAGGGGAGGGGGAGTTTTTCATGCACGGAAATGGATCCCCAGTTACATGCTACCAAGTTGCGGAGGTCCTTAAGAAAGGTTTAGCATTCATGGGTGAGGACCCAAGTCTATTCTCACTGGATTCATTCAGAATAGGGGCAGCCTCAGAAAGGACAGCGCAAGGGGATTCTGAAGTGGAGGTAACGTGGGTGGGCAGGTGGAAATCAAACTGCTACAAGAGATATGTTAGGAAACTAATATAACTGGTATTTGATTTGTGTCAACAGGCAGGAGACGGCAATATCAGATATGGCTTATATGGCATTCCTTTATGTATTGGGCAGAAAGACACATATTGACCATGCCAGGAAGGAGGCAACTCTGAAGAGAGATCATTGCCACACAGATACAATGGAAAGGGGTCCAAAGCATGAAATGTTTTGGAAGAACAAGAAAGAAAATGGCAAAAACCTGATTTTATCATAATACATACTGGGGGTAATGACCTGGGTGATAGACCATGGGGGCCTTTATTTAGGAATATACAAATGGATTTGGGTATCACTAAGAGATGGTAGCCAGGAGTCACCATAGGATGGTCCGAGATTATTTCAAGAAGGGTGTGGAGGTATGCCAGGGATATCAGGTCAATTGAAATGGTGCAGAAGTGCATTAACCGAAGGGTGGCAATGGTGATAGCGGAGATGGGGATTGTATACATATCACACAGGGAAATATCATATTCACTCCATGAGTACTACTGGGAGAATGGGGTGCATCTGTCCATAGTGAGAAGGTAATTTTTATTACCCATATAATTTAGGCAATATAGGGATGGGAGGTGCAGCGGCCAGTCTGAAGAGGGAGGGGGTAGCCCACCTTCTGTCATGAGGCTGGAGGTGGGCTAGTGGAGGTAGTGAGGTGAAAGGAGTGGTGATGGGGGAAGGGCATATGGGATTTAGGTTTTGGGGTAGGGAGAGGAAAATAGGCATGGGCTGGGGTCAGTAGCATCCGGCCATGGAGAGAGATGAGTGGGAGGAAGGAGGAGAAAAGATAAAATTGGGGGGTCGGGTTTGGGGGCACCCAGCTCTAGGAAAGGTAGACATGTGCTAGGGACCAGAAGAGGGTGTTGTGTCATGCATCCTGGACCTGAGAAGACCGGAGGCAAGGAGGAATGGAAAGGAGAGCTGCAAGAGGCAAAGTGGACAAAAGCTGATGATGCAATGTGTAAATAGGATGTAAATCATTATGTGGTGATGATTGATTTTGAAACTGTGATGTTATGTATAAAGTGTATCAATAAAAATCTGCTGATCAAGCACCCAAAGAGATGATCAAGAGTATCCATTTCTGGAGGAAATCTCTCTGGCAAATAAGGTTACCAACTTCAGGCAACCAAAGTTGTCAGGGGTTTCCTGTAAAAAATGGCAGAGTACTAGATAAGGGGGATGGGGAGGGGAAGTGATAATGGGAATATTGAAATGGAGGGGAGGGGGAGTAAGACTAGATGAAGTCAGAAGGAGGATAGAGTCAGAAAAAGAAGGTAGGTCTATGATTGGCTGGGGGGAGGAGCAAGACAGGTGTCCTAAAGAGGTCCTAAAGGGGTTTAAAAGGATTTGCAAGGGAGAAGCTCTCCCTTCTTTTTCTACTAAGAGATTCTTCTGAAGCCCACCCACCCACTCTACTGTCATCAATTTGGAAAGGTTAATGCCTTAAGGGCAACAAGTTGGGGGTGAAAGCCCTGAGAGGGCATGATAATAAAAAAGGTCTGCCAGGTGAGGTCAACAGCGAAAGATGGGAGGATAAGGTTTTCGGGGGCTGCCAACAGAGGGCAGTGGACTAAGGTCGGATTGCTGGAGGCAGCAGAGGGGTTACATACAAATAGGTTTCCAGGTGAGGGCAATAGTGTGAACAAATGGAGATTATGTGACCGCAGAAATATCTGTGAAAAAGGGGAGGTGGTGAGGTAAATGGAGGGGTGGTAGGGGAGGAGCATAAGCGGGGTATGTTTTGGTGTAGGGGGAAGGAAACAGGTACAGGACGGGGTCAGTAGCATCTGGCCATGGAGACAGATGGTGAGGGGAAGGAGGAGAAAAGATAAAATTGGGGATTGGGTTTGGGGGCACCCAACTCTAAGAAAGGTAGACATGTGCTAGGAACCAAAAGAAGGTGTCAGGTCATGCATCCGGTTCCCGAGAAGACTGGAGATAAGGAGGAATGGAAAGGAAAGCTGCCAGAGGCAAAGTGGACAAAAGCTGATGATAGAATGTGTAAATAGGATATAAATTGTTATGTGGTGATGATTGATTTTGAAACTGTGATGTTATGTACAGTATAAAGTGGAGCAATAAACATTTGCTGATTAAGTACCCAAATAGATGATCAAGAGTATTCATTTCTGGTGGAAATCCCTCTGACAAAGGACAACTTTATCTTTTTGAGCTCTGTGTGCTCTCCCCATTGTTTGGGAAAGAAAACTTTCTGGCTCTTCCTTCTCCAATGATGAAACACACAACAATATTAAACATACGTAACAATTGCATCACTCACTAATCTTTGGAAAGACTATCAGACAGCAGTGGGATCAAAATACATACAGCAGAATTTCTACAGTGAAGGAAATAGCATTACCAATGTAACAAGACTTTGCTGGCACAAAATAAATACAGTAGTACTATTTATTTGTGGAGATTTTAAAGAGTACTGTAACTACATTGCTATAGGTGGTTCTAGCGTTGGAACACGCCCGTCTGAGTGTGGCCATCATTAGGATGCCAGGGATTTTATTTCACCTCCCGCACTCCCCATGTGGAGAGCTATGCCCCCTACACCCCTCGTAACTAATTATCCTAACTGCATGGGGGCGGACCTCGGGGAAGGGGTGGCGAATTTTTAAATTTGGCACCCTATTGATGGATGCACTTGGACCAGCACACAGATGGCTGGAAAGGAATTTGGGTACCTTGTGCCACCAGAAGCCCCAGAAAGCATTTGATGTGAAGTTCAGATATTCAATAGTGTAACTTCATTGTGAACTGCAGCAACAGTTCCTTCATATTTATCAATATTTATATTGGTAAAATATATACTGCACTGTAGATTAATACACAAGTAGATCTGCTAGTGATTCCTTGGTTAACACAAATATTTATCACATGATGTGACCTGATAATTAATCACAAATACTTTTTTTTTCTTGCATATCTCAGTCACAAGTTGCTTATTTTTTTCAGTAAATCCTATTGTGATTTTATACTCCGGTTCAACCTTGAATATCTGTTTAGTTTCACAACCAGCAGTGGAACTTTATTTAAAAAAAATACATTGCAAGACTATAAAAAAGTGGGCTCTTATCATAACCATGAGTAACACATATAAAGGAAACTGCAGAGGATATTTCAGTTTAGTGCCAAAGGCTTAATGATATAGTTGGAAATGTTAAACAAGAGTTACGCTTTCTTATGTATTTAAATAAGATCAGTTACACTACAAAAACAACAAGAATATTTAACATTAAGTACATCATTAATACAGATACACAACAGGCTATGGGTGGTAGCAGGTGTCTAGTTTGATGTGCTCTGGGCTGTACTTAAATGTTTTTGAACCATATCCTTATTTGGACAAATCTTTATTCCTATGAGGTTCTAGTCAGTTTTTTTTGCTTAAATTGGAGACAGGTCAGTTAATCTTCTTTGCAATGCACAGGAGGATTTGAGAATACTCTCTTAACATACATCTAGATACTACATTAGTGCCATGCCATGTTATTCCTCAGGGGCCCCACTGCATGGGAGAACAGCGTCTATGTCTGAGGTAGTGTTGGAAATTAACAGGGAATTAAAACTGCAGGTGAAAATGGTGACAATGGCATATTCCTGTCACTGACTCTGACAGGAAATTTATTTTGCTGTAGCTGAAAAGTAATTAACCTCCACTGTGAGAGAATTCTATTACTAGTAGCTATTCTGCCATGCAAAGTGCACTACATGGAAATGTTACAGGCCATCAAGCAGAAAAGGCAGACTTGTCTGCATTTCAAACTAAAGTTCAATTTTTCCCTGCATCCTCTCTTCCTCTGTTGCTCTCTCTTTGTCTTCACTGAAGCTAGAAATTGAGAGAAGAACACTTCTAGGAAGAAAAAGGTTAAGAAAAACATTAAGGGCATTGTAAGGTATTTGTTCAAGTTAAATTTCCTTTTTTAAGTGTGGTGAGGTTGAAATCACTATCTGCTTTAATGGAAGGAAGTCTGTGATACACCAGAATGACATTCAACCATGAATAGTTCCAGTGCAACCATCTATAAGAAAATGTCACCGAATCCTCACTCTGTAATCAATTATAAGCTAACTCTCATTATGAGACAGAATGAAAAATCGGCCTCAATTATTTGTCTGTTGAAGAAAGTTTTTTTTTTTTTTAGATTGAAATAGGCTTGGCTCATGTAGAGAGCAGCATTGATATGCTGTGTGTTCTTCTTGAGGGTGTTGAATAAAATGTCATGAACTAGTAAAGTCCATTTTGGTAGTCAAAAAAGTACAACATTCACTAAAAATTACTGTGGGTGTAAATTTTCTGAATTATAGGCTAGAGCTTCCTTTCCTCTCAGATTGCCTTTCAAGGGTAGTGACTGGCAGCTATGCTATTAACAGCAGGTTGTCCTCCTTCTCAGGAAGAGGTTGCTGGTAGCATATAGTAGATATAAAATAACTACAGTTTAATGAAGGACTATAATGACATTTTTATATCCAAATTTAAAACTGATACAGCTGTACTCTTATTCAAAGTTGTCAATGCTGTATTGCTCATGAACCAGGCTCCCAAGCTTGTTCCAAGTGAGAAATTATTAATATTTAAGTATAAATAATTGAAAAAGAGGAGTTAGCCTAAGCACATAATGAAACTGTATGGTGTTGTATTTGCAATTATCTTTTTTCTTATTGCTTAACAAACAAGCATTTGTCAATGCCAAATGTTGTCTCGCTGGTATTGGCATTGGTAGTGCATTAGTTAGAGATGCATAATAGGAATGGCAATGAAGTATTGAACTGAAGCCAACCCCACCCCACCCTGCAGAGACTGACAGGCGTTGGGGTGTGCCTTTGGGTCATCAGCTATAACGCTCATGCCATTTTACCTCACCCTACCCTGTAGACACTGACAAGTGCTGTGGTGTGCTTTGCGGTCTTTGGGCATTATACTTATGCCATTCCATAAGGAAATACATTGAGGTGGGTGCAGTATAGGAGAATGGGGTGAACTTTAGGGCCAAATCTCCAAGGCAGACCTCGATGCCTGTCACTGGCTGCAGGGCGGGGGGGTGGGGGTGGGGTCCGAATGGCATGAGCATTACAGCCAATGATCCCAAGTCACACCTGATGCCTGTCAGTCTCTACAGGGTTGGGTGTTACAGTTAGAAACCCTAACACTGTAGGCATTTGTTGGTATTTTCCACTCCAAATTTTCAACATAAGCTTTTGTGACCCCACCTCATGAAGCGGCACTATCAGTTTGTTAGCTGAAAGGTGGTTTTGCACAGTGGCTATGCCATTTGGTGACACAGGGACAAAAACACATTTTGGGCAGGATGTGAAAAATGACAACTGTATTGTTCATGAGGAGGTGCAAAAAAATGGCAACGCTGAAAATGTGGAGTGAAAATATTAAAAATTCGTGAAGTCATGAGCATGCATAGAAACTGCACAACACACATCCATAACCCAATTATGTTCAGGATTTTCTTAACCACATTTTCAACATAGGCATTTTGGGAACTCCCCTCATGAACAGTGGCACTGGGATTTTGTTAATTTGTCCCAAAAGTTGATTTCCCACAGAGACCACGCCATTTTGCACCACAGGTGCAAAAACACATCTTGGGCAGGATGTGAAAAATGACAGCTGTACTGTTCATAAGGAGGTGTGAAAAAATGCCAGTGTTGAAAATCTGGCATGAAAATACTGCAAATTTGCAAAGTTACAAGGGTGCCTGGAAACTGCACAATACGCACTTGTAACACAGTCATTTTATGGGCGTTTGTCACCAAATTTTCAACATAGGCATTTTACGACCTCTGCTAATGAACAGTGTCACCGTCATTTCTGAAAACTGACACCAAAACTGATTTCGCACAGCGACCGCGCTATTCTGCGCCAGACATGCGATAACACATTTCAGCCAGGATATGTAAAATGACAGCTGTACTGTTCATATGGAGGTGTGGGAAAATGGCAATTTTGAAAATCTGGAGTGAAAATATTACAAATTCATGAAGTTACAAGTGTGAGTGGAAACTACGCAATGCATGTTCGTAAAACAGCCATTTTGTTGATTTTTTCCACTAAATTTGCAACATAGGCTTTTTTAGAGCCCCCATCATGAACAGTGGCACTGTCATTTTGTTAATCGGTCCCAAAAGGCGATTCCACGCAGTGACCACGAAATCACCTTTTGAGACTGAATAACACCATTCATGAGAAGGGGTCCCAATAACCTCATGTTGAAAATTTGGTGCCAAAATTCCCCAAAATGGCTGAGATATGCACCAAAGTTGAAAAAAAACTATTTATAGCTTACCAGCATTTCTTCAGTTCACGGTCAGCTTTGAAGAGTGCAGACGTGTTCCCGGTCCACCGAAGATCATTGCACCAGGCTCCAGGGTAAATATGGGTAAGGGGGATGTGGGGCGAGGCATGAAGGGTGGGCTTCGGGTTGGGTCAGAGAGACTGCAAGGGACTGTTTTCTTCTTTCACAGGTTAAAAAAAAAACATTGTGGGACAGTTTTTATTTTTCAGGGGCATTTGGTATGCTGGGGTGGGCTCCCAGCATGCCACCTGATTGTTTTGGGGGTTCTGTAGCAGATGGGGAATTGGGCACTTCCTTTGGCACATACCAAAGGGGGGGATGAGTTGAGGGGGATTGGGCACCCCCCTCAGCACACAACAAAAGTGGGGGAGGGACATTATACCGATGGGGAGTGGGCTCCCCTGTCAGCAAAATAAACGGGGAAGGGGGTACTGAAGCTGATGGGGATTGGAGCCCCCGTCGGCAATGAAAGACTGTTGGGGAGCACATGATGCTGAGGGGGATTGGGCACCCTCTCAGCATACACTTTAAATGGGAGGGGGACATTATGCTGATGGGGATTGGGCTCCCCCATCAGCAAATGAAGTGGGTTGTGGCACTGTTCACAGTGGCAGTCAGTGCCACCATGTTGATTGAATGATTTCACCAGGACAGGCACGTGGGGAGGATGTGTTATTATGCCACTGCATGATTGCAGTGGACCTTTTCTTAGATCTCGTTACCACTTGAGGTATGCCTGGTGTCAGTGCCTGCAGCTGCCTTATTGGGGATTGAGGGACGCACCTACTGATGCATGCCCTGCATTCACCCACAGTGACCACACATCTAAATATGCTACTAATTCAGTATGTTGGCTGGTGCACACACGTGAGCCAACATAAAAAGGAAGCTTATACTATTTTATGTTTGCACCACTTTAATTATTTGTATTACTTTACATGTTGTTCATCTCCATTAATCTCATCAATGTTCCCTCTTAAATGTTGTCCCTGTGCATCCCTTACCATACTCAGAAGTTTCAAATATTTCAGTAACCAATCAGGATGGGATTTAACATTTATTTATTTAGTTATTTATTTATTTCAAAAGTTTTACCCAGAAAGACATACTAAGCTGTTCCCAGATATGTCCTGTTGGGAGGGGGTTGGGTGAGAACAGTACAACAAAACAAGGTACAAATAGGTACAATTAGTTAATTATGCAAAAGGCAAATAACAGGTGCAATGAAACACTATTCAATAAGGTGCATTAGGTAAAATAAATTTGCAAATGTGCAAAAGCAATTCAAGTACTGAGTAAAAATAATAATATAAATTGAAGCGGGTGGGTATGGTGGAATACAATAGTGCAAATGTAGGGCAAGGGAGAGCATGGCTAGAAAGGGAGGACAGCAGCATATGACACAGGGTCAGAGGCAATTGCAGTAGTGTGTTGTGAAGTCATGAAGGAGAGGCTTGAAGGAGTAGGGAGAAGAGGCAGAGTGGATATGTAAATTTATGTTATTGCAGTGATAGGTGATATAATGAACTAGGTATAAAAATTCCAGAAATCTGATTGGCTAAAGATATTGCAACCCATTGCTAATATCCCAAGACAACAGCACAGGAAAAAGATCCCTAACCACTCTGACCTGTTTACATTAAGCAAGCACATTTATATAAATACACCTCAATTTACTTAGTTGCATTTAAAAACAAATACATCATCTGCCATCTACTGGCCTAACAGCAAAAATACAATGACTCTAGCACAATTGTTTTCCTTTATTTTCCTTTGTGTAACTTTTTTTCAGTGTTAATAATTTAAAATAAAATACACATGATTTCCTCACTAATCCTAATGGATCCATTTCATAATCATAATAAGGTACCACATTGTTTTTTTTTTCCTTCTGGGATAATGGCACTTCTTGGGTGATGGAAGCACTCAACCTTTGGCCGTGTGCTTCAGCCCACCTGAGGTGTAATGTTATCCCTTCACAAGCATACCCTGTCATGCCTCTTGTTTTAGTAGTATAATGGTTACTCCTTGTTCTTTCTACTTTTAAACCTAAGTAGCTGTTGTCCCACAGTTAAAAGGTCACAGAATGCTGTTATACCCTTCTGCAGTACAGCAATGTTTTAACAATTGCAGTAGTGTGTTGTGAAGTCACAGAGGAGGGGCTTGAGGGAATGGGAAGAAGAGGCAGAGTGGATATTCAAATTTATGTCATTGCAGTGATTGATGCTTCAATGAAATAGGTATAAAACTTCCAGAAACCTGATGCTTAAGGAACTTGGAACCCAGTGCTAATATCCCAACACAACAGCACTGGAAAAGGATCCCTAACCACTCTTACCGGTTTACATTAAGCAATCACAGTTATATGAATACACCTCAATTTACTTACTTGTGTTTAAAAACAAGTGCAACATCTGCCATCTACTGGCCAAATAGCAAAAATACAATCACTCTGGGACTATTGTTTTGCTTATTCTCCTTTGTGTAACTTTTTTCAGTTTTAATGATTTAAAATAAAATAATATAAACATGATTTCCTCACTGATCATAATGGACCCATTTCATTACCACAATAAAGTACCACATTGTGTTTTTTTTCTGGGATAATGGCACTTCATGGGTGATTAAAGCACTTGACCTTTGGCCACGTGCTTCAGCCCATCTGAGTTATCTCCATACAAGCATACCCTGTCATGCCTTCTTGCTTTAATAGTATGATGGTTACTCCTTGTTCTACCCACTATCTAACCTAACTAAATGGCTGTTGTGCCACAATTAAAAAGTCACAGAATGCAGTTATACACTTCTGTAGCACAACAATGTTTTAGGTATCTAGTGCCATGAGCCACCTCCTGTTTTTATGTTGATTGTGCGCATGCGGAAGAAACATGTTGTAGCAGCCTGCTGCAGAAGTGGGTTGTGGAGGCATGGCACTGTTGTGGCCAATGCCCCCACTGATTTTTGAGGCTTGGCCCCTGTTCCCCACTGGGGTGGCACACTGCTGTTGACACTAGTTCAACCAGAATGCCACCAACTTGTAATGTTTTTGCCACAGCAATCAGGGGCCGCCTCATCATTGCAGCATCAGCGATTCGCTGCAATGAGGGAATGACCCATCATTGCTGGGCGTAACGTTGCTACTGTAATATTGTTTGTGAACACTGTGGTGGCTTTCCACCGTGTTCACAAACAATATTAATCTGGCCCTAGTGCTAGGGGGTGCCCAGTTCCCCTCATCAGCAGGTGCCCCCCCACAACAGTGTGTTTTTGCCGATGGGGACCGCAATCCCCATCGGCTTGAGTCTCCGGTGTTAGTTCAGTTGCCGACAGGGGAGCCCACTCCCCATCAGCTGTATGTCCCCCCTCCTAGTATGAGTTGCCGATGGGGGAGCTCACTCCCCATCGGCATAAGTCCCCTCCCCAGAAAGAACAGCGGGAAAGTTGTGCCCAGGGGGTGCCCAATTCCCCATCAGCTACAGCTGGTTCCCCCAACAAACAGTCGGTTGGCACACTGGGAGCCCACCCCAGCATGCCAAATGCACCTGCAAAAAAAAAGTCCTGCGATGTCTTTTTTTTTTTTTACCTGTAAAAATAGAAAACGGTCCCTCATGGTCTACCTGCCCCTTCCCACAATCCGCACCCAACCACTGTGTACCCCATCTCCCCACACACCCCCTTCACTTCATACTTACCTCCGGAGGCTGGCACGATGATCTTCGGTGGACCAGGAACACGTCTGCACTCTTCAAAGTCGACTGTGAACTGAAGAAATGCTGGTAAGCTGTATAATGGGATAAATAGGGTTTTTTCAACTTTGATGCATATCTCAAGCATTTTGGAATTTTGGAACCAAATTTTCAACATGGGGTTTTGGGACCCCTCCTCATGAATTCAGGCACTGTCATGGAGTTATTCAGTCCCAAAAGGTGATTTCGTGGTCACTGTGTGGAATCACCTTTTGGGACTTATTAATGAAATGACAGTGCCAGTGTTCATGAGGTGGGCTCTCAAAAAGCCTATGTTGCAAATTTGGTAGAAAAATCTAAACAATGACTGTTTTACGAACGTGCATTGTGCAGTTGCTATGCACGCTCGTAACTTCGTGAATTTGCAATATTTTCATGCCAGATTTTCCACATTGGCATTTTATCACACCTCCTTATGAACAGTATAGCTGTAATTTTTCTCATCCTGGCCGACATGTGTTTTCGCATTTCCGGCACAGAATAGCTCAGTCGCTGTGGGAAATTAGTGTTCGGGACAGATTAAGAAAATGGCAGTCACACTGTTCATGAGCAGAGGCCCTAAAATACCTATGTTGAAAATCTGGTGATGATAGTCCATCAAATGACTGTGTTACAAGTGTGTGTTGTGCAGTTTCCACGCACCCTTGTAACTTTGCAGATTTGTAATATTTTCAAGTCAGATTTTCAGCACTGGCATTTTTTCAAACCTTCTTATGAACAGTACAACTGTAATTTTTCACATTCTGACTGAAATGTGTCTTCGAACTTCCAGTGCAGAATAGCGTGGTTGCTGTTGGAAATCACTGTTCAGGACAGATTAAGAAAATGACAGTGACACTGTTCATGAGCAGAGGTCCTAAAATCTCTATGTTGAAAGTTTGGTGACGAAACTCCATAAAATGATTGTGTTACAAGCTTGCGTTGAACTGTTTCCACGCACCCTTGTAACTTTGCAAATTTGTAATATTTACATGCCACATTATCAACACTGGCATTTTTTCACACCTCCTTATGAATGGTACAGCTGTCATTTTTCACATCCTGGGCAAAATATGTTTTTGCACTTCTGCCGCAGAATAGCACAGTCACTGTGGAAAATCAGTGTCTGGGGGCAGATTAAGATCGAGTGAGTGAAGGGGGTAGTGACCAAGCTCAACTGAGCTCTGTCGGGACTGCTGAGGATTTCTTTGTGGGCAGAAAAAGGCCCCAGTGCAGGCAGGGGCCCAGTACAAAAGGGCAGTCTCCAGTGGTGGGAGAAACAGTACGAGTGAGTGAGAGAGGGGGACTGAGTGAGCACAATGGAGCTCTATCAGGACTGCTGCGGATTTCTTTGTGGGCAGAAAAAGGCACCAATGCAGGCAGGAGCCGACTACAAAAGGGCAGCGTGGGGAGAAACGGAACAAGCGAGTGAGAGAGAGAGAGTGAGTGACCTTAACAGAGCTCTGTCAGGACAGCTGTGAATTTCTTTGTGGGCAGAAAAAGGCACCAACATGGGCAGGAGCCCAGTGCAAAAGGACAGCCTGCAGCACTGGGAGAAACAGAATGAGTGAGTAAGAGAGAGGGAGTGAGCGAGCTCAACGGAACTGTGTCAGGACTGCTGTGGATTTCTTTGTGGCCAGAAAAAGGCACCAATGGAGGCAGAAGCCCAGTATGAAAGGGCAGCCTGCAGCACCAGGAGAAACAGAATGAGCGAGTGAGAGAGGGGGAGTGAGCGACCTTAACGGAGCTCTATTGGGACAGCTGTGAATTTCTTTGTGGGCAGAAAAAGGCACCAACATGGGCAGAAGCCCAGTACAAAAGGGCAGCCTGCAGCGCTGGGAGAAACAGAATGAGTGAGTGAGAGAGGGGGAGTGAGCAAGCTCAATGGAACTGTGTTGGGACTGCTGTGGATTTGTTTGTGGGCAGAAAGAGGTGCCAATGCAAGCAGGAGCCCAGTACAAAAAAGCAGCCTGCAGCGTTAAGAGAAATAGAATGAGCGAGTGAGAGGGGGGAGTGAGCGAGCTCAATGGAGCTGTGCTGGATCTTTAGAGTTGCCCACCCTCCCTCCCAGCATCCTCTGTGGTCCTATATTACAGCAGGGTCTCTGAAGTGGAGACAAAGCACTGATTGGATACTTTTAGGATTTCTGTAATAATACACATTAAGTTGTTCTGTTTATTTCTCTAACTATGCTAAGTACTGACCTGTACTGTTATGGTTGCTGTAATAATACATATTTATTTGTTCTGTGTATTCCTCTAACTGAGCTGAATAATAAATGTGGTAGAAAATATCCAGAAAATGACTATTTTATGAGCGTGTATTGTGCAGTTGCTATGCACACTCGTAACTTCGCGAATTTGCAATATTTTCACTCCAGATTTTCAACACTGGCATTTTTCCACACCTCTTTATGAAGAGTACAGCTGTCACTTCTCACATCCTGGCCAAAATGCATTTTTGCATTTCCAGCTCAGAATAGCATGATCACTGTGGGAAATCAGTGTTTGGGATACATTAAGAAAACCACAGTGACACTGTTCATGAGCAGAGGTCCTAAAATGCCTTTTTTGAAAATTTTGTGATGAAAGTCTATAAAATGACTGTGTTATGAGTGTGCATTGTGCAGTATCCACGCACCCTTGTAACTTCGCAAATTAGTAATATTTTCACGCCAGATTTTCAACACAGGCATTTCTTCACACCTCCTTATGAACAGTACAGCTGTGATTTTTCACATGCTGGCCAAAATGTGTTTTCGCGCTTCCAGTGCAGAATAGTGCAGTCGCTTTGGGAAATCAGTGTTTGGGGCAGATTAGGATCGAGCGAGTGAGAGGGGGGAGTGAGTGAGCTCAAAGGAGCTCTATCAGGACTGCTACAGATTTCTTTGTGGTCAAAAAAGGGGACAATGGAGGCAGGAGCCAAGTACAAAAGGGCAGTTTGCAGTGCCAGGAGAAACACAATGAGCGAGTGAGAGAGGGGGAGTGAGTGACCTCAACAGAACTCTGTCAGGACAGCTGTGAACGTCTTTGTGGGCAGAAAAAGGTGCCAACACAGGCAGGAGCCCAGTACAAAAGAGCAGCCTGCAGCACCGGGAGAAACAGAATGAGGGAGTGAGACGGGGGAGTGAGCAAATTCAAAGGAGCTGTGCCGGGACTGCTGCAGATTTCTTTGTGGGCAGAAAAAGGTACCAACACAGGCAGAAGACCAGTACAAAAAGGCAGCCTGCAACTCTGGGAGAAATAGAACAAGCGAGTGAGAGAGGGGTAGTGAGTGAGCTCAATGGAGCTCTGCCGGAACTTTACAGTTGCCCCCCTCCTGCCCAGAGTCCTGTGTGGTCCTCTATTACAGCAGGGTCTCTGGAGTGAAGACAAAGCAATGATTGGATACTTTAGGATTCCTGTAATAATACAGATTTACTTCTGTTTCTTTCTCTAACTGAGCTAAGTAATGATCTCTACTGTTATGATTGCTGTAATAATACATATTTATTTGTTCTGTTTATTTCTCTAACTGAGCTGAGTAATAATTGGAATTCAATAGGATTTCTAACTGGGCTAAGTCAAACTATATGAGAGCTGAGAACAAAAAGTATGGTAGCTGAGGGGTGAAAAATGGACAAGGAGGCTTTAGCCTTGCTACAGTAATACAACATCTAATGGATGACAATTGAGCCTGAATCACCCCTGTAGGTAAGAGGTCAGTACGGGGAATAGTGTGGGGGGGACAGGAATTTGAGTAAATAGGGGCCTAACACTTGCAGTACAGTACAGAACCTGGGAGTAAGAGCCCCTAACATAGCATGGGGGCCAAAATGGGGCAGATGCCGCATGTCATTAGGGTGGGCATCTTTGGAAGGGTGGAGGGGTGTACAGGGTGTGAGTGTGCCATGATCCTGGACTGGGCTTGGAGAATGGGGGGTGTATGGTCTGTAGATGACTGGCTAGTTTGAGGGAGGAACTGTGGAGGTTAGGGAGGAGTGTAAGTGGAAGGGCAGATGAGTATGGTAGGCATCCTGAGGGGTGGAATAGGGGATGGCAAAGGGGGACGGAGGAAGAATAACTAGGGACTGAAACCCCAGTGTCAGAGGCACTAGCAGGAAAGAGAGGAGAAGGGAAGGGGTGCCCAAGGCGAGGGTGGGGCTGCCTCCTGATGGGGGAGGAAGATACCATGAGGAGTACTAGGGTAGAGAGCAGATGACTGCATTGAGGGAGGCACCAGGGGTAGGATGGAGGGGAACAAGTTGGGGGGGAACCAATGGGGGAAGAGATGTAGGACAGGTATCGACTACAAATAGATTTGAACCTCTGCTATGGGACAAAGAGGAGGAGCAGTAACATACTGAAGGGGGGAGGACAAGCGGGGCATGTGAGGGATGGCAACAGGTAGAAGAAGAGATAGCAAGGACAAAAGGGTAGAAGGGGTCTTGTAAGGAAGGAGGGGTTGGTGACTGAAGGAGAAAAAGCTATGGGAAGGGGAAGAATGGGAGAGGCATCACTGTCGTGATAGAAGGGAATGGGGGCTCTAAATCAACAACAGTGAGGATAGGAAAGGGGTTGGAAATCAGCAGGAGAGGAGAACAGGTCATCATGGGAAGCCCAGCAGGAAGTAATCAGGCTGGGAAGGGGTTCAAGGGGGATGGGAGGAATAAGACAGAGAAAAGGGGTGAGGCGGAAGTAGGGGGTACAGATATAGAAGTCACAGAGGATGCAGTTGGCGGGGGAGTAGGGATAGTGAAAAACAAATACTGGGGTGGTGGAAGGGGCATTAGAAGGGAAAGAGAGTAAGGGGTGGGGGGGTACTCATCCAGGGGGATTCTATATTGAAATGAGTGAGATGGGGCGGAAAGGGGGAAGGCACAGTCATATTTGGATTGAAGCTGGCCCCAGGTTGACTGCAGAAGGGGCACAGCAGGCACTGCTCAAGCGTGCAGTGAGGGTCAGGAAGAAACCTCATTTAGTGTTGCATGTGGGTACAAACGACTTGGCAGGGGACACTGTGGAAGTAGTGAGGGGCAGGTTTGAGTACTTGGGCAAACAGTGTGAGGGGGTGGGAAGTTGGTGGCATTCTTGGAGGTACTGCCAGTACCAGAGCCCCCCTCACACATACACACTCCATGAAAAGCTGCTTAAAAGCCTGCAATTCATTCAAATCAATTCCATTTTCTTACTTACTTGGGGTTCAATGCCAACAAGTGTAAAATCATGTACCTAGGGCATAGGAACCCCGATGCTGGGTATAGGATGGGGGGAGGTGCTGATACTCACTAGACAGGAAAGGGTCCTTCGGGTTATTATATCAAAGGACCTCAAGATGGCAGTACAGTGTGACAAGGCTATGGGCAGGGCAAATTGGATTCTGTGGTGCATAAGGACTGGCATCTCCAGTAGTAGGAGGAGGGATGTTGTGCTTCCATTGTATCACTCCCTGGTATACCCCCAGTTTGAGTGCTGTGTCCAGTTTTAGAGTCCACACTTCAGAAAGGACATAAGGTGAAGGTTTTCCAGAGGAGGGCAACTAAAATGGTACAGAATTTTCCCAGGAATCCCTACAAGAAAAGGCTGAAGAATCTCACCATGTACACTCTGGAAGACAGGGGGGGTGAGAGGTGACATGATCAAGACCTACAAAGTTCCTCATAGGGGTAAAGAGGGTACAGTTGGGGAGTTTCCTTCAAATGAGAATGTGTTCCAAACCAAGGGACATACAATGAAGCTGAGGGGGGGGGGGGCATTCAGGGTAGATGTGAAGAAATATTTTTTTACTGAAAGGGTGGTACATGCCTTGAACAGACTGCCAGAAGAAGTGGTGGAAGCTAAAATGGTAGGGGGCATGAAGCATGCATGGGATAAACATAGGGGTATATTACAGAAAGGGGAAAGAGGGAGTCAATGGAGATCAATAGGGCCATGGAAGTGGAGTAGGTTCAAGTTCATTGCAGGAACAATCCATTAAGAAAGCTCACTAACAAGGAGGTCCTGATTTAGACAGGCAGAATAAGACATGCAGTAACATATACAGGCAGGAGTTACAAGTAGGTAGAGAACACTTTGCAGACTGGGTGGGCTGAGTGGTCCTTTTCTGTTGACAAATTCTGTTTCTATCGCATCATGTGTTAATTCAGGTGCAGTGTTTATTTAAAGTTGGAGGGAGGCAGTATAGCACAGTGGTTTAAGGCTCTGAACTGCTAACCTGGAGACCTGGGTTTGAATCCCACAGCCCCCACTTGCATACTGTGTGACCCTGAGCAAGTCACTTAAATTCCCTGTGCTCCCAGATTGCACCTGTAAACAAGCTTTAGGCTTAGTGTGTCTCACCTGGTTAAACGATTGGAAAAAAGTAAAGTTGGGCCTACCATACATCCAGATGTAAGGTACAGTAAATTACTGAATTTGATGCAGCCCACTTACAGTACAATACACAGAACCCCAGTGCTTCGAGAAGCCTTTACTCTTCATAAAGCTGCTTAAAGAGCTGGGGTTCTATTTGCAGTGTCCACACCAGTATGCTGATCCTAAAATTGACACATCTGAATGAGTACTTGATTCTTGCTCACTCCATTTCTTCCCCACTTTGAAACCTGCTTGTCCTGAGTTACTTTTGGACTGGCAGCACCTCACCTGTGTAGGAAAATGACCAAGAAGTGGCATTGAAAGATGTCAGACTTCACAGACTGTGAAGGCAGCTGCTTACGGACAGACTTAAGGCAATTCTACTGGGGGGGGGTAGGAGGAAGTAAGCTGTTGATTAACTAGAATCTGCAGCTTATCCATCAGGTAGGGAAATGGGCAGACTAGGTCGGCCAAGTGGTCCTTATCTGCCATCAAATTCAATGTTTCTATGTTTCTCACCCACCATCTTGGCAAGAAGAAGGCTGAAGCTGTGGCCAGTGATGACTATTGGGGTGTGGGGATGGGGGTACCAAAGGGGACAGACATAAGGAGATAAAATCATAATAAAAATTGTGAGACCTTCACCAACTTTCCAAAACGCTTACCAGTAAAAGAATACTTTATGATGTTTTTTAAAAGGCAACACAATCTGGTGAGCCCTCTGTCTGCCATCTGACAACAGGCATCAACCAGCATAAAATTGCTTAAAGAAGGCAGCGTAGTCATGTGGTTACTGAAATACTGTTGGTTACAGATTTATAAGAACAAAAAAATATCACACAGAAGCTGGCACATATTCCGATAGCAGCTGTCTCATGCTTCTCAGTAGTTATATTTATACCCTTGATGTACTTGAAATGTTTCTATCATATCCCCTCTTTCCCTCCTCTCTTCCACTGGCTATATATTGAGGTCCCTTAATTTCTCCTCATAAGTCTTGTGTTGCAAACTCTGTACCATCTCATTCGCCCTTCTCTGGACCATCTCCAGCCTGTTAATATCCTTATGAAGGTGCGACCTACAAAACTGCACACAGGACTCCATGTGAAGCCTGACCATGGTTTTATGTAATGGCATCACTACCTCCCTCCTTATGCTGGTGATACCCCTGCCTATGCACCCCAGCATGTCACTGGCCCTCCCAGCTGCCTTACCACTTTGACATTTTCAGGTCATCTGAAATAAGAACCTCCAGGTCCCTTTCCTTCTTTGTGACTGTCAACAACTCCTTCCCCCTCCATCCTGTACCCTTCCCCAGGGTTTCTGTGTCCCAGGTGCATAATTTTTCACTTTTTTGAATTAAAGTTCAGTTGCCACTCCTCAGATCATTTCTCAAGCTTCCCCCATATTTTTGCCACCCCCTCTGGGGTATCCACTGTGTTACAGATCTTGGTGTCATCTGCAAACAGGCAGACCTTTCCCTTCACCCCTTCTGCAATGTCACTAATGAAGACATTGAAATGGAATGACCCCAGGACCAATCCCGACGGCACCCTTCTGGTAACCCCCTCTCCCCAAACTGTGCCCCATTTACCACCACTCTCTGCCTCCTGTCTCTTACCCAGTTTCTAACCCACTATACCACCCTTTCCCCCATGCCCACCTTACTTAGCTACTTTATCAGCCTCCTATGTGGAACAGTGTCAAATGCTTTGCTTACATCAAGGTAAGTGTTGTCCACTGCCCCACCCTGATTTACTTCCTTTGTCACACAGTCAAAGAGATAAACCAGATTTGTCTGACATGACCTCCCTACTGTGAATCGATGTTGCCCATTGGCCCTGGGCTCCGATGGCTTCTGCATGTCTCACCATCCTTTCTTTAACCAATGTCGCCATGATCTTCCTCACTACTGAAGTGAGGCTGACTGGCCTATAGTTCAACACCTCCTCCCTACTGCTAGATTTGTATAGAGGGACCACATGTGCCCTCCTCCAACTCTCTGGTACCACCTCTGTGTTGAATGACTCAGTGAACATGGCTGCCACAGGTACTGTTATTTCCCTTCACAGTTCTTTTAATATCCTTAGATGTATGCCATCTGCTCCCATCACTTTGTCCACCTTCAATTTACTCACCTTCTGCAGGATTCTTCTGCCTCTGAATGGACTATTGTCCGCCTCTTCATACCTTTCCAAAAGCTGTGGTCCTTGCCCCTCCCACTATTCTGTGAATGCTGAACCGAAAGACACAGTGGATGTCTTCGGGGGGGGGCAATACCTACACAGCACATATAAGCAATCAACATTCGGCATTGACAAATGCTTGTTTTATATAGTAATATTCTGTCATTGATGCTATTCCTAGCCACATACACTCATAGCCAGTCCACCTTGACACAAAATCTTCCCTTTTTATCAATTTAAAAAACAGAAAGCCACCACACATGCAGATGCTAAGAAACCACCAGTTCCCAGTGATAGTACTTTTTTAAAAATGTAAGCATCACTATGACTACTTTTAAAACAGTTTAAGTTGTAAACAATCACCAAAAATCCTCTTTGTAATTGATAACATTTCAATCAGCACTTACAAGGAGGATCTTCAGTTGTTGTTCACAGTTCTATCTTTTTAAAAAGTAATTCAGTTACTAAAATAACAAGCAGTACTAGCACTGGCACCAGGTGGGTTCTTAGCAGCTAAGTGAAGAGTGGGTTTCTGTTTTTAAATTTATAAAACACACACACACACACACACACACATACACACACACACACAATGTTTCTCTTGTGGAGGTAGTTGTAATAACACTCAGTTTCATATTTTTTATCATATTCAGTAGTAGATAAAAAGAAAATGGATGGACATCCATTTGCATAACAAGGCTTTGTTTCCATTCTGGGGGTCTGATGACATCCGAGAACTCTCAAGCGTCACTCTCAGGATCTATGATGTTATCAGAACCCCTATATCAAAACACAGCCTTGTTGTGTATTGTTGACCATCCATTATTCTACATGTTATAATTTGAGGTATTGTACGGTCATGTCCTGCTATACTAATGCTGCTTTTAGTGGCATGTTAGGCCTAAGGATGGGGCAACAGGAAACTACTATACAAAAAGATTCTTTAATGTAATATTTGTTTTATAGCAATTTGAAAGAACACTGTCAACCACTTTGAGGAAATTGTGGCATTCATTTTTAAACTAAAGTGTGGGTGGAAGTGAAGAATTGAGTTCCAGTTTCTTAAAAAAATGTTATTTTTTTAATTTGAAGAAATAGCAAAATGCTAGCACTGTTTAGACACTAATATCTAGATTACATCTACTGTAATAAAAAAATGAGTTCTCACACTCAGAATTTTCATCAAATAATGTTATGTCAAAATTGTTCATTTATTACTAGTCAAACCATCATGCTGTTTGTGGTCTTTTAATTACTCGTTTCACTGTTGTTTTAACATGTATCTTGTTTTTAATGTAATTTCATAACTTGCTAAAGTACAGGACACCATTATTAACAAGCCATGTCACATTGGTTTTATCCTTGGTGGAATTAAATTTACTGAATGTAGTGCTGTTTGTGTGGCACTACACTGATACAGAGCCAAAAACATTTTTTACAGGTGCCCTTTTAACAATAGCCATGTAGTGTCAGTTAAATGTAAAGGTTTTAAGTCATTAATATAACAGATGATAATCAGTGAAAATAATGTTCCCAAGGATTATTGATAATTTGCATCCCTCCCATCATATGGCCAAAAACTATCACATCCAATTGCATATGCTAATAGTCACATTAATTTAACCCTCTAAATCAGTGCACGTTTGTTAAGCATATGTCTTTCATCCCTGCTTGTGAAGCAGAGGGAGTTGGTGAACACGATGGATCAAGAGTACCATCAAGCCATAAATTATTATTCTACTATGCATGTTACTATGTGTTGCTGCCTGACTGTGGTTGTCCTCATGGAAGTGAGGTTGCCCATCATTCAAAAATTTGATAGCATATACACTGGGCCAGGAGAATCACAGGCCCTAGTTTTTGCTTGACTTCCCATCACAGACACACACACACACACACACACACACACACACACACACACACACACACACACACACACACACACACACAACTATGCAAGGTTTTAAGAATGATGAAGTTCTCATACTTGACAAGAAGTGCCACAGGGGCCCAAGTATTTTGTGAACCATTTACTACAGCAGTTAGCAATACTGCTGGATTGATGGAAATCAGGAAATAACACACCCATTCATTTATTTATTTTATTTATTTTATGTATTTATGTCTAGGATTACAAAGTACTTTTGATCCAAGGCTCTTTTACAAAGGTTCCACGTCATGCTGTTTACAGGGTAACAGACACTAAAACATAAAACAGTTATAGGTACAGTACATGGTTTTAGACAGTAACTTTGCTTGACAAAATCAGACTGAGCGATGAGTAACTCAAGAAACAATAGGAGGAAGAGGGCAAGAAGGGGAGAGGGCTGAGGGTAGGGGAAGGCATAGGTGTAGAGGGTCAGGGTGAGGCAGCCGAGGGGTCTTGTCAGGACAGACACAGGGCAAGTGCATTAGAAGTTGCATTGAACAGGTAAGTGCAAGAAGAGAGGGCAGAAACTGACACCTATAAGGTCAGAAGCAGCGTAGGGAATGAAGATGTTATGGGGATGTTATGTTATTCAGGAGACATAGAGACAATTGTTCTAGAGCCTTCCCCCAATGAAGGACACTACACCCAATATTGTGTTGGTTGCTCAGTTGGCACACCATTTATTCAAAATTTTTTACAATTAATTTTTCATGTCATATCACACAATACTGAGTTCCTTTATTTACCACATTTCAAAACACTTTATTCCATTTTATTTATAATGTCACATTAATTCTGTATCCTTATTACATTTTTACATAATCATCATTATTTCAAAATATCACATCCTTTTCATTCACCCCCAGATGTAGAAGTAGTAGTACTAGTAGTAGTAGTAAAATATTTATACAGGAAAGGTGTTTCAATGACATCATTAGGTCAGATACCCATTTTCAAGATGAACCTGTTTACTTTAAAATTACAACATTGTTACAGAATAAATAAATTCAATTTCATACCAATATGTTTTCACATTCATTCAGAATAAAACAATTCCATTTGGGCAGTCAGAAAATCAGTGTCCTTGAAGTAGTATTCCTATTAATCATTACACATACATTTCAAGTTTAATTCATGTATAATAGAGCTCATAAACAGTTTAGTATTTTGAACCTTTTTAAGTCTTTTTTTATTAGATCCCAGACTTGTTGAATTTTAGCAATACAATTCATGTTCCCAAACTTATTTTGTATTTTTGGTTGAATGTATTTATTGTTAGGGTTCCTTAAACTGTAATTATGTTTATTCTCGGACATCCCAAATTTATCCATGAAGTATTTAGGTTTTTCTGAATTTAAAACCATGTGTATCTGGTGCGACCATTTTAATTGTCTTTTGTGTTCCAATGAAAGCAAATGTAAAGAGGTCATCAAATGACAATAATATGTACGTTAGTAACACTTTAGAAAAAAATCTTGTAAGACTATTATATGTCACATTTAATTTTTGCAGGTTTTTTTTTCAGGCCATTCCATAAATGTGACTACCATAGTTTATGCATGGCATAATCATCTGATTTACTACAGTATACCTCATTTTTTGATCTGTACAGTGGCCCGATCTTCTGAAGGCCCCTAACTTTTTATTGGTTTTACTAATCAGCTTGTTTATGTGTTGATCACATTTTAAATTCTCATCTATCCAGATGCCCAAATATTTATAAGATGTTTCTTGTCCTAGGGTTTCGTTTGTGATTGTTTTTATTTGAAACTTCTGTTAATTTTGTGTATGTTTACTACTCTTTGGTGTAAAAGACATAGTTTTTGGTTTTTGACTGTTTAAAACTAATTTAGAATGTTGAAACCATTGCTCAAATTATGTAAAATCTTATAAATGCTGTTGCATTTCCTGTATGGTGTTTCTGTGAGCTACCATTACCGTGTCATCTGCATACATTCTGATTTTTGAATGTACTACTGTACTGGCCAGATCATTTATATACATAGGCCTGGATATTCAAAGGGGTTGCATCTAGTGCAACAGAGTTGTGCTGGGACAACCCTGTATTGTGCTGGCGCAAGCCCCTATTGTGCCCAGGTGGGATATTGAAAGGGCTAGCCCAGGCAGTGCAAATCCTGATGCACCAGGGCACAATACAATCGTATGTGGCACGGATGCAGGGGGTGTGCCCATGCATATGCGGCACATCCTGATAGTCAGCCTGGGATGTGTGGCACATATGCTGGTGCAACCCTGCATGGTGCTGCCTAGGGGGGCTCAAAGTTGAACCCCGGAAAAGGAGGATCAAATCCTGGCCACCCACAGGTGGGCTGCTGCATTGCAAGGCACAACACAGCACCTGCCCACTGTGGGTGGCCACCCGCCCACCCAGAACACTGTCCCCAAGCACACACAACCCTGGTGGTATAGTGGATCCCCACCACCTGTAGTCGCGATCACATGGTATATGTTAAGAAATACATCCCTGGTAGTCTAGTGCCCCCCCCGTGTCCCTGATTCCCCGAGAAATAAAAGCCATGACCTTCCCTGGTGGTCTAGTCATCCCCCCCTCTCGCCTGAGTTCCTTATTCTCTGATCAATGTCATTATGACTGTCCTGGTGGTCCTAGTGGCTCCCTCACGCCCATTGCCACAATCACAGTCAAACCCTGTAATGAATGCCTGGTGATCCAGTGGCACCTCCACCCTTCCACCTCACTAGTTCCCTTGCTCACCTTCACTCCCCATCACTTAGTAGGCAGCATCCCACTCTGCATACACCCATCCGCCACGATAGGTACAGAGGGCTGGGAAGCTCAGTTGTCCTCAGTGTGTCCAATGGGCTTGCAGGGCATAATAATGAGTCCCAAATTTGTGAATGACTTAATTCAAAGATTTAGATCGTTCTAGTACAGTATGCCCTGTGCTCATTGATCCACACTGGGGACCAATGAGCTTACAGCCCATACTGTACTTGCATTTCCAGCGTGGCCAGGCCATGTGGGTGGGATGCTGCCACCTCCATGAGGGGGGGCGGGTTGCAAGGAGCTCTGTGTGGGTGGGAGAGGTGGGCTGCCACTGATCACTAGGGCATTTCATTATGGGGTTTGACAATGATCGCAGCAATGGGTGAGGGGGCCACTGGACCACCAGGGACGGTCATAATGACACTGATCAGGGAATCAGGGACTCAGGAGGGGGGGACCACTAGGCCACCAGAGATGGTCATGGCTTTTATTTCTGGGGAATCAGGGACACAGAGGGCCACTAGACTACCAGGGATGTATTTCTTAACATATACCATGTGATCACGGCTATGGGATGGGGTATGCCCCGGGATCCCCACTGCCCACGTCATGCTGTGCAGAGCGCCAGGTACAAGTCACCAGGCTTCCCTACACAAGGCATGCAAATGGGGCTATAATAGCATGCAAATGGCCCCATTTGCACCTTGCATATATTACAGCCTTATTTGCATGCCCCTGGCTGAATATCACGAGTGATGCACCTAGCACAACTGCACTTGTGCTGGCAAATCCCCATGCTCCCTATCTGTGGCTTGCACCAGCACAGTGCCACTGCGCCATGTGCAGTATGTGTGCTAACCTTGCTATATTAAACAGTGCTGTGCCATGGTGCATCACCGTTGAATATCACCTGGTCCTGGACCCAACCCATGCCACTTGCACTGCGCCCAGGCTTGCACCACTGCCTGGTGCAGTCTGAATATCTGGGCCATAATAAACAATAATGACCCCAAAACTGTGCCCTGTGGGACTCCTCTCTGAACATTTTCAGACCTGGATAAGGAACTGCCCACCTAGACTTTCTGAGTCCTTGAAGTTAAATATGATTGAAACCAAGGTAAGGTTTCCTTGTCCATTTCCAGTTTTGCCATTCTATAAATTTTTATGTTGTGCTCCATGTTGCTGAAGGCCTTGGAGAGGTCCATGAACACCACACCCACCACCGTGACATCATTCGTTTGAGTGGTAATGATGTCTACAAGGTTGGTGAACATGGTATCCATGGAGTGACTCCTCTGAAACCCTGACTGGTAGCAGGAAAGCATGGAACCATTCTCCAGGTATTGTCCCAGCTGCTGATGCATCAACCTCTCCAATACCCTTGATACCATGGACAGCAATGCAGTTGGTCTGTAATTTGTAGCTTCGATCATAAAACCTCCTTTATGAATGGGAATTGTTTTTGAGCTTTTCCATAATGTTGGAAATTTTTTCTCAGTCAGTCTCCAGTTAAATAATTTAGTTAACACTGGAGCTATCACATAGAAATCTGTTCTCTATTTGATCCAGTCCGTATAATTTGTTTGAATTCAATTTTCTTAGCTCTATTTTAACTTCCTTACAAGTAATGGCCTTAAACTTTGGTTTAGATATAGACCTGAGGGGTCTTTCTTTATGGTTAAATTTTGTCGTTTTTCACCCCCAGATGTAAATCTGAGGTGGTCATTTCATTAATTCAGGGCCAGGTCTCCATTCCTGCCCCCCACTTTCCTTCTCCTAGGTGCCCACGCCCTCTTCTCCTACACCCCACCTTGATGTAAATCAAAGTTGGGTTTCTTCCCCCTCCCCTACTAAAGGATTTTCTTCTTTTCCTTTCCTTCACTAGCCCATCTCCAGCCTCTGTTGGAAGGCGAGCTTCCCCCCTTTTGTCCGCAGCCCCCCAATTTTTGTTTTTATTTTCTCAACCAAGCATTTATTCCCTGTCCTAGCTCCATAATCAAAATGTGGTTACCCATCTCTGTGTGATGGATCCCATCTGTTCTATACAAACCTGCAATTTTTTCAACCAATTCATCATGTCTTAATATCCCCCCACCAAATCTCTGAAAACATGTACCCACTCTTCTAGTCATTCTCTTCAGTGCATCTTCAGTGGCCTTGAGACTCTTTATGTGTCTCCAAACCCTTCTTGCTACCATCTCTGACCATACCAAGGTAACTCTAGGCCACCATCCCTTAACCACCCTCAGGGTTTCTTGTATGTGACAAAAATGTCTAACCAACATCGGGTACCTAGGTCATTACCACCCAGATGTAAAATTATTAAATCTGGTTCTGGGTTGGTCCTGTGGGTCTCCTCCAATAGCCACAGAAATTGCCCCAACGCATCCCTTATATTCCGTTCCACAGGATCTGTACTTCTCGGTGATCAAGTGACAGCTGTTTTCCCCCAGGCTTATTCTCAGCTTGTCTCTCTGCCCAATATATGTATGAATACCCCACAATCCACACTTCTGCTCATTGGGCTTTTTCTTTTTTTTCCATTCAAAGTTTATTGAAGTTTTCAACATACAACAGACAACACATCACAAGTTACATAGAGTAGATTCAAACATTACCGGTATATATCATTGGGCTTTTTCTATAATACATAAACAAACGTGTGAGCAGCATTATCAGGTGACCCATCCTTCCACCCCCCCTTTTCTTATCCTCTGAATTTGTTTACCCTTTTGTCCAGTTCCTGTGAAGAGAAAAACAACAATATCAGTTAGAGAGTGATGCTTCTGATGTATTTTTTATAACTGTTGGATTTCCACCTGCCAAATTCTTCAAATCCTCTTCCTGCACGCCTTTTGCCACAGCTTCAGGTGCTGCTCCTATCCGGAATGAATGTGATGAATATCTCCCGGGGTATTCACCTAGTGCTATAAGTCCCTTCAACACCCAGGCTAAATGAGTTCCTGTCACCCCGGTCCCATTCTTGTGAATGAGCATTAAACCCTGGCCTGGTGGTCTAATGGCTCCAAGTTCCCATAGTGCCCAGACTGAGCAAATAACCTCTATCCTGTGTTGCAGTAGGGGAATGCTGACCCCTTTTCTCACTTGATCCATCTTTGATTTCTTTAAAAAGACTGTAAGCCTTTCCCTGCTCCACTGAACATCCTCCCACTGCAAACCTGACCCTGGGGTCACCATTGCTGAGCCCAAAAATTCCCCCTTCCTAAATGCACCCCCATACATGGCCATGAAAATTGCCTTAAACAAAACCACCTCATAGGCCGAGTAGTATACTTGTGGCAGGACGCCTATCAACTTTTCCAACAAAAGCTCTGATATGGGTTTTCTCTTATCCTGCTCCCTCTCTGTCACCCTCTGCCACCCCATGATCATGTGTTTTATGATTAGCCCCTTACTGGGGTCCCCCCAATCCTTCAGGGTACTAACCTACCCTATGACAGCCAAGTGGACTCCCATAGTGGCATGGGTCCTCTCCTTTTGCCATCCGGACACCATGAACTTGGCTACCTGCTCCTCTGTGACTGCCCCATTTACTTCCATGCTGTGTAAGGACCAGAAAGCCTGACACACTCTCCACGAGCCCTCGTAGGCCTTAAAGATGCTGTCTGCCCAGGATTTCCAAAAGAGAAGCTCCACTCCTTCCAACTAATCTCCCATAATCCCTCTGGAATCTTAGTCCCCGTCCCATCTGCCCTTGTAGTAATGGCCCAGAATTTGTCCATCTGTAGACAGGAGAGGCTGTCAGCTACAGTATTCTGTATTCTCTCAATGTGCCTGGCCCTAAAACTCATGTTAAGTTTTAAGCTGTGCAAAACCAACTGCCGCAATACCCTCAAGACTGTACTTGAATTCACCCCTTTTTTATTTAGGACATCTACCACCGCTCAGTTGTCACACCAAAATGTCACCCTCTGGTTCCGTAGTGACTTCTCCCATACCACTGTTGCCACCCATATTAGAAATATCTCCAATAGGGTGATCTCCTTAGTGAGCCCTCTCCTTATCCAGTCTTGCGGCCATGGTTCCAAGAACCATTGTCCTTTAAAAAAGGCCCCGACCCCAATTCCCCTGAAGCATTGGTGTATAGTTCCAAATCCATATTAATCAACCATTACTCATGCCAGAAAGTTATCCCATTATATGATTCCAAAAACTGTTCCCACACCATCATGTCCTCCCTGACCACCTTGCATAAATCTACCCAGTGGTGTGGCTTCATTGCCCGTCTTGAAGACCTGGCCAAGTGATGTGTAAATGTGCGCCCAGGCCTGATGGCCCTACAAGTAAAGTTCAAATGGCCCAATACCTGTTGTACCTTCTGCAGTGTCACCCTTCTCTTTTTTGTTATCTCCTCTAACAGTTCCCTCAATTTTTCCACCTTCTCTTCCGGCAGTATAAACAGCCCCATATCTGCATCAGTTTCTATCCCTAGGAATTCTAAACAGTGACTAGGACCTTCTCTTTTGTCCCCCACCAGTGGAACTCCTAAAACCTAGCATATATCTTTAAAACCCCCCAACATTTTTCTACCCCTAGTTTTCCCTCCCCATTAACAAACAAAATGATCTAAGTAGTGTACTACCACCCCATGCCTGTATCTTTTCCTAAAAAGCCACTGCAGCCATGTGCTAAACATTTCAAATGTCACGTATGCTAATGAATACCCCATGGGCATGGCCTTGTCAAAATAATATTTTTCATCCACCTGGAAGCTCAACAATTCCCAGTCCTCCCTCCTAACCGGCAGTAATCTAAATGCTAATTCAATTTCCATTTTTACCAACCAGGGCTTTTTGGAGGCCCTGATTAGTCCTACCACATCTTCTAATGTCCCATATGATACCCTACTATCCTCTTCAGTGATGTAGTCATTTACTGAATCCTGTTCTGGGTATGATAAATGATGTATCACCTTGCACTCCCCTGGCTGCTTTTTGGGTACAAGTCCCAAGGGTGAAACGCTAAGGTGATCCATAGGAGGGTCTTAGAATGGGCCCTTCACTCTCCCAGCCTCCTTTTCCTTGGCAATCTTCTGCCTTAATAGGTCTTCCTTCTCTTTTACTGACCCTAGGTTGTTGGCCCATTTTTTCTCTCTTTCCCCTTGATAGCATAAACTAAAGCCCTTCTCAAAATCCTCCACAAGTGCATCTCCTGCTTTTTTATCTGGGTAGCCTCCCATCCATTTTTCCACCACTTCCACTTTGATTTGGGTTCTTGCCAACTGAAACCTCTCCTGCTTCCCACTACCTTCCTCTTTGATTATAACCCCTACCTTCTGAATAACCTCTGCCCCATCCTCCATTGTCCCAGTGTCCCACCCTCTGTCCTCCATGGCCACCCCGAAAGGAGTGTCCCAAATGTGTCCCCACTGTATTATTGTCCATATATGACCTGTACTTCAACGTGAGCATGCATGTCTAAATCTACAACTGGGGAAGGAGCAATATGCCTGATTAAAATCCCAGCAACACTTTTGATAGCTCCCTGACCCTTTCGTCCACTCCACCTCAGATCTCCCAGCCACTGTCAATGTCTCCCACCAGAGGTCCAAATGTCTGGAATCCCAATGACAATCTAACCCAAAGTTTGCCATCCTTGTTCTAAATTTTTCATCATACTGTAGCCAGTTTGTGCCCCCATCATCTTATAAGCATTCCTAATTATCAATGAATAAGCTAATAGAGGGCTCCTCATTTCTGGCTTCTTTTCTTGCACAATGGCGCTATAATAAGTGAAATCCAAAGACCATGCCTCCCACATCATATCCTTATAACTTGGCCCTTTTGGCTCCTCCTCCTTTTTCACCAGAACTACTGCTGCTGCCAATTCCTGTTTTCCAAAGCCTTCCTTCTCCTAATATTGCTCTGCCGTTTTCTTGTCCACTAGGGCAAATATGTCCACAAATTCTTGTGGCTAGCAGTACATGATCCCCTATCTGCACTCCCGCCATGCTTATGGCCTTCCCTGCAACCACCCCTTTATCTGCCACCTTAGGCTTTGCTACCTTCTCACCACCTTTCCCTTTCTCCAATTCACCCAGTATTTTCTTGAGTTTTTTCATCCCATCAGCCCCCATACCACCCGACAATTGCTCTATGTATTCTTTCATGTTGCTTTCCACAGCAGAATAACCTGCACCTGTATTGGCCTTGGGGACACCTGATGGTCCTGGCAATTGCTCTGGCATCAGAACCGGTGTTGGTATTGGCCCTGCTAGAACTGGCAGTGGTGACTGTGGGAAAGGAATCAGCACTGGAACAGGTTCTGGAACTGGATCCAGAATCACCTCTGGTCCAGCTGGTGGACCTGACTGTGAACTTGGCTGTGGAACCAGTATTGGAAAAGGTGCTGGGATCGATACCATGACCGGTTGCGGTACTGGCACTGGTATCAGTTCTGGGATTGGTGTTGGACTAGGCCCTTGCATTGGTTGTGGTACCTGGACCAGTGTTGAGATTGGAAGAGGAGGTGCTGGCTGAGGAACCAGGCTAAGCACAGGCTCAGGTTCAGAAACAGGAAGGCTAGGCCTAGGACCCTTTGGTATAGGTGCCCTTGGGGCCCCTCCCTTAGGCTACCCTTTGCCCCTCCCACTGGAACTGGCCCTGTCCTCTTTTTTCCCTTCCCTGCTGGTGCCCAGTTGTCCAGTCATCCACAGTATCTAGTACCCAGTGTGCCCTGTCCACCAAGTCCATAATTAATTTCATGGCATCCTACTTCGAGGCGCATGACCCTCTGGTGTCCATGGTCTTTAGGAAAGTTTCTGAAATATAAACAAACCCCATGTGAGCATCTTCATCATTATATTTTGTTACAAGGCCTTCTTGTGTCCTTTCCCACATCCTATTGGGGTCCTCACATCTAGCAGGCAAACCCGTTCTTGCCCATGCCAACCCATAGTTCATTGTTGCTTTCTCTCTCTTTTTTCATAGCATAGTACCATGTTTACAACACCTATCAATATCTACAGGCACCTAATTACCTATGTGCCTCCAATCTTGCATGGGGTTCTAGGCTGCTAGAGCCTCAAGATTTCTGTATCATGCAGGCAGTTCACTAATGTAACTATTTTCAGTCACATCCATTCCCCAGCATTTTCCTAACATTTTTATAGTTAATGTAATGAAACCCACCCACAGTCCCCAATCTTGAAATAGCAGCTGCCATGCGGCCTGCCTGCTCCCGAAATGGCAGTCACCACATGGTCCACCCTATCCCAAAATGGCTGTTGCCTCATGGTCCGCCCACTTTCAACATGGCGGCCACCATGAAGCCTGCCTGCTCCTACAGTGGTGGCCACCACATGGTCTGCCCTATCTCAAAATAGTGGCTGCCATGTGGTCTATCCATGCCTCAAAATGGCGGCCGCCACATGGTTCGCTATTCCCAATATGGTGGCCACACGTGGTCTGCCCTCCTCTAAAATGGCTACCCATCTGCTGCTCTCTTGCCTCCTCACAGCTTCCTCATGGATTCATTCAATTTTTTGAGAGTCCTGGCCATTCTCTTCACCCTCATGCCTTGGCCGGGACCTCTCTTCCCATATCAGGGACCCCGCAGTCCATGGTCCCTTCCCCCCAATGCAATCATGCCTTCTAAGCTGCCGGGCACCCCTCACCTTAGCTTTTGAGTGCCCGACATTGCTGAATAACTCATCCTCACAACTCTTTCCCTGTATACTTGTTGGAGCTTCCTTCTTGCTCACACACTCCTCACATCTCTCCTATTTCCACGTGAGCAGTGGTGGTATCATCCCTCAATCCAATGCCCAAGCCTCTTCCCACACAACCCAGGGTGGTCAGATGGCATGGACTACTAATTTGGCATGGGAACCCAATCACAGATTCTTCTAGGTGCCCAACCAGACTCATGGAATTAGACAACAAAAACTCCTTTCGTGCTGCTGAAAAACGCCACCAGAACTGTCAGTTCAGGCACCCCATCACTGCTTCCTTCCAGATGCCCAATCAAATCAATGTAATGAACAACCACTACTAAGAAACACCTCACCACAAAGTTCCCCCTTTCAGTCTGCTGCACTCCCCAGCATTTTTTAGTACTCCCTCCATAACTAGCAACAAACAATGTCTAATGGAGCCCTAGGCTGTGCCAAAACATTGCAAACCTTTTAAACATGACAATCAAACCAGTCTGAACCTAGGCATGCTCTAGGTTATTACCCAGTGCATTTTCATCCCAGAGATTACTAAAGCCATAAATGCACACTGCCAGCCCTCTTTCCTTGTCATTTCTCTAAACATACATTTATTTTCATTCTTATTACATTTTTTTAAACTGCCTACCAGTTGAATGGCAACTAATGGTGTGCTGTCATAATCAAGACTGAATTTAAAGAATACAATTATGTTATCAGTTAGCCCCTTGGAAGCCTTGGAGGCCTTGGAGATAGGCGAAGCGCTGGGCTTTGTGCATGAGTGAATTTGTGCTTTATGTCCTAAAAATTAAAGGACAGTATAGTTAACTTTAGCTGCTGCTGCTTTTGTCATTATTGAGTGCAGAGTTACTTGGAATTTTTATTTTATCTTTGGGGTAGTCACCCATGATCTGCACCATTTAGCGAACTGATTGCACTTACCTATACTTTGGACTTCAGCTTACACCTGCCTATGAATTTTTTAGCTCAAAATGCTCCTTATTACATCATGAAAACCTAGCTTACCTGGAAGAAACAAATCTAGCTCTGGATAAAATCAGGAACTCTCTGACTGATAAACAATATAAAATTCTGCTTAGCAAAAGTGAGGGAGAGCCCTTCTGTGCAGCCCCTTATATTCCCCTTTCTAATCCCATCCCCTAGCTCTCATTCTCCTCTCTCTCTTTCCTTCCCCCAATCCCCTATTTTCCTTGCTATCCCTAGCCCCACCCCTTTCCGAGGTCATAAACCCTTCAGCCAAATCCCCTTTTCTTCTTAGTCCTCTCTTTCTGACGTCACTAAGCCCCTCCCCCCCTCCGCTTTCTGACACCCCTTCAAAGGTTCCAGGCCTAGAACAATGGGGCCTGCCCTTTAGAGATAAACCTTCTTATGCAGTCTGCCTATCAACAACACTTAGATGTACAGTAGCTAGTGAAAATTGTTATGCAGTTATATAACTTGAAAATACATCCCCAGCATGAGAGGGCAATTACCTAAGAGAACATTTTTTAAAACAATATTTTGACACATTTTAGCTTACTTTTATCTTTTATATTTCTCTTAGCTTGGTTCTTCACTACTGGGAAACTGACTTTGGCAACAAGTTCAGTCTCTCTCAGCAAGTATTTCCCCTGCTACTTACTGTATTTCCTAGCTGAAGTCACACTCCTCTGATTAAAATGTGTTAATGTGAAAATCATTGTTTTGTTAGGAGCAGAAGAGAAAGATTTCAGCTTGAGAATAAGGAGTGAGAACAATAAATTCCAAGTGAAAACAATCCTATTTCCATGCCAATATACCCTAGCAAAGGCCAACAGTAAGACAAATATAGCAAATGTGAAACATAACCTACATGTGTCAAAATATCATATTATTCAGTTTTCCCAAAGGTGACAATCATCAAGCTCTACAGCCTAGGGGCTAGTTGATGCCATTTTACATTTGGTAAATGTGCAGAAATTCAACATATTCACCTTCTGTTTGGGATTGTCAAAGTTTTGAGTCATGTCAACCCTTCAGCAGATTGATAAAAAAAACTCTAGCTCTTTCTAGCTTGCCAAGGCTAGTCCCATGAGCCCCACCACCCCCTACATAAGTCATTTCCCAACTTTTACCCGCACCCCTCATTCCCCCAGCCTGTTTTTATGTTTGATTACAGAGCACATATTAAACATATTGTTATAGCTGTGGGCAGAAAAGCAGGTTCTGGATGTGTGTTAGGCTATGAGCCAATGGAAATCAGACTTCAGTCAACAGTGATTGACCTGGCTGACAATGTACTTGTGCACTGGAAAGCATACTTTTCAAAGCAGTTTCACTGCTCCAAATGAGTGTGCTGGGGTTTTGCAATTTTGACGATGCTTTGCAGCCAGTGACCCATATCTCAACCCCTGCAGCCAGCTTCCTTCTCCTTTCCAGCTCACAAACGAAACCTCCCTTTTGATCCCCTTTATGTTAATTTTTTTTTTAAATAATAAAGCAATCTTCCTCACTCCCATTTCAGGAAACTCTCCTCTCCAATCCTCAGTATATTCTTTACAATCAATTTTGCCAGCCGCTCCTAAAGGAGAAAGGGCAACCTTCAGTGAGCCATGCTTGATGAGGATGCTGCTTGGCCCCTCAGGATGGGGGGGGGGGGTTACCCTTTTCAGATCCATGCTCTCCAGCCCATCATTTCTCAGCAGCTGAGGGGCCCTCCATTCCACTGTTGCTTGCAGAGATCCTGCCCAACCCTCAGAAAAGTAGGGTCTCTTTGTCAGAGCCACAGTCAGCAGCAATACTGCCCATCCCTCTACCTCTTCAGGAGAAGGGGGCCTCCTTTTTGCACCTGCACTGGATGGTGATCCTGCCTGCCATCCCTCCACAGAAGAGGAGGGCCTCCTTTCTGTTGCAGCACTTGCTGGTGATCCTACTTGCCCATCTTGTGAGAGGCAGTTCCATTACACCAGTCACAGTCTGTGGGGGAAAAAAACAACAAACTGCACTACCCAAGTGGCAAAAATTATGGACCGAAATAGTCAAATTAACCATGGAAAAAAGCTTTATTGTGGAAAGGATAACACTACTCCCACAGTCTTCTGAGAGTTTGCTACCCCTCCACCCCCCCCCCCCAGGACTGGAGGACCATGCATTTTCTCTTATCTGTGTCCAGTTTGGTGGCAGACACTATACTGACTGCACACAGGAAGGCAGTCCCTCTCCTCTCCTCTCCTCTCCTGTGACAGGAGTGAGCTGCAAGGCTGGGGGCTCTCTCTTTTAGAAACATAGAAACATAGAAGTTGATGGCAGATAAGGACTGCAAGGACCATCCAGTCTTCTTCTTTGCAAATGAGTGGTGCTTGTTTCAAGGTACACGGTACATGAGATGTCTTACTTTCAGACTGCGTGAGAGAAAGATGTCATTTTCTAACAGCTTCCTCTGCATCTTTTTTTTGTGGTGAGGCATTTGATAAATGACTGTAACTCTGTTTAACTTTTCAGGGGATACAAATATGATAAATACATGTATGTGTATTACACAGACACAGTAGGGCCTGTATGTTAGAGTTGACTAAGCACTTTAATGTTAAACCCCAGCTTATGTACCTTAATATGAGAGGGGTGCTGCACTTCTGAGGTGCCGCCTTTCGGATGAGACATTAAACCGAGGTCCCATCTGCCTGGATTGGTGGTAGTTCAGGTGGATGTTAAAGATCCCATGGCACTTATCGAAAAGAGCAAGGGAATTTCCCTGGTGTCCTGGCCAAATTTCCCTTATTCACTAAAACTACCACAAACAGCTTAATCTGGTTCAAGGTCAGTAGGCATTCATCTGTATCCCCCTCCCCCGGGTCATGCCTGAAAATAGGCGGGATCTGTCTAGTGCACTTACCCAGTCAACAAAAACTAAATAGATAAAATAAATAAATAAATAAATAAATAATAACGCTGCCCCATTCAACTGATTTACTTAAAATTTGGACAACACATTGCTGGTGCCAGGATACCTGGATTCTGAAATGTTTATGGCAATTGGTTTAATGGGGCAAATTACAGAGGTACAGACATGTAAAAATAGATTTTAATTAAGACCTTTTGTTTGATCACCTACCTTTCAAAAACAGGTTCAATTCAAACCCTAAACTTGCAGCATTGTTAGAGTTTGCTCCAAGGTGTTGTGACAGAGTGAGCCCTGGCATGATGCTGGCCACTGCAATGCCAGGAGAAGTATGAAAAGGAAATAAAAAAGTATCTTTCTATATCTATCATTTTATTTTTCTATCCTGTCTTTTGAAACAACATTTCCCATGATCCAGGAGCTGATCACCCTGTTGGTGAGAATGTGACCCCCCCCCCCAGCTTTCATCAATCTGCTCCACTTTTCCCTCTCTTTTACATGTAATTCACTTTTCCTTTCTATATTCCACCATGCCCACTTGAGTATACATTAGGAGTATCAGAAATAAAGAGAGAGATTTAAAAACATACATGTGTTAGAGTCAGCAGAAAAGCTGAGCCCCTATGAAACTGACTAACAGAGCCCTACAACAGAAAATAATAAGAAAGCATGCTGGTTTGAATGTTCTGAATTCTGACCACTGCTTTTACAAATAAAAGTTCCTCATTACAGTGCACATCAGATTATGCACATTAACCTCCCTTTAGTTTTGCCTGAATGAATACTAACATAGAAACAGTTACAAAAAAAAAACAAAGTTAATATACACTGATAACTCACATTTGAAGCAAATGGATAGTCTGTTTCCCCTGAGACACTTACAAAAGAGAAGGTATTAACTAAAAGGAAAATAAAATGTCAGACAGTTTCAGAGTATGGCCTCAGCAATTTCAGTTCACTCACCTGCAGCTGGTGCTGTTTCCAAGGTGAATGGTCAGCCACTTAGTATAATTGAATGGAAAGCTAATTAATGGAAGGTACAAAGGCAGGAGGAGCTCACAACTAAGATCTGCCCCAGCAGACCAGAAGCTGATTTGTGTCTTTGACATGCCTGGTTGCTGACTTACACAATACCTAGAAAGGAAAGTGTGTGTCTGAAAGGGATCACTGGGTCTTCTAATCTCCTGAGTTCCTCTATAGCTCAGGGGGTAAGAGCATGACGTGAAATGCAAGGCACCTGGGTTTAAATCCCAGTAGAGGACTCACATTTCCTTCAGTATTTTGATAGCAAAATTTTCAACATATCCATTTTTTCACACCACCTCATGAAAGTGACTTTTTTAAATCCAGTCCAAAATGTGTTTTTGCATGTGACACGAAATGAATTTGTGGCTATTTTTTTATAAATGACACCTGCCATGCTCGGGGGGGGGGTCATAAAAATAATAATATGTCGAAATGTTGGTGTCTTATTTGCAGAAATGGCTGTTTGCCCAGTGGGACCAAGTTGCCTTCCAGTGCCAGTGACCCGAGTTCTGTTGTGAGCTCAGTGAACTGGATAAATGGGCCAAGGCTGGGGGGAAGGCATTGCAGTGTGTGGCACCAGTACAGCCTTGGGAGGGAGAGAGCAGTGTTTTGGTATGCAGATGACACCTTGTGGCAGGCCGTGGAGCCTTCCCTCACAAGGAGTTGATGTACATGTCGAGGCCTGATGAGCCCATGTAGTGCGTCAGGACTATCCCCACTATTCTGTTTATTTCTTTTTGTGCAGATTCCAAAGGGACTGCATGAATGAGAATAACATGCCACTATCCCTGAAAAAGAAGGGAAATTCGTTGCAAAACATTACATGATTGCTGACATTAGGGTTGAAGAATGCAAAGCACACAAAGTAGGAAAATGAAAAACAAAAGTAGGTTTCAGTCTCTGGAGTCTTGACGAATCAGTAGTGGGGTCTTTCTTGGGGTTGCCAACCCTAATGTCCAACCTCTCCTCTGAGCAAACAAAGTCAGATATGATATTTTTCTTCATGCAGTGCTCCTGCATGAGGAAAGTTACAATCGATTCTGTTGGCAGTGTGTGGCAAGCCATACTTCTCTACCTTTGAAGAGAACAGCACTATAAGGCACTGGCTTGGAGCTGTACCTTAAACTTTGGACAAGAGGCTATGGGCTTTGGGGGAGGGATCTTAGGGGTCACAACTCCAAAGAAGATCCCACTACTAGCACAGCTAGTTTGCTCTTTACAAACTGTTTTTTTTAATTGTTTACAGTAGAGTGCGGTACAAGTGCTCTGCGGGTCATGTGACCTGTCCTGATGCGTCTGGGTTCAGAAGATTTAAGCAGTGTTCCATGCAGGGTGTTGGTTTTCTGTACCTCTGACCACCTGCTGTGTGACACCTCTTGGTGTGAGACAGACCTGCTGGAGGCCTCCTTGCATGGAACAGTTTGCTCAATATATGAAACAAATTGACCTGGGGACTGCAGCAGTAACTGTAGGGGTAGTGTCTGTTCTGTAAACCTCTCAGGACTGCAGCATCCTGTGTAGACCGGCAGCACTTGTGTGCCTGTACTATTGCTCTTAGTAGCTTTTAGCTAAATTGTGTATTTGCCTCAACATGTTGTGCTTGTTATCACAGCTAGTTTGCTCTTTGCAAACTGTGTTTTTTATTGTTTACAGTAGAGCGGGGTATGACCTTGGTGCAGGTCACGTGACCTATCCTGATGCTTCTGGGTTCAGGGGATTTAAGCAGCACTCCATGCAAGCGGATCGAGCGCGGTGCAAACGAGAGCACATCTGCTGCATGCTAAGATGCACGTGTTATGCTTGTTAAGCTGTGAGCAGTGAGGAATCCCTAGCAAAGCACCATTAGGTACAGTGGTTGTGATTTGTCCTGACAGGGTTTTCTGAGTTAGAATTGCAGGCAGTTAGATTAGGGGATCTGTTCTTTATCTTCTTGTCAAATGGCAGATATCATTGTTACACTGAATAGGGAAAGAGGGCTCAGATGTTCAACCTGTAATATGTATGAATTAATGACTGTACCTTTACCACATTTGCCCTACATGTGTATGAAATGAATTGAACAAAAGGCCATAATGAAAGAATTTACTAACTTTAACAACAGGCTTCAGAGCTTAGAACTTAGTCAGCAAAATATGGCTATGACGTTAGCCAAAAGGAGTCAGTTTACGACCACCAGGCCCACCAGTAAAATGACAAACCCCACTCTTCTCCATTCAGATCCACCAGGCCCTCCTCCAGTGCAGAGCCAGCCAACTAGAGATAGCCCCTTTATTTTAGCCTCTGCAAAAAAACCTAGCAACCTTGATACCCCCCAGTTATTTAACTATACTATACAGGAAGGGGATAATAGTAGTAGGAAAAGAGGCAGGGAAGAAGACTCCTGCATCTCTGGTGATGAGGAATGGTACAAAATCCAGAGTAGGAGAGAGGCAAAAAAAGGGCGGAAATCAAAACAATTTGTTTTACCTCATTTTAATGGCTTTGACCCACTCAGTCTCCAAGAGATTGATGCAGGGGAAAATAATACTGTTGTATCTAAGTCAAATTCAGGTATTGACACCCAGTTATGTCTCACTGATACCGCTAATGATAATTGTAAAACAATTAGTATTGAAGCTCAAGTTGCACCAGTCACTCACAGTACTAAAAATTCAAGGGGTAATGTACATAAAAATGACCAGAGTATCTTAACAAGCCAAGAATGCCAAACCTCAGTAGTAACACAAGCTAATGATTTAAGGGAAGGGAACCTTCCTAGGGACCATCATGTGCTAGAAAGTATCATTCCCGAAGAATTAAATATCCTAATAAGCCCAGTTTGTCCTGTTTCAGCAGCTCCTCAAATTAATGATCCAGAGGAAAAGAACACACTTGGGGATCATCAGGTGCATGTTGTCATCAACCCTGTAGATTCTATTAATGGACAGTATTATATTCTGGGTTAATCAATAGTCAGGTATTCTGATCGATACTCCACCAGAGGCAATAACTCGAATATGACCAGTTGTAGCTACAAGGGTGCCACCATAAAAGATATTTCTGCAATGTTGCCAGGCATACTGAATAGAACAGAAGAACCAAAAACAGTAATTCTGCATGCCGGCATGAACAATATAAATAAAGCTGAAGAAGAGGACATCATCAAAGAGATGACCGAGGCTATTGAAAGTTTAAAGAGCTTAAATGCTACTGTCATTGTCTTTGAAATTCTACCAGTACCAAGAGCTTCAAAAACTAAAACCCAGAAAATAAAGAGTTATAATTACTGGTGACCATAAACATTTTTACCAGATTACTGTTTTGTTAAAAATGAATATCAACTGAATTTTGGGTTATTATGCTCCAAAGGTAATAATAACCTGAAATCTGGTTGATATGGTACTTCATAATAATTTGAAATCCAGTTGATATGACATTCCCCAAAGAAAAGACTTTAAAACTGTTGCATTCCATTGTTTCACAAAAAGTATTACAACTGCAGTATTTTCAACTGTGTTTTATTCATGTAGAGTTCAATTTCTTCAAAAATAAAACTGCACTCTAGCTAAAATATGTCTTTTTCTTTCAAGCAGCTAGACATACAGTCTAAATCTCTACACCAGCAATTATAAAAAATAAAGGGTAGGTAAGTGTGTGTTATGGATTTTTTTCACAAACCCTCAGTGTGTGATGACCACATAAACCTCTCGAGCTGCGCTTTCGAGGTTTATGGGTCATCACACACCTCTGGTGTGTGAAAAAAATCCATAACACACACTTACCTATCCATTATTCTCTATGTAATAATTGGCTCTGTAGTTGGTGCTTGGAGAATAAGATAGATTGTTTAAGGGCATGGAAAATATTTGCTTCAATAGACTCTCTGTTTTGTCAAGATGGCCTTCATTTAAACAAACATGGTGCTAAGGTGCTAGGAAATATCTTTTTTCAGGCTATTAATAGCCCCACTGGGATGCCAAAAATCTAATATACAGGGGGAAAAAGGGGGTTATCAGACAACCAGTATTGAAAAAATATTACTCACTAATGTAAGAAATGTACACTACATAAAAAAAGATGAACTTGAGCTATTACTGTTTAGGGAAAACATTGATGTTGCAGCTATTTCTGAGACCTGGTGGGATGGGACCTCCAGCTAGAACAAATCTATCCCTGGATATAATCTTGTTCACAAAGACAGAGTAAATAAAAAGGGTGGAGGTGTGGCTGTCTGAGAAATAATATTAAATTTAGAGATATGAATGATAGCACCAATGAGTCCAATGAAATTATTTGGGTAGCATGTGAAATGAAAAATAGTAAGAACTTAGTACTGGGTATGTGCTATAGACCTCCTAATACCAGTCAGTATTGATCATAGTTCCATACTGAATGATATTTCTAGTAAACTAAACCATAAGGATATCCTTACACTTGGAGATTTCAATTCACCTGGGATATTATGGAACGATTATTCTGCATCCTCCACACAGTAGCAAGCATTGTTAGATCTCTGCCTATTAAATGGGCTGCAGCAAGTAGTCAATAAATCAACCAGGTGCAGCAACACATTGGACCTTGTCATCATGAACATCCCCGACAAGATTAATGATCTTCAAATTTCCAGCACCTTGTTTAATAGTGATCGCAATATTATAACTTTCATTATTAACAACGAATATATTAAAGAGACAGGAACAACTATAGTCAAGGACTTTAGGAAAGCCAACTTTGTAGCAATCAATCAAGAATGACATGATTGGGACTGGGATAAAGAATGCACTTTAGTTGACCAACTGTGGATAAATATAAAAAACAAGATTCTTGAGTTAAGGGATAAACATATTCCAAATTGTAAACTGTATAATAAGAAATGGAAACTCCTCATGTGGAACACAAACAGAGTAAACAAATCCTTTCCAGCAAAAAAAATGGCCTATAAGGCTGTCAGAAAAGACAATAATGATTATAACAAACATAAATACAAGGAGGTGTAGCATATGTGCCCATGGAAAATGAGATGTTGCTTAATTGCAACAGGATCCTTGAGGTGCGAAAAATTGATGCCAAAGAAAAAGGTTTTTTGTAAGGACCCTTCAGCTTCTTAAACATAGAAGAATAGGAGTCTTTTGTATAAAGTTCCACAAATGTTTCTTTTATTGTTGAGGTTTATTTCTGCCCTTACATTTCGATTCTACAGATGAATCTTTTTCAAAGGGTTTTTTTACTTTTTTTAAAAGAATAAACATATTACATTGATTATGTAGTTCACTATTTCATTCACATATTGATTTATTATGTACAAAACCATCTTGTTTTGTTGGTTGTATTAAATTATTCTAAATATACACATAGGACATTTTTTATTTATTCCCAGTTGCACTAAGTGCATTCATTATTCAAACTATGTTTTTTATAATACAGTAAAAATTCAGACCATCATCAACACAGTGCAAATTGGAGCACAAGCAAATGATGTGTCTCCTGCCTAGGCCTGTACCCATTTCACCGAAAGTGGGTTACGCATCTCAAGAGTTCCTGTTTTGAAAAATAAAAGAAACGTTTGTGGAACTTTATACAAAATACTCCCATTGTTCTATGTTTAAGAAGCTGAAGGGATCCTTACAAAAGACCTTTTTCTTTTGCATAAATACAAGTAGGTCCTGCAAGTTTGTAAGACCACTATAAATAATGAAAAATGGAAGATCGAATTTAAACTGGCCCATATAAAAGATGGTGGAAAATCTTTCTATTCTTACTTAAGAAAACAAAAAAAAAACAGGCATTGAATACATTAGGACTCCTCAAAGTACCCAATACAATTATAAATAAACCATTAGACATGTCCAATGAATTTAATCAATATTTCTGCTCAGTTATTGCTAACAAAGTTAATCAAACTACATTTAACTTATGGAACATTGTCACCCAGGAGATAAAAATAACTAGGGAAGAAATAATCTCTAAAATAGAGACTACTGAAATAACCACCTCCCCTGGCCCCTATTCACTTCACCCCCGGGACCTGAGGGCTATTAAATTATGGTTAGTAGAGCCAATGTACACACTCTATAATAAGTCACTAGGTACTGGTGAGGTGCCTGGTGACTGGAACAGAGCAGTGGTGGTGCCAATTTATAATCAGGGGGATCATGGTGATACTGCAAACTACAGACCAATTAGCTTGACCTGTATCCTGGGAAAAGTGATGGAGTCCATTATTAAGGACAAATTAGATGCTGATTTGGAGTTAAGAGGCATTATTGATAAATCCCAACATGGTTTTAAAACTCATAGGTCATGTCTGACTGCTAATTTGAGTTTTTATGAATCTGTAAGTGCCCTGTTAGAAGATTAAAAAAAAATCAGTTGATATTGTATTTCTCGACCTCAGTAAGGCCTTTGATACATCTAATCCTGGTTGAGAAAATGTTAAGACTTGAGATTAACACATCCATCATTAGATGGGTTGATGAATGGTTAAGAGATAGAGAGCAGGTTGTAAGAATTAGAGGCTTTCTTTCAAATAAAGGGGAGATGACAAGTGGGATGCCTGAGGGGTAGGTATTGGGTCCCTTCCTGTTCTCTATATTTGTCTCAGACTTAGACAAAGGTCTAAATTGCTTTACCATTAAATTTGCTGATGACACTAAAATAGCAGTGGATGTTAGCTGTAAGGGAAGGTATCATAAACTAAGCAATGAACTCTTAGCCATGGATGATTGGGCAGAAAAAAATGGTATGATAGTCAGTCTTGACAAAAGTGTTGTCTTACATTTAGAAATTGACAGCCCCCACTACAACTACATATTATCAGGTAAACCCCATAAGTCAGTTGATAACAAAAGGGACTTGGGAGTGATCATATCTAATGACTTTAAGTTTAGCACACACTGTAGAGAACTAACTAAAAAGGGAAATAAATTTATCAGTTGCATTAGATGATCAATTACTTCAAGAAATAGGGCTTGTTTAATCCCGTTATATAAAACATATGTTCGGCCAGTCTTGGAGTATTGTTCCTTGTTGTGGAGCCCCTTCTTATGCAAAGATATTAAAAAAATTGAGAGAGTCCAAAGGAGAATTACTAAAATGGTTGATTGTCTTCACAAAGTTGATTATGATACCAGATTGCATTCTCTTAATCTTTACCCCCTAGAACTCAGGAGACAAAGAAGAGACCTTCTACTTATGTATAAAATTATCAGGTATCAATCCATATTAGCAGATCTAGGCGTAGTCAGTGTCCAAAGGGATATCTTCATTAGAAGCAATAGTTTTCAACTTAGACCTACTAACACCAAAAGTCAGATAAGAAGAAACTTTTTCCCTCAAAGAATTATTCCCTTGTGGAATAATCTACCAAAGGATATTGCAGAAGTTGACTCCTTCAATAATTTCAAGACTAAATGTGATGATTTCCTGTTTCACTCTGGGGGAAGGAAATAATCCTGGTACGGTAGGTGATGTATATATATATATATATATATATATATATATATATATATATATATGTGGGCCTTCAAGCCTTCTGTACATCTGTATTATCTTAATGTGAATCTTAGTAGTAAAATTCCAGAGACCCAACCCCTTAATATTTTATTAATTTCACTACTTTGTGTGCCTTCCTTTCTTCAACACTGATGTCTGCATTAATGTAGATATTTGCAATGAATCTAGCCATATACTGTACCTCTATCACTGCAAAACATACATTTTGTTTCAATAATATCCTTTTACTAATATAGGTCTGTGAAATGTGCAGATGTTAAAAAAGTTAAATTTTCATAGGAGGGGATATATAAGGATATTTTAAATTGGCCCCTCTGAAACAAGTCAAGTGTTTGCTCGGAATTAATTAGCTTTCCATTTGTTAAGTTCTTTCAACTTATTTTGTTTTGTTTTGTAAAATCTGTTTATTGTATTTAAAAAAAGAAAAGTGGAACAAAAGATTCACCAGCAGGAAACAAGACTCAATATATCAACACACAGATCAGTCATAAAAATACATATGCACCTTCTTACTTTGTTACAGCACTGGCAGAAAGAACAATTTAAGTAATTTGATTCCCTGTGAGGTGTAAGAAACCTACTGACAGTTCACGACTTGGACATAAAATCAGTCCAAACTAAGTCACAGTGCAATGTTCCTGCCAAAATAATTGGCTTGGTGTCTGAAATAATGATACATTCAAAAGCTATACTTTCTATGGCTGGATATGAAACAGTGGATACCAAGGCTAGAAGGCACAGCTAAAATTAGGTAGAAAGTGTTTCAATACATCAATAACTTGTTAATGTAACCTTTAGTATTTAATGTCCTTTACTCTTTGGAATTCTGAACTTCTCATAGCAGTAACTAAAGACTGCTAGTTAGGAACAGTCTAAACATTAGCCATACATGGGTAATACTATTAAAGTCAATGTTATACAGGGCTCCATTTAGGGCCCACTTCTCTTCTCTATTTTTATTGACCAGATTGCACTGAATATCCTTTCCTGCTTATCCATCCTCTATGTGGATGATCTTGTTCTGTATTCTAGTTCCAGAGATGTACACGAAATTAACCTTAATCTCTCCTCTGCCTTTCTCAAGATCCAGACTTGGCTCAGAAGAAATAAGCTTGTCCTCAATGTGGATAAAACACAGGCAATGCTCTTTGGATCCACTGCCAGACTAAAAAGCAGCCGTGGTCAGCTTAAGATACCCTGCTCAGATGGCTCATTTTGGGGGCCAGTGAGCCCATTCAAATATCTGGGGGTCCTACTTGATGAAACTCTTGACCTTGACCAGCATGTCCTGGCCACCTGTAAATCAGTAAATAACAAAATTGATATTGCCTATAAAATGAGTCACATTTTCACTCCCTCCGCTAGAGTGGCCATTGCCTGGGGCATTTTATTACCATCACTTGCATATGGTGCTGCCACTTATGTTAATGCATGTGAGGCCACTCTTCACAAATGGGATACAACCTACAATAATATCTGCCACTACGCTTCTGCATCCCTGCGACAAAAACATCACTGCCTGCTCCATACCAATCCTAACTGGCCTTCTCTCTCTGCCCACCAGCTCCTCTCCCTTGGCTCCCTGATGGACACCATTATCAGGTCAAATACTTTCTCATCACTTGCCTCCCTGTTAGCTCCTCAGTCCTTCTCCTATTGCCTCCACTCAGCTAACCAATCCCAGCTACACGTTCCTTGGCATAAAACCTCCAAAGGTGCTAGTGCCTTCTCCCATGTGACCCCACAATATTGGAATTCCCTACCCCTAGCTGTCTGTTTAACACTTCGTGCTGCTTTCAAAAATAAGCATCAGAACTCTTAATGTCAGCAGTGCCCCATGCACTTGTTTCAATCTTCCTTAGAATGCTTTCCTTTTCTTTACACTGCAACATTGACCTGTGTCTCTCTCAGTGTAACCTTTCTGTCTACTTCCCTCTTTCATCACCTCTCTCTCACTACTACTTAGATTTCACAACCACTGATATCTTCACTTAGGCCAAATTGTATGCTGAACCTCAACATTGTGTGCTATCACCTTGCCTTGTCCCTGTGTATTGTTGCCTTGTCCACCTTGGTGTCTGAGGCCTTATCGTTTATACTGTTACTACTTTTGTACTAATCCCTACTACTTGATGTTGTATTTCTTAACTTTGCACATCATGAGTGGACCATCTGAAAACTGTAAATTGCTATGGCACTTACCTACTATACCCTGTACCCAGCCTGTTGTAACATCATAACTGTATTTGCTTATACCTTTGTACTTTAGATTCCTATCCAATTTGCTGTACTTTTCTTACTTGTTCCTAACTGCAACTTTTGTACTTTGTCATTGTTACCGACTGTAACTTTGTAACCTCCCAGCTCATGTCTGAAAATAGTCACTTCTATGTCTAGTACACCTACCTGGTAAACAAAAACTAAATAAATAAACATGCAAAAATAATGAACAGTAATAGCAAACGGATCATTTTAACAATCTTTCTCAAACAGGTGCCTCATTTTTACTTTTATTGTTTTAACAATATGTATATTTTTAATATAATTTAGGTAATTTTATTGCATCATGTAGTATGACTGTATGTTTGTATTATGTTTTTTGTTTGTCCGAATCACATCTTAAAATAGGCCCTCAGCCTAGCGTGGCTTACCCAGTTAATCAAATCTAAATAAATAAATAACCTTAACCTATAATGTACTTATTGTGAAGCCTGTAATGGCAGGAGAGCCCTTGTGGTGAAGGGGGAGCTGTGTCAACAAACAGCACCATGATGAGCATCTGATCATATCTAAAATATATCTACCAAAAAGGCAATATGCACTCTTTATCCTCTACATCAACCTTCACTCCCCAACCACATCACCTTAGCACCCTGACTCACCAAAACAGTTAGGCCGTTCTCATGCAGACTTTCCCTATTAAAAGTAAATGTTGTATAAACAGGCTAGAATCAAACACACCGGATAAGAGTTATTATCTGTAGAGCATCCAAAATTTCTTCTTTGACTCTGCATCTGAGGTTTTCTCAACCTCTGCATTTCACTCCTTCTGCATTTTATTGACCAATTTACTGGTGTCTGCTGATCTGGAGAAGAGGAAGGTCTTACTGCTGTCATACACCTTCAGTCTGGATGGCAATAACATATAGTGGTTGATGAATAACTAAAGGGAATGAATCCCATCTTCCACTGCATCAAATTCCATTCACCATTACTAATTAATAAAGCTAAGGTAGGGACAAAGTTTAATTATAGAGTCACCCAGTTGAATTCCTCAGGATCACTTTGCTGCCAACAGCACAGCATCATGCTCCTCACTATTCATAGTCTTCAGCAATACAGTCTGGGTGTTATTCTCCATTGCATGGGCTAAACAAGATATAATACAGTAGGTAAATTAGATACTTAGTGTACCCTGCTAAGACAAAGCCTTGGGTAGCCAGGAAGTCAGATAGGTTTGTAAATATTTCTGCTCTACTAGTTCAGGCAACACCATGAGCCTTATATAACCAGCCTGAGAAAAAGTTCTATAATTGTTCCAGACATGCACGTAAAACCAAAATTTCTTTGACCAGTCATGCACATGTCACTAGGGCTTTCCCAAAGGAATCACCTACAGTTTTGGCATCTGCTTAGATATCAGTGTCAGTTCTCTTTTCTAAGAGGGCCATTCTAAAGTTAATGTCCTCAGTTTTTGTAATCTAGTTTCTGGATGGCTGCCATCAGTGACCCCAATGTTGTCTCTCCTGGCTCAAGAGATACTGCTTCAGATCCCCCAAGCATTTGAAGATTGGGCCCTAGTTTTCTGGTGCTCAACCAGTTGCTGTAACTGTTGCTTTGGTTTAAACATCTTTGTTGGCCACAAGTTTCACTTCCAGATAGTCAATTGGAAATATAGTTCAGGTTGGTTAATTTGTCTTACAGAAATTTTAAGTTTAGTTGTAGAAATGAAGACTTTTCCAAAGATGGAGCAAGTCAATACACACGTCTGTTGTGATCAGTAGTCAGCTCACATCCCCTTCTTTTAACATGTTTTCACATTTAAATGACAAATTTCATACTTCCTACTGAGTTCAGCACATTGTTTTCTCATAGAAGCAATCTCATCATGATCAGCCTCTCTTAACGTAGTTCTTCAGTACATTTCAGCTGCACTCAGGAGAGGTGGCATCCTTACATCAGCTGTCACCAGCAGTGTGCCTGTTCAACCTCCTCTGGAGAGGAGGGCATCCCACACCAGCTGCAATTGGCAGCAATCTTGTCTGCTGGCATCCTACATCAGCCACACTTGGCAGTGATCCTGCCCACCCAGCCATGCTCTGCAGCAATTCTACTTGCCCCCCCTCAGTAGAGAGGGGCATTCTACACCAGCCACACCCAGAAGCATTCCTGCCTGCCCCCACCCTTAGGAGAGGGGGCACCATGCACCATTTGCACAGGTGGTTACCCTGTCAGCCCCATTGGTAGAGGGGGCTATCCTACACCAGCCACATTCAGCAGTGATCCTGCCTGCCCCCTTTGGAGAGGGGGCACCTTTACACCAGCCATGCTTGGTGGCAGTCCTACCCATTCCTTTCAGTAGAGGGGGGCATCCTTACACCTGCTGTGGTCAGGGGTGGTTCTACCTTCCCCCTCATGAGAGGGGAAATACTTACACCTATGCTCATCCTGTACCTCTCTGTACCATTGTCTCTAGTCATGCTACTAATTTTTCCCATACTAACCCATTTTCCCTTTTATTTCTACACATCTAAAAGGATGCCAACACCTAGCCCATCAGATAAGTAATATTTTATGTTTTTACTTTTGTCATTTGTCCCATTTTCTCTGTAAGCAAGAACAGATCATTTATGACCTCATTTCTATTCTTATTTAACAGGTACAACTGTATGTCACCCTGAGACACCCATCCAAGTCTTCCCAGGACCAGAGTAAGAAAATCTCTTCTTAGTATCTATGCTAGGTTGGTAAGCTGTAACAGTGTAACTGCACAAGTTACAAAATTCAGTGTTAAATGGGACACCTGGAACTATACCCGGTGTCAGGTTTCACTTTGTTTTTAATGCTGACACTGGAAGCTCATCTCCACTGTTGGCTTTCACTTTTTTAAGCCCATCTACATTGTCAGTTTACACTTTTTTTTAAATGGCTGACTTTAGGGCTGGCCCATCAGCATAGTGGTAGTGCTACCGCCGGCGACACCAGCTACCTGGGTTTGGGAACTGGTTCAGGTCATTGTGGGCAGGCCTGAGGGAAGAGGACTGATCATTCTGGAAGATGCTGTATTTCTCTGGGGTGGGAGAGTGCCATCTTCCACTGCAATACTGCCACCTGAGTGACCACAGGTGGCAGTGTGGATGGAAGGGCAGTGGGAGAGAGGAGAAATCATTGACACCAGTGTTCGGATGCACGCACAGCACGGGCAGGGAGGTCTTGACATCCTTGCATAGATACATAGATGCATAGATGTTGACAGCAGATAAGGGCCTACGGCCCTTCTAGTCTGCCCTTTGCGCATGTAACTTTGCTTCTTCAAGCTTCTCTAGAACTAGGTTGTCCCTTTCCACTGACTACCAGGATCCCCTGATGCCTATCCCATGCATCCTTAAATACTGTAATCATTTCAGCCCTCACTGCCTGCTAGGGCAGGGCATTCTATTTGTTCACCACCTTCTCAGTGAAGAAATACTTCCTCACAATCCCTCTTAACCTCACACCCTCCAGTTTCATCCCATGTCCCCTTCTCTTGGAACATCTTTTATTATGAAAAATTGTGTTTTCCTGCACCTTCCCCTTCCTGTGAGGTATTATATGTCTCTATCATATCACCCCACCTCCTGTCCTCCAGGGAGCACATATTTAAGTCTTTCAGCCTGTCTTTGTAGGTTTTGTGATGTAATCCTTGCATTATCTTGGTTGCCCTCATCTGAACCGCCTCCACCCTGCCTATGTCCTTACATAGATAAGGCCTCCAGAACTGGACACTGTACTTGAGGTGCAGTCTCACTTATGTCTTGTATAGTTGAATTATGACCTTCCTTTTCCTGCTGGTGACACCCCTGCCTATGCATCCAAGCATCCTGTTTACTTTTCCTATTGCCTTGTTGCACTGGCTGCCTATCTTGAGGTCATCAGAGATCATAACCCCTAGGTCCCTTTCCTGCTTGGATCATTCTATATCCCCCCCACCAGCTGATATGTTGTTCCTGGGATTTTGTGCCCCCATGTGCATTATTTTGTGTTTCTTAGTGTTAAATTTCAGCTGCGACTCCCTTGACCAGTCCTCAAGCTTCTGCAGATCTCTCCTCAATTTATCTACACCCTCTGGCATGTCAACCCTGTTGCAAAGCTTTGTGTTATCAGTTAACAGGCAAATTCTCCATTCTAGGTCTTCTGTAATGTCACTGATGAAGATGTTGAAAAGGACTGGACCCAACACTAACCCCTGTGGCACACCACTGGTCACCCTTCCCTCTGTGGAGTGACAGTCATTTAAAACCACCTTCTGTGTCCTGATAGCCAGCCATTTCCCCACCCACTGCACCACTGTCCTGTCCACTCCCATGTTCCCCAGCTTATTTAACATCCTTCTATGTGGCATAGTATCATAGGTCTTGCTGAAGTCCAGGTAGGCCATGTCCACTGCCCCCCCAATCCACCTCCCTTGTCACCCAGTTGAAAAATTCAGTGAGGTTAGTCTGGCATGACCTACCCCCAGTAAAACCATGTTGCCTTGGGTCCTGCAGATCATTGGCAACCAGGTGTCCACTGTTCTTTCCTTCAGTAGTGTTTCCATGATCTTCCCCACTACTGAGGTCAGGCTGACTGGTCTGTAGTTTCCGGCTTCCTCTCTGTTCCCGCTTTTGTACAGAAGGACTACATCAGTTGTTCTCCAGTCTTTGGGTACCTCTCCTGTTTCCAGGGACCAGCTAAACAGGGTTGCCATATGTTCAGCCACCACCTCTCATAGCTCCCTCAGCATCCTGGGGTGTACCCCATCTGTCCCCATAGCTTATCCACTCTTATTCCTTTAAGTTCCTTTAGGACCCTTTCCCATTAAAAAGAACTTGTATCCATTTCTGCAGCCTTCCTACTCATTCTACTCCTTTCTGTCCCATTACCCACCCCTCCTCTGTAAAGACTAAGCAGAAATATCTGTTCAATATGTCTGCTTTGCTGTTGTCATCCTTTACTTTACTCCAGTCCTCCCCTTTCAGCCTCACTATCCCTCCCTTTGCCTTTCTGTTTTCTTTTACATACCTGTAAAAGATTTTGTCCCCTCAAACCACTAATTTCACAATCTTTGCATGAGACATCTCTGAGGATGGGGAGAAAACCAAGGAAAATGGCCCCTGAACCTCCACAATGACTGCCCACAATAGCTCCCCCAGGCCTCCATCTCTCTCTGGATTGCAGCACCTGCCTGATGAATTGTGCAGTTTTGGGGAATCCCTCAACCCGGTCCTCACCTGAGTGATGAAGCTAACGCTCCGTGAAAGTGGGAGACCACAATTGGGGAGGTTCGGGGGGGGGGGCACTCGTAGGGCCTGAAGGACTAGGAGGGGCCAGAGAGAAGGGAGAATAAACAGAAATTAAAAACAAACAAACAAAAAAAATGGCCAACTGATCTGACTGGCATCTAATTGAAAAGTTAGAGGACTAGTACCAAAGCACAGTGTTCATATCACATAATTTATTAAGGTAAGTGCTCCAGTCCACCCAGCTTCAGAATCAGATAGAAGAAGAATACAACTTAAAATGGCAAGCTGTACTATCCTGAATAAATACAGTGTAAAAAAATATACTGACAGCCACAGCCCTTTTTGGATTTACTACCCCTTCAACAAATGAAGGCAAAGTCATAAACACTTGTCATTTAATTTATCTCATCAATACCCTCTTTTGTTTCATATTTACATTATATCAGAAACATGCAATACAACTTCCTTGGCATTAACCAATGCTTGTTTATTTTGGTAGAAAAAAATCACTGGCTACTTATAGTGTGCCAGCTCATTAGTCAGCATTTTTTATTTACAGAAAACATGTCTGGGAATGGAAGAGTGTGATACTAACTGGGGTGGGGAAGGGGAGGTGAGTTAACAATGGTATATTTTTTCCTTTTTACTACCAGGCTACCTCATTGGCCACGTCATGCCCTAAACCCCATCAACCATCTATATCATGACTTATTCCTGTCTCCTTGTTTCTCCCTGGCTTACACCCAGGGCAGTGTAGACAAGATGGACAATGCCTCATTGGAGGTCCATGCTCAATCTTGAGGCAGCTGCCAAGGTCAATGCTCTGGGGCCTGCTAAGCAGAAGCAGCATAGTGCTGCTGCGCCCGAGTGATTTTCACTTGTTCTGATGTCCCCATTTTTCCCTGAGATGTCGACTAGCCTTGAGCTGAGTGAAGCATGCATATGGATACGTAGTGTATATCCAACTCCATCAGCATCTCCCCTCCCATTTGCCATGCTGCACCTGAACTACCACCTGCTAGCCACCCAGGTGGCAGTCACAAGGCTGCTGCTGCAACTGGCTCTCCCTTGAGAAGAAGAGTGACTTCTGGGACCCTCAATCCTCCTCCCCTGACTGGCTTCCATTGACTTGGGCTCAGCTCTGCATTCTGGTCCCCAGCATCATGAGTGGTACTGCTACCACTTTGCCAACAGACCTGCATTAACAATGATAAATTAATGTTTTATGATTCATCCCCTTCTCAAACTGTATGTATAGTTTCTATAAATTTCACTCCAGTGCTGGATTTCTAAGAAACCAGCAGTGAGACTTAAAATGGAAACCCAGAGAAGACAATACATTTCAAAGTTTTTTTTTCCTGAATGAAATGCCCGGTTCACCACATTGTTTGCTGATATCATTATATCCTAATGATCAAGAATTCCAAAATTCTTCACTATGATTTTAGTACATCATTTACTTAAGAAAATACAGTTTGTTATGAGTCATGTCTTTTGCCATAACATTTTTAAATCTCTTCCATCTTTTTCTTTTTAACCCCAGAACTGTCACAGTAAATCACTTGCTGTGATGTGACCTACTGTAGCAATTGCTGAATGTTGGGAGGAGGATCATAAGGGTTTACAGGGAGTCCTCTGTAAAAGGGCTTCATTCACATTAGAGCACATTGTCAGCTTGAAGGTGGGCTTTCCAAGAATAAAAGTTTCCTTTTCTGAAAACAACTCCCTTTGATTTAAACAGTGCTTCATGTCATTGGATCCTGAAAACTCTTTACTGCAGTTCTTGTTTCATTAGATACTAATACCCAAGAAAAAGGCAATTATTTGAAAACGATCAGCTTGAACAATGGATTCGAGCTGTGGTGGCTCCAAATATCAGTGAACTGCAAGATTGTCAAATGTTGCTTCTTGTCTTTGGCTGTTGTGCTAGATTTTATGCCATGAATAAATGTGAAACCACATCTTGGCAGGGGAATCTTCAGCTTGCATGGCAAATTAGATGTGAGCCCCTCCTACCAATTTGGGGTTCACCTTAATGTCTTCCTGGGATCCTTCTGTACCCACTGCCAGGCTGACATCCTGTAAAGGCAATAGATCCAAGTGTTTGCTTCTGTTGATTTATGTGAGAGTGCAATGCTGTGTCTTTTCGTCAGTCCCTTTAAGACTCTAGCCTGTATGCGTATAATAAATAGTCTGGGCTGGGTCTGGGTGCATCAAAGCTTATGACCGGCAAGACACTGCTTTGATTTGCTCCACTCTGCTGTTAATAATAGAGCAGAGAGAGATTGAACTAGTATTGTACTCATTTACTGTTCACTGGCTGTTATATCTAAATTAGAGAGTTTGTTTAACCTGCTTTCCTTTCAGCTTTGCCTTTATGACTGAGGGCCACCATGTTAGGTCCGGGACATTCAGTAAGTGGACCAATAGGACTCAGGGGACCTCAAAGGGTCCTTGGCCCAAGTGCCTTGTGGGAAGAAAAGAATGTAGTTTTTGTAGTTTTTAGGTTGCCTCAACTGAACTGAAGGGAGCATCCAAACTGTGACTGACAGCTGCCCCAGCAAACCAGCACTCAGGAAAGCAAGAGAAATCTCCAGAAATGTTAGAAACAGTAGTTCAGTTGGAGTTAGTTCTTGAAGAGTGAGCAACTCGAGCTTTTGAGCAGCTGCTTCCTTGAAGGAGCTTAAGAAAATTGGCAGGAGAGGCCTGAATTGCCTCCCTGCTACTGTTCTCTTGCAGTTGGACTGCCTGATTGCAGTAATTGGACTAATCGAAAAAGGAACCTTTACTTGTGGCAGAAAGCTCCAAGATACTTAAAGGTACAGCCTGCGATTTGGACTGAGAGGAAGCTCCTATGAAACTTTTGGCACAGAGGTTGGTTGACACGGATTTAATGATCGAGAGGTTTGCTCAGTGTATCTACTGCAATAGCAACTGGCCTGAATACTGAATTGAAAGTTAGAGAAGTTAAAGTTTTTCCTGTTAAATGTGCTGAATGGTTATCGTGTATAATGGCCTGTTTTGCCAGTGAATGAACTGTGTTGCCAGCTGGAGGAATTCACCAGCAGATAAACTGAACTTTGACAGAGTTGTTTATTCAGCCTTGGGCCTATGCCAGTCTCAGCCCAAGCCATCCATTTCTGCACCAGAGACTGTGCACAGACAACTTGCAAATTGTGGCCACCTGGATGGAAAGGCCATGACGTGGAGGTGTCATGTCAGCCCTGCTTGCCCATGCTCATCAGTGAACTCCATGAAGTCTCCATATTGCCTGATCCATCACAGCCCACTGGTAGCATGAGTAAATCCAGGGTAGCTCCCTGCAACACATCCTTTAATTTATCTGCAGTACCATCTGATTGTTACAGTAATTTGGGGGTTACAAGAGACTGGACAAACCGGCCAGGATTACAAATAACTAAAGCTCTGCTGTGCATGCTAACTGCCTTTTCTTTTCATCAAGTGCCCCAAAAACAGCTGCAATGCTGGCCACCCCTTGGCAATGCCTCTGGCTAGCCAGTATTCCATCCTGGGTACCCAGTGTTGTAGAACTAATTATTTGGGACTAAAAGGTGCATGCCAAGAACCTGAATTCAATCAGTATAGTAATCATTTAACTAAATCCATGCCCCTTCCTCATTCATGACCCCTGAATAATTCTGATTGTAATTCATGTTTAACCCTGCTTATGTGCATATTATTAGTTGGGTTACAGTACTGAAAGTATGTATTTGCTTTGCTAATCTTGTTTTTATAGGAGGTCCCAGGGATGTTGCTGAAGGCCAGACCCTGGTGGCAAGTATGAAGGGTGTATGTATATTATTAATGCCACTGGCTGACTGTGTGTTAACTGCTATTAAAGGTACAAAGCCACTAGGAGGGTTGGTGGGTGGTTATACCTTCCCACAGGGCTATAACAGGTTAGATAGATATCCCCACTATTGTTACTCTGGCTGAGGGCACCTTAATACTGAATCCAGGCCCTTCAACCTGTGGTCAGAAATACAGGCAATGGTAGTAACCTTAGTAATAGTACCACCTAGTGGTTACAGATGTCTATCTAAATATGTACGAACATGCGAACATACGAAATTTGCCAGCAGATAAAGGCCTAGAGGTCTATCAAGTCTGCTTGATTGTGCAGCTAGCACCCCTTATTCTGCAACTGCCTCTCCCTTTCACCCTTCTCCTTCATTGACCCTCCTCCTTGTCCTGTCCCATCCCCTTTTGAAGCAGTCCACTGTTCTATTGGATACCACTTCTACAGGTAACACATTCCACCCAGCCACCATCCTCTCTGTAAAAAAGTGTATCCTTATCTCCTCCTGAACCTTCCTCCCTCCAGTCTCATGTCATGGCCCTGGTGTCCCTCCCTCCCTTACTTTGAACAGCCCCTCTGTACCTGCCTTGTTTATTCCTTTCATGTACTTAAAGGTTTCAATCATGTCCCCTCGTCCCTCCTCTCCTCCAGCGAGTACAAGTTCAACTCCCTCAGCCTCCTCTCGTATGGTAAGTCCCCCAGCCCCTTGATCATCATTGTTGCCCTGCACTGCACCCCCTCCAGTAACTTAATGTCCCTCTTCAGATATGGGCGCCACTACTGCACACAGTACTCCAGGTGCAGTCTCAATAATGACCTAAACAGCGGCAGAATCAACTCCTACCTCCTCGAAGATATACCCCTTGCAATACAACCCAGCATTTTGTTGGCCTTTGCAGCTGCCTTCCTACATTGTGCAGAGTTGTTCATTGACCCTGTAATGAGCACCCCCAGATCCTTCTCCTCCTCTGTCTGGGCTAGCTGCACTCTCCCCAGCTGGTAACTCCTCCTTGGGTTCTTTATCCCAAAATGCAGTACCTTGCACTTTTTGGCATTAAACCCCAGTTGCCAGGTGTCTGACCAGGTTTCAAGCTTTGCCAGATCATCCTGCAATCCCTGCCATCCCTCTAGGTCATCCACCACCCCTCCTACCTTGGTATCATCAGCAAACAGACTGATCTTGCTCTTGATGTCCAATGATATGTCTGCAATGAATACCCCAAATGACACTAGTCCCAACACCGAGCCCTGTGGAGCACCGCTCGTCACTACCCTTGGGTGTGAGAGCTCCCCACCCACCACCACCCTCTGTTGCCTTCCTTGAAGCCAGTTCCCTACCCATCTCACCAGCTTTGCACCCGCCCCTGTGCCTACTAACTTACTTCCCAGCCTTCCATGCGACACCGAGTCAAATGCCTTACTGAAGTCCAGATACAGGACATCCACTGCATGGCCCCTGTCCAGTTGCCTAGTTATCCAGTCATAGAACTCCACCAGGTTGGTTTGGCAGGATCAGCACCGTATGAAGCCATGCTGTCTGCTGCCCTGTAGTCCTTTGGCCCCTAGGAGTGCCACCAGCCTCTCCTTCAGGATAGTCTTCATTAGCTTACCACGGAGGCTCACTGGTCTGTAGTTTCCCAGTTCATCCTTGGGGCCACTCTTGTGGAGGGGCACCACATTAGCCATCCTCCAGTCCTGAGGTACACACCCCGAATGTAGTGAGGCATTTAAATAGGTCTGCCAAAGGCCCTGCAAGGACCTCTGCCAGCTCCTTCAGTACCCTGGGGTGGATGCCATCTGGGCCTGGCATCTTGTCCACCCTCAGTGCCATCAAACCCTCCTGAACTCTGCCCTCCATGATTTCTCCATCTGTCACCCCCTCCCCCCCGTTTCTGCCATTTCTCCCTCCTTGGGTGTCACCCCCCTTGTCTCTTTAGTAAATACTGAGCAGAAGTACTCATTTAGTGCTTCTGCCTTATTGCATCCTGCTTCCACCCAACCCCCCTCCTTCCTAATCCTTACTATATGGTCCTTACAGCTCCTTTTCTCCCTGATGTACCTAAAGAAGTCCTTCTCCCCCTTCTTAATGCCTTGTGCTGGCCTGAGTTCTGTAGATGCCTTGGCTTCCCTTACTGCCCTTGTCACCTCCTTTGATTCCATCAAGTACTCCTCCCTGTCCTCCCCCCTCACTGTTTTATTGTACTTCCTAAACGCAGCTCTTTTCCTCCTTACCCTTTCTATGACCTCCTTGGTCAACCAGCTTGGTTTCTTAGCCCTAGCCTTCTTGCTCTGGGTCTTGCAGCAGGTTTTGGTTGCCTCCACTATCCCCAGCTTTATGAGCTCCCATCTCTGGTTAGTGTCCATACTAGATTGAATTCTGGCCAGGTGCTCTTTTACCACTTCCCCCATCCTCCCAATGTCAGCCATCCTGAAGTCCAGCACTCTTGTGCCAGATTCCACTCCTTCCTTACCCATATCCAGTGTGAGCCATACTGAGTGGTGGTCACTCCCTGACAGCGGTTCCTCCACTGTAAGTTCTCTCGCAAAGTCCCCATTTGCCAGCACAAGATCAAGGGTATTCTCTAACCTGGTTGGTTCACTGACCATTTGCAGCAGGAAGCTGTCCTGGAAGGCATTCAGCAGTACCTGCTCCCTTCTGTTCCAGGTTGTTGAGGTACTTCAGTCCACTCCTGGCATGTTGAAGTCCCCACAATCACCACACTACCCTTTTTGCAGGTCCTCCTGATCTGTCCTGCTAGTTCCCTGTCTAACTCCTCTGTCTGAGATGGTGGCCTGTACACCACTCCCATTCTAAGAATGTAATTGCTCTTAACATTATAGTTCACTGACACGTGGTAGTCCAACTGAGATGCAACATCTTGAGTATTCCCTGTTAAGCTAATTAATGATCAACAAGGATCACAAATCACAGACAGCAATTGAGGGTGGACAAAAAAGGAGTAGGGAACATAATGTAAATCATGTGGTAGATACTGCTTGTAAAATTGCAAGTGGCACAACTAATATTCAGGTCAGTAGCAGCAGGGGAGTGGACCAGAATGGATAAAACCCTACATGGACAACTGGTCCTGAGGCAGATAGGGAACTCCAGGCAGACTAGATGGATCTGCGGTTTTTGCTGCTGTCACTGTCTCTGTTTCTATATAATGATGTATAGTGGGAGGAAAATTGCAGTCATAGGGAAGAGCCCAAGTCTGCTGTCCATCCCAACTTGGCTGGTTTGTTTTCACCCATTTCAGATATTTCAAGGCAACAATGATATGATGGAGTTCTGAAACATCAAGAAACAAAACTGCCCAAAATGCGAAAACTATAAAAATTAAAATTAAAACACCCATTAAAGGTCAGTTGTGCATGCCAGCAGAGTTTCTCTACCAACAGTGTCAATAACACACCTCCCACACACAATATCTGGGTAGCGTAATCTAAGGCACCTTGCCCTGATCATGAAGTAGTAAATGTCTATGAACTCAGTCCATCTTCAATTGCTATGCTATTTGTAATTTGTATGAGGAACTACTATTCATAATTGTTTATTTGCTGCACCATGGCATGTTATTTCAGTAATTAAATGTAATGCCACAACTTGCTAAACAGCATCATTGTAGATGAGCTTTGGCACAATGGTTTTATACTTCATGAAATGAAGTGCAATGAATAATAAAAAATATCCTCACCACCACCACCACAGTGAATAATTAGTCACTAGAGAGCCATGCCCAGTCATCTTCCACCTAGCTATCATACCCCCAACTCTTAAATTTTGAGTTCAGCTCTGGAGTTCTTTCCCTTTTTCAACTGCTACTCAAGACCCTATCCCTAGTGATGATACGAAAAGGGATTTCTTGCTTCCTCTGGTCCCTTTCAAAATATATTCATTTGATGCTTGTAGCCAGAAAAGATACTTTGAGCTATGAGAGCATTTTTTCAGGTGTAACCTGATGATGAGTTACATGGACCTGTTTTTCACAAGGTAAATTCAGGGCAGTATCCTTTAAAAAACTCTGAAAGAGAACTATTCAGAAAAAAGGCCATGAGCCCTTGAATATTCACCTGGATAGCAACCAGAGGTAGCTAGAAGGGTTATTTGGCAGAATGTCTTGACTGAAGGAGCGCACCTCAACAGTGCATACCCAAAGCCTTAGTGCTGCACTACAGTGCTAGTATAGAGAATTAGTCAGATTTCTTGATGTGGTACTAGAATCCTTGACCTTTCAATTATCTGGCCACAGACGTGAGTATTCATACAATCAACTGTGTCACTGGCCCTGCTTATATTAACTGCTGCTGTTCCCTTGTTGTAGGTAGGAAAACCCAGGACTGTCATAAGAGGTTTTTTTTTCCAATTGAATGTTTCCACATTAACCCCTCTTCCTCTTCCCACCCCTAGATGTCAATGTCAGTTATCATAAAATATTGGAATGAGCAAGTTGCTCCTGCTAGTTCCACCACCAAGGATAGTCTCTTAGGTGCCAATTAAGGATGAGGAGGAGTTCTGGGAACTGGTCACGAATTGATGATAGGTTCAGGATGTAAGTAACTGGATGGGAGGGGATGAGATATTCGGGACTATTATTTAGCCACAGTGGCTTTGGAATGGGGGTACTGCTTAAATTGAACAGGACAGGCTGCCCAATCCTTCTGTATTTGAGTCGGGTGGAGCAAGATGTCTATAATGTTTTCTACTGCCAACTTGGTCATACAATATTATCTGTTCAAGTTTATGCAAGTTAAAAAAGTTAAGGTTGAACAAAATTATGCTTTCAAGACTGTTTGATCTGGATTCAAAATGATTCAAAGCCAAACTGCAAATGTTTCCCTACCACCCCAAAAACAACTGCAAATTAAAATGCACTTATTCAACAAGCAGCTCACAAAAGTGGCTTGCTTACAGTAATTATAACATAGTATGTACATATGAACATATGAAAACACCAGCACAAATAGGCAAAAATGATCTATCAAGTCTGATCTAGTGTGCAGCTCACAGTTTACTTTGTTGCAGCTCCACCTCCACCCAATTCCAGTCCTCCTTATTTATCATCACAGCCTACCATCATGTCCCTCACCAGCATCCCTACAGTTTTGACTTTTCCTTTGACCCTGTCCCACCCCCTCTTAAAACTACCCACAGTCTTCAGTGAGATCACCTCCTCTGGCAATTCATTTCAACAAGCTACCACACTTTCTGTGAAATAGTGTCTTCTCATTTCCTTCTTGAATCTTCCCTCCTCCAATTTCAGACTGTATCCACTCGTGTTCCTTCCCCCTTTAAGCTGAAATAACTCTATTTATACTTTTTAAGTATTTGAAGGTCTCAAACATATCCCCCCCTTCCTTCTATCTTCCAAGGAGTACATGTTGAGCTCCCCCAATCTTTACTCATAGGATTATCCCCCAGTCCTAGGATCATCTTTGCCATCCTTCACTGCACCCCCCACCCTGCACACCTCTTGCTTTGAGAAAAGGACTCAGCGCATTCCTTTGGACTGAACAAAATGTTGGAGTTGTACCACAGTCACCTCTGCTTCTGTGAAGCACTCTGATCTTTGTTTGCCCTGGAAGTGGCACTGCACTATTTTTACTGTTGGCAGTTACGGCAGAACATGGCACACTCTGAGGTGTCCGAGATGGCCACCAAACTGTATTGCGCATGTGCAGTAGAGCGGGCAGTCATCTTGGATACAGCGGAGTGTGCTACCATGTTCCACAGTGCCTGCCAACTTGTTTTTTGTAATTATTGATATCTCCTCCTCCTGATCATCCCTCTCAGAATACCACCCCCAAGAAACATAAGAGTGACACTCTGGGTGAGCAATGCTCCAGTGTCGCACTCAGGACTCCTCAGTGTTGTGTTTCATTTTTTTGGTTTTGTAAAATATTACACTCCCCCATTTGAACCTCTCTCTTAGCACCCCTCCACCAGAAACATAAGAGTGACACTGGGGTACCCAATCCCCCAGTATTAAGATCGTGAATCCTCCTTCTCCTTTTTTTCTTAAACCTGAAAAAACAAATCCATCGATGTCTTTTGCACCAATTGTGACCCCACCCAACTCTCCCACTCAGGACTAGAGATGTTGTGAAGTTAAAATTTGCCCTCAAATTGTGATGCTCTGAAAATTTGTGGAATTCGAGGAGTTTTGGAAAAACTTCCGAACTTCGATCTGCACAGTTTACATGAAGGCTTTGCTGAAATTCAAAGGTTTTTACTGTGAAGCACAAATGTCATGAAACTGCTCTGAGAAATCCATGAATTACCTTGAGGAGCAAATTTCACAAACTTCACACATCTCTACTTAGGACCCACCACCCCACCCCCAATCCCTTACTTTCCCCTAGGACACACATGGAAACGAGCCTCAGCTCAGTGTGTCGTTCCTGGTTACCAAACATTTAAATACAAACAAAATCAAATAAATTACCCACTGGGGGGTTCAGTGCCATAATTTTCTGTGGACCACAGGCACACCTTCACTTTTCAAAGCTGGACCGTGAACTGATGAAGCTGGTACAGTATGTGGTTCAATGTATTTCAATTGTGTTTTGAACTTAGTGGCATAACTTCTTTGTATTAGTGGTGGCCAGATCGAGATCAGGCTGCACACTGTTGACTTTGTCAGTCACTGTATGAGCGCAGTGTGGGCTGAGGCTGTCAATTTAATTAAGCTTTTAATTTCATTCTCATCACATATATTGTGCAGCTTATAAATGTGAATCTATAATTACTGCAGGGCTGGAGTGTTGACTAAGCTTTATTTTTCTGCTATGTTTGCCAAATCAATATAGAAACTGCAGTCAAAAGTTTAATTAATCTGTCCCTGACTTTATATGTATTAGTTGCGGCCAGGTTTGAACAGTGAATAAATGTTGCACATTGTTTAATTTGTTTATGTAAATGTTGCTGTCATTACGATGTACAGTACAATGGTACTATGGTTCTCAAAAGAGGTGGCAGTGAAGGTTAAGGAGAAAAAGATAGCATTTAGGAAGTATAAGAAAACACAGAAAGAACAAGACAGAGAACTGTACCAGTTAAGGCAGAAGAAAGCAGGGAGGGTAGTTAGAATAGCAAAGGCACAAACTGAGGAAAAGATAGCCAACTTGGTTAAGAAGGGGGATAAAACCTTTTATAGGTACATCAGGGAGCGTAGAAAGATAAAGGGAGGAATAGTGAGGCTGAATAGAATGGATGGTGGGTGGGCAGAGGAGTGACAGTGAAAAAGCAGGGATACTGAATGAATACTTCTGTTCAGTATTCACAAAAGAGGAAGTAGGGGAGGTGCCTAATCCAATTAACAGAAGCACTCTGGAGACGGGGTCGATCCCAGTCCTTTCACAGAAGAAAGGATTCTGAAAGAACACCTAAAACTGAAGGTAGACAAAGCAATGGGGCCAGATGGAATTCACCCCAGAATTCTAAAAGAATTAAGCAGAGAACTAGTGACACCACTGACTACCCTTTTTAACAAATCATGGGAGCACGGTGTGGTACCGGAGGACTGGAAGAAGGCTGATGTGATTCCCCTTCACAAAAGTGGGACCAAGACAGAGGCAGGAAACTACAGACCTGTCAGTTTGACCTCTGTGGTAGGGAAAGTGATGGAATCACTTCTGAAGGAAAGAATTGTTGAGTACCTAGAGGTCAGTGGGGCACAGGACCCAAGGCAGCATGGGTTCACAGCGGAAGGTCATGTCAGATGAATCTAATTGATTTCTTTGACTGGGTGACCAAAGTAGTAGACCGGGAGGGGCTGTGGACATGGCCTACCTAGACTTTAGCAAGGCATTTGACACAGTCCCACACAAAAGATTAATAGTCAAATTAACCAGCTTGGGAGTGGGTCCCAGGCTGGTAGCCTGGGTAAAACATTGGCTGAACAACAGGACACAGAAGGTAATTGTAAACGGAGTCCACTCTGAAGAAAGAGAGGTTACTAGTGGTGTAGCGCAGGGTTCAGTACTGGGTCCAGTTCTTTTTAATGTCTTTATAAGTGACATTGCAGAGGGACTGGAAGGAATAGTATGCCTCTTTGCAGATGACACAAAGATCTGCAACAGGGTTGATACAAAAGGAGGCTTGGAAAGGATGAGAAGGGGCTTGGCAAGGTTGGAGGAATGGGCAGAAGTATGGCAGCTTGGATTCAATGCAAAGAAGTGCAAAGTAATGCACCAGGGAAACAAAAACCCAGGGGAAGATTACACAATGGGGGGGGGGGTAGTAACAACAACAAAAATGGAAAGGGACCTGGGGTAATCATATCAGATGACCTTAAGGTTGGCAAGCAATGTGAGAAGGTGGTAGGGAGGGATGGAGGGATACTGGGATGTATAGGGGGAGGCACCATCAGCAGAACACAGGAAGTTGTTATCCCCCTGTACAGACAGTTGGTGAGACCCCATCTGGAGTACTGCTTCCAGTTCTGGAGACCCCATCTCCACAAGGACATAGACAGGATGCAGGCAGTTCAGAGGAGGGCAATTAAAATGGTGCAGAGTCTGCAAGAGAAGCCATACGAGGAAAGACTAAAGGAACTTAATATGTATACCCTTGAAGAAAGGAGGGAGAAGGGGCACATGATAGAAATGTTTAAATACCTCAGTGGAATCAACAAAGTCCAAGAGGGTAGCAGCATCTTTCAGAAAAAGAGATGTGCAAGAACAAGGGGACACAATTTGAAGATAGAGGGGGGACGGCTCAGGGGCAATGTGAGGAAGTATTTTTTCACAGAGAGGATGGTGGACACGTGGAACAGCCTTCCTGAGGAAGTTGTGGGGTCTAAAACTGTGGGAGAATTCAAGATTACATGGGACAGACATATGGCAATTTTTGTGGGGGGTAGGAAAAATAGGCTGTTGGTTAAATAGGATCTGCAGCTTATCCTCTAGGTAGGGAAATAGGCAGACTAGGTGGACCAAGCGGTACTTATCTGCTGTCAAAGTCTATGTTTCTATGTTCTATGTTACAATATGTTGGAAACTTGTCTATAGAAACTGAACTCTCATTCAGATTTCCTGTATTTTATTCGTATTTGACCTGTCTGGATCAGACCAGTTAACATTAATTTTGGGATTTTTTATGAATCTAAAAAAAAAAAAAGATATTAGTTGATGGTATACATCTGAGATTATCGACTGTAGTACGGACATACATTTTTACAGTACTGATGCTTTCATTAATGAATGTGTTTTATGGTGGCATAGTTAAATGCATCAAAGGGAAATGATTGCTGAACTAATACATGTAGCAGTCTAAAAAAGCTGCTGCATAGCATTGTAATTCACCCTGATTTTATTACACATTGTGTATGTCTCATGTATGGATTGGATACTGATCATAATTGGAATATATAGCACAGCTGTCATATTTGTATTCTGTATTTTTATTGTGATGATATCAATAATTTTTAAATCAGATAGTTATGGTCAGTGACTACATAACATTATGATCTTTTGTCCATGACATCAGTTCCTTTTTGCTTCCCTAGAAACATAAAAGTGACACTTGGAGTGCCCAATCCCCCCGTATCGCAATCGGGAATCCTCAGTCATGTTTTTTTTTTCTTTTTGACCTGTTAAAAAAGCATTCATCAATTTCTTTTGCAGACGTTCTTGACCCCCTACCTGACCCTCCCACTCAGCACCCACCACCCTGCACCCCTCCAAGCTCTTAATTACCCTTCGGGGTTCCAACTACATAATCATCTCTAGACTGCAGATGTGTCTTCACTCTTCAAAGCCAGAATGGGAACTAAAGAAATAGGTACGCAGATCAATGTATTTCAATGGGGTTTTGAACTTAGTGGCATAACTTGGGCATTTTTGCACATTTTTCAACATGCCTTCTTTGGGACCCCACCTCAAGAACAATTGCATTGGCATTAGGCAAATCCGTCCTGAAAGGTGATTTTGTGGTCCCTGCATGAAATCTCCTTTTAGGCAGGAGTTGAAAATGTTCTCTGTTCATGAGGTGGAGTCATAAGAAGGCTGTGTTGAAAATTTGGTGTAGAAATATTAAAAAACAACAAATTTATGAGACTGTGTTGAATTTTAAGAAGACAGCCTCATAACTTTGGTAATATTCAATATTTTTAACCCAGAATTACAACATAGCCATATCTTTACATCACCTCATGAATGTGACTGCTGTCATTTTTCAAATCCTGCCCAAAATGTTTTTCTTTTACCTACTAAAAGGTGATTTTTGTGGTCCGTGGACGAAATCACCTTTCCGGCAGAAGTTGAACATTTTCTCTGCTCTTGTTCATGAGGTGGGGTCATAAGAAGGCTATAATGAAAATTTTGTGTAAATATATTAAAAACAAAGCTATGAGCCTACAGTGAATTTTGAGAAAGCAGGCTCATAAGTTTTATAATATTCAATATTTTTACCCCAAAGTTTCAACATAGTAATTTCTTTACAGCACCACATAAATGTGACAGCTCTTATTTTTCAGCTTCTGCCCAAAATGCGTTTTTGCATCCCGAAAGTTGATTTTGCAGTCCCTGCACCACATCACCTTTTGGGCAGGAGCTGAACATTTGCTCTGTCCTTCTTCATGAGGCAAGGTCATAACATAGCTTGCTGAAAATTTGACGTAAAAATATTACAAAACAACAAAATTATGAACCTACATTGCATTTTAATGCAGGCTCATAACTTTGGCAATTTTCAATATTTGTACCACGAATTATTCACTGCAGACCTAATGAATCTGGTCAGAGTTTGTTTAAACTCGACTACCAGAACTGCACACAATACTCCAAGTTTGATCTCACCAGTGACTTGTAGAATGGCAGGATGACTTCCTGCTGCCTTGAGGTGATTTCTCTGGCTATGCACCCAACATTTTGTTAGTGTTGGCTGCTGCCCTATGGCACTGTGCAGAATCATTTATGTCCTCTGTGACTAGTACCCCTAGATCCTTCTCCTCCTCTGAGATGGATACCTGCACTCCCCCCCCCCAGCCAGTAACCAGTCCCAGGGTTTCTGGCTCCAATGTGCATGACCTTGCTTTTCTTAGTATTGAACCCCAACTGCCATATGCTTGATGAGCACTCGAGTTTTGCCACGTCCTCTCTGAGTTCTTGTCTCCCTTACTCACTGTATACTCTCACACAGATCACTGTGTCATCTGTGAACAGGCTGATTTTACTCTTGATCCTGTCTGCTATGTCCCCAACAAAGATATTAAATAACACTGGTCCAAGCACCAAACCTGGTGAGACCCCACCAGTTACAGGTTGGGTGTCAAGCATTCCCCCCTAAAATTACCCTCTGCTGTTCATCCTGCAGCCAGATTCTGACCAACCACACCAGTTTCTCCATGGTTCCCAGCATCCTCTGTTTAGTTTTTTTATTTATTTGATAACTGGGTGCTTGCACTGATCCAATGGACTGTTTTCAGGAATGACCAGGGCCATTTGCATGGCACACTAAGTAGAGCAAATACAAGCTACAGCAAATTAACAGGTATGGTTACAGAAACAAAGTACATAATGACAACACATACAATTAATTATAGAAGGATACATGGTCTGAAAGCAAGTCGGTAATTAGGCTGAAACTCTGTTATGACACAACAATCTTAGAGAAGGGTTTACATGCCATCTACATAGAACAAGTGCTGTGGTAAAGGCAGGAAATGGGAGAGTACTGAGCCAGGTAGGGTGAGGATGCTTCCAGAAAGGGTATGACACCAGTACAGGGGAGGGGGGGATTAGAGGAAGGGGATGCACTTATTGCCTTGATGGGTAAATGCATATAGCTTTTGACAGCTGCCAAGCTTTGGGGTCAGTTTTGAAGTTGGGGTGAGAGTCAGTTGAGTGGAGTGATATAAAGGGCTTTTTCCATGAGGTGGGGGCAGAGAAGGAAAGGGCTTTATGGCCCATTGCAGAGTATATTCTAGGGACTTCTGAGGGGGGGAACAGATGATTCACATAGGCACCTGAACACCAATCTGCCCTTGAGGAGGAGAGAGTACTGGGACAGGTGGCTGCCTCTGAGGGTGTTGTCTATAATACACCCAAGGGTACAGTCAAACTGTCCTTGTGGTGGGAGCCATCCTAACAACTGATAAAAGTCACAGTGGTGGGTGGAATAAGGAGACTGTAACATGAAGTGACAAATGCTGTTGTATATGGAGTTTAGCCTAGAACGCAGAGCAGAGGACACCTGGGAATAGATGGGGGAGCTGTAGTCTATAAGGGGACTAGCCACCTCCAGAATGCACCCAGAATAATGATTCACTTGAGCAGAGAAGCAGGTTGGATTTGTGTATAAGGGGGAGAAGGTTACCTTAGGTAATAGCAAGGCACACCTCAAAGATCAAGAACTGCTTTTGGCAGTAGGCAGCCCAAGTTTCTGGCTTACCCTGCTCATGATGTTGTTGACATGTTCAGTGAACACAAGGGAGGGGTCAAGGGTGACACCTAAGTATTTGAAGCTGAGAACGTTTTGGAGGGGGAACCTTTTGGTGTTCTCATAAGGAGTGAGGAATTTGATTTGGAGATGTTGGTAAGGAATGGTTTGGATAAGAGAAGCATAGCTTTCATTTTCTTTTATTTGAACAAGAGCTTGTTGGACTGAAACCAATTGTGAACTGCACTGTAGTTAAGGGTTAGTATGGAGGCAATGCTCATGAGGGACGTTTTTATAGAGGAATAGGACAAGGTCATCTGCATAGAAAAGCACCTCACAGGATAGACTGTGGGCTGGAATGGTGCTTGTGAAGATGGAAAAAAACAATGGACTAAGGATGGAGCCTCGATGGACCCCACTGATGACAGACAGGGTAAGGGTGGAGGCTCAACCAATATTGATTGATTTGAATCTGCCCATGAGTTAGTTCTGGAACCAAGAGGAGGTCTCAGTTGAGCAACCAAGGTGGAGGAGAGTGGAGTGGAGGAGTGAGGAGGACGAGAAGGAAATATTTACTGATCGTCCTTCCATGTGGTACAAAGTCGAAGGCCTTGCTGAAGTCAAGATACAGGACATCCACTGCATGGCCCCTGTCAAGTGACCTTGTGACCCAATCGAAAAAGTAAATTAGGTTGGTCTGGCAGGATCTCCCTGAGACAAACCCATGTTGCCTTCCATCCTGGAGACCATTCACTTCCAGAAAGATTACTATTCTCTCTTTTACAATGGTCTCCATTAACTTCCCTACAATGGAAGTAAGGCTGACTTGTCTGTAGTTAGCCAGCTCATTCCTGGGTCCGCTCTTGTGCAGAGGCACCACATGCACCACCCTCTAGCCCTGGGACACACTATTCATCTCCAGTGAGATATTGAACAGGTCCACCAGTTGTCCTGTCAAAACCTCTGTAAACTCTGTCAGGACTCTTGGATGCGCTTCATCCAGTCTTGGAACCTTATCCACCTGCAGCTCCTTAAGGTCCTCTAAAACCCTTTCCTCTGGGATTTCCCCATCAGTTATCCCTGCTTCTTCTGTTTCCACCCCCTCTTCCCTGTGGCATAGGACCAACCCTTTCCCTCATGAACACCGAATAAAAGTATTTTTTGAGTTCCTCTGCCTGGTCCAGCGTCCTTTCTGCCAATCACCCTTCGATCTTGATCCTGACAATCCCATCCTTACAGCTTCTCTTCTCTCTTATGCACCTGAAGATATTCTTTTCCCCTTCTCTGATCCCCTGTGCCAACCTTAGCTCCCTTGCAGCCTTAGCCACCTTAACCGCTCTTCTCACATCTCTGGATTTCCTCAAATACTCCTCCCTGTCATCTTCTTCCATGGTTCTTTTATAGCTGCTGAAGGCTGCTCTCTTCTCCCTCACTTTCTCTGTTACTTCCTTGCTCATCCAGCTCAGTCTTTTGGTCCTGGAATTCTTACACTGGGTCTTTGCACACATGTTAGTGGCCTCCACCAGACCCAGCTTGATAATGGACCATTTCTAGTCAGCATCCATCTCTGGGCAGATCTTTTTTTATCCTTTTTTTATTTTATAAATGCAGATCAAACAAATATCAATCACCCTGCCAAATAAAAATATCCATCATCATATACATAGAGATTCATAAAATCCATACAAAGCACTTAGGTACAGACAAACATCATAGTTCCAGTATTGTACAAAATATGTAATATTACCATTATAGCCATTAATTTCATTAACCATAATAAAGCTATTTTGCACAAGGATACACTCTACAATCATTCAGTTATCCCCCTTGAAAGTTACTGAAGGGATCTACTAAACACTTGTGGATTAAGATATTCATTAAGAGGTAACCACATTTTCTCAGATTGGCTAGTTTGGTTATTAACTCTATAATTCACTCTTTCTAATCGATGCATTGATATTATTGCATTTATCCATAATTTGTTATTTGGAGGTTCTCGATCCTTCCAGTGCATGAGAATGATCTTAAATGCTAAAATTAAACCCAATCTAATAAATTTATTAGATTGATTATTTATGCGATTTAATGGACCTCCTGAGCATAACATCATCCAGTAGACTTCTTTATTGAAGTGAATACCTTCTGTATATGTAAAAACTCACAAAATCGTGTCCCACAAGTTATTTAATGCTGGACAAATAACCAGCATGTATTCTAAAGTGCCTCTGTCACTACAACCCAGAGGACAGCTCCCTGTAATATTTGCATTAAATAAATTCTATCTATGAGGAGTTAAATATGTTCTATGTAAAATATTATGATACATTTGTTTACAATTTCATTGATTTTATACCTATATTCTTAATATTATGAATTTGTGACCAGTGTCCCTCCAAAAATTTTACCTCCAACTTCAGTTCCCAGTTTTGCTTAAGGTTTGCTCTCATGGACTTGTTGCTAACATCCTCTATAAACAATCTATATAATCTAGTGATCAATTTTTTTCCCCTCAATATTCATACTGCTTCCAAAATGTCATTCTGGAGAGATTTTTCTAAATATTGTAAATTACTTGTATAAAATGTCTAATTTGTAGAAACCCATAAAAATATTTATGAGATAAATTAAATAAGTCTTTGATTCTGACAAAATTCATTACTATATCATCCTCCAACAGTTGTCCTATTTCTTTTAGTCCCTTATCAGACCATTCTTAAAAAAAATCTCCCTGCATGGAGGGTAAAAAATGTTTATTTAGATATAAGGAAGAATTTCTGTACAGTATGTTATTTCTATAAGGGTTTTTATTTATAGTATCCCATATCCAGCAAATCATCCTGGTGGACATGGCGTGCAGAGGAGCCCCAGCTCTATGTGGACCACTACGCATACAGTATATAAGATTCCCATAAGGAGTTGCCATGGTTTCTATTTCCACAGCTGGGTCTTTGTATCCTAGTTGGCAAATATTATATAAGAAGGACAGGTCTGCCATGTAATAATACATTTTACAATTAGATAATGCTAGGCTGCTTGCTCCCTAGGCATATACAATTTCTCAGTTTTCAATTGAGCATGTTTTCACTTCCATAAACATTTGTTGACCTTCACTTCTATTTTTCTTAAAATTTTATCTGAAATAATAATTGGTATGCATTGATAAAGAAATAAGAATTTGGGGAGTAATTTCATCTTGATCACATTAGTCCTTTCAATCAATGTGAATGGAAGAGATTGCCAATGTCATAAATCTTCTTGAACATTATTCATTAATGGTATGACATTGAAATGATATAATTTTGATCATTTTTTATCGATTACCACTCTCAGATATTTAATTTGATCAACCCTTTGAATGTTACATCCATTTGGTACAGTAAATGGATGGGAGTGATTTCGAGACTCCATAAATTCCATTTTCAACCAACTAACAAAATACCCTGAATATTTCCCAAACTCCCTAGTTTAATACCTTTGATAAAGGTGTTGTTTATCACTATAATGGCCAATGGCTCAATAGCCAAGGCAAAAGTTAATGGTGATAAGGGGCACCCTTGCCGGGTGCCCCTAGATAACCCTATTTGATCTGACATATCACAATTTGTTTTGATCCTCGCCACAAGACTCAAGTAAAGGGTGTCTATCCATGATCTAAATTTGGGCCCAAATCTGAATTTAATCATAACAGCTTTTATATAGTCCCATTCCACCTTATCAAAAGCTTTTTCAGCATCGATACACATAAGAGAAAACTGTTCATCTGTACATCTATCAATGATATTGATTGTTCTTCTTATGTTAGATTTAATGTTCCATCCCTTAATAAAGCCAGTTTGATCATTATGAATAAGATCAGGTAACACCCTCATAAGTCTCATGGTGAGGACCTTTGCAAGAATTTTAACATCCTAGTTTATAAGGGAAATTGGTCTATATGAACCTGGAAGCAAGGGATCTTCATCTTTCTTTTTAAATAATGAAATATTGGCTTCTCTAAAAGAATGGGGCATGCACTGTGTTGAAAATTTATTTGCAAACAAAGCTTCTAAATGTGGCACTAATATATCTACATATTCCTTATAGAAATCAAAAGATATGCTGTCCAGCCAAGGGGCTTTAGACAGTGCTAGTTTTTTAATTGCCACTATAATTTCCTGTCTTGAAATTACCAATTCTAACATTGAGTTTTGATCATTATTAATTATTGGATTGGTCATTCCTGCCAGATATATCTGAATATCATCAACATTGTTGCCTTATTTTGATGTGTATAGCTCCCCATAACAATTTTTAAATACTTTATTAATTTCTTTAAGATCTTTAATATCCATACCCATTTCAGATTTTATGGCATAAATATTGTTTTCTGCCTCTTTCTTTTTTTATTTGCCAAGTGAGAATCTTATCAGGCTGATCACCCAAAACATAATATTGAGTTCTAGTAGAAAGCAAATGTTGTTCTGCCTCTTCTGTGGCCAGAAAATTATATTCATTGCAGGCTTGTATCAGTATTTGAAAATCCATTGGATCCATAATTTGGGTATGTAAAGCCTCATATCATGCAATCTTTATTTCTAAATCCTTCATTTTTTTTTTACAAAATTTCTTTTTTTTTATTTGAAAAGATACCCCTCATAAAAGCCTTAAATGCTTCCCAGACGTTAACCCACAATACCTTGTCCTGGGAATTCTGTGAAACGTAATCTGTAATGTGGTTCTGTATATATTTAAAAAATTGAGGTTCCTTGAGCAACCATGGATCCATTCTAAATGATGGAGCATGTTCTGTGGCAGCCATTCTCACATCGATAAATAATGGGGCATGATCCGAGATAATATTTTTATAAGAAATATTTTCCACTAAATGGGAAATAGAGTCTGAAATTAAGAAATAGTCTAGCCTAGAATAGTTTTGATACACTGGAAAGAAAAGATTATTGCTTAAGATTCAGGTTCCTAGTTCTACATAGATCCACCATATTATAGTCTTCACAGACATTTTTATTTTTTGCTGCCACAGAGCACACATTTTCTGGCCTAACAGCTGATTTATCTAATTCTGGATTCAATATTGTATTTAGACCCCCCCCCTTCCATCACATAGAGTGAAGGAAATATAACCATTTCCAGAAAAATCTCATTTTAAAAGCCTGGAGAATTTTCATTAGGGCAATAAACACTGGTCAAAGTGAATCTCACACTCCTATACAAAACCTGTTATAATATAACGACCTTTAGGGCCTATTTCATAACACCTGGGAGAAAATCCTGACCCTGTTTTAAACAGAATTGAAACTCCTCTCGCATTATTACAATAGGGAGCATTTATATCCGCCCCCCATTTTCTGGAAACAAATTCAAATAAATCGTTGGACGAATGTGTTTCTTGGAGTATATCACATTTCACATGTGTTTTTTTATCAATATAGTTTAAAATGTTCTCAACCTTAGTAAGATTGTTCAGCCCCTTCACATTTCAGGTCACCAGCCTGAGTGTATCTGCCATTATAAACTTTATCGATTGTAACAAGATTCTGGCGATAGCTAATTTTCACACCTAGTCTGACAAAATTTAAATTCCCTTTCCAAAGTGCTCTATACATTGTTAAACCTACAGTGCTGCAATCCTTCTCATGACTGCAGTTATACAAAAAACCAATAGAACCAGTGACCCACCCCACATGCTCCCACTCTACATCTACTAAGATAATCTTGCTAAAGTTAACCCAAAACCATCCCCTTCCCCCCAGCTGGAAAGCAGCCCCAAATAATATTTTTTCACAATTAGATTTAAATCTGGGCATAGCTTGTACAAGTACTTCCCCCTAACTTCAACCAGCTAGCAGTTGTTGCAGTCATTTTGTGAGCACCTGAGACACAGAACCTCATTTACTGTAGAAAAAATATGAATCCCCACCATCATTTTCCTTCTCTCCCCCCCCACCCAAGTCCTTCCCTCCAGGGCCCAGGTACTTCAATAGATCTCCAATTAATTGTATTCAGGATAGCGTCCTGGAGTCAATCTATTTTTCATCTGAATTCCTGCTTGGGGGGGGAGGGAGAAACTGATCATCAGCCAAAAGCCCTTTAGTGATTCGTACCCTCTGTTCGATTAAAGCTTCTTCTGCCCTTTTGGTATCATCATATATATGAATTCATCCTCTGTAGAAAAAATTTATCTTAGCGGGATAAAGAAGAGCACATTTAATATCTTTTTGTTTTAAAATGGTCTTATCTTTATCAAAAGAGCGACGAGATTGCATTGTATCATTGCACACATCTGGATATGCTGAGACTTTAATGCCTTCCACATTTAAACCTTTGTTGATTTGTACTTGCTTCAGTATACGTTTTCTAACTGAGAAATAATGGGGTTTTAAATAAATGGGCCTTGGTTTTCCTTTGGGATCTAAATCAGCATGACCCCACCCCCCCCCATGATATGCACTGTCCAATAATACTTTATCACCAGGATATTGCCTTCCTACAGCATTGGTGATAATTTTTTCACAAAAAAAAAAACAAGCAAATTTGTGGTGCCTTCTAAACCTTCAGGGAAAACAATCAGCTTTACATTCTGATTCCTGTATCTGTCCTCTAGCTCATTAATTCTGTCCTGTAATTCTTTCATAATTTTAGTGTGCTGAACCATTTATTTCATTAACTGGGTGTATCGTATATTTAATATTACTAATCCATTGTTCTGTAGTATCCACCCTAACAGAAAGTTGCTGTAATTTTTCTGTTATGTCCGTAAGTTTATTCAAGATGATGTTTAACGATTTCTCTACTGTTGCAAAGCCTTCATTTATGTACAGGCTGATCTGACAATTTAGTTCCACAAACATACTCATATTGACCACTAATTCTACTTCAGCCATTACTTCACATCGCTTAGATGAAGAGAGTGTATTATTTATTTCAGTCCCAGAAGAATTTATAGGCATATACTGGATATGGCTTGCATTTAGATTTACATTTTGACTTCCAGGCTCATAAACTGTATTTCCACCCCCAGTGGCTTACTGGTTACAGTCAACTGTTCCTTAATTTTGTCATTGAATGGGTCACTTAAGTTTGTTCAGAGGTTTCCCCACTGGAGATCAAGCTTTCATGATCTGAGATCATATTTTCATCCTCATTTGCAGTAGCATATACTTGTTCGTCAGCGTCTAGGCCCGACTCCTCTCCGGTAGTTTTCTGATTGTCGTAATGTATCACCAGTAATTGAGTCAGGTCGGGTACAGTGACTGAAACTACATCTGCTGGTGCTTCTTGCTGGATTATCTCTAGTACAGGTGAGAGCAATTGACGTATCTGCAAGTTGCCAAAATTAAGCTTTTGTTGTTGAAGTCTTGTGCATGGCTTCTCATCCTCCAACTCTTTATGGGTGTTTGCAGAAGTGTCTTTATCTCTCCTTTGATGCTTAAATTGTTTTACATTTTTCAATAAGGTAGAGTCAGAGTCTGAATTAATTTGGCATCTTAGATCTTTACAACTTAGAGCCGACTTCTACATGCTTTTAAAGTACTTATTTGTGTGTAAACCCGTACTGCAGATGCAAACTCACCAACTGCAGGCAACTGAGGACTAACAACCCGCAACGTCAGTAGGTAACATCCATTAAAAGTGTTGTCGGTTTAGACCAAACGTGAGGTGCAATATCATTCTACATTGCGGTTCCATTGTATACCATGCTGCATTCTACTCAGTGCTCCTTTCGGTGACTGCTTCAGAGCACCATTTTGGTTACCACGTAACTGATCCACTCCTATTGAACCATCACTAAGCAGATCTTGACAAGATGCCCCACTAGGATGTTATCCATAATACCAAAGTCTGCTCTTTTGACATCCACCACTCTCATCTTGATCCTGGCTGCTTCCTTGCCCAAACTGAGGATGAAACACACCATGTGGTGATTGCTGCCTGCTATGGGGTCCTCCACCACTATATCTTGGATGTGCTCCCCATCTGACAACACAAGATCCAGTATGCTACCCTCCCTTATTGGCTCCATTACCCCTTGTACCAGGAAGCTATCCTGGAAAGTCTTCAGGAGTACCTGTTCCCCGGCTGTAGAAGTAGCCGGGTTGCTCTAGTCAACCCCAGGCAGATTGAAAACACCTACTATAACAATGTTGCCCTTTGCTGAGCCTTCTAATTTGCTCCCCCAACTCCTTGTCAATTTTCTCATTCTGTGAGGGTGGTCTGTACACCACTCCCAATCTAAACTTCCTCCCTCTAGAGTTTTGGAGCTGTACCCATAAAGCATCAGACCTGCCCACCTTTCCCTCCTTCCTGGTGCATAATATCCCATCCCTTACATAAATAGCTACCCCTCTCCCTTCCCCTTCACTCTGTCCTTCCAGTACAACCTGTACCTAGGGATCACAAGGTTCAAGTCATGGTACAGGGTGGCCCAAATCTCTGTGATAGCCACTATGTCTACTTCACCCTTGGCCAACAGTGCCTGAAGCTCTATTGCCCTGTTTGCCAGACTTCTTGCATTCAAGGATACCACCTTCCAACGTGACCCCAGCCACATTTATCCCCTTCCAATCCTCTGCCTCTTCCATTTTTTGAATTCCCTTCCCTCTCCTCCTGACTTGTTGGGGGGAATACCTTCAGGAATCCCATACCTGGTGGCTCTGATTGATACACACCTTATCACCCCCCCACCTTTCCTTAGTTTAAATTAATTTTAGTCAATATAAATTCCTCCAGTTTCTGTTTCAAGACCCCTGTGCCCTCCTTAGTTAAATGAAGTCTATGTGGTGCAAACAATTCTTTGTTTTCCCACATCTTACCCCACCAACCCACCAGTCTATACCTTTTGGTCCCACACCATACCCCCGACCATTTGTTGAATTTCTCGATTTTTTGCTTCCTAGTAGTACTTGCCCTTGGGTCTGGAAGAACCTCAGAAAATGCAACTGATCTTCCTACCTCACTACAGATTCTTCCAATCTTCCTGAACCTGTCCTGCACCTTCTCAACCCTATACCCTTCCAGGTCATTTGTACCTAGGTGTACCACAATGTGAGGTTTATCCCATTTCTTTCACACACACTTAGGAATAAACTGCCCCACCCTGTCTGCCATCATGCCTGGCATACAATCCACCCATGTGTGGCTTTTCTATGCACCCTTGCCTCCCCATCTCATACCTTTCAGTATTGAGTCTCCCAGTATGATGACCCTCTCTCCTATTGCCTGCCCTCCTTCCAAGTGATGCCCATCCTTCTGTCCACAGTCTAGAGCCCCCTCCTCCCCATTTCCTGTCTCACCCATTTCCTGCTTATCCTCAGTGCTCCACTCCTTTGACCCCTCCCACCCACCCTTCTATGTTTCTACCTGCATCTCCTTCCCTCTCCTATAACCCTCCAGCTGCTCACCCCTACTCTTTATTGTGACCTCTACCCTCCTACTGCCCTGTTACCTCCCTTGCCAGTGCTATACTTTATTGTCTTGGCTTCAATCCCTGTCACCCTTCTGTCCACCTTGCCACTACTAGTGCCCCCTACATTATGAACGTATGAAAATGCCAGCAGATACAGGACATATGGCCCATCAAGTCTGCTCGAGTGTGTAGTTCCCAGTCTACTCTACTGCAGCTGCCCCCACCCCATACTCATTCATCTGATTTATTACCCCCCCTCTACCAACCTCCCTCTCTCACCAGCTTCCCATCAATTTTGACCTTACCTTTGACCCTGTACCACCCCCTGGTAGATTGAAATCCCCTCCCATCACAGTATTGTCCTAACCACTGATCCTCCTTATTTGCTCCCCCAACTACCTGTCAATTTCCTCATTTTTAGAGATTGGCCTGTACACCACCCACAACCTAACCTTCCTGTCTTTTGAGTTTTGGAGCTGTTCCCATGAAGCTTCATCTCTGCCTCCCCATTGCAAAATATCCCTTTCCTTGCATAAATAGCCACCCATCCCCCTTTTCTTTTACTCTGTTTCTTTGGTACAGTCTGTACTCAAGGAACACTAGGTCCCAGTCCTGGTATTTGGTGGCCCATGTCTCAATGATGGATGCTATTTACACTTCTACTTCTGCCATCAGTGCCTGCAACTCTACTGCTTCTTTTTCCAGGTTCATTGCATTCAAAGAAACCACCCTCCAGTGTGACCCCTGTCCCTCCTTGCCCTTCCATTCTCCCCTAACTCCTCCCCTTTTTGAGTTCTCCTCCTTCCACTTCTGACTAGTTTGGGGGGAGGCCTAAAAGACTCCCTCACCAGGTGGCACTGTCTGTCACCCAACCTTTTGCCCCTCCTTACCTAGTTCAAATTAAATCTGTTTTTTTACTCCCCCAGCTTTTGCTTTATGACCCCTGAGCCTTCCTTACTCAAATGCAGCCTATCTGGTGCATAAAGATCCTTGTTCTGTCATGTCTTACCCCACCACCCCACCAGATCATACCCCATGGTCTCACACCAATCCCCTATCCATTTGTTACCTCTACAATTACCAACAACAAAAGTCAGACACACACTAACCTCTTATATTAAAGGGCACCAGTCCAGGTTCTTCTAAATTTATATTTTATTCACACATCAAAATAAAATCACAAACACAGGCATAGCACAACTGATGTGTTTCTGATTTACAAACATCCTTTATCAAAGGTTAAAGATATAATGCATTAAGTTGCAGTTAAATGGGCAGTTCAAATCACATCACTATGACATAATCTAAAATTCATTTTAATTGGTTAAAAAGATTTTTGAAATCTAGTATATTAAAAACAACATATTAAAAGCAAACAGCACGGAGATAGTGGAGAGTATTGGACAATCAATGGACCTACACTATTAGCGTGGGAGCAGTCATGCTACTGTCGTAAATCAGTCATTGGGTTAATTTTAGTAGTTTATTTGAGTTGGTGAGCTTCAGTCCCAACACCCCCCTGTTAAAAAAACAAAACAAGGGATTGTGGGGGGGGGAAAGCCCCCCAACTGAAACAAACTGACACAACAATATCAACAGTAAGCGCAAGCTTGAGCTGTATTCATGAAAGTTTTACAGTACTAGCGTAGCGCTGGTCCGAGACTCTCCAGTATCACCAACAGCACAGCACACAAATAACCACATTAACATCTCAAAGCGTAATCCCATTTCACCTATAAATGTAAGCACTAACAAAATTCAAATGAACTATCACCCTATAATAGCAAGTGGGGGGAAGAAAAAGTGTTAGTTGTGGGGACTTGGAAGAAGAAAGATTATAATTAAAGCCATTCAGTTATATAGATAGCTTATGGGGAATAGCAGCAAATTCAAAATGAAACCTTAGTTCATATAGGTCCAGATTATTATACTGGTATACAGTTACCATATATTAGCTAAAGCCCCATTCTTATGAAGGGGTCCAAAAAATAAAAGTCTTGGCATATAAATTTTTCAGACAGCAACAATCCACACACTTTTTTTTTAAGAATAGTTTGAATTCAATCCCAAAATTTAAACCTGGTTTCTTTGATGCACTAAGGTTAATGATCCAGAATGCTTCTCTGGTGACCAGTAAATCGTTAGAGTTCCCACCCTTTGGTTTTGTATTTACTTCATCTATGCCTTGAAATAAGATGCCATGTTCACCTTTGATCTCTACAATTCTTTGTTTCCTGGCTGTAATTGCTCCAGTTATGGGGAGAATCTCAGAGAAAGCAACTGAATGTCCTTCTTTATTCCATAGCCTTCCCACTTCTCTGAATGTCTCTTGCACCTCTTTGACCCTACTCCCTTCCAGGTCGTTTGTACCCAGGTGCACCACAATGTCAGGTTTCTCCAAATCCTTCCCCACACACTTAGGAATAAACTGCCCCAACCTTCCTGCCATCATGTCTGGCATACATTATACCCATATAAAGCTTTTCCTGATTCCCTTACTGCCCCATTTTACACCCTTCAGTATCAAGTCTTCCAGAATGATGGCCCTCCCTCCTTTTTCCTGCTCTCCTCTTAGGTACTTCCAGTTCCTCTGCTCACAGTTCCAATCCCCTTTACCTCTTTCCATTCCTGCACCCCCCATTGCCTCATTTGATCTCTGCTTCAACTCTTCCTTTAGCTCATTCCCAACCCCACTGCTACTCCTGCCTGGATTAAGTCCATCCCCCATACCATTCCCCACCTGCTCCTTCCCTCTCCTATTTGAATCTGCTTCCCTCCTCCTGCCTTAACACCCCCCTCGCAAATGCTACCCTCCAGCACACCAACCTTGCTTTCTGTCACCTTGCTGGCCCTCATGCTGCTGCTTCTACCCTTTTCCCTCACCTTTACTGTGACTCCCCCTGTTCCTCCAGGCTAGCCAGCACTGAGAATCTGTTTCTAGACTCCTTCCTCATGTCCTGTGCTTCCCCTGATGTCCTGCCCTGTGACTTCATTCCATGCTCTGTCACTGTTCCTGTTCTTCCTCTGTTCTTAACCACCCTTCACTTTTCTGAATCTGATCCCATTGGCTCCTGAGTAGTTGCTGATTCTGGCCCCTTTAGCCTGCCTCCTTGTTTTTCTCTCTATCCACCAGCTCTGACATCTGGGGAGTTCTCCTCTAGTCCCTTGGCCCCAGATGCTCCCCCAACACCTCCAAACCTCTCCATTTATCTCCTGTCTCAGCCATACAACCTCCTCCCAAATCTGCCCAAGCTATCTACTAGAGATGTTGTGAAGTTCATGTTTTTTATTGCGAAGCACAAAATTCATGGGCAAAGCATGAAATTCGTGGGCAACATTTTGTGTTTCACAGCAGAATTCATGAAATTCATGGTTGCAAATTTTGTGAAATCCACAAATTACACTTCGGAGCAAATTTCACAGACTTCGTACATCTCTACTACCTACACACTATACAACCCCTTGCTCTCCACACAATCCCCAAGAAGATGGCTGCCCCACAACCATTGCAGCTTACCACATTCCCTACACCCCCTCTTGTACTGCAGCCACAAAACATCTTCCCCATCCATGCCTCTCCCCATGACTGCTGCCTGCTCCAGTTCTTAGTCCCCTCCATCCAACCTAGCACCCCTATTCAGTTCATCCTGCTCTAATCCCCACCCTTAACACTAGCAAAATACCAGTGCAGATTCCAGTTGTGTTTCCCTCTGTCCCTTGTTTATAATATGGTCACTTCCTATGCATACTATATGTAGCCTCCTCCTCTCAGAATTCAGTACCTATGCACCTGACACTTGATGTGTCATACCCTCCGATGCTCTGCCCAGCAAGTCTTGTGGTCTGTGGTCCCTCTGAGAATGCTTTTCAGAAGTCACTTAGTCGGATGACACACTCCTGATTCATGGGGTATCCAGTGGGCATAGTGACTGAATATGAATGACTGTCAAAATAGCAACTCATATTCAGTGCTATCCCCAAGGGCTACCCTGCAAGGGTAGTGACTGTACTTGAAAGTGAGCATAGAGAAGGGTGACCAGAAGGGGGATAGCAAGGGGATGGGGAGGGATAGGGAAGGGGTATTTAGGGGAGTGGTGAGCCTGCTGCAGCTAAGCCAGCCATGTGATGTGGTGGTGATGGTGGCTAGCTCCGGCACAGGAGGTACTGGGTTTGGGGCTGGGGACTGGGAGACAATATTTTGTTGCTGTCTGTGGCTGAATTTTTTTTGTGTCAAACCAGAGTGTCGCCCCCTCCCTGACATGCACCCCCCCGGAGTTAGGAATCTAAAGTCAGGGGGTGTGAGGGGCACAGCCCCCCCTGCAAAGAGCACTCAGTGTTATTGCTGGATGTTGGGTCACTGGCATGTGTATATCACCAATGTACTTTATAGCGATATACACTTGCCATAATAGCAATCGTTATTTTGCAATAGCTATTATGACATGAAACTGATTCGTGGCACTCATGCTTCGGGGTCTCTCATGCAAGGGGTCACTTGGTCCCCTGGGAATTATAAAGGAATCCAGCCTCCCTACTAGCTTGGCAGGGTCATGTGATCATCCTGCTTCTTCCCTCAGAGTCCCTCCCTCTCAAGCCTTCCCCCTCCTCCAAAACCCCCTTTTTCAGTAACAGAATCCATGTCAGTAGATTAATATGGCACAGCACTCAATAAAAACAACTTCCCAAGTAGTTTCAAAGAAAGCAATCAAAGTTCACCTCCCTTCCTTGCTCCAGCCTCCTAGACATTCACATGTTCCATGACTCCCCCCCTTCCCGCCACCTGTTCCTCCAAACTGGCCAGCACTGAGAAACTGTTCTTAGACTCCCTTCCTATCTCCTGAGCTTCTTTCATTGCCATGCCCTGTATCTTCTTTCCATGTTCTTGCTCTGATTCCTTCCTCCCACTGATCCTGTCACTTTCCGAGCTTGGTCTTTCCGGCCCTGTACCCATTGGCTTCCTCCCATGTTTTGTCCTAGGTCTACCTGTTGTGCTACCTGGAGGGGCCATACTCTGTTCCTTTGGCCCCAGCAGCTCTCCCCAACCTCTCCAGCTCCTGCTCCCTAGCTCCCATCACAGCCGCCCTACTTCCTCCCTAAGTTGCCCAAGTTATCTATACACAGGACAACCCCCTGCTCTCCACAAGGTTCCACATGGGCAAGGTTATGGAGACTCTACAGAATTAAATTATTGGGGAATACCTTAACACCAGTGGATTGCAGGATCCAAGACTGCACAGGTTCACAGGAGGTAGATCTTGCCAAACAAACCTGATAGAGTTTTTTGACTGGGTTACCAGGGAAGTGGATCATGGAGAAGTGGTAGATGCAGTCTACATGGATTTCAGTAGGGCTTTTGACACCATTCCACAGAGAAGACTGGTAAACAAGCTAGGCAGCATGGGAATGGGTCCAAATATAGTAAAATGGGTACAAAGTTGGCTGAGTCACATAACTCAGAGGGTGGTGGTACATGGAGTTTACTAGGAGGAAGATAAGGTAACCAGTGGGGTGCCACAGGGGTCAATACTTTGACCGTTCCTCTTCAATGTCTTTACTGGTGACATCACAGAGGGGCTGGAGGCCATGTTGAAATTACATTTTATGAGCTTTGTGGAATGGGGCTGGCAATAAGGATATTTAAATTGAGCTCCCTTCCAATTATAAGTCAATGGAAGTGATGTGTGAGCTATCAGGGCTGAGTCCTGGCAAGCCTCCCTGTAATTCTCACACTGGCTGTAATGTAAGATATTCCTGTTCACAGATGACACACAAATCTGCAACAGACTAGACACACCAGGAGGGTGGAGAAAATTAAAGAAGATCTAAAAAAACTTGAAGACTGGTCAAGGGTTTGGCAACTGGGTTTTAATGCCAAAAAATTTAAAATTATGCACTTGAGGCACAGGAACCCAAGGGTAATGTGTCATTTAGGGGGCAGATGTAAACAACAACAAAACAGGAAAGAGATCTGGAGTCATTATATCTAATAACCTGAAGGTAGCAAAGCAGTGTGATAAGACAGAAGGAAAGGCTAGTAGGATGCTGGGATGCATAGGGTGGGGTATCACCAGCAGAAAAAGAAATGCAGCATTACCCCTATATAGATCAATGGTGAGGCCACACCTGGAATACTGGGTCTAGTTCTGGAGGCCCCATCTCAGGAAATCCATAGACAGGGTGGAGGCAGTACAGAGAAGGGCTAACAAAATGGTGCATGGCCTGAACCAGAAGCCCTACGAGGAAAGACTCAGGGAATTAAGTATGTACTCATTGGAGGAAAGGAGAGAAAGCAGAGACATGATAGTAGTAGTAGTAAAAAACATTTATTTTTATACAGGATATAAAAATGACTAATTTTTACACTGTTAGGATAAAATCCTATTTACAAGGTGTTCTGTTTTAGATGTTGAAAATCAGTTACACATATCAAATAAATACAAAATACAAAAGTTTACATGCAATTTACTTAAAATCTTCTATACTTAATCAAAACAGATACATCTTACTACTAATTCATTTTTCAAGGCAGTATTAAATTCATGTGAACCCATATCTATGTTTTCCCCTTGAATCTTTAACTCATTCCAGAATTCTATTGCTACATAGGAAACAGACATTTCTCGTAACCTAGTTCTTGGTGTGGTTATTTTGAACTTCCTCAGTGTTGTTGTGTGCCTCAGTTCATAAGTATGTTCCACTTTCTGTAGTTTTTCACTTAAGTGAAATGGTCTCCCTGAATCCAGAAGTTGCCCTGTCATAGTAACCCAAACAATTTTTTGTTTATTTTCTAAGGTGAGCCAATTTAACTTCTCATTTAGTTTACAATGCTGTATCCTCCTATCTGCTTTCAAAGCAACTCTTGCCAGCCTACGATACATAGTTTTGACCCTTTTTTATTTCAGAGACCCTGGCAAACATAAATATTTATTCTATAGTCTAATACTGATAGAAAGATATGGTTTACTATGGACTTCCTCATGGATTCATTTATGCAATGACCTGTTCTACACAGGGCCCCAAGTCTTCCATTCAATTTGTTTACCTACTCATTGATGTGATATTCAAAGGTCAGTCTCTGGTCTATCCAAAAACCTAGATATTTATATTCACTCACTTGTTCTAACTCCCTACCATCCTTAGATATAATTTTCAAGGTCACTTTGTCTTTAGTTTTTTGGGTGAAAAACATGATCTTTGATTTTCCACTATTTAATACCAAATTGGACCTCCCAAACCATTCCTGAATTTTATCAAAATCTGCTTGTAATTGCTTTAGTATTTGACAAATATCTTTACCATTAACTAATAAAACAGTGTCGTCGGTGTATAGATGAATTTCTGAAACTTTTAATGTTTGGACTACTGGATTTGAATAGACCAGAAACAAAAGGGGGCCCAGGATTGATTTCTGGGGCACCCCTCACTTCATCTTTGCTTTTATTGATAAAGATTTACCCACCACAGTCTATTGAGTTTGATTTGTTAAATAAGACCATAACCATCTCCTCACATCTTCTGACACTCCTGAATTTTGGAGTCTTCTCATCAGTATTTGATAGTGCACTGTATCAAAAGCCTTTGGCAAATCCATGAACACTGCACCCACTGACATCCCCCATCAAGGGAGGAAACCAAGATGTCAATTATGTCGGTGAGTGCAGTGTTCGAGGAGTGCCCTTTTCTGAACCCAGACTGGTACCCAGACAGCTGAACACATCTCTCCATGTAGTCATAAAGCTGTCCATGTACCAGTCATTCCAGAACCATAGAAGCCACAGTTAGCAAAGCTATAGGCCTATAGTTTGTGGGATTTGATGGATCACCTTTATTAAAGATTGGAACAATTTTAGCATTTTTCCATATTGTAGGGAAAACCCCTTCACATAAACTCAAATGAAAGAGTTTTGTTAAAACTGGAGCTACTATGTCATTTGCATCTTTTGGAAACCTTATTTCCAATTGATCAATACCTGGAGATTTATTTTTGTTCAATTTCTTCATTGTCTTTTTAACTTCCCTACAAGTTAATATCCTAAATCTAAATTTAGGGATATTTTGGTCATTTGATTCATTTACTTGATCTTCAGTTACATTTTTTTTTATTTTCCTCTAAACCTATAACATCTGGTAATTTAGTAAAATAATTATTTAGAATGTTTGCTGATTGTAAATCGTTTATCATGACCCCATTTTCTACCATTTGTATTTGAACCTGATTTTTAGCTGGTTTTTCCAAAGTTTTTATTAATGACCAATATTTTCCTGTCCCTCTTGTCTCCTGCCTTTTTTGGTATAAAACTGTTTTTTAGCATTTTTATTCTTATTTTAAGACAGTTTCTACTAATTTTATAATTTTCCCAGTCTAAGGGGTGCCAGGTTTGGTTTGCTTTCTTCCACAGTCTATTTTTCACCCTTATTTCTTTTTTTTTAATTTTTCAGTTACCCATGGTACATGATTTTTTTTGTTTAATTTTCACAAAGGGGGCTATTTCATTACAAACTTCTAAAAACAAATTATCGAATTCTTGTACTGTCAAATTTATGGATGGTATAAGAAATAATCTGGACCAATTTACCTGCCTTAGTTTATAATGGAAACTTTTGCTATAATATTTTTTAAAACTTCTTACCCATTTAATATTATTGTTTTCCCTAACCTGTCTACTATAACCATCCAGGCTTACTTCACAACTAAAAGAGTTATGATCTGCCAGAATTGGCTGATTTACCTCGACACTATGTGCCTGGCTATCCTGAGATATGAATATTAAATCCAGTATAGTACCAGCACTCTAATAGGTAGTCTTCCTAGTTGTGCTGGTAATAATTTGGGTCAGACTCAGCTGTTTAAAACTATCCTGTAAAGCTCTACCCCTGGGACAACCCCAGGCAATGTTAAAGTCCCCGATTAGTATTCACTTTTTTCCCATAGTATGGTCCATTATCAGTTGAGCTAATTGTTCAAACACTTCTGTTTTTGTTTTTGGTGGTGAGTAAATGACCCCTATTACCCAATCAAGTTTTGGAATTTCTACCAGTAGGCAATCTATCTTATCTATAGTTCCTTTATGTATCACTTTGGTTAAACTCAAATCCCATTTAGTATATGGTAGAACTCCTCCCCCCTTTTATTGTTCCTATCCAATCTATGTACTGTGAAGCCTTCCAGTTCAATCTCCTCATCTTTTATTGCTGTATTTAGCCAGGTTTCTGTTAAGACTACAATTTCAGGGGATTCTGCTGTAATCTATGTCCAAAAAAGATCTATTTTATTTTTCAAATTTCATGTATTATCATACAATTGTTTCATCTTACCTATAAACTGGGATCCAGGGTTTTGTTCGATATCTCCACTTAATATTAGGGCTAACCATACTTGATTTTTTTACTATTTGGATCTTTAGTTTAATTTCTGTTTTTTTTTTACACAGTGATACTTGCTTTTTTATGGCAAATGGATTTCATCTTTTATGCAAGGTACCAGTCCTCCCTCTATTTGGTTTAATCTTATAGATATACAGGACTTTAAAAAGTTACCTTGTTTTTTAGTTAAAACTTTGTATTGGGCCAAAATTGCCATCATTGATATACCCACCACTGTTCTAACTATCAGTCTATTTAGAATGATAGAAGCATTCAAATACTGCAAGGGTATCAATAAGGTACAGAAGGGTGGCACATTGCACAGAAAGAGATGCTCAAGGTTGAGGGGGCATGATATGAAGCTGGAAGAAGGATACTTAGAGAGGATGTGAAGAAATATTTCTTCATGAAAAGAGTGGTGGTTGCCTGGAACAGCCTCCCAGCATAGGTGGTGGGTACTAAAATGGTAACAGGTTTTAGACATGCATGGGATAGATACAGGGTGACCTTAGTGACAGGGCTGGGGGGGATTAAGGCCGGAGATCAATTAGGGTCTATGGTAGCACAGTAGGAAGGGACTTTAGGGCATACTAGGTGGGTCAAGAGGTCCATTTCTCTGACAGCTTCTATGTTTCTATGTAAAAAGATGGATACCCCACATCCATTGCAGCTCATCACCTTCCCTGCCTCCCCCTGTGCTCTGTGTCTGTTATCCATACTCCACCTCCATGCGTCCTCCCCAGCCTGCTGCCAGCTCCAGTTCCCAGGGCCCCACATCCTCCTTGGTTTCCCTACCTAGTTCTTCCTGCTGTAACCACAACCATTGGTGGTTGACCTGTGACTAGGCAGACCCCAGCTATGTATCATTACTGTCCCCTTTTTTCTGTTATGGTCTCCTCCATATGCATTATGTAGATAGCATCAGCCCTTCTGGTGGGAATACCTACTTACTTAGCTTCTAATGCCCCCTCTCACCCAATGCCCTGCTCAGAATGGCATGCAGCCTGCAGTTTTCCCTGCAGACACCCTCCAGAGTTACTTAATCAGATGTCACACTCCTGCTTCGTGGCACTCACATGTTGGAGTCACTCACATGAGAGGTCGCTTGGCCCTCTTGGTGATATAAATGGATCCCAGCTGACCAATTGGTCTGGCCAAATTATATGGTTCCATGTAAAAACTACGACTGCATAATCACAAATTAAATTATAGCATGTGCATAATAGCGATCATCAGCAGTGTGACCAGACACAATAGTGCTACATAATTTTGCTTTTGCATCAAAACAGCGCTGATTGGCTAACAGTTTATAAGCGACTGCGTATACTCACATCAGTTGCACTCCATCTTTCTTCACTCTCTCTGGGGATAGTTGTAGCTTTCCACAATGCCTCAGTCCCTCATGCTACTTCCTTGTACCCACAATGCAGCTTATCATGCTTCTACAAATAAAGTTTACATTGGTGGCATGTGCAATTAACGGAACCAGTTTCCAATAAATCTATTAACTACATCAACACACACCTGACTCAAATTTCTTTCCCAGCCTTAAATTTACCAACTGTTGCTGTCATTCACCATTTGCCTTACTCTACCTCTGAACTCTCCATCAGTATGGAGTTTGAAATTATCATAAGTCAAAAAGGTAGGCCATTGGCTATATATGGTGGTTTTATCTACCAAAAAGATAAAGGAATGGGGGACAAGATGTATTGGAGATGTAGCTGCCTTTCCAGACTGCATACTGTAGACAACAAAGTGTCAGCACAGATAAAGGAACATACTGATGTTCCAGATGCTGGGCATGTTGGGGTGTGCAAGATCATGGCAGACGTCAAAGAGCATTCTGGAATCAGTGTGGAAATAACTACACAGGTCATTGTGCCTTGTATCACATCTGCACCTGATGCAGTGATAGGCCATTTGCCTGGTGTGCCACTGCTTAAAGGGACTGTTCAGCGAATAAGGCAAGTTGAATGTGGCTGCCCAGTCACCCCTACCTCTGTTGAGGATCTTGACATACCAACAGATTTCAGGGTAACCACAGCTGAACTCCCTTTTCTCGTATTTGATAGTGGCAAGGAAATGGACAGATTTTTGATGTTTGCTACTAACTGAAATCTGAAAATGCTGATGCAAAGTAGCAACTGGATGCTTGATGGGACCTTTAAATCTTCTCCATCATTGTTTGAGCAGCATTATACAGTGCATTGCATTAAGTCAGGGCAAGTGGTAACAACACTGTAAGTGCTCATGCGTTCAAGAAAAACTGCTGCCTATTCCAGGGTGTACGCACAGCTACAAGCATTCTATGTCATAACAGTGATCATGGAATAGCAATAGCCAATTGGGCGAGTGTACATCGCTGAAAATGAATTATGGCAATGTACACTCGCAGCAACTAGAAAACCGGCAACTGGCTTAGCTTCCCACACCCCACTACTTAGGAATTCTCATCTCCAGGGAGGTGCATGTTGGGGGAGTGTAAAACTTAAAAAAAAATGAAAATCCAGACACAACAAAAACAAATGTACCCAGAACTGAACCCAGCACTCTGCTAACCCCAGCCCACCACCTACCCACCATGTCACATGGCCAGTTGGGCAGTCAGCTGCCGCACTATACCCCACATACCCTCCCTCCAGTCCATCGCACAACATGGTCCCTTCCCCCTGCATGAGTGTATATATAGCGACATCCTGTTGCTGTACTCACCTACCCCTGTATCCGGTCACTACCCTGCCAGGTAGCCCAGAACACAGGTGCCGTGATTGAGTCACTCTTTTTGAAAGTGCTCAATCGTGGTCGCCTTGTTCACTGGATACCAGCTACAGGAATTGCACTCACCTTAAATCCTGAAACAACATTAATGAATTTTGAAAAATCAGCCTGGCAAACTTTTCATGCCTCTTTCCCTGATACTGGTAGGTGCTATTTTGTTCATTCACAATTTTGATTGAGCAGTTGACAGATAACGGCACTATTATGGGCATTTGCCATTATATGCAGGTCACTGTACTGTAATTTGCTATCCTTGCATCACAATTATGGAGGTCTCTAATCTGCAGTTGCGATTTTCATGGGCACCCAGTCATATGACCACCTGCCCTCCTAGAGTTGTAGTCCCTCGTTCACCCTCCCTCTACTGGCATCCTCCTCTACCCAGTCCCTCTTTAACACAAAAAGCACTGTTTAAATGTATTAAAAGCAGCCCATATTGCCCCTCACAACCAGTACAATACAAAACAATGCACTTTATTAGAGCTCTATTTCGTCCTCTAACTCTCTTTGTAGTGGCTCCAAACTGAGAAGGACTACAGAAATAGCTCCAAGTCAATCACTTGACCCCAATCCCCAACTGGTCTAGCTGAGTCACAGAATCACCTGCCCTCCTTGAGTTGAAGTCCCTCCCTCACCCTCACTCTCGGTGCCCTTCCTCCACCCGGTCCCACTGTAACACAAAAAAACTGTTTAAATGTATTAAAAGGAGCCCATATTGCCCCTCAAAGCCAGTAGTTTACAAAACAAAGCACTTACCTGGAGCTCTGTTTTGCCCTCTTACTCACTCCATGGTGGCTCCAAACTGGAAACACAGATTTCTGTCTGTCTACCTATGCTACTTGCTGAGCAGCCATGGATGCAAGCCTGTATGCATTACTGTCTTCCAACACTACAAAGTTCCACATGAAAAAACAAGTAAGGCCAAGAGTAGAAAGGGCTACTGTGGTTCTCAAATGAGGTGGCTAAGGTGGGAACAGAGAAAAAAAAAAAACAGCTGTCAGACAGTACAAGGGACCCACACAGGGGCAAACAGGGAGGTACTGTATATCTAGAGAAACAAAGGGAAGCAACAAGGAGGGTAAGGACAGCAAAGGATAAAACTAAGGAAAGGATTTCCCAGGAGGTCAAGAATGGGGATAAGACTTTCTTCATGCATGTGAGCGAAATGAGGAAGGCAAGGGGTGGCATAGTGAATATCAGGAGTCCAGAAGGGGAGGACAGTGCAGAGGAGGACCAAAAAAAGCCAACATTTTAAATGATTACTTCTACTTGGTATTCAGAGTGGAAGTAGGGGATGGGCAGACATGCATTAACAGGCACAAGGAGAGCAGTGTGGGCACAAGTCCATTTACAGAAAAGGGAGTCTGGCAGGGTGTTGGAATCCTTAAATGAAAACAAGGTGATGGGTGTGTATGGTATCTACCCAAGAGTACTTAAGGAACTGAGCATGGCACTAGCTGCCATGCTGGCAACACTATTTAGCACCTCATTGAAATCGGGGGTAGTTCCAGAGGAATCCAGGAGGATTGGTGTGATCCCTCTGCAAAAGAGCATCAACAGGGAGAAGACCAGCAATCACAGATTAGTCAGTCGCACATCAGGGGTGGGGAAGTTAATGGAGACCCTGCTGAAGGAGAGAGACTGATGGAGTACCTGGAGACATATGGGTTGCAAGATCACTGGCAGCATGGCTTCACAGTGGGGCGGTCATGTCAAACACATCTCATAGATTTTAAAATTTAACATTTCACACTTCCTTGCTGACTTGTGCACAGTAAACTGGCAACAATTTTATCTACAATTCACAAAGCAACTGCACAATTCAATCAACCATTATTGGGTATCATAAACAAACATGCTCCCCTGATGCAACAGGGTTAAAAAGATATCTTGCCCTTGATTCAACAGCGAAAAAAAGAAAGCCTTAAGAATAAGGGATAAGGGAAGGCTTCTGAACTGCTGCTAGGCTTACAGTACAAAAGCTGAATCTGATTGGACCACTTTTTAAAAAATGAGAAATTCATGCACCAAACTCATGAGAGATACTAAAGCTAACATCTATCTCAAAGTTTTGGACAATACTAAATGCAACACAGCCAAATTCTGGAGGGTAGTCAAGAATATAGAAGGCCAAGAAACAATTCCCTTCCTCCCTATCAAAATCAAATTGCAAGGCAAATTAATAACAGTATTCTATGAGCTACCAGTCAGGTAGCTGGAATGGGTACATCAGGTATCAGCATTTTTTGGTCAGGATGGGTAGAGTAGTTTGGGTAATTTACTACCCTACCCAACCTAACAGTGCACTTCACAGGCCAGGTACTGTTGCCACAGGTAACGGGCCTGGTAGTGGATAATTAAAAAAAAAACAATGCATTTTTCAGACAGCCTGTGGGGTCCTGGGAGTCTTCTGAAGTACAGACAGTACAGGGATCCTGTGGGGTCCTCACTGCAGACAGGAGAACATGACACCAGTCTGACAATCTGATTGGTCAGTGCTGGTGTCTGAGCTCCCTATCTGCTATGTGAGTGCGCAGAATACATCCAGAGCTTGGAGGGAGAGGGAACAAAGCATTGGCTGAGCCTACAATCATGATCCGCTGCAAAGTCAAACTTAATTAAAAAAAAAACACCAAGAATATCCACCAAAGAAGGAAGCTAGATGGGGAGCAAGGGAACTTGAGACTGATGAGGGAAATCGGGGAATCACATGTGACTCAGGCGAGAAGGAGAAAGAGGAGTGGGAAGGCACTCGTTGCAAGCATCAGCTCTGAAAGCCATTCAGGCTGTATAAACTGTGTATTGTTTGGTGCCCTGAGCCCTTTTGTGACATGTGACATAGCGCAACTCTGTGTGTTTCAGTATAGTGAAAGCCATTTTAGGCTGTAGACAGTGTCTGTTATGTGCCCAACTTTGTGACATAGCAACTCTGTGTGTTTCTACAGTAAAGAGAAAGCCACTTAAGCTGTATACACACACTCTCTGAGGTGCCCTGAGCACTGTCTGTGACATATACTCTGTGTCTCTGCAGTAAAATGAAAGTCATTATGTTGTATACACACCATCTGTTGTTAGGTGCCCTGAGCCCTTCTGTGACATATACTCTGTATCTCTCTGCAGGATAGTGAAGCCGTTTAGGCTGTATTACTGTACATACTGTCTGTTGTTGGTGCCCTGAGCCTTGATTGTGACATAGCTACTCTGTGTGTGTCTCTACAGTTTAGTGAAATCCATTTAGGCTGTATACATACACACTGTCTGTTAATGTGAAGGAAAGGGAACATTGTTTAACCAGGAGTGGCACACTAAGCTGAAGCTTGTTTCCAGATGTGACCTGGAAGCACAAGGAAGTTGAGTGACTTGCTTAGGATCACACAATATGCACCTAGGCAGCTGCGGGATTCAAACCTAGGTCTCCAGATCTGCAGCTCAGAGCCTTAACCCACTGTGCTATACTTCCTCCTCTACTATTAGGTGCCCTGAGCCTTGTCTGTGTCATATACTCTGTGTCTCCTGTAATATAGTGAAAGCCATTTAGGCTGTATACACACACACTGTCTATTAGGCACCCTGAGCCTTGTGGTGACATATAGGTTCTCTGTGTCTCTGCATTAAGCCATTTCAGCTGTATTAGACAGTGTCTGTTAGGTGCTCCGATCCCTTTGTGTGACATACTGTATAGCTTCTCTGTGTCTCTACATAAAGCCATTTTGTCAGTATTACACACTGTCTGTTAGGTGTCCCTAGCCCTGTGTGTGACATATAGCTACTCTGTGTCTCCGCTTAAAGCCATTTTGGCAGTATTACACATTGTCTGTTAGGTACCCTGAGCCCTGTGTGTGACATATAGTAACTCTGTGTCTCTGCATAAAGCCATTTTGGCTGTATTACACAGTGTCTGTTAGATGCCCTGAGTCCGGTGTGTCACATATAGCTGCTCTGTGTTTTTGTATAAAGCCATTTTGGCTATATTACATACTGCTTGTTAGGTACCCCTAGCCTGGTCTGTGACATATACTATAGCTACTCTGTGTTTTTGCATAAATCCATTTAGGCTGTGTGTATTTCAGCATTACACAGTGTCTGTTGGGTGCCCTGAGCCTTCTCATAGGTACAAAGTGTGTGATGTCTCTATGGCATAGTTAAAGCTGTGGCTGTGTCTACTAGTTCTGGTATTTCCCAATCTAAGTCTACTAAAAGGAAGCATAGTCCTGTTGCACATGCAACTGAAAAGGAGGTGGACAGTATGACTCTTATTAATGAAGAAAATAGTAACAATAATATCACCAGGACTGGCGCTAACCATCCTCTTGAACCAAAAAAGCATGATAGCAATGAAATTATAGTAGAGTTTTGGAAAGAACTGAGAGGAGTAACTCATAGAGATACTGGTTGTTTTGCCACATGTGCCAGGATACTTCCAGCTGCTGATGTAGCATGCAAGGACAAGGAGGCATCCTTCTCAAATATAAGCTCAGATGCTGAGGCAGCGAATGCTGATAAAGATGGTGGTGATAGTGGGGACTGTGAATGGGAAAGCCCAGACTATGGCTCACATGATGAAGATGGCACTTCCACTTCTGAATCTTGTGGAGATGAGGTCTGTACTAGTTTTGATGAGGGGTTAAGAAATGATGCTGCTGTAGGGTATGAGAGGCAAGTGCAGAAAAAAATCATATTCTAAATGTAAAAATAGGATCAATAAATCATTCTTTATTTAGCATAGCACTCATAATTGACTCCTGGGGTATTGCACTTTTGACGAGCATGAATGAGAATAAGTCATGTAAACAAGGAAATGTCAGTGTAGGGTTTCCTCCTGGTTCATTGACTGTACAAGTCATAGTGCTAGACACCATAGTACAAAGAAGAAAGGGTAAATCTTTAGTGTGCAATTTATTTTATATTGACCCTGCAGACAGCTCTTGATCCATATGCAGTCTGTGCAAAAAAGTGTCAGTCATGGCAAAGTGGGACATTTTGGAACATCAGTAATGATATGGCTTGAAACGGCAAAACAATTGAGTGGGGCAGGAAAGGGACAGTGTGGTTGGTATGAGTGGTAGTAGAGGTGGTGGTGGCAGTGACCATAGTGACAAAGAACTGGAAGCAGGAACTGACAGTGTGACTTAATGTGCCCTTGCATTCTTCCCAAACATATATTGTTTTATTCTGACACCGCCAAGAACTGCAAAATCTCACAGTACTAGTACCCCATGAGAAAAAGGCAAAAATGTTAAATCTCCCCCAACTTAACAGCATCTCCCCATTCTTGTCAACTAACATGAAAGGAAAGTGTTGCAAGAACATCAAAATTTAACCACAAGCATCCAACATGCCAGCTGTTAAATAGAGCCACTGCAGAGCTGTTGGCCAATTGTCAACTCCCTTTTGCTTTTGTTGCCCAAAAAGGTTTCCTCAAGTTCATGAATCAGATTGACCCACATTACACCAATCACTGTAATACGTATTTCTCAAAAAAGGCTATTTCTCAATTGTATGACTTGGTGTGTAGTGTGGTCACTAAACAGTTTTAACTCCCTGAGGTGTAGCAGGTTCACATAACCATGGATATATGGACCAGCAACCAAACAATTGACTACATGACTGCTACAGTACATTGGGTAAGCAAGTTTTCAGTCAGAAAGTAATACTCCTTGCTCTCCCACAAGTAGTAGGAAGCAGGCAGTAGTATGTGTCACCATTTTTAAGGAAAACCACACTGCTGTGAATATTTTGCAGGAGCTGCAAAATCAATTCCAGAAATGACTAACTCTGTATTCCTTAGTATCAGATAATAGTGCCAATATAGTCAAGGCTGTTAGAGATGGCAACAACCAACACATCCCTTGTTTTGCACATTGTTTAAATCTTCTCATCCATAGTTTCTTAAATGGAAACAGAAATGTTGAAAACCTGTTAGATCTTGATAGGAAAATATGTGGCTATATCAGCCACTCTGTGAAAGCACAAGAAAATCCTGAAGTGGCTGCAGAGGTCAAACAACTAACCCTTGTGTACATTAAAGCATGAAGCTCCAACTCAATGGAATTCAACATTTTACATGTTGGAAAGGCTTCTTGAATAGATAAAAGCTGTTCATGACTATACCATGCAGGATGAAATAGGTAAAGTGGACATCATGTTCAGTTCCAGCAACTGGACTCTACTGGACACTTTGGTCAAGTTATTGTAGCCATTTGAGGCTTCCACACATGATGTCAGTGTGGACAGTGCAACTCTGAGTCAAATTCTTGCTCAGATCAGAATTCTTCACTTTTTAACCACATAATGAAAGATTTTCTATCAAAAGACGGTACCGCTGCTGTTATGCTGGCAGGTGACTTGAGTCTTAGACTGTTGACTGATCAGAGAATAAATGCCATGTTCAAAAATGACACACATTTGTTGGCTACATTGCTAGATCCCCACTTTAAGTGGAACATTGAATCCATCCTTCCTGCAGGGGAAGCCATTGAGTATTGGAGAGATCTTCTGCTAACCAAATGTAACATCGCCCTACAAACACCTTTAACTGATGTGCAGCAGTTGAATCCTTCCAAACCAACACAGTGCACCTCTACTGCAGACAATAGTACATCTATCAATTCTTCACAGTCAGCAGTGTCATTTGCAAGGGAAAGAACATCTGCAACTACTTGTCTGGCCTGCTATGTTCAGGGTCAGAAAGGCAAATCACTTCTGAGTCCCCTGTAACAACATGGACTAGTATTCTGTACAGAAAGTGCAACTGGTTCATCTGCCAGACTGGTAAGTATCTCATGTAGCACAATAATCTTGGAGTACTTTACAGACCACATTGTGATTGGTCTTGAGGAAGATCCATTACTATATTGGAAGCAAAAGAGAACAATATGACCAAATCTAGCAGATCTTGCAACAATATACCTCAGTTGTCCACCTTCAAGTGTATATTCAGAATGCATATTTAGAGTAGCTGGAGGAATAATCACTGACGACAGAACACTGCTAAGCCCTGCAAATGTGGAATGGCTTACATTTCTCAAAATGAATTCTGGCAATTTCCCAATTGTCACAAACAAAGAAACATAGACTTTGAAGGCAGATAAGGATCTCTTGGCCCACTCTGAATTATGTGAGTCTGATCCTGAACATAAACAACAGCCTGCAAAAAGTGATGCTGAATATGATGACTAGGTTGTATACCAAACAAATAGAACCAGCATCACTGCCACAATGACAGCCACATATACCACACTAGTCCTACACTTACTTTTCTTTTGTCAGTCATTTGATCAATGCCCACCATGGGTATAATTTCTGGAAACAGTAACAGCCTCACTTAGAGCAGCTGCACCTCTTGTACCTATCTCATCAATGCCCACCATGGGAATAATTTTTTAAAACAGCAACAGGCTCAGTCACAGCAGCTGTGTCTCTCATTCCTACCTCAGCAATGCTCGCCATGAATATAATTTTTGGAAACAGCAGAAGGCTCAATCAGAGCAGCTCTGCCTCTCTTACTTATCTCAGAAATTTATTTATTTATTTTTTGTTGACCAGGTAAGTGCACTAGACAAATTCTGCCTATTTTCAGGCATGACCCGGGGAGGGGAGGTACAGATGGATGCCAACTGACCTTGAACCAGATTAAGCTGTTAGTGATATTTTTAATGAAAGGATGGAAATTTGGCCGGGACACCATGTAAATTCTCCTACTGCATTGCTGCCAGTAGGGAGAGATGCTGTCCCACTTGGCAGTCAGACAAGATGGAGGATGAGGAGCTGAAGGGTGCAGAAGTGGAAGAACTTATGGAAACAGAAAATCTACAAAGAACTGAGGATTTGGGAATAGAAACTGGAGAGACTACTTATGGCATAGGAAAGATGGTAAGACCTGACCTAACAAAAGCCAGTATTTTACAAGCTGTGGAACTAGCACAAACTAATATTATCCCAGACTTACCAAGTGATAGCAATTTCAATAATGAGGAAGAAGTGCAAAACTCTGTAAATCATGCTGACTGGATAATTATTTCAGAGGAGGAAACTTTGCTATGGAAAAAATTTGAGCAAGAGGAGAGACTGTTTTTTCAGAGGAAAGCACAGCTGGAAGAAACTAAGATCAGATCCCTTAGAGATTATAAGAAAAAGAAGTCTGTCAAAATGGATCAGCTGAAAGCTGATGATGTGGCATCATCAAAAGGCAAGCCAGAGAGTTGGGCTGAATGAATGAAGGAGGCTGATGTGGCTGAAAAAACAAATAGTGCCGAAATACCTGAGGCATCCACAGAAACCACATTGGGAATGGCAGAAACAAGTAGCAATCAACTCGGCCTAAGATGCACTGTGGGACAAATAAATAATGTATATGAAGAGAGCTGGCCATTTAATACAGCACTGGAATCAGCGGGATGGCAGCAGGATGCACAAACAGGTCAGTGTGTCTCAGGGGACTCTCCAATAAAAATGCCTGCATCTACAGACTTTAACTTTTCTAACAGAGGTAATACAATAAATGTGACTGCACCTGAATTGGTTCCTTCTAGCCTGGAGTTAACGCAAAATACTGTACTGCAATGTTTAAAAGAAACAACACAGAAACCTGATGGGGGATGCCCCAAGGGTAAAAGATCCTGCATCACAAAGACCTTTAAACTTTATTAATAAAACAGCTCCAAAAACCTTTGCATCTTTGTTTAAAATGCCCATATACCCAGCAAAGAGACATAATGTGGTGCATTTGACCTATACTGGGGATATGTAGTACCCACCAGACACACGTTGTGTGTCCAAAACAATTCTAAAAGAATCCATTAAGTTTTTTTCTACTGAAATATACATTTTAATTCACATTTCAGGTGAAACCACCTTCGATATAAGTTTCAAGACAGCACAGGGCTTAGAGCATTTCTGGATTAGGTATAATGCCTTAAAAAATCATCTCTATGGTCCCCCTTTTTAGCAACCCCTCTATCAAAACCTTCACATAAAGTTATTACAGTTCTTTTCAGAAATTATGGGGTTAATGTACAAAATCTACTCGTGAGGTTAAAGAATGTTGCACAGTTATTGATGATACTGAGGCCATTCTGGATTTGGAAAACATATGGACTGGAGGTTGAAAAGTGAAAGTCATGCTCCAAACATCAGACACTGGGACAATTCTTCTGCTGAACTCTTTCTTTTTGGGTAGGGATAGGGGAATTCTGTTTTATGCAGGACAACCCAAAATGTGCTACAAATGTGGTTCACTGGAGCACTTAAGCAGTGCATGTGATAAAAATAGATGTACTGTCTGTGGGGATCTTGGGCATGTAGACACTGACTGTATAAATGAAAGCAAATGTAACTTATTTGGGGAAATTGGACGCCCCCACATCATGAAAAGAAGGTCAGGAGGTAAAGTAACAGGGTTCCAGGCTAAGGAAGCTCCAGGGTGAGGGACACAGACACAAGTGACTATTTCCACCAAAAATATATTTGAGGCACTGCAGTCTGAATAATCAGATGACTTGGATAATTCCTCTGTTGAGTCCTCTGTGCCAGCAGGTACCACAGACACTGATTGGAAAGAACAACCCAGAGGACAACAGAAAAGGAAAGGTAAAGTAAAGCTGAAAAATGTAGACAAACAAAGCAGGAAAGGTAGTCATAAATAAACAAACATGACAGAACCATTTACCTGTCATACAATAAATGGGAACAGTATTAAAAGAAAAAGTAAAAGGCAAGCTGTTTTTTCCATCTGGTCCCATTTATTATTTTGGAATTTTCTTTTTACAAGACACCAGACTACACTCACTGCCTGAAATTCAATAAGCTTCTAAAGCTTTGTACTTAGGTCCATCTGTTTGGTCTTTAGGAACTGAGACATGCTCAGGTCTGGGTATTTTGTTTAAACATCCTGAAATCAAACTCTTAAAATTATATGATTTGGTGTCAGGCAGGGTCTTAATAGTAGATGCCTTAGTACAGAACTCTCCATATCGCGTGATTAATCTACCGTATATGCTCCCCAGACTAAAGCACAAAGATGCAAGATATTTAGAACAATCCTGCCTTACTTACAGACAACTCTTTAAATTATATTTGCAGGAGACTTTACTTGTCCAATCAAAGCAAAAATAGGTAAACAATACTGTGACTCCAACTTACTAGCACAAATAATACAGAAATCCAAACTCATAGATGCAGTATATCAGCTGTCAAAATCAAAACTTCCAACCTTTCATAAAGGAAACATAGGTTCAAGAATAGATTACATTTTTACCTCTGAACATCTACAAATACATAATGCCAATGTAACAGCCACTGAATTCTCAGATCACAAGATAGTTTCTATCTCAATAAAATCAGGAATGTCTGAAATAAAAGGTCAGGCTTCTGGAAATTGAATATTTCTCTTCTCTCTCATACAGATTTACAGGTGTATTCAGAACTTTCCAATCCTGAACTATAAAACAATTGCTTTAAAAATGAATATGGGGACATTAATTTATCTATATAAAAATGCAGATAAAAAGGATTTAAAAAACTGGCAGACAATAACTCTTTTGAACTCTGATTTTAAAATTCTAACTAAAATACTAACAAAATGGTTGTCAGAAGTAGCAATAAAAATAATCTCTTCAGCCCAAGTATATGCAATTCCTGGGAGACAAATACGAAATCATCTAATGTTGCTAAGGGAAGTGGTGGAACTGGGGAAATTGGGGATTCTGGATGGATACCTAATTTCACTAGATCAGGCTAAAGCATTTGACAGAGTGAGCCATAAGTATTTATGGGCCTCACATAATAGCCCAGATCCAAGTGAAAGAGCAGAGCAAGATGTGTACTTGGCACTTGCACAAAAGGAAAAAAAAAACAAAAACACAAAGTGGTAATGGATGCCCTAAATGAAGAAAGGAGTAAATTGGAAAATGAAAGGGAACAAGAACCCCCCCCCCCACACTCAAAAGAAAGAAGGTGATAGGAAAGAGGAAAAACAAGAAGTGAAAGCCAAAATAATAAAACCCAGGTTACAAATGCCAAAAGTGGAGAAAAATCAGAAAGGACAAAATTTACTATGTTAACAAGGTTGACAAAAAAAATCAAGGAAAATCCTGGAAAGCAATAGAAAAAGATAGAGAGAGGGTGCAACTGACAAACAGGTACACATTGTTACAGGACTAGGAATGGGCTACTGTGGATGAATATTCTGATATAACGAGCATAGATGTTTCAGACCGTGAAGAATCAATAGCTGGAGATATCACAAATATGCAGGTTTCCAAGAAAAGGAAAAAATTCAAGTACACAGGATGAAGGAAAATAACTAAAAGAAACTTTAAATGGATCAGTTAAACTGTGTCACGTGTAATGTGAACCATATAAAGTGTAAAGTAAAAAGGCTAACTAACTTTAAAATCTTAAGTGAATTGAAGAGTGACATGATAATAGTGCAATACACAAAGGCTACTTATTTATTTGTTTATTTATTTGTTTATTGAATTGTTTCACTAGGAATAGCACACTGAGCAATAAGATGCTCGTCTCCAGGTGCAACCTGGGGGGAAGGGGTACATTGGAGAGGATAACATGCAGGTTATTGTATGAGATACATTTAACAAGTTATACAATATTACATTTAACAAGTTATACAGTAGCATGAGGTTACATTTACTACAACTTACAGAAGTGATCAGGGATAACAACATTGGAAACAGGCAGATAGCACATAGATACATAATACTGAGGCATTTAATATAAAGAATAACAAGCGCAAAAATAAGACAGCACAAGAAGACAAGACAATAAGTGCAGTTGTTGGTCTAATAAACACTGGCACTTGGGTCACTATCCCAGTACTGACACTGTAGTGCAGCATGAGAGGGGGTGCTGCACTTCTGAGGTGCCATCTTTCAGATGAGACGTTAAACTGAGGTCCCATCTGCCTGGACTGGTGGTGGTTCAGATGGATGTTAGAGATCCCATGGCACTTATCAAAAAGAGTAGGGGAATTTCCCCAGTGTCCTGGCCAAATTTCCCTCATTCACTAAAAAAATATCACCAACAGCTTAATGTGGCTCAAGGTCAGTTGCTATTCATCTTTATCCCCCTTCCCCAGGTCGGGTCGAATTTATCTAGTGCACTTACCCGGTCAACAAAAACTAACTAAATAAATAAAAAACAGCTTCTGTAGTATAAGCTAGGTGTCACTGGTCAGGAAATCAGGGGGGTGGGAGGATGTAGGGGCATGCGCTTGAAGGCATCAAGTGCAGGAGCAATTTACCATGAGGAAATTTTCCAGGGCAGTGGACAGAGAGTGGGCATAGGAAGAGTGGGAATTTGAGGAAGGAGCCCATTCCAGAGTTCAGGAAAGTGGTGTGAGAAGGCTGCTTGGCCAACGGTGGTCCTACTAGGAATTGCAGGGTGCAAAAGGTCTACAGATTCATAAAGCTCCTGAACTTACAAATGGCTTGAGGCACTTGAGCTTGTCAACAAGTACCTATCAAGCCTATTTTTAAATGTATTTTTATTAGTGCTGATAACTATATTCAAAGGTAAACTATTCCAGGGTTTCACCACTCTTTGTGAAAAATAAGATACTCTCTACTTTGTTCTAAATTTACATCTCCCTAATTTAAGTGAATGGCTTCTAGTATTAACATTTAGTTGCTTGAACTCCAATCCACATTCAATTAATAAGTTGACATCATTAATAATATCCCAAGTAAATAATAGGTCACCCTGAAGCCGCCTCTGCTCTAAAGGCATTTAATTAAGTTTTTGAAGTCTACATTATCAGAAAAGAAGGCCTTAGTAATTCTTCTTTGTACCCTCTCAATTCTATTTACATCCTTGTGCAGATGGAGGACCAAAGTTTGGACACATAGTCCAAATGAGGATGAAATGAGGATGAATATAAGTACAAAAAAGAGGAAAAAGGACTCCAGTGTCCCTAGATAAGATATTCCGCTTGATTGACCACCAAATTTTATTGGCATTATTTATACTACTAGTGATTTGTAAATCAAATTTAAGACTTAACTCCACAATAATTCCAAGACCTCTTTCATTCTGTTTGTCAATAATAGACTCATTATATAAATAATACAGATGATTAGCATTGTTTTTCCAAAATGTAAGACTGTACACTTAGAAGTGTTAAATTGTAGGTTCCATTGGAGTGACCATAATTCCAGGATGTCTGAATCACTTTGAATAGCTGCACAATCATTAAAGTGTCTTGCAACAGTTACCTAGGGATTAATAATTGGTGGGAGTCAAGGGATCTAAGGGCATGAGTGGGGATGGGGTCTGATGGTAGTATAGAGATAAGGTAAGACGGGAAGGCACCAAGCCAGAATTTTGAGACAAATTTAGCACAATGCAGTAGGAGGTGATTTTTTCGAGGGATGCAAATTCAAGGGAATGGTAGAGATCACAGTGATGGGTGCAGGGGGACATCGAGAGCAAAATGGCAGAAAGCGTTGAAAAAGGGGTCCAGTTTGGATAAGGTAGACTTGGAAGCAGCACTGTGGACTATGTCACAGTAGTCAAAAGAAGGAAGAATCATCTTCTAGAATAGTTCACACCGCACAGTAAGTGGGAGGCTACTGCGGCTCCTGTAAAGGGCACCAAGCTTGGGGAGAAGTTTTTTTAAGATAGCGTTGATGTGGTCAGAGAAGTATAGATGAAGGTTGAGCCATACCCCTAAGTACCAGCAGGTAGTGATGTCCTCCAGTATCATCCCATCCAGGGTGTGGAAGAAGGAGAGCCTGGACAGATGTTGCCTTGTGCTGAAGGTCATGATGACTGTTTTTTTTTACAATGAGGGAGAGCTGGTGAGAGCTGAACCAGAGCTGAACTTTGTCTAAGTCAGCCTGGAGGTTGGTTGCTACCTCTTCTGGGGAAGAGCTGGAGGTGAATAGGACAGTGTCATCTGCATACATATGGATAGATGTAGATGAGCATATTTGTGGCAGGTCATTAAGGAAAATGGAGAACAGAATGGGGCCAAGTACTGACCCCTTGGGGATTCCGGTAGTCATGGGTAGGGGAGTGGATGTGGCATCCATAATTCTAACTGATTGTGTTCTACCTGTGAGGTAGGCACTAAACCAGTTGGTGGCTGAATCAGAGAGGGCTGGTTCTGAGAGGCACAATAACAGTAAGGGGTGGGAGATGGTGTTGAATGCTTTAGCAAGGTCGATGAAGATGGCCGAGGTGATCTGCCCTCTATCCATTCCAGAGAGGATGGTGTCAGTGAACCTTGTCAGGGAGGAGGCAGTAGAGTGTCCCTTTCTGAAGCCAGACTGGAATGGCATAAGGAAAGTGGAGTCAGAGAGAAAGTAGGCAAGTTGGGTGAGCACAAGGTGTTCTTGTAGTTTTGTAGGAGCTGGGAGGAGATAGATCATGTGGTAGTTTGAAGTAGGGATGGGGCAACCCCTTTGGGTAGGGGAATGACAACGGCTTGCTTCCATGTCTGAGGGAGTGCTGCAGTGGCAGAGGATTGGTTTAGGAGGTTGGCAAGGTTGCTATGGTGGGGCAGAAAGGTAGAGGAGTTTGGAGTCCAATCCATCAGGGGATTTGCCTCTTGATGGGTTGAGAGTTAGTAGGACATCTAGGGCTTCAGCTGGTGAGATATCTTTGAAGGAGAAGGTGCAGAGCCCATGTATTTTCTTAGTTCCAGTTGTAGGTCCATGTGGTGCAGGGGTGGGCTAGGAAGAGAGGAGAGAGGAAAGTAGAAGCACATGCAGAGAAATAAGTGTTGAACTCAGCAGTGACTGTGTGGATCTGAGAGAAGGGTGTTGTTTACATTTAAGAGTGGAGTAGGATTGGCAGCTGATAGAGAGAAGAGGGAATGAATGACCTTCCATAATTTGGATGGACTATTTAAGTTAGACTGAAGGGAGGAGCTGAAGTAATCTGCTTTAGCTAGCTGAGTTGCTCTGGTACAATTGTGGAACATACAGTATGCGATGAGATCTTGTGGGAGGCATGAAGATTTATGTACTCTACATACTTTGTCATGGGCATTTTGACATGCTGTAAGTTCTTGGGTGATCCAAGGCAAGTGGTTGCCACGTACCCTTGTGCAATGTAGTGGGGCATAACTTTCCCAGATGTTGAGGAATGTGCTTTGAAAGTGTAGGAGGGCATCATCGATGGAGCAGATTATAAAGGAGGAAACCCAGTTTGTAAGGGCTACGTCTTCTAGCAGGGGGCCAAGATTGAGGAATTTGTAGGAGTGTTGGACTAGAAACTTGGGGGGGGGATATGGGGCAGTGAATTTTGTGGACTAGGTATATAATATGATGGTCACTCAAGGAGTCAGGAAGTAGTCCTGCAGTGATGGCCCGTTGAGGGTAGGTGGTAAGGGCCCAGTCTATTAGCGAGTGGTTGCCAGATCTAAGGTTAAGGCAGGTTGGCTCGGTGATGATTTGCGATAGATTTAGTGCAGATATTTCTGTAAGGACTTTATTAAGGGCTGGAGCTAGCCAATTGTGGTTGAAATCTCCCATAACATATAATTCCCCTGTAGGGACTGGGGAGGAGATTTGCAAGAGTACACAAAGAGGAGGTTGGTGACAGATGTGGCTGGAGTGCCAGACTGAAACATAGAATTTGATGGCAGATAAGGACCACTTGGCCCACCCAGTCTGCCCATTTTCCTACCTAACAGATAAGCTGCAGATCCTAGTTAACCAACAGCTTACTTCCTCCTACCCCACACTAGGACTGCCTTATGTCTGTCCCATGCATTCTTGAATTCCCCCACTGTTCTTGACTCCACGACCTCCTCAGGGAGGCTGTTCCATGCATCCACAACCCTCTCTGTGAAAAAATACTTCCTCACATTACCTCTGAGCCATTCCCCCTCTATCTTCAAATTGTGCCCCCTTGTTCTTGCACATCTCTTTTTCTGAAAGATGCTACCCTCTTGGACTTTGTTGATTCCCTTGAGGTACTTGAAAGTTTCTATCATGTCCCCTCTCTCCCTTCTTTCCTCAAGGGTATACATATTAAGCTCCTTTAGTCTTTCTTCGTATGTCTTGTGGTGCAAACCCTGCACCATTTTGGTTGCCCTCCTCTGGACAGCCTCCATTCTGTCTATGTCTTTGCGGAGATGGGGTCTCCAGAACTGCACACAGTACTCCAGATGGGGTCTCACCAACTGTCTGTACAGAGGGATAACAACTTCCTGTTTTCTACTATTGATGCCTCTTCCTATGCATCCCAGTATCCCCCCAGCCTTCCTTACTGCCTTCTCACATTGCTTGCCCACCTTTAGGTCATCTGATATAATTACCCCGAGGTCCTTTTCCATTTTTACTGTTGTCAGTATCTCACCCCCCATTGTGTATGCTTCCCTTGAGTTTTTGTTTCCCATGTGCATTACCTTGCACTTCTTTGCATTGAATCTGAGCTGCCATACATTTGACCATTCCTCCATCCTTGCCAAGTCCTTCTCATCCTTTCCACTCCATCTTGTGTATCAACCCTGTTGCAGATCTTTGTGTCATCTGCAAAGAGACATACTTTTCCTTCCAGTTCCTCTGCAATGTCACTTTTAAGACATTAAAAGGACCGGTCCCAGTACTGAACCTCATGCTACCCACTAGTAACCTCCTTTCTTCACTGTGTACTCCATTTACTACTACCCTTTGCGTCCAGTTGTCTAGCCAATTTTTTATCCAGGCTACCACCTTGGGACCCACTCCAAGGCTGGCTAACTTGAGTATTAATCTTTTATGTGGGACTGTATCAAACGCCTTGCTAAAATCTAGGTAGGCCATGTCCACAGCCCCTCCCTGGTCTACTACTTTGGTCACCCAGTCACAGAAATCTATTAGATTCATTTGACATGACCTTCCCATTGTGAATCCATGCTGCCTTGGGTCCTGTGCCCCACTGGCCTCTAGGTACTCAACAATTCTTTCCTTCAGAAGTGATTCCACCATTTTCCCTACCACGGAGGTCAAACTAACTGGTCTGTAGTTTCTTGCCTCTGTCCTGCTCCCACTTTTGTGAAGAGGAATCACATCTGCCCTCCTCCAGTCCTCAGGTACCATCCCATCCTCCCATGATTTGCTAAAGAGAGTAGTCAGCAGTGTCACTAGTTCTACCCTTAGTTCTTTTATAATTCTTGGGTGAATCTCATCAGGCCCCACTGCTTTGTCCACCTTCAATTTTGTTAGTTCTTTCAGAACCCTTTCTTCTGTAAATAGACTGGTATCGACCCCTGTCTTCAGAGTGTTTCTCTTGTTTGGTTTAGGTACCTCCCCCTCCTCTTCCTTTGTGAATACTGAGCAGAAATATTCGTTCAGTATCCCTGCTTTTTCACTGTCACCCTCTAACCACATTCCCTCCCCTTTATTAAGCCTCAGTATCCCTCCTTTGGTCTTTCTTCACTCCCTAATGTATCTATAAAAGGTCTTATCCCCATTCTTAACAGAATTGGCTATCCTTTCCTCGGTTTGGGCCTTTGCTATTCTGACTGCCTTGCAATCTTCTTTCTGCTTTAACTGATAAAGTTCTCTGTCCTGCTCCTTCTGTGTTTCCTTATATTTCCTGAATGCTATCCTTTTCTCCTTAATCATCCCTGCCACCTCTTTTGAAAATTATAGTGGTTTTTTCCTTCATTGTGTTTTATTGATTTGCTTTACACAAAGGCTTGTTGCCTCAGTGATGGCTGTTTTGATTACTCCCCATTGTTCCTCCACCCCTCCTTCTTGCTGTTTGCTAGTGCTTTTCTGAGGCACTCTCTCATTTTCCCAAAGTCAGCCCTCTGAAAGTCCAATACTCTTGCTTTTGTATGGCTTGATTGTATGGCTGTGTTTATCGTGAACCACACTGTTTGGTGGTCACTTGTTCCCAGATGGCTACCCACTTCTAAATCTGAGATTCTTTCTCTGTCCCCATTTGAGAGTACCAGGTCTAAGATTGCTCCCTCCCGAGTGGGTTCGGATGTACAGATCACATCATTGAATAAAACCTTAATAGAACAAGTTTCAAATTACTCTTACTTAGGAGTTAATATTGACTCTCTATTGACCTTTAAGAGTCATATAGAGTCTGTTATTACAAAAACAAATAAAAAATTGGGAGCTTTGAAGAGAACATTTAAGTCCTTAAAACTGCAAGATAGGAAACTGATTGCGAACAGCTTATACTCCCAGTAATAAAATATGGAGAGGTTATTTATAGGACTGCATCTAAACAACTTCTGATTAAGTTGGATAAACTGCAATATAAGGTGGCAAGATATGTATTACATTGTAGTTTTAGGACTCATCACTGTGAGCTGTTGACTAAGTTAAATTGGTTACCTCTTGATTTAGAGTACAGATATAGTTGGTCCTCATTTATATATAAATATAGGACAATTTATTTGAATCATAATATATCAAACATATTGGCAGATAAAGATTCTGCTCTCAGAAAACATTCAGTTAGGGCTTTGTACCAAAATAGAATAGATCCAGATAAGCGTAAGAATAAATTTGGGGATAGAACATTGGCGTCACAAGCATCTATATGTTGGAATATACTCCCTCCTTCATTGCGATTAGAAAAAATTGAAAAAAAATTTCTTAAAGGGTTGAAGATGTATTTTGTATATTCATGTGAATGTTTTGATTCAATTTAGTTATATTGTTTTATTGTGTGTGTCTTTGTGATTTTGTGTCTTTATAATTTGTACTGATTGTTTGAAACTAGTGTGATTATGTGAAACTTGGAAAACTTGCACAGGACTGTCTTGAAAACTGGATGCTTTTATCCAAATGACATGTATTATTCCTGTATAAAAATAAAATTTTTACTACTACTACTATTACTAGCTGTCTGAGGCATGCCCCCTGTAGGGCATCAAGAATGACCCTGCTCTTGGATGTGCCTGCAGCAAATGTGCTCCAGTTAACATCTGGCATATTCAGGTCCCCCATCAACAATATATGCCCTTTTTCTGCCATTCTAAGGAAGCCTTCTATCATTTCCTTGTCCATTCCCTCCCTCTGAGATTGGGGTCTGTATACAACCCCCATGCAGATTGTGGTGCCATTTCCTGTCTCCAGAGTGACCCAGAGTGCCTTATCTGCTCCCTGTTTACTCTTTAGTTCTGTTGCTTTGATCCCTTCCTTTACATAGAGAGCTACTCCTCCTCCTCTTTTAACCTCCCTGTCCCTCCTGTAGATTGTGTATCCTGGTATGTTGACATCCAAGTCATGGTTCTCTGTGTACCATGTTTCTGTGACTGCCACAATATCCAGGCAACCCTCTTCCATCAAGGCCACTAGTTCAGGGAGCTTGTTACACAGACTACGGGCATTGGTACTCATCACTCTCCACTTTTTGATACCCTTACCCCTTTTAGCTCCATTCCTGTCCTTACTGCCTTTGCCTTTTTTTACATTTACCTCTGTTCTGCTCCCTAATAACTTCTCTGCCTTGGTGTTTACCTCACTAATTACCATGTTTTGTGGGGGGGAGGCTGGGATTTCCCTGCTTCTTTTCAGTGCCTCCCCCCTTTGGTAGTTTAAATGCTTGCCAATGAAGCATTTCAACCTCTCACCTAGGATCCTGGTTCCCCCCCGGACAGATGCAGACCATCACACCAGTATAGGTCTACATCCCTCCAGGTGGCTCCCCAGTCCCCAATGAAGCCAAAATCCTGATCTTCACACCAGTTTTTTAACCACTCATTGAATTCCCTGGTGAGAAGTGCCCTAGCATCACCCTTGCCATAGACAGGCAGCACCTCCGAGAAGGTTGCCGTATGCGCTACTTGTCTAAGGCCCCTCCCCAACTCTAAAACCTCCTCTTGCACTGCTCTGATCCCATTCATAGCCAGATCATTTGTCCCTAGGTGGACAATGACATCCAGCTCCCTCCCTCGTGCAGCTCCTCCCACGATACTGAGGGATTCTGCCTGTCCCTCCAAGCCGTGGTGCCAGGAAGGCACCTTTACCTCCTCTCCCCTTCCTCCCCCATTTCTACCCCTAATGATTGAGTCCCCACACAGGAGTTGTTTCCTTCCCCTGTGGGGTCCCATGCCACCCCCCCGTGGGTATCCTTTGTGAAGATTCCCAGCATTCTCCTTGGTCTCCACTGCAGTTGCCTCCATAGAGGAACCACTATCTACCAGAAGAGCAAATGAATTGTGGAGAAGTACAGCTGGAGGGATGCAACTCTGTTCCACCACCCTCTCCCTCCCTGAGCCCACCCTGGTCCAGCCTCTCCTCTTTCTTGGCAACCTCTGAGGTAGTGGCATTGGCCCGGGTGGTCCCTGGGTGGGGAAGGAGGTTTCATGAATCCTAGCCAGGTCAGCCTGGAGACAGGCAACCTCGTCTCTCAGACCAGAGAGGTGCCTGAAAATAGGGCAGCATCACAGCCTCCAGAATGTCTCCCGGAACACTGCCGCCCCACAGCCATTGCACTGCACTGCACCACTCCTGTCATGTCTTATTTTGTGTCCCCTCTACTGTTTCTCTGTATGCTTACTCTCTCCTCTCCTCGCCTTACAACTCTCACCCTTCCTGTTCTGGGACAGCAACTTCCTATCTTATTCAGTAGCCTCCTTCTTCCTTGCTCAGTGTCAGACCACCAGCAGCTGGGGAGGAGAGTGAGCTACTTTTTTCCTTTAGGGTTGACAAAACCAATGTTTCTCTATGATCCTGGCAGTATATTCCAGCAAGACAAATTGGGAGTGAGAAGGTGAGAGCCAGTATTAGTTTGTAGGCATTTGGTTCAGCCTTAGCTAGGACTACCAAGTAGCTCAAGTCTGAGATTACATAGATGGCTACTCCACCCTGTCTGGTAGCCCTGTCCTGGCAGGCCATAGTGTAGCCTGGGATAGCAATCAAGGGATCAGTGATATTTATATTTAGCCACATTTCAGAGAGGGTGGTGATGATGTCTGGAGCATAGTGGGCTGTGAGTACCTGGAGTGAATCAAGTTTGAGGGCTAGACTTCATATATTTAGGTGCAGGAGTTGCTGGCCATGGGGGAGGAGGCCACCAATGAGATTTGTGGTAGCATAAGTATTAGGAGAGGGGCCCGCTGAGTTTGATAGGGTAGGGGAAGATTGGGGGTCAGGGTTCAGGTGTATGTCCCCTGCTGCAAGGCTGGAGGGCAATTGTTACTGTAGGTAGTGAGCAATCAGTTATAAGAACCATGAAGTGAGCTAGTGCTGCCTAGGTAGCAGGCATGTACTGTAGAAGAGTTTCAACAAGCACAGAAAGACTGGAGATGGGGGTCATTGTTATGGACAGTTGGGGAGGAGAGATGCTCAGGGGTGGGGGTGGTGTTTATGTCAAGTAATGTTCAGGTGTTGAAAATAGTAGATTTTGTACCAGGGATGGAACTGATACTAGATATTGTGATTAAAAAAACAGCTGTAAGGGTGAAAGTGCTTTACAGTCCTCAAACAAAACTAGACAGGAATACAATTATGGAAATGATTGAACCATATTTGCACACATCCAAGCTAGTTTTATGGAGGGAGAGACTTTCATTGTGGGTTAACAAAAGAGAACAGGTGGAGGAAAACTGGGAAAGTCTTCAGTGATGCAAACTGTCTTAAAAAAATACTAGGGAAAGCAGGGATGGAAGACGCATAGTTAATAAAAGGAAAAAAAGGGAGCACACCATTTACAAAGGGAGGCTATCAATGAGAATAGATTTTTGGATGGTACAAAAAAGGAATAAAATAAATTATATGGGGTAATTCCAATAGAGACATCGGACCATATGGCAGTTAAACTAAAAATAGATTTTGGAAAAAATATGAAATTTTGGAGCAGGATACTGGAAAATGAATACAGAAATGTTACAAGAGGAAACGTGTAGGGGATGAATTAAAGAATTACTAGAAGCTAGGATGACAGTGGTAGAGTTGCATGACAGTATTTAGAATGGTGGGAGGACACAAAGTGAGATTTGAAGAAAGTCATGAAGAAAGATGCTAGGAATGTAGGAGTCACAAGCTATGGGAAATACTTAAGTCTAAGGGCCAAATTGTATAAACTGATCACTATACAGGAAAAGTGGAAAGTCGATGCCAGACAACAAATAGCAGAAATCAGAGAGAAAATGAAAAATTATCGGTATAATATAATTAAATCTCTGCTCATGGAGCAACAAAGTGGAATGCAAGGGACCAAGAATCAAACTAATCCATTTAATAGTAACAGAGATGGAATAGAAGAAAGAGTGATGTACGAGCTAAGGGATAAGAATGGTAACTTACACACTGATATAGGAAATATTAAAAATATAATGCAAGATTTTCTAAAACAAAAATGTCAAAGACAAAGTAATGTAACACAGAGTGATTTATTTGAAAAAGCTAAAGTCCCTCAATTAGAGGAAGGTGAAGTAAGAACATTAAATTAAGGCATTAAAGAGGGTGACATAAGAGAAGCAATAAAGGCCTTATCCAGTGCACAGCACCAGGTATTGATGGTACAGTATACCAAACCTATTTTATAAAATACTTGAAGAAGATTTGGCACCAGTGTTAACCATAGTATATAATGAGATGTGTAAAGAAGGGAAAATAGTAAAAAGTATGAGAATGAGACTAACCATCTTCTTAGATAAAAAAAGGGGAAAAAGCACACTTAAAAATTGGAGACTCATCAGTTTATTAACAGCCGATTTTAAAATATTAGCAAAAATTATAAACAAAAGGATGAGGGGGTTTGCAGATCAACTTGTTATGAAAACACAAACATGTGCAGTGCCTGGGAGAGACATAAGGCAGAACTTATTATACATAAGGGAAATAACGAATGAAAGTCAAGAAGAGAGAGCAGAAGGCTACTTATATATATTGGATCAAGAAACAGCATTTGATATAATAAAACATAAATACATTTGGGATACCATGAAGGAATATAATTTTCTGGGAAAACATGATAAAACTAATTAAAGCCCTATATACAGAAGCACAGGTATGTCCACTAATAAATGGTCACCTAGGCATTCCAATGTACATTAAAAATGGAGTACGGCAAGGCTGTCCTCTAAGCCCGCTGTTATGTGTATTAAGTTTGGACCCTATATTGAGAAGTTTGGAAAATAATGAACATCTGAGAACATGGATTGGGGGGTCAGAAGCTTCAAAAACATGTGCATATGTGGAAGACTGCATGGTGATGGTTAAAAATCAATAGGAAGGGGATAAAGTAATACAGACAATAGAAACATACAATAAGTATACATCAACTAAATTAAATAAAGAAAAAAGTAAAATATACCCATTAGGAAAAGCTCAGCCAGGGAAGAAAGGGGAGCTGGAAATGGTGCAGGGGTATATTCAGATTCTATGAGTCTGGTTTGGGGGACAAGATGCTGGTACAAGGAACTGGGAAGAAAAATATGAAATTGCACAGGAAAAAATAAATAAATGGAAAGAATGAAAAATGACAAGAGAAAAAATAATACATTTGCTAAGAGCCTTTATTATTCACATTTTCCTATATATAGCATATGTGTTTCCAATACCACAAGCAATGTAAACAAACATTTTGAACTTATTATTTTAATTATTATGGGGATGTAAGCTGAATCGAGTGAAAAGAGGGATCACATACAGGCCAATTAAAGAGGCTGGTTTAAACATGATACAGCCTATAGCCTTCTTCATAAATATATTTGTGTATGCAAACATCCTACCTATTATAAGAGGGGAAGAAAAAATGTGGACACAATTTGAGCAGGCATGGAGGCCTATCTTGATTATGAATATAGGAAAGAAAGGAAACAGAAAAGGGAAGAAAGAACTACCAGAATATATGGAAACAAGCAGGAAATACCTAACACAATGGGGAGTCAAAAAGATTGATGAAAGAATATGTGGGGAAATAAATTGTGGAAAGCAAGAAGAAAGTATGAATTATTTGTTCTTTTAGTGTAGTTTTATAATCATGTTTTGGGAAATGTTAACAAAATGGTGGGGAATAGACTGTTTCAAAAGTATAACATATAATATATTAGTGTATGGGCAATTAACTAGTGAGTTGGATAAAATGAATAGGAACACAATATATGTTATTTTTATTATTTTAAAATGGGCAGTTTGGAAGACTATCTCCCAGAGATTTTTGTGGAATAAAGAACAACATTTGCAAGACTTACTATTTAGAATACAAGTTGAAATTGACAAAGTGTATGAAGCGTAATGTAGGATTTTTGGAGAGGAAAGAGCAAAATATTTTGGAAAGAAATGGCTGGCATTGGATGAATATATTTATATGCTGAAGTATGTAAACTGTCTGTTTTTAGTTTTTTTTTTAAATAAAAACTTCCCCTACTCTTTTCGAGAAGTGCCATGGGATGTTTAACATCCACCTGAACTACCACCAGAACAGGCAGATGAGACTTGGGCTTAACGCCTGATCCAAAGTTTCTAGAAACAGCAGCAGGATCTATAAGAGCAGCTGTGCCTCTCATACCTGCTTAAGCAATGCCCACCATGGGTATAATTCTTGGAAACAGTATCAGGCTCACTAAGAGCAGCTATACCTCTCATACCTGCTTCAGCAATACCCGCCATGGATATAATTTTTTGGAAACAGCAGCAGGCTCACTAAGAGCAGCTGCACCTCTTGTACCTGCCAAAGCAATGCCAGCCATGAGTATAATTTTTAGAAACAGCCACAGGCTCGCTAAGAGAGCCTGTGCCTCTTGTACCTGCCTAAGCATTTCCCACCATTGGTATAATTGTGGGACACAGCAGCAAGCTTACTAAGAACAGCTGCACCTCTCATACCTGCCTGAGCAATGCCCGGCATGGGTATAAGTTTTGGAAACAGCAGCAGGCTCAGTAAGAGAAACTGTGCCTCACTCTTGGCAGTGCCCCCCCCCCCATTGGTATAACAGCTCGGAGCACTTAACAAATAGTCTAGTAGTCCATAAAAACAGTCTTTCACGTAATTTTTATTATGGCCAGGGTTGGGTAATTGGGCAGCAGAACTGGTAGGATAGAAACTATCTGCCCTGACCCAACTACTCATTTTACATCTGGGTGTTTTTAGGGTACTTTTGGTGTGCCAATAAGCAGTCCTGGGGGTTGGGTATTTTAGTATCCACCCATCCCTAAATAAAAAGACAAACAATTAATTCTGGAAGAACTAAATTCCCACTTTGCCACAGCAGGACTTGCATTTGACAACTCACCAGCCGCTCATTACCCACCTCTCACTTGGTAAACACCTCCACTTATACTCATCCTACCAATCTATTTTCAGCCCAACCCATTACATACAAACAGCTGGAAGATTCACTACTAAGCCTTGACATCAGGAAAGTGCTGGAGTTGATGGCTTTGACCCCTTGTTACTTAAAATAGGATACCATAATTTTTTGGCACCAGTAAACCATCTTTTTAACTTCTCACTCTCCAGCAATGCACTCCCTACTATATGGAAAATCACACATATTACATCTCTCTTCAAGTCAGGTGACACATGCAATTTAAATAACTACAGACATATATCTAGTCTACCCATCCTGGCCTAGCTATTTTAAAACAATTAGTTAATGCTCAGCTAAGGGATTACCTAAAACATAAAAATCTTATAAACCCAATGCAACCTGGATTCAGACCCAAGCATGGTACTGCATCTGCTCTAGTTAAAGTCACCAGTGATTGACTAACAGCCCTCGACTGAAGACATATTACTGGAGCTGTATTCCTTGACCATAGCAAAGACTTTGACACAGTTGACCATAGTTTGTTACTTTGCAAGTTCAAGGATATAGGCCTGGATGCAACCACGCTAACCTGGGTCTCAAATTATCTAATTGGCAGACAGCAACAAATTAAAGCGGAAGGTGCTTTCTCTTCCTATATAATGCTACCTAGTGGAGTTCCACAAGGCTCAGTCCTGGGTCCCCTACTATTCATGATATAAATTAATGATCTTAACAGAAATATCACTACAGCTAATTTGCATTTCTAGGCTGACTATACAGTATGTTATATCTCTAGACCTGCCCTATCTAGTGTATGTGCCTATCTCCAATCAGAGTTAAATCAACTGCAGCTAAATTTATTCCATTCAAAATTATTATTGCATGCAGAAAAGACTAAAGTAATGTTTTTCTCGGCTGCTAATTCACCAACCCCCACCTTATCTGCTCCTGCCATAACACACTTCTAGGAGACTCACTGGAAGTGGTGGACAATCTACAATATTTCAGTTTATAGCTTGACACTACACATGTCCTTCACCACACATATAGAAGCCCTATGAAAACAAAATAAGAATAAGATTAGGCTTCTATGGAAAGAAGAATTGCTTCACACTTGATGTCAGGAAGAGATTAGTACAAGTCACCTTTCTCCCTCTCTTGGTCTATGCAGACCTCATCTATAGTTGTTCTAATGCCTGCCTAAACAAACAAGATGTGCTCTACCATAGGGCCCTTCTATTTACTACTAATTCAGAAACTAGAACACACCATTGTATACTGTGTACTATTGTAGGATAGACATCTCTAAACACAAGTGGCTCAAAAATCTATACATGTGGCAAACAAAGCAATAACCAAAAAACTTAACACATTATATTTCAGATCTTGTCAACTGGTCTTATAGCAGCTACATGCTAAGGAAAAAAAACTACATTCTCCTAAAAATTCCAAGGTATTATACCAAATATGGCAAATCAGATATCAGCAGCATCATCCCTATAGTCTAGAATAACCTGAAAAACTCCCTCAAACTCACCAGCACAGTTAGCCTTGGTATCTGGAAATTATATTTTTTTTTAATTTAGGTGTTTTTCCTCCTCCAGGGTGGCCCTGAGTGACTGCTCCCACCCTCACTGCCCCTCCCCTGGTCTGCCACCCAAGCTCTGGGGAACCCCTAGATTACCACATGGATTCCCCTCTCCATGGCGGGGCAGGGAAGGGAAGGTCAATTCTCCCCCTACCCAGAGCACAATCCAGAATAGGGGCCTGACCAGAGGCAGAAGCGTGGTGGAGTGCAGCAGCCAGGAGCTCATGGAGCCCGGGGTCACCATGCCATTTTCTGTTTTTGCCCCACTCCCCTCCCCAAGGCATGAGTGTGCACATGTGGAGGCATGTGCATGCCATGTTCCTGTGCTCCTATGTCTCCCTAACTCCAGCACTACCCCAGTCCTCTACCAGGGGGCAGCCATGGAGTGGGATGACAATCCTTCCTTCCCCAGGAGAGAAGAGTAGTCCATGAAATGCTTGTTCCTCTCCCTCACCTGATGACCCCCAGTAACCAAAGTTTGCTCCTGATCCTGGGTCACTGGTGTTGCATGAGTTTTTATGGCTGCAGTGGGTGGAGCCCTGCAGTCATTTTGCTATTATAGTAGAAAAAAGAAGCTCTCAAGATTCCTAATGGACTAGATAAAATTTAAGATTTTGCTTTATCACTCCACTCTGCTGTGTTCATTGAGCTGGGTAGTGTTGCAATGCAGTATTTTGTGTGCTAAGCTTCAATGTGGGTAGAATTCTCTTTCAAAACAGTTTCATAGGTCATAAACATGTCAGTTTAGTCACCTTTTCCCAGCAACCTATCTCATAAAAAGATTTACACTGTTTGTTTAACCTCTTAAGTCACTATCTGATTATAATGGTCTCAGACATGGTGTACTGTATCAGAAGACATCTGTTTCTTTATCCCTTTAGCACTGCAAATAGCAACTTTTCTGGTTTTAAATCTAAGCACATATTACAACCTCCATCCTATATCCAGCATAGTTTACTATATCAGAAGATAGCTGTTTCTTTAACCACTTTCACTCAAACAAAAACACACATACACACCATCCTCATGGCCACAACATTCAAAATAAATACTACCACCTAATGTGTTATAAAACAATAAAGAAAATGTTTGTTAATGTCAGTCTTTGGTTATATGGAACACAGTGATGTTTAGTTTACAATTTGGAATTAGAAAATGGGCAAAGACAATGCTCTCTTCTGATTGGCTGAGACACTTATTTAGGTGGGCATCTATCAGACAATAGATGCCCACCAAATAAGAAGTCCCAGCCCAAACCTTCCTCATATGCAGCGAAGTATCCTTGTGCCCAGCCTGCTTCCTCATTGGCTGAAGCACTGGTTCACACAATTTCAAACTGCCACCATTTGTATTTCATTGCTTAGTGAGAGTGAGAGCCCCCACCCACATGCTCATTCCCTAGGCTAGAAAGACAAAAACTCCATCCAGTAACTGACCAAAACAAATCAGCTTACAGGGTTTCCGGTTATAAGTCAGGATTAAAGTTTTCATTTTTTTGTTCTGTGAGTAAAACCCCTGCTGCCACCGCTCCTTCATCGGATCCCTTCCTAAGTGTTCTACTTTTCATGGCAACCATGTTCTGTATGAACTCCGTGTGTAGAGTGCCATTCATTAGCCCTCAAACTTTTTTTTTTCATCTTTCTGACACCGCAACGCAACTGCATTTTTATCACACATTTCCTGATACTGATCCACTTTCAGAACTGGCAAATGAGCTACTGTCAACAGACCATTATATTTATAAACTCAGTTTGTGATTTTCAGACAATAAGCCTCCTTGCTTTATTTAAAGTCACCTTACCAGCTGTCCATAATAACTAGCAACGTCTTGTATGCTACACACACCACACACACTCACACCACTTCCACCCTGCCCACTCAATCCAAACTGAAGCAACTATTTTTTTTTGTTTGTTTCTTTTTTTCGGTCACCTCAGAGAGGCATCCTTCAGTCTTTTCTCAGCATGCAGGTGGGTGAGATGCAGGGAGGGGATCTGTAGTCCTTGGTTGCCATGAGAGGAGAATTCATTGTTCATTACCACGAGTCAACCTCCGCCCCTTGCACTTCTGACTGCTATTTAAAAAACAAACAAAAGTATTCTGATTTGCTGTCGCGCTTGTGCTATAGCTGTCATCCCATCAGGACTGTCTTGTAGCTGTGCTTATCCATCACTTTATTAAATAAAACAAGAAATAAATTCTGTGCATGCCCACAATGAAGGTACTACTGGTGGGAGTTGGGGGGTTGTCTGCTATGTGGGCTTGGGGAAGGGTGACAGCAAACAACAATCCTGACTGCTATGTAAATACTGACAGGTTATGTATTTATCACATTAAAAAACAAAAGTGCTGCTTATGTGTGAGTGATTAAATGTGTATGGAATGGGAGTAACAGCCTTTTAATGCAGTAGGAGGAACTATTTTATTATAAAATAAGAGTTTTAAAATTTAAACAGTAACATTTTTTTCAAACACATATAACAAAGTGGCCCATTTTCATGTATGTAATACCCTCCAGCGTGGGCGGTATTGGGCAATACCGGACCTTCCAGGGGCTATAAGGCCCTCCGCCTGTGGCGTTGGGCCTCATTACACCCCTGGGTGGTCCGGTATTGCCCAATACCACCCACCCTGTTGGGTATTATTGCTTACTTTGCTACCATGGTAAATGTAATTATTATATACTTACTGCACATTCAGCTGTTTAATTATTAAAATAACATATTCATCAACTTAGCCTCACCACATTCACCACATCTTGACTACATGATATTCATAATGAAAGTATAGAATAAATAATAGATTTCCTTTAAATATTACCTATCCAATATTTTGTATCCTGGATAGAATGGGGAAGATGCTATATCTCATTATCATATGGATCTTTATTGTACACATTTTGCACTGTATTAACTCAGGAAATCCCAGAGTAGATGCAATATCTTGTTTTCAGTGTAGTCATGATTTTACTCATTTTTACAATGTATTTATCCAGGGTAGCATAGTCCAGATGTAAAATATTGTTTTCAGCATATTCTGATTGTACACAATGCAGCATATTAATATGTAGATGTAAAATCACACTGAACACAAGATGTCACATATTCTAAGAACTAGCCAGGCTAAATATATATCAATCAACAGGTATATTCTAGAAAAGCACATTTTAAAAATGTGTAAAGGGAAGAACACATTGCAACTGCCTCTCAGCAGATCTGTGTTGTGCACATACTTTTGAAAAAATGGGTAAAAGCATGACCACACCCTAAATGAGGTATTGCATCTCAACTGGCATATCCTGTAAAAATTCAATATTTAAAATGGATTAAATGCTTTACTAAAATGAAATAAATATTTTAAATATTAGCTTGGCTAGTTTTTCCTCATAGGTCTTATCGTGCAGGCCCTGCACCATTTTAGTTGCCCTCTACTGCACCACCTCCACCCTATCTATGTTCTTTCTCAGATAGGCCTCCAGAAATGGACACAGTATTCCAGGTGTGGTCTCATGAGTGTCTTTTACAGAGGCAAGATGACTTCCCTCTTTATACTCCTGATACTCATCCCTAAGCACCGAAGCAGATGGCTAGTCTTTACAGCCACCTTTACACACTGCCTAGTTTCTCTTAGGTCCTCCAAGATGATAACTCCCAGGTCCCTTTCCTATATCGTGACTACCAGTATCTCCCCACCTACAGTAGTTCGTACTTTAACCCTGGGTTCTTGTGCCTATGTGCATGATCCTGCACTTCTTTGCATTGAATCCCAGTTGCCATTCTTCAGACTATATCTCCAGTTTTCTAAGGTCTTCCTTCATTCTTTTTTTTTTGCTTTATTTCTTTATTCTCCTTCCTGCCCTCGGTGTCCCCCTCCTTCCGACTGCACATATCCACATAGCCCCCTTTCAGGATCTGCCCCTAGAGTGCCATTTTTCCTGTCCTCTCCTTCTCCTGCACAGCGGGGTCTGTCCTAGGTGGTCTCTGGATGGGGCAGTCTTCATCTAGGAACACCAAAGACTGTTTTTCCGCTTTTCTGCCCACTACCCCCGCCCCCTGGGATGCCGGCACACAAGGATGTACGTCCAAGAGGGGCGACATGCTGATGCACGCCTCCCTCAAGCGCCTAATGACGTCCCCCCTCCCCAGACTCAGAGAACGGAGCCACAACCCCCCTGAGCGCCGGTGCTCCCAACGGCATTCTCAGGGTTGAGAATCCACCCCTGAGGGAGGAGAGCATCCATTGGAATGCTCAATCCTCCCTCCCCCCCGGCCGACCTCCGACGACCCGAGTCCGTTCCCGAAACCGGGTCGCCGGCATTTCCTTCATTCTTTTAACACTCCCAGACATTTATTTATTTATTTATTTAGCTTTTGTTGACCGGGTAAGTGCACTAGACAAATCCTGCCTATTTTCAGGCACAACCCGGGGGAAGGGGATACAGATGAATGCCAACTGACCTTGAACCAGATTAAGCTGTTGGTGGTATTTTTAGTGAATGAGGGAAATTTGGCCAGGACACCGGGGAAATTCCCCTACTCTTTTCGATAAGTGCCATGGGATCTTTAACATCCACCTGAACTACCACCAATCCATGTCCACCTTATTGCATGCAGTGGCATCCCCCAGAATGAAACCCAATTCTGCAGCATTTTGCAGCACTCTGCGGAATGCTGCAGCAGACCTACTGAATAAAGTAATGTACTTTCAATGGCAATTAGTCCATTTTGTCATTCAGGAAAATATGACACTGCCAGGATGAAGTGAATGCCACAGTTTCCTGCATGACAAAGGGGACTAATTGCCATTGTAATTACATTGCTTTATTCAGTAGGTCTGCTGCAGCATACTGCAGAGTGCTTTAAAAGTGGGCTTAATCCTGGGGGACACCACTGTACCTTTGTATTGTCTGTGAAGAGGCATATCTTCCCCTTCAGTCCCTCTGCAATGTCCCCAATAAAGACATTGAAGAGGACCAGGAACAAAATGGACCACTGCAGCACCCTGCTCATCACCTCTCCCTCTTCAGGGTGCTCCCTGTTTACCACAACCTTCTGAATCCTAAATATAGTAAAAGTTAGAGTTAGAGGTATAAGTAAATGAATGCCATATAAGGCAGTGTATGTGTGTTAATGAGTGTGTGGCAATGCTCTGTGTGTGTAGACAATGCATTACTATGATTTACTGGAATATATATGAATATATGTGTATATGTATTAGTCAGCGGGTGTGTATCACAACAATTAGAAAGTGCAGTTTGGTGGCTCAATGGTTAGTGCAAAAATTGCTAGTCCACATTCCCCCACTATATAGATCAGTTTCAGCCTTATGCATGTCATTGATGATTTAAATGAGGTGTGGGGTGGCAATCCACCTCCCAATGTTCCTCGGAGCCTGAAAAGAAGAAAACAGTTCCTTGATGTATTTTTTCTAATCTGTAAAAATGCATTTAGACAGTGCACTGCTATGTTATACTGGATTATGTATGCATATATGTGTATATGTATTAATCAGTCTGTGTATCACAACAATTAGAAAGTGCAGTTAGGTGGCTCAGTGGTTAATGCAACAATTGGTAATCTACAACCCCCCAATATCTATCTCAGTTTCAACCTTAGGTATGCCATTGCTGATGTAAATGAGGTGTCTAGTTGCAACCCACTCCCACCCTCCCTCGGAGCCTGAAAAGAAGAACACAGTTTCTTGATGTCTTTTTTTAATCTGTAAAAAAAGGTCCATCACTGCTGCAACCCCACACCCCCAGGCTGACCTCCCACTGAGCACCCGCTACCCCACAGACCCCAGACTCCAACTCACACCCTCACTCACCTGAACAGATCCAAGTGTGAAGATCCACTGTCCCATGGAAAACACACCTTGCTGCTGGACTGCTATATGAGAAATAAGGTAAGTGTATTTGAAAACCCATTGAACTACATTGAAACGCACTTACTTATTTCTCATATAGCAGTCATCACTTCCAGGAGCAAGACAAGTCTTCAATGGAAGAGTGATTGTCACACTGGGACCTGTTCAGATGAGTGAGAGTGTGTGTGTGGGGGGGGTCTGATGGGGGTGCTCAATGGGAGGTCAGGCTGTGGGGTTGGAGTTGCATCATCACCCAGTCTGCCCTATTAATCCCTATCTGGGGTGAGGCCCCATGCCCAAACTGAACTCTGGAGCCCTCTCCCTTGCCTCCAGGATATCCTTGTGTCTATACCACTACTTCTTAAATTCTGAGACCATTTTAGCCCCTACCGCACCCTCTGGTAGTCTATTCCAGGAGTCCACCACCCTCTCCATGAAAAAATATTTTGTCATGTTTCCCCTGAGCTGCCCCCTCTAACTTCATTTTGTACCCCCGTGACTTGTAGCATCTCTTACTCTGGAAGATGCTTCCTTCCTGTGCTCTGTTTATAAGGGTGATGTATTTGTTTGTCTCAATTATTTTCTCAGAAGAAGCCAGAAGGGGAAGGAAACATATTCAATTCAGTGCCTTACAGTATCTGGCAATTGCTATTTTTCTTTCAAACTTAGATTGTGGGCTTTTAGTGACACTGTACTTTCTTTGTTGTCTGTATTTGGAACTGTTTTTGGGGCTGTTGAAAATTTAAAATGTAGTGGTGGTGTATTTCTTTGCTGTCTTTAATTGCTGCAAATTTAGTCTTGGCTTGTCTGACTTGCCCTGTAGTTTGGGTGAGGGGTGTTAATTGTCTGGCCTCTGACCTCAGCTATGTGATAACTGGAGGTGGGGCTTAGTCAGAGTTGAGGTAGCAAGTGAGTTTTATTTTCTCAGAAGAAGCCAGAAGGGGAAGGAAACATAATAAATTCAGTGCCTTACAGTAACTGGTAATTGCTATTTTTCTTTCAAACTTAGATTGTGGGCTTTTAGTGACACTGTACTTTCTTTGTTGTCTTTACTTAGAATTGTTTTTGGGCCATTGAAAATTTAAAATGTAGTGGTGGTGTATTTCTTTGCTGTCTTTAATTGCTGCAAATTTTTGCCCCCCCTTTCCCCAACTCTTAATTATATGCCCTGTTAAATCTGATTGACAGGAGCTAAACATAGGCTATAGTAAGGGGTCTGGAGTAGGAAGGGCATAAAGGGGAAGAAGCCCACCCTCAGCACGACAAGTGTTTTGACTCATTTATTTATTTATTGGTTTATTTTCTTTTTTTAAAAGAAAAGTATCTGAGGATCAGTAGCAGGATTTGTAGGACAGTACATTAATAAAAAGGGAACTAGGAGAGCTTCAGTAGCAGACAAGTAGTGGAATAGGAATATAATTGCAGTATAATATGGGGAGTGGTGCAATGCAGTGGCTGTGGGGCAACCATATTCAGGCAGACCTTCTGGACACTGAGGTGCTGCCCTATCTGCATGCATTTCTCTGGACTGCAGGATGAGGTAGCCAGACTCAGAGTGGAAGTAAAACTGGGTCAGGAGTACCATCACCCCTATCCAGAGACCACCCAGTCCAATGCAACTGCCTCAAAGGATGCCAAGAACGAGGATCACTTGGATGACAGTGGGCTCAGGGAGGGTTAGAGCAGTCAGGCAGAGGCACATCCCAGATCCTATTCCACTCAAGAACTCATATGCCACACTGGCAAATGGGGACAACCAAATAGAGGTACCCAGAGAAGTGGAAGGAAAGGATGAGGAGGTTAGCCAAGGAGGTGACCTCAGCGGGGAAAGCAGTGGACCCCAGAGGAGGAGGAAGTGAATCCTGGTGGGGGACTCCATCATAAGAGGGATCCAGCTAGGAACACAGGAGGGGGGAGGACAGGGAGGTGAGGTGCCTACCAGGTGCAATGGCATGGAGGGATGGAAGGAAGATCCTGGGGATCACTGGGAAGGCAAGACAGGAGGGTGAGCTGGATGTCATTATCCACCTAGGTACTAATGACCTGGCAAATGGAGAGCCAAAGGAAGTTCAGGAAGAGTTTAGGAAATTGGGAGGGGTCTCAAGCAAGTAGCTACTTCTGTCACTTTCTCAGAAGTACTACCTGTGAGAGGCAAGGGAGAGAGAGTGATGCACCAGAACTTAACTCATGGTTGAAGAACTGGTGCTGTGAGGAAGGGTTTGGATTCATTGGTGACTGGTGACCCACCTGGAGGGATGGAGGTTTGTTCAAGCCTGATGGCCTGCATCCATCCTGGAGGGAATCAAGCACTCAATGATAAGTTTAAATGCTACATTGACAATCATTTTAACTAAGGGGGTGGCAGGCCAGCAAGGAGGGTACCTACTTGCTCACCCCCCACAGCTAGCAGTGGAACCAGTGAACCAGAGAAGTGGCTGTCTCTACAAAGCAGTGTGCAAAAGATGGAGATTAGCACCCAAGAGGTGGATAGGCAGAAAAGGGGCAAAACTCAGCAGAAGGGCAGACAGCAAGGAGAACCAGGGATAATGGACAACCAAGGAAGGGGCTGGAGTAGAACAGCGAAACAGTCTAGGGAGGTCAAATCATGGAAAGCCATGTGTGCAAATGCCAGGAGCCTTACCAACAAGATGGAAGAACTAGACGCTGTCATGGTGCAGTCAGACCTGGACATTGTGGCCATCACTGAAACCTGATGTAATGATAACCATGACTGGGAGATGGCCATACCTGGCTATAACATATTCAGAAGAGACAGAGTAGGCAGGAAGGGAGGAGGAGTGGCACTGTATGTGAAAAATGACATAAGGGCCACAGAGATCCAGGAGGAACAAAATGGGAGAGAGAGATACTGTGGGTTAAGCTGGAAAGGAAAATGGGCCAGCCATCCGCATAGGTGTGGTCTATAGACCACCAGCCCAGGAGGAAGAAACAGATAGGAGTTGATGCTAGCCATCCAAAGGATGGCAGACAAGGTGAGGTAGTACTGGTTGAGACTTCAATATTCTAGATGTGGACTGGAGCATCCCAGCAGCAGCATCAACTAGGAGCAGATTTATCCTGGACTCCTTCAGGGTGCCTTCCTCAAACAACTGGTCATGGAACCAACTCGGCAGAAGGCAATACTGGACCTTGTGCCTGCAAACAGGGACAGTGTGATGGGGGTAACAGTGGGGGAGCACCTGGGGAACAGTGACCACCAGTCATTGTGGTTTGAAATCACAGAAAGAGCAAAACCAAACCACACAAAAACACATATCCTGGATTTTAGGGGGGCAGGCTTTTGGAAAATGGGGAGATACTTGAAAGAGGAATTAAGGGGAATGGGGCAGGAATCAGGGGTTGAGGAACAGTGGGCAGTATTTAAAATGGGGATTACAGAAGCAACAGAATTATGCATTAAGCAGGTTAGCAAGAGGAAAAGGAAGAGGAGACCATTATGGTTTTCCAAAGAGGCAGCAAAGAAAGTGAAAGCCAAAAAGATGGCATTCAGGTAATACAAAAAGACACAGGCAGAAGGGGATAGGGAGAAGTACCAGGAGAAGCAAAGGGAGGCAAGGAGGTCAGTAAGGGAAGCCAAAGCTTAGACAGAAGAACACATTGCAAAATCAGTGGGTAGAGGGGACAAATCCTTTTACAGGTACATAAGTGAAAAAAGAAAGGGAGGGATAGTGAGACTGAAGGAGGAGGATGAGGGCCACGTGGAGGATGACAACAGTAAAGCTGACATATTGAACAGGTATTTCTGCTCAGTCTTTACTGAGGAAGAGGAGGGTAATGGGTCTAAAGGGAGTACAAGGGGTGAGAATGGTGCAGAAATGGACACAAGTCCCTTTACACGAGAAAGGGTCCTGAAGGAACTGAAAGTAATAAGAGTTGATAAAGCAATGGGGCCAGATGGGGTGGACCCTAGGATCCTTAAAGAACTAAGTGATGTGGTGGCTGAACCTCCAGATATCCTGTTTAGCCAATCACTGGAAACAGGGGAGATACCCAAAGACTGGAGGACAGCAGATATAGTCCCCTTATACAAAAGTGGGAACAAAGAGGAAGCGGGGAACTACAGACCAGTCAGCCTCACCTCGGTAGTGGGGAAGTTCATGGAAGCACTACTGAAGGAGAGATTGGTGAAACATCTGGTTGTAAATGGACTGCAGGACCCAAGGCAGCATGGTTTCACCAAGGGGAGGTCATGTCAGACCAACCTCATTGAATTTTTTTGACTAGGTAGGTGGATCAGGGGAGGGCAGTGGACGTGGCCTATCTGGACTTCAGCAATGCCTTTGACACTGTGCCACGTAGAAGACTATTACACAAACTGGGGAATATGGGTGTGGGAAGGACAGTATTGTGGTGGGTAGGTAACTGGCTGGGCGGCAGGACACAGAGGGTGGTGATAAATGGCTGTCACTCCACAGAGGGAAGAGTGACCAGTGGGGTACCACAGGGATCAGTGCTGGGACCGGTCCTATTCAACATCTTCATCAGTGACATTGCGCAGGACCCAGAAGGTAGAATTTCACTGTGTGCTGATGACACAAAGCTCTGTAACAGTAGACACACCAGAGGGTGTAGACAGAATTAGAAGGGACCTGCAGAAACTTGAAGAATGGTCAGGGATTTGGCAGTTGAAATTCAATGCAAAGAAGTGCAAGATAATGCGTATGGGGCACAAAAACCCTGGCACAATATATCAGTTGGGGGGTGAGGATATAGCATGCACAAAGCAGGAAAGGGATCTTGGGGTTATCATCTCTGATGACCTCAAGGTAGGGAAACAGTGTGACAAGGCAGCAGGTAAAGCAAATAGGATGCTGGGATGCATAGGCAGGGGCATCACCAGCAGGAAAAGGGAGGTCATAATTCCACTATACAGGACACTAGTGAGGCCCCACCTGGAGTACAGTGTACAGTTCTGGAGACCTTACCTACATAAGGACATAGACAGGGTAGAGAAGGTTCAGAGGAGGGCAACAAAGATGGTGCATGGATTGCATCACAAGTCCTATGAGGACAGGTTGAAGGAACTGAACATGTACTCCCTGAAGGAGAGGAGGGAGAGAGGGGACATGATAGAGACATACAAGTATCTTACAGGGAGGAACAGGGTGCAGGAATACATTATTTTTAAGCAAATAAATGTTCCAGGACTAAAGGGCATGGGATGAAGTTGGAGGGAGGACAATTCAGAGGAAACGTGAGGAAGAATTTCTTCACAGAACGGGTGGTGGACAAGTGGAACACCCTGCCAGAGGAAGTGGTGGGGGCTGAAACAGTCATGGGATTTAAGAATGCATGGGATAGACATAAAGGAATTCTGAAGGTCGGGGTAAGGGGAAACAGACTTCTAGGAAAACATAAACTGAACTTACAAGCTCAAATGGGCAGACTGGGTTGGCCATAGGCCCTTATCTACCGACACTGTCTATGTATCTATGTATCTATGTAATTATGTCCTCCCCTTCCTCCAGGGAATACATATTTAACTCCTTTAATCTTTCTTCATAGGTCTTATCCCACAGGTGCTGCGCCATTTTAGTTACCCTCCACTGCACCACCTCTGCCCAGTCTATGTTCTTTCTCAGATGAGGCCTCCATAACAAGACACAGTATTCAAGGTGCAGTCTCTCATGATTGTCTTATTCAGGGGCAAGATAAACTCCCTCTTTCTACTCATGATACCCCTCCCTATGCATCCAAGCTTCTGACTAGCCATTTCACCCATCTTACTGCACTGCCTAGTTTCTCTTAGGTCCTCCGAGATGATAACTCCCAGATCCCTTTCCAGCTTTGTGACTGTCAGTACTTCCCACCTAGTTTGTACTTTGCCCCAAGGTTCTTGGGCCCTATTTGCATCATCCTGCATTTCTTTGAATTGAATCCCAGCTGCCATTCTTCAGACTTTTTCTCCAGTTTTTTCAGGTCTTCCCTCATTATTTCAACACCCTCTTGTTGCCCACCCTATTGCATACCTTTGTATTGTCTGTGAAGAGGCATACCTTCCCCTCCAGTCCCTCTGCAATGTCCCCAATTAAAACATTGAAGAGGACCAGCCCCCAACATTGACCCCTGCATCACCGTGCTCATTACCTCTCCCTCTACAAAGTACTCCCTGTTTACCACAGCCCTCTTACTCCTGCCATTCAGCCAGTTCTCCACCCACAGAACTATTTTACAATTCACCCAATGGCTGTGCAGTTTGTTTTTCAGTCTTCTACGGGGACAGTGTCGAAGGCCTTCATGAAGTCCGGATAGGCCACATCCACCTCACCTCCCTGAGCCACTACCTTAGTTACCCAGCAATGCATAGATTATTACAATGACGAGTAAGTGCAAAACACTGTGCTTATCCTAAATACAGTAAAAGTTAGGATTAGATGTATAAGTAAATAAATGCCATATAAGGCAGTATATGTGTGTTACTGTGTATGTGGCAATGATCTGTGTGTATAGGCATTGCACTGCAATGTGATACTGAAATATATATGCATATATGTGTATATGTATTAATCAGTGTGTGTGTATATCACAACAATTAGAAAGTGCAGTTAGGTGGCTCAGTGGTAAGTGTAAAAATTGCTAGTCTACATTCCCCCAAAATCTGGATCATTTTCAGCCTTATGCATGTCATTGATGATTTAAATGAGGTGTCTAGAGGCAAGCCCCCACCCTCCAATGCCCCTCAGAGCCTGAAAAGTAGAAAACGGTCCTTCAGTGTCTATTTTTGTACTCTGTAAAAATGTGTGTAGACCGGCCCAGTGGTGCTGAGGGTTGAGGCGCTGGACACCATACCTCACACCACACTGGCAACCCGGGTTCAGGATTGGACTGTGGTCACTGGAGGTTTGGCTGGGGGGAGATTGGCTTGAGCATCCCATGACAGCTCACCTTCTCCAGGGAGGGAATAGGCCAATGCCAGTGCACTTGCCTGACTTTGAGTGGATGCTCAGAGTACTGCAAGCTCCAATGTAGGGGATTAGTGGCCACTGTACAGTATATACATCAGCATCTTGTATCATGATTTCAGGGGAATTACACACTGTAGGGGGAGGGAGGGAGAAAAGGAGAAAAGAGCCTGCCACTGCCAGGGAGATGGGGAGCCAGGAGATGTGCCCATTATGTGCCTGCGCACACCCGACGGAACCAGACCAAAGCAACTTAGGTTTTGGGGTGTTGGCACCCCACCTCATCCCCATCTGGGGGGGCCAAACCACAGCTCCATGGGGTCTCAGGGTCCACTCTGGGTAGGGTGTCAGGCAGTGGGATGTCTGCCATGTCTCCCCTGATGGGTTGGGGTGGCAGGCTGCGGATAGGCGAATAAAGAGTGATTTCAAAACAAATATGTGTAGACAGCGCACTGCTGTGTTACATTGGAATATATATATGTATATATGTATATATACATTAGTGTGTGCATATCACAACAATTAGAAAGTGCAGTTAGGTGGCTCAATGGTTACTGCAAAAATTTCTAGTCTACATTCCCCCACTATCTAGATCAGTTTCAGCCTTTTGCATGTCATTGCTGATTTAAATGAGGTGTCTAGTGGCAACCCTCCACCTTCTGATGTCCTTTGGAGCCTGAAAAGAAGAAAATGGTCCCTCAATGTCTATTTTTATCTGTAAAAATGTGTGTAGACAATGCACTGCTATGTCACACTGAAATATATATGCATATATGTGTATATGTGTATATGTATTAGTCAGTGTGTGTGTATCACAACAATTAGAAAGTGCAGTTAGGTGGCTCAGTGGTAAGTGTAAAAATTGCTAGTCTATATTCCTTCACTATCTGTATCAGTTTCAGCCTTATGCATGTCATTGATTATTTAAATGAGGTGTCTAGTGACAAGCCCCCACCCTCCAATGCCCCTCAGAGCAAGAAAAGTAGAAATGGTCCCTAAATGTCTATTTTTGTTAATCTGTAAAAATGTGTGTAGACAGTGCACTGCTATGTTACACTGGAATGTATATATATATGCATATATGTATGTATGTATTAGTCAGTGTGTGTGTGTGTGTGTGCGTGTGTGTGTATCACAACAATCAGAAAGTGCAGTTGGGTGGCTCAGTGGTTATTGCAAAAATTGCTAGTTTACACATTTCTCACTGCCCACAATACCACTATTTGGCAGCCATATTGGCTCTTGCTAGAGTTTGTTTATTGTATTCTGTCCTACCGAAGACCTTCTTGTAAATGAACTTGCTCAATGAAGCTTTTTCCTGGTGAAATAAACTAAACTAAACTACACTACTACACTAAATTAAATGTTGGGTAACTAGCAAGCTGGATCAGGGGAGTGTACTGGATGTGGCCTATCTGGACTTCAGTAAGGCCTTTGACACTGTGCCACACAGGAGGCTGTTAAAGAAACTTAGCAGGCTGGGGGTGATGGAACTGGAGGAGAAGGTGTGTCTCTTTGCAAATGACACAAAATGTGCAACAGGGTGAACACTCAGGAGGGCGTGGGGAGAATGCAAAGGGATCTGGGGAAAATAGAGGAGTGAACTAGGAAGTGGCAGCTGAGTTTCAGTGCCAAAAAGTGAAAAGTCATGTACCTGTGGCAGGGAAATCTGGGAGTTGTGTATAAGGTGGGGAGATACTTACAGTTAGCAAGCAAGAGAGAAACTTTGGGGTGATCATATCTAATGACCTCAAGTTGGTAGAGCTGTGTGACAGGGCAGTAGGCAAGGCGAACAAGGTGAGCTGGATCTGAGGTGCACAGAGAGGGGGATTTCCAGCAGGAGAAAGGAAATGCTGTAACCTACTTATCCCTCCCTTATCAGACCCCACCTGGAGTACTGCATCCAGTTTTGGATGCCACACCTCTGCAAGGATATCAACAGGGTGGAAATGGTCCAGAGACTGGCTACTAAAATGATGCGGAGGTTGCACAAGAAGCCATCTGAGGATAGACTCTGGAAACTCAACATGTACTCCCTGGAGGAGAGGAGAGTGTGAGGGGACAGGATTGAGACCTATAAGCACCTCATGGGGGGGGGAACAAAGTGTAGAAAGGGAGTCTCTTTTATAGGAGGATGAGCAAGATAACATTGGGGCATGCTATGAAGCTTGAGGTGGGGAAGTGTGAAAAGGATGTGAAGAAATACTACTTCAGAGAAAAGGTGGTGGATGCCTGAAACAGCCTGCTATAAGTGATGGTAAGGGTGAAGACAGTGGGAAGCTTCAAACAGGAATGGGATAAGAATATGGGTATAATAAGTATAGATAAGGGAGTAGGGAGGGGCGCCTGTGATCAAGTAAGGTCCAGAGTATAGTGTAAAGTAGGGAACATATGGCAGACTAGATGGGCCTACCTGTCCTTTTCTTTGTAGTTAATATTTTTATCAGTATATGTCTTTTAACAGCAGGATACATACATTGACTGTGCAGAGGAAATGCATTAGGGTACATATTAATACAACAAACACTTCATGACCTGAAAGTAGAAATACAGAAAATACTGTTCCAAAGTGGGAGGACAATTGGCTTCCCAAAAGTTACAGAGGGATATATGTGATTGTATGATTCAGGAACATTTAGACTTAAACAGAAAAGAAAAATTCCAAAGCATCAGACATGCAATACTTTCCAAGCTATGCGCTGGTAAGGCAATTGGAGAGTACATAAGTATAGTTGTCATACACAGCTGGGTATCTCCTAGCATCAGAGGAACAGGGGTCAGCAGTTCAGGCTTGTGTTGGGGTGGGGTGGTAGTCAACCTATACTAGATCTAGTGTTTAAGGATGTGAGATATGGCACCCATCAACTCTGATACTATGACATGGAATCAGTTGCAGTATGAGATAGCCTGTCAAGGGCTGTCATTTGAGTTAGGCCTGACAACAGCTGCTGGCATGAAGGAATGTCCTCAGTGCACCATTTGCTGACAAGAAGACATTTTACCTGTATGCTGAGACATGCCAGTCATCTGTGCCCTGCAAGGTGAAGCGCAGAGCCACCAAGGTTATTCCCAGATGTAGCTGAACAGGAGATTGAGGTGGATAGCACTTTGGCCCCTAATGATCAAACTTTATCCCAGAAAGGGTTAAATATTAGGGCACAACCACAGGATGTGTAACATGCCCCCTCCCCAGCCCATGACACCTCCAGCATGAATCTGATGGAACTAGCTAGACCCTGTGAACCACTGCAGCATTCCTGTAGTAGGAATGCAGGATTTGTTTCTTGATGAGGATTGCTGCAGATATTTTTGAAGGTTTTAAGCAGAACCTCCAACACAATGCCTAGTCCTGTTCTGCAATCAGAATATTCAAAATAGTCTCCCATCTGTCCTCGGACTTGTCAGATTGATTGGGATTGGGTTTCATATCGTCTTATATATTTAGCCTGCTAGGCCTTTTGAAAGGGCAAGCAAGTGTGTGTTCAGCAGTTATGACTCCAACCATAGGCTTTGTTTTCCAGCAGGCTGTGCATTATGCTGTTATGGTGGAGGAATATCCAAAAGTCAGCCCTGGACAGTCCCCACTGAAGCTGCAGAAAGAGTGCATCAAATGTGAGTAAGGTGCCAGGACATCCTTGAGGGAGAGCATCTCCTTCTCTCTCCAAAAGTGTCAGCAGACAGGCTTGTCATTCACCATAAGTAGGGGGTTATCCTATATTGGGATGTACAGTATTATACCAGAAGGGCAGTTGTCCTTCACCATTTGTGCATTTTGCTACTGTAAAACAGAGATGAGGTCAGGGATATAGTTGGGTGAAATGTAACCACCTTGGGGGTGAAGGATGAGTGTTATGACACTAGTGGCTGTCCTGGAAGTAGTACAGCCTCCATGTCCACCCATTGTGAGGAGTTGGCAACCTGGAGTCTTAACTTGTAGCATGTCTGTGTTGCATGGATGGCGCAGAGGCATCTCTTAGCCCAGGGGAGGTTCCAACTGCCACCCTTCCATGAGAGAGGAGCTGTAGGAAGCATAGTGCTGTAGTTTAGGGCACTGAGCTGCAAACCTGGAAATCTATATTTGAATCCCACAGACCCCACTTGCATACTGTTTTACCCTGACCAAGTCACTTACCTTCCTTGTGCTCCCAGGTTGCACCTGGAAACAGGCTTTGGCTTACTGTACCTTTCCTTTAAACAATTTCACCTTTCCCCTTCCCTTGTTGCATCTATAACAGGAATGTAAGCCCTTCTGGATATATTCCCCATTATCTTGTTAGTGGTTGTAACCCACTTGGGGAGACATGCAAGGGAGATATTGAACAAGACACAAAACAGCTTAGACACTGTCACCATCTTCAAAGTGGAAATTTTCCCTGCCAGAGTGAGTTTAAGGGTCTCCACTGGTAGCACTCAATTTTGATTTCAGACAATAGTAGGGTGAGATTGGCATCATATAATTTGGATTGCTCTGGTATAATCTGGTGGCCCAGGTATGTTAAGGCTTTAGGGGACCATTGAACACCAGGCTACTGAAAGTGAGATGCCATGCAGAGGTGATTGAGTGGTAAAACCTCCATTTTAGATTGATTTACCCAGATTCCTGATAGGGAGGTGAAAAGTGTGAGGAGGTCCAGAAGAGGCTTTAATGAGGGCAGCGCATACCTCTGGAGAACCAGCAGATAATCTGCGCATAGCAGACTGGAATAGTCACTTTCCCCAATGTGAATGTCTGTTATTTGGTTGTGTTGTTGAAGTGCGGCTGCCAGGGGCTCAGTTATTGCCAGGACAAAATGTAGGAGGGGAGGGAGTAGCTCTGCCTTGTCCCATTGGCCAGTGGAAGAAGGTCTGAGAGAAGGGTGTTTGTCAACACAGAATCAATGGGAGAGGAGAAGAGGGTTTGGACCCATGCCAGAAATCAAGGTCCTTGTCTCAATTTGGCCAAGACCAGGTGTAGGTGGCTCCATTCAACTGAGCTGAATGCCTTCTCAAAGTCTATGACTATCACAGCAGCTGGTGTGTGAAGTGAGAAAGTGGCATATATTAAATTGATTAGTGAGTGTATGTGACTGGATCACTTTTCATCTCCCTAACAGGAATCTGGGTAAATCAATCTAGAGCAGGGTCATTCTCTATGCCCTGCAGGGGGCAGGCCTTAGACTGCTAGTGTTGAAACCCACTCGGGAAGGAGCAATACTAGACCTGGTACTCTGAAATGGAGAGAGGATCACAAATTTAGAAGTCAGCAGACATCTGGGAACAAGTGACCACTGCACAGTGTGCTTCACAAGAAGCACAACCATGGAGATGAGCCATACAAAAACAAGCATACTGGACTTTAAAAGGGCTAACTTTGGCAAAATGGGTGAATACCCGAGGAATACACTAGCAAATGGCCAAAAAGGAGGGGTGGAAAAACAATGGAGAAAAATCAAAACCGACATCATAGAGGCAACAAGCCTTTGTGTGAAACAGATAAAGAAAACAAAGCGGAGTAAAAAACCACTATGGTTCTCAAAAGAGGTGGCAGGGAAGGTCAAGGAGAAAAAGGCTGCATTCAAAAAGTATAAGGAATCACAGAAGGAGCACAACAGGGAACTGTATCAATTAAAGCAGAAAGAAGTGGGGAAGGCAGTCAGAATAGCAAAAGCCCAAATCGAGGAAAAAATAGCCAATTCAGTTGAGAAGGGGGATAAAACCTTTTATAGGTACATTAGGGAGCATAAAATGATTAAGGGAGGAATAGTGAAGATTAATAAGGGAGAGGGGAGGTTGACAGAGGGAGTCAGTGAAAAGGCAGAGTTACTGAATGAATACTTTTGCTCAGTATTCACCAAAGAAGATGAGGAGGAGTTACCTAAACCAGACAATAGAAGCACTCTGGATAGGGGGGTTGACACCAGTCCATTTACAGAAGAAAGAGTCCTGAAAGAACTCCTAAAACTCAAGGTAGACAAAGCAATGGTGCCTGACAGGATTCACCCCAGAATCCTAAAAGAACTAAGGGAGGACCTAGTGACACCACTGACCACACTTTTTAACAAATCATGGGAGGATGGGGTGGTACCTGAGAACTGGAGGAGGGCAGATGTGATTCCCCTTCACAAAAGTGGGAGCAAGGCAGAAGCAGGAAACTACAGACTTGTAAGTTTGACCTCAGTGTTAGGGAAAATGATGGAATCACTTCTGAAAGAAAGAATTGTTGAGTACCTAGAGGCCAGAGGGGCACAGGACCAAAAGCAGCATGGATTTACAGCAGGAAAGTCATGTGAGATGAATCTAATAGATTTCTTTGACTGGGTGACCAAAGTAATAGACCAGGAAGGGGCTGTGGATATGGCCTACCTAGACTTTAGCAAGGCATTTGACACAGTCCCGCACAAAAGATTGATAATCAAGTTAGCCAGCCTGGGAGTGGGTCCCAGGGTGGTAGCCTGGGTAGCAAACTGGCTGTACAACAGGACACAGAAGGTAATAATGAATGGAACACATTCCAAGAAAGGGGGTCACTAGTGGGTACCCCAGGGCTCAGTACTAGGTCCAGTCCTCTTTAACATCTTTATAGGTGACATTGCAGAGGGTCTGGAGGGAAAGGTATGCCTCTTTGCAGATGACACAAAGATCTGTAACAGAGTTGATACACGGTGGGGGGGGTAGAAAGGATGAGAAGGAACTTGGCAAGGTTGGAGGAATGGTCAGACATATGGCAACTTAGATTCAATGCAAAAAAGTGCAAAGTAGTGCACCTGGGAAACAAAAACCCAGGAGAAGAGTACACAATAGCAGGGGAGGTACTAACAACAACAAAAATGGAAAGGGACCTGGGGGTAGTTATATCAGATGATCTGAAGGTGGATAAGCAATGTGAGAAGTCAGTAAGGAGAGCCAGGGGGATACTGGGATGCATAGGAAGGGGCATCACAAGTAGAAAAAGGGAAGTGGTTATCCCTCTGTACAGACAGTTGATGAGACCCCATCTGGAGTACTGTGTGCAGTTTTGGAGACCTCATTTATGCAATGACATAGACAGGATGGAAGCAGTCCAGAGGAGGGCAACTAAAATGGTGCAGGGTCTGCATCAGAAACCATATGAAGAGAGACTGAGAGAACTTAATATGTATACCCTTGATGAAAGGAGGGACGGGAGGGACATGATAGAAATGTTCAAGTACCTCAAGGGAATGAACAAAGTCCAGGAGGGTAGCATATTCCAGAAAAAAGAGATGTGTAAGAACAAGGGGGCACAATTTAAAGATAGAGGGGGGACGGTTCAGGGGTAATGTGAGGACATTTTTTTCACGGAGAGAGTGGTGGACACATGGAACCACCTTCCTGGAGAGGCTGTGGGTTCTAAAACAGTGGAGGAATTCAGACATGCATGGGACAGACATAAGGCAATTATAGTGGGGGCTGGCAGGAAGTAGGCTGTTGGTTAACTAAAATCTGCAGCTTGTCCACTAGGTAGGGAAATGGGAAGACTGGGTGGGCCAAGTGGTTTTTATCTGCCGTCAAAGTCTATGTTTCTATGTTTCTATGTAATGCCTACCCTTGACAAAGCCCACCTGGGAGGGGCATATAAGGTGGGGCAGGAGAGTGTCCAGCCAGGCTGCAAGGGCTTTGATGTAAATGGTACTGTTTACAGTTATAAACAGGATAGGATGGTAACTACTAGGAAGAGTGAGGTCCTTTCCTTTTGGCAGGACAGTAATGGTGGCTTCTCAGAGGAGGGTGGGAGGAGCCAGTCAGCTCAGCCTCCTGTTAGATGTGGCACAAGTGCAGGGATATACGATGGGTCAAAGGTATGAGAAACTTTGCTGACTATCCATCCCCTCCTGGGGCTTTACAAGGGTGTAAGGCAAACAGGGACTTGCTTATCTCCTCAGGTGTGAGTGAGTCTTCCAGCAGCTCTGCCTGCTGTTACAATGGAGGAACTGGAGAAAGGTGTGAATAGCAGCTCATTATGGAGGGACTGAAGCAGAGTAAAGGGTGGAGTAAAACTGACACATCATGTTATTTACTTCTTTTGGGGGTAGTCTGACCTGCCACATAGAGTCCTTGAGGACTGCTATAAATCTTTCTGCTTTCTGTTTGCCGAGGCTGTTGGCTAGGCGCTCTTCCCCCATTTCCCTCCCTCCCTCCCTGTACTTGTGCTGTCACAAAATAGCTACCTCAGCCTTACTGGCCAGCAGAAAATTAATTTCCAGCCTGAGCTTCCTAATATTTTTATTCACAACAGTGCTAGGGTCTGGCTGTGGAAGATCTTTTTTTTTTTTTTTTTATCAGATAAGATTTAATTAGGTTGTTCCAGGTATCAAAAGCCATGAAAACGGCCCTCATACACCAAGCATACAATATAGTCAGACATACTAATACATAGGTAATTATTCTCAGGGTACAGTAGGTTACCTACAAATGTTATACTTTGGACAAATATATCCTAATACAGGTATGAAATATACGCCACTTCAGGCTACAAAATATAGATTTCACACAGTAGGGGAACTAGCTATCATGGTCCTTCTATCTTATCCAAAAAGTTGCTCCGATCTAGTCTCAAGGGTCTGATCGGTACATCCTACCCTCAATCAATATAAATGTCTATGAAATAACAACTAATTAATAACGGTCTATAGAGACCAAGAAAATTCTATCCTTCAGATAAATAAACAGTGAAGAAAAAGACGAAAAAATCCAGACATATAAGACAGTATAAGTAGAGAGGATGACAAGACCATACAGCTGCAGTCGACTATTATAGTGTTAGCAAACTATGCTGCATTTTGTGGTATGGGGAGTTTTGCAATGGCGGGGGCACAACTGAACAGATATGGGAGTGTAAATAAGCTCCCCATTTCTTGTAGTATCTGTCAAGTCGTCCCTTGGCCACTGCTGAAAGCATCTCGAAGGTAGCCATTCTAGTCATAGCAGAATGCCATTGCGAAATCGTTGGGGGTGCAGATTGTCTCCAGTGTATCAGGATGGCTCTCTTAGCTTTCATAATAGCCACTAGGATCCATGCTGCACTGAGGGGAGGGAGTGGATTTAATACTTATGTGTCCCCCAGTAATAGGGAATAGTTCTGCATCCGAATTGGTTTACCAATTATCCTGGAGCCATCCTTTAAGACTTGCATCTAGAAATTTTGCAAGGCCGAGCAGGTCCAGAGAACATGGAGTAGGTGGGCAGGGGAGGAGTGGCATCGCCAACACTGATCCCGTGGTATAATCTTAAGGTTACGTAATACTGCTGGGATCTTATACCACCTTAGGAGAATTTTTAATTGTATTAGTTGACTCTTAGAGTCTTCATAGGCTGTATGAGCCGCTGTGATGCACAGCGACCATTGTTGTTGGGATAAGTGGTGAAGCAGGTCCTTTTCCCAGGTGGATCTACTGGTGAGAGTAGCATCTGGCTGAGCATCTCTAAGTGTCTTATATAAGGTGCTCACCAGTCCCTGGCCCTTTCTAGGCAGATGAAGGACGCTCAAACAATCCCAGGAGTTTTGTGACGATGGGACTTTAAGAAGAGAAGAGAGAGCACTTCTCAACTGCAAAAATCTCCAAAAGTCTGAGGATACAGCCCATATCTGTCCAAATCTGTTCAAAAGACATTAATGAGTGAGAGTTTGGGAGTAGTAGATCCCCTATAACTCGGATGACCTTTGAAGCCCAATGGGGCCAAGAAAGCGGTTTATGATCAACCATGATAAGACGGTTATTCCATATCGGGACATATCTAAGAGGGGGAAGATATTCTGATTTTGGGACCCGAGTAATTGCCATCACCTTCTGCCACACTCTGCATGTTTCTGACATAATGGGAGTGAGCCTAGTTGCAGCCCGCTTTGCACTGGAGAGCAAAGAAAAAAGGGGGGTGTCCATTGAAAGGGTGGCCTCTAAAGACACCCACTGAGGAGGAGAGGTGAGTTGAGGAGTAAACCAGGCTGTAGCTTGGACCATTCTATAAGCCAAATGATATCCTTCAAACCAAGAGAGCCCCAACCCACCTCTAGTCCAGTGTGCAAGGGGTTCCGTACGTCCCCAATTCAGAGCTTTGCCCTCCCACAGAAAAGAAGAAACCAAGTTGTCTAGAGTCTTAAAAAGTTTTGGGGAAAGTGGGATGGGAAGGTTATTTAGGAGGTATGACACTCTGGAAAACAGGAACATTCTAATGGCTTCTACCTTCCCTTTAAGGGTAAGGTGGAGCCATTTCCATCACTGAACTTCAGCAGTTTAAGAGGCCAACAAGGGGGAGAAATTTGCGGATTCTAGATCCTTCCAAGCCATAGTAATAATTACCCCTAGGTATGGGAAGCTTTGTGGGGCCCAGGTAATGTCAGTGCCGACAAGACAGTATCTGGTACATGCTCCATTTAGGGGAGATAGGATAGTTTTCTTTTGATTCACTGTGCATCCTGAGAGACAAGCAAACTCCTGTAAAACTTTTAGAAGTGGAGTGATGGATGACTGGGGATTTGAAAGTGTAAGGAACATGTCGTCCGCATAAGCTTTAACCAGGTAAGTCTTCCCTCTTATGGGAATACCCGTAATGTTGGGAGAATTTATGAGTTTCCTAATTAGGAGGTCCAAGGCAATGGGAAAAAGAAGAGGGGAAAGAGGGCAGCCCTGCCTGGTACCTCTTTGTAACAGAAAGGGGGGAGGTATCTTTATTTGTGACAACTCTAGCTGTAGGGGAGTGGTATAATGTAGAAACCCATGAACAAAAATCTGGCCCAAATCCATATAGCATGAGGACTTTATGGAGGAACACTCATTCTAGGGAATCGAATACCTTGGTAAAGTCTATTGCCAGAGCAGCCATTGGGTTTTAGATTGCAGCACCAACCACTTAAGGTTCAAGATTAAACACAGGTTGTCTGCACTTGATTTCTGCTTTAAAAAAACAGTTTGTGCTGGATGAATTAGGGTGGGTAAGAGCAAGGCTAGTCTATTCACCAGGATTTTAGCCAATAGCTTGGTGTCCACAGGGAGGAATGAAATAGGCCGGAAATTTGCACAAAGAAGAACATTGGATCATTTTTTTAGGGGTAGGGGTTATTAATGCCTCACACATAGTTGGGGGAGCAAGGTATTTTTTTGGGCTTCCTGCAGTGCCTGTAGGAGCGGGTCAGTGATATGGTCTTGGAGTAGTTGGTAGAGTTCCGCCGACACCCCATCCGGCCCAGGTGCCTTTCCCTTCGCCATCTGGGATAACGCACTGCAAAGCTCATCAGAGATCATGGGGGCATCCATTTCATGTTGTTGTGTCTCCGAAATTTGAGGAAGTGTGGTCCCCTGACACAGGGTATTTAATCGGTGGGAGAGCTTGTAATCTGAGAGGGTACTCTGGGATCAGTAGAGTTCCCAATAGAAATTTTGCATCTCTGCATTAATGGCCTTTGGTGCCTTGAGAAGTTCTCCCTTCTTATTCTTGAGGGCCAATATTCTGGAGGAAGTCTGCTGCTTCTGCAAGTAGTTGTCCCCACCTTCCCATACCCTATATTTTGCCTAGATCAGCTGCCATTCCACCTTTCTATTTAACAAAACATTAATCTGGTATTTTAAACCTGTAATAGGAGCCAAAAGTGGGGAATTAAGTGAGTTCCGAGGGGAGACTTCAAATTGGTTTTCTAATATTGCTAACTGGTCCTGCAAATCCTGAAGATGTTTCGTATGCTCCTGATTTTTAGCGGCTGCATAAGAAATAATTCTCCCCCTTATGACAGCCTTGAAGGCTTCCCATACCATGGTCACTCTCATCTCTCCAGGGGTGTTCAGGGAGAAGTACTGGTGCATTTCCTCCTTTATGTACTCCTGGAAAGCTGCATCTTGTAATAGAAGGGGATTGCATCTCCATCTTGTAGATGGAGGGCTTTGGCCTGGTGGGGAGAAAGTAATTGCAACAGGGGCATGGTCAGATATCAAAATATTACCTATGGTCGCATTAGTCACACCTGGCATTGCTACATGATTGACTAGCCAAAAATCTAATCTACTGTGGGTGCTGTGCACATTGGAGTAGAAGGTATAGTCACGCCCCTGTGGATGGTTATTTCGCCATGGATCTCCTAGAGCCCACTCTGACATCAGAGTATTCAAAGTTGCTAGCACTTTGGGATGAGATTGTGGTGTGGGGATGGATTTGTCTATGAAAACATCTAGAACCATGTTGTGATCACCACACAATAGTATAGGGATCTCTGCCTCCTCTTCCGAAAGTTCTGCTAAAGCTTGGTTCAGTTCAGAGTAGAAATCTCCAGAATCTGTATTGTGGCCATAGATGTTGGCCATTATAACTTTGCTGCCCAGGTAGGACAACCTGACAGCTAACTACATCCCCTGGGAGTCCTGACTCTCGACTTTGACTGACCATGGTCCCAACCTCTGAAGGAGGATGGCAACCCCCCTTGACTTTGTAGCTGCACAGCTAGCCAGGACTGTACCTACCCAAAATTTCTTTAGCCACTGAACCTTTTGGCTGGTGAGGTGCATCTCCTGGAGCACGGCCACATCAGTCCCCATGGAATTCAAGAACTGCAAAACCTTAGTACGTTTCGAATGGTGATTGAGTCCCCTGACATTCCAGGAGATGCACCTCCACCCCCGTGCTCATGCAGTAGTCGCTGCCATGGTGATTCACCCTCGAACACTTATAGAAGTATAAAGTACTCACCCTGTAAGTAGGACTAGATAAACACAATGCAACAGAGAGAAGGTAACCTGTTACCACCAGGTATGAGGGCAGACCTCAGAAAATGGGGAGTGATGAAAGAAGGAGTAAACTGCAACAGATGGTGTTGTCTATATTGGTTAGATACCTGACCAGAGTAAGGATAAAGACAAAAAGAGTTATTTATCTTTAACAATAATTATAGTATAATAGAAAGTTATCAAACAGTAAAATGTAACAATATTATTTGTCTAAGTTATTAAGATTAACTAAGTTGGTGGTCTCGAGGTATACGTGTGAATAGAGGTAAAAGACCCCTATGAGCCACACTGCTTCAGGCACCACAAAGAGCAATGGGAAAGGGCACACCCAGTAAAGATGACCTAACCCAGCTTGACTCCATAATACCAAAACCGGAGAGTCTAAGCAACACTGGCGATCTTAGGTCGCCCAGATAGGGGATGGGGTAGGGGGTGGGGGGAGGGGGGAGCCTCTGTCAGCCACATGTAAATGGGTATTCTTCCTGGCAAATAGTGGTGCCTTTAGTCTAGGAGTTAATTTCAAGGAGATGATGGGCTGCCAGTTGTATCTGTTCAACCATATTCTTACTATAATATGATGGTCCACCCCAGAGACCACCTTTAGTTACTGGATTCCTCTAAGAAAAAAAAATTCACACCCTTCCTGTCTATAAGCATGACATCAAGGGGAAGGGAGGTGGGAGGGGGGCCCATTATAGCTACTACATGTTATCTGTTAGGGGGAAGGCTGAGAGACCTATGTCCCATATAGGAGGCAAGTAGCTGAAGTGCCAGAAATTGGTCAGGCAGGAAACTACCCATGGCATGGCATTGCCAACGCCAATGTTAAAGGGCGCAAGGGCTGTCGCCTGTTAGAAAAACCCACAAGAGGGGCTGATACACTCTAAGTGTCAGAGCGCGTCATGGCATTCCCTGATTTACAAGTTAGTCCAGAGTCAGCGGGGCTAACACCCGAGGCAACGGCCTCTGCAAATGTCTTCAAGCCCTGTTTCAACAAATCATCAGCTGCCGCAGCTTCTTCCTCATATACATCCATTTCAGTTGCCCAGTCCAGCGGAGTCGGATCCTCCAGGGGTGTAGCGGCCTCTTCCTCCGCTTGATCTTTCTGGTTGGTTTTACTCCACACTGAGGTAGTGGCCCTAGGCTGTTTAGCAGGAGGCGACGCTGCTGCACCAATTGACATCAAGGAGCGGGGGCTTCTAGAATGCTGCCTTTTCCTGGCAGGCAGTGGAGTCACAGCATCACCCAGATTATTATTATGAAATTTGCTAGCTGGCGCCTCCTGGTCATTAGGAATATCAGCCCCGATTTTATTCATCTTATCCCCGGTAGGTTGTGGGGTCCATAGCTGTTTGCTGATGGGGGAATCCTTATTAGGCGAGCCATTCCGATATGAATTTCTGTCCCCTGATACACTGCTTCCTTTTTTTATGGTTCCCTGAGGCATTTGATTCCTAGCTTCCCAGAGGCGTCTGGGGGATGTAGTTCGTGGTATCATACCTGGCCAATGGGCCTGGATCCAGGCCTCTGCATCTCCTGAGGACTCCGCGAGGAAAGACTGACCATTTCTGTTCAGGTACAAAGCAGTAAGGCCCTTGAAATGGTATTGCACTGAGTTGGCTGCAAGGACTTTTTTTAGAGGATTGTATGTTCTACATTTCACCACTACCTCTTGAGTAAAGTCTCTGTAAAAAGATATAGTATTACCCTTCCATTCAATCCCTCCCAGGTCTCTAGCTGCCTGTAGTAAACGTTCCTTGACCGAGAAGCATAGCAGATAGGCTATAATGGTACGTGGGCCTTTAGTGTTATTAGGGTTACCGAACACACAGTGGGCCCTCTCCACCCCAACTGGTTCCTTCCATTGGTCACCCATGAGCTGTGGTATCCAGTTGTTCAAAAATCTTTCCATATTAAGCCCTTCAAATCCTTCAGGTACACCTAGAATTTGTATATTATTTCTCCTGCTTCGATTCTCCTGGTCCTGTGCTCTATACCATAAGCGGGATAACTTGGTCTCATGGTCCCGAAGCCTTTATAGGACATGGAGATGTTGTTTCTCTAACTCTCCTGTCCGTTGTTCCAAAGCATTATGCTGGTCCTCTAAATGATGTACATCTACCACATTGGTAGTAAAAGAGGCACCAATTGTGTCCACTCTACTCAGTAAAGCCTCCAGCATTTTAGTGATATTAGCTACGGCTTCACCAACTTGTGCCTGATCAAGAAAGGTTAGAGTGGCTTGATGAGAAACTCCAGCCATACTGCAACTCGCGGGCTCCATATCTGCAACAGCCTCCTACGGCCAGCAACCAACAGGTTTAGTGTCCTGTCCCTCAGGGGGAACAGTAGAAATTCCCACTGACTCTAGAATCTTCATTGGACTTGCTCTGACAGTCACTGGGGAGTGCAAAAACACTGCAGCTCTGATCACGTTAGGAGGGGGGGAGGAGAGTATGACAGCACTGATATATTGAGCTTGGGCCTGCATGGCCTACTACTGCATGTCGGCTCCGGAGTGTCTTTGGCCTGTTAGGTACCACACAAGAGCGTGGCTCACCAAATTACATCCCAGCAGTGGTGGCAGAGGTGGGAGAAGGTGCATGGGAGTGCTAGAATAAGCTTAGTCCAGCATTTAAGACATTTTAATCTGCTTTTCCTGTCAGGCTGGGGCAGAGAGAAAAATTTAGGCTGCCATCTACTCCATGTCCAAGCCATGCCCACCGCTGTGAGGTATCTTTTTATATGGCCTCTGGCTCCTGCAGGTCATGTTCCATAGTAGAATAAATGAAATCCTCAGCTCCACTAATGCGTGCCAACTTGTGAACATAAAGTTGAGAGGAAAAAACAACGGCACAGCAGGTATATGGAAATCTTAAATTTTGAATCAGTGTGAAACTTGAGGTTGCAGCCTGCACTGCTGAGCAGCTGAGCATATATTATGCACTGATTAAAAATTTAAGATTTCCATATACCTGCGGTGCCGTTGTTTTTTCCTCTCATGTTCCATAGTGAAGAGATTCTTTTCACTCTGGCAGTTAATGTGAGCTACAAAGCTAATACTTTTGGCCTTCTTTTTCACATTTCTAAGTTTTGGCATAGATTCTTGATTTTAAATGACTTACAGTTTTATTCAATGTTGTTTTAATTTATTTATTTTATTTATTGTTAGGTGCCTAGAGCTTCTGGGATTGGGTGCTATATAAATAAAATGCTTTGTCTTGCCTTGACTTGAGGGAGATTTAGGGGCTGTAGTTCTCCACAGAAAATGAAGCTGGATAGTGGCGTGATCCGAAATGACCAGTGGCAGGATGCTGGTGTCTACTGTGGCATGCATTATCTGGGAGGAGTTAGCCTGAGCTCTATATTGCTAAAAGTACTTTGAGACATTAAGTAGCATGAGTATTCCCTGTTCTTCAGATACCACAGGTACCAGATGTCCACCAGACCATGGTTCTTTACGACAAGGGAGACCACCTGAGAGCTTTTGACATGTGGCTGTCAGCTGGAGTTGCTACTGTCCATACTAGGCATCAGGGTGAGATTAAACACCCCACCAATCAACAAGGGAATTGAGTTGGGTCTAAGACTCTTCAGCTTTAGAGCAAGGTCATGACAAAATTCAGGGTTGTGCTCACTGGGAGCAGATATATTGGCCAAAATAATGGAACCCATGGGAGTATCCATCAGAGCAATGACACAGCGGACTTAGGAATCCTGCCCCACAGTGTAAAGTGCACACCTGAAGACCTTGTAGAGTAAAATGGCCACCCCTCATTTGCGAAAGGAGGCCAAGGCATGCAGTAATTGTACAACCCACTTCAGGGTCATGCGGGGTCGGTCTGCTGTGAGTAGTTTGGTCTCCTGCAAAAATGGCAGGTTGGATTTTAGTTTTTTATAGTGAGATAGAACTTGCTTTCTCTTAACTGGTGAGTTTAACCCTTGGACAGTCCATGTATGACAAACCAAGTCATCCACTATCAAGTAAAAGAGTCAGAGAAATGTAGGATAAGACAATCTGTAACAAAGGGGTGTAGGAATGTCCTGGTCTAAGCTACCAATCAAGGAAAGAGAAGAGCTTCATGGGGGGGTGTACATTTTGAGCTATGAAAGAAGATGTGTGGGGTCAGTCCCCTTTTTGTTGGCTGCATACCCTAGCACAGTAATAATGTACGTCTCTGAATGTGACCATAAGCAAGAGAAAAGCACTTGTTAAGTAATACCAAAATAACTGAAAAAACTTTTCAGACAAGTTGTGAATATAGGCCAGCCCAAAAGTAGAGCACAAGGCCCTACAGAACATTTTCAAAGGTGTGAAGCTATAAACCTAGAAAAGCAGTAACATTTGTAGCATCAAACAATGATCTGTCAAACAGCAGATAGCTAAAAGCAAAGAATGCTCCCCCCATTCACAATCTGTACATGGAAATAGATTCCTAGTCAAAAACACATTTAAAACATTGCATGTTGGGGGGAATTATCAGGAGTAAATGACAATCTCCAGAGCAGTGGGGTGGGGGTCATACACCTTGCAGACAGAGGCACTGAAGGGATGGATTCCCAGTGTATTAGGTGCCCCTGATATGATGGCCCCATTCAGGGATTAAAGCCAGGGGAGCAAAGTAGGTTTGATCCCTGTGAGAGAGGCTGAACAGGAAGGTGCTTCTATAACTGATGATAGATAGATGTGGGAGGGGTAGTTTGGCATAGTGAGTGGTTCTTTGGTCACCTAATTTAGTGTGGCTTCAAGGAGAATGGCTAAGGAGCATGAGTTGGATGCAAATTTGAGATGCCTCCTGCCCCATGGTCTAGTCTTACTGACTTCCTATGTGTCACCCACCACCAGAAGGCACAAGTGAGGGGAGGAGCAGCAGCATAGATGTTCCAAGGGTCTGTGACAAATCTCCCTGTCTGCTCCAGAATTAACCAATAAGCACACTCTGAGCTATGTGGAATATAATCAAACCCCACTTATTAGACATCTTAGACATGACATGTAATGAGGTGTGAGCAGAAATTATATGCTGCACAGAAAGGTTAGTTAGCCAAACTTGCACCATCTGTGGAAGAACCAAGTTAGAAAGCAAAGTGTAAACATAGCAGACACCCTGTGGACATGGTCCTAAGGCACCTCAAATACATGGCCCCTAAACTGGACAGTCACCAAGTCTTACAACTGAGTTTGGGATTGATTCCATATGTAGGCAGCAATGTAAAGGAACAACAAGGAAACCATCTGCGTAGCATAAGACTGACCTAGTGCCCCATGTGATGATCCCTATGCCCCTTATGACCATGCAAAGCAATGAGGAGGTACGGAGCCTGTTGAATGGAGATTGTTTGGGACCATTACTCAGGGCCTATTGGTAACTCCACATGCTCAAGGGGGTTACCTGGGGGGTGGACATCAATAGTATCCTTTAATGGTGGGAAAGTGTTCCTGTACATAGAAAAAAGTATTTCAAAGATGCTGTCCCTTGACTCTTGGGGATAACTTGATGTAGTGAGGCAGTTAGCTGTCATCCACCTGTTCAGAACAAATGCATTGGGGCATAGGCACAGCTGTGGGGTCTTATCTAGTGAGTCTTTCAGTAGTAGACAAGACATGCTGGGGATTGTGATGTTGCTGAGTTAGCTGTTCATGAAGTAGAGTGCCAGGGTGAGCAGGGGGAAGGGGATAAGAAAATGGGATTGGGATGATTGGTGTAGATCCAAGTTAACATCTCACAGTGGACCTTGTGTTGCATATGACCAGATTTCAAGGTTCCCGCTACCCCGTTCCCATCACCCCTGGATCCAAAAAGGATGTTGGAAAAAGACTTTAGCAAGCACCTACAGGTCAATCAAAGAATGACTACTGGTTTGTGGAAAGCAGTGCCATTTGCACTGTGGTGACTGCAGTAGGAGTGGGAATACAGGCCTCTTTGACAGAAGTAGGCAGCAGAGGAGCAGCATCTGCTGCAGTCAATGGCTAGGATTTCTCTTGCACTGTATCCAGCACATGCTACTCTTAACTGGGGAGATCATGTGACTTAGAGGCAGCTACTGTAGGTGGCTTCTTCATCAGGAGTTTGTTGTGGTGGTGGTGATGAGGCAGGTCACAAAGAGGCAATTTGTTCTTAGCTAGGATGGCAGCCAGTCCATCTGAAGAACCCTATGATTCTTCTTCGCAGCTGTGAATGTGAGACCTGAGCAGCTGGGCTGAAGCAACTTTTTGGTGGCACTGGCAATTAAGCTGGCATTTGTGGCTTCTGAGGGGCAAAGATCAGCCTTCAGATTCCACATGCCTATCTTGCTGTTCTAATATTGGAGGTGGTGGTACACTGGTAGCCATGGTCTCCAGGGCTTGCTCATGATGGGAAGAGGGCATAGTGTGGTTTATGTCTCAGGGCCCTTCATTGTTTAGGCCAGTTTTGCTGTAAGAAGTCCAGCAGGGCTTCAGGAGTTGAGAAAAGAAGTTGTATTCTGTTGTGCAATACAGTCACAGCCAGAGATATGGTCAGATATTTTCTGAAATTTCTGTGACATTTCTAGAGAAATCTCCTGCTTTCTGCATTTCCACAGTAGGGGCAGCAGAGAGAAACTTTTTTTGAAATTTTACGAAATATCTGGAAATATCTGACCATGTCTCTGACTACTACTGTATAAGCATTCTGGCAGGATGGTGCAGTGAGAACAGCAGGCTCACTTTATGCATGATATGATATGACTTTGTGTATTCCCAGTACCTGGACAAAAGTTATTTTGAAAAGCCTTGATAGATATGGACCTCATAGTCCTGCCAGTATAGATGTCCCAGTTCCCTGGATCTTCTAAAGAGGACATCTTTCTTAGTAAAGTTCAGAAAATAGGCCAGAAATGGGCATGGATGCTCACCTTTCTTCTGAGGGGGTGCCTAGGAATGGTGGGCCAGCTCTGTATTGAATCTGTGGTCTCCTTTCAGTTGGAGCATCATAGGGAGTCATCTTGGAAAAAGGCAGAGGTGTCCTTTAGCTTTACTTCCTCTGTTAAGCCAACAAACTGCAGATTGCTCATACAGCTGCGGTTTTCAAGATCAGCAACTTTATCCTGCAGGTAGTGGATCAGATGACCTAATTCTCATACCCTGTCCTGGAGCTCCTGGATTGTGATTTCAGTTGATGTGGTCACTAATTCCATATGGTGCACTGTGACATCCAAATCCTCCAGTTTTTGTATTCTGTAATGAAGCTGCTTTGACTTCTCCAGCTCTTGTAATATACGAAAGAACATTACCTCCATGATCCCCATATCTAGAGTAGTCTTTCTGCCCACCCCCATCTCAAATCACCAATGCAGCAACATTAAGAGGAAGATAGTCTGGTCTGTATCTTCAGCAGTAGCACTCAAACTTACAAACTTTTTCAGTTGGGTTGAACCTGAAGCAGCATACTGTACAATGGATGCCTTTTGATGTTGAAGAGTGCAGCACATAGGATCAATTACCATGCATTGAAAGACAAGAGGTAAGAAGCTCTAAAGATAAGCGGTCATCTTGAATTGTGCCAAGCCATGCCCCATCTTCAAACCTTATTTGCCAGCATATTCTGTTTCTGTGTTTCTAGATAACATTAGCATTTATTTGAGAGGAGAGTGAAATGTTCACAAGACAATGAAGGGCATAAGATGAATGCATAGAAGGGTGCAAACTATGCAGATACTAACCTAACACAAACTACTATAGTGATATACCAAAGAACTGATCTCCTCCATTGTGGGTAAACTGATGAAGTCTCTTGCCAAGAAGGACCTAGTGGACTACCTAGAAATAAATGACCTCCAGGATAGTAAACAGCATGGGTCTGTGGCAGGGAGGACTTGTCAGATCAATCTGATATTATTCTTTGATGTGGTAACTAAGACAATGTGTAAGAGAGTGGATACACTGTGCTTCAACTTCAGCAAGGCATTCAACTCAGATTCACACAGAAGGTTGCTAAAGAAGCTAGAGAATCTTGTCAATAATAACAATAGATAAACTTTATTTTTAAGCGCCTTTCAAATACCAAGGTGCTTTATAATAATAAAACATAATTCCATAAAATAAACTATTAAAATAATATGTAATACAACAATTACAGATACCAATAGTTCACTGGTGTGCCTGACCCCACAAAAGAGTTCTAAGCACCCATTTAAACCCCCCCACGGTCGTGCATTCCAGAAAATGACGGGGTAGAGAATTCCAGAGGGTAGGGGCCGCAAACATAAATGTACGGGCCCCAGATGATTTCAAAGTTACCTTCGAAATCTCCAGCAACCCCTCATCAGCCGAACGGAGCTGTTGCACAGGGGTGTAGGGAATCAGAAGCTCTTTCAAGTAGTTGGGACCAACTCCATGTAGGGCTTTATAAGTCAGTAAACCAACTTTAAAGGTGATCTGCCACTGAATTGGCAGCCAGTGCAGATCACGCAGCACAGGAGTAATATGCGACCTCCAAGACACCCCAGTCAACAGTTGAGCAGCAGCATTCTGCACTAGCTGGAAGCAGAGGATATCAGCCCCAGGAAGCCCTAAGTAAAGGGAGTTGCAGTAGTCAAGGCATGAGGTCACAAAAGCATGGATCAACACAGGCAGATCGCTGGACGGAACAAGGAGTTTGACCCTGGCAATATTCCTAAGATGATAAAAGGCAGGCTTGACGACTGCTGACACCTGATAATGAAGGGTCAACCCATCATCAAGTACCACTCCCAGGTCACGCACCCGGTAAGAATCTGGGAGCCCCCCAGAAATAAACCAGAGAGCTGACCAGTCCTCAACCCCTCTATCCTATGACCTGGGTCCACAACCCTACCCTCAGTCTTTCCCGTGTTCAACTTTAGCCAGCTTGAATTCATCCAGTCCTGGATTTTGGTGGAGCAGTTATTAAATATCGAGAGAGCACTAACCTGGTCAGGAGCAAAAGACAGGTAGAGCTGGGTATCATCATGAACGATAATATTATTATTATTATTGTTTTATTATTATTATTATTATTATTATTGTTATTATCAGCATTGCAGTGAAACCTCAGCCCATAACATTTTACAATGTTTCTGAGGGGCAGCAAATACACAGTAAACAACATGGGGGACAGCACCAAGTCCTGAGGGACCTCACAAGACAGAGGGAGTGAGTCAGAAGAAAAAATCCTCGACACAACTCTCAGTGTTCTGCCCATTAGGAAAAATGTAAACCACCTGAGGACCATACTTGTCAGGCCAAATATGAACCTCAGGCACTTAAGCAGCACCCCATTGTCCACAGTGTCAAAAGCTGATGAGAGATCAAGGAGTACCAGAATGGAACGGTTTCTCCTATCTCCCGTCATCAGGAGATCATTCAGCACCTGAACCAGAGCAGTCTCAGTGATATGCCTCTTTCAGAAATCAGACTGGAAAGGTTTGTAGATATTATGGATGGTCAAGTGGTTCTCCAGCTGAATTGGTACTACTTTCTCAATAACCTTCCCTATAAAGGGAAGGTCTGAGATAGGTCTGTAGGTAGTTAGCTAGAACGTCTGGGTCCAATGAAGCTTTCTTCGGAAGGGGCGTCACCACTGCCTCCTTCAGGGAGCTTGGAAACTCACCCGATTCCAAAGAGTACTGGACTATCTGAGCCAGAGCCGGGCTGATAATATCACAACAACCCAAAATCAGGGAAGTTGTGCCTGGGTCTAAACTACAGCACATAGGGTGCATTCCCCGGACAATCTGCATAATATCCCCAAACTTCAGCAGATCAAAGGTACTCCAGGAAGTATGAGGTATAGTGACCGAGCACCAACCAACAGCATCCCCCATAGAACGAATCAAGAGGATCTCCGACCAGATGTCAGCCACCTTATTCGCGAAAAATTGAGCATGCTCATCACACTCCATTTGTGAAAAGGCTCAACGGAGCTGCAGACAGGCTGGGTTGCACAACCTGACCACAGTTCAGAAGAGCTGAGCTGGTCAATTCTGAGCGACAGCAATCTCCCTGGACAGGAACTCTGCCTTCTTATGGGAGATCACTAATTGGAAGGTCTGATAATGCTCTACCAAACTAAGATGGTCAACCACCAGGGTGGATTTCTACCAGCTGTGTTCTACCCTTCGTCCTAATCACCACAACTCCCTCAAAGACCCATCAAACCAAGGGGCCCGAGGGCAAAGTGGGAAAGGATGAACCCAGACAGGAGCAATCAGTTCCAGGGCCAAGGAGATGGCCTTATTATAGGCCACGACCAAAGGCTCTGGACCTGAGCTGGCAACAGGAAACTCCGAGAGGTCAATCACCACCACCAGGTCTTCAGGGATCATGTCCCATAAAGGGCAGTAACTGAGGGGCAGACCTACAAAGGGGGGTGCAAAAGTTGAACCTCACGGTGTAATGATCAGACTAACAGACAGGTTCCACCCCCAAGTCGGAGGCCTCAGTCCCCAGGAGGAACACCAGATGCAAAGAATGACCATGACTATGGGTAGCTGAGGTAACAATCTGTGTGAAGCTCAATGATGTCATCAACTGGAGGAAGTGCTGTCCAAAAGGTGAGAGTTCGTCATCAACTCATGCACTGAAGTCACCCAGAACCATCAGTCTGGGCAACTCCAATGCCATGTCGATGGTGAAGTCCACCACTTCCTGCATGAATCACTTTTCGTCCCAGGGTGGACGGTAGACAAGAGCTATCCTGCACCATACACCAGCTACCACAGTACATTCAAAGGATTCAGTTTCCTCAACTGGTACACCAGTGAGGCCCAACTCTGTCTTGAAACAGACTGCAACCCCCCCCCTTTCGGTCCAATCTCAGGCGGTGAATAACCATGTACCTGGCCAGAATTGCCGCTTACAGAACGGGGCAGGCATTTTCATCCTGCCAGGTCTCAGTGATGCATGCCAGATCAGCTGTTTCAACAAAATTCGCAATAATTGCAGTTTTGTTCTTAATAGATCTGGCAGCAGATTGTTGCAGCAAAGGACCTCGTTAGATGTAGGTAGTTGGTTGGGGGGGTGAGAAAGCAGAGGGTGATGGTAAATGGAATCATTTTGGGAGCAGGCAGGACACAAGCGGGGTATGGCATTGGTCTGTCTAGGGTCCAGTCATTTTCAATATGTTCATCAGCGGCACCTTGTAGAAGAAGGAATAAAAAGCAAGAAGTATTTCTTCAGAGATGATACTAAGCTTTGTGACAGGGTGGACAGTGAGAAATGGAAAAGGAGATTTCAGAGAAACCTGCATAGTTTAGAGAGGTGGTCTAAGATCTGGCAGTTAAAATTCAATGTCAAAAAGTACAAGGAGATGCGCTTAGGGAACAAGAACCACAGGATGGAATATTCAAAGGGAGGGGTTAGGCTGGATACTACTTCTGAGGAAAAGGAAGCTAGGGTCATCATAAGTGACTCCATAAAACAGTGTAGCCAATTTATCAAGGCCAACATAAGGCAAACAAGATCTTGTGGTGTTTTGGGAGGGGCTTCAATGACAGTAGGAAGGAGGTAATACTGCCTTTCTATAGATCATGTTGAGGCCCCATCTGGAATATTGTGCACAGTTCAATCCTCACTCTGGTAAAGACAAAGACAAAGACAGGCTGTAGACAATGCACCCTATGGTATCCAAAATGATTCAGGGCCAACATAGACACTACAAGGGTCAGCTTAGGGAACTGAACATGTTCTTGCTGGAGGCCCGAGGCGGGGAGGGGCAATTTGATACAGACCTCAAGTTCCTGAAAGGAATGAACAGGGTAAACTTTGAGGAAGTATTCAGCAGGAATAGTGAGTCAAAAACAGGAGACATGAGTGGAAGCTGACAGGGGGAGATTCAGGAGTCTTGGGAGGAAGTTTTATTTTAGACCAAAAAAGTGACCGAGCTGTTAAACATCCTGCTGGCAGATGCATTTGCTGTAAAAAACAACTTGAAGCAAAAGTGCAATATCAAGTATGTTTTAATAATCTCACCAGTTGAGGTACTTGCAGGACAAAATCACTGTGTTTTTCTGTAAAAGCAATTGGTATTGTGAAACATTAGAAGCAGCACTGTGATTTTGTCCTTGAAATACCTCAGCTGGTGAGATTATTAAAAAAGACTTGATATTGCACTTTTGCTTCAAGCTGTTTATTTGAGTGTGTGGGAGTGCCATGACTGCTTGATTAGTATCTGTTTTTTTGTCATTGAGCATCCCTGTCTAGTATCAGCTCTGTTATACCCTGGTTGCTGTAAAAAACATTACTATTTCCAAGCAAGCATGGGTGTGACAGAGTTAATGGGTTAATAGTTACTCAGGGTGGTACCTGAAGGCAGGGGAAAACATGGAGCATTGGACTAAAACCCTGTCTAGACAGCAGATCTCAAGGTAAGCTAGAATATACTGTAACAGGGCAGTCCGGATGGACCAATGGTCCAATGATCTTTTTCTGCTGAAATTTTCTAAGTTTCTATGATTTACTGCACCATTTACTGTATATAGAAACAATACTTTCCCACATCCCTCATGAACCTTTCCTCCTGTCAGTTTCCAGTTGTCTCCCTGTGGTGTTGAGCAAGTGTTCCTATTAAACATTTCCCCATAGCTCACCTTCCTTTCAGGAACATGAATGTCTTTATCATATCCCACTGATCCTTTCTAGCGTCCAGTGAATACAGTACATATTCAGCGCTCTAAGTCGTTCATTATAGAACTTTCCATGGAGGCCCTGAATCATCTTTGTAACCCTGTTCTCTACCGCCTCCAGCCTATCCATGCTTTTTCTAAGGTAAGGGCTCCAAACCTTGACACAGTACTCCAGATGTTGTATCACCAGGGATCTATAGCAGGGAGTATCACCTGCTTCCTTCAACTGTGAATACAATTCCCTATATATCCCAGCATCATGTTTGCCTTACTGCAAGCATTGTCACGTTGGCTAGACTGCTTAAGGGTTTCACTAGTAATGACTCCAAGGTCACATTCCTCTGCTGTAGTACTGGGTTATACTCCACTCATTCAGTATTCTGTCTGGGGATTCCTTTTCCTTAAGTGCATTACCTTGCACCTTTTGACATTGCAATTCAACTGCCAGACCCTCAACCATCTCTTTAGCCTCTGCAGGTCCTTTTGTAGTTTTCTAATTGCTTCAGTGCTATCTACTCTTCTGCAGAGCTTTGTGTCACCTGCAAAGAGACCTATCCTACCCTTGATCCCTTCTCCAGTGTCACTGAAGAAGATGTTGAAAAGGACAGGACCCAGGACTGACTTCTGCAGTAGCCCACTTGTGACCTCCATCTCTTCCAGTTTAACACCATTTGCCAGTACCCACTGCCGTCGCCCCTTTAGCCAATTTTTCACCTATCTGACTATATATCTAGTCATGCCAAGTTCTCCTAGCTTCTTCAGCAGGCATATGTGGGTCAAAGAGTTGAAAACATTGCTGAAGTTAAAATGCAGCAGTTTTTATGATTTCAGTAAGATTTCTCACAACTACTATATAGATATACTTTTCTACCACTTTATGTTACAAATTAGTGGTGCCAGTATCTTAACTCCATGTTTAACTAAGTCAAAAGTGTTTAACAAAAAGTGTTTTTTTTTCAATTTCAAGTTTATTATATATTTTATCACATACATGAGACAGAGCCATGAGTATTAATTTTATACATCCTGATTAAAATCTGGTACAGAGGTTCTGTCTCCCCCTTCCCTCTTCCCTCCCTTCCTCCCTTTTCCCCTCTTCCCCCTTCACCCCCCACAACCACAATGCGTTTAAAGCAAGAGCCTTTTTTCTATCATAAACATCAGTATACTTATATATTAATGAAGTACAAAGTATGTAAGGGATCCTAAATCTGGTTGGATTTAGGCAATCTATTATGAACACTCGCTATGACTTTAACAAAAAGGTTTTGTTGAAGGGAGGTCATTAGACTGAAATGTCACTCTGTAAACTAAGTTCTTGATGAGAGATGATGTGAAGATTTCCTTTGCCAGCGAAGATGAAGTATTGAGTTTTGCCCTTCAGGAAGAATGTACAAAGTCATCCCACTTTGAAAGTTTCAAACGTAGTACACTTTTTAAAGCTAATCTTGATACTTCACCAAAGTCATTGCTACTATACAAATGGTGGGTAGCTGGGCAGCTGTAAAAGACTGAACACATGGCTATATTTTTGGAAAACATACAGGTCTGTAACTATGCATCAGTGTGCAGTACTACTGGAAGAAGTAAAATACTGTTTATCTCCATTGTGCTGTGAAGCAAATAGCCAAAAATAGCTGGAACATTTATTTTAGTGCAGCGCAGTAATTAGTTTACATGTAGAATGCTCCCAGTTGTGACTGGCAGTGAGAGAGAAGTGAAATGGGTTTAAACCCATAGGGCTCTGTGTGAGGGGGAGTTGTGACTGATCTCTTGCTTTGCATAGGGCCCACAAGGCACTGTATGAAGTAATTATGACTGCTCTTGTATGGGCTATGCACAAAGAAAGTTATGATTGATTCTTTGGAATCTGTTTGGAGCAGCAAAATTGTACGTATGGCTAATGACCTGTGGCTTGGCAACTTGACCAGTTTTGCACAGCCACTGGCTTGTGTCTTGGCCTTTGGTAATGGGGATGGAGGCTGGTAGTTGGGGATAGGAGTGGGTGTTGGGGTTGAGGAGGTTCTGCTGCAAAATGTATCTCCTTTGTGACTGTGGCTATGACATACGATGTGTCCTGTTTTTTTGCTTTAATGAAAACTGTCTACCTGATCTGTCTGTGTGCTTGTCTCTCTGTCTCAGTTGGTCTATCTATCTATCTATCTATCTATCTATCTATCCACTATTTACTCTCTATACTCTATAAGCTACACTATGCACAATACGCTGATATTGAGCTTACTGTATATTCCAGTCCACATGTGAGTTCTTCTTGGATTTTCCTAGGTCATGTCTGACAATAGGCCTTGTGCAGTATATCTAGTTGACTTACCTTGTAAACAAAAACTACAGAAATAAACAAAAGCATTTTTAGCACAGTCACATTGCATTTTTGTGTCAGTATGACGCAGGTACTCACATAGAAATGTATAACATGTAGGCAGTAAGATAACTGGTCTATCCAATCTGCCCTGTTTTGCACTGTTTTAAACTGGAACCTACTGTCTGGTTGTGGTTTTTGCTCTTGCCTTACCCCCTTCTCCCTGCCCTACTGCTATACCCCTAAGTAACTATGAAGCAATTTACTTGCTTCTGGTCATGTCTGAAACTATTAATGATTCCTACCCCCACCACTACTGCCAGTAGGCTGTTCCACAGTTTACCCACACTCTTTATAAAATAAAACCTTCTCATGTCCCTCCTGAATCCCACCCCATGCCCTTGTGTTCTTGAGTCACCATCTCTGCAGCATTTTCTTTGCAGTCTACCTTGTTCATTCCTTCAGGATCTTGAAGGACTCAGTCAACCCTCTTCCTTTTGGACTCCAGTGAGTACATGTTCCAAGCCTTAAGCTGATCCTCATAGTATCTGCCATGTTGACCCTGAATTATTTTGGTTATCCTACACTGCACTGTCTCCAGCCTGTCTTTGTGGCAAAGTATTCTAGATATGGCCTTACCGGTGACCTGAAGAGGCTTAGCATAACCTCTTCTTCCTAATATAGAACCCCTCCCAAATCACCTCAACATTCTAGTTGCCTTGATGTACTGTAGGCCTTGTTGCATTGGCTAGATTGTTTTAGGGAGTCACATGGTGACTCCTGGGTCCCTTCCCTCAGATGCAGTGTCCAACGTAACCCCTTCCATGCAATATTCTATTCTGGGGGGTGTTTCCTATGTGCATCAGCTTGCAGTTCTTGGCACTGAATTTTAACTGTCAAACCTTGGACAATTCTTTAACCTTTGCTGGTCCCACTGCTACTCTCTTACTCCTTCTGCACTGTCTACCCAGCATCAGAGCTTAGTGTCATCTGAGAAGAGACATATGTTGTCCTGTATTCCTTCTGCTATGTTGTTGATGAATATATTTAAAAGGACCAGACCCAGGACTGAACCCTGAGGCACCTCACTTGTTACCTCCTTGTCCTCTGACTTACACCCTTTTACCACCATCCTCTGCAGTCTCCCCTCAGCTAGCATTCCAACTATTTAACTAGGTATGTCACTAAACCCAGTTTCTCTAACTTCTTTAGCAATCTTCTGTATGGCACCAACTTGAATGCCTTGCTGAAGTCAAAGTAGAGAAAATCTACTTATTGTTCCTTATATACATCCCTAGTTACCCAAAGAACATTATCAGGTCTGTGTGACAAGTTATCCCAGACATGAACCAATGCTACTTACTATCCTAGAGCCTATTTCTCTTCAGGTAGCCAACAGGTCCTCTTTGGCTAGTGTCTCCTTAATTTACCCCAAATTAAGTTAAGGCTGATGGGCCTGTAGTTTACCAGTTACTCCTTGTGCCCTCTGTTGTGAAGTGGAACTATGTCCACTATCCTCTGGTCTTTCAGATCCAACCCAACTGTAGTGAGCTATTGAATAGACCTGCCAGGAGATCAGTGAGTTCTGCTGCCAGTTCCTTGAGCACCCTCATGTCCATCCCATCCAGTAGAACACTGAAACATATACTTACAGTTGGAAGGACAGGTGCATAGCCAAAAGGAAATTACAGTTTAAAGCACAAAAAGGCAGCACTCTTGGAAGACAAATTAGTAAGTACTCCCTCAGGAATCCATGAAGTAGTGCTAACCAGTAGTTTAATCCACAAAAGAGTAAAAGTACAACTCTAAGCCCCAGTGCGTCATGTCATAAGCATGAAGCTTCATCAGGGGTGTGGCTATCTCATGTGGCTGCATGTAGTTTGTACTGCATATTTAAGGATACAGGGTCAGAAATCTATTTGGAGGGCTGTTGACTAACAGCACAGCAGTGTGAACATAAGGTTGTTATACAAACTAATAAACAATAAATACCACCCAAAGATGAATAAAACACTGACAGCAAGAAAGCAGAAGCAGATTGCCAGTGATGTAAAATGAAAGAAATCAAATGAAGAAGGAAAGTGTGCAAAAATGTGAATAAAACTGATTAAGTCAACCATTGGAGGTGCAATGCCAGAAAGTAAAGTACAATAGCAGAGCATATGCTTCTGTACACTAATGCTATATCATTTAAAAAGCAAACACACTCACTGTAAGGGAGACATGGTTTCTTTTTTGTGATTCCATAAGATACAGAGTGAAGAAGTGGAGGGGTTTAGGAGAAGGAAAAAGAGATAAAGATAATGAAACAGACAAGTGCTGTAATGAATGCAATTTATTATATCAATAAATAACTTTATGAAATGGCATAGTACATAGAAAAATATAACAATGTCAGTACATTCATACACTCTTGTGACTACCATGAAACTGATAATGAATTAAAATCTTTAACACTACACCCACATTCCCTTTCATTATGTTAACACAAGATATTAAAAAAGGGGAGAGGCAACAGGGAAGGAGAAAGGTAAGATACAGGTGGAGAGGAAAGAAGAATGGTTAGAAAGATGAATTAGCCCATTTGATCAGTAGGATTTTCCAGTCCTCACAAATTTTGTCAAAGAAAGAGTAGAATTAAAGGAAAAGGCAAAACATCTATGGTGTTATTCAGGCCTTGTGGAGATAAGGATCTCAAAGTATAAATACATTTGAATTCTTGTAAAAGTTTATACAACCACTCACCATCACTTGGATGTTGTGGGACATGTTCAGTTCCCAAAAACCTGAGGAAATTTGGATCACGTTGATGGTATAGGGCAAAATGCATTCCCACTGGTGTATTGGGGCAACTTTGGTGACTGAGCAGACATGTTTTCTTGTATCGTTTCTTTCAGTGCATGTGTGGTATAGCAAACACAGACTTTTGGACAAGGACAGGTCAGGAAGTAAACAGCAAAAGTTGTGCATTTAATGAACTGCCTGTTGGTAACTTTTTTTAGTAAAGAAGGATGTTCAAAGACCTTCACTTAGTTGCAACAGTGGCATATACTGCAACACCCACATCTGAAACAGTCAGTGGGCCATGTTGGTAACCAAGTAGGTTGTGCAGGTCAATTTGATTTTAGCACATACTGCAGGTAAGTACAGTATATCACCAAAGATTTGTCCCGTTCTATAGGAGATTCTAGGTCTGTCCCCTAAGACTTTTTTGAAGTCTGGATTTCCATCAAGTAGTGACCAGAATTTGTGGACAATTTTAACAGCCTCAGAAACAAGATGACTGAACTGGGTGACAAAGATCACTGATTGTTGATTTAAATTCACCTTGGTTTTAGGTGCCAGTAAATCTGACCAGTTCAGATGTCTTGCCCTCTGGAGTGCATTTCCCAAAACATCCTCTTTATACCCTCTCTAAAGGAATCATTGTTTCAATTGCTGTGCTTGTCTATTACAGCTGGCAATAATGGTGCAATTTCTATGAACATTGACAAATTGCCCATATGGTATTGTTTGCTTTTAATGTGGTGGATGGGCACTTGATGCATGAAGTAGTGTGTTGCCAGCAGTCGGTTTTCTGAAAGTTTCAGACAACACCTTCTCACCTTCCTTACCACTAAGGCTGAAATCCAAAAAGGATACCCTTGCTGGGTCACAAGAAAATGTATAGCTTAAACCTATCTGATTAGTCATAAGAAAATCAACAAAGTAGGAGATAGAGGGCACATTCCCCTTCCATATGACAATAATGTCATCAATAAATCTACACTACATGTGAATGTAGGGTAGATAAGTGTTCCCGTCATGTTAATGACAAGTTGCCCCTTCCCACCAAGCCAAAAATAGGTTTGCACAGAAGGCCATCATGGTCCATATTACAGTGCCCCAGGTCTGAAGGTAGTGTTTCTTGTTAAATACATAGTAATTATTAGTCAATACCAATTTAGTAGCCTGGAGAATGAATTTTATTGGGAAGTTTATTGCAAGGGGATTTTGAGTCAAATGATGCGCAAGGGCCATTAGGTCCAAATCATTATGTATGCTTGTATACAAGCTACAGACATCAGTGTTGATCCATACAAATGCAAAGAGTCAGACCAATCTCTCCAGTTAAGATAGAATATCAATAGAATCCCTACTATAGGATGGCTGAACAAAAAAAAGCTGTTTCAAGAAAAAATCAGCAAAAGTAGAGATGTTTTCAGACCAAAAGCCTATGCCAGATATAATAGGCTTACAGGGGGACTGGTCTGGTCCTTGTTAATTTTTGGTAGGATGTAGATGGTTGGAACACATGGAAAATCCACCTTCATATATAACAATTCTGATTTGGTAATAGTTCCTGAAGACAATGAGTCCTGGTGAAAGTTGTCAATTAAGTCCTAGAGAAAGCTGTCAGTCCTATCTTAAAGTTCTTTTGTAGGGTCTTCTTTTAGGCATCTGCAGCTCTCAGTATCTTCTAATTGATTATAGATTTTAGATTCATATTGTTGTTTGTCCAGGAAGACATTTTTGCTGCCTTTGTGAAGTGGAACTATGTCCACTACACTCTGATCTTTCAGATCCACCCCTGACTATAGTGAGCTATTGAATAGACCTGCCAGATGTTCTGCAATTTCTGCTGCCAGTTCTCTGAGCACCCTCAAGTCCATCCTATCCAGCCCTGGAGCCTTATAAATTTTCAGAGCTGCAATTCCTTTTCTAACTCTTTCTTTTGCAATTGCTATCTGCCTAATTTCTGGGATCCCTCTTGCAGTAGCCATTATGCTGCTTTCAAGTAAAGGCCTGCTATCCTCCACTATGGACACTTGGGCAGAGGTAGTCATTAAGAATGTCTAGCTTCTGCATTCATGCAGCATCCCAGAGATCTAGGGAGCAACTATCTCAAAAAATTATTCCTGCCTGCCATGTTTATTTACTATCGCAGGCAGAACAGGAGGCATGGCAGTTCACATGGGAGGCCCCCAATATTTAAAATTTTTTTGCCTATCTTACATGTTTATTGCTACTGATAGAAAATTAGGTACTGCAGTCCACATGGCAGGCAACTAGTGTTTTACCAAATAATGCCTGCCTGACATATTTATTGTTACTTTCAGAAAAGCAGGTATAGTAGCCCACATGGAAGGCTGCTAGGGTTTCAAAAAATTATTTCTGGTCTGACCTGTTTATTGTTTCTGGCACAAATGAATGTATAGCAGCCACATGACAAGCAGCAAGGGTTTCAAAAAAGTATGTCTGTATGGCAAGTAAGATGGAGGAGGCTTCTTGCAGTGACTGAATTTTGGCACAGTGGCAAGCCCTGGTGGAAGAAGAAGAGAAAGCTAGAAGTGAGTGAAACTTGACACACTGAACTGGGCCCAAGAGGAGGATGGGCTTGCCTTGCAGTGCTCATTTAATCATTTTAAAGATGGTTTGGTTAATAGAGTAATTCATCAATGACAATATCATCCAATTTGTTATTTTTTATATTGCCTGGCCTTTCATATAGGAGGTCCCCTCAATATCTGAAATGGAACATGGCAAGAATTCAGGCATAACTTCTGATACAGACTCCTCTTTATGATGGCAGAGGTGTGATACTGTATGAAATTAAGCAGCTATGCATTTTTATGAATCTGAATCTCTCAACCTTTTGTGGTGACACATTTGTGTTTTTGTCAGTAATGATTGCCTCTGATGGAATGAACATTCTTTAAAAACTATCCCTGCATGGTGGGCAGCTGAAATTCTGCACTGCCACAGCAGACAACTGAATGGCAAGTGTAAAAGGCATGAGATGCTACCCATCTGACAGGGCCTCAAGCTACTGTAGCTTATGCTTGGACATTTAGAAGATTGAGTTTCACTGCATGACCACTTCTAGAGCCATGAAATGCTGAGCAGGTTACTTTTGATTTCAAACTCTTGCAACCACTGTATTCAGTTTAATGAACTTGCAAAAGGGCTGCAAATATGCTGACACACACATCAACTCCTTGATGTCTCCTTGGCTGAGAAAGTCCTGAGCCACAGTGGTAGCCAGCACCATCAGTAACAATATTGCAAGTTATGGTGTGCCTTGTAGCAATATGGTTGTCATTAGCTGTACACTATCCAAAACATAGAAAGTGATGTCAGTATATGACATGGCAAGACATGGCCCAATATAGCTACTGATGGCATTGGCTACAATTGTACAACATCAGTACAATGTGCCTTGCATAGAACTCTATAAAAACTGCTCTCCATTATTGCTTTAATCATATGTCATGCATATATAGCTATGAAACTACCTTTTAGGAGTAATGAGTTCAGCTAAATGTCAGTTTTCTCCAGGAGCTCAACCAAGATGTTGGACACAGTGCATTCTTGTAGAATGAAGGTCATGGATGAAGCTATTTGCTGGCAAACATCAGGGCTGGGGGGGGGATGCAGGTCTCACACATGATGCATGGGACCACAGATAAACCTGACAGTTGTGCTCAGTGGATTGCTATTTACATGAAAAACATGGCAGAAGAGAAATAACCACTCCACATATCAGCATTGAAGTATATTGTGTTATCTATGTGTGAAAAAGCATTTGACAGCAGCGAGTAAGCATCCCTCAACTTACTGAACAGTCCAGTTTGAGAAATATGTACTGAATATAAAGGAAATTTTCATTTGAGACAGCCTTTTCCATCAGCTTCTTGAACCTTGAATTCTACATGAAACAGCAAAGCATGAGATCAAATGCAAGCATTTATACTGTGGTGGCATTACGTTCCTTGGGCAGTGTGTGATTATGGGGCAACACTGAAAAAATGTTTCAATAATGACACTGTTGTGGCTGATGAAATAACCTTTCCTGACCGGAACTGCTTTTTTCGTCACTTTACTTCCAAGGTGACTCCTCCTAGGAAGAAAACCAAGCTGATTTTCCTTTGATTTCTCTGACGTTCCAGTAGTACTAGTGGTGCCTCACTTGCCAGGTTCTTTCTACTATTCTGTATTCTTTGCCTTCCCTGGCCATATCTGATGATGAGTACCAAATGTTTATGTTGCCTCATCTGGTGTTCTCTGGTATTTTGTCCAGATCAAAAGATGCTTGTGTCAAAGGTGAGTATGCTACCTCCCAGTGTCAAGATGTTTTGCCCTTCTCCCATAGTGTACAGTGCCTGACATAGCTGGCATATTGCCTGATTGTCATCCAATGGATCAGTAATAAAATAGCCACACACAGATTATTTGGATGGGCATTAGAAACTAGAAATGTTAGGAATTTGCAGAAATGGAGGACTGTGTCTATGGAAGTGCTTTCTCTGTTTGTTTGGCTTGTGGAAGTTATTTTTTTATATCCTGACCTTGTAGGGGGGTTACTATGGTGTCAGTGGCGGGGTTACCTTTCATATTATTGGGACTGTTAGCCCTGTGCTAACTAATGAGATCAGATTCTAATTTTGGGATATCTTGACCTGCGAGAGGGGTTACCATGGTGTCAGTAGTGGGGTTACCTTTCACATTATTGCAGCTGTTAGTCCTATGCTAACTAATAGGATCAGATTCTTACTGTGGGGGTTACACTTGTTGCATCTTTTGGACTGAAGTTTCAAAGGAGCATCTGCTAATCATCATCACAACAGCAAGATTAGTATGAAATAAGAAGTTCCAGCAGTATGATTTAAAGACAGACTAGATGGAGTCCAAATTTTTTTTATTTTGCCATCACCTTCTATGTACTGTATCTGTGTATCATCATCACCCTGAATTTTCTTTCAGTATTCTTCACTGGTGTTCTCAGATTCACCCTTTCCCCTCATCCTTGAAATCCCTATCTTCAACTGTCTCCCCCTGCTTAGCTGTTGGAAATACTCGAGGGCAGGCTGGGGCTTAGTCTTCCTGCCATTCCTCTCTAGAATCATGGCAGCTGTATTAGCTGCCATTGACCTGCTTCTGCCTTGTGATGCTTAATGGTGAGTGCTGGGATTTAACACATCCGTAGTTGATAAGCTCTGCATTTCCTTCTCCTGTTACTAACACAAGCCCCAGTCTGCCCTAACCTTTCCCATATTTAGTCTTTCCTCTAGCACCCCCCCCATATACCATCACGAAAGCTAACAACCCAGTGGTGCAAGTACTACAGTGCAAGCTATCTAGGGAGAAAGCTGGCATGGTTTTCATAAGTTCTGGACTCAGGGGACCATGGATTTGGAGGTTGGTGGTACACCTAGCATAAGCATGATACGTTAAGTTTCTTGTGCACACTTGCATATAAATGCAAACAATATCCACTTTAGCTTTTTCATTTTACAGCATTCAGGGCAGTTCAAATTTATTTACTTAGCTTCTAGTATATCCAGATCAACTCATTCAAAAGTAGGTACAATGAGGTAGTTGACACTGATGTCATACATTTCCACAGCTGGTCTGTAGTTCAAAGGACACCATTAGTAATCTCACAAATAACTTTATTTATTTTTTTCTTCTCACCTTAAGCATTACCTGGACATAGGAGGGTATATGCACTCAGTATGGACCCCCAGGCACCTACCTCTAAAGTAATGGCTCCTCAGTAGATAGCCATACAACCCCCCCCCCCATTGTATCTGGAACATGCAAGTGGATTTATGTATGCTTAGCCCAGAAGTCTTCACTTTGCCATCCCTGGATCCTCATCCACTACCAACTGGGGCATCATGTGATTTTCTGGGCATGCAATTCCTCCAGGCTACCTCATCAGAGAATAGCCTGAGATGTAGTTTTGGATATTATTATTATAGATCTCAGTATTTAAGGAAGATACAGTTATCATGGGAGATTTTAACCTTAGGGCATTAAGTGTGAAAATTATGAAACTAGAAATCATCTAAGTAACTATTTATTCAAACCTGTATAAGTAACGATGTTGAGCAGAATTTAGATAACCAATGCATGATAATGCCATCTTGGATCTGGTAATAACTGATTCCCATGAAATCATTAAAGAATGTGAGATTAGATAGCATTTTAGCCTATGTGACCACAGTATGGAACAGTTTAAAATAAAAAGATAATTTCCCACTGTTAGTGGAGCAACTACAATAAGAAATTTTAGACAAGCAAATTGTGTCAGTATGAGAGAGGAAGTAGCATTACAGAAGTGTGTTTCTGAATTCAGTAATCAGTCAATGGACAATAAATGGTGTATTTTGATTAGCTAACTGACAACACTTGAAGACCATTATTTCCCACTTACTATCAAATATAATAGAAAAGGTAAAACAAAATCCATGGCTGACTACAAATGTAAGGCACAAACTGAGAAATTTACCCATATTGGTCCATGGAAAACAAGAATCACTGGATCATTTGACAGCATTTTTTGGACCAACATATGCCTTGAACAAAGATAATATAGTACACAAGTTTTTGGGACCCCACAGGTCCCTACTTCAGGTGAATAGCAAACTGAGCAACATAAGCAGCATTTATATACGCTGTGATGCATTGTTTCAACATAATAATGATAGGATAGGTGAGAAAAACTTAACAAGAAGGGTAGGTGATGAATAGGAGCAGGTTTCTAGCTGTGATGGGATGATTGACAGGAAGTGCTAAGATATTTATGAGAGATACTGAAAGGATGCCTTAAAGTTTTAATTTGAAAGATATCATGACACAAACACAGAACAATAAAAACCTGAGAAACCCAGGGCCAGATATTCAAAAGGGTTGCACACGGCACAACAGTGTTGTGCCATGTGCAACCCACTGATGCGTCTCGGCACGATATTCAAACGGGAATTGCGACTGGCACAAATCCCGATGAGCTGGAGCGCATCAGTAATGTATGCAGGAGCAGGTAGGGGAGGCATGCCCATGCATACTCTGCACAGCCTGATATTTAGCCCTGGATGTGCTGAGAAATGCATGCACAACCCCTACTTTCGCCGCACAAAGTTGAGCAAAAAAAAAAAGAGGCAATGGCTGGCCACCCACAGGTGAGCTGCCATATTGCAGGGCCCAACATGGCAGCTGCCACCTGTGGGTGGCCACCTGAACTCCGGCTGCACCTCCGTGGTGGCACCCCCCATGCCCGGATCATGGGCATTGGTGTCTATAAATAGAATCCAATATCCCTGGTGGTCCAGTGGACTGATGTCTGCCCGATCGCGGGCTTGGGTAAAAAAGAAAAGTCTCCTATTTCCTGGTGGTCCAGTGGACCACTGTCTGCCAGATCGTGAGCTGAAGTAATAAACAAATGTCTCCCTTATCCTGGTGGTCCAGCGGACCCCTCCCCCACCGCCCACTGATCCCTACTGCCCGCTCCCCGGTCCAGCAGAAGCAGAAGCACCCCACCCACCTGCCTCCCCACCGCCGCCTGACTGACACCATCGGTAGGGCTGTATGCCAATTGGTCCACAGCTTGAGTCAATGCGTGTGCAGCCCATACTGTAACAACAGATTCCAGATACGTGAATGGATCCATTCACATTCTGGAATGTAGTATGGTATACTGCATGCCCATTGGCTCACACCATGGACCAATGGGCATACAGCCCTACCGGACGGTGTCAGTCAGCGGACGGGCAGGCGGCAGGCAGGAAGCGTGCCACCCTGCCACTGACCGGGGAGCGGCGGTGGGATCAGTGGGCAGGTGGGGAGGGGGTCTGCTGACCACCAGGATATGGGAGACATTTGTTTATTACTCAGCTCACGATCGGGCAGACAGCGGTCCACTGGACCACCAGGGATATAGAAGACTTTTCTTTTTTACTCAAGCCTGCGACTGGGCAGGCAGCAGTCCACTGGACCACCAGGGATATAGGAATCTGTTTATTTTACAAATGCCCACAATCAGGCTGTCGGGCACATTGCCGTGCTGCAGGGGGTGTCGGTCCCCAATGGCTGCTGCCTGGCAGGGTGCCAGGAGCAAGTCATTGGGGATCAGAGCACCTGCATGCAAATGGGTCCATAAAGACATGCAAATGGCCCCATTTGCGCCTTGCATACATTATGGCCTCATTTGCAAGTCAACTTTTGAATATCGCGATGGTTGCGCCTAATGCAATGGAACTTGCACTAGCACATCCCCATGATCCACTCTGGCCACTGGCACTGGCACAGTGCCACTGCACCATGTGCACTGCAGGTGGCCAAGGTGCCATATTCAATGATGCTGAGCCATGGCGTAGCTCCGTTGTACATCACACAGTCCATGCCCCTGTACAGCCAAGTTGAGCTGCACCCAGGCTTGTGCCACAGCCTGGTGCAGTTTGAATATCTGGGCCACAGAGTGTTGGGTGCAGAGTCACAGAAATATATATTTTTTTTAAAGTAACATACAGTATTAAAATTTCCCATAGTATGTCATAAATGCAATGTCCCAAATGAATCAGTAAAAGTTCAAATTAAATTGTTTGATATATTTTATTTCCCATTTCCTTCTCTCCTGGGTGTTTTTGAAGTTGCCTCTTAGTATTAGGACACACAGTAAAGAGAGAGAATGGTCTAGTCGGGAAAAATGTTTCCCTACTGCTGATTGATAATCTGGTTTACTATTTTGTGTCAGTGGTGGTTCATCTTAGTTTGCAGTGGTTGCCTTGTTTCACCTATATAGCATCCATTTGTGCAAGTTTTGCACTGAATTAGGTAAACCATATTGCTTGACTGATGTGTAGGATATATTTCTTTTTATTGTGCTGTTCTGATGTGTTTCGATGGTGGTCAGTGTGCATATGTGGGTGCAGGTCTTACATCTTATATTATTGCATGATGTTGTTCCTCCCAATCCACAATTATTTTGATCTGCTGGTAGTTTGCTACAATTTATTATGTTAGAAAGGTTAGAGGGCTGCTTGTAGGCAATAACAGGTGGTTCAGAGAAGATGTCTCTAAGTGTTCCATCTTGACTCAGCGTTTATTGTAGTTCTTTATAACAATTGCTGAAGGGTGTTAGCATAGGGCTGTATATAACAACTGGGGTGTGTGTGTGTTCAGTTTGATTTTTTTTTACCTCTATTCTAGAAGATTTTCTTGTTGTATTTGAACAGTATAGCATGTTTTGGTTTTTCATCAGTTTTTCTTGGTGAGTGATCCTGCTGGCTGAAGGAATTATGAAGGTGAGCTGTCTGTTTCTTGTTGACTCAAAGGAGCAGATCCAATGGTACTGAACTGCCTGACTGTGGATCACATATTTTATGTGTGCCTTAGGTAGAAATTGGAATTATGCATGTATTGGTGACTGCCAATGGGTTTTCTGTAAACTGAAGTTTGTATGTCCGCTATTGGTGATTCTGGGTTCAGTTTTCTATTGGCTCCTAGATTAGTGCATGGTGTGCTGATCCATGGCTGCAGCAGACTTCAGGTGTGTCAAGGACCCTGTGCCCTATTCTAGAAAAATTGGGGTCCCTGTGCCAAAGTCTCAACAGTGGCATAGCTGCAGGGTTGTGTCCAACCTTTGGCACACTGAGGGGTTTGACAAAGGGTCCCATCAATCCCACCAGCCATGAAGAATCCTAGTGGATCCACAAAAGTAGGGAAGCATGTGCCTCCATGGGGGATCGGGGCAGAGGGATCAGTGGGGGTGCCATAATGGGCGGCAGAGGAATGGCAGAAATGGTGGGATGCAGAGGTGTCACCCAGTGTAGGTGTCATGCCCCTGTGACAGAGCTGATTGACCCATGTACACAGAGGTTTTCCCAGATGGACCCTGTTCTGGACCCCATGTGGCAACACTCCTGCTACCTGCTGCAGAAGTGGCACAATCCCTAACAGTTTGTTCAGGCATCAGCCTTCTTCCATGTGGTGGTCTGTGTGCCAGGGCAATGTTGCAGTGCTCAGGGAATGTTCCCATCCATTGAATGCACCCAGTAACCTGCAGTCAATGCCACCTGCCACATGTAGGGGACTGTGTCAACTCTGAGGCAGGTGCCAAGACTGTTGCCATATGGAGTCCAGGACAGGGTCCATCGTGCCAACCTCTGTATACCCAGGCCAATCACCTCTGTCCCAGTGGGCATGGGTCATCCACTGGGTGCCACCTCTGAATCCTGCCACTACTGTTGTTCCACCTGTTGCCCTCTATGGCACCCCCACTGGTCACCCTACCCCTGGTCCTGATCTTTCAGGACCCCCAACTCACCTTCCTCTGAGGCAGTGGTGCAGGCCCTTAGACCAGCTCATGACTGGTTTAAATTAAGCCCTCTCATACAACCATGGTGGGGCTTCTAAAAGCCCAAATAAAGGGATGATATTGCTCTGCTGTGATGCAAGCACCCCCAGGACCTGGCACTTCTGGTGCAGGAGTGACACAGGGTGGTTTTGGCAAAAGGCATCCCAATTTCAACATAGCCTGTGTTTGAAAATCGGGATTCCACAATATTTTGGGCAAGGTGCCACTTGTATCAAATCTTTTTTTTTTTCAAATTGAATATGCTTTATGGTAGGAAAAGTTCACATATCGCTCATTACAAACATTAAGTAGAGATGCTTGCATGTTACATTCACATGAGTCAATAATGTAAGTTAGTATTCTTTTACAGTATTAAGTAATTACGTAGAAATATAATGAAACTCTGATTGTAAGTGCAATTTCCTTTACAAATCCATTTTGAACTTAGAAAACATGCACTTATTCCTCCTCCTGCTCCCCCCCGAGTCCCCCAAACCCTCTCTCCCCCGCCCTAATCCCTCAGGTATGGAGTGATATTAGCCTGTAGTTTCATTAACCCTAAGTACAATAACTAGAGAAGGCCTAGACTAGCATTTGCGATTTCACTAATAATAGTTTTACAAAAAGAAAAGAAAAAGAAAAATTTTTTATATTCAGTACCATATTGGCCGTTAAATGGTTAATAGAGTGTGTAAAGGGGCCCATACTTTCTGGTAATATTGCGGCCTCTTTATTATATGAGTGATCATGCTTTCTGCTTGTAGAGTGAAGAGCATCTCTTTTAACCACTCTGTGTACGTTGGAATGTTCTGATCCAACCAGTGGCGCATGATTTTTTGGTGCATAGGGATATTAATGCCATATGTTTTCGTTGATTACCACTCAAAATTTCCCAATAATCTCCTATTATACAAATTTCTGGACTGAAGGCTTTGGATAGGCCTAATAGGGGGTCCAAATTAGACTTAATGGTGTCCCAGAAGGGTGTAACTTTATTCTATTCTCATAGAATGTGCAGTAATGTGCCAGGATGTTCCTTATAGCGGGAGCATATATTTGAACGAAGCCTCCCCATTTGATGAAGTCTGGCAGGAGTGTAATATAGATCATGTATTACATAGAATTGCAGAATGCGATATATAATCCATTTCACATCTTGATATAATTGTGACCAGATTTTAGACCATGGCTGTGGTGTTAAGGTGTTTGAGGGTAGTACCTGGTCCCAGACATAGTATGGCACTCCTCGCAGTTCCTCTATGCCATCCCTTAGGAGGCGGTAGAAAAAAGAAATAAGATGGGATGAGGGTAAATTGGAGATAGCTGGGAGAAAAGGACAAGCTAAGTGCTGTGTCCAATACCCAGATCCAAAATGTTGTAGAAGCATGTGTTGTAGTTGGATGTACTTAAAGCAAAAAGAGTTAGGGAGGTTAAACTGTGTACAGGCAGTTTGGAATGATATCAGTTTGTGTTCTTGTAATAAGTCAATGACTCTAAGCTGAGTATTTCCTGGCCAAAAGTTGTATGAAAGGGACAACCCCCAGATCTTGAAATTGGGTTTCGCACATATAGGCTGGGAGACATCCTTCTACAAGGATATCTGAAAAGTATTGCATAATTGGACGTGTATGTGAAGTGTTATCCCTATGGGTAAGCTCCTAAAACTTTTAATTAAATTCTTAGGGGAAGAAAAAATTAGAGTATTGAGAGATATATTATATGGGGAAAGTAGAGTCTGCTCTATTTGGTACCACAGGGGTAGATATTGGGTCTGCTCAGCATATGGCTCATCTTTCATCCAATATGTAAGACTTGAGCATGTAATGGAGAACTGATAAAGAAGTAAGTCTGGAAGTTGTAAACCACCATTAACTTTACTCCTTTGCAGTTTAAAGAGAGCCTGCCTGGGTGTCTTACCACCCCATAGAAAGTTAGACATGAGTTTATTGATTTGGGTAAACCAGATTTTTGGTAAAAAGAAACACGTCATCTGTAGGGGGTACAGAATTCGAGGAAGAACTTTCATTTTCAGTACATTTGCCCACCCACAGAGAGTAAGTGGAAGCATGGCCCAACGGAAAAGGTCCATTTTAATTTGAGTAAGAATTTTATCAGAGTTGTATTGCCTCATTTTGACTTCTGAACAAGAAAGATATATCCCCAGATATTTTAGTTTGTCTTTGGTCCAATGAAACCCAAAATGAGCGACCTCTGCTGGGAATGTATGGACATTTAAAGGCATCAATTCTATCTTCATTATATTGAGCTTATAATTAGAAAATTTATCAAATTCCCTAATAAGTTCGAGTGCCGCAGAAATCGATTTTGAGGGGTATGTTATGTGAAGTAAGATATCATCGGCATGCACAGAGATGTTATACTGATTGGGCCCAATAGAAATACCAGAGATGTTAGGAGAGTTATTAATGCATCTAATAAGCGGTTCCAAATATAGATCGAACAAAAAGGGGGAAAGTGGGCATCTCTGTCTAGTACCTTGCTGTAAATAAAAAGATTGAGATAGGTGCCCATTACAAAGTATGCATGCAGAGGGCTGAGTATAAAGAATCTTAATCCATTTAATATACTGAGCTGTATGTTGTAGAGCTGCAACAAATAAAATAGATATTCCCATGAGACCCTGTCGAACGCTTTCTCTGCATCCAGGTAGACCAAGGTAGATGGAATTCGGGACTCCCTGGATGCAGAGATCAAATAGGCCAACTTGCGCATGTGATCGGAAGACACCCTGCCAACAATGAAACCAACTTGCTCTCTACTTATGAGAGTTTGCCAGACTTTAGTCAGCCTAGTGGCCAGGATTTTTGCTAGTATTTTCATGTCCACGTTGATTAAGGAAATCGGGTGGTAGTTTGTAATTTGAAGAGGATCCCTGTTGGGTTTGGGGAGGACCACAACTGAAGCTTCAAATAGGGAGGAGTCTGAGATATCTTGCTTAAACATATAATTATAAGTATCTAAAAGAACTGGTGCTTTTTTTGTGCTTTGAAAAGTTTGAAGAATTCTACAGTATATCCATCTGGTCCTGGAGATTTGTCTGAGGGAAGAGAATCAATAGCCAGGTTTATCTCTTCCTGGGAAATTGGTGCTTTAAGTGAGTTTGCTTGACTCACGTTGAGTTGCGGGAGTTGAAGTGGTTGCAGAAACTGGTCTACCATTTCTGTGCTGAAAGAAGAGGAAGAGTGGGAGTACAAATTTTTATAATATTCCTGGAAGCAGTTAGCTATATCTCTAGGGGAAGTAACAATTTGTCCTCCATGCTTTTGAATACTTGGAACAATTCTGTCAGAGGCCTGTGCCTTAAGTTGTAAAGCCAAGAGTTTTCCTGCCTTGTCCCCCCTGATCGAAATAGTGAATCTTGGAACGTATGAGGAGATATTCTGCATGTTCAGTTAAGATTGAATTATATCGATCTCTTAGAATTTCTAGGGCCTTAATCTGATTTGTGGTAAAGTCTGCAGAGAGTGCCAGTTCCAAGGTCCTGATATCTCGTAAGAGAGCAGAGGTTACCTTAGAGGTTGTATTTTTTTTAACTGTAGCCATGCAGATTATTTCTCCCCTCACTGAACATTTAAAAGCTCCCCATAGCATATCTAACTTGGGCATTGTGGGGGTGTTAAGATTTAGGAAATTAGTGATGAAGTCTGCAAGTTGGGTTTTCAGATATTCTGATCGAAAAAGTTGGCTATTAAATCTCCATACCTTATCTTTAGAGAGGGGCAGATCAGGACTCTAACATAGTAGGATGGGGTGGTGGTCGGAGATCACCTTAGAGAGATAATTGCAAGATAGAACAGATGAAAGATGCCCCATATCCAAGAGAAAGTAGTCTAGGTGAGAGGATGAGTTGTGTGGAATAGAGTGAAATGAATATTCCTTTTGATGTGGAAAGAGAGCTCTCCATGGGTCTATTAAACCAACAGAGTCCATCATTTCTCTGATAGCAACTTGTGCAGGGGAAAGGGACGAAGGACGATGGGTGGAACAGTCCAAGATATTACAGTAGACAAGATTCCAGTCTCCTCCCAGCACAATAGGAAGGGAAGACCATGGAATCAGGTCATTCATGAGGGAAATAAAAAAAGAAGGGTCCTCTGTATTGGGGCCATATATGGAACCAAGCACCACCTCTGACTGACCTAGCAAAGCCTTGATCAAAATGTATCTAGATTGGGAATCTACTATAGTGTCCACAAGACAAAAAGGTACTCTCCTTGCTATGAGAATAGCTATCCCCCATTTTACGTTTGTCAGGGCCACTCCCTAGGGCTTGACCTACCCAAGATCTTCTTAACTGTAATGACCTGGGGGGGAGGCAAATGGGTTTCTTGAAGAAACGCTATATCAATATCTAGTTTTCGGAGGTGCAACAGTACCTTGGCATGTTTAACCGGGGACTGGGACCCTTTCACATTCCATGAACACACTTTATAGGACATCATCATATTAGTGCATTTTACTACTTTTGAGCCATAAGCCTAAAATACTAAAGCTTTCCAGGTTAATGAATAAAAAATGTATAATAAAGATATGAATCACTGCATACCTGAAACCTCCCTCCTCATCTTGTCCTTAACTACCCACCTTCCCTTCCCACCCCCTTGCTTTGCACCCACACCTCCCTACTCACAGCTTTTTGATGCAAATTAATTTGAGCATGTCCTCTAGCTTAGCATGCTTGTAGGCACTCCAGTGAGATAACAATCAAAATAAAGGACAGTTCAGGAAGTAACAAGCTGAGGAGCTGTGAGTACCTCCCTCCCCTTACTCTAGCTCGCAACACCCTTCTTGAGTTGCAGTGTTCAGATTACCCTCTCCCACCCCAACTCTAATGACAACATTATAGCATCTTAGACTATAGCTCTAATATATTAAAACAATAATGTTGCACTTGTCAGTTCTGTTGATTAACATTAGAGAGTATTCACCCTAAGACCATATACAAAAACAAGATTCTTCTTTACTTAGGGTCATGAAACAGATGTCCAGAACTTCAGGACACTTGCTTCCTGCTTAATTTCAGCAGAAGGGAGAAAAGTGAGGATCCAGTGAGGGAGAGAAAAAGGAAAAGAGAAAAAAAAAGGGGGGGTGAAAAGGCAGGAAAATTAAACTGTGAGCACGTGCCCAGAATGTTTGCTTCCTCATGTAAAGATAGGAGGTTCCAGATTTTTCTGTATATACAATTATTGTATAACATTGGACTACGTACTGTTAGAACTATAAGGATGTGTGCCTGTATACTAAAAATTCACACCTGTAGAATATTAGCACTGTACCAATATAGAGTAGCAGTTTCCCCCTTATGACGCCTTATAACATGGATCCCCAGAGACCTTTTATTCCCTCCTTACCATCCCAGTGAAAATGGGGAAAAGCAAGGAGACAAAGGTGTCACTCTCTGGATCGCCCCCATATCAAATCTTTTTGGCACAGGCACCTTGTGCCAAATGTCAGGCTTCAAAAATGCAGTCCTCTGACAGTGGTATCCAGGAAATGTGTACTTGTGGTTAAGTATTCCATAGTCCATTTTTTACAGTGATGAAAGTTGTTGAAATCCTGAAGGAACTTTTTAAGAGAGGGTTTACCTTTTGTTCAAATGAGTAATATGTCATCTGTATCTCAGAGGTAGACTAATGGTTTATAAGGGTGGTTATTAAAATACTCTTCTTCTAGACAGGCAATGAAAAGAATAGCATATTGTGGTGCCATTGTTGTGCCGATTACTGTTTCCATCAACTGTAAAATGTGTATACCATTAAATGTGAAGTTGTGTGTCAGAATGAAATTTATTAGGATGGGGATGGTGGTTTCTGGAATGTCTCTTGTGGATGTGTTCTCCTGCAAAAATCTCTGACACACTGAAATGACATCATCATGTAGGATGTTAGTGTACAGGGCACTGACATCCACTGTGGCTAGGATACTGCTGGGTTGTAGTTTTCCAGTTTGCTTCAGTTTCCTGAGAAAATCTGTGGTGTCCTAATTGAAACTGCTGGTAGCTGTCACTAGTGGTTTTAAAATGGACTCAATGAGTCCTAAAATGTTCTCAGTGAGTGTGCCAATTCCAGATATGATGGGTTGACCTGGATTACCAGGTTTGCATGTGCTGGGCAACATCTAGACAGTTCCTGGAGTTGCTTTGTCCAGAATTAGTTTATTTGACTGTTATTGAATGTTGCTGGATTTAATGATTTGTTTAAGTTCTTCTGGATATTGTATAGTGGAGTCCTTTGTGAGTTCCCTGTAATAAGCTGCATCTGACAGCTGTCTGCATGCTTCTTTGATGTAGTCCTCTGTATTCATGTCAACTACAGTTCCATATTTTTAAGCTTGCTTTATTATGATGTTATGGTAGTTTCTCAGTATTTGTAGTGCACTCTTTTCTAGTGGTGAGATAGTATACAAGAGTTTCTGCTGTTTGCTTAGGATCTGAGAATTTTATTCTTTTTCAGTAGTAGTCAATGTAGGCATCAAATTTGGAGTTGAGTCCACTTTGAGTGGTCCATTCCAGATGATTTCTTTTTGCTATCATATTCCATTGCTTGTGTGTTGCTATTACCAAAAAAAGTATTCCTTTAGGTGAAGTCATCTAAAGTAGACTCACTTGGGACATTGGATTTATGGCACACTATGGGAAATGTTAATAATGTATGTTACTTTTTACAAATATGTTTTATCTTTCTGCTACTCCCACCTTCCCCATATTCTGTGTATCTCAGGTCTTTATCATTTTGTGTTCCTCTCAGGACACCTTTCAAGTTAATACTTCAAGGCATCCATTCAGCACCTCATAGGAATATCTTAGCACTTCCTGCTAATCATCCCCTCAGAGCTATAGATCTGTCCCTATTCATAGCCTACCCACCAACCCTTCCAGTTAAGCTCGTCTCCCCATCCTATCCTATCATGACTATTTAGAAACAATGCATCACACTGTATATAAATGCTGCTTATTTTGTTCAGTTTGCTATCATTGTGAAGAAGGGACCTGTAGGGCCCTGAAAGCTCATGTACAATACTATCTTTGTGTAAGACATATGTTGGTCTAATAAAAGGTATTAAACTATCCAGCAACTCCAGGCAAAAATATGCAATGGAAATAAAAAGACTCTGTAAGAGAATGAAAAATGAAGGGACTGATAAAGACAAAACAAAGATGCAGAGCATCTGACAATAATTGCCATACATCAAACATGAGAGAGAAAAGGAATTTAGAAATTAAAATTGTTATTAACTCCAAGACAAAACTAAAATTTGTTTGTAGTTATGGGGCCTCTTCACAAAGGTGCAGGTTATACATATGAAATGTGCATACAGCACTGGCATAGCTATGCAGCCCAAGACAGGCAGAGGGTGTGCAATATTCACAAATGCAAACACCCACAGTACATCAGTCCATGGACTCCCACTGGAATGAAGGTGCATTGGGGGTAGATAGTGGGACTCAGATGAGTATCCAATGGGATGCCCATCCTTGGTTCTGTAGTGGATCCCCTGCTCAACACAAGCAGGGGATTCTGGGCAGGAGCGGGTCCTTTGAATTTCAACCATATTGGTGAGTGCCTGAATGGTTGCCCCAAGCCCTGCCATGAAGTTAGGTAGACTGGGGCAGCACAGTGGGGGAATCCATGTCCTGCTGGAGCTAGTAGGTGCAATCAGTGATGGTGCATAACAGTTGTGAAAGGGTCACCCCTTGCATAACTTGTGTCCCTCTCACCACCATTCCGCACCTTAGTGAGTGATGCAGAATGTGGGCACACTCTGGACATGCCCCTATACTGCCTGTGGCATGTAGCTGTGGTATTGGCCAAGGGATAATGTGAGCAAGGAGCTTGCACACCTGCTGTGGATGCACTGGGTGTCTGCTGGACTCTGCTGCATGGCATACCAATTTAGGGTTGCCTTTGTACCTCAGATACATGGTGCACAGGCAATCCGTGTGGTTGTGAATAGACCCCTATGTTTATAGGGCATGGTATCTCAGACAAATCAGGGCAGGAAACAAACCAATATCTGACAATACAGAGATTGATGAATCATTTAATAAAAGCTTTAGTAATGTCTTCAGTGGTAAAAGGCATTTGGAGTTTTCCTATACCGTGCATAAAGTTTCACATTTAACTCTGCCAACAGTTAGCGATGTATTCAAGCTACTAAGTAATCTAAATGTGAATAAAGCTCAAGGGACAGCTAGATAACACCCTAGGATATTAAAGGAGGGTGCAAAGGAACAGGGTAACTCTATTCATAGAAAAAAATGTTTGCAGTTTCTAAAGGGGTCATGCCAAGAATCAGGAGGGAAGCTTCTGTTGTCCCTGTATTTAGCAATCATTTGTTAATGCTGAATGTTTGCTTGCTTGTATTTGCTGCATGACTTATCACTGTCATCAGCACTAAATATTATAATCACTTGTTTCATGAGTTTGTGACCTAACCACTATGTATTTATTTATTTATTTTATTTGAAGTTTGGTGACTGGCAGAGGCACACCGAGCTGATGCTCATTTCCAGGTGCGATACAGGGAAAAAGGAGTAGAAGGTCATACAGCAATTAAGCAAGTCAGGAGGACAAACAGTGTCCAATTTCAAAAATATTCATAGAAGCAAAATATATACAAGGAAGCATTCTATACTAGTAGGATAAAATACAGGGTGGAGATGTTAGAATGTGTAAGGTAGTGCAAGATATTACCGCATCTAACAGTTGACAAGTTAATGTTACAGCAGCTAATGATGCTACATCATGGGCTAGAGCTGTGAGAAACTGATTTGAATAGGTAACAGGAGGAGAGGGGGCAAGAGAGGGGAAGAGGGCAGTAGAAGGGGTAGGAAGTGAGAGGAGGGGGGATGGGAGAGGATTCAGGTAGAAGAGGGGGAGGGGACGTGGAAAGGGAGGTGAAAACTGCACCAGGACAGGAAACTAGAGGTGTGGCAAACATGCACCAGAGGAGGGGAAGGAGTGGGAGAGGGCGAGTTTAAAGGAATGGAGCTAAGGAGACAGGCAGAGTGAGGGGAGAAGAGAGTTAAAAATATGAGAAAGGAAGTAAGACAGAGTAGCCTGCCCAGAGTTAGAGTGAGGGTGGGGAAGGTCAAAGGTGTGAGAATACCTGGAATGGAGAGTGTAGGAAGATTGGAGGAAGGGGAGGGGAGAGAGGAGAGTGAAGAGGTAAGGGGTGAGGAACCCGGACTGTATTTGGAAATGAGTAAAGAGGCACGAAGATGTTGATGGGAAGAGAGGGATGGAAGAGAGAGAGAGAGAGAAAGAGAGAGGAGTAAAGAGTGCAGTGGTCAGTGTGTGGGGGTGAGCATTGGTGGCAAAGTGGCAGAAGGCATTGAAAAGAGAGTCCAGCCTGGAGAGGGAGGAGGAGGGGCCGACCCATAGACGATGTCTGCATAGTCAAATATAGGCAAATTCATTTTAGTGAGCGGTTTGCAACAGACTGTAAGAGGTAATGCAGCCTCTTTCACTTCCACATACTTCAAAGACTAAGATCACCCCTTTCCTAGTTGCTGCCACTCCCTCTCCAACTATGAATAAATGTCTGCTAGGAACTGAGGGTGGGGGTTGGGGATCATGTGGAGGGAGTGAGCTGGAGGTGATTTCCTTTATACCAGGTCTGGGAAAATGGAAGGTGAAGGCTGGAGATCACACAGAAGGAGGGAGTGGCAGGGTTTTCTCTTACACCAGAGCCCCAGAAATGAAAGGAGGAGGAGGGTTTTTTTTTTTTTTTACGGTGTGGCTGGAAAATAGAGGGTAGAAGTTAGGCATCACCTAGAGGGTGGGAGTGGAAGGTTTTTATTTTCTTACACTGGGGCAGGAAACAGAGGGAGGAGACTGGAGATCATAAATAGAGAGGGAGAGGGAAGGTTTTGTTTTGTTAAAAAAATATGTCTGATAGCAGGATGTGGAGTATGCTAATGATGATGCCACTCAGCTAGTTGCTGGGCGACATCTTGTACATGAAAAGATGCAACCTCACTTTGGTACTGTAGGTGCAGCTGCATGCTTTCAACTAAACAAAGTTTCCACCCATTAGTCAGGCTGAACACAATATCATTAGCCTGCTCCTCATTGGCCTATCACTCACATGCCTACTGCAGGCTCAGCTGCACCGGCTGCAACAGTGCCACACCTCCCCAGCCAGTACTCTGCCAGTAGCCAGAAGATGCATAAAACTGGGAAAGGATTGCTTATTTATATTTTTTGTGTGCCACCAAATATTCATGGCAATCTGAAACAGCCTCCATAAAAAATCCTATGACTCCTGTCCCTTATGGGTGTTATTAACAAAAACCCCAGGAATAGTGTAAGATGCACCTGTCCAATATTAGAGTGGCACTGAATGTCACCAACATATCATGACTCCAGCAATGATGGACAAGATTTTTTACAGAGGATTGTAAAAAAAAATTTGTGTAGGGTTCGTAACAGTACTGTGAACCACAGATTTTAGGGGGTGAGGGGTGACAACCCTTCTGGTTTATAACCAGTTGATGGGGACTGCAGGAGACAAAGCCACCATTTCTATTCTGCTTTTTGTATCTGTTTGGAATCACTGGGAGGAATTCTAGTTTGCCATTTTTGGAGAGGTGTGGACTGCTCTACTTTCCAGAAACAGCACTGCTGACAGGAATTTCTAGAAACACAATTTAAATTAAAAGTTTAAAATTAAACATTTCAGAATTAAAGCAAAGGTGTTCATCTCCAGCGCATTCACCAGTTTTAGTGCAAGCATGGCAGCAGTAAAGCAAAAGAATATTAATACTTGTATGACCTTTGGAGGTGGTTGAGTTGAGAAATGGTTTGAGAAAGTATTTTTATTGACAAATCATTCATACTTTCACCTCTCTTCACATATAAAGTGTTCTTTTATCCCAGTAAACTGCTCAGCTATTTAAGGGCTCCACTAAACATGAAAAATCCCAGCTGCACTACAGGGTGCTCTTGGATTGGCTGTGACTGAGTCACTGTCCATAAGTATAGAAGATGCTATAGGTCAGGGCCTGCTTGCCACTGCTGGTGCGGTTGCTGTTTTGGCTTGTTTCTTATCTTTAATCTAAGTAAAGTGCTTAACTATTAATGGGGTCCATTAAAAGTAAAAAAAATCTTAGCAGTACTGCATGGTGCCCTTGGTTTGGCTGCAACTCAGTCACTTACCATAAGTATAGAAGTATCCACAGCTGGGGGTCTGCTCCATTGCTACTGCCATTTATGCTGCTCCTGGCTCAATCATGTGGTCCCCCACACTTCACTGCCCTCACTGCCTGTCTACCTGAGTTGTGCGGGGTTTGTTGCTGGCTGTCAGGTCTTGTTTCTAGTGGTTCCTAACTCTGTCTGTTCTGTGACACACTTGCCTCAACTCTTCCTGCTAGTACTGACTGCTCACACTTTGAAGTGCAGCTGACTGTCTCTCTCCCCCAAGTCAGGATGCAGAAAACACAGGCTGTCATCCAATCTAGGAGGCAGAATGGCACTCTAACCTGCCCAACATGCATGCCAACCAAGCTTTGTACCTGGTGCTTGTGCTGGAACAGTCCATCTGTCATCTGAAGAGCAAGCACCAATCTGGCAGCCACAGATGCAGAGGTGAAGGGCCATATGACAAGAGAAAAGATCTCTTCACTAGATGGTACTTGGGCCAGTGCAGGCAACCCTGAAGCTTTTCTCTTCAGGCTGGGGGTGGTGCTGCATGATATTGCTGTTTCTCCAGCCTTGGCCCATCCAGCTGACTCACAGAGCTTGCAGCCAAACTCAGCACACTGGCACAGGATCATGGAGCACTATCCACTGGACCTAAGGCTGGCACTGCACACAGTGTTTGGTAATCATTTTTTTATGTTTTTAATTTTTACTTCAGATTTTCAATGTAATGATTTTGTTACTCCCCTTATAAATATGACATGTGGCATCTATAGAATATTAGGTGAAATGTTATTTCATGCTACAAGTGTGAAAACACATTTTGGCCAGGTTTTGAAAAATGACACCTCTCACTTTTATTAGTTGGTGTAAAGTCACTATGTTAAAAGTTTGGAGCAAATATAGAAAATTACTAATGTTTTGAGAGAGCATAAAAAATGTCAATGTACATTCATAACTTTGTTTTTTTTTTTTAATAGTTTGACCCCAAATTTTGAACATAGTCTTCTTACGACCCTGTGTCATGAACCAGGTAGGTTAAAATGTTCAAATTCTGCCCAAAAGGTGTATTTGTGGAGAGACTGCAAAATCAGTTTGCACAGATGTTTTACCTGCCTTGTTCAAGAGGTGGGGTCCTAAAAAGGTAATGTTGAAACTTTGGTGGAAAAATATTGAACATGTAATTAAAGAGGACAGGAAAAAAAAAACATCTACTGTAAAATCATATATGTCCTGTCTTTCTTTATAATATTGTGTATGTGTTTCTGTGAATAAAATCACCAGATGAGTGTGCCAAGCTATGAATTTATTTTTACTGTACTGAATATAGCAGTATGGCTGAAATAGTGTCCCATTCAGTCTGCTTTGCGGTTATCGTATCTGAAAAGTGAGCATGCCAGTTGTTCTCTGACATCTTCATTTATACTTTTGGCACCACCTAATGTCCTTGCGCTAATCACACATTTTTTTTTTAATTCAAAGTTTATTAAGAGTTTTACGATACAGAGAATGGATCCACACCATACATGAAATACAAGGCATAATCATAACATTCTAGAAGATCCATCCTCCCTCCCTCCTCCCTCCCTTCCCACCCTCTCCCTCCCTCCTCCCTCCCAAAAGAACCAGCACAGAGTAGAGGTTCTTAGAAACCTTTGGACAGAGGTTAAGATACTATTTCAAACAGGTTGTAGGTGATAAAAAGATTGTAGGGGGCCCCAAACCTTGTTGATTCTTTCTGACCTGTTGCAGAGGCTTGCTATTGCCTTCTCTGTTCTAAGATTTGCCAGTAACTCACGTAGCCATTCGGTGTAAGTAATTAATTCACTATCTTTCCAATGTATCAGTACAAGCTTTTTGACAGACATCGAAATTAAGGCCATGTAAAATTTATGATTAGAACTGAGATCCCAGAGAAATTGCCCAACAGACATGCTTCTGCTGTGAATAAACCACTGAGGCCTAGGAGGGGGTCTGCCTTTGCTTAGTAACAGCCCATAAAGGGGCCACTTCTGAGCAGGTCCAAAAAATGTGAAGCAAAGTGCCCTCCTCCTGCATACACCGTGTACAAGTGGAGGAAATTGCAACATCAAATTTGGCCAGTTTTTGTGGTGAGTAATATAAATTGTGCAATATGTGAAATTGCATAAGGCAAAGCCTATCTTGAGTAACAAACTTGTGACAATTTTGCCACAGGACAGACCAATTTCTAGTCATAGCTGGGTAGAGGGAAAACCAATAAGTAGATGGACCAAAACATTCTGGATAGACCCAGTCATAAAAAATCCCATACGTTTTGGGCACCACTTGTGGGAAACCCGCAAGAGTGCTCAATTCCATATGAAAAGATAAACCTGAAGGCTGTGGGGGAACAGCCCCAATAACTTTTACCAGGAGATGTCGCAGCTGGCAAACTTTGAAAATGTTAGAATTCAGAATATTAGATTTACTCATAATTTCAGGGGAAGGAAGCCATGCCCCATCTTCTTTTACAAAGTGCGTACGTAAACAATCACCTAGCTTAGGGAGCCAGCAAGACAAAAGCACTTTGCCTTCCATTTTAAGATTAGGGTTATCTTGTAAGGGTTGAGCCAAGTCCTGAGTATGGTTGTACTTTAGAAAGAACAAAGTTGAGAATGAACTCTAATGGAAGTAGCTATGGGGGAAGCCTGTAGTTGTGATGGGAGGGTTTTTAATTTTGTATATAGTAGTGCAGAAGGGGAGAGGCCGTGAGATCTGATTTGAGCTAATTCTATTTTGAGCCAGATAGGCATGAAAGGGAGGGAAGTCTGGAGATCACCAGAAGTTGTCCGCCTGAGATATTTACTAGCATGGCTTGCCCAGTAATAGAGGTCAATATGTGGAAGATGTAAACCTCCTTTAGCCTTCAGAGGAGCTAGTTTATAAAAAGCCATTATTGGCCTTTTGCCAGCCCAGATGAAGTCTGTAATGAGACTGTGAACTTTTTTGAACAAGGAGAGAGGGAAGGAGCCAAATGTTTAACAAGTTGAGTGGGTAGAAAAGACAGGGGAAGACATTCATCTTAATCAGGTTAATTTTACCCCAAAGAGATATTGGGAGAAGGGACCACCTTTTCAGATCCTGATTAAGCATGTGGATAAGGGTATCTAAATTCAATTTTTGAAGGCGGGACTGATTCCTCATGAGTTCAATTCTGAGATATCTCAAGGATTCAGATTCCCAGGAGAGCCCCAGGACTGAGATTGCATGTTTCAAAATTCTATGGTTAAGGGGAAATACAACTGTCTTTTCAATATTTAACTTGTAATTGGATAAATTGCTAAATTCTTCAATAATTTCCAGCATGGGTAGAATGGATGTGGCCGGGTGAGATAGTTGAAGGAGGAGATCATCTGCATAGGCTAAAACCTTAATTTCATGGCCTTGTGCAGTGATGCCCTGGATCCTTTGACATTCTGTCAATCTACGTATGAGAGATTCCAGATATAGATTAAAAAGCAATGGAGACAAGGGACAGCCTTGCCTTGTGCCAGACTCTAGAGGGAAAAGTTTGGATATTACACCATTGCTAGACACCTGGGCAGTTGGGAATTTATAAAGTGCCTGTATCCACCTCTGGAAATCTGGAAGGAAGCCAAATGGTTTTAGGGCTCAAAATAAGTTCAAATTGACCCTGTCGAAAGCCTTTTCAGCATCCAGAGAAATCAGAGCAGCTGGGAAATTTGCATCCCTAGACACCGAGAAGACATGTGCCAGGGTATACAAGTGGTCTATGGAAGTCCTACCCTTCATAAATCCCACTTGTTCTGGTCCTATGAGATCAGGAAGAATTTGGCTTATTTGGTCAGCCATTAGCTTGGTCAAGATTTTAATATCCTGGTTGAGAAGTGATATTGGTCTATAGCTTGTTACTAATTTGGGATGCTTACCAGGCTTGGGTAAGAGGACAGTCAGAGCTTCAAACAGGGATTTGTCAGTTGCAGAGCCTGAGAGAATATGCTGATACAATGGAAGAAGTAAAGGGATTAGCTGGTCAGCAAAAACTTTGAAAAAATTGGGGGAAAACCATCAGGCCCTGGGGTTTTCACTGTGGGAAGTTCTTTGATTATTCTAGCCAGTTCTGTATGTGAAATGGGAGATTTCAGTGAGAGCTGGTGTGTTTCTGAGAAGGAAGGCAGATGAGAATCATTAAAGATATCTATCCAGATTTTGTACCAGAGGGGGGTTTAACATGGAACCATATAGCTGCTTATAGTAACACCTAAATTCAGCAACAATATCAACTGGGGAGGTCTTTAAAGAGCCATCTTCCAATGAGCAAATGGTTGCAATAAGTCTGGAAGATTCTTGCTGTTTGATTCTTAAAGCAAGCAGGTATCCTGCTTTCTCTCCCTGGTCTGTGTAGGAAGCTTTGGCATTCAGAATAGCAAATCCCGCCTTCTCTCTCAGAAGTTCCAAACTAATCACACATTCTTACCACAGAACAGTAACTGAGTTGCATGTAGAACAGAAGTGGATAATTACATAGAGGTTTCTTTTTTAGCTGCAGATTGAGGGACTTTTCATCCAAAATAAGAGAGGGTTCACACCTTCTTACTTGGAATAAATTAAATTGTTGTTTACATACCCTGGAGTGTAGAAGCTAGCAAAAAAGCACAGGGACTCAACTGGGAGAGCCAGGTCGGCACTGACACCCAATTGGAAATGGACCATAGCCTCCAATTAGTTTGATGAACTGCAAAAGGCATTTTATTTCATGCATCCAAACATTTTCAGTATTTGGCAAACCAGACGAGCAGCAACATGACCATGACCAATGGGCGTTTGGCGCTACAGTTTTTTATTTTGGTTACTTGCTTGTAAGAACATGCAAGGAAGTGCTTTACACCTTTGTATTTAGCCTGTTTTTTGCTAGTGCTGCTTTGCGTATGGAAATTTGCTTTCAAGCATAAGAGTTGCAGAATTTGGTAGCTGAACCTGTTCGTAAGTTACTGGTCATGTTGCTGCTCTGGTGGAGGCTATGGTCCATGTTTCTGTGCTTTTTGGACTGTTTGTCCTATGGTGTTACTGTGTGACTCTTCTTAAGTAAAAACTAAACAAACAGTTACATCTAGTCCATGGAGGAAACTGAATGTCAGCCGGCTGTACAGTATTATGTGTTGTTTATTTTCTCACTGAACAATGAAGTTCACTTGGGGGGTATTGAGTGTAAGTAGGGTAGCTGAGCTCAAATACACATAAGCACAGTACTTTAACATTGAAACAGAGATCCACAAAAGTTTTACAACTGAAAGGGAGATCCACTAAAGTTGACACTTGTGTACAATATCTGTTGAAACCAGTAATTCAAAGTGCCAGAATGACATACAAAGTGCCTGCAACTATCCTACACAGTAATTAAGTTAACCTGGTCTGTCTCCCCATGTGTTTTGTGCCACTTTTGATTTCTTGAGAAGGGGGCTGAACAATAACTCATGGGAAGTTTTGGGTCCTGCTTGTGGATTTTGTACATGCATTTATATGTTTTTTTTCTTTTACATTTTGTGTGGACTGTTAAAAAGAGATGATAAGCCACATAGCACACCTCTCCCCCCACCCATGATCGTTCGGCTTAACTCTTGTATGGACACCATAGTTATACTGTTGTGTTTTGGTGAGTTGAGGCATGTGCTGATTGACATTTGGTGTAAACTGAGATTTGAGGACTGTCTGGTTAATTCATTCTGGTTTAGTTCAGCACCCAATCTCTCACACACACACTACCCCCGTCATCGTCAGATGTTAATAAAATCCTCGAGAACCCATCTCATTCTAAAAATGTTTGCTTGCACTCTAAAATCAAGCACAGCTACAGTAAATAGCAAATCTGTATCTCACTTTTGTTTCCATTTTGATTTGTCTCCACTTCAATTTCTAGCTCCCTTTGTTGTCACCAAGCACTTCAAATACCATTAAAATCTCCGCACAACCAAATCTGAGCTGCATTTACCAGACAGGAAGACACTGGAGACTGTGGGTAAACACCTCAGAGCTGATGAGACATATGCTACAGCAAACCATTTAAGAACAGCGTGGAACATACTGCCCACATTTTGTTTCTTTTATGGCAATTGATAAAGTTAATCCCAACCATAGAGGGGGCAACTATAATGGTCTAGTTCTGATAAGGGAAGCTTTCTGGATAATCAATTTAAAAGCTACCCATTTTCCTTGTTTAAGTACCAGTTTTGATCTGAAACCATTCCATAGGAAAAGGAACTAATGGATTAAATGTTGGTTTTCTGACGTTACTTAAATTTTACCACTTGCTATGGTGTTGGGTTTTATTCTATTATGTCTTATATTTATGCATGCATTGCATTTTTAACTGTTTTCATCCCTTTTCCTTCCTTCCCCATCTTTGCCTTTCCCTTTGAATGGTTTTACCTAATATGTGATGAGTGTTATCCTATCTAAGGATCATGTGTAATTTAACACTACAATGACACCATATTGACTCTACTATTTAAGTTTATCTGTACTGTAATTCCACTAGCTTTTGATAAAGGACCATAGTCTGAAATGTGTCAAGCATGCAACATGTGTGTTTTGGATTAAACTTGGACTTTTTTTTTTTGGAAACCTGGAGCCTGTGTGTTTCTATATGGTTGGTGAATTCCTTTTTTTCTAGTGAAGATAATTACAATTTTCAAATCCCACCCGGAAGGTAATTTTGCCAAGTGACCACAAAATCACCTTTCTTGACAGATTTGCATAATTCCACTGACATTGTTTATGAGGTGGGATCTCAAAAAGGCCATATTGAAAATTTGTTATAAAAATATGAAGAAATGGCAAAGTTATACACTAAAGTTGAAAACCCCTTTGAAATACATTGATTCCCCTCATGAAAAAGGATATTTTTTTTGTGACTCATAATACGAAACAAGAATCCTTTTTCAAATCACGAGTCATGAAGAAAGATTTATAACTGAAAAAAACATTTCAAGTGCAATTCTGCAACAGTTAAGTACAGAATCTGGCTAAGGAGGTCCCGATAAGCATGCCACATGTGTTGGTCGCTCTCAGGAATTTCATTTTTGTGGATTTTAAATTTGAATTTTTATGTGAAAACAGACAACATGATGGGTGGCAAATGAAACAGTGATTTCCCCCTTATGAAAAAAGATTGGCCTCATATGAAAAAATAATACTTTTTTCATTTCATACAGTTATCTTGACATGCTTGCTGAGTATACTCAGAACCAATTTTTAAAAATTTCAAAATTAAATAACTTTGAAACCGATTAATATTTATTCTCCAAACAAGCAAAGGCACATTTGTGGGCCAGCTCCTTGTTACCCTGAACATTTCAGAACAAAAGTCCAAACTATCTGGGAGGTAGCCAAATTCAAAGAAAAATCCATTCAAACCAATGGGGAAACAAGTATGGAAAATTCACTTTTTGCACTATTCAGATGTTAGAATCCTTCCAACCAACTGGAACAAAGCTGGGCACAGATATCTACCCTACAAGACCACACATGCAAAATGTCATGCAAATCTGTTAAACATTTGCAAAGTTATTAAAGTGCAAAAATCCTGGCATGTTCTTTGGGGCAAGTTCTTTATACTCTGAAAATTGCAGACAAATATTATTAACGGTTTGGTCACTGTGTGATGAGGCAAAAACAGCCAAACAAAGGCAAATTTTAGCATTTTTTCTCAATGTGCAATGCAAAATCCTCCAATCCAACTGACAGAAACTTGGTATGCCAAGAGATCTACCCCACTGGACAGCGCATACCAAATGTCATGCAAATCCATTGAACAGTTGCAAAGGGCAATGTTTCAGGTTTAACATCAATGTGTCTACTCAACCCTAACTATAGGGGCACAACCACACCTCTATCTATCTATCTATCTATCTATCTATCTATCTATCTATCTATCTATCAACTGTATATATAGTGAAGTCCACCATGATGAAGATGAACTCTGCAGCATTCTGCGATAGAATTACTGCAGCAAACAATGCTATTTAAATGGGAGTTAATCCATTTTCTCATGCAGGAAACCTGTGACACTGCACTTCATCTTGGCGGGCTTCACTGTATGTATATATATAATACTGGCAGTATAGTTAGGTTTTAATGGTCACTTCTATGTTAAACCTCAAATGTTGTGCTTTGATAACTTTGAAAACAGTATGACCAATGCACATGAAATGTTTCCTGCACCATCAAGTACCACAGATCTCTTGATATGGTAAGTTTCATTTTGGTTGGCTGTGTGGTTGCAGAAATGCGGCGTGTCAAAAATGTGAAAATTACAAGGTATAAATCCTTTGCCATGCCATGTCTGCAAAATGGCTTGGTAGTGTGGGTCTGAAATTGTTAGGGTATATGGTGTCTGGGTCACAGATGTGCATTTTGAAGGTTTGGTGAAAAAATATGAATCCGTTCAAAAGTTATCAAAGTTTTACATTTCCATCCTATGAGAAAAATGATATATGTCATGCAAAAGCACTTTTTGCTGCTGCAAATGATATCAGTAGTGTCATGCTGCAGCCATTTTTTTTTCAGTTAACAACGGGGAAAAAATGATGTAATTCAAAACATACTGCCCCTTGATAAGCACCAGCAGTTGTGTTTACCTAATTGGGGCCCAAGGAACATAATTCTGCCATTATTTTTAATATAGTGGTCGGAACTATGCTTTTTTACATCTGCCATTGGTAGTGTTGCAAATCTGTGGCACTACTTCTGCAAAATGACAGCAAATTGTGGCAGTTTTTGGGCAACTAAGGGCACTGTTGCAATACTAAAGGCCTCAAATTGCAGCACTGTTTTGTGAACACTGCCGCAATTTGTGGCACTACTTTCAGAAAAAAAAACATGGCACCTGTAAACACCCAAAACTTTTTATGGCAATCTCTTGGCCAAAATAATGGCATAATTGGATTCCTCAGCCTCTGTTTAGGTATACACCTGTTGGTGTTTACCTAATAAAAGGAGGGGCTGAGGCATGTTTTAATAAAAAAAATATGTTTGCCAACATTGGGGTGCCTAACCCCTGTGACAGAATTTAGCTCCCTCTGTAGTGTGGGACACTAGGAAGACCACTCCCAGTATTCCCAGTTATGTCCTAACCCCCACTACTGTTGGACACTGGGGAGTCCACCCTCAGTGTTCCCAAATATTGTTAAAAATGTACCTGCAAAAAAAGAAAACAGTCCTTCTGATGACTTCTTTTTTTATGCTTTGCTGACAGTGGAGTGCCCAACCCCCTCTATTGGCACTGGAACCCTCTCATCCACCAGTTGGGACACTGGTGAGCCCACTCCCAGTCTTCCCAGTTATGTTCTACCCCCTTCAGTATTGTTGGACACTGGGGAGCCCACCCCCAGTGTCCTAAAGTATTCCTTAATGTGTACCTGTAAAACAAGGAAACAGTCCCTGATGTCTTTTTTACAAATCCTGAAAACAAAGAAAATGGTCCCTTGTCATTTCCCCATCCTCTTCCCCATCCCAGCCCTCCCACTGAGTGCCCACCACCCCACCCCTTGTCCTATACTTACCACCAGAGATCATTAGCTGTCATCTTCTCTGGACTGGGATACGTCAGCACTTTTCAAAGCTGAACCATGAACTGAAGAATCAAGGTAAGTGCTGTATAATGGCTGTCAATGGTGTTTTGAACTTTTGGTGCTATCTCAGCCATTTTTAAGTATTTTTGCACCAAATTTTCAACATCGGCTTTTTGCAACCCCCACCTCATGAACGCTGTCACTGTTATTTTGTTAATCAGCCCGTAAGGTGATTTCATGGTTGCTGTGACAAATCACCTTTTGAGACTGAGTAATGAAATGATAATGCCAGTGCTCATGAGGTGGGGTCCCAAAAAGCACATGTTGAAAATTTGGTGAAAAAATACCAAAAAACACCCAGGTTATGTGCGGTCCTTGAAATTTTTCTATGCATATGTGTAACTTTGGCAATTTTTTATTTTTTTATTCAAATTTTCAACATAGCAATTTTTTCACACCACCTCATGAACAGTACAGCTGTCATTTCTTATATCCTGCCTGAAATGTGTTTCCACACCTGTGGCGTGGAATGATGTCTTGCAATGGATTAAGACATCTTCACATTTATGAGGTGGGTTGATAAGATTATGTTGAAAATGTGGGGTCAAAATATGAAAACTGATGAAGTTATGACCATTCTTATAAAGTATACACATCTGAACCTTGTTTACAGATGGAATGGGGTGAGTGCTAGGCTTGAGAAGCCCAAGGCACATCCCACATGTGCTCTCCTGCCTGATTTGTGAGGGTGCGATGTTAGGGAAACCCTACTGCTTCATTTCCCAACTTTTGACCATAACTGGAGCATTAACAATTTTTTTTTGCAACTTGTGTGTGTGTGTGTGTGTGTGTGTGTGTGTGTATATATATATATATATATATATAGATATAGATATAGATATAGATATATACAGTATATGCATAGATAGATAGATATTCTTTGCAAAAAACATTGTTAAAGTACCAGTTAGGGTAACTTAACATCACAAAAGTAGGGAAATGTGGTGCTAGAGCTTTCAATTGTAATGTATTTATTTATTTATTTAACATTTTACCAGGAAGGCATGCTGAGCAGACTACCACTCAGTTCCAGATGCATCCCGGGGGTGTAGTGGATGGGAAGAATACATACAATTTCACTCAAAGTACAGATATTTCCAAAAATAAGAACAAAAATTGGCTACTTATATACAGAGATATGTACAGTATAAATACAGAATGCAGACAGCAAGCAAAAGAAAATCTGGCTATACATGGCAGCTAAATTGATATGCAGTGCAAATGGCAACATTTGCAAGAGATGGAGTTAATTAGTAGGAGTACCCACAGTTGGAGTCAGTTGGGGGGGCTAATACCTGCTGTGAGTTTAGTATGCACAGGCAGTTGGCAGAGGAGTGTCCTTTGAGGAGTGAGTTAAATTCCCAAGAGGAGGGAGCATGCTGAATGTCCACAGGCAGAGAGTTCCATAGTTTGGGCATGTGAGCTCGGAAGGCCAACTGGCCGACAGAGGTTGACATGTTAGGGACATGCAGAAGCTGGGAGTCTAAATTCCTGAGACAGTATACCGGGGGTGGTTTGGCAGTTAGGGTATCAACAAGGTAGGAGGGTAGGGACTGGGTCCTGAATCTGGCTGTGAGGCTATTACAGTAGGACTGATGCCTGTCGTAGAGCTAGGGGGAAGTTAAGACACTGGTAGAGATCCCAGTGGTGTGTGGAGGGTGTACAGTCCACAGCAAAGCAACAGAAGGAGTGGAAAAGGGGATCAAGTCTAGCCATGGTGGACTTAGGGGCAGCACTGTAGACTACATCCCCATTATTGAAAATGAGGAGAATCATTTTCGGCATAATTGCCCTGCGGGCTGGCAGAGGAATACTGCCATGGTTTCGGAATAAAGCACACAGTCTAGGGTGCAGTTTTTTATGGGTAGCTGTGATGTGTGCTGAAAAATCGAGGTACTGGTCCAGTCAGACCCCAAGATATCTGAAGGAGGTGCAATTTTCTATTGGGCTCCCTTCTAGGGTTTTAAATTTAGGACTGGTGGGGAGACGGGAGAGTCTCTGTCTCATGCAGAAGGTTAAGAAAACCATTTTTTTTTTGCATTTAAGATAAGTTGATTTGAGTGAAACTAGTGTTGGATAGCATTGAAGTCTTGCTGGAGTCTGGGTGTCACTACCATTGGGGAGGGTCCTGAAGTATACAGAACAGTATCATCTGCATACATATGAATGGATGTGTGTGGGCAGGCTGATGGCAGATCATTTAGGAAACTGGAAAACAAGATTGGGCAAAGTACAGAGCCTTGGGGGACACCCATTGAAGTGGGGAAGGAGTCAGAAGTGGAGGTCCCAATTCTGACTGAATGGGGCCTGTCAGCCAGGTAAGATTGGAACCAGCTGGTGGCTGCAGAGGAGAGCCCTACCTGTGAGAGCTTTGCCAAGAGAAGGGTATGCGAGATGGTGTCAAAGGCCTTAGCTAAGTCGACAAAGATGGCAGATGTGATGTGGCCTTTATCCATGCCTGTAAGGATGGAGTCATTGAGTCTGAGGAGGGAAGTGACCATGGAGTGGGATTTCCTAAAGCCTGATTGGTAAGGGGTGACGATGGAGGAGGAGGAATCAAAGAAGGAGGAGAGTTGCAAGAGGACTAGATGTTCCTGGATTTTATCAACAATGTGGAGGAGGGAGACTGGGCGGTAGTTACCAGAGGAGGATGGATCACCACCTTTAGGGAGGGAGATGACTGTGGCATGATTCCAATCAGATGGGATAGCAGAGGTAGTGAAGGACAGGTTTGTAGAGGGAAGCTAGGGGGCTGGTAATGGCTGGGGCTGACAGGTAGAGCATTTTGGAGTCCAACCCCGATTGGCATTTGCCCTTAGAGGGATTTTGGGCCTGCAGGGCTCTGAGTACTTCAGTCAGAGTGACCTGGGAGAATGAGAATGCTGTGTAGGGAGTTTGGGTTGGAGGGGATGTGGGTGTAGGAGGGCGTGGTGCAGGTAGTGGACTTGGGTGGAGAAAGGTTGCGCTGCTGGTGAAAAAGAAGTTGAAAACAGTGGCCACTGAGTGTGATTCTGATATTGTGGAACCACCTATGACTAGGACAGGGGTGGGGCTGGGTGGGGGGAGAGAATTTAATCGACTTCCAAAACTTAGCTGGGTGATTTAGATTTTTTTGGAAGGATGATGAGAAATAGAAGGCTTTGGCCTGCCAGATAAGCCTGGTGCAGGTATTTCTAAGCATGCAGTAGTACTGATGGTCAGTGAGGGTACCTGATGATTTGAAGACTTTCCACGCCTGGTCCATAGCTCGGAGGTGGTCCATAAGGTCAGCTGTGATCCAGAGCAGATGAGCACCCCTTACTCTGGCCTTTTTGAGCAGGGCATAGTAGTCCCAGATGGCGGGAAATCTGGTGTTAAAGAAGTTTAGGGCAGATTCAGAGTTGGCCTTGGGGATGAAGGACCAGTCAGAGTTTGCTAAGTCATTTAAAAGCCCTTGGAGGTCAAGGGATTTGTAAGACCTGGTGAGGAGAGTTCTTGGTGGAGGTGCCTTGGCTTTAAATATTTTTCTTACTACATAGATCATGTGGTGATCACTCAGAGAGTCAAGTAGGATGCCAGAGGCAATTATCCTGTGTGGGTGTGAGGTGAGGGCCTAGTCCAGTAGGGAGTGGTTATGAGTTTTGTGATTTAGACGTGTGGGCTCGGTGATCTGTTGTGTCAGATTTAGTGCAGCCACAAGGTTGCGGAGCTTGGTGCTAGTGCTGGAGAGCCAGTTTACGTTAAAGTCACAAAGGATATGAAGTTTGCCCCCTGATGTAATGGTTTTTAGAGTGTCCAGGTGCACTATAACTGAGGTCATATGAGAGTCAGGAGAGCACTAGGAGCCTGCTATAAATATGGGGATTGCGTGAGGTAAGGAGATTTTTATCAATAGGGCATTGATGGATGGTTGTAGATCGGGTAGTGAGACTATAGAGAACTTTATCCAGGATGATATGTAGATGGCTATGTCACCACCTCTCTTGGTGCCTGGTCGGTCATGACGAGTGACAGAGTAACCAGAGATAGCTACTTCTGCATCCAGGTTGTGTGTTTTCAGCCAGGTCTCAGTTATTATCCGGATGTCAGGGTGTAGTGATAGGATGATTGGTTGGAGTAATGACAGTTTATGTAGTAGACTGCATATATTTAGGTGAGCTACTTTTAGGCCTCTGGATAGTTGGATAGTGGGACTGGTATTGTGACTGGTGTGGGTTGCAGGTCTCAGGTTTGCCTCGATATCCCCTGTGAGGAGGAGTAGTAAAATTTGCACCCATTTTGTATTATGAAAAAAACATTTTGGACTATGGTGGGCAGAGGGATTCTTGGGGGAAAATGGGGAAAATCCTGCCACAGGGAATTTTATCATGGATAGCCCGATATGAAAGGATGAGGAAGAATAGAAGGACCTGGAAGCGAGCCATGGTATGTGTTGAGGGGTGCTGACCAAAGTTAGGGGAGGAGCAGGTACTTTGATGTGGGATTCGGGTGGTAATATATGGAGGACTAGTTCACAAATTGGGCAGAAACAAGGGTGGGAGGGATGCTATGGTGGCAAGTAAGGCTACTCCTAAGATAGATTTTTTAGCTACATGTAGCATTTTGTGCTGGAAATGGAGAGAGAGTGCAAAAATAACTGTGCTGACCCCTAGTGGTGATAGTTGATAAGCTGCAAAGGGGAAAGTAGGGTTACTTTTCAACACGTGACACTCACTATGTACACTATATAGCAAGTGGCTCACCAAGGGTGGTGATGGGGCAGTGTGGCAGCTGATGCGAAGCGTCAGTGGGGAAATAAATGGCTTGACATAAAATCCTTTTTTTGGGCTGCAGTCCTAGTAGCGCTGGCCAGACCCAAAATTTTAAACTTTGTGCCCAAAGTATGTCTCGATGGCATACCTGTAAGATTTCTGCTCTGGGGGAGGGTAGCTCTGTGAGCCCTCACAACCACCAGTAGGGAAAGGCAGTGGGAAGCTGAGGAGAGAAGCAAAGAGGAGGTATTTATAACAGAAAATGGCTTTGCAAGGGGGAGGGGGGAACCGCATGCAAACAGTCTAATGGAGTTGGCTCAGGATCTGAAGTACAGGGCACATGCGTAGCTCCAAGTTCCTTAAATACATTTTAAACCGACTCTGAATTCAAAGTGCACTGTGGCTCAGGATTTGAAATACAGGGCACATGCGTAGTTCCGAGTTCCTTAAAATACATTTTAAACAGACTCCAAATTCAAAGCGCACTGTCCCTGAGGCAATAAAATCCTTATTCGGACTTCTAACAGTAAGACGGCATAGGCACATGTATTTCAGCTGTGAGCAACCTCCTGAACTTGAAAACAGTTCCAATACAGTAATTTGTTTCAAGTCTGCATTTCTAAGAGAATTACTGTTACGTGGAGTTTGAACAGAATTGCTTTACAGATAAACAGGGCATAGGTACATGCATTTCAACTTAAAACTAACTTCTGTTCTCTTGAAACAGCTCCGATGCACTGCTAGATTTCAACTCTGCATGCCTAAAGAAAATTTATTTCTGTCTTGAACTTGATTGCATCTCTGCTTGCCTAAAGAAATTAATTTATGTTGAACATTATACAGTTGCTTCTAGATAAACGGCCTGACACAAAATCCTTTTTTTGGGCTGCAGTCCTAGTAGCGCTGGCCAGACCCAAAATTATAAACTTTGCACCCAAACTCTGTCTCGATGGTGTGCCTGTAAGATTTCTGCTTGGGGATAGGGTGGCTCCATGAGCCCTCATGACCACCAGTGGGGCAAGGCAGTGGGGAGCTGTAAGATTTCTGCTCGGGGGGAGGGTGACTCCGTGAGCCCTCATGACCACCAGCAGCCCCACTCCATCCCTAAGCAGCAAAAGGAAAAAACATTAGGGTTTGGGGTCTCTGGGGTCCTGTGCAGTCAGTGGTGAGGTATTCCTTGGTAGATGTCAACCCAAATGCTCACCCCTCCGCCTCCAGCCTTTAGCCTCCAATCCAAAGCACATTGCAGAGCTCCAAGCCACTGCCTCATAATAATACACTCTTCAAAAGTAGAGAAGTATGTCTCACCACAGGTTGCCAACACAATTTGTTGTACTTTTCTTCATGCAGGGCCCTGTGGACTCTATGTGAAGAAAGGAGTGGATGTGTGATGTTGTTTGCTCAAGGAATGGGATGGGCATTAGCACTGACAACCCCCCAAGGAAGACTCCACCACTGATTCACCAAGGTCAGTTTTCCAACAACTAACTGCAGAATCCACTTTACGGAGTCCAAATGAGCAAGATACATGTCTTAGTCTCTCTGCAGGATGTCATTTTTGTGGATTTTTTTTTTTATGAAAAATGGAAATCGAGATGGCATCAAATGAAAAAAGATCCTTTTTCATACAGACCAAATTATTCTTCTTTTCATTCCAAACATCTGCACAAAACACTGTACTCAACATGCTCAGAAACTGAAATTTAAAAATGTTATAACTTTAGAATGGATTAATATTTTTTTCACCAAATCAGTGGACAGCACATCTGTGGGTCAAGCCCTTACTACCCTGTAAATTTCAGACCAAAATTCCAAACCATATGGGCACCAGGCAATGTAAAAAAAAAAGCAAAAAACAGCAAATGTTTACATTTTCCACTATCCAAATCTCAGAACCCACACATGCAACCAGAAGAAAACTTGCCACATCTAGAGATCAGCCCCACAAGACCATGCATGCAAAATTTTGTACAAAACTGTTGAACAGTTATGAAGATTTTAACGTTCAACATTTGAGGTTTAACATAGAACCCCAGCTCACCCTTAAATATAGTGGTGCTACTGTGCCACTATAATACAGTGGAGCCACCCACAATGTAATTAAGTAACTTGCAATAATGACCTGTCATAAAAACACTGCATGATAAAAGGCCTTAATTAAGCAAAAAGCCACAACAAGTGGTTCATTATGGTGGGATATTAGCCCACCTCACATGGGTTGAAGTATGAGGTGAAGCCAAGTGCTTCCACCACCCAAGAAGGGCTGTTAGCCCACCATAATGCACCCCTTGGAGTGCCGTATTGCAATTATGAAATGGGTAGAATTTAGGCAATTTAATTAAAAAAATTAAATATTTTTGGTATTATTATTAATATTAATATGAATATTTATATTAAAACAATATTTTTACTATTTTAATTCAGATTTTAGATAAAAAAAAAAAAATAGTCCAGTTTGGACAAAGTGTAAATGTCAGCCCTACAGTAGGTGGTGGCTAATGCTGCATATTAACAGCAGTTTAGTGAGGGAAAAGGGAGGGCAGGCAGTGGCTTCAGATGCTACTGTAGAATATTAGAGTAGTGGTAGGAGAGAGATACATACTATAGCATCAGGCTGACTAGGCTGCATTGGCAGTTTAATTTTTAGAGGCTGCATATGACATTGATGGAGAGGGGGGTCCTCATGTAGCTGATAGTTGAGAATCAGAACCAGCATGCTTTTTCCCCACTCTATTCAAAAAGAAAAGTTGCTTGTATTTTGTGGTCCATCTAAATCACTGTCTGCGAAACAGAGCCAAACTAGACAGAGCCATGTACCTGTTGCAGTCAATGAAAAGTGGGATTTAAAAAAAAGAAATAACAGAAAACTGATTGGGTGTGGTGAGTGGGTGTAGGAGGATGTGTAAGAGCAGCACAACCAGAGCTAGGTCACTGCTATGACAGGCAAGGTAGGACGTTGTGTGAGACAAACACCTATTTGTTGTGGGTCTGCATAATGATATTATGTAATAAGTTCTTACTGCCAAGAATTACTTTCACCAGAGCTGTAGTGCTGTGATAACAGCCCAAGTGAAAGTAGCTCTCAACTAATCAGGAGCCACCATTCTTTAAACCCATTTCATAATTGCTATTGAATTACTCTATTCTTTGCAGTATACTGCAGCTTTTTGTGATATACTGCAGCATTCCTGCATTGCATCCTGGCTGGTGCAGTTGCATATGTAAGCAATAAGACACAACAGGATGAGCATTAGACACTTCTAATGCATGGTGAGGGGCATAGTAAGGCATGGAGCCACTTGGCTGAGTGCATTAGAAGTGTCTGATTGCGATTATAAAATGGGAATCTGTATTGTGCCTGGTTTAAAAAATAAAAAAAAATCATAGAAAAGGTTGTAAAAAACATTAAAATCTTTAATGTATTTTAGTGTATTTTGGCTGCCTACAGTTGCCACTATGTCTCTCCCCTGCCTCCATCTTCCTCTTCCCACACTCTGATTATAATGCAAAATATATGTGTAACCCCCCTGCAAATGGGGGTTCCCAAAAGACTTCCAGGAGCTTGCTTGAATGCTCCAAGCCTGAATGGTGTTTGGCATTTAAGCCATTTATCAGTGAGTGTTTTTTGAACCTCTGGTACTGTCTCTTTAAGAGCTGTCTGCTTGCAGACATAATTAGTTTGTATGGGGACTGTGTGTTTCTTTGATTGAGTACCACTCAAGCTGCTGCCAATTCACTTCATTTTTGCAGTCACTAGGAGTGCAAAGGAACCTATCTGAAAGATGTAACTGTTTGCCAGAAATTATTTAGAGTAATAATGAAATTACAGTTTGTCTAACCTGCTTCTTTGCAGTCAGAACTGTGTCTGCTAGTACCCCATTCTAGTTTTGAACTGCTGAACTGGACCAATCAGTGTGGGGTAAGCTAGCTCTAAAATGGTGCCTTGGACGAATCAGAACTTGGACTCATAATCTGAGCCAGCCACAAGAGGATTGTATGGGCAGTGACTCTGGGAGATGTAGTTTAGACTTCAGTGCCTTTTTGGACCAACAGCAGCAGTCTATGTGAGTGACAGCCAATCCAGTCAAGAACTGGGAGGAACTCAAAGGAAGTGCCCGGTTTTGTCGGTTGGAGTTTCAGTTGAGCTTTGGCAGTGAAGAAGGAAGGAGCCCTGTGCTTTTTCGGTGTGCAGTTTTAGTCAAAAAACGTGTGTAAGGCCCAGAGTTCCGGTCTGCAGCTTGTGTAACTGCTTGTTAGGACTGAATCCGTCCTGTGAAAAGAATCAAAGGATATCTGAAGAGTAGAAACCAGGCTCACCCTGTAGAAGACTGGAGGAATTGCTGAAAATTGCACTTGGTCTGTCAGGAACTGAATCTGCTGTGTGTTCTCCCGGGTATTGTGCAGTAATTGCGATCGGGATACAGATGCAGCCTGCCTGGTATAGTGCTTTCTTTTATATGGATGTGTGAAGAGGTTTGTGTACTCAAGTGAGCCCTGCTGACATTGAAGGACCCTATCTTATTTGGAGGTCGTGAGTACTAATTCAGGGTCGCTCCTGTTGAATTGCCACATTAAATCCAAATGGAATTACTGTACTGCTGACTGTTTAATTCTCCTTTTCTCTGTGTGAAAGGGCCCCTACCAGCTGCCACGGTTTGGACTAGCCACTAGGGCTTGGGTACCCAGGGACAGTAACTGATCAGGGGATAGGCTTGTGCACAGAGCCATAAATAGATTATTAGAGTGATAAGCTAATTAACCTGATTTCCCCTGTCCTTGTTATATCCCCCTAAATAAATCAGAGCTGCTTGTTTCAGCAAAGTTATACTGCCTGAGGTATTTGTCTATGTTAAAGTACTGTACTGTGATTGTTGCACTGTATCTCATTTCACAGGAGGTCCCAGTGCCGGAACCAGACCTGGGGGTAAGTGTATACTGTGAAGGTAATTCTGATATATTGTGTGGGCCACTAGTGGGAAGAAAGGGGGGTTGCAGTGTCCCAGAGGGCTGTGACCAAGTTAGTTTAACTATTGCAAACCCTGACCTCTGGGTGGAGGCACCCGCCATTGGATCCAGGCCCCTCAACCTGTTAGTGGCAAATCAGGCAGGGGTAGTAGCCCTGGGATACGCCATCTAGGGTTACATCTTGGAGGCTCACGCTGGGATTGTGTGTCCTCTAGTGGCCATATTTACGAACCACTGTTAAGAAAAAATGGGTACCTGACAGAAGTGGCTGTGCACCGCTGGTGGAGTGGTGTACTGGGGAGGAGATCGACCCCAAAATGCTATGCTTATCCTGGACATCCCCTGGGTATCAATACGGACACAGTGCAGGGAGTACTTTCCAAGGTGGAAGGTTTACAAAACCCTGTGGTGGTGGGTCGGCATGCTAATCTGCTCACCCACACTTTCCTGGCCCTAGTAGAGTTTAAGGATCCCATAGATAGCTCAAAGTGCCACAGACCATTACCCCAGAAGGAGCCCTCACTGCTTGGAGAGTGATAACTAAGGACAGTAAAGACCTGGGGAATCAGCCCCACCACTATCTGAAACTTTTGAGGAGAAATTTGCTGAATGGTTGCTGGGAGAGGGAAACTGTGGAGGACTTGAAGAAACTATTCTTGCCACCTGGGGTGTTCCTCCCCCAACACCCTCTCCTGCTCCAGTGCCCGTAATGGTGGCTGAACCAATGCAGACTCCTATTTCTGCACCTGCCATTAGTCACGACTCTTACCGAAGGTTGAGGATCTTCTCTGGCACCCTCCCCACCCCCCAAGGGGAGGATGACTGGGAGACCTGGATAGACTATGTTGCCCCCCAAGTGCTAGAATGGCAATGCTCGGAAGGCGAAAAGTGAAAGAGGGTTAGTGAGAGCCTCCGAGGTCCTGCCCTGGCTACCATCCGTGCTAAACGGGCCAGTAACCCTGAAGCAACTGCACAGGCCTATCTTGAGGCCTTGGAGAATGTGTATGGGAGCCCAGATTCTGATGAGGACCTATGGTGGAGAGTAAGAAATGCACAACAGTACCAAGGGGAGTTGTTGTCTGTGTATGTCTCTCGGCTGGAAAAATTGTTGCAAGAATGCCTCAGAAAGGGTAGTTTGCCAGCGATTGAACTGGACCGAACCAGACTGGACAGAATCCTTAAGTCTGCCCCTTCTCAGAACTGCTGTTGCTTCAGTTACGCCTGGCAAATCGACTGGAATCCCCACCCTCCTATGATGAGTTAATGAGAGAAATTGAGGAGTTGAGAAAAGGCGACCTCGGGAGGTACCTGCACCAACAGCTGTGGCTACGACCCGAGTGACTGAGGGTGACCCATCAAGTGAAGTTCAGGGGCAGAGGTTGACAGTCAATGAGTGCTCTGACAAGGAAAAAGATATGCCACAATGGGGCGAACTGTTGAGAGAGATCCGGGAATTCAAAAACAGTCCCTTTATGAAGGCCACGCCTGCAAGTATGGGCCCTGGCCTATATCCGACTGCATCTGCTATGGGGGTGGGGGTACCCACCCATGTATCTCCTGCTGATAACAGCTCCAAACTCAATTCCTTGACCATGGAAGTGGAGAAACTGACGAGATGTCTCCAAATGCTTATCACACCGCAGACAGAGATGGCACCCAGGTTTCCAGTTAGTAATACCCCGCCCTGGCTCCCAGTGTGGCGCTCGACCAGCTCAAACTCCAGAAAGTATGTTTTGCTATAATTGTGGGAAAGATGGGCACATGAAAAGGGAGTGCCAGTCCCCAAAAGACACTGACAAAGTTGCATATAGGCTACAAGGAGAGCTTCGGAGAACAAATCAGTGGTTAAGAGGTGCACGACATGATCCCAGTGAGGGCACCAAAAATGCTAATTCACGTTCTTTTGTGGCAAGGTCAGTTGCCCAGGCCCCCACTACCACCTCTCCAGACTGGTCCAGAATAGTGGGTCCCTCCATGGAGACCACTGTAAAGGTGAATGGAGTGTCTACAAGAGCTGTATTAGACAGTGGCTCCCAAGTGACAATTATGTTCCAGGATTGGTATCAGAAGCATTTGTCAGACGTACCTCACAACCATTAGAAGGACTGCATGTATGGGGTTAAGTGAGAAGGTCTACCCCTATTCCGGTATAATCAATTTGGCTGTCTTTCCCCACCTCTGTGGCTGGAGTGGCTCTAACAAGTAGAGACCCTAGCCTTAGTGTGTCCCCCCACTGGACTGTATGATGGTGTCCCTTTGTTGATTGGAACAAATGCTCATATGTTCGGAAGGCTGGACAGTTGTGTTATGAAAACAGGGTCAAAGACTAGTAGAGCTTTAAGAGTTCGGCTTTAATTAAGAAGGCCTATGAGGCACAGAGATGCTGAAAAACAGAACCAGAGGAACCGGTTGGAATTGTATGGAAGAAGGATCCTGAGTCTCTGATCCTGGTGCCAAATGCCCAGTGTACCTTACAGGGAGAGGTCCGTATCAGAAAGGATGTTAAGAATAAAAATATTAATGTTGGATGCACCAGGCGATGGAAATTGCCAGAGGGACTGCTGGTCGCTCTTAGTATTTTGCCCGCTAGAGCCCATGCTTATGCCAGAAGGGTAATGGTCCAAGTTCATAATGTGTCTGAAAGAGACATTCGAGTAAACAGAGGTTGCATCCTGGCTAATGTGCATTGTGCAGACACTGCAGTGCTACCCAGCAGCAAGAGTTCAAGGAAGAATGACAGAGTAACGCCTGACTTGTTTGATTTCGGTGACTCCCCGCTGCCAGCTGAATGGATAGTGAGGATCAGTGAGAAGCTTGCCCAGAGAGACCAGGTGTTTTCTTTAAAGGAATGGGATGTATGATGCGTGCAAGGAGCTGAGCACAATATCCGGCTGCATGACGAAGACCATTTCGTGAGAGGTCTCGACGCCTGGCACCTGCTGGACATAGATGATGTGAGACGGCATCTGCAAGAGATGTTAGCTGCTGGTGTAATACAAGAATCCAGAAGCCCTTATGCTTCCCCATTGTGGTAGTGAGGAAAAAGAATGGAACAGTAAGGATGTGTGTGGATTATTGCACCTTAAACGTGCGGACTATCCCTGATCAGTACACAATGCCCGCATTCAGGATGCTTTGACTGCCTAAACGGGAGCAAGTGGTTCTCTGTGCTGGATCTCCGCGTTGGGTACTACCAGATCCCGATGGCCCCAGAGGACCGTGAGAAGACGGCCTTTATCTGTCCGCTTGGCTTCTATGAATTCATGAGGATGCCTCAGGGATTTCAGGTGCCCCAGCCACTTTTCAACGATTGATGGATGCGAGTGGGGCACATGAACTTACTTAGAGTGCCTGGTATACCTAGATGATGTTATTGTGTTTTGGCAGCTCACTGGAGGAACATGAGAGCAGATTATTTAGGTATTGGACCGACTGGAGGACTTTGGCCTTAAACTGTCCATTGATAAGTGTCAATTCTTTCAAACATCAGTAAAGTATGTGGGACACATAGTATCCACCGAGGGAATAGAGACCGACCTAAGTAAAGTTGAGGCCTTGACTACCTGGCCACAGCCCAAAATCTAAAAGAACTGCAAAGATTCCTGGGATTCTGTGGTTATTATCGGCGCTTCATCAAGGACTATTCAAGAGTGATCCGCCTTTATTTAACCTTACTCAAGGGTATCCCCCAACCCACAAAAAAATACCAAAAGTCAGCGTCCCTCAAGACTGAAAGAGTGTATTTTCATCCAGTGAAGTATTTGGGGCCCAGCTGGACTCCTGATTGTGAGACTGCTTTTCATGAGATCATATATCAACTTACCCATGCTCCAGTGCTGGCCTATGCCGATCCAAGAAAACCTCTACGTCTGCACACTGATGCTAGCTTGCAAGGGTTGGGGGCTGTGTTGTACCAAGAGCACAGAATGGCCTGAGACCAGTGGCCTTGGCCTAGTAGCCTGACCCATCCGAAAAGAACTATCCTGTACATAGTTAGGAGTTCCTAGCTTTGAAGTGGGCTATTGTTGACCAATTCCATGAGTACTTGTATGGGGCTAAAATACTAGTAAAACTGACAATAATCCTTTGACCTATGTGCAGACCTCAGCTAAGTTGGATGCCACTGGCCATAGGTGGCTTTCTGCATTATCTACATATGACTATGCTCTCGAATACGAGCAGGTCTGAACCACATAGATGTTGATGTTCTCTCCGGAGGCCTGTTCCCCAGAATGATTGGGTCCGATTGGCAGAACCTGACATTCGGCACTCCGCGAAGTTTGACAGGAGGAACAAATGTCCATGGACGAGTGGACTGCATGGTGGATTGCTTGGGAGCCTCTGAGAAGCATACACTGCTGCTTATTGCCACTTTTCTGCAATAGACATTGTGCACTGCCTCAGCTGGACAATGACAGTATTCAGGTGGCTCAATCCCGCTGATCCCATGATCAAAGCAGCTTTAGAAGCCCTCATGCAGGAAAAGATGTGTCCAAATTACGCTCCACTGATTTGAGAACTGCACTGTTATACAAAGAAGGTCCTAAGTTGAAACTGATCAATAAACTGTTATACAGAGAAACAGTAGACAGAGGGGACAAGAGACAAACAACAACTAGTGCTGCCCACTGCCTTCGAGACTCAGTACTGAGGTCCTTGCACAACCACATGGGGCACCTTGGTATAGACAGAACACTTGACTTGGTGAGATCCAGATTCTATTGGCCTAAGATGGGGCTGATGTGGAGCAACACATTCAACTTGTAGTCGCCATACAGAGGAAAGTTTTGCCCCAGAGGGCTGCCCTTGTTAACATCACCACCAGTGCACCCATGGAGCTGGTCTGTATTGGATTTTCTGAGTCTGGAGTCAGATCAAAGAAATATCAGTAATGTGCTGGTGGTCACTGACCATTTCACGAGATATGCCCAAGCTTTCCCCACCAAAGACCAGAAAGCATCCACTGTGGCCAAAGTACTTGTAGAAAACTTTTTGTTCACTATGGGGCTCCACAAAGAATCCATTCTGATCAAGGAGAGACTTTGAGTCGTCTGATCAAAGAGATGCTTTCTCTGTGGGAGGCGAAAGTCCAGAACCACTCCTTACCACCCCCAGGGGACCCACAGCCTGAACGTTTCAACCGCGACTTTGCTAGATATGCTAGGCACCCTGCACCCAAAGGACAAGCCTAGATGGAGCCAACAAATTAGCACCCTGGTACATGCTTATAACTGCACCAAAAGTGATGCCACTGGATTCTCCCCTACCGCTTGATGTTTGGAAGAGAAGCTTGACTACCAGTAGATGTGTGTTTTGGGGTCTCTCCTGATGGGGTTCTAAGCTGACAACTATTTACAGTATGTGCAAAAGTAAAGGCCCAGCTAACTCATGCGTACTAACTGGCTCAAACCATGGCTGCCAAAAGAAATCTGGCCAACAAAGAAAGGTATGATAAAAGGTGAAAGCACAGGAACTCCAGGAGGAGATCGGGTATTGCTAAGAAATCTGGGACTGCATGGCAAGCACAAGATTGCTGACAGATGGCACCATCTCCTCACATTGTAGTGGGCAAACTAGATGATCTGCCAGTGTACAAAGTAAGGCCTGAGAATAATTCAAAAGATGTAAAAACAATGCATAGAAATCATTTACTGCCCATTGACAAATCTTAATTGAGTCTGAGCCCCTAGAAGATGCCCCTCTGGACCAGTGACTAGAGCTGCTGCTAAGAAAAGATCAAGAAAGTCTGCACCTACAGAAGCAAAGTTAAAGTGTTCCCCTCCACAAGTCCCAGTTGAGCATGACTGTCAGTCCATATCGGAAGAAGTGGAGAGTGACTTTGAATACTATCCTTCTTACGAACTGAGTCAATTGTTTTGGGGCAATCCCTAGTCAATACTGGAGATGAAGCTGGGCCTTCTGGACTGTCTAAGCCCCTAGCTTCATCCCTGGAGCCAATGCTCCCAGAAAGTGAAGTGCAAAGCATCAGATCAGATGAATGGAATCATTGTGCATGGTTGAACTGTTTGAGCTTTCAGGGAGGAAATGATAGATTGGGGCAGACTGGTGATACACCGAACAAGAAGAGTATTTTGAGTGCCCTGACAGTCCACTGCCAGTGTCCAAAGCTCTCCATGCGAGCCAAATGTTGGGACTCAGAAACTGTAACTCCTGGAGCTGAAAGTGCCCCAAGTTCTAGCTCTCCTCTACCCCCATGGAGACTCCCTGACAAGTGAGGACAATGCTGAAAATGAGGCTCAGAGTGCAGAGACTATAACAGTTCCCCTAGAAAGACTGGTCGAGCTGTAAAGCCTGTGGTGCACCTCAGTTATGATTCACTTGGGAGGCCTGTGGACTTGCCTCTCAATGTTGTCCATAAAGGAGTGTATGTGTCCCCAAGCTCATTGCCCAAACTGAGCATCAGTGCTAACCCAAGTTACTTGTGTTGCCTTCTCAGTATGGTGCCCCTGCCCCATCCAGCCTGAAGGTAACTGATAGGGAAGGGCCTCTCTTCAGGTTTCATGTACAAGAGGTAATAACTTGAGTTATGGTACAATGTGTATGTAATACTGTGTAAAGAGTGACGTACTGCAATGTTTCAGAAATGTGTTCTTGGTAAAATGATATATTGACTGATGATTACATGTGCGAGCCTAATGCAAATGTATATAGTGGTTGCAGTTGAAACTTATGGGGGTACTTTGCTTAACGCGGACGCCAAGCTTTCCCAGGCTGGAAGGGGTGTAACCCCCTGCAAATGGGGGTTCCCAAAAGACTTCCAGGAGCTTGCTTGAATGCTCCAAGCCTGAATGGTGTTTGCATTTAAGTTTATTTATCAGTGAGTGTTTTAGAACCTCTGGTACTGTCTTTTAAGAGCTGTCTGCTTGCAGACATAATTAGTTTGTATGGGGACTGTGTGTTTCTTTTGATTGAGTACTCACCTAAGCTGCTGCCAATTCACTTCATTTTTGCAGTCACTAGGAGTGCAAAGGGAACCTATCTGAAAGATGTAACTGTTTGCTAAATTTTTAGAGTAATAATGAAATTACAGTTTGTCTAACCTGCTTTCTTTGCAGTCAGAACTGTGTCTGCTAGTTCCTCATTCTAGTTTTGAACTGCTGAACTGACCAATCAGTGTGGGGTAGCTAGCTCTAAAATGGTGCCTTGGACGAATCAGAACTTGGACTCATAATCTGAGCCAGCCACAAGAGGATTGTATGGGCAGTGACTCTGGGAGATGTAGTTTAGACTTCAGTGCCTTTTTGGACCAACAGCAGCAGTCTATTGTGAGTGACAGCCAATCCAGTCAATAACTCGGAGGAACTCAAAGGAAGTGCCCGGTTTTGTCGGTTGGAGTTTCAGTTGAGCTTTGGCAGTGAAGAAGGAAGGAGCCCTGTGCTTTTTCGGTGTGCAGTTTTAGTCAAAAAACGTGTGTAAGGCCCAGAGTTCCGGTCTGCAGCTTGTGTAACTGCTTGTTAGGACTGAATCCGTCCTGTGAAAAGAATCAAAGGATATCTGAAGAGTAGAAACCAGGCTCACCCTGTAGAAGACTGGAGGAATTGCTGAAAATTGCACTTGGTCTGTCAGGAACTGAATCTGCTGTGTGTTCTCCCGGGTATTGTGCAGTAATTGCGATCGGGATACAGATGCAGCCTGCCTGGTATAGTGCTTTCTTTTATATGGATGTGTGAAGAGGTTTGTGTACCTCAAGTGAGCCCTGCTGACATTGAAGGACCCTATCTTATTTGGAGGTCGTGAGTATTAATTCAGGTCGCTCCCTGTTGGAATTGCCACATTAAATCCAAATGGAATTACTGTACTGCTGACTGTTTAATTCCTCCTTTTCTGTGTGAAAGGGCCCCTACCAGCTGCCACGGTTTGGACTAGCCACTAGGGCTTGGGTACCCAGGGACAGTAACTGATAGGGATAGGCCTGTGCACAGAGCCATAGGTAGATTATTAGAGTGATAAGCTAATTAACCTGATTTCCCCTGTCCTTGTTATATCCCCTAAATAAATCAGAGCTGCTTGTTTCAGCAAAGTTATACTGCCTGAGGTATTTGTCTATGTTAAAGTACTGTACTGTGATTGTTGCACTGTATCTCATTTCACAGGAGGTCCCAGTGCCGGAACCAGACCTGGGGTAAGTGTATACTGTGAAGGTAATTCTGATATATTGTGTGGGCCACTAGTGGGAAGAAAGGGGGGTTGCAGTGTCCCAGAGGGCTGTGACCAAGTTAGTTTAACTATTGCAAACCCTGACCTCTGGGTGGAGGCACCCGCCATTGGATCCAGGCCCCTCAACCTGTTAGTGGCAAATCAGGCAGGGGTAGTAGCCCCTGGGATAGCGCCATCTAGGGGTTACATATGTACTGTGCGGGCAGGTGTATTTTTCATTATGGTGCTAAATATTTTGAAAAGATAGTTTCTCACTTACGTAGCCCCTTTTGAGATGTCCAAGAGTGAGTGTGAGATCAAGCATGTGCTGGTCTCAATGTACTGATAGCATCAGCGTCCAACATCACTGAGAAACAGATAAGTGCTTCTATAGAATGCAGAACTGTTTTAAAATATAGTACACAGAGTTTACTGAGAGGAGATGTTGGGAGCTAGTGAACAGCTCAAGTGAGTGGCTGTCAGTCTGCTGGTAGGTTGACAGGCAAGGTGAGGTGTTGCAGAGAAATTGCAAATGTGAAAAAGGAGATAAAAAAAAGAGGTTGGTAAGTCAGGAGTAAACGAGCCACTGAACAAATGGTAGCAGTAAGAGGAGGCAACCTGGCAGAGACTACTTATCTATCAGAATTGATATTTGAATCATCAGCCCTACGTCAGCTCTACTCTAGTCCACCATCAGGTGCAAATTCTGTGGTGGTGAGCCTGTCATGAATGGGAGGGGGAGGGATTTAGTGAGTCTGTGAGGTCTGTGTGATTTTTTTGTACCATACAGAATACATGAAATAAACAACAGCACAGACTTCTTGTGAGACTGCAGTAATGGTGAGGATTAAGAAATATTAGACAGTGTGATCGGCAAAACAGTCTGAAGGAGACTGAAAATACACTGAGCAGCATCACAATGTGTTATAAAATATTTTTGGTATCTGTTTTAAGTGCTGACACATATTTATGGCTTACATTTACTGCTTTATTACTTGTGTAGTGTGCTCACTGGTGGGCTTTTGTGCCTAAGGATTTTCTATTAAGATTTCCTTGCTAAAAGAAAAAAGAAAAATGGCGGCATTTTAAAAAAGAATGTTCTAATGGCACATTCATTTTTCATCATACTGCATCCAGATTGGAGGTACTTGTTTTTACCTGTTCATTAGAGAGATCTAATGCACAGGTAACAGCCAATCAGTATGTATGGTTTTCTGTATCCATTTTATAAATAGATTTATAAAATGGGTATGAAAAAATCAGTGAAATCCAAGTTTTATGATTGGCTAAAATAGCTCACATGACCATGCATTATTTCACAATGACCATACACCTCCCATTACAACCACATGCTTAAACTACTTTCCAATCCTCAGAACCCTTTCACCACCACAGAGATCACGCCACACCTGGCACACACAGCACTCACACACACACACACACACTGCCACCAACACCCATAACTGAATCTTTATAGCAGTCACAATCTATAGAATTATGTGGTTAATCCTGCCATACTTTTTAAACAACAACTCATTTAAAAAAGGTATCTGGTTAATCCTGTCATTTTCAGACTATGTTATGGTACAATTACTTTCCCTTTTTGTGTTGTAAAGTAGCATGATTGAGCGGTGTTAATGGCATTAAAGGATGTGGAGGCAGAGGTTTAGAATAAGGCATTCTGTGCTGAAATACTGTGTAAAGTTAATTTTTTCATAATAAATTAATTCAGCTTTTTGGGAAAGAAGCTGCTGATTGTAGACAGAGGGGAGAGAGAGCAGAACGTGAGTGAATTGGTGGCTTCTGAAAAGTAAATGCAAGCCCGAGTGACCGTTGCTATAGCAACACTCGCTCGCACACAGGTCTACTTTTCAGAAGCCGCCGACTCACTCGCTCTCCTCTGTTAACAGTCAGTGGCTACTTTTTCTTCTTATTTGTGACAGACAGGAACTACTTTTGTCCTCCCCTCCTCAAAATATTTGAGACCATTTTATAAGATAGATAATGCACTACAGGGCATGTGGTCATGCTCTGATATACACATCCCTTGAGTGGTTGAACTCACACAAGGCAGCTGCAGAGTAATTGACTGATAAGCTGTACACTTGAGCAGACTCACTAGACCTCACCAAAATGCCTGTATCTGCTGGCATTTTTCGTATGTTCATATGGGTATACAAGAGCACGACTGCATGCACTGTAGTGCATTATCTATTACTCATCCAAAACTTGTGAGGATATTTGCTACAAGATATCAATGATATCTTTGTGACCTCTGGACCTAGAGTGAGATTATCGAAATATCATCACTGTAGGTCTGATATCCTCATTCCAGGTCCAGAGGTCACAGAACTGTAGCTCCTGATTGGTTCATCTAGGCAGCATGAGCCCCATCATAAAAAAATGTGAACTGCTGGTTTCAGTTCATGGCTGCCTCTGGAGGAGCACTTTCACTTTTCAGCTCTTCCAGTCCCCTTCATAAAAATGTAAGAAATCTTGTATTATATAAAAAAAAGAAAACAGTTTCTCACCAGTCACCTTGCCGTCAATACAAACGATACTTCTCTGCACCAAACCAACATTTCCTGCAGTTTAACTCCCCTCCTCCTCCCTTGCTGTACTCTGAATCCCATCTCCAGGACCGCCACTCTCCTTTACATTTAACCAGCAATCACTGTCCCAAAATGCTGTGGAAAAGCAGGCCACACCCACTCGCTGAACTACCACGAATGGACCGCTCAGAGCACAACAACATCAAAGACTGATGCACGGATGCCTGCAATAGCATCATGTGTGTTAGTATACAGAAACAACTGCTCAATTATCCTAAAAACTGCTCACAGATCACAGACGTTACATAGAAAAATTTAAAAAACCAAAAAACTCATCACAAGTGTTGCCCAGGTGTTGGATAAATTGAATATGCCATGCCCCATATAGAAATATCGGCAATATATCTCCATCGTGTACCTTGATCTGCTTCACCACTCATAATGTTATAAGAGCAAAGTACATTCTGGAGAAATATCACTGATATTTCTTGATGGTACATGGCATATCTCTTATATATATTTACATATTTAAATTCACTAGTTGAGAGGAAAGGAGGGAGGTGAATGCTAGCGGGGGTTTAAATGGTAATGCATAATAAAAAACTGTGTTGGAGATGGGAGTGGGTGAGAACTAATGGCACAATGGTGGGGGGGGGAGTTTAAGCCTTGTGGCACTTTTCTTAGTGCCAAAGGCTGCTGGATGGCCACAATTAATGTAGTTTTCACAAACATAGTGCCTACTCTGTCGGGCGAAAACTATGCAAGTTACCTAATTTGCTGGTGAGCTGGCAATTGGCATAGGTTTGCTTTACAAAGTTGGGTACTTTGACAGGGTAACCTATGTGGTTTGAGGCTGTCAGTGAATTGAAGTCAGAAGAAATTCACAAAGTGCTTTGTGAAGCAAATTTCAATGACTTCACCCACCCCTCCTCTAGAAATGATACTGTTTATGCCTGAAGAGGATAATTGTCTTGCCTAAAAGTAATATAGTATCAAATCTGGAGTTTGAAATTTAGAATATGCTGCTAGTGACCCAAGTTTGAAAATGGATGCAGGTCCTCTGGGGCCGGCGGAGAAAAGGAGGATTGAGCATCCCAAGGACATTTCTCCTAACTCAGGGAGGGGGTACATGAATTCCACTAGGTTGCCACCACCTGAAGGTTCTACCACAATTGGATGCCAGGGAAGGTGTCATGTCTGCTTGACTCTTGGGAACATCCCCACAGATGAGGAGTTCACTCAGCACATCATTGCATAATGCATGGGCCTGGAAAGATATTTCGGAAAAGCCCTGACTGTTGCAGGCTACAGGCCCAATCCCCCAAAAACCCCACACTAGTGTCTGGGCTCTCCTTGTTCTCTGGCTGAGGATGGCTGGCAACAATGAGAAGCCAGGTGATGGAGCTGGGGGGATTAGTCGAGACTGGGACTGTTAGGTAAAAATGGAGATTCAAAACAGATTAAAATAAAAAGCATTTGTCAATGCCAAATGTTCACACTTGTTAAACATATTTTTTTGTTATTTTGACCCCAACTTTTGAAGATACTTGTTTTAGGATTCACCTTATAGACATGACCTGTACCATTTATAGTATATTGGCCGTAATGTCATTTCACACCAGAGATGTGAAAACACATCTCATCCAGGATTTTAAAAATGACACATGTAACGTTTAAGAGGCTGTGTGGAAAAAGGGCTATGTTGAAAGTTTAGAGTAAAATATTGAAAATGAGCAAAGTTATGAGTGAATACTGAAATAATGTAATGTTCAGTCATAACTCGGGCATTTTACCATATTTGTACACTTACATTTCAGCATAACCTTCTTATAACCCCACCTAATAAACCCAGTGGGTAAGAATTACCCACCAAAATGTAATTCTGCACCAATAAAACATCATTCCGTGCCTCGGGTACTTTAATATTTTAAAACCAAATTTTCAACATAACCATCTTATGACACCCACCTCCTGAACAAGGGCGGAGAAAATGTTCAACTCCTGCCTGGGTGATTTTGCATAGCGACCACTAAATCACCTTTTGGACAGATTATCCCAACTTTACTGCCATTGTTTATGGGGTAAGGTCACAAAAAAAGGCATGGTGAAAATTTGGGTCAACAAAATTCATGGCCACATTATGCCACTAAGTTCAAAACTCCATTGAAATACATTGAACTGCATATCTGATTTTCTCAGTGTGTGGTCTGGCTTTGAAGAGTAAAGATGTGTCTGTGGTAAAAAAAAAAAATAAACCTGTCCCTAATGATTTTCTGCTGAGACACTTAGGCCCCATATTCAGCCATGTCCAATTGGGTTGTGGTAGCAGGGTGCACCACAGTACCCTGCTGGCAACAGATATCCATGAACAAAAGTAGATTGTGCATCCCAAATGGGATAGTGCTTTTGCTCTGTCTGGGTGCCATATTCGGAGGTCACATGTTAATAACCACATATGACATACAAGGTTCCAAGGGGCCTATTGCACACCACTGTAAGCTCTGTATAATGCCACCATATACAAATGCTTGGCAGCACTTTGCAGAGTCTTGCCCATTGCCCAGCCCTCACCCTGTTTAGTAACAAAAGCATTCTCAGTAATCCAGTGGTAGCCTGTGCCCAGCTGATCACCAATTAAAAGAAAAACTTCCTTGATACCACCCTCTTACCCAAGTCCTAATGAAAATGAAAACTGCTGCTCCACAGCCACTGCACTGCACCATGCCCATCATGTCTTATTTGCGGCCCCTTAACTGTTGTTTTGTATACTTACTCTTTCCTCTCTCTCTTTATTTTATTATTTTTTTTATAAAATTATTTTTTTCTTCCTACTTTCCTACTGCATCCGTGCCCTTAAAGCTCCTGATCTTCCTGTTCTGGGACATTAAGTTCCTATATTCCTCAGTAGTCTCCTTGAAGTTCCCAGTAGTAGAGTTCTACTGTAGTTCTTTAGTTCAGTAGAGTAGTAAAGTTCTAACAGGAGCTCCTCCCTCTTGTTGTTCTCTGCCACAAGCTATCTAAGTCAGTTTTTAAATGCAAACACCCAGCTTCCTTCTCTCTAAGCCACTCCCCCTAATTCACAGTTTCTTTTTCGCCTAACTTCACAGATAACAATTCCTTCACCCAACTCAGACAAACATTCTCTTTTGTTTTTTTGGTTTTTGTTTGTTTTTACTCTAAATTGAAGTTCCCAGTAGTACAGTTCTAGTTTTTTAGTCCAGTAGAGTAGTAAAGTTCTAACAGCAGCTCCTTCCTCTTGCTGTTCTCATGTGTGCACAGACATCATCATTCAAATGATGACTGGCCTAGGTGGTGAGTGGAGAGTCTATGCCAGTCACCATCCAGCACTCTGCCAGTGGTCCTGGACTGGCATCTGCATAGTGAGCTGGTGGCATACAGGGGTTGGGGCGGGAGGGCATCTTTTAAATAGTATAACGGGGCTGGAGATAGGAGGGGTACCTCTGGAACCTACCTAGTGAATATGTCTGGGATTACAGTGCAGGAAAATCTATGCTGCAAAAATAGCATCTGACATGGCAGCAACAGGGATAGCATAGCATAAGTCAGCCAACACGATCCCTGTAGCTGTCATTACATGGCAGGAAGAGGACAACTGACAAGCTGAGTGGTACTTTGCAGAGCTGTTCCTGTAGTGCAGCAGGCTAAAGCCATGAGCAGCTAGGGTGGTGGAGTGCCCCAGAGACCAAGGTTCTGTTCCCAGTCTTCTGTCTGTTGTGCTTTTCTTCTCCCCCCCCCAAGTTTTATTTTTTGTGAGTTGTGCCCCTCTTGCACAGTTGCCCCCCACCCTCACAGATACAATCCCCACAAGTTCCTCCTCATCCTCAAGTTACACCCCCATGGGTTTGTTATTTTTAGTCCAGGCATTGCAGGGGGCAATTTACTTGTTTTTTATTAGCCATGGTAGTGGTCGATGAGTTTCTTGACTGTTACCATTGGCTTTTTCATCGTGATCACTGTTTTTGTGGAGTGCTAATTTTTGTAGCACTGTATTTCGTATGTGTTTTTTGACCATGTTGTACTTTTTTCTATTTGTTAACCTAGTGCCCCTCTGGAGTACCTTTTTTTACTTTCTAGTTTTGCTCCCATTTCTCCTTGCCAGCTGCCACATCCTCCTTCCAGCTGCCCAAGCCCTTCTGTCTGCCATAGAAATCCTCCAACATTCCAACCCAGCATCAGTCAGTGCTTGACATTCTCTCTGGCTACCCTAAACATAACCCACGGCTTGTCCTCTGTGGGCAGGGCCCCAGATTCCCCAAGCTGGGAGGAGGATAATTCACTCAACTGTTGAGCCCTGCAAGGAGGAGCTGGTGAGATGCAGGACAAGTTACACAGATACATAGATGTTGTCGGCAGGTAAGGGCCTTGTGGCACATCCAGTCTGCCCTATCCATCTTTTTAATGCTTAAAGGATACTTAAACAAGCAGTTTTTTTAAAACTGCAAACTCCAAAATATGGCTTCATGGCTAGGTAAAGTAAAGGCTACTGTTTACATTCATGCTAAAACTGCATTTATGTAAATAACATAAATGCAGTTTCATAGCTTTTGAAAAATGTAATCATCAGCCTTTCACTTACAAAAAAACAGCCTTGCCTTCTCCCTAAGATGTCTGCCAAATGTGTTAACTGATGAGCCATGATGACATCATCTGAACCAAAGCCAGAGACCAATATAGATTCCTATAGGCTAAGTAGTTCTTCTTTCCCTTTTTGTTTTGAATTGTTTTACCAGAATGATCAACACCATGTGTTAACATGTGGATTATTTTGATCAGTACACAAGTTAGGTTATGATTCTGTTAATTTTATTTACTTTAACTTGCTGAAAACGTTTTGCAATCTAGCTGATTTTCTCTTTGGCAAACTGCAGAACAGTACAGCACTTTAAATACCTGATGATCTAGTGGTTATGTGATGCTCTTAATTTTGTTTTTGTTAACCAGGAGAGACACACTATGCTGAAACCTTGTTTACAGATGTGTCCTGGCAGTACAAGGAAGCTAAGTGACTTGCTTAGGGTCACACAGCGAAGTACCGGTCTGGTCTTGTTCCAAAGCTCATGCATTCTTGTTAATCCACAAAAAAAGCTTCTCTTGTATTCTTTTTCTAAGTGAACCCCCTGCCCCTAGCCTGGCTTCTGTTGAACACCCCACCATCCATACCATGTCATTAGTACTGCCTGGGGCTGCATATGAGCTTGCAGTCTCATGAAGAGACCCAGGGTGGTAGCCTGGGTAAAACATTGGCTGCACAACAGGACACAGAAGGTAATTGTAAATGGAGTCCACTCTGAAGAAAGAGGGGTTACTAGTGGGGTACCGCAGGGTTCAGTATTGGGTCCAGTCCTTTTTATGTCTTCATTAGTGACATTGCAGAGGGACTGGAAGGAAAAGTATGCCTTTTTGCAGATGACACAAAGATCTGCAACAGGGTTGATACACAAGGAGGCGTGGAAAGGATGAAAAGGGACTTGGTAAGGTTGGAGGAATGGTCAGAAATATGGCAGCTAGGATTCAATGCAAAGAAGTGCAAAGTAATGTACCTGGGAAACAAGAACCCAGGGGAAGAATACACAATGGGTGGGGAGGTAGTAACAACAACAAAAAAGGAAAGGGACCTGGGGGTAATCATATCAGATGACCTTAAGGTTAGCCAGCAATGTGAGAAGGTAGTAGGGAGGGCTCGGGGTATACTGGGATGTATAGGGAGAAGCATCAGCAGCGGAAAACAGGAAGTTGTTATCCCTCTGTACAGACAGTTGGTGAGACCCCATCTGGAGTATTGTGTCCAATTCTGGAGACCCCATCTCCTCAAGGACATAGACAGGATAGAGGTAGTCCAGAGGAGGGCAACTAAAATGGTGCAGGGTCTGCAAGAGAAGCCGTATGAGGAGAGACTAAAGGAGCATAATATGTATACCCTTGAGGAAAGAAGGGAGAGGGGGGACAGGATAGATACTTTTAAGTACCTCAGTGGAATCAACAAAGTCCAAGAGGGTAGCATCTTTCAGAAAGAGAGACGTGCAAGAACAAGGGGACACAATTTAAAGATAGAAGGAGGGCAGTTCAGGGGCAATGTGAGGAAGTATTATTTTACAGAGAGGGTAGTGGATGTATGGAACAGCCTTCCTGACAAGGTTGTGGGGTCTAAAATTGTGGGAGAATTCAAGAATGCATGGGACAGACATAAGGCAATTCTTGTGGGGGGTAGGAAGAAATAGGCTGTTGGTTAACTAGGATCTGTGACCTATCCTGTAGGTAGGGAAATGGGCAGACTAGATGGGCCAAACGGTCCTTATCTGCAGTCATAGTCTATGTTTCTATGTTTCTATGTTTTTCAATGTTTGACTTCTGATCCCACAGTAAACATTGAGTGGATCACCACCCTTCTGCACAGTGAAGGCAGTATGTACAGTTCCTCTGTTTTGTTTTTGTCCTGCCTCATTAACCAACAATTGAGTCTTCATGGGAGGCCAAGAAATAAGCCTCAGGACTCACCAGAAAAACTGCTGTTCATACCCTTATAAGGGCTGTATGTACTATGGATACAGTATTAGTAGTAGAAAAGGCATGCTAATGCCTTGTGCGAATCCACCAGACTTCCAGTGTCACTCTACTTCTTTACCTACGATCTGCAGAACCCTGTAAGAAAGTTCCATGCAAATCTTCTCCAGTACCTTTTAGTGTCCTACTCCACAATGCAAGCTGGTTGGCTACCACCCTTCTAAATCTTGAATGATCTATACACAGCTCCCTCAATACTGTCCTAACAAACGTCAACCCCCCCACCTGAGGGTAATCTCCCTATACTGAATTCAAGTAACACTTTAAGTGCAGCCCTGCCACTGACTTTTTGTAATTTCTGGCTGCTCTCATTCACAGTCAGGTAGTGATCACGGTTCTGGCAGACCTACATTTCAGATCTCACAATGATCTGCTAAACATCCCCTTCCTGTCTTCCCCTAATCTGAATAAAGCTGTACCCAGCTGGAATGGCCTCTTCAGTCCCTCTCTGGCTTTCATTCTTTTCTTCTGCCCCCAACACCAAAAACTGGTGAGCGCACTGCCCTTCTGCATCATGAATGCCGGTTGGTACAGTCGCCCTGTCATTTTGCAGTGATAATAACAAACATGATCTTCTGTAGTTAGGTTGATAGCAGCAGGGCACAGGGGAAACATAGGCATTGTTACTCATATGAGATCTAATCCACCTATGATTAGGCATTATTAAATGACATGCGTAATGATGTGCACACCCATCATTTAATAGTGCCTAATCAAAGGTAACCTAGATCTCATAAGGATAGGAAAGCCTATAATTCCCCTTGTCCCCTACTGCTATCAGCCTGACTTACTGGAAAGATTTGTTTATTTTTCATATGTCAAAAAACCTAGGGACTGTACTACCCTCATTCATGATGCACTAGGGTGATGAGTTCACCAGTTTTTGGTATGGGGAGAAGTAGTGAGAATGAATACCAGAGGGGGACTGAGAAGGCCACTCTTGCAAGATACTGCTATATTCAGGTAAAGGGGAAGACAGAAGGGGAGAAATAGGAACAGATCACTGTGAGAAATAAGATGTGGGGCTGCCAGCTCCAAGAGCAGTACCTGACCCTATTGTCCTGGCCAACATTCCACTTCCCATAAAACCAGTTCATGCAATTGTCCAAGGCAGTGAGTGGGCATTAATGTGTGAATTTGCTGCCACTACACATTCAGTCACTTCACTACCATTCTAGCATTGTAGTAAAGCACGTTGGGTATAATGTGCATGAAAGCACTATATAAATGCTGATTCTTATTATTATTATTTCCCATGGATAAAGAAGAGAAGACAAGACACGCATATTTTTGATTTCCAAGAAAGTATGAATTCTGGCATTGGACTACAGAAGAACTGTGGGTAAATTTGGAGACAGGCAATGGCACCACAATCCGCACAGGGGTTGTATACAGACCCCCTTCTCAGGGGGAGGAAGTGGACAAGGAAATGATAGAAAGTATACTTAGAATGGCAGAAAAAGGGGAGATATTGCTGATGGGTGATCTGAATATGCCAGATGTTAACTGAGCGCAGTTGCAGCTGCCACTCAAGAGTGCAGTTATTCTAGATGCCCCACAGGGGCATGCCTTAGACAACTAGTACTGGAGCCCACTGAGAGGGAGCAATATTAGACTTGATACTCTCAAATGGAGATGGAGAGAGGATCACAGATGTAGAAGTGGTAGCCATCTGGGAACTAGCGACCATTGAACAGTATGGTTCACAATAAACACAGCAATAGAGTCAAGCCATACAAAGACAAAGTACTGGACTTTAGGAGGGCTGACTTTGCCAAAATGGGTGAGTGCCTAAGGAATGCACTAGCAAATGGGCAGGAAGGAGGGGTGGAAGAACAATGGGGAATAATAAAAACTGCCATCACAGAGGTAACGAGCCTTTGTGTGAAGCAAATAAACAAAACAAGACGATGTAAGAAACCACTATGGTTCTCAAAGGAAGTGGCAGTGAAGGTTCAAGAGAAAAAGAAAGCATTCAGGAAGTACAAGGAATCACAGAGGAGCAGGACAGAGAACTGTACAGTTAAGCAAAAGGAAGCTGGGAAGGCAGTCAGAACAGCAAAGGCCCAAACTGAGGAAAAGATAGCCAACTCAGTTAAGAAGGGAATAAAACCTTTATAGGTACATCAGGAAGCAAAGGAAGACCAAGGGAGGGATAGTGAGGCTTAATAAAGGGGAGGGAGGGTGGGCAGAGGGAGACTGTGAAAAGGCAGAGATACTAAACAAATATTTTTGCTCAGTATTTACAAAGGAAGAGGGGGAGGTACATAAAACAAACAGTAGAACACTCTGGATACAGAAGTTGATACCAGCCCATTTACAGAAGAAAGGGTTCTGAAAGAACTCTTAAAACTGAAGGTGGACAAAGCAGTGGGGCCTGATGGGATTCATCCCAGAATTCTAAAAGAACTAAGGGTAGAACTAGTGACACCACTGACTACCCTTTTTAACAAATCATGGGAGGATGGGTGGTACCCGAGACTGGAGGAGGGCAGATGTGATTCCCTTCACAAAAGTGGGAGCAAGGCAGAAGCAGGAAACTAAGACCTGTAGTTTAACCTCAGTGATAGGAAAATGATGGAATCACTTCTAAAGGAAAGAATTGTCACGTATCTAGAGGCCAGAAGGGCAAGGACCCTAGGCAGCATGGATTCACAGCGGGAAGGTCATGCCAGACGAATCTGATAGATTTCTTTGACTAGGTGACCAAAGTAGTAGATCAGGAGGGCTGGACATGGCCTACCTATACTTTAGCAAGGCATTTGACACAGTCCCACACAAAGATTAATATATAAGTTAGCCAGCCTGGGAGTGGGTCCCAAGATGACAGCCTGGGTAAAGAATTGGCTGGAGAATAGGACACAGAGAGTAATAGTAAATGGAGTCCACTTGAAGAAAGGGAGTTACTAGTGGGTACCGCAGGGTTCAGAGACTGTCCTCTTCAATGTCTTTATAGCTTACATTGCAGAAGGACTGGAAGGAAAAGTATGTCTCTTTGCAGATGACACTAAGATCTGCAACAGAGTTGATGCACAGGGTGGGGTGGAAAGGATGAGAAGGGACTTGGCAAGGTTAGAGGAATGGTCAAATGTATGGCAGCTTAGATTCAATGCTAAGAAGTGCAAGGTAATGCATCTGGGAAACAAAACCCAGGGAAGAGTACACAATGGGGGTGAGATACTAACAACAAAAATGGAAAGGACCTGGGGTAGTATATCAGAACACCTAAAGGTGGGCAAGCAATGTGAGAGGGCAGCAAGGAGGGTTGGGGGATACTGGGATGCATAGGGAGAGGCATCACCAGTAGAAAACAGGAAGTTATTATCCCTCGTACAGGTACAGCTGGTGAGACCCATCTGGAGTACTGTGTGCAGTTCTGGAGACCCAATCTCCGCAAAGACATAGACAGGATGGAAGCTGTCCAGAGAGGGAACACTAAAATGGTGCAGGGTCTGCACCGGAGGACATATGAAGAGAGACTTAAGGAGCTTAATATGTATAGCCTCGAGGAAAGGAGGAGAGGGGACATGATAGAAACTTTCAAGTACCTCAAGGAATCAACAAAGTCCAAGAGGGTAGCATCTTTCAAAAAAGAGGTGTGCAAGAACAAGGAGGCACAATTTGAAGATAGAGGGGGCGGCTCAGAGGTAATTTAAGGAAGTATTTTTTCACAGAGAGGGTTGTGGATGCATGGAATGGCTTCCAGAGGAGGTTGTGGAGTCAAAATCAGTGGTGGAATTCAAGCATGCATGGGACAGTCATAAGGCAATTCTGGGGTGGGGGTAGGAAGAAGTAGGCTGCTGGTTAACTAGGATCTGCAGCTTATCCAGTAGGTAGGGAAATGGGCAGACTGGGTGGGCCAAGCGGTCCTTATTTGCCGTCAAATTCTATGTTTCTATGTTTCTATGTAACTTTGCTACAAACAAGAAGTGGATCTATGGGGTGGTAAAGGGTGTGGCTGTAGCCCCCCCCCCATTGTAAAGTACTCGCTTGCTGCTGCTGCATTTCACTTTGTTGAAGAAGTCTAATTTATTGATTGTACAAAGGTTTACATTCAAAAATATGGATTACATTTGTAGTTTCAGTTAAAAACATACTAGAAAAGCATAATAGCAGAAAATATAAAGGTTTCATAAACTGTTAAACGTGCATATCAAGTATGCACGCACTCCCCAGCACACACCCCCCCCATTGTAGCATCCTGGATCCACCATATTCACTAGACCACCAGGTTATTCAAGATGTGTATTGTACTGTGGTTTGCCAAAGAGAAAGTCGGTTGGATTAAAACAGAATTTCAGCATGTTAAAGTGAACAAAATGAACAGAACCATAGCCTCACATGCTTATTGATTTAAATAATGCACGTAGTTTAGACCATTTTGGTGAAACAATTCCATACAAAGGGAAAAAAAAGAACTAGTTAGCACTATAGAGAGCCATGTAACTCTCTGACTTTGGCTCTGATGATGTCATCACTTAACTCGTTTGGCGACCATTTTAAGAAGCAGGTAAGGAAGTTTTTTTGAAATTGGAAGGCTGATTTTACATTTTTCAAATGCTTTGGAACCACATTTAGGTAACTAATATAAATGTAGTTTTAGCATTAACAAATTCAGCAACCTTTCCTTTAGTCCTGTTTGAGGTCAGATTTTTGAATAGTTTGTCAAAATGTTGTTTAGGTATCCTTTAAGGTAGGAGTTGGAAGCACCCTGCTGTGATGTGGTGGGTTAGGGTGGCTTCATCTGCTTGGTGCTGCTGGGATATTTTCTCCCCCTAGGCCCTCCCCTATCTCTCCCCAGAGTGTGCACCTGAGAAGTTACCTGGCAGAGCACCTATCAGGGCAGACAGAAGGGTGGATGAGCCCTGCCCTATCTGCAGAACTTACCTGACTGCCCCAGTCTGGGTGTGTGACAACCTCTGCATCATTTGCCAGGCACCAGGTGTGTGCTGACATTAAGGCTGCTCCATAGGGAGCACTTGTTCCCTCTTGCATGACACTCCTTCCATTGGGCTACCAAGGCAGTTGTGCGATGGAAGGAGGAGCCCTTCATCCCTGAGGCAGGAGAAATCCAGATAGATGCCAGAACCCCATTTCACCAGTCAGCACCGCACATCCCTTATGGGGCACAAACCTGGGTTGTCTGGATGGCAAGCAGTAGCTCTACTGCTGCACTATCTGGCTGGCCACATGTCTTTGTTTTTCGTCTAACTGTCACTGTACTGAGGACCTCAGGGTTTACCTCTACTGAGGCAGCCGGCTTTGGATCCCTAATGAGGACTATTTTTGTTTAATCAGGGGTCAGACAGGAGGGTGGTGGTACTGGACAGAGTACCAGGGAAGTTCTTCTTCTAATCAGGAAGGAGGCGTGTACCACTGGACTACCAGGAGTATTTGTTTCATTGAGGATCATGCAGGAGGGGATGGGGTTACTGGTACCAGTGCTGCCAGAGGGATTGTGCACCACTGTGCACATTGATAAGAGCAGGGTTTAGGAAGCATTACATCGTGATGCCTTGGCAGCCTTTGTAGCACTTCCAGAACTCTCTAAACATACCACTGTGCCACATATGCAATGGGGCACCTTCATTTGCATGGTGCATTTGGCACAAGTGTGCTGTCCACTGTAGGTCATGCTACAGCGCACTTTAAATATGGCCTTCTCTCTCCTCTGACATGCTATGTCAAGTTAGGACACTGCAATTCTTATTAGTGCCACACTATCCTTCTAAGTATGGAGCCTTAGTGTACATGGATAGAACTTTGACTTACACATCCAGCATTTGATAGAGCTGTTCATTAATATTATAGGTCATGTCCAGCATTCTGTGAAACAGAGGATAGAGACAAGCTGTGCAGAATGTTTAACTGGTCATCCATTGATAGGGTGTCAAGTCTACCCAACATGCCCTCCAGTTACTGCACAGACATATTTCACTGCGATATTAACTGCATACTGAAGCAGCTGTTCCTCCACTCAGTACAGCCATTGAACTCTCCCTTCCCTCAGAACAAAGACTGACTCCTACCTCCAATCCATTTCCCAGAGACTGACACATCCCTCACTCCATTTCCCAGGAGCCAGACCCTCTCTCTCTTATTTCTCTGGATAGTACAGAAATATCCTACTTTGTCCGTCAGAGGTGACAACTAGTATAGAGTGTTTTGCTATTCTCACCAGCCTAACATTCATGTGAATTGAACCCCAACATGTCCTCCATGTAGGCACGGTGTCAATATGCCACTAACACTAACAGCGCTGTAAACAACCATGCAGGCATATCGCTGAAAATGGAAGTTGCTCTCAGCAAAACAGCGAGTACTACCTTCCACAAACAAAAACATAAAAACTACATGTTTGCGGGGGGCTCTTCCCTCACCCCATGTGATGGTGGGCATCACTCTTCCAACCCTGCAGTCTATAAAAAACTAACTCCGGTGGGGACAAAATTCTAAAAAATGGGGAAATCTTGGGGGGGGGGAAGAAAAGACAGTCAAAAAATAAATAAATAAAAGTTCCCTAGACCAGGATTCAAGCCCAAGTCCTTCAATCTCCATCACCCTCCACTGCCTACTGCTCTGTCCGCTGAGCCGCAGCAGTTGCTTGGCCAGCACACCACCAGCCAGAGCCTTTCACCTCATTTTTAAAAAAGCAATATAGCTACAGTGATAGTGGTACTTTACCTTCACTACACTGTCCCTGTAGCTATTATGCATCTAGCTGTCTTGACTGCACAGTTTAACACGTGTTGTTCTTGCAACAACAAATTGACCTGGTACCCTTCAGGTAAATGGGCGTGATGCTGCTGAGAATGTATTTCACAATGTTAAGTGTATTATTTAGCAAGGAGTGTGCTCTCTTCCTGGTACTGGCATTTATTTATTTTATTTATTTAGCTTTTGTTGACCGGGTAAGTACACTAGACAAGACAATTGCCTATTTTCAGGTATGACCTGGGAGAGTACATGAATTACAGATTTAAATACATAGGACAGCATGATACAGATATAAACAGCTTACAAGTCATGTGCAGATAACATGATATAGATTAACACAGCTTACAAGTCATGTAAGGCATAGTTTTGTACAGTTTGTGCACAACAGAATAACTTTGTACAAGAACAGAATATCACATGTAGCAACTAAGAGCAGTACAAAAGGTACAAGCTGAGATGCAGCAACACTATTTACAATTTAATGGCCCCAGGCATTGACAGATAACAGACCCAGTCACTGATTGACCACCTCACTCCTGTCCAACCATCATTATCCCTGTATTTGGTGCTCTCACTTCTACTCACTCTCATGACACATGTCTTTCTGTCTATCTCTCTTGTCTTGTGTCTCCTCTGTCTCAAGCTATCCTTCTCCCTCATCAACTACAGCTCCTCCTCCTCTCACACGCCACCATCTTCCATTCTGCAGCCTTCCTCTGCCCAGGTATGCACACCAACGTCATCTTGTCCAGGACATGTATTCCACATCATGCCTTGCTCTTGCATCCATATGTGTTTACAAACAGGCCAATGGAAGAGGCTGTTGCAGTCAGAGTTTTTTTCTTAAAGCAGACAATCAGTGAGGTGGGTTGTGGAATTTAAATCCCCCTTGGTTTCTTCTAGCCACTGACTGGAGCATTCCTTCCATGTCATCCACCTCCTCTCACAGTCTCTGACCCCTTGACCTTAAGAGAGTGACAGAAAGAGACAGAGAGAGAGAGAGGTGGATGCAGTCACATAAAGGTGACCTTAAAAGCAAGTTACTTTGAAACTCAATCAGATAGTGCAACTCCCTGCCTGATTGCAACAGAAATGGTGCCTTTCTTCAAGCCCACCAAGCACCAGAAAGCTTATGATTTATTCATATTTACATGCCCTAGCAGAAAGACATTGTTCATGCACACGCCTTAAAGGGAGAAGAGACAAAGGTAGGCTACTGGTGTTGAAAGCTAATCAGACGCGTGTTGACCAGATTCACGCAATTCAAAGGATGGAAACCCTCTTTGATTGGAGTGGCTTTCGTCCTTTGAAGTTCACAAAATTTCCACCCAGCAAGCAGCGAGTGGTGTCACATCCACAGTGGGTGGTCATTGGTCTAGACTGCTGAGCCTTTCGCAGTTTCAACTGCAGTGGGCTCAGCACTGAGCTCCCTACCCCTCCAAAAAATCCCCTTTACTTATTACAAAATGTTTGGTGCTCATGCGCGACAAATGTAAAAAGAAAATTGGAATATGAAATGAATAAAGATAAATACTAGTCAGGCTGAAAAACTTCAGCAAGTTCCAGATGGGAGAACAACTGAAAATAAGGCAAGATATAATGGTTGTAAACTTGATGAAAAAGGCATATGGCATCTTATAGAAACTCTTTTAGAGATTGATCTAATTTCTGTATTAAAACAAACAAGGTCCTTTATTTATTGATGGTTTGATAAGGAATGCAAGGGAATGAAAAGAGAAGTATGTTGATTCATAAGCAGACAAAATTACTTACTAGAGTGAACCGGATGATTCTAATACATTTATAGAAAACAAAAATAGAAATTATCAAGTTAAATTATGGCATGTGTTACACCAGGCATTAGAGAGAAAAGATGCCAAGATGTTTTGTATAATGGTTTCCAGAGGAACAGGAAATTATGAATCGAAAATTACAGCACAGATCCCTGAAGAACAATGTCTTACTCAAATATGAATTTTAATTAGGAATATGGAACATGACTTCAACAAGTAAATAGAAAAGAGAACCAGGGAATCCTGGTTGTAACAGAAAGCAAGGTGGAACAAGTATGTTCAAAATTTAAATTAGGAAAACACCTGGTCTAGATATGATTCCTGTAGACATTTTTTGGATCCATTTGAAGTGGTGGGTCTCTTACTAACAATAGTTTAGAATCTAACTGTAGAACAAAGTAATACACTTAACCAATGATAAGGTATCCTTATATTATCAATTTTCAGGAAAGGTGAAGTAACTGAGTTGGCAATGTAATCCCACTTAGTTTTATAAATTGCATTGCTAAGGTTTTCACCAAAATACTGCTGAGAGATTTGGAAAGATGGTGTGTTAAATATCACTGTATTAGTATTTATTTATCAGAATCCCAAAGAGGCCAGGCTACAAAAGATCAGAATTTTACACTATGTCATTTGGCAGATAAATATGTTACAATCCAAACACTGAAGTTCTATTTAGTATTAAGTGGACTATAAAGGTACACTTGATTCCCTGGATTGGGACATGTTAAGGGAAACAATGGCTAGTTATGGGATGGATAAAGATTTGCTGGAAATTATGAAACAAATGCGCACAACACATGATCAATGCTTCAATAGTACAGTGCTGTATATAGACAGAAACAGACTCTCATGTTCAGTAATTACATTGGAGTTAAACAAGGATGAAATATGGCTCCCTCCACTTTAGCATACTTGTTTGGCACTCTATTTTTGTGCATCATTTCTCTTTGCTTTGTCTACCTTTATGGTCCCTGTGACTGCTGCACCTTCATGGACATGTGTTCATACTTCTTTCATTTTACTAGGCAGGGAGGATGCCCATGAAAGCAACTAACCATTTTCAGCTATATCATTTCTTTTTTATTCTTTTTTTTTCTTGTTTATTAGGTTTTGCAAGCAAAACTTACAGTTTCTCATGGAGGGATACCATTATAACAATGATCAAATAATATATTATCTTACAAAGGAAAATTGATTTAACACCCTGCATTGAGTTACAGCATAGGGGGATATTCCCCCAAAAAGAATATGTATACGAAAATCTTCCCAAAAATGCATGCAGCCAAGGAAGATAAATGGGAATCAATAAAACAGGCTGGTGACCCACTATTTCTTTTACCAAACTGGCTAGTTTGTCAAAAGATTCCCCCAATCCATTGTTCAATACAGAATAAAAAACAAACACTCTTGCAGCCATTTGTCTAACCAAACCTGATGCCATAAGCAATATTTATCACATTATACAGGCTGGCATTAAAACATATGCATTATAAAAAACTCTGCAATATTATAACTACCTTATGTCAGGGAAAAGGTCCACATGAACAGTCTTCATTGGCATAAAGCAGATCTGCACCTTCCACAGTGATATAAAACATTAAACAAGTGATCCAGGCACACATATCATAAAAAAAAAAAAAATAGTATAATTAACATAGATCAGTGAAATGGGCAGCATGTCCAAAAAATAATAACAGGACTCAAACAGTGGAAATAATATCAGATGCATGTACACACAAGTGAATGGGGAGAGGATGTAACATGAAAAACAGCTGCATAGCCCATGAGCCTTACTTAGGAGACACTGCTAGGTATAAGAAAGGGGAAGAACCCCATCATAAAGAAAAGTAATATAAACAGCAATATGGTCCAAGCAACTTACCTCCCCTGACCCACAGCCATAAAAATGCAGACCGAATAGAAGTCCATTTAAAAACCCAATCAGAGCCACAGTCCCAATATAACTGGTTCCCTTGCCAAGTATACAAAACTAGTGTGTGTCTAACCAATTAAAAGAGTATAAAAATCATAGTGAAGCATCCCAGGATGAACTCACAACCCAGAGTCCATAGTAGATGCCATCCACACTGGTAATAGTCCATCCACAGAATGATTTTCTCACTCCTCTGATGATTAGGTATCCCCCGATGAGTCTTCTTGCTGTGCTTCGTCCTCCATGTCCACCTCAGTCCAATGGATCAATTTATCAGATTCCTTAAGGCCCAAGAAAAGATACTGTTGGCCATTCCACACTAGCTGCAATTTAGCAGAGAGCAATATTTGTTGCTGTGTGCGGGACTGGCGCAACCAGGCTTGCACTCCATTGAAGGCCTTGTGGCACTGGTGGGTACTATAAGAAAGGTCAGGGAACATCTGCACCATGTCCTCACCATATTTTAGTGCTCCCTTTCTGTGAGCCATCTGAAATGCCCTGTCCTAATCACCAACTCCAGTACAGGCGATCATGAAGGTATGAGGGGAGGATATATCAGGCACAGCCTGCCAAGAGGTGACACGTAAGCATTTTTGAGGGACATTTGGAGGATCCACTTCAGTAAGTCCCAAAATAGTGGGCAGAAATGTTCGAGTGAAAGCTAAGTCATCTTCCCCCTCAGCCAGTTCAGGAAGCCCCACTATCTGTATGTTCTTCTCGTTGGCCTGATTTTCTGGTGTTTCTAGTTGCTGTCTCAGGAGGCTATTTTCCTTCATAAGTTTAGTCATTGCATCCATTGATTTTAAAATAGAAGCCTCCAACCTTTGGACCATCTGATCGCAAGAGTCTATGTGAGTTTCCAGCATCGAAACTCAAGGTGTTAAAATATCAAACTTGTGGTCAAGATCTTGAACAGTTTTGCAATGTAGCTTGAGTTGTAGTTAGTGAGGCCTCCCCGGATTGTGACCCTGAGGGATCTGCATTTTTTTCTTGTTGCGAAGGTCATGTTTTTCCATGGCTGTCCTTGAGGAGTGTACAAATCAGCAGCTTTGGCACTTGCACCTCAATTTTTGCCCATGGTGGAGAGTGCACACTTACGAAGTGATAATCTTTCAGACTGCTCAAATTAGGAGCCCAATGATACAGTTAAAAGTTATTATTTTTGTTTTGGCCTAGGGGCTCGAGAAATGTGCAGCTTCTTTTTCAGCTGATCAGCAGCACCCCCCAGCTAAATATTTTAAAGAGGTTAATTTTGTAAGAGTACAGGTGTACCCCATGCTCAAGTTGCCAGTATGTTCATGGACAAAGAAGGTTGTCCATTGATATCCATAGTCATGCCTGCTCTGACCCTGATATTTGTCCACAATAACTCTATCCATAAATTGTCTATAAATAATTGATACGAATTGTTATGGCTGATGGACTAAGCCAGTGAAAACCATATGATCAGAGAGAGAAAGATGCTAATTGGGAGAATTAAATTTATTTTTACTTTGGTAACAACAAAAAAATCATATCAAATAGCATTTTAAATTATTTCAGGTAGCAGCCATGATTGTTCATGATCTAAATCATTTTTAATTTCTATGATTGGTAATGGTTCTCATGGTTTGGTTTTAGTTATTATATTAGTCAAATTTATTCATTTCATTAATGGACAACAATTATAATGGTTGCTGCAGAAATGCCAGTGAAAACCACATGATGGGAGAGAAAGAGAGAGAGAGAGAGACTAATCAGGAGAATTTAATCTATTTTCACTTTGGTAAATAAAAAAATCTGATACAATAAAATTTAAAATTACTGTATTTGAGGTAGCAGCCATGATTGTTCTTGATCTAAAGATGTTTTTTAGTGTCTATGATTGATAATGGCTCTCATGGTCTGGTTTTAGTTATTACGTTAGTCAAATTTATTCTTTTTATATCCTGTTTATGATTGTTTTCTCACATTATGTAGTTCCTCATTTATGGTACAGGCTCTACAGTAAAACTGTGTCAAATTTTCCCAGTTGTCAGTTTAATCTCATTTTGAGAGGGGTTCAGTAAAGCCCTTTGTAGAAGTCTAAATCATTTTACGCAGTGTTAAATGCATCAGACCTATGTTTTAAGACAAGAATGAAAGATTTAACTCTCTTGATTTATTTTATTCTCATTACCCTCATTTCTAAGTTTGTGCCACTTCTTATTTCAGCCAATCCTGATCCATCCAAAGCCTTGGCATGATCAGTTTAGTTCTCAATTGAAATTATCTCTTACTGTAGCTGTAATTAATAATTACCTACAACATATTTTTTGTTTTGCAAAGTAAAAATAATTGCTTAAACTAGAGTAAGATTGTAGCTCTATTCCACAAACGTACAGTTTATCAGTAGACACTTTTAATTAATAAATTAATTGTATTTCATCTGGGTACTATTCTTGGTCAAAGTTGCTATAGAATTTTTCAAGCATGACCTTAGTTCATTCTGGACATCATGGTCCACCATGGTTAACCATAGTTCATATGTGTTTGATCATAGTTTATGCATGGTCGTAGGAGTATAGGATAGCAACCACATTTGCACAACTGATTTGCACATGAAAATGCAAAATCTGATACTTTAAACTAATATAATAACAATTAAAACATGTTTTAAAATTTACAAAGAAGAAATAACATTTACAAGAGATTAGTTACTTGATCAGAAACAAAAAATAATTTGAGAACTCACAACATTTTAAAAGTGTTTCTTTTTATGGTGACACAGCACAATTGGGTCAGAATGTGAGTTATGAATGAGGAGGGACTCCATTAGAACACCCACATCAATGGTAAGTAATTAAAAGCTGCTAGAGATGGGTGAAATTGGGAAGCTTCTCTCTGTGAATTTAACACAAGTCACAGATTAATTTGCAGACACAAATTGTGAAGTTGCAGTAATAAAGTTTAAAATTTTGCCCACCAAGTGTGGAATTTCACCTGTGAATGGTAGAATTTCATTGCAAATGGTGGAATTGCACCATTCACAGGCACAGTCTTGCCAAAACTGGCTGAGCAACAGGACACAGAGGGTGGTGGTAAATGGAGTTCAATCTGGGGAGGGGGTAACCAGTGGGGTGCCACAGGGCTCAGTTCTGGGGCCTGTCCTCTTCAATGTATTCATAATCAAAACTGCAGAGGGGCTGGAAGGTAAGGTATGCCTCTTTGTGGAGGACACTAAGATCTGCAATAGGCTTGACACTCCAGATGGGGTGGAAAGAATGAAAAGGGACCTAGGCAAGTTGGAGGAGTGGTCAAGAGTGTGGCAGCTTAAATTCAATACAAAGAAGTGCAAAGTCTTGCACTTGGGGTACAGGAATCCAAGAGAGGAATACACGATGGAGGGGGAGGTACTAATGACAACCAAACTGGAAAGGGACCTGGGGGTAATCATAATGGTCAACCTAAAAGTAGCCACATGATGTGATAAGGCTGTGAGAAGAGCTGGAGGGATGCTGGGGTGCATAGGGAGAGGCATCACTAGCAGAAAACAGGAGGTGAAGATGCCCCTGTACAGGCAATTGGTGAGGCCTCATCTGGAATACTGTGTTCAGTTCTGGAGACCACATCTCTGAAAGGACATAAAGAGAGTGGAGGCAGTCCAGAGAATGGCAACGAAAATGGTGCAAGGACTGAACCAGAAACCATATGAGAAAAGGGTGAAGGACCTTGATATGTATACACTGGAGGAAAGGAGGGAGAGGGGAGGATATGATAGAGACATTGAAGTAACTCAAGGGGATGGTTTTTGGTTTTAGTCATGACTGGGCCCATTCTATCTAGGCTATTGTATTTTATTCTAATATTTCATGTATCGTATTTAGTGGTATTATAGTTTTTCATTTTTTATTGTTTGCTACTATGTTTGCATGTCTTCATCTTATAAATTTTTGTATGCATTTCTTGGAATTTCTAATAAAACTGTTCTTATAAAAAAGTAACTCAAGTGGATAGATGAAGTTCAAGGGGAAGGAATCTTTCAGAAAAAAAGTTGTGCAAGAACAAGGGGTCACAATATGAGACTAGAGGAGGAAGACTCATGGGTAATGTAAGATAGTATTTTTTCAAAGAAAGGGTGGTAGATGCGTGGAACAGCATCCTTACGGAGGTCATCGGGACAAAAATGATAGGTGAATTCAAGAATGCATGGGATAGACAGAAGGCAGCCCTAGTGGTAGGAAAGAGAAGGTAAACTGCAGATCAGTTAGGATCTAGAGTTTATGCAGTAGGTAGGGGAAATGGGCAGACTGGATAGGCCAAGCAGTCCTTATCACCATCAAATTCTATGTTTCTATGTTTGTGGGTAAAGTTCCCACACTTTTGCAGCAAAATTCCACCCTCCAAAAAATAGCGAAGTCAGATAGGTAAATTTTTAGCCTAGGAGCAAAACTTAATGGATTGCTCCATGGAGGTGAATTTCTCAACTTCATAGGAACTTTGCAGGCAAATTTAAACATCACTGCATATCTGAAAGCTACTTTGAAAGTATGTGCGGATATCATGGTGGTTGGAAAAAAATGAAATTGCCTGAGTAGTAAAGAGATTTGTTATATGCAGGGAACTTATGAAATTAACAACTGTTGGTAACCATGGTCAGCTTGAATAATTCTCAAACTATTTTGGCCATGGTCAGCCATGGTCTATCCCTTGGCCATTTACCATCACTGGTTGTCCATGACTAACCATGGTTTAAATCATGGCCAAACCATAAATGACAATGCTTGCAGATCATGTACAACTATGGCTTATCCATGATCCTAAGAATGGCCACGATAGATGTGATAAATGTGTGTATTCATATGGTTGTAAACTAGACAAATGAAAATACATCTAAATGAGCACAGGGGATTATCTGTAACTGACAATCGTGTGCATTGTTCCTATTTTTGAAAATGGTGCTTGTAGCCCCAAATGATTTCTACTTATTTCTACTGAAGAAAAGTGTATGTGAAAAACTGTATTGTGTATTTTTGTGTTGTTACAGGTAACATTCTGAACAGTTTTTAACATTTAACCAGTAAATTTGAGTTTTGACCAAGTCACCATTTATGTATAGATCTCCAGCCATTGTTTTGATAGGTCAACAGCTGATAGTTGGCATTTTTAATGCAAATCATGAAATAATGAGCACTCCATCTTATTGGTTCCATGAAAAGAATAGTAGACCATATTACCTAACAAGCATTTGTCAATGCCAAATGTTCACTTGCAGGTATTTGCAGTGGTGTTTGGCATGTATGGTGCTTTACCCTAATGCCCTGTGCGATTGCTGGTATTTGCACAATAAAATTTCAGCATGACCTTTTTGTTATCCCCATTGTGCGCTACATAGGCGGAAACACGTTTTGGGCAGGATGTAAAAGACAGCTGTACTGCTCATAGGAGGTGTGGTAAAATGGCAATGTTTAAAATCTGGGGGTGAAAATATTGAAAGTCGCTTGAATTCACGAAGCGCGTGAGGAACCGCGCAACGCACGCTTGTAAAACAGTTATTTTAGAATTTTGTCATTTCACCAACACAGCCATTTTAAGACCTCTGCTCATGAACAGTGTCACTGTGATTTCCTTAATGTGTCCCATACATTGAGTTCACACACCGACTGCGCCATTGTGCGCTACATGGCGGGAACATGTTTTGGGCAGGATGTGAAAAATGACAGCTGTACTGCTTATGAGGGAGGTGTGGTAAAATGGCAATGTTGAAAATCTGGAGAAAATATTGAAAATTCGCAAACTTACGAGTGTGCATAGGAACTGCGCAATGAACACTCGTAAAACGGTCAGTTTTAGGAATTTTGTCACCAAATTTTCAACACAGCCATTTTAAGACCTCTGTTCATGAACAGTGTCACTGTGATTTCCTTAATATGTCCCATACATTGAGTTCATACACCAACTGTGCCATTGTGCGCTACATGGGCGGAAACATGTTTTGGGCAGGATGTGAAAAATGACAGCTGTACTGCTCATGAGGAGGTGTGGTAAAATGGCAATGTTGAAAATCTGGAGTGGAAATATTGAAAATTCACAAACCTATGAGCGTGCGTGGGAACTGCATAACACACTCGTGAAACAGTCATTGTTAGGAATTTTTCACCAAATTTTCAACATAGCCATTTTAAGACCTCTGCTAATGAACAGTGTCACCGTGATTTTCTTAATGTGTCCCATACATTGATTTCGCATACTGACTGTGCCATTGTGCGCTACATGGGCGGAAACACGTTTTGGGCAGGATGTGAAAAATGACAGCTGTACTGCTCATAAGGAGGTGTGGTAAAATGGCAATGTTGAAAATCTAGAGTGAAAATATTGAAAATTCGTGAACTTACGAGCCTGCATAGGAACTGCGTAATGCATGCTCATAAAACAGTCATTTTTTGGAATTTTTGCACCAAATTTTCAGCATGGGGTTTTTGGGACCCCCTCTCATGAATGATGTCACTGTCATGGCATTATTTGGGCCTGTAGAGTGATTTTGCGCAGTGACTGTGAAATCACCCTTCAGGCCCGGATAACACCATGACAGTGACATCATTCATGAGAAGGGGTCCCAAAAAACCCATGTTGAAAATTTGGTGCCAAAATTCCAAAAAATGCCTGAGATATGCAATAAAGTTGAAAACCTCCAATCTAGCCCATTATACAGCTTACCGGCATTTCCTCAGTTCGCGGTCAGCTTTGAAAAGTGCAGACATGTTCCCGGTCCACCGGAGATCGTCGCACTAAGCTCCGGAGGTAAGTATGGGGTGAGGGGGTTGTGGGGAGGCAGGGTGCGCAGTGGGTGGGTGCGGGTTGTGGGATGGGGTGGGGAGACTGCGTGGGACCATTTTTACTTTACAGGTTTTTTTTTTTTATAATTGACAATGTGGGACATTTGCCACACTGGGGTGGGCTCCCAGTGTGGCACAGGGATGGCTGGAGGGGCTGAGGAGCTGACGGGGGATTGGGCACCCCCATCAGCAAACAACTGGGGACGTTTGCCATGCTGGGGTGGGCTCCCAGCATGGCAGAAGGATGGCTTGGGGGGGCCTTGGAGCTGAGCCGGGATTGGGCACCCCCATCGGCAAACAACATGGGATGTTTGCCATGCTGGGTGGCCTCAGCGTGGCAGCAAAGATTGAGGGGGTGGCATGACGCGGAGGGGGACGGCGTGATGTGGGGGGGTGGTGTGAGCGGTGCTCTGTATGACAGCGGTGATTTTCTTTGAAGCGAAGACCACTGCTGTCATACACAGCTCCCACACCCATTGGTGCAGGACCACCATGCCTGCTCAACTGAGCAGTGGATTTAACAGGAGAGGCACACCTCCAAAGTGTGCTACTCTCCCAAAACGTTCCTTGCGCATGTGCGCAAGTGAATGTAAAAATGTAGTCTCATAATGTGTGTAAGAGTGCTTCATGTGAATTCAGCTTTCATTGTCAGCTTGTGTTGCAAACAGAAAGTCCTCTCAAATAGTGCTTTCCTGTTGATGTAGCAACTTGAGCAGGAAGCACTCTCCCAGTTCACCATGTCTGATCAGTATTCTGTGACCACTATGGAGACTGTCATTCTCATAATGGCCCTTCTGCATTATGGGGTGTAAGATACATGCCAAAGGCACATACCCCAACCAAGGAGCTCTGAACCTGTGGACAGGTGCACATCTGGTGGCATGCATGACTGCCGGCCACCCGTCCACAGCCCCCCCGGTGTGCAGGAATGTGTGGAGTCAATGGGGGCAGAGTTGCAGACCCAGGCAGACATCCAATTGGGTGCCCATACTGGGTCACAGAGTAGATCCCTTACATGGACGGGCATGGGCAGGATTTGTGAATAGCACTCTTGGCACCCGAACCCACACTCCCCATCCCCTGGAGGACACATAGAGCCACCAACCCCTGTTGCACTCCCTCCATTTACTGCCCCCTGGTAAAGGCTCTGCACAGGACAGCCATGCTCGGTGGTTGTGGGTAGCACCCCACATACCCCAGCACTTCCACCAGCTCCCCCATCCCCTGTATCTGCCAAACAGTGCCCCCTATTGGATGGCAAGAAGCACATCCCACCACTCACCACCATGGCTGCCAATTGTCCAAGGGATACTGGGAGTGTGCTGCTATTTACAGGCAGCACATGCCCAGCCTTCCTTGGATGGCCAGCAGTTGAGCAGGTGTATGGAGGGATGTGCTGCTGCTGGCCATCCCATAGGGTGCACTGTTTGGCAGGTATGGGGGATGGGGTGTTGTGGCAGTGCTGGGAATGGGAGTCAATGAACCACTGATGCCACACCATGGGATCAGGGTTGTGTGATAGGCACCTGCTGATGGGTCAGGCCAGAGGCACTTATGAGCTGGGGGCAGGTAATACCTCTGCAATGACACTGGGGCACTGTCGTGTGTGTGGAGGGGTACCCATTTGGACATGAGTGGCCATTACTGAGTATTTGTGAGGGGGTACGGCCTCTACAGGGCTGAGCAGGGGATCTTCATCTGTGGGGCTTGGTGCATAGGGCAGTTACAGCAATGTCCCCCTGCCATAGTCTGCACCCACCTGCACCTCCCTGCATGAAGCACTAAGGGCCTTCATGCATAACGCTTAGTGCTGGCCCACCCTCTTCCCAGCACATAGCTCTCTGTGGTGCCGAGGGATCTGGTGCATACCAGTCATGTGCATCCTTCGTGAATGTTGTGAGACCCTGCTCTGTGGCATTCAGCCATAGCGATGCCAACACACCCAGTCTATGCAGCACGTTGGCATCATTCATAGGGCCCAATGTGTGTTGCAGGATAGGGAGGTAGCTTATAAATTTGTGGACAGCGACAAAAAGAACATCATAATGTCTATGGTAAAAAAAACATTGAGTGCATATTTAATGTGAGCACATCAGCGCTTCCCTGGTGGCTGCAACCCCCCCCCCCACCTGAAACAGGCAGTTGTTGGAAATAAAAAGAGAAGTAACTGTGACTGAAAATAAATATTTATGTGATCACAGAAGTGGTACAGTTGCTCTGCCTCCCCCTGCATGCTTTTTTAAATAGGAGACACATTTTGGATTCAGTTCTTTTACTGTAGTGTGGAGGTAAAGGGAGATATTTGAAGTCATAGAAGGGACACTGCAGTGAGTACTTTTCTTCAAAGTGAGCCAGGTGCACACACCCTCTGGGCACCGCAGAGAGCTATGTGCTGGGCAGAGGGTGGGTGCAGGCTATGGCAGCATAAATGCACATGTGTGCAACTCAAAAGATCTTGACCTACTGTGCCCTTGCAGATAGTGTAAACAAATTTTTTTGGGGGGGTGGTTTAAATTCAGACACTACCTGCAAACCAATAAACTTATTCATCTGTAATAAGTTTATCTATGATCTCAGAGGGCCTCTTATGGCTATAAGAGTGTTGCCTCAAAGAAACATAGAAATGTAGAAAGTGATAGCAGATAAGGACCGTGTGGCCCACCTAGTCTGTCCCTCTTCCCTACCTAATGCAATACTGCAGACGCTAGTTAATCTGAGGCTTACCCTCTCTTCCCTATTGCAAGAGTACTCTTATGTCTATCCCATGCATTGTTGAATTACCCTACTGTTTTTGGCCCCACCACTTCTGCAGGGAGGCTGTTCGTAGCATCCACTACTCTTTCTATGAAAAGGTACTTCCTCATGTTACCCCTGAGCCTACCCCCTCTAGCCTCATATTATGCCACCTTGTTCTTGTACATCTTCTTTTTTGATACATGCTACCCTGCTGTACATTGTTTATACCCCTGAGGTACTTGAATGTCTCTGTCATACCATCCTCTCCCATCTCCTCTCTTCCTGTGAATATATATTGAGGTTCTCTAGTCTTCCCTCATAACACTTTTTGGTGCAGTCCTTGCACCATTTTTGTTGCCCTTTTCTGGACTGCCTCTATTTTGTCTATGTCCTTATGGAAATGCTGCCTCCAGAACTGGACACAGTACCCCAGATGAGGTCTCATTAGTAGTCTGTACAGTGGCATAACCAACTCCTTTTTTCTGTAGGTGATACTGCTCCCTATGCATGTAAGTGGAAAAGAAAGAGTATGACTGCACCTGGGGTCACTGTGCCAAGGTCTATATTAGAATTGATACAGAAGCAGGCCTTAGAAGTCCAGAGGACTGGCACCAGCTAAAGGCTGTACCACGTTAGACATAGCATACAGCAGAAAAAAAAAACATTTGTGTGTCCTACAGCCTTTAGCTGGTGCTGGTCCCCTGGACTTTTAAGGCCTGCTTCTGTATCAATTCTAATATAGACCTTGGCACAGTGACCCCAGGAGTCATCGTACTCTTTCTTTTCCACTTTCATATGTTTTATATTATACGACTTCCATGGGTTAAACTAAGAAGAAGACTTTGCAATAAATGTTTTCTCCTGGACTCAAACTGTGCTCCTGCTTACACATGGTTTATGAAGCACCCTATGGCAGAACTGTGGCAGGAGCAGCACAGGCCAGAAACCCGCTCCCTCAAAAGCCTCATACTTAGAAGTGCTGGAGGCATCACTAACTATACAAATATTTTGAACAACACAACTATCTCCTGACAAGGACCATACAGTACCAAACAAGCCTTTATGCAATTGGAGAAAATGGCTTACACGTTAAAAAGACTACAATGGGAAGAAATGAGTCTGAATGCATATTTAGAGGTTGAACATGTACCCAGGGGATTATGGGTGTTAAAAAGACCTAACTGTGGAGCAAATAGGGAAGGCTTCATTGAAAAATGGAATGTTATTAGACAAAAAGCAAGTAAAAAATACATCGAATTAATCTTGTTGGAAAACTCTGCTATACAAAAAGAAATAGAGAGCAAACTGAATGCAAAGAAAGAAACTCTCAACATTTTTGAAAACACTATTCAGTATGAACAGCTATTAGAAAATTTTACAGACAATTAGGAAAATATGATGAGAAATTAAAAAAACAATAAGAAAACCAAATCTGAAAGAGATGAAAAGTATTATAAAGAGGGAAGAGTGTTTAACTGGACGGTAAACAAAACAGAAAGCACTGGGACTAATATGTCTAATAACCCCAATAATAGTGAAAATACTAACCAAACCTATGATCTTATAGAAGAACGAGATAAGGATACTTTTTTTAGAAGAAGAAGAGGAACCATGTGCTACCTTCCCCCACCCCCACCGACACCCTTCATACCATGGCGCAGCCAAGGCCCAAATCATTGGAACCCAGAAGGAAGAGGAGGAGGAGGACATGAGGGGGGGGGCCAAGAGGGGTTGCAGCCAGAGGAACAGGCAGAGCACAACACTGGAAAGGATGCCGGAGACAAGGGAGGATCCCCAATAAGTATCATTAACCTTTCTAAATATGAATTATCGGAACTGGAACTAAAAATACTGGGAAAATAATGATTGTTTGTGCCTACAAGGACATTTAACCCATTTGGCACAATAATAGATATTAATAAGCTGGGAAGAAATTTGAGCCTTAAATCTTTTTTTTTTAAAGAAAGGAAACAGAAGAAGATCTCTCTGACTCAGGCGAGACTATACCTAATGAAATTTACTATTCTATTAACACATTCAGACCACAGTCAATGTTTTGCCCACCAATGGCTCCCACTTTACAAACGTTTATAAAGTTCTGCGAGACTGACATTGAAAAATTTGATCAGAGCATTAATGAGAAGTTCTGCCATAACCTCAGCAATGAGGAGTCAGATGCTTTAGCAAAACTGGAAAAAAATAAACCATTACTTATTAAACCTGCAGATAAGGGAGGGGCAATCATGGTAATGAATAGTGAAGATTATGATGTAGAGGTTAAAAGATAACTATCAGGCCTGATTTTAATGAAAAATTGAGAAGTGATCCAAAAAGGATGTTTAAAGAAAGAATTTATGAATATTTAACCTCTTTAAAGAAAATGGGTTATTACCATCTAAAACAGTTGAATACCTTACAGTAACAGACCCAGTAAGGGCTAGTTTTTATTGTTTACTGAATGTGCATGAAAGTCTGATAACCCCCCCCCCCCCGGAGACCGATCATGTCTCTTAACAATTTGCTTACAGAGCCACTTGCTAAATTTACAGATTATTTTTGTATTGTGGAACTAGTAAAACTAACTCCATTCTATATCAAGGACACTGGTGAAATTTTAAGAGTCATTAGGGAGACAGAAATAGAATCCAGCAGCTACTTTATTACACTAGATGTATCAGCATTATATACAAACATCCCCCATGCAGAAGGTCTGGATGCCCTTAAGCAATTTCTGGACACTAGGGAGAATAAGATCCCTCCCACTGAAGTTCTGATTAAACTAGCAAACTTTGTTTTGGAATGTAATTAATTTTGTTATAAACAAGATTTTTTTCCCAACAAAATAAAGGTATGGCAATGGGTGCTAACTTCGCTCCTAACTTCACTAATCTGTATATGGTGAAATGGGAAGTGGAGACTGTCAGGAGCCCTAACAAACCCTTCCTTGATAAAATAGACGTCTGGAGAAGATATATCGACAGTATATTCATCATCTGGAAAGACACAGAGAGAGAGAGAACTTACTGAATTCATTGCATTTTTAGAAAAAAGTAACAGGAATTTAAAATTCAGTTTGTCTCTTAGCCTTAACCAGATTAGATTTATTGATTTAACTATTCAAAAGGACAGAACAGAGGGGCATCAAACTGACTTATTTCACAAAACAACAGATAGAAAACTCTGTTACGAGCAGATAGTAGTCACCCCCGCCATGTTATAAAAGCAATTTCAAAAGGCCAGTTCATCAGAACAAAACGTAACTGCAGTACTGATGATAAGTATGAGAAAAGGGCCGATGAACTGGCAAACAGACTGATACAAAGGGGGTACTCTGATAGGCTGATTCATGAAGCCAGAAATACAGTAAACAAAATACTAAGAGAAAAATTGTTGGAAGAAAGGCAGATTACAGAAGGAAATGAGCAAGACAGGTAGGTTTGTTTTGCAAGCACTTATAATCCACAGTCTAAGGATGTAACATAAATAGAAAACATTGGCACATAGCCCTGCAAGACCCAGAGTTAAAAGACATGCCTAAAATGGTTTTCAGAAAAGGGAAGTGTCTGAAAGATATAGTGGTGCATTCAGTACAGCCCCTGGATACAAATCCATGCATATGGCTTCCCAATAGGCAAAACAGTTATAACAGATGTGGCAATTGTAAATTCTGCCTACTGGTGAAAAAAACTAAGACCTTTAAACACCCCATAACAGGTTAAGAACATCAAGTGAGATGCTTTATGATGTGTCATACATGTGGGTTGATATATTTAGCACAATGCAAATGTGGAGCTTTTTGTATTTATTTTTTTATTTATTATTTATTTATTTAGAAAAGTTTTATCAGGAAAGACAACATGAGCTATGAACAGATAATTTCCAGAAGTGTCTTGGGGGATGGGTTACATAAGGGAGAAGAGTAAAAAAATCTACAATTAATAACAGAGTAAACAACAGCTACATTCAAGCCAAATCAGTAATACATAGACATTGTGCAATAGACATGCAACAGAGAATGGGTAAACTAATGTCAACATAATAGGTTTAGGACAACCACATATGAACCAGACATGCTTATGAAAGTACCTGCATATACAAGCAATTAGTACAAGGGAGAGGAACTTCTGGAAGTGTATAACGTTCAGTGTGAGAGAATGAGGACATGTAGCCAGAGAAGAAGTTGCATGTGGGTACCAAGTGCTTAGAGTACAGGAGAAAATAAGTGCTCAAATGAAATGTGAGGACAGGTAACAAGCAGGGTGGAGGGTGGGAGGGGAGGGGAGGGAAGGAGGTAGCCAAACCCCTACTCTCCTTCAGGATGCTCAGAGCCCTGCAAGGGGACAGGAACTGGAATGAAGAAGGACTGAGAGAGGAGGGTGGGGGAGGAGGAGGTGGGGAAAAAAGGTAGCCAAAACCCTATTTCCCCTCAGGATGCTGAGAACACTGCAAGGGGATGGGGAACTGGCAAGGAGATGGAAAGAGAGAGGAGGAGGAATGGAGAGGGTGGAGAATAGAGGTAGCTATAAATCTAGTCCCACTCAGGAAGCTGAGAACCCTGCAAGGGGATGAGGAACTGCCAAGAAGGTGGAGAGAGGGAGAGGAGAGAGAGAGGGGGGGGAGGAGAAGAAAGGTAGTCAAAGCCCTACTCCCCTTCAGGATGTAGAGAACCCTGCAAGGGGACAGGGAACTGGTATGAAGATTGAGTAAGGGAGGAGGGAGGATGGAAAGGGAGGAGAAGAGAGGTAGCCAATAGGGTTGTGCAAATACCGAATATTACTTTCCAAATACCATGAATAATGGGTTATCTGAATATTCGGAACTGAATACCGAATAGTCCACTATTCGGCTGGTATTCAGTATGCGGCAGTGTGCAAGAAAAAAAAAGTCATTCCCATCCTCCTGGCCAAAATTAAATAAATATTTTAGCTCTGGTGCCTAGTGGTCCCACCCCCCCCAGCCAATCACCAGTCCAAAATGAAGACGACCCCCACTCCAAGACCTCAGCAATACCTCCTGTCCCTGTCCCAAATGCATAAAAATAAAAAAATCCCTAATTTTCCCTGGTGTCTACTGGACCCCACTCCCACACTGTCAGGAAGTGCCTCACACCCCTCTCCTCCCACCCATGACCCTGAGCAGTTACTGCACAGTTCCCTCCACTTCATTCTCCATGGTCGGTAGTCTCGACTGAGTTTTCAGTGAATGAGCACATGCTTTTGTACAAGCACATACTCATTCATTGAAAACTCAGTCAGGCTGCTGGCCATAGAAGTGAGTTGAGGGCTGTGCGGTGGCCTTCTTGGAGTTGTGGGTAGAGGAAAGGGGTGGGAGACACTTCCTGACAGTGTGGGGGTTCCACTAGACACCAGGGAAATTAGGGAATTTTTTTTATTTTTATACATTTGGTGATGGGGCTGGGGATAATGCTGAGAGTCTGGGCAGGAGTGGAGGGATTCTTTAATTAGGACCGGTGGTTTGCTGGGGGGTGAGGTGGGACCACTAGACACCAGGGATAAAAATATTCATTTAATGCTGGCCAGGAGGGGGGTGCTCTTTTATTTTTAAATACCCCCCTCCCAGCCATCCGAATACCGAATACCGAATATTTCGGCACTGAATAACTAACATTTGGATGAATATTTGAAAACATTTATTCGCACAACCCTAGTAGTCAAAAACCTACTGTCTCCCAGGATGCTGAGAACACTGCAAGGGGGAAGGGAACTAGCACAAAGATGGAGTGATAGAGAAGGGAGGATGGAGATGGAGGAGCAGAGAGGTAGCCAATAACCTAATCCCCCTCAGGATGCTGAGAACCTTGCAAGGAGATTGGGAAATAGCAAGATGGTGTAGCGAGGGAAAAAGAGGAGTAGAGGCAGCAGCAGAGAGAGGGGAATTGAGGGGTGGAGGTAGCGTGGGACAGGAAGTTAGGTGGATGGACAGGTAGAGTATGGAGGGCAATGCTGAAGGGGTGGGGGAGGCATATAGAGGGATGAATGGAGTAGGTATTAGAAAGGAGTGGAATAGGAATAGGGGAGATGCAAAGGTTGGCAAAAGGGGGAAGAGGAGGCTATAGGTAGAAAGCAGGAGGCATATTAAGAAAAGAAAGAAAAGGAGGAGAGAAAATAGGGGATGGATTGAGGGGGGTTAATTGCAGTTGCAGTAGTGAACAGTGTCTCTGTGAAGGAGGGACAAAAGGGAAAGGAGATATTGGGCAGAGCAGATTTTGAGGGAGAAAGTTCCAGCAACTAGAAAATTTGTAATAAAGGTGACATAACCAGACAATGTATGCTGAGGAGGAAGGGCACGTGTTCTTTGTGAGGAGAATCATAGGGAATAACAGGAGGGATGAGGGGACGACAAGAGGGTGGATAGGTAAGGTGGCAGTACTTACCTATTAGATTAGCAGTGTGAGACAGGCATCTGGCAGAGAGGGAAGGGAAAGGAAGGAAAGTGAGTGGTCTTAAGGGCAGAGTTGTAGACAGTGTTCCCAAAGTCAAAGACTGGGAGAATCATCTTTTGGACAATTTCAGGCCTAGCTTGCATGGACAGGCAGCTGCAGTGCCTGTACACAGCACTGAGCTTAGGGAGGAGTTTTTTGTGTATGGCATCAACGTGTACATTGAAGTCTAGATTTTCATCTTGCCACAGCCCAAGGTACTTAAATGAGGGGATATCATCCTGTTTGGAGCCTGTCAGGGTGTGAAAGGTGGGGGTGAAGTCTAATCTAGACAGCTTTTGTCTGGTGCCAAAGGTCATATAGACCATTTTTTTGACATTCAGAGAGAGCTGGTTAGCACTAAGTCAGTGCTGGACATTGTTAAAGTCCAGGCTATGGCTGTTAGATACTTCAGCATGGGAACTCCCAGATGAGAATAACACGGTGTCATCTGCATACAAGTGGATACTAGCAGATGTGCAGATGTGAGGTAGATCATTCAGAAAAATGGAGCACAGTATTGGGCCAAGAACCGAGCCTTGGGGGACACCAGTGTTGATTAAGGAGGTGAAGTTGTTGACTCTGACAGATTGGGTCCGGCTCATGAGGTAAGACCAGAACCAGTCAGTAGCAGTATTGGAGAGGTCGGCCATGGGCAGCTTAAGGAGGAAAAGGAAGTAAGCAACAGTGTTGAAGGCTTTGGCCAGGTCGACAAGTATGACAGAGGTGATGCATCCCTGATCCATTCCTGTGAGAATGGAGTCAGTCAGCTGGAGGATGGAGGTGGTAGTGGAGTGGGCTTTATGGAATCCAGACTGGAAAGGGATGAAGAGGGAGGAGGAGGAGTGAAGGAAGAGGGTGAGTTATTCCAGAGTTAGGTGCTCCTGGACCTTAGCCAGGATAGGGAGCAAGGATATGGGATGGAAGTTGTAAGGATTGGAAGGGTCCCCCCCTTTGGGGAGAGGGACCACACTAGTGGACTTCCAAGCCTTAGGAACCATTGTGTGCTAGAAGGAGAGATTCAGAGGACGGGTCAGTGGGAGAGCAATAGCATAAGCAGAAAGGTGGAGTTGTTTAGGGTCGAGAACATCAGGGCTTTTTCTTTTGTTGGGATTAAGGGCAAGTAATACTCATAGGGTGTCTTCTGGGAGAACCAGTTTAAAAATGAAGTGCGAGGTGGTGGGGGATTGAGTGTAGTGGGGGGATTGGGGGAGGGACTATGGGGGAAGAGATGCCAAGAGGGAGGAGGCACAAGTAGAAAAGAAGTTATTGAACTCTTCAGCCTTGATTGTTGGGTCCTCTATTATTAGAGATCCAATTTTTAGGACCGAGGGGTGTGGGAGGGTGAGGAAAATAAGGTGTGAATAATCTTCCAGAATTTGGAAGGATTGTTTATGCTTTCTTGGAAGGAGGCATTGAAACAGTCCGCCTTGGCAAGATAGATGGCACAGGTGCAGGCATTCCATAGTGAATGATACATTAACTGTTAAATGTGTCTACGATGTATGGAAACAAATCTGCACCAGCAAGTACAAATGCCTTGGTAACACAGATAAGCAAATTCTAAATCAAAGCAAAAGCATCACACTAAGAACCTGCTCAACCTGGAAGCAGCATGAATCCATCCAGGCTGCTCAACAGTTGCTTAGCAACTGTACATGTACTGTGAATGCATGAGACCATGAGATCCAACTCACTGTCACATGGGAAAGCAGGCTCAAGAGGGTAGAGGAGCTCAGCTAGTGCACACGCAGCAGTAAAACATCAGACAAAGCAGCCATTGACAAACAAGGGGAAAACATTTCTTCTATTTAAAAGTTATTGCTAGAATATTAAGAGGATTAGAATACTAGAAACTGTTAAAAGAAAAGCAGCATTCATGGTTTATGGCAAAGCAGAGGCATTTGTAAACTTTCACAAACAGGAAAAAAGAATGATTTAAAAAAAGTACAAAGTGACACTGTGGCTGCGAGGCTGAGCCAAGTTATGGAGCTAATCAGGCTTCTTGCAAGCAGTGTTAAATGTGATGCTGTTTTCAATATTATTTTATCTAAACCTTGACATGAAATAAGACAGAGAAACTTTAGAAATGTAAACATCTTTATTTATAAAATAACAAAGATTTCTGAACAATGTGTACTATATATTTTTCTAGATAAAGTGTATTGATGGGTATTTGGAGAAAAAATACAACAGATTAAACAGTCATTGAGAAGAACTGTTTAAAAGGGATTACATAGATAATAAATCTTTTATAGAAGTGTAAATGTATGTATATGTATGTATTATATATATATATATATATATATATATATATATATATATATATATAAATTAGTGAAAGACCATCAGGTGACCATGCGTATATCAGAGCATGACCACACACCTGCACTTTTACCTCCCTTCCAAAACAGTTTTGACATTTTATAAGATAGATAAAACACTCTGAGGTGTGCAGTCACGCTTTGATATATGCACGCCTTGGGCAGCTGACGCACACCAAGACGTGCATATATCAGAGCATGACCGCACAGCCCAGAGTGGTTTATCTATTACATATACTGTGTATTACACATACACATACATATACACATATATATATATACACATATACATACACACGCACGCACACACACATACATACATATATTCACGCACACACATATATACACAAACACACATATATATACATATATATATATATACACATATATACACACATATATATTCACACACACACACACACATATATACATACACACACACACACACACACACACATATACATATATCTATTATAGGAGTGTGATCACACCCCTATATTTAGGGCTGAGTAGGCACTTTAATGTTAAACCTCAAATTTTGCACGTTAATAACTTTGCAACCATTCTAAGGATTTGCACAAAATTTGGAATACACAGTCTGATATGGCAAATCTCTTGATTTACCAATTTGAGTTTCAGTCAGACATATACTTTTGGCACAGTAACGCACCAAAATATGCACTTTTCGCCAGTTTTGCTCGTGTTTTGCCTGTGGTGCTGCGTGGCCACCATGTGGTTGATTGGTCTGAAATATAGGACGTAGAAAGTGCTTGGGTCAAGGAACATGCCACATTTTGTTTGGTAAAAAAATATTAATCCATTCAAAAGTTATTAAAGTTTGAGGTTCCCATTATAGCCAATGAGAACATTTATATGTATAATTTGCAAAAGAAGAATGTGGTTCTGGCCAACTGGTCTTCCCTCATGGTCAAAGAAGTTGCTGTTTAAAAACTTTAAAATTGCATATCTCAAGAATGGTTTAGTCTTTTTACTTGAAATTTTCAGGGCGTTGAGGGGATGTCCTTGGGATGTGAATTATGCTGTATAGGTGTTGGGAAATGAATTGGTTGCAGAGATATTCTTTTTTAATTTTTTATTTATTTCTTTTGTTAACCTGGTAAACATATGAGACAAGACCCTTTTTCATATGCGACCCAAGACTATAAAATAGTCACAAGATGTTATACAAAAAGATAACTTTTACATTCACTTAATACAGGAATACAAATACATGACATATAAGACAAACAATATAATACAAATTATTTAAAATAGCAGTGACATTGCAAGCTTCTCAATAAATGATGCTTCAATTTCTTTTTGAATAATTCTCAATTCAATTGAAAGATCAATCCAGTATTTTGGTGCTTGGATAGAAAAAGCTTGAGCACCCATTTTAGTTTTAGTGACTTTCAAATTTAAACAAAAAAAAATTGTTCTCAAGTTTCTCGGAGCTTCCCTTACAGATATCAGAGAATACAAGGGAGAGAGACTTTTTTTGTCTCAATACATTATCCGTTTTACAACAAAGAGAGTATATGAAACTCAAGTTAGGTGGTAGAAATCCTGAAACTTGATATAAAGTACAATGATGTGTACTATAAGGCAATCTATAAACAGACCTACAAATACTATGAAAAGTCATTAAGTTATTTACCACGTGTTTAGACAAACTAGTAAACAAAATTGAATTATAATTCAGTTAAGAAAGTAGTATACTTTGGGCTATATGTTTCCTGGCTTGTAAAGTTAACACATTCTGTAGTCTGAATAAAACCCCTAATTTTTGATTTACTGATTTTGTTAAAGTCAATATATGATTTGAAAATGTTAAATTTGAGTCCAAATTCATTCCCAAACATCTAAAACATTGCACCTGCTCCAAATTAGTTACATTTTTACCAGAAATATTCTGTTTCCCTAATTTAACCAACTTTTGTTTAGAGGCAAATATCATGCTCTTGGTTTTTGAAATATTCATTGATAATTTTAAGTCCAACAGACAATTTTCTAGACTCTGAAAATCTACAGTCAAATCTTGGGCAATTTTATCTAATGAATTAGAGCTATTATATAATATTATATCATCAGCATATAGGATTGTCTTAGCCTTAAGAATTTTACTTGGTATAATATCCATAAATATGGAAAACGATAGGGGTCCCAAGATTAACCCTTGAGGTACACCCTTTTCTAAAATTCTACTTTTTGACACTGGACCCTCATAAAGAACTTGTAGTTCCTACCTCATAAATAACTCTCCACCCATTCTAATGAAAATCTGAATAATCCCTTGGCAGCTAGGCTCCTGAGCAGCAGGCGATGGTCAACAAGGTCAAATGCTTTGGACAGGTCCACAAAAACAGCACCAGTGAGCTCACCCCTCTCCATAGCCTCACTGATGTGGTTTGTGAACCTGGCCAAGGCAGTTCCTGTGCTATGAAATTTCTTAAAGCCATGCTGCTCAGGAGCCTGAAGCCCAATCAATTGTAAGTAATCACTAATTTGTACCTCTGTTATCTTTTCAAAAATTTTACCTAAAGGATGGAGAAGAGAAATAGGGCGGTAATTCCCCAAATCATTACTATTTCCCCCCTTAAAAATTGGTCTTATTATGTTGTTTTTCCATTGCTGTGGAAAGATCCCTATTTCTAAGGACAAATTAAATAATTTTGTCAAAGGCTTATAAATGTATGAAGATATTAACTTCAAAAACCTTGGCTGAATATCATCAATTCCAACATTTTTTAAAGGAATTTCTTCAAATTTTCAGTACCTGATCGGGATCTATTACTTTAAAATGAAATATTAAATCATTCTGAGATGCTATAACTGTGTTCTTTAAGTCCTGATCATCCTTATCTACATTATATTTACCCATATCCAAAAATTGTTGTAAAAAGGCTGTACTTATTTCTTGTGGATCTTTTATTGTAACTCCTTCAACAAGGAATTCACCTGATTGTACATCTATGGGAAAAGACGCCAAAGATTTGATTGAAGACCAGAATTTTTTTGGATTTGACAAATTTAGATTGTGTTGTTTTGTATAATAATCTGATTTACATAACCTTAATTTTGTCTTACATTCATGTCTTAATTTCCGATAGCTTTGAAAATCACTAATATTTTTACTCAAGCAAAATTGTTTCCATGCTTGATCTCTTTGTTTCATCAATTTAAACATCTCTGGAGTAATCCATTTATTCACTGTTCCCCTTACTCTTCTTGTTAGTATTGGACAGAATTTATTTTGTAACTCCAAAATTTGAGTTGGAAAGTAATCTACTGCAGACTCTATGCAAGGTATTACATCCAAGTAAGATAAATCAACATCTCTTAAATCAGACTTTAATCCATCATCTAAATCTTCGGGATACTTTCTATAGGTAATCAAACGAGGGGGAGGCTTTATTTTCTTTGATTTCCAAGTACAATATATTGCCAGGTGGTCACTGATAACATCTGGTAAGACTCCAATCTTAATAATTTTAGTATGACTGTTAGTCAAAATCCAGTCCAAAACTGAATGATTATTTGTCTTCAGGTTCATGCATGTAAAAGTTTGTACTAACTGACAAAAACCTGCATTCATCAACAAGGATTCCATATTAGAAGCATCACAGGAGTCCCAATGAATATTAAAATCACCTAACACTAAAAAGTCACCACTAAATTGGTAATTTGAAACAAATTGTGAAAACTCTTCAAGGCCTTTATATACACATTTTGGTGGATTATAAACAGTGCAATGTTTAAGTTTATAATTATCCCCTTGTTTGATCTCAATCAATAACCATTCACACTCTAATGGGGAATCAGTCTTTAACTCCAGTTTAGACACTTAATTCTTGTTTGTAATAAATAAGTATACATCCACCTTTTTTTTTTTACCCGCCCTGTCTTTTCTTATTATTTAATAACCATCTAAGGCCAAGACACCATTAGTTACTAAAGGTTTTAACCAAGTTTCTGTTAAACTCAAAACATCAGGTTCATATTTTAAGACCCAAGCCTCTAACTCTTGTTTATTGGGAAATAAGCTATGAATATTCAAGTGTGCCACTCTTATGCTCCCCTTCCCCCAAATTAAGCAATCACCATACAGATTGGGACCTGGGTTTACTTCTATATCCCAGATAGAGTTAATAACCCAATAAAAAAAGACAATACAATATTTGGGCATAAGTTAGGAATTGGTACACTATAACCACCTATTCTATACTGTGACTTTTTGTTCAACAACCCTACCACTTCTAATTTTAACATCACATTATGTCTAAATTCACAAAGAAGATTCAAATATATAAAATTATCTTCAAATCTATCTTGTTCAAACTTACCCACAGCATTATTTGCTAGGATCCAAACACTTGAATCCACAAACATCAGCCCCAGTACACAACCTACCATTATTAAGCACTTTTGCATTTTCATTCTTAAAAATGTTTCTAACACTTGATTATACAAATATAAGTGTCAATTTTTAGTTTTAAAATGTCAATAACCTCTATATCTTCCTTATTTCCTCTGCCGAGTGGCACTCGCACTGTCATGCTCACGCTTATGAGCAGCTCAGTTTAGAACCCTGACTGAAGCACTCAGCCACTGGGCCAGCTGAGCACAGTTGAACTAAACAGGGTAATTAAGCAGGGAAACACAGAGCCCTTCTGTTAGAAATAGTAAAACAGCAGTTCTGAACAGGTTCAAAGTCAGCAGTTAAACACAGCGTTTCCACTCAGTCAGCAGCAGCTCAGTCCACCTCAGCAAGATGTTACAGCAATAGAGGGCATACAGAGCAGGATCAGTATTCAATGACGTAGTTGACATTTTTCCCATAGGATTATGGATAGTGCTATTGCCCTGATATTTTTAGGGTAGGAAGCCATAGTACCATGACGTGCTTTCAGTGGTTCCATGTGTAAACATTAAACAGGCCTGTAGTTACACCACTGCAAAATTAGAAAATTTCCTTTTTTGTACTTTTATAACTTTTGAACCATTTGTGTGAAATGCCTGAAATTTGGAATGTCGCAAGATTCATCATAGATCTTTGGCTGTGAAAAGTTTCATGTTGGTGGTGTATATGGTTGCAGAACGATAGCATGGTCAAAATAGTGGAAAATCCCCTAAGTTGAGATTTCTTTCTCCACCCATAGTACACAGAAGAAAGGATTTCAGTGGGCTCAAATCCAGTTGTGTGCATGGGTCCTGGGCTGCACTGGTGCACTTTTAAGATTTTGTGAAAAAAATCTTGTTCCATTCAAAATTTATGTCATTTTTTGTCTCCCATTATAGTCAATTGGAAAATTTATATGTGCACTGTGGAAACAATTATGATCACATTTTTGGGTATGCACCAACATCCCATTATAAGGTATGAGACAGCTCAAAAGCTATGCCAGATGTATATTCTTATGCAGTAATGGGCAACATGGTGGGAGCGTGGGGCCCAATGTGCCCTGCACTCCCACTAATACATGTTTCTTGTAAGTAATAAGCCACTCCAGGGTGTGCATTAAAAGATTTTAATGCACACCCCAGGGGCATGCTAAGGCACAAGGCCAAAGGCTGAATGTCCTTATGCCCCTGGAAAGTGCATTCAGATCCTTTAATGCACACCCTGGAGTGGCTTATCACACTTATAAAATGGGCCACCATCATAAAAGAATTAGTTTGATTTACTCTGATAGGGATTAAAACGTATTTGCTATTTTCAAGCATGTACAATATATTACCTCTAAAACGTGTTAAAACAGAAAAAAGTAGGCAAGGCAAGGCACATTTTATTTAAGAGATGCCCATCCCGGAGGCTCTAGGTGCCACACATTAATCAATAAATACAATGCATAAATAAAATACAATATTCTAAACAGAATAAAACAAGATTTTCTATACAATAACTGCCCTGAATTTCAGCTGCCTTTAAAGTCTCTAAAACTAAAATATCGGATTTATCATAATTAAAAAAGACAAGTAAGGGACTAAATAACATAGTCTGGGAAGGTCTGATTGTACAAAAAGGCCTTGTGGTGGGTTTTAAAAACCTCAACAGATAGGGCCTCCCTAACAGCTAAAGGAAGCCAGTTCCACAGGACAGGAGTGGCAACAATGAATGCTCTGTCACCAGCAGTTCTTAACCTCGTTCTGGGAATCACTAGAAGGCTCCTAGAGGAAGAGCACAGGGTGCAAACTGAGACAGCAGGTGCAAGAAGGTCCTTCAGGTAGCCAGGGACCAGGCTGTGTAGGGGCTTAAAGGTGAGCAAACCCACCTTAAAGAGGACCCTCCACCTAACTGGCAGCCAGTGCAGTTGACCAAAGCACCGGGGTGATATGACAGTATTTTGACTGCTCTGTCAGCAGCCTTGCTGCTGCATTCTGCACTAGCTGCAGCTGGTGCAGGGTACCCCATGAGACCCCGCTAAAGAGTGCATTACAGTAGTCAAGCCTGGACGTCACAAAGACATGTACCAAAGTGGAAAGGTCCAGTGACAGAACTAGGGGCTTTATCCTGGTGATATTGCTTAGATGATAGAAACTGGTACAGACAATGGACACCACCTGAAACTTTAGTGTTAGCCCACTGTCAAGAATAACATCAAGATTATGCAGCCTAGAGGAGGCCTTCAGTGGTATAGGTCCAAGCCAAAGGCATGTCTCTGCACCAGAGGCCAACCTATAACACCCCCTGTTCGACTCCACCACCAGTACCTCCATCTTACTAGGGTTCAGTCACAACCAGCTGGAGGCCGTCCAGTTCTTGATTTCAGCTAGGCAGCTGTTAAGCACTTCTACTGTGCAAGATGTTCCAGGGACAAAGGAGAGGTACAGCTGGGTATCATCAGCATAGCAATGAAAACCCAGACTGTACTTCCTAATGATCTTTCCCAGGGGTAGCATGTACATGGCAAAAAACATTGGCGACAAGACCGAACCCTGGGGAACTCCGCACAACAGGTTGACGGGGCAGAGGAGAAATTCCCCATCACTACCTTCTGCCTCCTGTTGGATAAAAAAACCTGAAACCAACAGATAACAGTGCCGGCAAGTCCACAGAATTCCCCAAGGTGGTCAAGTAACACTCGATGGTCCACCGTGTCAAAAGCTGAGGAGAGATCGAGGAAAACAAGAATTGTCTCCTTCCCCTGATCTCTCACCCTAAGGAGGTCATTATGCACCCAAACTAGTGCAGTTTCTGTGCTATGCCTTGCATGAAACCCAGACTGGAGAGGCTCATACAGATCATGGGCCGAGAGATGCTCCTCAAGCTGAAGTGCCATCACCTTCTCAACAATCTTACCTAAAAATGGGAGATTGGAGATAGGACAGTAATTTGCCTTGACGTCAGGGTCCAATGATGTTTTTTTCAGAAGAGGTCTCACCAATGCCTTCTTCAAGACATCAGGGAAGACCCCCTCCCACAAGGAGCACCAGACAATCAAGGCAAACACCAGGCCAACAGAGTCAACACATCTCATTAAGAAATGAGTTGGCACCAGGTCCAGTTCACAAAAGGTGTGCCACAGCTTGGAAGCAATCTCACTGATCTCAGCCACCTCCACCAGACTGAACTCACCCCAACTAGGTGGAGTGCTCTTCAGGTCACCCATGGCAACCACTGTCAGCCAAATTCTGGTCCACTGACAGAACCTCCCACCTGATGGCAGACACCCTGTCTGAGAAGAACCGAGCAAACTCCTCACGTCATGCGCTTGACAAAGCTACCTTTGGCTGTAGACAGGAAGGATGAAGAAGCCTGTCCACAGTCCAAACGAGCACAGTTGGTCAGTTCCTCCTGGCGGCAATCTCTCTGGACAGGAATTCTGCCTTCCTACGGTTGATTGCCCCCTGGTATGCACAATAATGCGCACGCAGGGCCAGTTTGTCCACCTCCAGGCCAGACTTCCACCAGCAGTGCTCTAATCTCTGACCCAGGATCTACATCACCTTGAGCTCCCCATCATACCATGGGGCCCTCAAGTGAGAAGACCTGGATCATACACAGACTGGTGTGAGGGAGTTGAGCGCACCAGAAAATGCCTTATTATAGACATCAACTGCTGCACACACACCCCCAACGCATGCACTGTCCACACTAGATAGGTCAGTTACCACCAGAAAAACTTCAGAGGTCAACCCCCTCAAAGGGTGAAAACTGACCATCTCTGCAGGGGAAGGGCTCCCGGGTGGGGCCCGAGCTGGAACTTTACCGTGCAACGATCGGACCAAACGACCCTATCAATGCCGAGACTATTTATCTACAGCCCCAGAGAGAACACCAAATCCAACATGTGGCCACCCTGATGGGTTGCAGAGGAAACTTCCTTGACAAAGCCCAGAGATGACATCATCTGGAGGAAGTTGCAACCAAACCGAGAAGATTCATCCTCGGCCCAAACACTGAAGTCCCCCAACACCAAACATCTGGGGGCCTCCAATGTTTCTCCGATGATGAAGTCAGTCACCTCCTGCAGGAAATCTCCCACCACCCCCGTGTGGCGGTAGATAAGGAGAATCAAACAACCTGCACCCAGACCCCCACGAATGGTCACACATTCAAAGGAATATGGTGCTCTCACTGGGTGCATGGTGAAGCCAAGCTAGGATCTAAAAGAGATGGCTAACCCCCCACCCCTGCGTTCCACTCTGGGGCAGTGCACTACTGTATACCCGGATGGGATGGCAGCCTCTAACACTGGGCCAGCATCATCACCATTCCAGGTCTCCGTAATGCAAGCCAGATCGGCCAAAGAAACCAAGTCCGCTATATTCGTGGTCTTGTTTCTGACCGATCTGGAGTTGCAAAGCCCCACCCTCAGTGGACTGGTGGACAGTGCAGCCCCTCTGGCTGCCTGCCCACTCAGTCTGGTGGGAACCCTGGTGATGGGAACTAAACATGTCTGGCTTCTCCCTAAGGCCTGTCTAATCCCAGGGCACCTTCTGCACCCCACTACCTCGATCCTACCACCACCAGCCATGCACCGGGCACCCCAACCCAATCGAGTCCAATGACTCCTCCCTATTCCAACCTCCCTGTAACACCTAGCTGTAGTATCCAACACAGGGGGGCTGAAAAAAGGCAGAAGGTTGAACAGCTGGGATGCCCCATTTACTATCCTGTCCCACCCCAGGCCTCCATACCTTCACAGACACATCCCTACTGGCTACACAGTCCCAAAACCAGCCAAACCTAATACCACACACACACACACACACACACGCACACACACAGACACACACACTCACAGTCAAATAAATACTAATCCACCCCCAAATAACCCCAAAAAATTAAAACTCAAAAATAAATCCCAAAGTACAGCACAGGAGAGCAGATATTGATCCACAGCCTGGACTACTTTTAAGGCAAAGGGCCCTCTCACTGCCCCAGTCACTATGTAGACAGATTCTCTGGCAACGGATTAAAGATGAAACCAGGAGAATGCTCTTCAGGAAGCCCAGTATTGCTCTCACCAGCTACTGGGATCCCTAGGGGAATGTTAAAGTATGGAGATCTATTTGACCCCGAATCGATAATCCACAGGGGTCCAAATCCAAGTTCCAAATGCAAAAGTGGTCCCTATTAATGCATAAAGTAGCATATCTCAGTAATAGATTAGCTAGTACAGTACTTTGCAGTACAAGTATTTATTAGTAGAGTAGGTTGAAAATAAATATTTTCTCTGTAATATGTAAATTTTATCATATAAATGCACTGTAACATCTGTAAATTTGTAAAACATAAGCAGTTGTTAAAACTTGATATTCTTTACACTGTAGTTATATAGTTTCATGCAAGGCAACCTTTTCTTTATTTTTGTTTTTTGCTTATGTGTTGTGGTCTAGTACATAAAAGGAAAAATGCTATAGGACTAAGGTGAAAGGTTAGTAAGAAAAAAAAATCTTTAAACCTGCCAGGTTGCCTTTTTTTCTGGTGGGGAAGGGGGTATATTTCACCTGAAAACACCTATATAAGATTCAAATGTATGTGCTTTTATAAACATCAGCAATGAATTTGAGCAATTTGAGTCTGCCTATGTACAGTAACTGTGTTTTTCCACCTTTTCTCTGTTTAAGTATTACTGTATTGCCTACTTTCTTCATCCTGTTTTTTTTTTCTGTTTTTCACAACATTCAAGACTTAGAATGCTTATCAAGGAATGTTTACCATGAAATACAGGGATTCAAAATTCTGCTCAGTTCCACTTGTAGAATGTTATTCTCCTAACATACTGTACACACAGACAACAAAGGCCTGTTTTAGAGCCATAGACTCAATTATCTCACTGTCAGGGAAGGCAGAAGAGATTTCCCTGATGAACAGGCAAAGGAAGAAGGGGTATTTTTCACTGTTAGTAAAGAAACAGTTGTAATGAAAACTATAAACAATACTTAATGTTTCTAATTTGTTTGTGTGTGTGTAAGAAGAGTGTGATGATCAGGGGAACAACATTTAATTAATTTGTTGTAGTTTTTATTAAAGGTAGTTTTATTTTTAGAGCCCAGTTGAAGGTTTTTACAGTGTGAAGGTAGTAGTCATGTTTGTGATGGAAGATCAGTTCTGGTTGCAGGAGGAATGAGGGACGATAGTTATGGTTGTAGGAGAACTGATTTGATCATTGTGTGATGTGGTTTAGGATCAGGATGACTGTGCGTATACAGAGATTTAATGTACAGTCAGCTGACATCTCTTGGCCAATGAGATTTCTAGATTATTTCTTGCCATTTTATAATAGTAGTTATATAACCTTTTTCAAAAATGCTCAAAAAGGGGACAAGCTCAAAAGTTGTGATTTCTTTGTTGATGTATTATGCACTGAAGAATGCATTTGAGTGGGTTCAAATTGGGTTGTCTGCATGGGTCATGGGCTGCACTGGTGTCTTTTGAAGATTTCATGAAAAAATATCTGTCCGTCAAAGGTTATAGCATTTTTTGTGTCCCGTTACAGTTAAGGTTGAGTACCCATTTCTACGTTAAACATCAAATTTTGCACTGTTAAAAGTTTTAACCATTTGTCCAATTAGCCTGAAATTTGGAATGTGGTAAGATTTATCATCAATCTCTGGATATGGAAATTTTTGTGTTGGTCGCATGTACGGTTGTGGAATTGTAGTGTGCTCAAACAGTGAAAAATCCCTAATATTCCACTTTCTTTATCAACCCATAATGCTGTGAAGAATTTATTTGAGGGGCTTCAAATTGAGTTGTATGCATGGGTCCTGGTGCTTGTTGAAGATTTCATAAAAAAATCTTGTTCCATTCAAACGTTATGCCATTTTTTGTCTCCCATTATAGTCAAATGGAAAATAAATATGTGCACTGTGAAAACAATTGTGATCACATTTTTTGGTGCATGACAATATCCCATTATAAGGTATAGGAAAGCTCAAACACTTTTTTTTTTTTTGCTGCGGCAACATTTTCATTCCCACGTCAACATTTCTCCACAACACTGTCCTGGTGTTTCTTTCTCTGTCACTCTATTGTGCCAGTGCATTGTGCTCCTGGGCCTATATTTGCAGGGTGCCAAGTCCTGACCCCACAGATGTGTGTTTTGGTGTTGTTTCAAATGCTTTTATTGCAAAATTTTTTTGCTGCAAAAACATTTAATATGATTGTAATCACATTTTTTGATTGCAATCACATTTCCATTATAGAGACAGGAGATTTTTCCTATTTGTTGCTTTTCTTTGTTACTTAATTGTGGCAAGGTGGATTGCGCTACTGCCCTGAAATTTTTAGGGTAGTGATCCCTACTACTAAGGATGTGGCTTTCAGTGTATTGGCATGTAAAAACTCAACAGGCCCATAGTAACCCCACTCCAAAATGTGGAAATTTCAGTTTTTGCACTTTATAACTTTTGAACTGTTTGTGTGATTTGCCTGAAATTTGGAATGTGGAATGATTTATCATTGATTTCTGGATCTGGAAATGTTCATGTCCATGGGATGTACAGTTGTAGAATCATGGTGCACTCAGAAAGTGAGAACGCCCCACAATTCCATTTTCTTTGTCCACCCATAATGCACTGAAGAATGCATTTGAGTGGGTTCAAATTGAGTTATCTGCATGTCTCCTGGGCTGCAGTGGTGCCTTTTCAAGACTTCATGACAAAATATTGCTCCGTTCAAAAGTTATAACAGTTTTTTTGTCCCATTATAGTCAATGGAAAAATTTATTTGTGCAGTGCGCAAACAATCTCAATTATATTTTTTGGTGCACAAGAACATCCCATTATAAGGTATAGGAAAGCGCAAAAGCTATGCCATATGTATGTTGATATGCAGTAATGGGCAATGTGCTACACTCCCACCAATACATGTTTTTTTTAGTAGTTATATTACACTTTTTAAAAATGTAAGGAAATTTATGCCAACAAACTGCATTTAATGCATCATTTAGGGTTAAAGCAAAAAAGGTCAGGAAATGAAATATTAGGGTTGAGGCCCTGCTTACACATGGAATGGGGTGAGATTTGGGCCTCATGACCCCAATGACACACCCTGGCATCTGTCAGTCTGTCAGTCTGTGGAGGATGGTGGTGTGGGGGGTGTGTGGGGGGGTTAGAGCCTCAACCCTAAAGTTTCATTTCCTGACTTTTTTCGCTTTAACCCTAAATGATGCATTAAATGCATTTTTTTGCCAGAAATGCCCTTAATTTTTGAAAAAAGTGTAATGTAACTACTAAAAAACATGTATTTGTGGGAGCGCGGCACGTTGTCCATTACGGCATAACATAATATATGTTTCATTTCCTGGCTTTTTCGCATGAACCCTAAATGATGCATTTTGCCATATATATATATATATATATATATATATATATATATATATATATATATATATATATATTCATGGCAAAAATCTCAGTTTATTGCATCAGTTAGGGCTGTTCCACAGTGACAAAGAGAGGAAATTTGGTGTTAGGGTTGCCACCCTTGCCCCGAGCCCACCCTGTCCCCACCAACAGGCATCGGGTGTGAGTTGGGGTCATCGGTCCTAACTCTCACTCTATCCCATGTGTAAACAAGCTGAGGTGGTGTAGTGTAGAAGAATGAGGTGAGAGTTAGGATCAATGACCCCAATGCACACCCGATGCCCATTGGTGGGGACAGGGTGGGCTTGGAATGCAAGGGGTGGCAACCTTAACACTGAATTTCCTCACTTTTGTTGCTGTGGAACAACCATAACTAATGCATTAAATGGATTTTTTTGCCATGAATTTCTCTTCTTTTTGAGAATGAGTACTTTAAATAGTGAATGGAATGTGGTGGTCATGCTCCCACCATGTGATTTTTTGCCACATACTAACTCTAACAGTAATGCAAATGCAAGCACAAATGGTAATGCACATGGTGATGCAAAGGTAAATGGTAACACAAATGGTAAGAGAAATGCAAGCGCAAATGTTAATGAAAACAGAAATGGTAAAGCAAATGGTAACGCTAACGCTAACTGCAACAGAAATTCAAACATTAACGAAAACAGTAACGTAAATGGCAATGCCAATGGAAATGAAAATGATAAGAAAAATGCAAATGGTAACAGAAACGCAAACAGAAATGCAAATGGTTAAGGCAACAGCACTGCAGAAGGAAACAGTAATGCAATCAACAATGGAAACACAACCGAAAACACAAACACTAAGGGCAATAGAAATGCAAATGGTGATGAACACACAAACAGAATTGGTAATGCAATTGGAAACACAAACAGTTACAGTAACAGCAATGATGACGCCAAAGTGAACAGTAATGCAAATGGAAACACAAACACAAGCATGTACAGAAATGCAGATGGTAACGCACATGGTCAAGGTACCACAATTGGAAATACAAATGGCAATGGTAACAGCATTGATGATGCCAAAGGAAACACAAATGCAAACAGAAGCATGTACACAAACGGTAATGCACAGGGTGATGCAAAATTATATGCAAACAGAAACAGTAATGGAAACACAAATGGTAACAATAACGCAAATGCAAGCGCAAACAAAAACGCAAAGGGTAACGCACACGGTGGTGTAGACGGAAACGCTAATGCAAATGGTTACAGAAACACAAGTGGAAATGCTAAGTGTTACAGTAACAAAAGTGTGCACTGTTGTTTCCCCCAAAAGCTACATAGAGAAACACAGTGAATACAAAGAATGTATGCATAATAATGGACCTTAGAGCAGAAAATTAGCATTTTGAATACTAACTTGCTTATATTTCAGGAACCTTACGACATAGAAAAAAAAAATTACATAATTCATGACTTTCCTGGCTAGTTTTTTACTTTAAGCATTTTTCCAATGAAAAGTTCGTATATCGATGTGTTTCTGAGATACGGGCCCTGAAAGGCACGGTGGATGCCTTAATGTTAGCCTATGAAAAAAACAGTCAACTTCAGAGTCCCGTAACTTTGCATCCCTGTAATATTTTGACACCAAATCACCATAAGGCATATACATGGTATCTTGGCTTCCGTGCCTCCAAATGTCAGCCCAAAAGACCAAACCATTCTTTTGCAGCAGGGTGGCAAAGAATTTCTGTTATTTTGGGCATAGTATAGCAAAGTAGTGTCGCAAATCATGACACTTTTGCAAAAAAAATCACGACAGTGTCTCAAGTGCAACACTACTTTGCGACACTACTATTTACAAAAATTTCAAAAACATATTTCTGGGGTGTTTAACCCCATGAAAAAGACATGGCTAGCATCCTCAGGGCTTGACTAGGTGAACACAAAAAGAATTGTGTCCCTAGAGGGTCCCAAATTTAAATGCCATGCATTTCTGCAACCAGTAACAGAAAATAAAATGGCTGACTCACGACACTACAGGGGTCATTTGCAACACTAAAAATGGCATTTGTGACACTGTCGAATATTTTGTTAACCTTTCCCATTGACTAGAATGGGAAAATTGTTTTTTGAATAACTTTTGAACCGTTTAATATTTTTTCATGAAATCTTTGAAAGGCACATTGAGGACCCCAACCAGTTGTTTCCTGAAGGTTTTGGACTGGTTGCACAAACCGTGTGACCTGTAGGTGTGAGCAAATAATGTGCAAAAAAGAGTAAATGCAACTTTCTATTGTGCTTTATAGCTCCACAACCGTATATCTGACCATCACGGAACTCAGAAGATCCAGAGATCTATGATACTGCTCTGAGCCTGCCAAAGTTCAAGTAAATCTGTCATATGATGGCAAAGTTATTAAGTTGCAAAATTTCACACTTTAACCTTAAATGGGGTACTCAACCTTAATTATAGTGGCACTGCCGGCACACTATAATATATATATATATATATATATATATATATATATATATATATATATATATATATATAGAAGCTAGATAGATAACTGCATTAATGCATCAGTTAGGGCTCAGGATGAAGCACAATAAGTAGGGAAATATGATGTTAGGGTTTCAACCATAACACCCCACCCCACACTGGAGGCAGCAAATCAGGTGTGCTGTGGGGTTGTCAAACCTAATGCTCACCCCATTACATCACTAAATAAGCATAGATTTGTACTCTGAATGAAAATGGAGTGAGCATTAGGTCTGACAGCCTTGTTTGGAAAATACACTTATGAGAGTTTTTATTGTTGAACCCACTACAGAGATATGAGACTGCATCTCACAATAAGAGAATTGGAAAACAACTTCTTATTGTACCCACAATGCTTTGTTATGTACATCTACATATTAGGTGCAGTCACCATCACCAAAATAAGGGACTGCACCTCTGAGTAACTAATATCTAAATCACCTTTATAATTTACCCAAAATTCCTTGGTGCTGTATGTAAAACATTGACAGCTCCCTTGCATGACATGATTCTGGGGTTATGGCCACATGGAGAAAACCGGAGGGCAGGCAGAAACAATGTGCTGATAAAACAATAACAAAACTGACAATGACAACTTTTTTTACAAAACAAAGTGAAGCTTCAACACCTGAAACATGGCTGGCAATGGCCTACTATGTAAAAAAGGCATTTGGGGAACTTCCATAACTCATTTTAAACTTTGGAGAAACAGGTCCTATAAACTTGCTGACAGGAAGAACTAGACTGTGAATTCTGATAATTTTGCCAGAAAGTTTGAAATGGAGGCCCTTACTAAGTCCGAGTGGAAAATTTCCCTAACAAGCTTATCATACATCACATGATGGAGTGGGGTGAGGCCAAAGGGATCGACCCCTCGCCATGCCATATTACTACTAGATATCCCCATGGGGACCACTAATAACACTATAGCGGAAATGGTGGGAAAAGTTAAGTGCCTAGGGAAAGCTGAAGTACAAGGGCAGGATTCAGACCTGTTTGCCCAGACCTTGGTGGCCCTCATTTCTTGTAGCCTTCCCAAAGACCCTGAGACAGTACCCCCTGGTATCATGCCAGAGGGATCCCAGAAGGGGTGGAGAGTCATTCATTTATACAGTGATCCATCTTCCCCCTTGGGGTTCCCGACGGTGGAAGGATTTAGGGACAAATTATTGAGACTTCTAGCTGCTGAATGACAGACAGTTAAGGATTTGCAGAAGGCTTTGGAGGACTCTGAGGAGGTTATCCCCATTCAGTCTCCTTTGGCCTCCCCAGCTTCCCCGATGGCACCCACTGTGGCATCCCCCATTGTGATACACTCAGTGCACCTCGACTCCTATCGCAGGCTCAGGCTATTTTCAGGTGCTGTTCCCATGCCTGTGGGGGAAGATGATTTGGAAACCTGGATTGACTATGCCACCCCCCTGGCCAAGAGTGGCCACGGTCAGAAGGGGGGAAGTGCAAGAGACTTATGGCATGTTTAAGGGTCCCTGCACTGGAAGCCATCCAGTTCCTTTGGTCCACTAACTCAGCAGCATCTGCAGCTGAGTACTTATCCACTCTAGAAGGAGTATTTGGCAGTACTGAGTCCAGGGAGGATTTAATGTGGAAATTCAAGTCTGCTAAGCAGTGGAAGAATGAGAAACTGTCTGCTTTTGTGACCCAGGTAGAGTGGGCCTTGCAGAGAGCCCATCATAAAGGGGTATCTCAGCTAGTGAACTGAATTGTGTCAGGCAGGAGAATATCCTTATATTTGCCTGTAATTCAATTGTACTTATGTTGAAGTTAAAGTTTCAAGACAGAAAAGTTAACCCTCCTGAATACTGCTGATTGATGAAGGAAATCCAGGAGGTTGAAAATGACGAAGATGGCTGGGAACCATATGAGGGGGTTGTACGAATTGTCCCAACCCCAATTGACCTATTAAGAAAGAGGACCCCTCTGAGTCACAGCAAGTCAGTAAGCTAGTAAAAGAGTTAAAATAACTGAGAGCCAGCCAGCAAGCTGCAGCTGAGTCAACTTCAAATCGTGGCCTTTGGCCCCCTAAGACTGAGCCTAGTTGTGAGACCTCACCTGTGGGAGTGGGTGCCAATGCCCTCACCACTAAATCTCGAGCTGACCCCAACCTAGTAGAAGAGATGAATGAGTTGTGAGCCATGGTGAGAGATCTTATTTATGCCACTTGATCACACGCCCCCTGGAGGAACTCAAATTCAAATTAAAAAAAAAGAGAGTAGGACTCCAGCCCGTGATCATTACAAACTTCATGAAGCACCTACTCATCCTGTTGACCCCAAGGGCAAGATGTTTTGTTACCAGTGTGGAGAGGATGGGCACATCAGACATGTTTGCAATGCCCCCAAAGATCTGCGGAAAGTCACTACCAAGCTACTCAGTCTAGTCCAACAAAGCAATATAAAACTCCAGCCAGGCCCACCCCAAAAGTCTTTCTCCTCTAAAACTACTGTGGGCCAGTCTGCCAAACAGAATCCCCCAGATTGGTCCGAGATGGTGGGTCCATCCATGGAAACCACAGTGACTGTTAATGGCATCTCCACTCAAACTGTGCTAGACAGTGGCTCACAGGTCACTATTGTATTTAAAGACTAGTATGACCAACATTTGTCTGACCTCCTACTCTTACCACTTAAAGGACTGCATGTGTGGGAGTTGAGTGACAAATCCTACCCTTACCAGGGGTATGTATGAATTTGGCTATCTTTCCCTACTGCTATTGCTGGTGTGGATGAACCAGTGGAGACCCTGGCCCTGGTGTGCACACCGACTGGAATGTATGATGGTATCCCATTATTGATTGCCACCAATGCTCATATGTTCGGCCGGCTAGCCCAGCTCTGTCAAGAGAAACAAGCCAAACTGACTGGAAAGGTTCTATGCATTCTGGCCATGGTGCTCAGAGCATATTATTTACAGTTGCAAGCCAAAGAGGTTCAGAAAGATGAACTGGTGGGAGTAGTATGGAAGAAAGATCCACAATCACTTGTATTGCCACCCAATGCTCAGTGTACCATCAGTGATGAGGTGCGAATTAAAAAAAGATGTTAAAAACAAGATTCTCATGCTGGATGCCCCAGAAGAGGAGAAACTGCCTGAGGGACTATTGATTAAGCCTAACATTCTACTGGCCCGGGCTCATGCTTCTGCATGGCGGGTAGTGGTGCAAGTCCAAAACATGTCTGACCAGGAAATCAGACTTAATTGAGGTTGCATCCTTGCTACTGTATATTGTGCAGATATTGCTGTGTTGCCTACTGAAAAATGCATTGGAGAGAATGACGAGGTGACTCCTGATCTGTTTGACTTTGGAGAGTCCCCCATTCCTGAAGAATGGAGAGCTAAATTCAGCTGAAAATTGGTCCAGAGAAGCAAGGTGTTTTCTTTGAAAGAATGGGCTGTGGGATGCATCACTGGGGCTGAACATCATATTAGACTGCATGAAGAAATGTATGGCAGCTTAGTTTCAATGCAAAGAAGTGCAAACTAATGCACCTGGGAAACAAAAACCCAGGGGAAGAGTACATAATGGGGGGTGAGATATTGACAACAACAAAAATGGAAAAGGACCTGGGGGTAGTCATATCAGACAACCTAAAGGTGGGCCAGCAATGTGAAAAGGAAGTAAGGAGGGCTGGGGGGGATACTGGGATGCATAGGGAGAGGCATCACCAGTAGAAAACAGGAAGTTGTTGGCCCTCTGTACAGACAGTTGGTAAGACCACATCTGGAGTACTGTGTACAGTTCTGGAGACCCCATCTCCACAAAGACATAGACAGGGTGGAAGCTGTCCAGAGGAGGGCAACCAAAATTGTGCAGAGTCTGAACCAGAAGACATTTGAAGAAAGACTATAGGAGCTTAAGATGTATACCCTCAAGGAAAGGAGTGGGGGACATGATAGACACTTTTAAATACCTCAAGTGAATCAACAAAGTCCAAGAGGGTAGCATCTTTCAGAAAAAGAGATGTGCAGGAACAAGGGGGCACAATTTGAAGATAGAGGGGAGGATGGCTCAGAGGTAATGTGAGGAAGTATTTCTTCACAGAGAGAGTTGTAGATGCATGGAACAACCTTTCTGAGGAGGTCATAAAGTCAAAAACAGTGGGGGAATTCAAGAATGCATGGGACAGACATAAGACAATTCTAGTGGGGGGTAGGAGGAAGTAGGCTGTTGGTTAACTAGGATCTGCAGCTTATCCGTTAGGTAGGGAAATGGGCAGACTAGGTGGGCCAAGTGGTCCTTATCTGCATCAAATTCTATGTTTATGTTTCTATGAAACGCCTTTCTGTGAGAGATCTCAACTCCTAGCTCCAGCAGACATTAACGATGTTCGACGCCACCTCCAGGAGATGCTGGTGGCTGGAACTATACAGGAGTCTTGTAATTCATACACCTCTTCTGTCATGGTAGTCTGGAAGAAAAATGGCTCAGTGAGGATGTGTGTGGACTACCAGACTTTGAATCAAAGAACCATACCTGACCAATAAACTATGCCACACATCCAGGATGCCCTTGACTGCCTCAATGGGAGTCAGTGGTTTTCTGTGCTAGATCTCCAGAGTGGGTATTACCTGATCCCAATGGCCCCAGAAGATAGAGAAAAAGCAGCATTCATCTGCCCCTTGGGTTTTTATGAATTTCTGCACATGCTCCAGGGCATTTCGGGAGCATCCACTACTTTCCAGAGGTTGATGGAGCCAGCTGTGGGGGACATGAATCTACTAGAATGTCTTGTCTACCTAGATGATGTTACTGTGTTTGGCCGGACCCTCGGGGAACATGACACTCTTCTGTTTAAGGTTCTAGACTGGTTGGAGAATTTTGGTTTAAAATTATCTATAGACATCTGTCAGTTTTTTCAGCAGTCTATAAAATATGCCAGCCACATTGTGTCATCCAAAGGATTCAGACAGATCCAAGCAAAGTAGAGGCCCTGACCACCTGGCCACAGCCTAACAATCTTAAAGAACTGCAAAGATTCTTGGGGTTCTGCGGCTACTATCGCCGATTCGTAAAAGATTATACTAAAGTCATCCACACTTTGCTTAACTTAACTCACGGTTATCCACCAACAAAACAAAAATACAAAAGGAATGCTGCTAAAGAGGAAGAGAAAGTTTATTTTTGAACAAATTAATTTTTTGGGAACAAGGTGGACTCAAAAGTGTGAGGTAGCCTTTTATGATATTATCTACCAACTTAACCATGCCCCTGTTCTTGCTTATGCAGACCCCACCAAGTCGTATGTATTACATAACAATGACAGCTTGAAGAGACTTGGCACTGTGCTGTACCAGGAGTATGAGGAAGGCCTATGCCCTGTGCCATTCACTAGCAGAAGCCTGACACCATCTTAAAAGATCTACCCTGTACACAGACGTGAGTTCCTTGCACTAAAATGGGCCATGGTAGATCAATTTCATGAGTATCTGTAGAGTGCAAAAATCTTGGTAAAGACTGACAACAACCCTTTCACCTATGTTCAGACCTCAGCAAAATTAGATGCCACTAGGCATTATTGGCTATTGGCTCTCTCCACCTATGAATATTCAGTACAGTATCAACCAGGCCTGAGTCACATTTGACGCTGATGCCCTCTCAAGGAGACCTGACACCAGCTCCAAGTGGGTAAGAATGTCTGAACACTCTGTTAAAGCTTTGTCAAAAGTTTGATAAAATTGAATACCATTCCTCTGAAACCACTGATTGCCTGGTGGACTGTCTGGTTCTTCCTGACACTTGTATTCCTGTGGCCTATTGCCATCTTGCAGCATTGGATCTCAGCACCCTGCCTCAACTTGCTTCTGACAATATACAGTGAGCTCAATCCCAAGATCCTATGATCAGGCCAGTGTTGGATGCCAGTCATGCTGGAAGGAATGTATCCAAGCTTCGCTCTTCAGATTCCAGAACTGTTCTGCTGTTCAGAGAAGGGCCCAGGTTGAAGTTGCGCAACAGAGTGCTTTACAGAGAAATTACCAATAAACAAGGTCAAGTTACCAAGCAGCAGTTAATCATGGTATCATAGTCAATACAAGGCATCATCTGGACCTAAGCACATTTTGCTTGCAGTATACCGTAATTTAATAGAATGTTTTTAATTTAAAACTCATAAATTTTATTTTGACTGTAGGTGTCCAATCTGTTTTTGAATATTTCTAATGAAGAACTATCTACCACTACTTTTGGAAGTGCATTTCAATGGGGAACTACCCTCTGACTAAACCAGTATTTATGTTTTAGTAGTCTCCATCTTTGTTGAACTATCTGTAAATTATGTCTTCTAGTGCTATATTTTTTTTGGTTAACTACTATCCCCAGGTCTTTTCTCGTCTTATGGTCCTGAATTGATTCATATACCAAGATCATATCACCTCTCCAATGTCTGTATGTGAGTGAATAGAGATTTAGTTTCCTCATCTTCTCCTCATACGTCATCTGCTCAAAACCCTCCACTGCTCTAGTTGCTCTTCTCTGCTCTTTCTCCACTCTCTCAATCTTCCCCCTCTTATACGGTGCCCAAACCTGAGAACAATACTCAAGTTGAGTTCTCACCAATGGCCTACATAATATTACCTACAGTTTTAAAAATGTGGTTCTAAGAGCCCTTCATGACCAGATGGGGCATATAGGTTGTGACTAGAGGTGGGCGAAGTGACAAAAATTCACTACGCAGAGTAATCCATGAATTTCGCCCATATCGCATAGCGAAATGTGAAATTTCACCCGCAGAAAGGTGAAATCTTGCCTGCTGAAAGGTGAAATTTCACCTTCTAAGGTGAAATTTTGCTTTCCAAGGTGAAATTCGACTTTTAAAGGTGAAATTTCACCTTCCAATGTGAAATGTCACCTTTCTGCAGGCAAAATTTCGCCTTGGTGAAAACTCACTAAAATGGGAGAACTTCATGGATTGATCCACATGACAAAATTGGCCACTTCACCACAACTTCGCTGGTGAATTTTAATTTTGCTGCATCACTAGTTGTGACCGGACTAATGATCTGGCTTATGTTCACTTCTACTGGTCCAAAATGGGAGCTGACATTGAGACTCACATAAAAACTTGTAGATGTTGCCTGCAAAGAAAAGGCCAATCTCAGAGGGCTACTCTCCTAGTTAACATCTTCACCAGTGCCCCCCAAGGAGCTTGTGTGCATTGACTTTCTCTGTTTAGAGCCTGATCAAAAGAACATTGATATTGTGCTAGCATAACAGACCATTTTACTCACTATGCTCAGACCTATCCAACCAAAGACCAAAAGGCAATGTGGCAAAAGTTCTAATAGAAAAGTTCTTTGTCAATTAGGTGCCCCCCATAGAATTCACTCTAATCAAAGGAGAGACTTTGAAAGCCATTTGACTAAAGAGATGCTCTCACTCTGGGGGTGTAAAAGTTGAGAACTACTCTGTATCACCTGCAGGGAGATCCATAGCCTGAATGATTCAATTGCACAGTACTGGGCATTATGGGCATAGTTCATTCCAGAGACAAGCTGCAATGGAGTCAGCAGATAAGCACATTAGTCTATGTCTATAACTGCACCAAAAATGATGCAACTGTTTTTTTTCCCTGCCTTTTAATGTTTGGTAGAGAAGCAAGGTTGCCAATAGATGTCTGTTTTGGAGTATCCCCTGATGGAGTCAAAGCAGAGAATTATCTACAGTATGTCCAGAAACTAAAAGCTCAGCTAAACCATGCGTACCAGTTAGCCTACACCATGGCGACAAAAATAAATTTAGCAAACAAAGAAAGGCACAACAGGCATGTTAAGGCCCAAGAACTGCAACCTGGAGACTGAGTCTTGCTAAGGAATTTAGGACTACATGGAAGACACAAGATAGCCAACAGGTGGCTTCACATCCCATACATTGTTGTCTGAAAACTGGAGGACCTGCCAGTTTATAAAGTGTGTCCAGACAATGACCCACAAACTGTAAAGACAATGCACTGAAATCATTTGTTACCTACTGGGCAAATCATCATTGATTCTGTACCCCAAGATACTGCCCCTCCTGTGCCTGTAACCAGAGCTGCAGCTAAAAAGAAACAGTTAACCTTCCCCCAGCTGTTAATGATTCAGGGCTTTCCCTCAGTCATGTTCTAAATGAAATCGACTGCCAGTTTGAATCTAGTGACAGCGAGTGTGAAGCCACTTATTATCTATCCTATGAACTGGGTCAGTTGTTTCAAGTAACCCCCTTTGTAATATGGGAGATGAGGCTGGACCCTCAGAACTGTCTAAACCTCCAGCCCTCTCCACAGCCCCTGTGCCCCCTGAAAGTGAGATGCAAAGTGTAACTTCTGAAGTAGTCAACTCCTTGTGTCTGGTGGAACTAACTGAGCTTCAAAAAGTAGATTCAGACATAGAAAGCACAACTGGGGACATACCAGACAGTCCTGAACTAATTGCAACCAATGATTCCAGTAATATTATGGACAATGCTATTAATGAAGCTAATGATGTTGAGAGTATCTGTGATGTGTTATGTGATTTCAATTCCATGGAATTTCCTCTTGATGTCAAACCTGGAATTTCAGAGCAGAGTAATGAAAGTAGTTCTTCTGAACCAGAACTAACAGAGCAAGAAGCTGAAAGTACTTCTCTCCCAAAACAGATCGCCAGTGCAGCGGTACCCAATTCTGCAGAAGTAGACTTACTGATAAGCAATGAAGCAATGAACCAGGACTGGTCAACCCGTCTGCCAATGTTGAATAGAACTGAGCATGTGCCTGCCCCCCCAAGAAAGTCTGGAAGAGCCACAAAGCCTGTAGTGCACCTCAGTTATGACTCCCCAGGAAGGCCTGTAGACGTCCCATTGCATGAAGTTCACAAAGAGGTGTACATTTCTGAAAACTCTTTTCCAAAACTAGGCTACTCTGCCACCTCAAAGTTGATAGTTAAGCCTTCCAGTCAGTATGATAATTGGGCTTGCCCCTAAAAGGCAAGCCAGGTTGTCTGAGACACAGCCAGGATGATGACTGGTGGGTGGGGCTTCTTGGAGGGAGGTCGCATGATGACAGAGAGGGAAGGGGGTGCTTGTTGGCTACTGGACAGAGAGAGGGGCCAATAGGGCTAGGGTAGGGCTAGGGCAGGAGTATATCTGGCAGTGCAGCCCTCACAGCACCCCTTTTCTGCTGTAAGTTTCCTTCCTACAGCACATTCGTTGACTGAGGTAAGGAGGTTTAATTTAAAAATGGGTTTAAACTTTGGGTGAAATGCACTGCTGATGGCAGTTTTCCACAGCAGCGGGGGGCACAAGACATATGGTGGCAAGAAACTTGAGCTGCAAGTTTTACCAAGGGTTTCATTGTTTGTGGGGGATGCTCAGGTGGCCGCATGGGCCAGCATGGTAGTACTCATGGCTCGCAAGCACTTGTGGCTGGATTAAAAAAGCTGTTGAATAGAATGGCCAGGTAGTGCCGTAGATGGTATTCGGAGGGGTGAGTGTTTGTGAGGTTGCGACAGGGAATAGGCCAGGTTTTCCAGGGTTGGTAGTCCTTGGGACGTTCGGGTGGCCAGGTGGGGCTAACATGGTGGGACACATGGCTCACAAGTGCTGGTGGCCAGTTTAAGCTAAAGCTTCTGAACAGAATGACTGGGTAGTACTGTAGATGGTATTCAGAGGGACGAGGTTTTGCGAGGTTGCAACTGAGAAGAGGCAAGACTTTCCAAGGTTGGTGGTCTCTGGCACGCTCGGGTGGCCAGGAGGGCCAGAGTGGTGGGACATGTGGCTCGCAAGTGGTGAGATGGGTCACTCATAGTGGCGACGGTGGGCAGAAAAACAAAGGCTAGAACCCAGGAGGGGGGCCGGAGGTCAGACGGTTTCCCAAGTGTCCAGGTACCCAGGTGCGATGAGCGGGGAGACAACAGGGGTTGGGGGAGGTAGGCCACAGGCCGCAGCAGATGTCAGGGGCTGGGAAGTGGCAACGGCTAGACTTATTGGGCCAACAAGCTCAGAAGGGCAAGTCCATGGTATCCCTGGAGTGCTCTTGGTGAAGGGAGGAGGGCGTCGCAGTTTTCGGAGCTTGGTCAGAATTTACTGAGGCGGCTCGCTAGGCTTTCAAAGCTGGGCAGTGGTAGCCTGATGGAGGGTGCAAGGGGTGGACAGAAGGGGGAGAAGTGGAAAGCACGGCAGGGGCTTAGGTGGCTTTTGGACAGATGGGTTATTAGAGTGGTGCTGGGCATTGGTTTCCCTGTCGATAGGGGCAAATGGATTAGTAAGTGACAGGCTGCAGCACGAGTGGGGAATGGCAGGGTGAGCGATAGCTGAGTGAGATCGGGACAGTTTTCTCAGGAGGACGGCAAGAGGTGCCCTTAGGCGAGGCTTCCGGTGTTCTGCTGGGGGATGAAAGGCTTGATGGTTTTACTTGAGGAATGCCCTGTCCCATCAATCGGACACTTCTGCCGAATTGGGAGGGGGGGTGAGAGACAGGCACAGCATGGAGATTGGCCACATGGCAACTGAGAAGGGCAGCGTGGAGGAGCTCTCGACGGCAATCATGATAGCCCAGGTAGAAAAGAAGAGAAAAAGGAAAAAAAGAAAGAAAAGGCATTTGCCGGTACAGCAAGGTATGGGGATAGTCGGGTGGGCTGGCTTGACATAGGGACCTGCTGGGGGCGCAGATAGTGAGTTTTTTTTGGCGCGGATGCTGGCAGGCCAAAAAGGAACAAAAAACATAAAGAGTGATAAAAGGGGTAAATGGGATGAAGCGGCAAAGGGGCAGCAAACTCAGGATGGGAGAAACACAAGGATGTAGGGCCACCAGAGGCACTGCGGGGGGGGGGATTTGAAAAGAGGGCCTGGAGGGACCTGAGCAGGAATCGGAGACCTGCATGGCTATGCTCCATGGTACCTTTTACTGAGTTTCCCCCATGGTTATAAGGGAAAGAGTTTCATGTGGTTAGAATATTTGGTTGTGTTCTGCTTCTCATATATGCTTCATCCACGATTGCCCAGGGCTCCCAGATGAGACATGGAAGAAGGGTCAACTCAGTATGTTTCAAAAAAAAAAAGGCAAACAATAACAGCAGATCGATAGATGTTACAGAGGCAAATATGGGGGAGGGGGGAAGAGGAAGCAAAGAAAGCAGGGGGGCAGGACGGATCCTAATGTGGAAGGGTCATAAAGCAGGCATAGGGGAAGGGGCCTGGGGGCTAAGGGGAATGAAGGGAGCAGAATGGAAGGGCTCTGGTAAAATGATATTGGAAGTTTTTGTTGCGGTATGATGGTGTCATTTCTTGTACAGTTATTGTTGGGCAGATAGGATGCCATCCAGAAGACCCACCAAGGCCAGTGCCGCCATGTTGGCGGACGAGGCAAAACTGAAGAAACAAATGATGGAATTGGTCAAAGCAGCAAAAAAGAGGGAAGCAGAGGAGGAATCCCAGAAGAAATGGAAAGAGACCGAGGGCAAGGAAAGAACCGGGATGAGGAACAAGCGACAGAGGAGGGCGGTGCCCGACTAACCATTTCCAGCGACCCCGGGATCAGCAGGGCCACAACCGGGTGGGGGTAAGGCACTAGATATGACTAATGAATCAGACTTGAAGGAGTATATAGAGGGCTTATTAAGTGATATGGGAGAGGAAGGGGTGTCAAAGATAGAACAAGCCCTGCTGTCCATCAAAGAAAAAGGCAAGAAAGAAAAAGAGAGGTGGGCAAGGGGATAGGAACCCCTATGATGGACCTCCCGGGTTCACGCTGGGTGACCACATACCGGCCTCCATTAAGGAAAAGATTTGGAAGGGAGAATACATGGATATATTTGGGTTGGTAGATGAGGAGACAGCAAAACGATACAAGCAGGGGGAGTCGGTGGGCAAGTCAGAGATGGCAGTAGCCTTGGCGGTGGTGGGGCACAAAGCTGAGGAAGCTAAATGGAAAGGAAAGAATACTGACACATGGCAGGTGGGCTTCCTGATCTACAGCACTTTGTTGCTCGAGAAGCAGCCAGACCTGGCGATCCCACTGTTGACTTACATGGCTATTATTAGTGACTGATACAAGGCAAAGATGGGTTATGGGTGGCTAAAATATGATGAGGCTTTCAGGAGGAGGATGGTGGCGAAGGGAGACTTAAGATGGGACTGTACCCATTCGGAATTGTGGGTGCGTATGCTGTCAGGCCCAGCAGGGGGTCAGGGAGTAGAACAAGCAAGACGGGCTTCACCCATATGGGCAGCAAATACCTGTTGGGCCTTCAATAGAGCATCTTGCTCTTGGCCAAGTTGCAAATTTAGGCACATTTGCTCATGGTGTGGGGGAGACACCTAACAACAGGGTGTCGGCTAGGTGTGGACAGGGTTAGTCAGGTTGGGGGGCAGCCCACGGAGCAGCCCTTTCATAACGGCCGGGAGACACAGAGGGGGCCCAGGGGTGGGAGGGCATGCAGGTGCCTACGGGTGGAACTAGAAAGGGTCAGGAAAGGGGGAGGTTGGGGTATGCTCTGGCCCACACCCCCATCAAGGTGGGGGTAGTGGAAGCCTGGACGGCAGGCTATCCGAACAAGGCCGGAGCGGAATTATTAAGGTGGGGGTTTAAGAGCGGTTTACCACTGGGTTTCAGTGGGGAGCAGGTGGTGATGAAGGCAAAATATTTGGCTTCGATAAAAGGGAAGGAGGACATAGCAAGAAGAAAGATCCACAAGGAAATTAAGGTGGGTAGGGTGGAGGGGCCTCTGTGGGAACCCCCTTGCAACCGTTTCAGGGTGTCCCCACTGGAAGTGGTACCTAAGAAGCAGGAGGGAGCGTTCAGGCTCATACACCACCTGTCATACACAGAGGGTGGGTCAGTAAACGAGGGGGATACCGGATGGACTGAAGGTGGTGTCTTACGCCTCCCTAGACCAAGCAGCAGAAATAGTGAGGGCAAGGGGGGCATGGCTGGTGAAGACAGACATAGAGTCCACCTTACATTTGCTGCCAGGTGACCCAGTGGACTGGGACCTCCTAGCATTCCAGTTCAAGGGGGGTTTATACTTCGACAAAGCAATGCCCATGGGCTGTTCAGTGGCATGCGTCACGTTTGAGACTTTCAGCTCATGGGTACAGTGGGTTTTCGGGTCCTGGTATGGGCATAAGACGATGGTGCACTATCTGGATGATTTCTTGTTGATAGGAACCAGCAGGGAGGAGACCCAGACAATGCTGGGGGACTTCCTTCCAGAGCACGTGCGACAGGATAGGGATCCCCCTGGCAGCAGGGAAAACAGAGGGACCGGCCCGCAAGTTAGAATTTCTAGAGATTGAAGTGGATGCAGAGGAAGAGTGCTTTCATCTGCCTGGAAATAAGGTAGCAAGGCTACAGGTGATGCTGGCAATAATAGGGGGGAAGGAGGATGGTGCTGCTGGTACAGGTACAGCAACTACTAGGGCACCTTAATTTCACCTGCAAAGCTATAAGCCCAGGCAGAGCTTTCATAAGGAGATTGGGAAGAGTCACAAGTAAGGCGAGACAGCCTCATCACTGGGTGGACATAAACAGGGGCGTAAAAGAGGATCTGCAGGTGTAGGAAAAATTTCTGGAGTCTTACAATGGGGTAACCTTTTGGCAAGAGGAATGGGCCTTCAGCAGTGACATGGAGTTATACACCGATGCAGTGGGTGGGCATGTATGAGAGCTTATTTTAAGGGGGAGTGGATGTCGGAGGCATGTCCGGCCAGATAGCAGGAGAAGGGATGGATGAAGGACATCACCTTCCTTGAAATATTTCCCATTTGGGTGGCCCTGGAAACATGGGGAGGGTGCATGGAAGGGAGCAGGATAATATTCTGGTGCGATAATAAGAGCGTGGTAAAAGTGATCAACAGACAGAGCACGCAGATGGAAGCCATGGGGCTGGTCCTCAAGCACTTGGTATAGCTGGGGCTACAGCTGAACCTGTCTTTCAGGGCACAGCACATTGAGGGCATAAGGAGCGAAGTAGCTGACAGTCTGTATCGGTTTCAGATGGAATGATTTCAGGAGCTGACCCCCGGAGGCAGCACCTACTCAGACCAGGGTGCCGGAATGGGTGTGGAAGATTGGAGGGCGAGAGCCAAGGCACTGTACAGAGGGTCATGGTCACCCAACACCCTGAAGAGATACGAAGGGTCATGGGCCAGTTTCCAAGCATTCAGGGCCTGGCAAGGTCGGGATATGAGCGAAAGAGTGAGGGAAGAGCAAGTCCAGCAACACGTGGTGTCGAAATGGGAGGAGGGTGTGTCATCCTCTACCATGGGAGTCCAACTGGCAGGAATCAGCTGAATGTGCCAGAACAGAGGGTGGGAAGGTGTCACGGGCAGCCACACAGTCAAGAGGATGGCACTGGGATGGCAGAGAAGGAGGGGCACGAGGCAAGACAGGAGAATACCCATCATGGGGCCTCTCCTTGTGAGGTTAAGTGGGGCATTGTTGCATGTGTGTACATCAATGAATGAGGCCTGCCTGTTCTGAGCTATATTTGTGGTCATGGCAAAAGGGTCTTTTAGGGTAGGCGAGGTGGTGGCCCCCAGAAAATGGGCGGTGGCAGAGGGCATCCAGAGGGAGAATGTGAAAGTGGAGGACGGTAGGTTGGTCATAAGGCTGCTGAGGTTTAAAACAGACCAGCAGAGGAAGAGCTGCACAGTAGTAATCCATAGGCAAGAGGGAGAAGGTCTGTGTGCTGTGCAGTACATGCAGGAGTTTGGTGCAATACGCGGCCGGGGGCCTGGAACTTGGTTCATACATGGAAATGGGGAACCGGTCACAGGTTTCCAGGTAGGGGTGGTCTTAAAGAAAGCTCTGGCATTCATGGGGGAGAACCTGGAAGAGTTTGTGCCTCACGCATTCAGGATTGGGGCAGCACTGGAGGCAGCTGCAGGGGGAAAAGGGGAAAGGGAAAAGGGAGATCCAGAAGGTGGACAGGTGGACATCAAAATATTATAAAAGATATGTACAGAATTGACAGCTACTAACTGAAGCCCAGCTTTTCTCTCCCCACAGTAGGTGCAAAGAGACAGGTGTGGATTGTGGGACACTCATTCATCTATTGGGTGGAGAGGTTTGCAGCCGCCACGATGCTAGAGACGCAGCTGCATCTGGGAGCGGAACACACCAAAGTGCGGTGGAAAGACCTGAGAGGCATGAGGTGGGCACAATTGCTCCCCCTGCTGGAAAAGCTATGGATGCGTTGGGCTGCACCAGACGGAATCATTATTCACCAGGTGGAGAACGATCTGGGGATGGTGCCATGGGGGTCCTTGCTAAAGGACATCCTGAGGGACCTGGAGAAGGTGAAGAGCTGGTGGCTGCAAGTGGTCATAGGTTGGTCAGAGGTCACATCTAGGAGGGTCTGGAGGAGAGAGAAAGGGCCAAAAGCAATAGAGGTGGCCAGAAAGCAGCTAAACAGAAGAGTGGCTAGGGTGGTAATAGAGATGGGGGGAGTGCACATCCTGCATAGGGATATATCATTCAAGCATGTGGTGGTCTACAGGTCAGATGGGGTCCATTTGACCGAATTTGGCATGGGTCTGTTCCTACGGCCATTCAAGGAGCTGGTAGGTGAGATTAATAAGAAGGGGTGAAGGGGTTGACCCACAAGGGGGGAGCCCCATCTTCCACCTCAAGCAGGAGATGGGTCAGTGGAAGGGGTCACCTGGGGAGCAAAGGGAAAAAGGGGGGGCAGATATAAGGGGGAAAGGGGGTCAGGTACCGCAGGCTGGGGACAAAGGAACCCAGAAGTGGATGTAATAGGGTGGGAGAGATATACAGCTAGTGGGTGGATCTCTGTGTCTGCACCTGGCGGGGGGATTGGTCCGGGTAGGGTGGTACCCATGTTGGTATTGTGAAGGGGGGTCCAGATACTGGTGTCTGGACCCTGCCAAGAGAAGAAGAGGAAGGAGAGCCGGAGAAGAACCATGAGAGGGAAGAAAGGACTGCGAGGTCCTGGAAGAGAAGGACTGTTATGTCCATATATAATGAACTGACTGTTTAAGGATATGGTGCAATATGTTGTAAATACAATAATGTCTTAATAATAATAAACACTGCCAATGAGCATCCAAAGCAAGAAGTAGTAGTCTCAATCATTCCTGGGTGGGGATCCAGGGACAATTGGGCTTGCCCTAAAAAGGCAAGCCAGGTTGTCCTGGGACACAGCAGGATGATATTCAGGGGGGCTTCTTGGAGGAGTTACATGATGACTGAGAGGGAAGGGGGGTGCTTGTTGGTTACTGGACAGAGGAGGTGACAATAGGGCTAGGGGAAGGCTAGGGCAGGAGTATATCTGGCCATGCAGCCCTCACAGCATCCCTTTTCTGCTGTAAGATTCCCACTCACTCGCCCAGCATAAAGCGTGGGGTAAGATAAAAGTGAAGAGGGCACAGGTAGGGGGAGGGAGCAGCAATATGGAGCAACAGAGGAGGCCCGGTATGGGCAGGTGAGGACGTAGGTGGGTGGCCAGGGCCAGGGGACTAGGTGGAGTCCCGCTGGCAATATGGGAACAGTAAGACCTGAACAAAGGAAACAGAAGTGGTCTCCCAGGGAGCAAAGGGAAAAAGGGGGAGCAGATAAAAGGGGGGATTGAGGGCAGGTACCAAGGGCTGGGGACAAAGGAACCCAGGCGTGGATGTAATGGGAGAGGGGTGGAGGATATAGAGCTAGTGGGTGGATCTGTGTGTCCGCTTTCTTGAGAGATAGTCTGGGTGGGTGGTACCCGTGTTGGTGTTGTGAAAGGGGGGCCAGATACTGGTGTCTGGACCTTGACAAGAAAAGAAGAGGAAGGAGAGCTGGAGAGGAACCACGAGAAGGAAGAAAGGACTGCGAGGTCCTGGAAGAGAAGGACTGTTATGTCCATATATAATGAACTGACTGTTTAAGGATATGGTGCAATATGTTGTAAATACAATTATGTCTTAATAAACACTGCCAATGAGCATTCCAAATCAAGAAGTAGTGGTCTTAATCATTCCTGGGTGGGGATCCAGGGACAATACTCTTTTCCCATGCAGCCCAAGTGTAGCTGATAGGGATAGGCCCCAAGCCATGAGGGTTAGTGTACAGGAAGTAGTACGAACCAGAATTGTAACAGTGATGTGTTTAGCTATTTGAATCTGTTAATCTGTTTATGAAAAGTGTTATGGAAATGTGTGTTTATGAAAATTTCATGTCAAATGAAAAAAAGTATAGTAATACTGCTGTTGTTAAAACCAGTTTATAAAATGGCAAGAAAAAATCTAGAAATCTCATTGGCCAAGAGACATCAGCTAACTGTATGTTAAATCTCTGTATACGCACAGTCATCCTGGTCCTAAACCACATCACACAATGAGTAAATCAGTCCTCATACAACCAGAACTATCTTTCATCAGTCCCCCTTCAACCAGAACTGATCTTCCATTATAAACATGGCTGCTGCCTTTACACTGTAAGAAAACCTTCAACTGGGCCATAAAAATAAAACTACCTTAAATTAAAAATAAACTAAATTAATTAAATGTTGTTTCCCTGATCATCACACTCTCCTTACACACATAAACAAATTAGAAACATTAAGTATTGTTTATAGTTTTCATTACAACTGTTTGTTTACTAACAGTGAAAAATCTCCCTTCTGTCTTTATCTGCTCATCAGGGAAATCTCTTATGCTTGCCTTGACAGTGATATAATTGAGCCTCTGGCTCTAAACCAGGCCTTGTTGTCTGTGTGTACAGAATGTCAGGAGAGCAACATTCTACAAGTGGAATAGAGCAGAATTTTGAATCCCTGTATTCCATGGTAAACATTCCATGATAAACATTCTATGTCTTGAGTGTGGGGAAAAACAGAAAACAAAAAACAGGATGAAGAAAGTAGGCAATACAGTAATGCTTTATAAACAAAAAGAAAAGGTGGGAAAACACAGTTAAATAGGCAGAGGCAGACCCAAAGTGCCCAAATACATTGCTAATGTTAATATAAGCACGTACATTTGAATCTTATATAGCGTAGTTTTCAGGTGAAATCTACCCTCCTTGCCCACCAAAAAAAGGCACCCTGGCAGGTTTAAAGTATTTTTTTTTCCTTACTAACCTTTCACCTCAATCCTATAGCAGTTTTCCTTTTATGTACTAGACCACAGCACATAAGTAAAAAACAAAAATATAGAGAAGGTTGCCTTCAATGAAACTATGTAACTACAGTACAGTGTAATGAAAATTAAGTTTTAAATACAGCTTATGTCTTACAAATTTACAAATGTTACAGTGTATTTATATGATAAAATTTACATGTGACAGAGAAATTATTTCAACCAACTCTACTAATAAATACTTTTACTGCAAAGTACTGTACTAGTTAACCTATTGCTGACATATCCTATTTTATGCATTAATAGGTACTCCTTTTTTCAGTTTTTAGATGTTTTAGAGGTGTAATGTATTATAAAATGGTCAAGAAAAATCATGTCTCCTGATTGGTAGACAGGGCTTGGAATCCAGTGGTATAAGGAATAACAACCACTGGGTTGGGAACATTTTCCAGCCAGCTGTGCAAAGGCCACCCCAAAATAAATGCTTTCCCCACATTCTGTAATGGAATGCCCGACCTCCATGTTAGTAAAGAATCTGACTGGCAAGTGAAATCATCAAAATGTAAAAAATACCATGATCCCATAACACAAACGAGAACAAAATCTCACACAATAAATCAAGTAAACCTTAGTGGCTGTTGCTAGCTGCATCACTGTCCTCTCCTAAACTGAACTGCAGCATTTTTCTGAGTAGGCCACACATCCCACTGTTCGCAGTAGATGAACAACCTGCACATCCAATCTCAGCTTCGGGAAACTGTCCTAACAGCTGATTGCACACTCGTTCACCCTTCTCTCCCAAAGCACTGACTCATAATTGAAACCGCTTCTCTCCTACATTCGCTGAATACTTTCCCCAACAGCATACACATGATAAAATGTAGGAATCGTAGTGCAATCCAGCCCTAGCTCCATCCCTGTCATACCACACGCCAGTCCCCACTGCGACACACAGCTCACATTCATAGTCTGGGTGTATAGGTGAATCACCGCAGCAGCAGTATAAAAAAAGAAACTGATACTTATCATGGCAGTGATGTATCTCGCAATCCATAGAGGTAATCGGTTGGTGACATGGGCATTCAGTTAACTCAAATGTACAACGCAACGAGAGTGCAGAGAGGCATTAAAAAAAAAAGGTGATTGCTTCACGAGATGGAAGTGCGCGGTGCATGATGGTAGGCACCAAAAAGTTAAAGAAGTCCACCCCAGCTTGGCAAAAACTTGCTTAGCTGACGGGGGTTCCCAATCCTCCATCGGCTTCACTGTCCCCCCCAAGCTGCCTGGTGCCATGCTGGGAACCCACACCAGCACGGCAAAAGCTTCATTTGCCAACAGGGGTGCCCAATCCCCCATCGGTTTCACTGCCCCCCCAAAAATGTTCATATGCCATGCTGGGAGCCCACTCCGGTGTGGCAAAAACTTCCTTAGCTGACGGGGTGCCCAATCCCCATCAGCTTCACTGTCCCCTAAGCCATGCTGGGTGCCCACCCCAGTGTGGCAAAAGTCCTTGTGTGTAAATAAATTTAAAAACCTGAAACAAAAACCTTCCTCGTTGATTCTTTTGCCCCTCCCAACCCGCACTACCCACCCTCTGCATACCCACCTCCCCACACCCCCACCTCACCCCTGCTTTTACCTCAACCTATACTTACCTCCGAGCCCATGTGATCTTCTTGGTGGCTAATCGCATCTTTCAAAGTCAACGCGAACTGAAGAATACCGTAAGCTGTATAATGGCATAAATGATTTCAACTTGGGGCATATTCAGTATTTGGGGAATGTTTTACCAAATTAACATGGTTTTTTACTATGAATGTGACATGTTATTTATTAATTGGTACAGGTTCCAGATGGAACCACCTTCCAGAATTATTAACGAAGAACATTGTCACAGTTCGAAGGCTCAAACCCTATGTTGAAAATTCCAGGAAAATTCCCAAACGACTGTTTTTGAGTGTGTTGTGCAGTTCCTACACACCTCACTTGATATTTTAATATTTCACCCAGATTAGTATGCTATTTCATCTCCTTATGAACAGTACAGCTGTCGTTTTTCATCTCACCGAAATGTTTTTTGTTCATGTAGCTTTAATGATGCTGTTGTGCAATCAATTTCAGGATGATTAATAAAATTTCGTGATGCTGTTCGTGAGCAGTGGTCTTAATTGGTTATTTGGGCATGGGGAAATATCTCAAAACGATTGTTTTATTAAGCGTGTGTTGCATAGTCCGACGCACGCCAGAATTTGAGCATTTTTAATATTTTCACCTAGATTTCTGTACTGCTATTTTACCACACCACTTATGAAAAGAATTGTCATTTTCATCTCACCTGGGGCTGTTTTTCAAGACATGGCGCATATGGTGCGATTGTGCTAAATCAATGTTCGGGCAGATTAAGATAATCACAGTAAGTAAATAATAATTCATAAACTGCAATAAGGGTTTGTTTCCAATGTTGTAATTTATTTTTTACCATTCAAAAGTTACTAAGGACTATTTTATCTCAATTTTCAATTAATTCTTGTTCTGTTAAATAATGTTACAAAGTCAAACTATAAACACTTTGTCAGTGTCTTTCCATGTTATTCTGATTTATAAGTGAATAAGGTTGTGGTTGTTATTGATAACCGCACACCTAGCAAGTACACCGCCTTGGCTCATACCTCCGCGCACTAGGTGTGCGTCCACCACCCGTCGCTGTCTTTTGTTGCTTACTGTTTTACCGATGCATCAGATGTTTTGGGTATACCACGAACAAGCGGATTACGATGTGTTTTCTATATAGAATCTTCAGTATGTGTACTTGATGGGATGCTTGTTTTTCCAGGCAGGGTAGAGTGTAACCTCCCTCCAATTTGAGGGTTACTATAATGTCTTCCTGTGCCCCCAATGCCCACTGTCAGACTGGTGCCCCATCCTAGTGTGATTCTGTGTATTTGCATGCGAGTGCCATATTAACCCTCCGCACCTGTCCCTTTAAGAGACTAACTGATCTGTGTTTAGAAATTGGTCTGTGATAGGTCCAAGCAGTTTAGGGCTTGATACCAGCCAGACAGTGTGTTATTTTGTTTCATACTGCAGCCTTTTACTTGCAGAGGGAGCTTATGTAGGAACTGTAGCTTTATTTACTGTTTATCTTTGGCTATTTTGAGATAGAGATGTTTGTTTAATCTGCTTTAATTGCAACTCGATCATCTGGATGGAAGCCACAATGTTAGGTCTGGGACTTCCAGTAATTGTACCAATAGAACCACTGGGGACCTAAAATGGATCCAGTTCCCAGTGTTCTCTGGGAAGGAAATTCTGTAGTTTTGTAGTTTTCTTCGGTTGGCTCCTAAATGGACATGGAGGGGGTGCCTTTACTGTGACTGACAGCTCCCTCAGCCAACCAGACTTTTGGATTTACAAGGGAAATGCATGTGTGTCCAGAGACAGTTGATCATTTAGAGCTGGAGGTTGAAGTGTGAACAGCTCGAGCTTTCGAGCAACTACTCCCAGAAGGAGTGTAGGGGAATCGTCGGGAAGAGACCTAACTTGCCTTCATGCCACTTTCTTCTGCTTGTGAACTGACTTAAGTAGAAGTCATACTTGTCTGATTCTAGCCTGGAGCTGTAGCAGAAAGAAGTGTTAGTGCTACTTGCGATTTGGACTGAAGACTTGCTCCTGAAGTGATCAGCCCAGTTTGTGTGTGAGATATACTCAGATCAGAAGGTTTGCTCAGTAAAGATGTTGAATTGCAACTGGACTAAATGTGATCTGTTTCCTGAAATAGTTATTGCTTTAAATGTGCTGAATGTGTTTCGTGGGTCAAGACCTGTTTTCCCATGAAAGAACCTGTTATGCCAGCTGAAGGTTTCACCAGCAGAAGATCACAAACTTTGCCAGACTGCTCATCCTGCCTGGGCCCTGCCACTTCGGCCTAGGCAGCTACTCCACCACCAGAGACTCATGATGAGAGACCGGCTTGGGGATTCAGCCCCTGTGCAGCAGCAACACGTAGGTTGTGGCCACCTGAAGGAAATTCTGTGAAAAGGTGTGTCATGTTGACCGTTTCCCCATGTTTTCCTGTCATCACCATGTGGTTTCCATATCACCTGCTTGCAGCAGATTCCTGGTAGCGTGAGTACAAATCAGGGTAGCTCCCTGCAATGAGAGCTTAACTCATTTGTGGTAAAATTTAATTGTCTCAGTTTCTTGGGTTTGGAAAGAAATGAGCCAACGAGCTCTGATTTCAAATAATCTGGGTGTTTTGCATGTTAACTGCTTTTCTTTACATCAAGGGCACCACATCAGCTGCAATGCCGACCACCCCTGGGCAATGCCTCTGGCTAGCCAGACTTACCACCCTTGGTACCCAGTGTTGTGTGACTATCAGGTTGAGACTAAATGTGCATGCAATCGCTGAACTAATTCTGATAGCCAATCATTTGCCTAGATTCACCACCCCCTTGTTCACTGCCCCTAAATAAACATGATTGTCTTCTTTTATGCTTAACCTGGCTAGTGTGCAATATTAGTATGGGTTTCTGTGTTGAGTGTGTTGTTATTGCTAACCCTTATTTTACAGGGGCCTCAGGTTCACAGACTAACTCTGGCAGGTGAAGTGGTGCATATTATCGTCGCTTTTTGCAATTACTGTTTGTTAGACACTGCTGAGGGGGTTGATGGGGGCATAGCTTCCCAGAGGGCTATATCAGAGCAGACAAGCAACCCCAATACCATTTCTCTGGGTGGAGGCACCTTATTAGTAAACTCAGGCCCCTCAACCTGTGCATAGCCATACAGGCAAGGGTAGTAGCCCTTAGAATAGCACTGCCTAGGGGTTACATGTACACAGGCAGTATGGAGCATTTTAGTTATAAACTGCAGTATCTCCTTGTAAGACTCATTAGATTGTTTTCTGCTCCAGTTACATTCAAACTGAAACACAAGGACTGGACTGAATTCCTGCAACATTTAACCAATAGTTCTTCAGTCTGACCCTAAACCAGTCCTATCACTGACATTACTGTAGAACCAAATCACTCATAGTGAATGTAACGCTGATCTATATATATAGAATATAGTACACATGATTGCACGAGTGCTACAAGCCAAGCTTGTTGGCACCTAAAACAAGCTGACAATTAAGAAACAATTTTCTGTTCTTGACTCAGGCTTCCCCTTTGTGCCTACATTGATGTTACATAACTCCTCTTTCAAATACCTTTTTAAACTTTCAATACTCACAAATAAAAATGAGTTTGTAGAGTAAGATAACTAGTGGGCTAACTTAAAGGGTTAGTGGGATTCTGGGGTGCATAGGGAGGTGTATATTCAGCAGAAGGAGGGAGGTGGTGTTGCCACTGTATCATTCATTGGTGCAACTCCACCTGGGGTACTGTGTCCAGTTTTGGTGGCATAGAAAAAGTGGAGACAGTCCAGAGGAAGTCAGCTAAAATGGTGTTGGGGTTGCACTAGAAGCCCTATAAGGAGAGAGACTGAGGGTTGTCAACATGTACACTTCAGAAGGGAGGAAAGCGAGAGGTGACATGATAAAGACCTAACAGTACCTCACAGGGATGGACAGAGTACAGAAGCAGAGTCTCTTCCAGATGAAAAAGAACACTTGGATCAGCGGTCATACAATTAATCTGGAGGGGGGAGGGAGTTTAAGAGTGATGTGAGAAAATATTTCTTCACTGAAAGGGCAGTAGATGACTGGAACAAACTGCCAGCAGAAGTAATGGAGGCAAAAACTATGGCAGGGGGGATCAAACATCTATGGAACAGACAAAGGGATGTATTAGAAGACAGGCAGGGAGGAGGGAGGGAGGGAAAGTTGCTGGAGATGAGTTAGCGTCTGAGATTACGTAGCTCCCATCCACAGCATATGATAGAAGCCTTACCTGATGGCCAATTAATCAGGTTAAAAAGAAATTGTACAGAGCCACGTGATTTTGTGGATGCTAGAGATGACCTGTTTGATATACTAAGGATGAGGGGTTACTCAGAGGATATTCTGAAAAGGGCTTTGGGCAAGGTGGAAAATAAACTGACAAGAGACTTGTTACAATACAGGAACAACAAAAAAAAAGGTAATTCTTTCCACTGAATATGGTCCTGGTTCCATGGATATGCATGCCATAATCAAAAAACATTGGCACGTTTTGGGAGTAGATCCAGACCTTAAAGGAATAGCACAGACAGGCCCATTGATAGCTTTTAAAAAGGGCAAAAGTCTGAGGGATATCTTGACACAGAGCGAATATAAGAAACCATTGCCCCCTATCACTTGGTTGAGTACCAAATCTCATGATTTCTTCCCCTGCAAGAGGTGCAAAACCTGCAAGTCAGCAATGAAGGGGAAGTCTTTTCTTAACCTAGAAATATTCTGAATTAGGGAAGTCAAGATTAATTAGTTTATGATGTGTTTGTCCATGTTTGTAGTTTATGCCCTGTAGTGCTCCTGTGGCAAGGTTTACATAGGGCAGACCACTAGAAGCCTGAAAGAGTGTATACAGGAGCACTACAGGGCTATTCAAAAGGCAGACTTGGAGCACCCTGTAGTGAGACGCCTGCAGGCACAACAAACACTGACTGGACACAAGATTATGTGCATGGCTATTGATCATTTCTGTGCCTTTCAGAATGGGGGGGGGGCAATAGCTTGAACTGGATAGAAAGGAATCTAAATTGATTTTCAGTTTGAAAACTTTGAAATCTTTGGGTTTCAATGACTCCATGGACTGGAAATCATTTATTAATAAATGAATATTGGGACAATATATAACATACACACTTAGACTCAAGTACAAAATTTATGTTTAGGGGTACATTATTGAATCAGTGGTTACTAGTGGTATAATACCCATGTATGTATTTTAAAAGAATATTTATGCACTATTTATAATAGGATAGCACTGCATAATGTCTTTTTTTGTTTGTATTTGTAAAATAAAATCATGTGGTTTAGTTAAAACTAGATGGATTTCATAGATAAGACAGATCATAACAGTATCTTGTGAATGTGGAACATCAATCAAAAACTGCTAGGGCATTACGATATAGAATGTATGTCCAGCAGTTCTAATTAACATCACAGATATAGGTTCATGCTTGTTACAGGTGTCATTATGTGACTAACTTGAAGTGTGAGATTAACTATGGTGCCATAGTTTTTAGGTATTTTATTTTCACTTATTATTTTCAATTTGAGTTTATTTTCATTCTGTCTTTTTTAGGGACTCTGATTTGGCCCTTATCAAGTCAGTAGTGTTTCATGCCTACAGTATTTGGAATTCCAATTAAATTAATTATAGAGACATGAACTTTATTTAAATTGATCAATATCTGATTGTTTTATTATTGGCACCTGTGTTATCATTATTTAAATCACTAGCATTGCACACTTTGTCATGCCTCCTGATGAAGGGGTAGAATTGCTTCGAAGCACCGAGGCTGGATGGGGTTGTGAAAGCCTTGAAATTTGATGTATTGTGACTTTGCAATTGTTTGGCTTACATCTTGTAAGTATTCTTGTTAATTTTTAAAAAATTAAAAATATTCTCCCTGAATTTTTCCCAGAGTGCTGGATGTTATTTTTAAATCACTGTGTTTTGGCATTTTTCCAGCACCCGCTGTATCCTGAAGTGCAGCCTGCTTCCTTAAATATCCAGAGAAATGGTATCTTTTTGACTACATTACTGCAGTGGTTTTTCCCGCAAGCGTGGGTTCTAACAGGAGAAAAGAGGCTTCATTATACCCCACAGTGAGAAGACACCTATTATCGACTAATTCAGCTTAAAACCATAATATCTGGACACTTAGTTAAAGTTTGAAGGTGATGGCATTCTCACTTTCCAGCACAAGTCTGGCAAGGGACAGATCAGCTATAGATATGATTTCCGAGTTAAGCACTGACACTGATGCAAGCCAAGGACCTTCCGTATCTATTGAATGTAACATTAACAACATGTTCAGTGCACTGGAAAAAGCAGTTCTTAAAGAATTAAATCTGTATTACAACACAATGTTGTTAAAAAAAAAATTAGTTAAAGAATGGGCACCCCAGGTACTCAGAATTACCAAGTTACCGTCATGTGGACTTGAAAAGCTGCATTATCGAGTGAGGTGGGAGAACATTATTAATACTTGCTCCACAGATATAGTTAAAATCCAAACTGATGAGGGTGAGTTTAATCATAAAGAGATCATAAAAAAATTGAAACCTTGCAGAACCAATTGGAGACTTTCGGAGTTATATCATTAATTAAAGAGCTTGATTAAAGGTTAACTGTGAAAGCAAAGAAACTTGAAGAAAAATTAATTGCTAGGAAACTAACCAAACTGATGACAAATGAAAAAGATTATCATATTGGCAGGATTTACAAATGGCAACATGAGAACTCATTTAGATCAAGGGACCATAATAGAAGAACTCGATCAAGAAGTACTAATTATTCAAGCTCCAATGCAACCTCCCCTGCTTCCAATAGGAGTGTTAGATTTAGAAGCACTGAGTCAATTACCAAGCCGAATCGGTCATCAACAGCTAAAAAAAGAAAAAAAAAACACAAGAGGACGACAAGGTCAACAGGGAAGCAAATTAACTAATCAAGATAACTTTGATATGGATATTGCAGGACACTTTACATTATCTGAGAGTGCTGTTATTAATCTGATGTCTAGAGAGCTCAGTAGTGAATAAGAAACATTGTTGTCCAGGGGTTTATCTTTTGTTCTAGTACATAATTTAAATGAGTTTGGTATATATTGTGATTTATTTCATTTATTTTTTAAATTGAACCTAACAAAATTATTTTCAGGAGTGAGAACTGATTCACTGGGGGGATGTGACATGTAAGTGGAAAATGTAGGTTATTTAGATCAATTAGATCATGTGCTTGGCTTTTTTCCAGTGAAGAAGGTGGTGTACTGCATATGTTTTCAGATGATGAATTACAAGAAATATTGATGCAGGGGGGAGCACTGAATTGGAAGTAACATCAGCTAATAATGAGATACAGAGTGAACCCCTGCCATTACATGTATTCCTTTCTGATGTCAATGGAACAAATGTGGTAAACCAGTCAGCAAATCACCCAGATTTAAAAATGTCATCTACATTTGTACCCCCCTTCCCAGATAGTGAGGCGATTCAAGTGTTCCAGGAGTTAGTACTTAAAGACATCAAGGTATACTTAAATAAAATAAAAAATGAACATAGCTGGGATAATTTATCAACATGTGAATGAAAGGCCTTAGAGGAATTTAGGAGAATACAGGACATAACTGTAAAATCCTTGGATGGGGGGATGTTGTTTTACTGGATAAGCAAAATTATGAGAAAGAAGCTTTAAGACAATTAACTGATATTACCACATATAAGATGTCACTGGGGAACCCTATGAAGATAGATAGATAGATAGATAGATAGATAGATAGATAGATAGATAGATAGATAGATAGATAGATAGATAGATAGATAGATAGACAGACAGACAGACAGACAGATAGATGGATAAATATTTTATTTATATAGCACCCATCTCCAAAGACTCTGGGTGCTGTACAATATAACACATATAACATATCATACAATAATACAACTCTAAAACTAAACTACAGCAATATACAAAATAAAGCTAAAAGCAACAGCTTAACTAAACATCACAAAATATACTATTATAATAAAACCCCTTCAGTTAAAAACTTGATTAAATAAATATGATTTGAGGCCCTTCGAAAAGGCTTCCACCATGGGAGCCTCCCTAAGATAATCAGGCAAGGAGTTCCACAGGGTAGGCACAGCCACTGCAAAAGCTCAATCACCAGAATGCTGCAGCCTAACCCTGGGAACTCCAAGGAAGCTACCCCCAGCCGAACAGAGAGCCCGGGCCAGGCAGTGCAGCACAAGGAGCTCTTGCAGATAGACAGGGACCCTCTTGTGCAGGGATTTATAGGTTAACAGCCCTATCTTGAAGACAACCCTCCACCAAACTGGCAGCCAGTGCAGTTTACGGAGAGCCAGGGTGATATGTTCACATCTTTTCACCCTCAACAATAATCTTGTTGCCACATTCTGCACCAGCTGCAGTCTGCAGAGTTTGCCTCCAGATATCCCTAGATAGAGGGCATTACAGTAGTCTAACCTGGAAGTGACGAAAGCATGCACCAGTGTGGGCAGGTCATCATGCAGGATCAAGGCTCAATTTCGGGCAATATTCCTGAGATGGTAAAACCCAGTTCCCATCATGGCTGACACCTGTGCTTCAAGTGTCAGGCCACTATCCAGAATTACTCCCAAATTGTTCACCTGCCTAGAGAGAGCTAAAGGCACACCCCCAGCACAAGTTCAGGGGGTAATGTCATACCCCCCTCCGTCATGATGACCCAACTCCACCACCAGTACCTCAGTCTTGACTGGGTTTAGTTTAGCCAATTGTGAGTCATCCTTGTCTCAATTTCCTCAAGACAGCTGTTAAATACCGAGTCTGACACCTGAGTATTGGGAGCACAGGACAGATACAGCTGAGTATCATCTGCATAGCAGTGAAAAACCAGCCTGTACTGCCTGATAATGTCCCTCAGTGGCAGCATATACACCCTGAACAACAGAGGCGATAAAACTGACTCATGTGGAACACCACAGCACAGAGGCTTCAGGTTTGATGACAGAATTCCCATGGTCACCCTCTGCACTCTGTCTGTCAGGTATGACCTAAAACAGTTGATGACATTTCCAGACAGGCCACACCAAAACTGCAGTCAGTCAAAGAACACCTCATGGTCCATGGTGTCAAACACCGCAGACAGGTCTAGGAGGACAAAGATGGTATGGTCCCTTCTATCCCTCACCATCAGGGGGTCATTAAGCACCCTCACCAGGGCCGTCTCTGTACTATGCCCTACTCAGAACCCAGACTGGAAGGGCTCATAGGTGGAGGAAGCAGCAAGATGTCTCTCCAGCTAAATGGCCACCACCTTTTCTACAGCGTTCCCTAAAAATGGGAGGTTTGAAACAGGTCTGTAATTGTTGAGGCAGTACAGGTCCAAAGATGTTTTTTTCAACAGGGGTCTAATCAAAGCCTCTTTCAAGGCTAAAGGAAAGATCCAGCTCCCTAATGAACTCCAAACTACCCCAGCAATCACAGGACCAATCATGTCCAAACATTCCACCAAAATGTGAGTTGGACCTGGATCTAAATCACAGTAGGTTGGCCACAGCTCAGAGATTATCTCTACCACCTCCCCAACCCCAATCAGCTCAAACTCATCCCACACAGGAGGAGTGCTCTTACTCAACTCAGGCCAGACCCTGCAACCCTTTCGAGAGACGTTCGATGAGAACTCAGCCCTGGTGGAGGACACCTTGTCATCAAAAAATAGAGCCAGCTCCTCACACCTTACGCTCAAGCTTACCTCTCCAACACACAGACAGGTAGGATGTAATAGCCTATCCACTGTGCGGAAGAGCTGAGCCAGTCTTTTTCTCACTGTAGCAATTTCCCTAGACATTAATTCCACATTTTTACTGGAGATTGCCCCCTGATAGTCCACATAATGTGTCCTCAGGACCAATTTGTCCTCCACCAGACCAGAGCTCCTTCAACACCTCTCTAACCTCTGACCCCTAATCTTTAAACCTCAGAGATTCTCATCATACCAGGAAGATCTCTGACAAGTAGTCAACGGTTGGACAAGTAAGGGTGCGACTTAGTCTAAGGCCACACCAACCACCCCATTATGGGCTGCTACTGGTTCCTCCAACCCAATCACACAAGCTGCCCCAATACCCAATAGGTTCAGTACCACCAAAAGATCCTCTGGGGATACTCCCCTTAAAGACCGGTACTGAACCATCTCCATAGGGGCAGGACCTTCTGGGGGGATCCTAAACATGAACCCCATGGTGCTATAATCCAGCCAAGCCACTGAATGTACACTAAGGTCCATAATATCCAACTCAGAAGAAAAAAATAAATCCAGTGTGTGGCCGCCCAAGTGCATCGCTGTCATTGCTTTTGTGTCAGGCCCAGTACCCCCATGCTCCAGAGAAGATCACTGCCAAATTTTGATAGCCCCCCGTCGACCCAGACATTGAAATCCCCCAGGATCAACCACCTGGGGGACTCCAATACCAGGTCCACAATAGGCTCCTCAACCTCCCCCCAAAAAATCCCAAGTGTTACCTTGGGGGCAATAAAGCAGAAGGACACTGAAGCCTACACCCATACCTCCTCGGGCAGCCACACATTCAAAGGACCCTATAGGACCCATAGGCAGCACCTTGAGGTTCAGGGTAGATTTAAAGCAAATAGCCAGCCCCCCCACCCCTACAATCCTTCCTCGGGCTGTGTATCATGGAGTATCCATTTGGCAGTGCTGCCTCCAAAATTGGGGCAGTATTTTCATCCAGCCAGGTCTCTGTGATGCAAGCCAGATCAACAGAGGATATCAAGTCTGCCATTATAGCCATCTTGTTCCTTATCGATCTGGCATTGCACATCACAACCTGAGTAGGATGAGGTGAAGCAGCTGGTCCAGTCATCTGCCCACTCTATAAGGTGGAGCCCTTGGGTATGGGGACTAGACAGGGCACACCCTGTTCAAGTCCCCATTTTGCCCCAGGGCATCTCCTTGACTTCACCACCCGATTCCCGGACACACCAGCAGCCACTCAGGGGACACCTCGCTGGGCCCCCCTCTGAGCTATCCCTAAAGCCCTACATCTAAAGTAGGCTTCTGACAACAGTATTATGAGCTTAAGGGACGTAGTCCCCGGAGGTCATCGCCTGAGTAGCTGCACCTTGCGGGCTCCAGACCAGCACACTTCTAAAAACCAAACAACCCACTCAATAATCCAGATTTCTCAATTACCACACACCCACCACCCACAACAGCCCACAACATCCCTCATACAAATTCAACCCAACCCGAAAGCAATTAACTCAAACAGATGAAAAACAATCCCACCCCAGCCCTAATTTAAACCCCCCCACACAAAAAAATATAAAGAACAACTACTGGAATTATTGTCATTAACTTTACAAAAGGAATGGATAACTGATATAGATTTTGACCTTCTAAATTGTCAGTTCCCCAATATACCTGTATTTTATCATATTCCCAAGATTTACAAGGACCGTGAATTTCCAGCAGGATAGCTTATTATTTCAGGCTGTGGTGCTTTAACAGAGCCCCTCATGCTTTTCTTAGACAGTTATTTAGAACAGGAGGTGGCCAGGTTAAACTCCCACCTGAGGGACACCACATAAGTATTTAAAGAAGTGGATGGGAGGGAATGGAAAGAAACTTACTGGTGGATCACAGTTGATGTTACTTCTCTATACACCTGTATAGAACATCATTTAGGATTAAATGCCATAAAGGAAATGTTGGAGAAATCTAAATTCATGTATCCAATTGAATTTATTCAGTTGTCATTGGAATTTATTTTGAACTCAAATTTCTTCCTTTTTAAAGGATGTTTTTATCAGAAAATTAAGGGTGTGGCAATGGGGTCTCCTGTCACTCCCTCCTACACCAATCTTTTTATGGGCTGGTGGGAAGAGGGTGATGCTAGACCCCATCACCAACCCATATTACTCTAACATTGTGTTATACAAGGAATGTATTGATGATTTGTTGTTTATTTAGGATGGCTTGGAAAGTGAGTTGGAGTCCTTTACAGAGTTTATAAATACTGTAATAATGACGTGGGGTTAAAATTTACAGCTCAGTACCATCAAAGGGAAATAAATTACCTGGAACTCACTCTTATTTGTGAGGCAGATTCTACCATTAAAATAAAAGTTTTCTGCAAAAAGCAGCAGGAAATAGCATTCTTCATTGACATAGCTTCTATCTGTAGCATACGATAGAATCCTTAACTTGTGGCCAATTAATCAGGCTAGAAAGACTAGATTTGCTGGCAAAGGCACCTAGCTTCACCTGAGTGCTTTTCTTCTAGATTTTCTTGCATGGACAGAGCAAGGAACAACATTATCAGAGCAAGGATAAAGATTAAGGCTTCTTTTGGCTAGGCAGATTTACTCTGTGTTACTATTTTCTTTTGTGCTCACAGGTTTTGTTACTGTTTTTTGCTTACATTTTACTGCTTTATTTGTTCTCTGATTCAAATTGTTGTTGTAGGGCATACTTTCTGCTGCATTAATACAGGGTGTACCTACAGGTTTGTTACTGTTTTGTGCTTGCAGATTACTGCTATAAGCTTCTCTGATTCAAATTGTATTTTGCAAGGTATATCTTCTGTTCAAGTGTTCTGCAGGTTGTGCTTATAAGTTTTGTTACTTTTTTACTGTTTTATTTTTCTCTTTAGCAAAGTGTTTTTTGCAGGGTATATCTTCTGTGAAATTGTTGCAGGTGGTACTTACAGGTTTTACAGTTTTATCCATCATTAGGCTAAGCTTTCAGGGCTAATTACAGGAGCACATGCAAGATACAGACTGAGGGTTAGTAACTGCATTTGTTGTTGGTTGATTGTTTCTGCTCTTATCTCCTTGTTTCTTTCATCCGTGGTTCTTCTTTTTCAGCAGGGGAAGGGCCCAACCATCCAATCCCATACCCCAATCACCCCATGCTACACTCCTTTTATAGAGTAGCACAGTCGTGACATTTCCAGTAGCAAAGCAGGAAGGGGAGGATGAGAGGGGTATCTACACAGTGACCTCACTTACAGGGGCACAATTAATTTAACTTATTATAAAAAGTTGTACACAAACAAATAAACAAACAAACAAACAAAAAAAAAATATATATATATAAAATATTTTGCTTTCATTTTCTTATTTTCTTTCTAATTACTCGGACCAGGTTATAAACTCAGCAACTCAACTGGAATGGATATTATTAACTGCAGGTACTGAGGGATCCTTTTTAAAAGGGCAGTTATATGGGATTTAGGATGCTGTTCTACATGCCGAACCATTGGAGATCTAAGGGCTCAGCTCCAGGCAGCATGGGCAATGATTACGTGCCTCAAATCACATATTCAGAGGAAATATATTACAAGAACCACTAGCCATGTCCCCAACATCCAACTGAAGCACCTCAATCACAGAAGGTAGTTGGTCTAGGAGGTTGGCAGGTGGTTAGGAAGGGCAAATCTGGTGTCCCATCACTCAGTGCTCACCAACATATCACCTCTACAAACCATATAAAAACTACAAACAGGTATCTGCCTCTGTCTCCGAAATCAAACAAAAAGGGGCAGAGGTCACTGCAGAGCAGGACACTGCTGCACAGGAGCTAACGCTATAAAACTCACCCAAAACAGGGACCAAAACAAAAAAAGCAAAACAGAAATCCAAAACACTTCTGATCATTGGAGACTCCATGATTCGGGGAGTTGATACCTACCTCTGGCCGGGGGTAATGGTCAGTTGTCTCCCAGGCACACCAGCATGGAGAGACACTGACTGCATTGTTAAAATCATGCAGGAAACAGAAGAAACCATCGACATCCTGGTACACATAGGGACTAATGATCTTGCCAGCCAGTCAGTTGTGGAGACCAAGAAACACCTAACCAGGCTGGGAGACAAATTGTCATCCATTTAATTTGGCATCTCCTTCTCTGAGATTCTGCCAGTCAGGGAGGGGGGGTAGATGGATAGAAGGTCAGAGAAGGGGGGAGATAGGTGAGTTAAACATGTGACTCAAGGGCTGGAGTTGGGAGCTGGCAGTATAGCCTAGAGGTTAGAGTAATGAGCTGTGAATGAGCTTACTACATCCAGCAGACCAGGCCTGGGTTTGATTCTTACAATCTCCACTTGCATACCGTGTGAGTCTAAGCAAGTCACTTAACCACCCAGTGCTCCCAGGTCACCCCTGAAAACAGGCACTTGTGCCTACTGGGCCTTAACCGGTTACTAAAAACTAAAATAAAAAAAAAAGGACACAAATTTGTAGGTAACTAGCAGCAGTTTTGGGAGCAAAAGTTCTTTAAATTCAATGGACTGCATCTGACTAAGGAGGGAGTCAGCACATTGGGGCATAAGTTTGATGTCTTTGCAGAATATTTCATCATCATCAACATCATATTTTATTTATAAAAAGCGCCTTTCTTATAACCAAGGTGCTTGTACATGGTAAACAACTAAATAAATAATACCAGCAATGATCAATAAAATCCAACAATTTAAAATTCTAACAGTTATAATATTTCCATTAAAAACAAGAAATTAATAACTAAGTTTTCAGTGCAGTTTTAAACTCCTTGGATGGTAAGGCAGTCTCGCATCCAACCAGGTAGAAAATTCCACAGGGTCGGGGCTGCAAAGCTAAACGACTGGGCCCCAGATATCTTTAAATGGACCCTGGGAATCTCTAGCAATCCCTCGTCAGTGGATCAGAGAGAGGGCGGAGGGGACAGTAAGGGCGAAGGAGATCTTGAAAGTAACTAGGTCCCTGGTCTTGTAGGGCTTTATAGGTCAGCAAACTGACCTTGAAGGTGATCCTCCACCGCACTGGAAGTCAGTGCAGTCTGCAAAGCACAGGCATTATGTGACTGGTTTTAGATGTACCAGTCAACAGCCAGGCTGCTGCATTCTGCACTAGCTGAAGGTGGTGGACATCGACCCCCGGTAGCCCTAGGTAAAGGGCATAGCAGTGATCAAGGTGAGAGGTAAAGAAGGCGTGGACCAATGTTATAAGATCGTTGGGAGGAACCAGGTGTTCCACCTGGGTGACATTCCTCAGATGATAAAAAGAGGTCTTGATGACTGCTAACACCTGCGATTTCAGGGTCAAGCCATCATCAACAATAAAGCCCAGGTTCTGGACCCAGTTTGCGGTAGTCAGCGCAACACCCCCGAGACAAAGTCCTGAGGGTGAGCCTCCTGACAAACATGCCTCCCGAGGATCAGGGTCCACAAACAGCACCTCAATTTTAGCTGGGTTTAGCCACAGCCAACTCACACTGATCCAGTCCTGGATCTCGGTGATACAGTTATTAAATACTGAGAGGAACACATCTTGACCAGGTGCATAGGACATGTATAGCTGAGTGTCATCTGCATAGCAGTGAAAACTCAGACCATGCCACCTAATAATCTCTCCTAACTGCAGCATATACACTGCAAACAACATGGGTGACAAGATGGAGCCCTACGGCACCCAGCATGACAGGGGGAGTGGGGCCAAGGATTAAATCCCAGACACTACTGTATAAGTCCTACCCTCGAGGAATGATTGAAACCTCCTGAGGACGATACCAGACAGTCCACAGATGAGCCGCACTCAACTAAACTAGCAAATGGGGAGGGAGTGCAGCACCCGATACATCGAATGGGAAGAACACCCCTCCCCCCTCAGCTAGTGATCAAACAGGAGTTCAGCATGTTTGTAGATCATTTGTATCACCAGGTAAGGAAAAAGGTCTGGCTTCTCATACAATTTTCAGGGGAATGCTGGACCTCACCCTTCAAATAACGCACCAAAATCTGGCCAATAGAAAATCATGTATACAAATGCCAGCAGTCTGGGAAACAAGATCCCAGACCTGGAGGCTACAATGACAAAGACTAAACTGGACATAATAGCCATTAGCAAGACATGGTTCACCAGTAACCACACTTGGGAGACTTCAGTACTCGGCTATGTATTGTTCAGAAGAGACCAAGGTGCAGAAGGGGTTGTGGAGTGGCCCTTTATGTCAATGAAAATATCAAAGCTACAGAAATTCTGAATACACACAAGGAGTCAGAAGAACTGTGGGTCATCCTGGAAACAGGAACTGGGACATCCATAAGAACTGGGGTTGTCTACAGGCCTCCAGATTAGGGGGAGAACATAGACACATTACTGTTAGAATATATAAAAAACATGACAGCTAATGGGAAAGGTTCTGAGAATGGGAGACTTCAACATGCCAGATACAGATTGATCAATACCAGCAGGAACATCTGCCAGAACTAGACATATAGTGGATTCCCTGCAGAGGGAGGGCCTCAAACAATTGGTGCAATGTCTCACAAGAGACAGGGCTACCCTAGAGCCAGTGCTGACTAACAGGGAAAGGATCACAGATCTCCAGGTAGAAGGTCACCTGGGGACCAGTGACCATCACATGGTATGGTTCAATTTGGCTACTAGAAATAAATCATTCTATTCCAAGGCAAACATATGGGACTTCACAGGAGCTGACTTTGATAAGATGGCCAACAGAGTTAAGCTAGCCCTGGCCAGAAGAAATACAGGTGAGGGGGTACAAGCAAAGTGGGCAAGCATTAAGGATGCAATACTTGAAGCAACATCCCATTATGTTAGGGAGAAAAGCAAGAGCAAAAGAAAGAGGAAACCACTTTGGTTCTCAAAAACAGTAGCAGAAAAGATCAGAGACAAAAGGCTGGCCTTCAGGAAATGTAAAGGAACACAGCGGGACAAAGATAGGGAGGCATACCAAACTGCCCTAAGGGAAGCAGGGACGGCAGTAAGGCAGGCAAAGGCCCAAACTGAGGAAACACTAGCACAATCAGTAAAAGAAGGGGACACAACTTTCTATAGATACATTAGTGAAAGGAGAAAGTCCAGAGGGGGTATTCCAAAGATCAAAGGGGATAAGGGGAAGTTTGTGGAGGAGGACCAAGGAAAAGCATCTATCCTAAATAGATACTTCTCAGTATTTACTGAAGAGAAGGTAGGGCAGGGCACACATCTCAGCACCATGGACACAGGGGGGAGTGAGGTGTGCACAAGTCCCTTCATAAAAGAAAGGGTTCTACAAGAGCTCGCTAAGCTCAGGGAGGACAAGGCAATAGGACCTGATAGCATACATCCCAGGACATTAAAGGAGCTAAGGGTGGAACTAGCACAGCCATTATCAGAACTGTTTAGTGAGTCTCTGAGCACAGGAGAGGTCTCAGAAGACTGAAGAAGGACTCATGTGATCCGGCTACACAAGAGTGGCAGCAGAGAGGAGGCAGGGAACTACAGACCAGTCAGTCTTACCTCAGTAGTGGGCAAGATTATGGAGGCACTCCTTAAGGAAAGGATAGTGCAACACCTGGAATCCATAGGAGCACAGGATACAAGACAGCATGGGTTTACAACAGGAAGGTCCTGTCAAACTAATCTCATAGATTTTTTTAACTGGGTAGCCAGAGTGGTAGACCAAGGGGGGTGATGTTTATGTCACCTACCTTGACTTCAGTAAAGCTTTCAAAACTGTTCCACATAGATGATTGATTAATAAGCTGGGTAGGATCAGGGTGGGTCAGAGGTTGGTCAACTGGGTGGCAAACTGGCTGGCAGGCATAAAACAGAGAGTGGTGGTAAACAGTATACAGTCAGAAGAGATGCACGTCATAAGTGGGGTACCTCAGGAATAAGTCCTGGGGCCAGTACTCTTCAATATCTTCATCAGTGACATTGCAGATGGACTGGAGGGTAAGGTTTGCCTGTTTGCAGATGACACCAAGATCTGTAACAGAGAAGATGATCCAGATGGGGTGGGAAGAATGAGAAGAGATCTGGAAAAACTGGCAAAATGGTCAGAAGAGTGGCAACTGGGGTTTAATGCACTGACTGGACATAAGATTATGTGCATAGCTATTGATCATGTGACTTTCAGAATGGGTGGGGCAAAAGACAGCTTGAACTGGATAGAAAGGAATCTAACTGGATTTTCAGCTTGCAAACTTTAAAACCTTCGGGTTTCAATGACTCTGTGGACTGGAAATAATTTCTTAACAAGTAGTTGTCAATGCTGAATGTTGATTGTGTTGGTCTGTTGAGCTCGCTCAGTGGCCCTGTGTCAGTGGCTCAGTTTGTTTGTATTGGGCTGCTGCCTGCATTGGCACCTTGTTCTGCTGAGAAAGAAATCCGCAGCTTTCCGACAGAGCTCCATTGAGGTGGCTCACTCCCCCTGTCTCACTCACTCATTCTGTTTCTTCTGGCGCTGCAGGCTGCCCGTTTGTACTGAGCTCCTGCCTGCATTGGCACCTTTTTCTGCCCACAGAGAAATCCCAGCAGTCCTGATAGAGCTCCTTTGAGCTCACTAACTCCCCTTGTCTCACTCGCTCATACTGTTTCTCCCACCGCTGCAGGCTGGCCTTTTGTACTGGGCCCCTGCCTGTATTGACAGCTTTTTCTGCCCACAAAGAAATCTGCAGCAGTCCTGACAGCGCTTCAGTGAGTTCACTCACTCCTCCTGCCTTACTCGCTCTCTCGTTCCATTTCTCCCAGTGCTGCAGGCTGCCCTTTTGTACTGGGCTCTTGTGTTGGGGCCTTTGTCTGAACACAAATAAATCTGCAGCAGTCCCAACAGAGCTCAGTTGAGCTCGGCCACTCCTCCATCTCACTCAGTCGATCTTAATTTTGCCCAAACACTGATTTCCCAGAGTGACCGTTCTATTGTCTGGCAGGAGTGCAAAAACATATTTTAGCCAGCATGTGAAAAATGAAAGCTGTAGTGTTCATAAGGAGTTGTGAAAAAATGCCACTGTTGAAAATGTGGCGTGACAGTACTACAAATTTGTGAAGTTACAAGGGTCCATGGAAACAGTTTAACGCAAGCTTGTAACACTGTCATGTTATGGAGTTTTGTCACCAAATTTTCAACATAGAGATTTTAGGAGCTGTGCTCATGAACAGTGCCACTGTCATTTTCTTAATCTGTCCCGAACTCTGATTTCCCACAGTGACCACGTTATTCTGCACCGGAACTGTGAAAACACATTTCGGTCAGGATGTGAAAAATGACAGCTGTACTGCTTATAAGAAGGTGTGAAAAAATGGCACTGCTAAAAATCTGGTGTGACAATATTACAAATCTGCAAAGTTACAAGGGTGTGTGGAAAGTGCACAACGCACACTTCTAACACAGTCAATTGATGGGCTATCATCACCAAATTTTCAACAGAGGCATTTTAGGACCTCTGCTCATGAACAGTATCATTGTCATATTCTTAATCTGTCCCGAACAGTGATTTCCCACAGCGACCACTCTATTCTGCGCCAGAAGTGCGAAAATACATTTTGGCCAGGATGGGAAAAATGACAGCTGTACTGTTCATAAGTAGTTGTGGGAAAATGGCAATGTTGAAAATCTGGAATGAAAATATTATAAATTCGCGTAGTTATGAGCGTGCGTGCCAACTGCTCAAAGCACGCTCTTACAGTAACACAGTCATTTTACGGAGTATCATTAGCAAATTTTTAACATAGGCATTATAGGACCTCTACCCATGAACAGTCTCACTGTCATTTTCTTAATCTGTCCTGAACACTGGTTTCCCACAGTGACCTCGCCATTCTGTGCCGGAAGTGCGAAAACACATTTCGGCCAGGATGTGAACAATGACAACTGTACTGCTCACAAGGAGGTGTGAGAAAATATCAATTTTGAAAATCTGGTGTGAAAATATTGTAAATTCTCAAAGTTACGAGCGTGCGTAGCAACTGCGCAATGCACACTGGTAAAACAGTCATTTTTTTGGATTTTTCCCACCAAATTTGCAACATAGGTTTTTTGAGAGCCCATCTCATGAACACTGGCACTGTCATTTCATTAATCGGCCCCGAAGGGTGATTCCACACAGTGGGCACGAAACCACCTTTCGGGGCTGATTAACACCATGACTGTTCAAGAATTCAAGAGGAAGGGTCCCAAAAACCCCATGTTGAAAATTTGGTGAAAAAATTCCCCAAAATGCCAGAGATATGCACTAAAGTTGAAAAAGCCCTATTTATTACATTATACAGCTTACCAGTATTTCCTCAGTTCGTAGTCGGCTTTGAAGAGTGCAGACATGTTCCCAGTTCACCGAAGATCGTTATCCGAGTCTGGAGGTAAGTATGAGGTGGGGGGATGTGGGGAGGCAGGTGCGAGTGGGTGGGTGCGGTTGCAGGTGGGGGCAGGCAAGCGAGAGGGACAGTTTCCTTTTACAGGTTAAAAACAAAAGGGCATTGCAGGACCATTTTTCCCTTCACAGGGGTATCTGGCATGCTGGGGTGGGCTCCCAGCATGCCAGGAGAGGATTCACTTTGGGGGCCAGCAGTAGCCGACGGGGGATTGAGCACCCCGTCAGCAGGAACAAAATGGGGGGGTCATTATGCCAACAGGGATTGGGCACCCCATCGGAAGGAAGAAAACAGGGGGGGTGCCTCTTTATGCCGACGGGGATTGGGCACTTGTCGGCAACAGCAGAAACATGGGGCACCACAGCCGACAGGGATTAGGCGGCCGCCGCAAGCAACACGGTGGGGAGGATTGTTAGAACATGGTGGCAAGCCACCGCCATGTTCACAAACAATATCAGGGGTTTCACATCCCGCCCTGCAATGATGGGTCACTCCCTCATTGCAGCGGATGGCTGATGCTGCAATGATGAGGTGGCCCCTGATTGCAGCGGCTACTTTGTGAGAAGGTTGTGGCACACTGGCTGAACTAGTGTCAGCAGCAGCATGCCACAGCATTGGGGGATGGGGGACAAGCCTTTGCAGGCTGTGGGGGCACTGGGCACAAGAGTGCCACGCCTCCACAACCTGCTTGTGGAGAAAGCTGACTCAACATGTTTCTTGCACATGCACGCAATCAACATAATAAATGAATATAGGAACAATGTATAAGATACACGAACTCAAGTACAAAATTTATGTTCAGAGGTACATTATTGAATCATTGGTTATTAGTGGTACAGTACCCATGTATGGTTTTCAAAAGTATATATATGGACTATTTATAATGGGATAGAACTGCACAATGCCTTTTTATGTTTGCTTGCATGCGCAGCACACATGAAACATATTGAGGTGAGTAGAGCATTACAGAGGTGTGGCAGTGTGTGGCCAATGCAGCCCATGCTTTCAGGGGCCCACCTCATGGCTACCAATCAACTGAAAAACTGATGGTGATGGCAGTTTCAGAGAGAGCACTGGACTTAAAAGAAATGTGCAGCTCCAATCAGGGACTCTTTTGTCATCCCTGATTGCAGAGGCAGCTCTCCCCCCCCCTCGAAACCAGGAACACAAAGGCAGCCGACAAGACTCTCCGCCCATGAGCACTACAGTGCACAGTAATGTGCATGGGTGCAGTTTCCTTCTTGGCTGCTGCTGCCCTGTGCCCACAGGTCTAGTATGCCTTTCCGGAAGAAAGCTTTAATTATTTAAATAGTGGCTCATGCCGCTGGTCATACACTCCTGGGAAAGCCGACATCGGGGTGCCCAATCCCATATTGGCATATCCCCCCTCATGAAGTGGCACACTGGAAGCCCACCCCAGTGTGCCAAAACATGGCAGCTCCTGCCTCCTGCCACACAGTCCCCATAAGCCAACATGGGGTGCCCAATCCCCATGTCAGCATTCCCCATCCCCTTTAGTGTGTCTTTCCTGGTTAAACAATTTCCCCTTCCTTTTCTGACACTAGGATGCTCACTCCTCATGTCACATGTGTGTCCAGCCTGGCAACATTCCTTGCCGACATCGGGGTCCCAATCCATGAGTAGGCATCTTTCCCTGCCCACCACTATTGTGGCACACTGGGAGCCCACCCCAGTGTGCCAAACTTTTTTTTTGTATCCTGTAAATGGAGAAAACCATCTTTTTTTATTTAAACCTTGTTGTCTTCCTCTGCCTCACTATCCCATCCCCACCCCACCCTCCCCTGTGCACCCCCTACCCACCCCCACCCACCCAATACTTACCTCTGGAGGTCTGGCTATCATCATCTGTGGAGCAGGAACATGTCTAAACTCTTCAAAAGCCGACCGCAAAATGAAGAAAAATCACGGTAAACTTTATAATGGCATCAATGGGGATTTCAACTTAGGTTGATATCTCAGTCATTCTTTGGAGTTTTGGCCCCAATTTTCAACATGGGGTTCTTGGGATCTCATGAACACTTGAATTGTCATTTCGTTTCTCTGTGCGGAAAGGTGATTTCACGGTCGCTGTGCAGAATCACCTTTGGGACCGATTAACAAAATGACAGTGCCACAGTTCATGAGATGGGGTCCCAAAAAGGCCATGTATCCAATTTGGTGAAAAAAATCAAAAAAATGACTGCGTTACAAGTGTGCATTGTGCAGTTTCTGCGTACGCTCGTAACTTTGCCATTTTTCAATATTTTCACTCCAAATTTCCAACATTGCCATTTTTCACACCTCCTTATGAAGAGTACAGCTGTCATTTTTTGCATCCTGCCCAAAACGTATTTTCACTCCTGTGGCGCAGAATGGCACCTGTTGTGCTGAATGGCACAATAGCCGTGCAAAATCACCTTTGGGGACTGGGTGATGAAGTGATGGTGCCATTATTCATGAGGTGCGGTCCCAAAATGCCCATGTTGAAAATTTGTAGTGAAAATACCAACAAACGCCAGGGGCATTAGGGTTATCAACCATAAGGCCCCACCCTGTAGAGACTGATAGGCATCAGGGGTGTGACTTGGAGTTGTCAGCTGCACCCCACCCCCACCATGCAGCCAGTGACAGGCATTGAGGTGTGCCTTGGGGGTTCAGCCCTAACGTTCACCCCATTCTCCTATAGTGCACCCATCTCAGCTTATTTCCTGATGGAATGGGGTGAGCGTAAGGGCCAAAGTCCCCAAGGCACACCATGATACCTGTCTGTGTCTGCAGGGTGGGGTGTGGTGGAATGGCATGATCTTTATGACCTACGCCCCAAAGCCACACACCCAATACTTGTCAGTATTTGCAAGGTAGGGGTGGGGGCTGGCGTTAGTTCAGTGCTTTGCTGCCATTCCTTTCATGCAGCTCTCTAACTCTTGCAGTACCAATGCCAATACCAGCAAGCAAACATTCGGCATTGACAAATGCTTGTTTTTGTTTGTATTTGAAAAATAACGTAATGTGGTTTAATTAAAACTAGGTGGGTTTCATAGACAAAACAGATCATAACAGTATCTTGTGAATGTGGTACATCGATTAAAAACTATTAGGCATTACAATACAGCATATATGTCCTGCAATTAAAATTAACTTCACAGATACTGTATATGTTCAAGCTTGTTACAGGAGTCATTAGGTGCTGAACTTGAAGTGTGAGATTAGCTATGGCGCCATAGTTTTTAGATATTTTATTTTCACTTATTATTTTCAATTTGAGATTATTTGCATTCTGTGTTTTTTGGGACTCTGATTTGGCTCTTATCAGGTCAGCAGTGTTTCATGCCCACAAAATTTGGAATTCCAATTAAATTAATTATAGCGACATGAACACTAGATAGAGCTGACCTGCTCTCGACCATATCATTATTCCAAGCAAGACACTTAGGCACTTTATTTAAATTGATCAATATCTGATTATTTTATTATTGGCACCTTTGTTATCATTATTTAAATCACTAACATTTCACACTTGGTCACACCTCCTGATGAAGGGGAAGCATTGCACTGATGCGTTGAGGCTGGATGGGGTTGTGAAAGCCTTGAAATCTGATGTATTGTGACTTTGTGATTTTCTTGCTTATGTTTTGTAAGTATTCTTATTTATTTTTAAAAGATAAAAAAAATTCTCCCTGAATTTTTCCTAGAGTGCTGGATGCTGTTTTTAAATTCCAGGATCAGAGATTAGGCAGGGATCATCTGGGCAGACTGAGTGGGCCAAACAATCCTTTTCTGCTGGCAAATTCTGTGTTTCTATGTGATTAAACAGTGACCCTGTGCTTGGGTTTCAGTGAAGCTCTTATATAGTGTATTGCTTTCCTGCTTCTTGAGAATGTATTTCCCCAGTATCAGCAATACCTCACCTAATCTGAAAGAATATTATGTTCTGTGTAGCATGATGGTCAGTTTGATGCAAACACTGAAGTACTTTACCAACACATTTAATTACAATAGTCTGGGTTCCTGGTTGAAATTCAGGTATGTTATTGCTTTCTCCCTAGTAGACATTTTCAACATCTATGATGTGGGAAGGGTAACAGAAAGTAAGGTAACTAATTGTTCCTTACAAGTCAGTGGGGGTGCTCTCATAGATATCTTCCATCTGGACCATCTGTGATTATCCCGATGTTTAGTTTTGGCCTAGTCAGCAGGAAGCAGAACAGCTGAAACTGACAAATGCTAAGAAAATGTATGGAATAAAGCCAGGCTATGTTTTAGGGCTTTGAGATTCTGTGTTGAGGACTTTAGTTAAATATGTGTGCTGCAAATGTTGCTTGCTGGGTATAGCATTCAAATCAAAAGACCAGATTTCAAGCAGCTGCAGCTGAAACATCTGCGTGAACCTTTGTACTGTGATTGAAAAATGCCTTAGGATTCTCTCATGAGACTCTCTGACAATTTGGGTTTTTGTTAAGTTAGACTGTTATAGAAACATGGGATTGCTGCTGTATTATTTATTTTTATTAATATGTGTTGTTCCTACTGTAAATTGTATGTTCCCATATATTAATATGCCCCCCGAAAAAAAAACTATTAGTGGGATTCATACCGTACAATATGATGACTGATGGACTACAGTAAATGAATTATATTTTCAGATAAGAATGAGAAAGAACCATCTAGATCATGTACAGCAACAGGCTTGGGCCCAGATAATGGAAAGAGGTATGGACTGCATTCCTTTTAAGTATAAATAGAGAAAAAAATAAATACATTTTCTGTGCTATAGACTTAAAGAAAAGGCTATGTATATAGTAGACAAATAAACTGATGGCATTTGAAACATCATTAAGGAGGTACACAATTTTTTTATAAATCAGAACTCCCTTCCTTCACCTGAATAAATATGACAGACAACATGTTTTTTAAGGAAATGGCTACAGCCATGTGGTTATTAAACATCAAATTAGAATTAGTAAAATGATATATATTAATCAATCTGGCATGACGTGCACAGCAAAATAGTTGCAGCTAATTATTTGATAACCATATCAACCAACTATATTGGCCCTCAACTCCCCTTTGAAGGGGGCTGACACACTAGGTACAAACTCATGAGGGACTCTGGCCTCTGAGGTATAAGGGATGGCTTTTTGTGGGTCAGTCTCCAAGGCAACCTCCCCCAATGGAGGGTGCTGCCAACTGTGGGCCAAAGCCTGAGAGTTATCCTTCACCTGTCGCTGGCACCCATAATGATAACCAGCCACTAAGGCCTCACTTCTCCAAAGTCTCAGGGCAATCCTCCTGAGAAGGTATGAGATTCCCTGTTAACTCCTTTCTACAGTCCTGCAAGACTACCATTCCGCCATTATGCCAGCATGACTGTGACACCCTGCCTAATCTAATCATCTACTACTAACATCTTGCTGGAAAAGGCAAAAAAAAACCCAGAAAACCCAGTGAGGAAAAAAAATGGTAAAATTCCTTCTCAACCCCTAAGGAGATCCCCCTTAATGGGACAGCGAGTTCCCTACCTCACTGCTCCTCAAACCTGCTTTTTAGAAGGGAGAGTTTGGGTGGATATCTGCTGGAGAAGTTGAGAAAAGCTCAGAGCCTTAAAGAGGACAGGAAATGAGTTCTAATATGCAGCTGCTTATAATGTTACCATTTACAGAAATAATATCCATCAGCCTGAAAGATCCAAATGTAACTGTACCTGAATAAAAAGTGATGTGAAAAACAGTATTTTGCATTGTTTTGATTTTATGGGCAGCATTCTGTTACAGTTCTCTTCATGGAACCAGTGATCTGGAGTTTTAACTATGTCACAGTTTGAGCAAAGAACTCCAAGTATGGTTCTGATAGGACAATAGCTCACATTTAGCATTCTGTACTCAAACTGTGACATAGTAAACACTCCAAATTACTGGTTCCATGAAGGGAACTGTGCAGAATGTTGTCCATAAAAAGAAAACTACTGAAAGCACAGTTTTTCACATTAGTGTTTATTAAGGTAAAGTTAAATATGGCTCTTTTGGAGGCAAGTTTATCACTTCTCTTACTAGGAACATTACTAATCATTGCCAATTAGCACACATTTCCTGTCCCCTTTAAATCAACAATGCTCCTCAGCTCCATCAGGTTGTACCTGCCCCCTGGGAAACCCGCCTACCTGCCTGGCCCTAGCCCTAGTGGGTGGAATCTAACCCACCTGCCTGCTCAGGTGTTGTCTGGGGGTATGCAGATGAAACTTTGCTTACTGCCATACTTTGCAGGATCCTCCACTGTAACATAGGTCACAAACCCCTTCCTTCATCTGAGGAACCAAGACAGACAATGTGCTTAGAGAAAATGGTCACAGACATGTATTTATTAAATAGTCAATTAGAATTGGTCAAATTATGTAATATATATCAATTAATCTGGTGTAACGTGTGTAGCAAGAAAGTCACAGATAGTCATTTGATAACCATATTAACAGTCTATATTTGCCCTCCACTCACCTTTCGAAGGGGCTGACACACTAGGTACGATCTTGTGAGGACTCTGGCCTTTGAATTATAGAAGATGGATTTTTATGGGCCAGCAAGACACCCACACCTATCTGAGGGTGCAACCAACTGTGGGCCAAAGTTAGAGAAGTATCCTTTGCCAGTTACTGGCACTCTTGATGGTAAATAGCCAGCAAGGTTTCACCTTTCTCCAGCTTCAGGCAGTTGACCTGACAAGGTGTGAGATTCCTTATTAACCCTTCGGTACAATCCTGCAACAACACTACCATGTTGCCACATGATGAGCATCACTCTGCTGCTTGGTTGCTGGGAGAAACTTAAAGGTGGGGAAAGCACTTAAAATACAACTTTAAATCAGTAATGCTCCTCCCCTCCAGTAGGTAGCTCCTGTCCCCTTGGAACCCTGCCTCCCTACCTTGCCCTGCCCCTAGTGGGCAGAAGCTAACCACCCCACCCACCCAGGTATCGTGTGGGAATGTGCCCAGAGACAAACATCTCCTGCTGCCATATGTTGTAGGTTACTCCATAATATGGCAAAGATTAAAACTCACAGTAGTTCCAACAAGATACTAACCCTTTTTAATGTATTTCCTTCATATCTTTTCAGATTATCATTTGTTATGGAACAGAGGAGTCCACCAGGGTGCAACACAATAGTGAATAATTCTGCAGCAGTTACTAAAAAAAGCAATGCACTTTCATTGGCAGTTGATTCCTTTTGTCATGCTGGAATATGTGACACTGCATTATATCCTGGCAAGATCCACTGTACTGTACATCGTTATTAACTAAGTGCTTCTTCTGTCACAAACCATACACTTCTTACAAATCCTGCAGTTGAGTCACACTGTTATGTTTGTAGTATCATGGTAATTTTCATAGCAACAGAGAATAAAATGAGAGAACAACTGCAAGAGTATCTTGTCATGGTATGTTTTAGTAATAGGAACATAGGAAAACGTGATGGAATCAGTCATGGATCATGACTTCCATCCCTAACTAATTCTGTGGGAAAAACCTGATCTACCCTTATTTCAATGTGTGGCGCATAGCATAGTGCTTGTGTATACTTATGTACTCGAATGTTATGGACTTAAGGTTATGAGCTTAGAATTTGGCTTTTTCTCTATTCCCACTCTTGGTAAGAATGCTGGGTAGGTGTAGGAATAGAGGCCTAGCGTCGTGGGTGAGATAAGCGTGCTGGAGGAGGAGGAGGAGGCTGGGGAGGATGGCTAGTAGTTTGAACCTTGGGCTTTTACTCCTCCCATTGTTAAATAATGCATTTTTTCCCTCATACAACTTTTTCTCCCAAGAGCCTGATCAGCCCTCTGTGCCTCAGCCCACACCCAACTAACAGTCATGCTACCCCATTACTCACCAGCCAAGTGATCCCATGGCTAGCCCCCCATGGAGGGGCCCAGGAAAGGCAGGGCCATCCTCCCCCATGGTGTTCACATTCAGATACACCAGAATTATAAGGCAGCAATGTGAGTGGGGAGTAAGACAGGCATCATCTGCAGGTTCCATTTTCAGTTTTCTGTCCTCATGGTCAGAAGCATGTAATGATGCAACTGCACATGCATGTGTCTTGCTGCCAGCCTTCCCCATGTTCAAAGCACACCAACTGCCCTGCTACCATGCCTCCACATGGATGGCAGTACTGGAGCAGTGTAATGAAGCCTCTCTACCTGGGACAGGAGACTTAATCTTCTCAAATCAACCCAAGTCCACTCTTGATTCTGGGTTGCCAGTGTGGCTAATGGTGTGGTGCCTAGTGCCTCATCTCTCCATGCCACTGGGCCTGCCTAAAACATGCATTGTTAACTATATTTGCTACTAACAGTAGACAGTAAAATCTATGCAAAACTCCTTGCTGCAAGGCTTGAACCTCTTCTTTCCGTTCAAGTCCACCTATTGCAATGTGGATTCATATGGGGCAGTCTTAGTTCGGACCATATCAAAACCCTTGTTGATCTCGTACATCTAGGCCATTCCACCCCCTCTCCATCAGCAGCCATTGCTATCAGTTTTGAAAAGGCTTTCAAATTGGTGGAATGGGGTACCTTTATGCTGTTTTAAAGCAACTAGGCATTGGTGACACCTTCCTGTCCACAGTTCAAACCATGTACTCCTTGTCTAAAACCAAGGTTCATACAAATAACATTGTTTCTGCCCCTTTTTCTCTGGCCCATGGTACCTGACAGGGCTGACCACTTCCCCCATTCTGTTTGTTCTCACCATTGAACCACTGGCTGCAGCCATCAGAAATCACCAAGGCATTAAGGGTATAAAAACTAACAATGCCTCCCATAATACTCTGCTGTACGTGGATGACCTCCTGGTCCTGCTCAATGATGCACAAGAATCAGTTGCCCCTCTGCTACAGCTGTTAAGTTCTTTCACTGCCATCTCCAGACTCACAGTTAACCAGCGCAAAACGAAAGTTCTCCCCTTCAGTAACAACTGTCACCCAACGCAGTTCAAGTCCCTAAATCTTAACTATTTGAGAACTGAATATGTTTGAACATATATAGATTGTGGACTAATATACTGTATACACCTGCAGTCTTCTAAAGGTTAAGTGGTCCCCACAATCCATTACCTACTTAGGTATAATGAGAACCCCTCACCTGAAAAAAATCAACAAGGTGAACTTGAAAGCCCTCTTGTATAATTACAAACTGAATTAGATAGATGGTTATCCCTACGACTTTCAGTGGCAGGCAAAATAGAAGCAATTAAAATGATTACAGCTCCCAAATTGTTCCATGTACTTTCCCATCTTCCACTTACTGTGAAGTCCCAGTTTTTTGACAAAATTTATAAAATTATAGACAAGTTCATATGGGAAGGATAACAACCATGGTATAGCAGAAACACACTCTGAGCACACTGGCAAAAGGGGGGATGTGGCCTTCCATGGTTCAAAGTCTACTACCAGGCCTTCCAAACTAACCAAAGTCTCCACTGGTTTCATAATCCAGCTCTTCCATCCCCAGTTTGGGAAACTATTGTGTCCTTCCTATTTCTGGGCTAAGCACAAGTTGAATGGCTTTTTGGCTCATGTATAGCTCTAAAATGGGCCATGATTCACACCTCCCTACACATCTGGACTCAACTGGAAAAAATGGTTGGGGACAAATCTTGTTCACCTCGCCATAACCCCTTTATGGATAACCCTGCCATACAAGTGTAAAGACAGTGCCTAAATTGAAAAGCATGGAAAAACCCTAAACATTCACACATTATCAGATCTCCTCATGCCCCACACATCTACTCTAGACTCCCTACAAGGCCTGCAGACTAGATACGGTCATCTTAAGTCAGTTTTCTGGAGATTTCTCTAGCTCTGCAGTGTTCTTCATTGCAGTTACAAAAACTGTAATACTCAGACTCCCTTATCCCAACACCCTTTCCCAAGATGGATCTCCTGAACTTCAGGGAAAATTGCCTCCTATAATTCCTGATCAGAGATCACATACCAGACCAGATGATAAAGGCAAGTTGGCTTTGGAGCAAGGCAACTGGCAGAGCCATCTCAGATGAGGAATGGTTTTCCTGTTAGAAAGTGATCAGTAACCCTATACAAGATTCTTGTAGTCAACTTACCCATATCTATTCATGTATAAGTCGACCTCATGTATAAGCTGCCCCCCCCTTTTTCTTGTGGATTTTAGTAGATTTTTAGATGTGTGTCACATATAGGTTGACCCCCTCCCCCTTTATTTAATTTATAGTTACTGGTATATCTCAACACCACCAGGATTTCTACTTTTCAACAAACTCTTCTCTCCCTTTTGACATACTCACTCCCTCTTAAAAACAGACAATTATACTTTAAAGTGTTGCAGTATACCATCCCTAACCCACTCTAACCAGCACAACACACTAGTGCTAATGGTACCACTTTCCCTTACCCACCCTCACCAGCACAAGTCACTGAAGTTCTGTGTCCATATTTCATATTTATTTACTTTTTCATTTTTTTATTTATAGTACTGTTTGATTACAGGCCCCCATCACACTGATCCACTAATGCTGAAAAGACATTGTGCTGATACACGAATCAACCTCCCCAATCAGCGTCCCTAACCATCCCTAATCCAACCTTATCGACACACGTCTACAACAAATTATCACATACCTCCTGGATAAACTGCTGTATATGAAAAATCCTACTACAAAAAATTCTACTGCTGTATCTTTGATGCCAAGTATTGCTGTGCCCCCCGAATGTTGAATGTTGAATAAACATTACCATCATTGCCTTCAGTCTCTCATGGTCTTGCAAGCGCTAACATGAATTTGTGCAAATGAGACAGCAAGGCCCATTGAAGAAATTAAAGGTGAACAAAATTAATTAGTTTTATAGTATAATGAAGGGCTCTCACACAGCAGTGAGTTATGTGCCAGGATATCAGAAAAGTGGCTGGAAAGCAGGTAAGAATGAAATCTGTTGCAGCTACCAGTAAATGTACTGTAATATTAATGGGCTCTCAAACAGTAGCAAAAGCTTCACGTATAAGTCGACCTCACGTATAAATCGAGTCCTCTTTCTTCAGTGCCTAAACAAGATATTCCATTCTTGGTATTGTATCCCTTTGGTTTCATGCTCTGACCACCTAATCCCCTCTGACCAGTGTTGGAGATTTAACCAACCACAGGGTGATCTTTATCACATGCAGTACCTTGGTCCTGCCCTAATATTGCCCACTTGTGGTCAAACATACAATCAATGCTCATTGATATCCTTAAAGCCCCTGTTCCCCACTAACCTGGCCTTTTTTTCTTGTGATTCAGAAATGAGGTTCCTCATCTTTCCACTACCCAGTTCAACTTGATTATCCACACCAGTGTAGAAGCCAAAAGACTTCTACACCACAGATGGCACACATCTGACATACTGACTCTGCAAGAATTCCTATCAAGTCTGTCCATGTCAGGTACTTATGATAGGCTCTCACATTTAGTTACCAACAACACACCCCTCTATACCAACATTTACAGTAGGCCCCATTATATAATTTCCTATACTGTAATATATAACAGACTACTCCAACCCTACCTCTCCCCAATTGGATGAACTCCCTAGAGGGTCTACCCTACTACAGATCTCACCACCCTTTGATCTCACTGCACTGGCTCACTCTCCACTTCCCCTTGATACCTTTCACTGACTGTGCACCATATTGCCAGACTAGCTATTAGTCATTTCTTCTCTGTACATAGATCTAGGTTAGTAATTTCTACAGACTTTGTAGCAATTCAGTTCTAGAGACAATGATAGATCAGACAAAGGATGTTGATAGACCTTTCTATTTTAGCCTGTATTGTATACTCATGACTGCCTTTGTTAACTTGTGTAATTTTCTCCTTCCCTTACCTACCTGTAGTTGAATCATGGCATCACTATTTGTTTTTATCTGCACTTGATTTATGGTTTCTGTGCTAGTACCTAATTGGATTATGTCCTCACACCATTTTATGTTCTGTTTTTGCTATTGTGTGTTTGAAAACTTCAATAAAACTCTTAAGTGCAAAACTACATTTGCTACGCAAACTACAAGAGTACACCTTCTCTGACAGTTCTTTTTCAATGCTTATGTTAGCACTGTATAATTATAAGATGCACAGAATATTTATTAGCCAAAAAATAATATTAACATAGTAATGCGATAACATAGTATTTTTTTTTGAAATTAGGTATACTTTATTGATTTATCAAAAACATTACAAACAACAAGGCAAAGAACAACAACAATATACTACAACAAAAGAAAAACCAACAAAACAAAACAAAACCAACATATCCAACAAACCTCCCTACCCCTCCCAACCATCCCAACCCTCCCTGTCCCATCGTGGAAAACTTAAAAAACACAGTTGGACTCGTAAGATATGCAAAAGGAGGAATTATATAGATACTATTATCTAGTTCACATTCAAACAAAACTATGGGATATATAAAAAGGGGAAGAGAGCCTGTTGAAAAGCCTTAAACCATATAGAGTGTATGCAGCTTGCCCCATTTCCTATTGTATCTACGTAATTTATTATTGATAATTGCTATCATGTTTTCTACATGGAGGTTGTCAATGAGCTCCTGCAACCATTCTGTGTAAGAGAGCAGAGACTGATCAAGCCAATGGCAAAATACTTGTCTTTTAACTTAGATCGAGATGATGACCATCATAAATCTCAGTTCTTTAACATCCACTTGGCTAAAGTCCCCCATCCAACAAACTTTGGGTGTAAAGTAAGGGTCAATCCCCAATAAAGGATCAGCTCTGCACTTAATTAAATCCCACAAGGGAGTCACCTTGATACATTCCCAGAATATGTGGTACAAAATATCATTCATTTGCCCACATCTCATACAAATTGATAATTGCACATGACCCATTCTAAACAGTTTAACAGGAGTATAATATAAATTATTCAAAATATAGAACTGAGTGAGGTGCAACTAATCTTGGGTAATATAAATATACAGATCAGACCAGATTTTGGTCCAATTAAAAGTGAAAGGTAAAAGGGCCATAGTCCAATAAGGTGATACACCAGAGAAACTGGAATGGATTTTAAGGAACAGGAGCAAATACAATTTGGACACTGCATGAGGTTGTAATGCAGCATCTACCAATGATTGCAGGAACTCCTCGGAGTTTACTGTCCCAATGGAAGAACCAAAATATTGCAGTAAACAGTGATGAAGCTGATAAACTTTAAGATCATTTTAGAAGTTAGTTGGAAAGAGGCAATAATGGACTGACAAGTTTGCAGGGACCCATCATGGAGCAAGCTGCTTACTTCAGCCTGTTTAATTGATGCATCCAGTTACATCTATGATGCCACCACTGATTTTAATGTTGGGGTTTCTTAGGATAGGCTGCGATACGTCATAAAAAGATTTATAGTGCATCACAGAACACAGCCGCTGATGGACCTGGACTGAAGTCCCTATGGTTGTATCTTTGAGGAACAGTGGAAGATCTGTTTTAGGTAAAAACAGTAAAGCCCATGGAGAAATACCAGTACTGCCAATTAATTCTAGCTCAAGTTGAATCATAAAGGGAAGTAATTGGAGGATTCTCCTGCTGGTGTAACTTGCACCATTTTAAATATTTACTAGAGTGACAAGCAAAGTAATAGATTAATAAGTTCAGGAGATGAAGCCCTCCACTTTGCTTAGGGGCAGCTACTTTCTGGTAGGCTCTTCTAGGCATTTTACTGAACCAGATAAAGTCAGATATTAATCTATGACAGTTTTGAAACCAGGAATAGGGAAGCCAAAGATCTAACAGATATAACAGATTAAGGTGATAAAAAAGATGGGGAAGGATATTCAAAAGAGTCAAAGGTAATTTTTTCCATCTTTGGAGATCTTGTTGCAAAATGACAACTAGGTCACCCAGGTTGAGTTTTTTATGCGTGGATGTGTATCGTGATGAATAGATGCCTAAATGCTAGATTTGTTTGGGTTCCCATGCAAGTCCCAGAGGGGAGATATCAGACTTAAAGATCCTAGAGTTATAAGGCATAATCACTGATTTCTCTTGATTACCTTTATAGTTTTAGAGTTTACTAAACTTGGTAATGGTGGACAGCATTGTCTGAATCGACTTCACAGGATGCGTCACTTGTAATAAGATATCATCTGCATAAGTGGATAATTTAGAAACATAGAAACATAGAAGTTGACAGCAGATAAGGACCGCAAAGCCCATCCAGTCTGCCCATTTCTTTTTCTACCTTATAAATGTGCCATCGGCCTTTGCTCTGTCAGTAGCCTATCTATTCATAGTCATTTGTATTGCTCCCTTATGCCTATCCCATGCCTGTTTGAAGCCCTGCACTATATTCATAGCCACCACTTCTTGTGGTAAGCCATTCCATGCATCCACCATCCTTTCTGTGAAAAAGAATTTCCTTACATTCCTCCTGAATTGGCCCCCCTCTAATCTCATGCTGTGTCCTCTTGTCCTGCTATTTTTCTTATATTTAAACATGTTAGACTCTTTCACCTTGTTAATGCCCTTAAGGTGTTTGAATGCCTCGATCATATCACCTCTCTCCCTCCTTTGCTCAAGGGTATACATATTGAGCTCTGTTAATCTGTCCTCATATGTCTTCTGATGCAGTCCCTGCACCATTTTGGTTGCCCTTCTCTGGACTGCCTCAATTTGGTTAATGTCCTTGTGAAGGTGTGGCCTCCAATACTGCATGCAGTACTCCAGATGGGGCCTAACCAGTGTCTTGTAAAGAGCAATTATTACCTCCCTCTTACGACTTGTGATACCCCTACTAATACACCCTCACACCCCCCTAGCCTTACCTACTGCTTTAGAGGTCTGCTTGGATGATTTCAGGTCATCAGTGATGATGATGCCCAAGTCTCTTTCTTTCTTTGTGACTGCTAGCAAATCCTATCCCAGCCTATAGGTGGCTTCAGGGTTTCTCTTCCCTATGTGCATGATTTTGTACTTCTTTGCATTAAATCCCAGTTGCCACTCTTCTGACCATTTTCTAGTTTATCCAGATCTCTTCTCATTCTGCCCACCCCATCTGGATCATCTACTCTGTTGCAGATCTTGGTGTCATCTGCAAACTGACAAGCCTTACCCTCTAGTCCATCTGCAAGGTCACTAATGAAGACGTTGAAGAGGACTGGCCCCAGGACTGATCCCTGAGGTACCCCACTTGTGACTTGCATCTCTTCTGACTGTATACCATTTACCACCACTGTTTTCTGCCCGTCAACCAGTTTGCCACCCAGTTGACCAACTTCTGACCCACCCCGAGCCTACCAAGCTTATTTATCAATCTTCTATGTGGAACAGTGTCAAAAGCTTTGCTGAAGTCAAGGTAGGCAACATCAACTGCTCCCCCTTGGTCCACCACTCTGGTTACCCAATCAAGAAATCTATGAGATTAGTTTGACAGGACCTTCCTTTGTAAACCCATGCTGCCTTGGATCCTGTGCCCTATGGATTCCAGGTGTTGCACTATCCTTTCCTTAAGGAGTGCCTCCATAATCTTGCCCACTACTGAGGTAAGACTGACTGGTCTGTAGCTCCCCACCTCCTCCCTGCTACCACTCTTGTGGAGCGGGATCACATGAGCCCTTCTCCAGTCTTCTGGGACCTCTTCTGTGCTCAGAGACTCACTAAACAGTTCTGCTAATGGCTCTGCTAGTTCCACCTTTAGCTTCTTAAGTACCCTGGGATGTATGCCATCAGGTCCCATTGCCTTATCCACCCTGAGCTTAGCAAGCTCTTGTAGGACCCTTTCTTTTGTGAAAGGAGTAGTTCTCACCTCCCTCCCCCCTGTGTCCATGATGCTGAGCTGTGGGCCCTGCCTTGCCTTCTCTTCAGTAAATACTGAGCAAAAGTATCTATTTAGGATAGATGCCTTTACATGGTCCTCCTCCTCACATGCTCCCTTTTCTCCATTAAGCTTAGCAATACCCCCTCTGGACTTTCTCCTTTCACGAATGTATCTATAGAAAGTCTTGTCACCTTCTTTTACTGTTCGTGCTACTGTTTCCTCAGTTTGGAACTTTGCCTGCCTTACTGCCTTCCCTGCTTCCCTTAGGGAAGTTTGGTATGCCTCCCTATCTTCATCCCACTGTGTTCCCTTATATTTCCTGAGGGCCAGCCTTTTGGCTCTGACCTTTTCTGCTACTGTATTTGAGAACCAAAGTGGTTTCCTTCTTCTTTTGCACTTCCTTTTCTGTCTAACACAATGGGATGTTGCTTCAAGTATTGCATCCTTAATGCTTGCCCACTTTGCCTGTACCCCCCTCACCTGTGTTTCTTTTTGCCAGGGCTAGCTTAACTCTGTTGGCCATCTTATCAAAGTCAGCTCCTCTGAAGTCCCATATTTTTGCCTTTGAATGGGATGATTTAGATGAAGTAGCCAAACTGAACCATACCATGTGATGGTCACTGGCCCCCAAGTGACCTTCTACCTGGAGATCTGTGATCCCTACCTTGTTAGTCAGTACTAGATCTAGGATAGCCCTGTCTCTTGTGGGTTGCTGTACCAGTTGCTTGAGGCCCTCCCCCTGCAGGGAATCCACTATGTGTCTAGTTCTGGCAGATGTTCCTGCTGGTATTGACCAATCTGTATCTGGCATGTTGAAGTCTCCCATTATCAGAACCTCCCCCTTTAGCTGTCATGTTTTGTATATCTTCTAACATTAATGTGTCTATGTCCTCCCCCTGGTCTGGGGGCCTGTAGACAATCCCAGTTCTTATGGCTGTCCCATTTCCTGTTTCCAGGGTGACCCACAGTTCTTCTGGCTCCTTACGTGTATTCTAATTTAAGGTTCAAGGACCCCACTTGCACCCCACATAGGTCTTAGTTACCTTTAAGCCTCAAAAGAAGGGGCTCCAAATATAACTTAAATAGTAAAGGAGAAAGGGGACAGCTTTGGTGAGTGTCTGAGTATAGTGAGAAGGAGGAAGAGAACACCCCATTACAATAAACTTTAGCCCTGGGGCAGGAATAGATCACTTTAATCCTCTGTAAGAAAGCTTATGGAAACCCAAAAGTCTCCAAAATAGCAAACAAAAAGGACCAGTTAACTCTTTTGAATGCTTTATCCAAATACAAGGAAACCACATCAGTAGGAAACTTGGAATCCCTTGATGCGGAGAAAATATTAGTAATTTTTAAGAGATGATCAACAGAAGACTGATTGTTGACAAATCCAACCTGTTCAGGACTTATAAGGCCATCCCAGAGAACACCAATCCTGGAAGTCAAAATTTTTGACAAAATAGTAATATCATAATTTAATAAAGAAATCAGACGGGGTGGCTAGAAACAGCATCAGAAGGTTTACCCAGTTTTAAAATTAACACAATCAAGGCCTCCAAAAGAGTACAGTCAGAAATCCCTGCATTGTAAATAAAAAGATACAGCAGATGCAAGAAAGGGGTAAGTTCTTTGGCAAATTAGAAGCAAGGCCATCTTGGCCATGGGCCTTGTCAAGGGCTAGGGAGTTAATAGCAGCTAAGATTTCTTACTCAGAAATCGGGTTCTAGAGAAGGGTTTGCCAAGCAATGGTGAGGGAAGGAAGAGGAGTGCCAACAAAATATTGCTGCATGACAGAGCTAGCAGGAGGGTCCACCATACGCCCATACAGGGAGGCATAGTACAATTCAAATTCCTGTGCTATGTCTTGTGGTAAGATCTTAATGGTATTATCCTGTGCCGATTTAATTGAGGAAATGAGACAGAAGGTCTCTTGCTTCTGAAGCCACAAAGCCATTAATCTACCAGGTTTTTCACCTTGGTCTACATAAGGATATTGTGTTTTGTAAATAGCGTACTTTACTTTTTCACATAATAGGTCAAAGTATTGGTCCCTGAGCACAAGGAGCTCCCTCACCACTACTTCAGAGGTCTTAGCACCTAGGGTACATTCCAATTCTCTCATTCAATGCAAGAGAGCAGGCCAAGGAGATGCTCTGGGGTGAAATGGGATCAGGAGAGGGGTCCTCCTTGCCTGATTCCCATACCCAAGGGCTCCACAGATTGTGGGCAGGTACTGCGATCCTCTCCGAAAACCCATCCAACTTGGGTGGTGTTATGTAATGCCAGGTCTGTTAGGAACAAGACTGCTATTATTGCAGATCTTGTTGCAACATCTGACCTGGTATGTATCACTGAGACCTGACTGGATGAGAATGCAGGTCCTATTTTAGACTCTGCTGCTCCAGCTGGGTTCTCGGTGATGTACCGTCCGAGATTGGATCGTAGGGGCGGGGGAGTGGCCATCTTTTTTAGATCAGATCTGAGTCTTGTGGAGGTGCCAGTGGGTAACACCAGATCCTTTGAGTGTATCCTGGCAGCAGGTGCAGAGTTTAGGATTTTCCTCATCTACCGTCCACCCCGGCGATGGTGGTGAATTCCTGAAGGAGTTCGCGGACTTCATCATTGACATGGCATTGGAGTCGCCCAGATGGTTAATACTGGGTGACTTCAATGCCTGGGTCGACGATGAACTCTCGCACTTTGGAAAGAACTTCCTCCAACTTATGTCTATGTTGGGCCTGTCACAGGTAGTTACCTCTGCTACCCATATAGGGGGACACTCTTTAGACCTGGTGTTCCTACTGGATTTGGATGTTACGCATCTGGGGGTGGAACCAAATGTGTGGACAGACCATCACACTATAAGATTCAGCTTTGGGGCACCCCCTAATTGGCCTGCCCCTATGGAGATGGACCAGTATCGCACTTTAAGAGGAGTAAACCCAGAGGGCCTATTAGTGGTACTGGACCTATCGGGTGTTTTGGGTGAGAGCATGGGTCCAGGGGACCTTGTTATTTGCCTATAATAAGGCAGTGAGCAGGGCCTTGGACCAAATTGCTCCTGTTCGTGTTCGCCCACTCACTCAACACCCAAAGACTCCATGGTTTGATGAGTCTTTGAAGGAACTGAGGAGAGTGGGGCAAAGGCTAGAGAGGGCCTGGCGGAAATCTTGCCTGGATGCTGACAAACTTAGATTGATGGATCATTATGTTATCTATCAATCGGCAATAACCCGTAAGAAGGCAGAATTCCTGTCCAGGGAGATTGCTGCTGCGTGAAACTGACCAGCTCAACTCTTTCGGACTGTTGACAGATTGTGCAATCCACTCTGTCTACAGTCTGGAAGAGATTTTTCACAAATAAAGTGTGATGAGCTTGCTCGATTTTTCGCTGATAAGATTGCCAGCATTAGGTCGGATATTGGCAAGGCTCACTCTTCAATGGTTTGCGGTGATCGGCAGGGGGAAGCAAACACCTGTGTCACCTGGTTTGACTTTGGTAGGCCGGAATTCATGGATATTGTGAGGATTGTCCAGACTGTACATCCAACCAGCTGTAGTTTGGATCTGGGCTCTCCGCCTCTATTATTAAGTTGCGTAGATACTATCTGTCTGACCATTGCTGAAATTGTTTGGAAATCTCTGGAGCAGCAGATCTTTCCTGAACCCCTAAATGAGGCAGTTGTTCAACCACTCCTAAAAAAACCTTCATTGAATCCGAACTGCCCAGCTAACTACAGACCTGTCTCTAACCTGCCCTTTTTGGTCAAGGTTATTGAAAAGGTGGTTGCACTGCAACTGGATGACCACCTTACAAATCACAATGTCTATGATACTCTTCAATCAGTATTTAGGAAAAGACATAGTACTGAGACTGCTCTTGTCCGGGTTCTAAATGATCTCCTGATAGCGAGAGATCGAAAGGCTCTTACTATTCTAGTCCTTCTTGATCTCTCTGCAGCATTTGACACTGTGGACCATGGTGTGCTTTTGGAATGCCTGCGGTTCTATTGCAGACTGTCTGGTATGGTTCTGCAATGGTTTCAATCTTTTCTCACGGGGCGGAGACAGAGGGTTATCACCGGAATTTATTCCTCTGACGCTGTCTCCTTGCCCTGTGGGGTTCCGCAGGGCTCCATTTTGGCACCCATGTTGTTCACTGTCTATATGCTGCCATTGGGAGACATTATTAGGCAATACAGCTTGGGTTTTCACTGCTATGCAGATGATACCCAGCTGTATTTGTCTTTTAGTCCCGGACAGGAAAATACAGTCTCTATACTTAACAGCTGTCTATCCGAGATCAAGGATTGGATGAGTGCCAGCTGGCTAAGGTTAAACCCGGATAAGACTGAGGTGTTGGTGATGGACCCAGGTTGCCTTGAGGTGGCTTGTAGGGCTGGACTTCCTTCGGGCGTATGGATCGATGGTGCCCAGCTCTCAACCTCAGACCGGGTGTGCAACCTGGGCGTTATTATTGACGACGGTTTGACCCTGAAATTTCAGGTGTCATCTGCTGTCAAATCTTCCTTTTACCATCTTAGGAATATCGCTTGGGTGAAACACCTTGTTCCTCCGGCTGATCTTCCGACACAGGTCCATGCCTTTGTTACTTCTTGCCTTGATTACTGCAATGCCCTGTACCTAGGGCTACCGGGGGTTGATATCCACCACTTGCAGCTAGTGCAGAACGCAGCAGCCAGGCTTTTGACTGGGACATCTATGAAAACTCATATTACACCTGTGCTGCACGAACTGCACTGGCTGCCGGTTCAGTGGCGGATCACCTTTAAGGTTGGGTTACTGACCTATAAAGCCTTACACAAACAGGGACCGCTGTATCTTCAAGATCTCCTTGTTCCCTACTGTCCCTCTCGCTCGCTCCACCGATGAGGGATTGCTAGAGGTTCCCAGGGTTCATTTAAAAACATCTTCAGCACGGGCATTTTCTTATGCTGCCCCTACCCTGTGGAATTCTCTACCTCGTCGGATACGAAGCTGCCTGACCGTTGAGAGTTTTAAGTTAGAATTAAAAACTTATTTATTTCAAAAGGCATATGGAGAGTGATTTTATTGTAATCTTATTGTGATCATATTGTTATTGTTGTTTGTGTTATATGTATGTATTTTAATTGCTTTTATTTGTACAGCGCTTTGGTATTGAAAAGTGCTTAAAAATAAATTTTACTTACTTACTACTTACTTACTTACGCTTCTTTCCCCTGAACTTTCTTTCATTTAGAAGCTAGCCTTATGAATTCCCCCTGGATAAAACCTTTAAAGGAAGACCATTCTACATCTACCCAGAGCTACTGTATCCCTATTTTTAGTGATAAAAGGTCAATTTGGTCCCTAATCCTCCCAATGATATTATGAACTTTGAGTAGTTGGTTATTTAACTTCCAGGCACTATCTTTCTGCAATACAGCTACTAAATTTAGTTGGAGCCAAACTGGAGAGTGGTCAGACAGAACTTTAGAATCAATCTCCATGCCCAATACCCCTTGCCAAAGGGTCTGAGTAATTAAAAATAGTCACTTATAGAGTATGTCCCATGGGCAGCCAAAAAGAAGGTAAAATCCTTCACTGACGGATGGAAGATGTACCAGGGATCACAGAGACCAACCAAATAAACCATTTTGTGCAGAGAGTGTTGAGCCAGAGAGAGACCACCCACTGTTCTGTGCGATCTATCTAACTCTTGGGTAAAGGGCAAATTCTAATCACCCCCCAAAATTAAAGGAAGTGACAAGAAAGGAGCTAATGTAGTGGCTAACTCCATAAAGGAAGGTGGGGTATCTTTATTAGGGCCATATACACTCCCTAAGATAACCTCAGTGTGGTCTAAAAGGCCTTGGATTAAAATGTATCTGCCCTGAGGATCCTCAATGCACCGTAGTAGTTGAAACTGAATACCTCTAAAAAAATCAAAACCACCACCCCTCCCGTGTTAGTGTGAATACCGGTAGCAAACACCCAGGACACTAGATGACGATGAAGGATGAGACCTTCAGAAGTAAGTAGGTGGGTCTCCTGTAAAATGGGCACCTGGGAAACCAATTGCTTCAAATGTCTAATAATTTGGTAACATTTAAATTTGGAACAGGCTCCCCTGACATTCCAAGACAGAAATTTAAAAGAGGTAGCCATAATTAAAAGCTTGCCAATGATACCGTGGGAAACTCCTCCTGGCAAAATACTGAGAATTCAAAAATAGAAGTATCAATCTACCACACCCATACCCCCCTACAAAGGATCCCCAACAACAACCCCTAGGAAAAAAAAAACTATCCCCAAACCCAATCCCTTATAGGGAACCTAAAAAAGTAAGGAAAAAACAGAAAGGAGGAAAGAACACCCCCCAACCCGCAGCCCTATGTATATACTCAAAACTGGTCCATAAAGGGGTCAATAGTACCAGGAGAAAAAAAGATAAATTCAAACCCCAGCAAAAAAAGGTGTAAAGAGAAGGGGGGATATAAGATTTCCACCCATTTCCGATCCCAGAAGTTAAGAAGAACAGCAAAGTAAAATGCCATCTTGGGTCCTATTTAAATTTTAACATCATAACTTGCCGATTACCATGAAACCAAAAACCTTGCATTAAGATCTTCTGGGTGACGTAAAAGATAGAAGTAAAATACATAAACCCCTGTAAAAAGACTACTAGACCCATTGACAGTACCTTCATGAGAAACAAGATAAAGTAACAGCCATAACTATGTACAGAGTAGAAGCTAAGAAGGGCAGAGGGGCCAAAATAAATCCATAAGTCCCAGTTTAACAAACCATGTAGGGACAGCACCCGTGGGCAATAAAACCTCCCCAACTTATCAAGGATATCATACAGTCCCCCCTCCGATATACAAACCAACAAAAACTAACACCCCATTCTTAAATATACAATCCAGATATTTACCCAGTCCAAATCCCCCAACAATCCCCTGACCTGAGGAATATCATGCCCTAATACTGCTACCCGGGACACTCACGCAGCTTCCTTCAGGGTGATTGGTGACATAAAGGGGTTAAAGAATCCTAAAGCAAACTTCGGTCTAATCCACCAAAACCCAAAATAACTCCATAGAGTCCCTATTAAAGAAACAGAAAGGTGCAAAATATGCCATAAAGGAGGCAAACCTTCAGAGAACCCCCTTCCCAAATAGTCAGAGGACCAAATCCTCCCTATCCAGTGCATAATGTCGTTCCACACTGTCAGCAGCTATCCTCTAAGTCCCCCAGCCCTGCTCTCCCTGCCCAAAATATAACAGCTATAATTGCATCAATATCTATAGAGTAAAACCTAATATAAATCACAGCCTAGATGATTAAAACTCTTAAAAATTATACTAGAACACCATATACAGTACAATAAGTAGCAGGGGACATCCCTCAACCAGTAGGCCATCCACTCTCAAGGAACAAAAATATGAACATAGTTGCAATAGTCAGGCATTCCAATAGGGTTCAAATGGGACTAGGGGAACATCTAATGATTACCATTTAACTTGCCCAACATGATCAGCCTGAGTGACAACATAATAAATAATATAGATGTGAGAAATAATATCAGGAATATCCCTGAAAATCTGAGTAGTAGTACCTTCCCCTTGAACGCAAAAGACAGAGCATTATATCAGAACTCAAACTCCATACAAAATATATAAAAATCACTCATCAAATGAATCCTCATTGGGGCGAACATGGTCCTGAGAGCTACTTAAACTAAGAGACCTGTCAAGTCCTTAAATAATAAAAGCAAAGAAAAGGAATCAAAAGAAAAACAGATAATGCATGTAAATAATAACAGTTCAATCCTTCTCTTGCTGGAGCACTCCGGAATAATGAACCGGAATCCTGAGCCGTTACTCAGGTACATATAGGGGGATCCTTGTGCACACCAATACTTGCACCAAAATTGAGGATCAGCAATCACTGCTTAATATACAGATTTGTCCAGAATGTCTAGGCTGAAGCTGAAGTTGTAAGAAATTGAGGTGACAGGCATCCAACAAAGGAGTTATCAAGTTCCAGCACTTGTGGCATTAACTGATAAGATACACTGGGTGAACTAAAACACTTGTGAAGCGCAGATCCAGATCGAAACAGGATTTCCCATCAACCCAGGATCCAGATTCGATGTAAAAAAAAAAAATTACACCAGTCCAAATGATCTGATTGCAAAGAAAAGAGAGAAGGGTAAAGTACAAACAGGGTAGTCACCATCATCAGACCACAGTCCAGACGTGCTTACAGAAATAATAAAATACCAAGGACTGCATCGAATCAATTGCTGAAGCCCTTCAATAGCAGTTTGAGATCCTAAATCAGTGTCCAAGCCATGTTGTTTGGAATAGCATTGAGTGTCGAAGGTCCATACTCTAGAAAAAGCAAATTAAAAGGTAAACCAGGTCAATGGCCAGCAATGAGGTCTGATCGCCATGTCAGGACATCCATTAAAGGAACTTAAGCCTGGGGATTTAAGCGAAATAGAGTTCCAAATCCTAGAAGCAAGTATGGAGTAAGGTCCCTTACTGCAGCAGGATCCCTCTTAGGACCAGGATTCCAGGTCGCAAATGGCAAAAGCTCCAGTCTATGCATCACGCGCACCAAAGGAATGGGTGAGTGCAATCAAGGAATTCAGGTCCCAAATAAAGCCAGGTCCCTCACAGCAGTGTAGCCTTCAAGATATCTAGACAAAGCTGAAGATTAAGAAGCCGTATACTTACTGGGACCACCAAGCAGCAATGCGGGCAACGTTGAACCTTCTGGAGCGCGTCACATAGGATGCATAAAGTCAATTCAATCTAGCATGGTACATCAAAAGACTAGGGGTGTGTGGAAAAAACTTCCACAGGCGAAAGATAAGTGAAAGTCTGACTTTCGCTTACTCAAAAGTTCAGAAACCAATTTCCGATCTTTCGTGGAAATTCTGTCTGCTTTCTCTGTTGCCCCACAAATAAAAACAAATATGCAAACCCTGGTAGCTAGTAGTGACCCCTACCCCCAGTATAATATTACTGTTTACCTCCCCCATGCCATCCTCATCTTCTGACAGCCATATAATAATTTTCCATGGTGGTTTAGTGTAGTAGTAAAATTACCATCCCTCCCTTCCAGTCTCCAAATCCCAAACCCCAGTATTTTTTTAAATGCCCTTATATCCTGGCTTGTAGTCTAGTGCCCCCGTACCACCCTCCCACCTAATAGGTGAGTGCCCACCCCAGTCCCCCATCCCAAAACATAGCAGCAGCAGGCCACCGGTACAGCCTCCGCCTCCTCCTTGGTCGGCGGCCCACTGAACTTTGTGAATGAATGAGTACATGCACATACGATCATTCATTCATTCATTCATTCATAAATTTCATTGGTTGCCAGCCAAGGAGGAGAACAGAGGGCTGGACCAGTGGTCCACTGCTGCTACGTTTCGGATGGGGGAGCGGGGTGGGAATCTGTCTATTAAGGTGGGGTGGGGTGGTGCATTGGGGGGCCACTAGACTACAAGCCAGGATATAAGGACATTTTAAAAAATACTGTGGATTGGGATTCGGGGACTGGGAGGGAAGGGAATTTTGCTACTACACTAGACCACCAGGGTAAAATTAATATACATGGGATGGGGATGAGGATGGTGCAGGGGGAAGGGGCAGTAATATACTATGAGGGACACTGGTAGGTGGTCAGATGGGGGTTGGAGCCACTAGCCACCAGGGTTTGGTTAATCTTTTGCAATGTGGGGCTGCTGGGCAAGTTGGGCAACTTAATCGGTGGATGAAAGTGGGTAACCGGGTGAAATTTTGCGGTAACATTTGCAGACGTTTTCCACTCTGCCACAGGTGGAAGTTTGTAAACTTCCGCGAAATCTACTTAATTTCGGCGGAAGTTTCACCATGGCAGAAAATCCCACTTTTGCCCACCCCTACAAAAGACTGTAAGGTGATGGCCCCACAACTTTGCTAAAAGCTTCTGAGTAAGAACTTAGTTCGACATAGATAATACCAGCTGTATGGTGCCTTTATTCACCGGTCCTTATAAAGACCAGGAAGCAAACCCTTCACCTCCTTAGATGCCTGGTCCACTGAGTCAAATGAGTGCCATACCCCCTGCACCAGGACTTGTAAACAGCCCAGGCAGATCATCTTAAAATGAATTCCTGCTGCAACCAATTTCATGACTAGGGGGTGATAAGCGGCCCTCTTCAGGCGGGTCAGAACTGGTAGGTCTTGTGCCATCTGCAGAATGGACCCTTCCCAAGAAATCACATGGAGTTCACGGATCTTCTGAAGGATGTTCTGTTTATCTTAGTAGCTCAGAAATTTCAATCTAAACGGCTGAGGGGGGTGACCCATCTGTCCGGCAGGGACACAGGGAGCAGTGCACCCACTCAATAATGTAAGATGGATTGTAAGGTGATAGCCCCACAACTTTGCTGAAAGCTTCTGAGTAAACACAATCGGAGAAGAGCCTTCTGTTGTCTCAGAGAGACCGAAGATGATAATATTGTTTCTTCGGCTTCTTCCTTCTAAGTCCTCCATTTTACTTTCGAGCAAGTTTTTGTCTCAAAGCAATGATTTTGGGATCTGTCTTTTCTTTCCTTTGTTCTAGGGAAAAGGTATGGGCTTCAGAATCTCCTACCCATTGGCCATGGTCCCAAAGGTCTGCACATAAAGGTTTTAATTCCATGGTAAGCTCTTTAAGGGACTCCTTAAATGGTTGAAATTCATTGAGAAACAACTTTTCCGTAAGTGGGACTGGAGCTGATGTAGAAGTAGTTGAGCAACCAGTGTTTAGTCCCTGGGTCTTGGAAGGTTTAGAAGTTTCTTCCAGATTTGTGGGTGGCATATGCTGTGGCAAAGCTTGCTTTATTTCTGCATCCATTATGCTAAATTCTGAGAAGATCTCTGAGAAAAACAGAGGCAGGGGATCCTTAGACACAACCTCCGGTTAAAAAGTCCCAGATTTGATAAACTGTGCCTGTAAAATAAGTAGTTTGAAGCAGGAATGGGTGGGAGCAGGGATGAGTTGCTGCTAACCAGATTGAGGCATCACATGACTCCAATATAGTAATTTAAACTCAGCAGGGACGCTAGGTCTATTATGCCCCCCTTCACAATCAGGGAAGTAATATGGATGCTGTGCAAACATGAATCAATTTGTAGGAATTCCCATACTAATTCAGTTACTCAGGGTACAATTTATTTATTTCTTGAAAGACCCTTACTAAAAAAGGCCTATTGAGTGGTAAATAGCTCCTTTCCAGAGTTGTCCTGGGAAACAGGTGCATAGGTAAACACATATAGCAATTTAACTGCAAATACAAATTCATATACAGTGTGTATGAACAGCTTATATACTGGCAGAAAGAATGGTGCAGATTGTTAAAATATATGCTACTGGTAAGGTGAAATGAAAGCAGAGATTTTGTGCTGGAGCAAATATGAGCAGTGTGGGCTTGAAGTAGGGTATTTAAGGAGGATGGGGATGGAAAAGTAAGGATAGGCATTAAGGAGGACCAGAGCAGAAAAACACTATGAGAAAATGCGGAAAAGCCAGCAGAGGTTTCAGCCAGTGGAATGGAAAAAGGGGCCAGTGTCAGCAGAGGAGAGGGAATAAGTTAGCAATTATGCACTCCAGGGTATAGGGTTATAGGCATTTAATCCATGCCTTGTGTGTGTTGTGTGGCATGATGCCACAGGTAAAGTGTTCTCACAGCACCCAAGGTATAGGTTAAATGCCTATAACCCCATACTCTGGAGTGGATTATTGCACTTATAACATGGGTTATGTTAGCAATAACCCATGACAGGGTATGGGGTATAGGCATTTAATCTATGCCCTGGATGCATTGTCAGGCAAAAGGCTGCGGGCCAAGTGTCCTCACGGCACCAGAGGTGTGGATTAAATATAGATAGTATAGTGCAGTGTTGCTGAGAATTTATTACTGGTTGTTGGATACATAAACCCCGAGGGCAAAGCCCGAGGGGTTTATTAGCTATCCAACAACGAGGGAGTGTGTAAATTCAAGTAAAACACACTGCACCCCATATTTTGTTATTTATAATTGAAGGGTGACTTTTTTCCTTTAGAGTTTTAGTTTATACTGGGTCCCCTGTCAGCAGCACTGAAGGGCCGCATCGTGCCCGTATGGCTGTTGGCCATGTAAGGCCCTCAGGCTGTCCCTTGCATTGCCAACTTCCATTTTACTCCCTCCCACTGCAAGAATACCTCCTGCCTCCCAACCCGCTGAAGAAACAGCCTGAGGTTTTTGTGGTCAGTAGTGTGTGAAGAGAAATGGAGCATTTTAAGCTTGAGCTGTGTTTGTTCAGTGTCTCGAGTGCATTCATAGGGGAAGAGAGCGCGTGAATGCCGGAACACCTACTCAGGTGTTATAGTATTTAACACATGGATTTTTACTTTGAAAAAAATGGAAGCCTTTAATTATATGCCTATAACCCCATACCCTGGAGTGGGTTATTTCACTTATAACATGGGTTATGATGCTAACAAAGAGAAAACAACATAAATGGGTCTTCTCCTGTTTCACTTCCAAAAAAGTGACTGTATCCTGCCACCTGGAAAAATAGTCCACAACAAATAATCCATATGTGATTGCTTTTATGCATAGACAAATGTCAGAAATACAGTACTGAGATGATTTCTGACATATTTTGTGCATTACATGCTTTATTACACTACCAATGTGGATGACTTTCAGCCCCTCCAACCACAGATATATGCAGTTTGGTACACCGACGAGCCCCTGTCACTATGTGAACTTACACCTGGTACTTGCCTCTTGCAGTAAATTAGCTGTTCAGGATGACAGTGTTTTCTCTCTTTACACTGGTGGACATTCAGTCTTTCTCTCTCTCTCTCTCTCTCTCTCTCTTGCACTGCTGTGTCTCTGGGTATGCATCTCTCTCTCTCTCTCTCTAAACTGTCTGCCACTCTTCATACCACTGCACTGCATTGCCATTTCTCTGCCTCACTGTTCCCCCTGGCATCCCAGAACCAGACCGCACACAGGTAAAAATTCTTTACCCTCACTGTGTGGTTGGAAATGAGAGAGACCGAACAGTGCAGGACTTCTGCATGAAATGTCGTGGACTCTCTCTCCCTGTCAGTGTGGCTGCTGAGTGATGCTGGGCAGGCAGGCGGGTGGTGAGTGAACAGTACTGTCAACTTCCTTAAAGAAACAGACATGGCTACTCCATAACACAGGAATAGAAACCATGCTTTCTGCAATTGCAGCATTTCATGGGCAGTAATACTGACCTGCTCAGTGACAGCACACAAACTGGACCACAGAGTCTGAGAGGGACAAGACGGAAGAAACTGCAGGAGAAGCTCCAAGATAAACAGTAACAAAAGAAGTGCACGCAGCATCTTGCTTTTGGTGCAGCTTGTAAATAACAACTTTTAAGCTGCCTGATCACTCCCCCACATTGTATGGCATGGCATTATTTCCCCTCTGAATGCAATGTAACTCGCTCTCGGTGTCTCAGTCTCCCCAGCACCATCCACTGCTCATTCTGTCTCTGTCTCTGTCTCTCTCTGTCTCTCTCTCTCTCCCCTCACTGAGAAACAAATTAATAACTGCTCATAAAGGGAACAAGCCAGGACCTACATGTTGTGCCATTCACTACTGTTTTCTGTCCTGCTGTGAATTCAGGGAAAAAACAAAACATCATTAATGAAACATGCAGATGTACAACATTAAAGTTGGAGCACTGCTTCTGTCAAGGAAGCTTAGATATATGCATGGTTGGTAAATTCTATGGTTTTGTTGGGGAATATTCAAAACACTATCTCTATACATGCCAGTTCTCAAACACCATAAGGTGAATGTGGATTAAATGCACACCCCCATTATCCCTGATGAACCCAGTGCAGTACTGTCTTCCTTCATTATTATCTTAAATGTCTGTCTTTCATTTCTGATTTTCCCACTACATAATGAGTGCCACACTGGCCTGGGATGTTCATTCAGGGAGCATCACAGCAACTGCGCATATACAGGCATTTAATCCATGGTCACCTGATGGTGTTTCACCAATTGCATTTCTTTTTTCTCCTAACCCATGTTACAGTGCAAGGTTATTTGAGGAGGATCGAAAGCAGGGGAGGGAACTCAACTAAAACTTAGGTATAAGGGAGGTTGAGTGAGAGAAGTGGAGACCTTCAAGGGAGGGAAAAAAGGAAGGTTACAAGGAATAGTGATGGGTTGGGGAGGGTAGTACAGTGCAAAGCAACAGAATGAGTGTAGCAGTTGTAGTAGCAGTAGAAAACACTCTTTTATGAAAGAGATAACTGTTAGGGCTAAATGCCTTACTTACAAAGTTGTCCTATTACAGAGACATTGTTACATTGTTCTTATCAAGGTAAAGAAGTAACATTCATAAAAATCTACATATAGTCAAGATAAGACTTAAAAATGATCAGTCTGGGGAGTTGGAAAGTAATATCTTGGAATATCAAAGGGGGGAAGGATAATAGAAAAAAAATATGTTATATTGCGACATCTTAAGAGATACCAGCCCTACATTGTTATGTTGCAGGAGACTCATGTAACGACAGAGAAATTAAATCAATTATGTAAAGCGTGGGTGGGACAGGTAATCGGGGCTGGAAACAACCATAGAAAGGTGGGAGTGGCTATCTTGATTCATAAATCAGTGCCATTTAAAGAAACTGAAAAGTGGCAAGACCCTGGGGGGAGATTTGTGTTCATACGTGGGAGTTTAGCGGGGATTGATGTGATGTTAGGCTCCTTTTATGGGCCGAATCAGGGCACCCCTGAATTTTTTCCACCAATAGAGGCCATAATAGCGGGATTGCCCAATACACCGTGTCTCCTTGGAGGAGATTGGAATTTGGTATATGAAAATGAGATGGACAGATCGTATAGTAAATGAGTGAGCCTTACGCCAGCACAGAGGGTGCTCAGAGAACTGATGTTAAATTCACGTCTTACAGACCCTTGGAGGCTTAGAAATCCAAAGGTTCGTGAGTACACTTTCTACTCTGCACCACATAAGGTGCTTTCAAGAATAGATTTTTTTCTTATTAGTACCTTTGCTCTAACAGGTGTAGAGGATGTTGGGATATACCCAAGAGTTTTGTTGGACCATTCTCCGATTTGGCTGAAGGTGAGACTTTCCCAATATAGGAAGACATTTAGATCGTGGTCATTAAACACTCAACTATTGTTGGAGGAGACCCGGGTAGAAAGGATAAGAGATTTTATAGAAAATACTTGGAAAAACAATTATACTTCTATCCAAAAAATAGATATTCTATGGGGCACCCTAAAAGCGACGTGGAGGGGGGAATTGATAAGAATGGCCACAATCAGGAAACGTCAAAGGACTCAGGAAGTAGAGGAGTGGTTGGAGCGTATTTATAATTTGGAAAAATTGCTTGGAACTGATTCAGAGGAACAGGTATGGGGAGAACTTCAAGCACTTAGGGCGAAATATGCCTGGAGGCTAGTAAGGACAGAGGTCTGGGTTTATTTTCTGTTTTAACTGAAATATTTGAAAAGTTTTGTACATGAAATTAGTTCTGTGTGTTAAAAATTACTACTTTGAGTTAGAACTGTTACTTGGGCTGTCATATTGTAACTTTTGGGGCTTGGAAACACTTGTTTGGCAGTGATAATTAGAGTGAAATTTAAATGTGATGTTTGCCTTGTTTCTTAAATAGTGAAAAGCCACTGGGGGTTGGGATTGAAGGGCTGTGTATTTCTGTTTGGGACTGAAATTTGAAGCAACAGGAACTGGTGGGCCTGTGACATCATACGGTACCTTGTGTCGGCATACACACACACTGGACTGTATGTGTTTGTGAGACTTGGGAACTTTATTGGTGGGGTTGAAATTGGGTTTGTAAATAACTGCAGTCAGTATAGAGAGAAACTGTATTCCAGGGGGAAGGGACTGAGAAAAGGGGTGTGTGCCATTATAAACAGAGGGGGACAAACAGGGTGGCCATATTCCACCATGGCAGGCATCTTCAGAAGGGTTGTAGGCTGCACAGGCAGTGGGATGGCAATAATTCTCAATTGGGCCTGGAGAGAGGGAGGCTGCCCACTCTGTAGACAGCTATCTTGTATCAGGAGTGAAGTATATTGGTTAAGGAGTAAGCTGGGGGAGTTGGGGGGGTGTCCAAGGATAAGGGGTGTGGATATGGGCAGCAGAAGGGTGGGGCTGAGGGGAGGCTGGGGCAACACTCTGAAATTACAAGACGTTATGTTACAGCAAGCAGGAGGGGGGATATTAGGGACAGAGGACCCTTAGATAGGGATGTTGACGCTAAGGGGAAAGGACGGGGTGAACATTCCGAATACAATGAGAGTGGAGGGGGAAGAGTCAGGAGGGGCTGTTGTGGGGAAGCCTAAAACAGCAGACTATGGGAAGAGAGCTCCTAAGGAGAACAGAGCAATAGGGGAGGAAGAGGTGCAGTTTAGAGGTGCAGTCAGGGGAAACTCGGGTTACTTGATGGAGGCTGACATAGAGTGTCACAATAAATTTGAGCTACTAAGCAACCTAGAGGGGGAGGAAGGGGTTGGGGAAAAGAGGAAACTGATACAGAGGCCGGGGGGAGGGAGTCGGATACCCACAGGGCATCACAGACCAGCAATGGAAAGGATAGAAATAGTCCCAGAGGGAGAAGGGGAAACATAAATGTTAAGCAAATTGGGGAGATGCAACATATTGCAGACATGAGGGAGGAGAGCATGATTGGAGAGAAACTGGGAGAAAAGAAGATGGGGGAGGAGCCCCCCTTCAGCAGGGGAGTCAGTACCAAGGATGGGGCCCTAGCTGAAGGGGACCCACAGAGAACCTCTGGAGGTAGGGATACTATTACAAGGGGGGAGGATGGTGGTGTGGGGGAAGGGGAAACCATCAGGGCCAGGATAAATGGTTCGGATAAGAGAGGATTAAAGGGGACACCTATTCAGAGGGGGTCTGAGTTAAGTAGGCAAAATAATGAGGGAGGCAGAAAGGGGAGGTGACAAGGGGGTCTCTAATAAGGCAGGAAGACTCTCATGGAATTGAGATCACGAATAAAGGGGGCGATGGGGGCTGAGAGTGCATAGTGGAAGTAACCATAAGGATGATAGTGGTGTTAAGGTTCTGTTATTGGGAGACTCGATGATTAGGGGTATCCAGTGGGAGGGACAGGGGGGTGGATGCCATAGCCAGGTGAAGGTAGTGAATATCTCTGGGCTGACAGTGCACAGAGCAAAGTTCATGGTGTACGAACTGGTTAGGGATTGTGGAGGGAAACTGGATTTCCTTGTGCATTTGGGAACCAACGATCTAGAGGGAAATAGCGTTTTGGAAATCCAAGCAAGGTTCCAAGAACTTGCCAGTCTGTCAGGATAATGGATGCAACATTTCTTTTCAGAGATATTGCCAGTACCAAAGGCCTCAGTGGAGAAAAAAAGAAGATCACAGAGGTTAATGTCTGCCTAGGAAGTGGGGTGAAGAGAGTGGTTGGGGGTGTTAGGGAACTGGAAAGGAGTTTGGGAGGATAATGGACTGTATGCCAAGGACAGGCTTCATCTTGCCCCATTAGGGAAGGAAGTCCTAAAACAGGGGATGGCTGACTACATTCAAGAAAGGTGGGGTTTAAACTTGTGAGGGGAGAAGGGATAAGGGAGGGGCTGACCAGAAGTCCTCTCCTCCAGATGAGGGGAGTAGCCTTCAAACCCAAGGGGAGGGGGAAACAGATTGGGGGTGGAGGTTTCAGGAGGAGCAGAGGGAGGATGGAAGTATAAGGAACCTGGGTGGGGTTCGACAAAGGTGATCAGGGATAAGGGGTGGGGGTTGGTGTTAGTAAATGCCAGGAGCTTGGGAAACAAGTTGCCAGGAGTTCCAGGCCATGCTGTTCGGGGTGGATGTGGCAGCAGTCATGGAGACGTGGGCCAACAAAAACCATGACTGGGACCTAAACGTAGGGGTACACTATGCTTAGGAAGGATAGAAAGGAGGGCAGAGGAGGTGGAGTGGCTATGTTCATTAGAGATGACATAGAAATTGCTAGGGTAGAAGAGGCAGAGGGAAATGTGGAGGCTTTATGGGTCACCTTACGATCCCCAGCAGGAGATAAGGTCAAGCTGGGTGTAGTATATAGGCCCCCCAGGATGGGTGATATTCTGGAGGATGGTTTGCTGGACAACATCATTGCCCAGTGTGGACCAAAACAGGAAGAAGTGGTGTTGATGGGGGACCTTAATATGCCAGGTACAAACTGGGGAACCATGTCCTCTAAGGTGGCCAAGGAGCAGAGGCTGCTGGATGGCTTCCAGGATGTGTTCTTAATACAGCATGTGATGGAGCCCACAAGGAAGGGGCATGTCCTGGATGTGGTTCTGGCAGATGGGGATCTTGTAAGGGATCTGGTTGTAGAGGATCCCTGATCGGAGCGACCACAATACTGTCTGGTTTCAAATAAGCATGGGGGGAAGGGGAGATCTAGGACACTGGCAGTGGACTTCATGGGGGCAGACTTTGTGGGCATGGGAAATATTCTCAAGGATTACTTGAAGAGGATTACATCAATGACAAATGTGGAAAAGAGATGGGAGGTCATAAAACCGGGACTTCATGAGGCAGTCAGGACCTGCGCTAAGGTGAAACATAAGGGAGCAAGGTCACATAACTACTGTTTTAAAGTGCTTACACCTCTTCTGTCTGACTGCTCTTCCTGCAGCACCCCCCCATCCAAGCACTCTGCCTTGGCGCCGATAAGTCTAACTACCTTTTGTCTTACTAAACTGCTCAGATCTAACCCACCTCTAGAGTAGTAATAGAAGTTTTTTTTTTTTTTTTTTTTTAAGTGGCTGGTTTTCCATTAGCAGGTTATACAGACCTGCCACTAGAGGGATTCTTGGTCTCCTACATAAATCACTGTACTCATTCGTGGGCAATATGGCCTGCATTATCATTCTAATTTTTTCCCGGTGCTGCTACAAGGGGTGGTTGTAGTTGAGCTTCCCCTAAGCTTCACTCAACAGGCTGACAACTTCCTTAAAACTGCCTGTGCGACAGCTCTGCAGCTGAAAACAGGAAGCCCTCAGTGTCTGTCATCCACCCTTCAGACTCAAGTCAGATAGATGCTGAACACCCTATTATTACCTACGCTATGCTGTCATACCGATAGATACTGATAGAATCCTCTGCAGAGAGCCAGCACGCCTGGGCACCCTTGATTGGTGCGGCACTGCCCTAGGGGGATTGTGATTGGTACGCGCTTGCCTGCTTTGGTCTGATTGGGGCACCTTCTATAGCCTGTTACAGTGTTCCTTCTTAATTCTGACTTCTCAGCTCGCTCTGACCTGAAATTTTCTCCCACTCCCCACCCCCCTCCCAGGCCTCCTTTAAATACACTCAAGATCTGCCTCCTATATCATATTACTGCTTCATTGGCCCTAGTTTGACTGCTGCAACCTATGATTGGTATTCTGAGTGTGGCCAGTAAGACTGCCCAGTGTGAATATCTCTTGAGCCCCACCACTAACTAAGCTGCTCCTGCTCTCCTTGTTCCCCTTTCTGCTGTATTTTCTCATCTAGGTTTTAAGTGAGTACCTAGGTGGCAAATTACTTGCCTAGAAAATATTGCACTAATACAAATCACGAGACCACTCAATCTGGGACATGGCTCCTTTATTGTGCTTTATTGCTCCTAAGATTGCAGAGTTCTCCATCAGTATACAGTGCACCAAGTACCTCAATGCAATTCAGTTCTCCAAATGTCTATCAATACCTAATGTTACAGCGGTCTACCGTGCAGACACTATGTCATTCTCTTCTCCCCTTTTAGCCTATTCCCCCGGGTTAGCCTATACCCCCTTGCTACTGTCCTCACCTATGTCTATTCAAGCACTTACATTGATCACGATAAACTGTCATTACAGTGGTGCCACCTCTTGAGCAGCACGATATGGGTTACCGCGAAGAAATAAAAAAGCAGACTCCATTCTTATAAGCTCCTTAAAGAAAGTTATACTTCTGCTTCTTCTCTGCCCAGGAAATGCGGAGCTCAACCCTGCCCCACAACTTACCTCGCCTATCGATTTTGTTGAGGCCACAGGTCTCAAATGATGATGGTCAACATTTTAAGCCTGCTCTAAAAACTTGTACAGCTGCAAGATGGGCTGCATCGTTAACCCTGACCTCATCATAATTACCTGAGTCGTGGTTAAAAAGACAGAACACTGATCAACAAATATCACTGCAGGGCTACAATTTATTTAGAGCAGATAGAGAGTCTAAGAAGCGGAGTGTGTGGTTATCTACGCCAAATCTAAGTACTGGTCACCAATATTAGTTGCAAATCTCTAGCCAAAGAATTTGAGACTGGTTAGCTGAGCCTTCATCTCCCCTCCTCTGAATGTATCACTATCCTAGGTGGCTATAGACCCCGCTCTGGTGGTAATGAAGTCCTTAATCTTTTAAATCACGTTCGTAGATGCAAAAGCTGAAACAATATTTCTAGGAGATCTAAATATGGACTGGTGTCACCCAAATCACACGGCCTCAAATCCCTTTGTGACGAGCTAGGTCTTGGGCAATTAGTCAGTGAACCCACTAGGAACAACACTCTAAATACTGCCAACAGTTCCATTCTAGATGTGGTACTAACCATCCATCCACGCAAAATATTTCATTTGGCAGTGTTTCACATTGACATGAGCGATCATGGAATTGTTGCTTGCATAAGATCTCAAATTAAGGCCCGGCCACAGCCCATCTTTATAACAAAAAGATCCTTTCGCAAATTCAGTGCAGTAAACTTCCTATCTGACCTGAGCATGATCAGATGGCAAGATCTCTACCTAGCCAAAGATGTCAACAAGGCAGCTTACATCCTTAATGACAAACTCACTACAATAATAATAAGCATGCCCCTTCATCAAAGTAAGGGTACGGAACAATTCTAACCCTGGTTCACCTCGTATCTCAAGGCAGCCCTTATAGCTCGAGATAAGCTCTGGGCTAAAGCTAGACATTCCAAAGAATCTTCGATTGGTGGGCTTTAGAACAGCCAGAATAACTGTGTGAAAAAAACTGCCTGCTAAAGCTAACTATTATATTTCTACTCGAACAAGCTAAAGGTAACCTCATAAAATATGGAAGACTATCAAAGCTATAGAAGGACTGCCCATGGCCCCTCTGTCCTGCAAAGATAGTTGCAAGTGGCAAGATTGTGAAAACAAGTCCCTAATCCTGGAGGAACTTAACTCCCACTTGCCACAGCTGGATTAGCTTTGACTCGCCACCTATGCTGGTGCTGCAGTGAGCCAGCATACCCTCCCTACATCTAGTCCTGCACCCAGCCCCTCCAATTGCGCCGAGATAACTTTATAAAGTAGTAGATTCTTCTAACTTAGACACCAAAAAGCTTAGGGACGATGGCTTGGAACCCTTTCCTAAGGTCAGGCATGCCCATCTCACTGCCCCACCCTCCACATCTTCAGTCTTTCCATTACATCTGCTATTGTGCCGTCCTACTGGAAATCAGCACATATCCTCCTCTATTTAAATCTGGGGACCAATGCGATGTAAACAACTATAGGCCTCATTCCATATTGCCTATCCTTTCTAAAGTTCTCGAAAAACTGATCCATATTCAGTTAAAATCTCACTTGAAACCTTCTCTCTCATTAACTCAGCTCAATCCAGCCTCGGCTAATCATAGCACAATCACTGCACTAGCAAAAGTAACCAACATGATTGATCTCTGCTATAGATGCTAAGAAGGTAACTGGCGCAGTCTTTTGGACCTTAGCAAAGCTTTTGATACTGTTGATCACAAACTATTAGTCAATTGCCTTACAAAGTTGGGTGCCACATACCATACCACCCAGTGGTTCTCTAGCTACCTAACTGGAAGATCCCAAAAAGTAAAACGGAAGGCTTTTTTCTGCTGCCTTGCCAGTTGCAAGAGGAGTCCCCAAGGATCCATCTTAGTCCCTATCTTGTTTTCTTTGTATTAATACTTAGATGCTAACATATTCACGTCCAATCTGCACTTTTTGCAGATGATACCAGTTGTATACTGGCTTCACATCGTTATCTGAAATCAAGGAGTGCTTCTGCCGACTTCACACAACTTGAGCATAATCTAATAAAGGCAAGCTTCTGCTCAATGCTAAGAAGACTAAAGCAATGATATTCTCCTGCAGTGCTGCCACAGCCCCCCCCAATTCCCTTGCCCGAGACTTCATTGTCACCTAGCTAAACGAGCCTCTGGAAGTTGTAACCAAATTTAAATATCTGGGTATCTGGATCAACAATAAATTATCTTTCAGTGACCACGTCGAAGATGTCTCTAGAAGGTTAAAAGCAAGGTTAGGTTTCTTCTACAGAAATAGCCCCCTTTCCCCTTGAAACTCAAACAAGCTTGTACAGGCCACTTTTCTCCCCTACTCGACTATGGCGATGTAATCTTTCCTCCACCACTCTTGCAAATCTAAGTAAATTGGACATCCTTTATCACCATGCTTACGGTTCATTACCAACTCCCTTACTGCTCGCATCACTGTGACTTATATGCAGCTGTTGGTTGGACATCCCTTACTACTAGACACCTGCTCCATGCTGGGCTATGGACTCTTAAACTGCTCCTGCAGAAATTGCCAAGCTATCTCTCTACCTTATTAGTATCTCACATAGTGCATACTCGTTAAGAAAATCTGACTTTATTATGCTTGACATACCAAGGACGCGGACCTCCTTTGGTAAACGTGATGTGCATATGCCCTTCCCTCCATTTGGAACCACTATAAACCGTACTGAAACTAATCTAGCACAGTTTCAATAAACTTCTACAAATCGCTAAGTTCAGCCAAAATAAAAGACACCTGTAACTGTCATTAAGTCTCTTCCTTCCCCATGTATGTCATATTTATCCACTGGTAAGTATAATTGCTTTGTCATATTAACTGCTTTCCTTCCCTTCTACTCCTGGCTTTATCTATGCTTCACGCTCCACTGCTTTCTATCAAATCACCCTCCCCGTGATCAGTTGTAGTCTGTTGTTTGTTCTAGCTGCCAAAATATATGTATTGCACACACCAGTCATCATGTTTCATTTATCAGTATGCAACCTGTAAGTCGCTTCCTGTGTCATATTAATGTTTACCACCTGTCACCCTATGTGGTACCCTTGTATGTATATCCAGCCTGTATCATGTAATGTGCATTTCATGTATATACTGTTATTACCTATCTATGTTTGTACTTTAAGTGTTTATGTCACAGGACCTCCTTGTGAATGAGCTTGCTCAATGGAGTTTTCCTGCAATAAACTTGAACTTGAACTTGAACATAAACCATGCTGGTGGTCCAGTGAGGTTCAGGTAGCAGTCAGAGAAAAGAAGGCGGCCTACAAAAAATATAAAACAACAAGAGGGGATAGGGATAAGGAAATGTACCATCTTGCATCTAGAAAAGTCACCTGGATGGTGAGGGGGGCAAAGTCCAGTGAAGAGCAGCGGCTGGCACAGGGGATAAATGGAGGGGAAAAGGGGTTCTTCCAGTACATTGGGGAGCAGAGAAAAACTAAGGGCCATCTCAGCAGATTGAGATCAGAAGGAGGTTGGGTGGAAGAGGCGAGGGACCAGGCAGAGGTATTTAGCGAGTACTTTGCCTCTGTGTTCACTAGGGAAGAAATGGGATATCTACAAAGCAAGGCATGATGGGGATAGAAGCAGCAGTGAGTGGGATCAGGGGAGCAACAGAAATGGAGCAAGAGGGAGGGAGAGGTACCCCAGGGGTGTCACATCAGGATAAGGATAAAAAGGCCAGTAAGGTGGAGGGGATGGATGATGCTATCTCCGCCAAAAGGGTGTGGTTAGCCCTCAAGGCCCTAAAGAAAGACAAATCTCCTAGGCCGGATGGCATTCATCTGAGAGTACTATGGGAATTGGTGGACATACTGGCTGCACCCCTGGCGGAGCTCTTCAACAGGTCACTTGAGACAGGGAGGGTACCTAGGGATTGGAGAGAGGCATATGTGGTGCCAATCCATAAAGGGGGTTTGAGGGAAGTACCAGGTAACTATAGACCCATCAGTTTGACCGCAGTGGTGGGAAAATTAATGGAGAGTATACTAAAGGAACGATTGGGGGTGTACTTGGAGGAGGTGGGAGGTCTGGATAGTCGGCAACATGGGTTTGTGCTAGGTAGATCATGTCAAACCAATCTTGTGGAGTTCTACGAATGGGTAACATCAGAACTGGATGGGAAAGCCTGTGGATGTATTATTCTTGGACTTCAGCAAGGCGTTTGACTCTGTCCCCCACGATGGTCTGGTGGAGAAACTGATGGGGTTGGGAGTAGGCCCTTTGATGGTCAGATGGGTTGAAAACTGGCTAGCTGGAAGCACCCAGAGAGTAGTGGTCTGTGGTGAGCCTCAAACCCTAGAGAGGTTGGTAGTGGGCACGCGAGGCTTCGGTCCTGGGTCCAATCCTGTTTAATGCATACATATCGGACATCAGGGAGGGTATAGGGTGTGAAATGAGTCTCTTCACTGATGACTCCAAGATGGGAGCAGTAGTTAAGGGAGAAGAGGGGAGGTTGGCCCTGCAAGGGGACCTGGACACCCTGGAAAGCTGGGCTCACACATGGAAATTAAATTTCAATATCACCAAGTGCAAGGTGTTACATCTTGGGTGGGAAACCCTAAACACAGGTACACCCTGGGAGGGGAGGAGCTGGAGGCCTCAATAGGAGAAAAAGACCTAGGGATCATGGTGGATGCATGTATGAATAACTCTGAGCAGTGCAGGAGAGCGGCTAGCAAGGCAAACAGGATGTTGGGATGCATCGTAAGGGGGATCACCTCTAGGAGCAAGGAAGTGATTCTGCCGCTGTACAATGGACTGGTTAGACACATCTTGAGTACTGTGTACAGTACTGGGATCACACTTGAAGAGGGACATACAGCCCTGGAGAGGTACAGAGGAGGGCAACTAAGATGATACGAGGCTAGAGATTTGATGTATGAGGACAGACTTGAGGAGCTCTGCCTGTTTGCATTGGAGAGAGGAGAGACAGGGGGGATGATTGAGGCCCTCAAGTACCTCAAGGGAATAAATAGGGTAAACATGGAGGGATCTTTAGACTAAAGCAGGGAGGTATCACCAGAGGGCATGGTTTGAAGTTGGAAGGTGGAAGGGTGAGGAGGAAAAGAGGAGGAGGTTTTCACTGAGAGGTGGTGGACCCTTGGAATGCACTGCCTGGTGAGCTGGTTCAGAGATCTACAGTGGAGAGCTTCAAGAGAGGGTGGGACAGACACAGAAAGTGGATGTATCAGATGATGGCCTGTCCCAGGGGGGTGGGGATGGATGATAGGGGTTTCTGGAACACAAGGGGGGGAGGACCTCGGCACCCAACTAGGGATCTGAGGTTCGAGCAGACTCGGTAGACCGTAAGGCCTAATCTGCTGGTAAATAGTATGTTAGTATGCCTCTCATATATTAAATGTTAATACAAGGACCAATGCAAAGTGGAAAGTCAATTATATAGGGTATGGGGAGAAGGCAGGAAGATTATTAGCAAACAGACTCAAGCAACAGAGGGAGGCAAGGTGGGTATCGGCATTAAAAGATAAAGACACAGGACAACTCACTTCGGACCTGTCGGCAATTGCCAGGATATTCAGGGATTATTACCAGGACTTATATACAGCTTCAGAAAAACAGGGAGATTACAAAAATAAACTGGAGGAATTTCTAAAAGACTTGGCTTTGACAAAGTTAAATATAGAACAACAGAACTACCTGGTAGGTAATATAAAATTACAAGAAATATTAGATGCAATTGATAGATTATCGGAGGGCAAAGCCCCAGGTCCTGACGGCTTCCCTCTGGCCTTTTACATAACTTTTAAAAAGGAGTTAGCTCCTTATCTGCAGGAATTATTTAATTACTTATTTGAGGCTCCTTTAAAAGAATCCGATATATTTGAAGCCAGAATAGTAGTATTACCGAAGTCAGGAAAGGATCCCTCATGTCCTGGTAATTACAGACCTATTTCTTTACTTAACATGGAAGTTAAATTGTTGGCAAGTGTTTTGGCACACAGGCTAAAACAGGTCTGGGATGTGTTGATAGGGCCAGAGCAGGCAGGTTTTGTTGCAGGGGAGATATTCGAGTGACCTCTTTAGGAAAATCTGTCACTTGGTGCCCACGTCCAGGGATTCCGACACTGATATATTGTTGGTGTCCCTGGACGTGGAAAAAGCTTTTGACAGAGTCAACTGGGAGTTTTTATTTGATCTATTGCCTAGATACGGTATTCCTATTGATTTCATTCGATGGGTAGAGATACTTTATCGTTCCCCATCAGCGAGGGTGCTGTGTAACAGAGCCATTTCTGATATTTGTCGGTTGACTAGAGGTACAAGACAGGGGGTGTCCTCTGTCTCCAATGTTATTTAATTTATATATTGAGCCATTAGCTCTGAAAATAAAAACTTCAAATTTAGTTAGGGGAATAAAAATAGGAACAGAGGAATATAAATTATCTATGTTCGCTGACGATATTCTCCTACACTTATCATGTTGGCATCCATCATTACAATTGGCCTTGGATATTATACAAAAGTTTAGTGAGATATCATGTAATAAATTGAATTTAACTAAAACAGTGGTATTAACATTAACCCCTACCTGTACTAATGCCATGTTAGAGGAATTAGGGTTATGTTGGGCTCCCAAGTTAATTTCCTTTTTAGGTATAGAAATCCCCAAGGACTTAGGGAAATTAAAATCTTTAAATTTATATCCGGTAGTTTTGCAAATGCAACAAGACCTCAATAGATGGCAAAACTTATCTCTGTCTCTTTGGGGAAGGGTAAATATACTCAAAATGGCTATATTCCCTTGGCTGATGTACCCATTATCAATGTTGAACTTGGCTCTTCCGCTGAGTTAGTTTAAAAGGGTGGATGGGATATGATCTGACTTTTTATGGCAGGGAAAGAAACCAAGAAGAGCCATTCAAAAATTAAAAAGACCAAAGGAGCAGAGGGGTCTTAGTATCCCCGACTTATTCCTCTATTATTTGGCCATCCAGGGTAGTAAATATTTTCAATAGATAAATCCACAAAGTAACAAAAGCTCTAAGCTGGCCTGGTTACAAATAGAGAGACATCTAACAAGTAAATGTAAGACAGCATTAGCATCCCTGCTTTTCATACAGAGCAAGAAAATTCCACAGAATTTGAGGAATAAGCCAATAGCATGGTCCGTGAGAGCTCACAATCAACTATGCAGTAACCTGAACTTAAGCCACACCTCTGACTTGGGGCAACCCATCTTTAATAATCTAAATTTGACAATAGATGGTAGAGTTATCACTCAAAATTTTTGGAGAGAATGGGGTGTGACAAAGCTATCAAAGATAATGATAGAAAGAGGTTTTCTGTCACCTTCACAGTTTAAGCAGACCTTTCAACTTCAGACACTGCCAATATTTAAATTTCTCCAGATTAAACAATGTATACTGAAGGCATTGAATAAACCCTCCTGGTTCTCAAAGGCAGATAGAGTTTTCACAGAAATGGCAGAAATATCCATTTGTCATAGGCCAATAGCCAGATTATATAGAAAAATGAGGTCTATGGTTGATAAGGATGTAAGATCTATAGCCCCATATTGACAGATGGCCATGAATCTGTCTTACGACTCGGTGCAATGGGAATCAATATGGTCCAATAATTATAAGTTTATTAAACAGGACAGGCTCTGATTGATAAGATTCAACATATTACATAATTTGTATGTCACTCCGGTTAAAAGAAATTTGATAGGGAGACAACATTCTTCAGTATGCCCAAAATGTACCCAGGAGCCGGGCACGCTTAGACACATGAGCTGGACTTGTACTAAGATCCAAGGCTTTTGGTAGGAAATTAGAATTTTGTAGCCCATTGTTGGGGGGAACCAGTTATTTTACCATGGAGATATGTGTGTTGGGCCACCTCTCAGTGGATATTCCTAGTAAATTCAAATATTACTTGACTTTAATATTGGCTATGGCATTGCTCCTTATAATGAGGTACTAGATAAAAGAGAATTTACCCGCCTTGGGAGAATGGATTACAGAAATGTACAAGGCTATTAATGTGGAAAAAGCGATAGGCTTACAGTACCATTCCTTAGGATCATTTATGGAGAAGTGGGAGCAACTCACAGCCTATGTAGCTGAGAGGTGGGAGAAGATGCGGAAGAGTCATGGCTCCAACTCCTCTTGATGTAACCGAAAAAACGCATGCAAATATGGAAAATCAAATGAAATGTATTAATTGATAATAATACTGACATATGTTAAAATATGAAGTCCTGAAGGGGTGGGTTGTTTGAACTGAGGGTGGTTGGGGTGGGGGGAGGAGGAGGGGATGGAGGGGTGGAGGAGGAGGGAGAGGAGAGGGGATTAGGGTTGATTTTGGGAGGTTTTTTTTACCTATCTTTTGGTTTGTTTTCTTTTTCCTTGTTATTCTCTTTTTGCTTGTTTTTTTTTTTTTTTTTTAGTATTATTTGTAACTCTTCTTATTTATTCTGGCATTGTCTTTGAAAAGCTCAAAGCAAAGTTTTTTTTTTTTAATGTATGTGTTGGACTGGATATATCTAATAAAGCTTATTAAGTGGCAAAAAAAAAAAGATCAGTCAGAAAATGTGCATATATCTGTGGGTACAGACTGAGTTTCTAGTTTATAGAACAGTAAATAAATTTCTTGATTCAAAAACAGTCACCCATTTTAGACAATTCCATGCTTATGGCATTTTTGAAAGCACCCAGTTTGTGGATTGTATTAATGTCTAGGACAGTGATTTCTATAGCTTAGTAAGATAGTAATTTGATGTCATCTTTCCATAGTTGTTTTGAATTTGTGGGACATTAAGACATCTATTTTTAATTTCTCTCAAACTGTGTCAGGGAGTGTCTATTTTGGGGGGGGTTGTTCTGTTGGGCTTTGAGTTTTCCAGTACAGAATAAGTATAACAGATGACAAGCAGGATCAGGAAGACAAGGGTAATACAACAATGAGAGGGGAGAAGTAATAGAGAGAGAACAAGAAAAGGAACTGACTTATATAGGGAGCATAAGATAGTATCAAACACAAAATCAATGGTCAAACAAATTATTTTACATACAAAATAAAGAAACAAGAGGACTTAAAGGTGCAGATTAAAGAGGACAGAACAGATTTTTTTGTTGTTTTTTTAATTTTTTAGTGGGGAACATACAAACAGCAGAATAGAGGATAGAAAAATGAAAACAAAAAAGACAAATTAATTTGTGTTGTCACATTAACTGCCAGTGGGGCCGCCACACAGTTCAGATAGGATGCCCATGATTTTGTTGACATCACCCTGGAGTTTAGCAATGTCCCCACCCAGGCATCATTAAATTCCTGTCTGAAATCATTTAACTCCTGTCAAAGCTGGTGGACTTCTGACCAGACAGTAGATAAGTCCACATGTGTCACTGCTGGTGGGGTGAGGGCTGCCTGTGCTGCTGGCTCTGGACAAGGGGGGCCTTGGCGGGGTCTTGATGCTACTGCAGACTGCTGTTGTTGTCTGGTTCAGTGAGCCCAGTGAGGACACTTAACAGGTCCAGCCATGCCTCCCTCCTGCTCATCCCCTTCAGTGCTCAAACCCACACTGCTCCCCACAGCTGCAGTATATGCTGCTACCACTTTCTGCAGTTTGAGGTTCCACTGAAGCAGGTAGTGGTGCAGCATGTGGCTCTACTGGCCACTTATCCCGAAGTGGGAACCAGACTTACTACAATGCACTTCCTGACCACATAGATTGCAGTTGGCCACTGGGTCACCTGGTGAACGTACATAAAAAACTCCCAGGCAGGAGAACTTTGGGTATAATGGGGCCATGGGGGGGCAGATGATGCCCCAGGCACTGACGACTCCTCTTCCTCCTACTGCTCAGAAGGGGGCACAGTCTCCTGCTGCCGGGGAGGAGGAACAGTATCCTGGTGCTTGGGAGGGGGCCATGTCTTCTGCTGCTGCTGCAGTGGAGGGGCCCCAGTTGCCTCCTGGTGCTGGGGAGGGGGCACTGTCTCCTGCTGATGTGGTGGAGGGGCCATGGTTGCCTCCTGCTGTTGGGGACTGGGCACAGTTGTTTGATGCTGGGTGCTGGTGTTGGGGCTAACAGCCTCCTGCCACTGTGGCGTTTCATTTTTAATGGATATCTGAAACACACGCCTGTCAAGGTGACGTACAGGTACCCCACTGCCTCTACTGTTTTCCATTATACCCACCACCACCAATTCAAACAAAACCTAAAAAAAAAAAAAAACAGAGATAAAGACTCTGAGAGATGGGGGGGATCACACACACACACACACACACACACACACACACACACACACAAACACACACACAATCCACAGTTACTAAAATATGAAACAGGACAAAGGTAAACAAGAAAAAGTTAGGAAAAATAGCACAAATTAAGTAGTTTATGTCTCAAAGTGGGCTCTGCAGTCACAGGGCTCTAACTCTAGATGCTGACTGCTTCCTTGAGATATGTAGCACAGGAAATGAACCACTCACTTCTTGCGTGTTTAGACTCATCCATGTGACCACCAGCAGAGAAAAGCCCAATTTCACCTAATTTTGCCTTACAGAAGCACAAGACAAAATTCAAGGGGAAATTGGGTGGCAAAATTTCTCAGAAAGGCCATAATTATGCAAAATGTTTTGCTGAACAAAACTGACAATTCTGCCGGAATTTCACCAAGGAAATAAAATGTTGCTGCCTCTCTAGGCATGAGATGTCTATTAGCATGTAGGTATGGTGGACCAATGTGTACGCTAAGTGCATCCTATTCTACCTCCATGGATATGGGCACTGTGTGAATGCTGGACCAGGGATGGTAGTGGGAGGGCACTGTCCACACAGCTTTGGGACTGTGTGATACATCCATGTACATGGGCTGTCAGTGTACTGACCCCATCAAAGAGCAAGAAATGACCAGGGATTTGTGGTGCTCTGGATGTCCTGGGCATCCTGGGTGTCCTGATGCCCACACTGTGGGTGTGGCAGTACATCAAGGTTACTGCCATAGGGTGACACTCTCCTCATTAGAATAGACAGTGCTGTGGCTGACACATCTGGTGCCAGAGACAATGGTTGCAGCCTCCAGCACAGCAGCAACCAACCCACTAATGCCATCCACAAACAATTGGGCCAGTGCCTTGAAGCTGGCATCCATGTACTGCCACAGTTTGCCAAAGGCTGTCAATAACTCTGCATGGCAAACCTCTGTATGCTACTCATTAACCTGCAGCATGTGTCATATGTGGGTCATTTTGGCCTACACACCCTCCTGTGCTCCCACAACTGATCGCAGCAGCTGTCTGTGGGCTGTTTCCTGCTGTCTACGTGATGTGCCCTGGGGTACAGGTTCAGGCTTCACCCTGGGTTTTTGTGTGTCCCGGATGATTGATGTCACTAATGCCATACACTGGTCTGTTGGCTGGGGTGGCACAGCAGTGGCTTGGCCATTGGGACTGGCCTAGAGGGGCCAGTTTCTTGCTGTGCTGGTGGTAGGGGCATGGGGAAGCAGGGCATTGACTGTGTCAGCTGCATAAGCTGGGGAGGTAGGCCAAAGGCCATGCCTTCTGTGGGGCCCCTGAGTGGCACAGCTGTGGTTATGACAATGGAAGTGGCCTGAGGTGGCATGGTAATGGCCGTGCAAGGGAGGGTGCACTGGATCACATCTGCAGAGGGGCCAGTAGGGGCAGGCAACCCCTCCTGGTTCAAGCTGGACATCTCTGTCCTTCACTCCTCAACACATTTGTTGTCTTCATCATCATCATCATCATCATCATCATCATCATCATCATCATCATCCTTCTTGCTGTCCTGGTTTCTCCCTATTCCAGCATGGGTGGCCTTCAGGGGCAGCAGATGGTAGGACAGGCCCAGGCCATCCACTGCCACCTCATCCTCAACCATGGACTGGGCTAATGAAACACGAGAAGAGAGCAACATTGCGCATTAATGTACATACCTGTGTTCTGACCATGGCAGAATTTATGCCCAGTGCACTGTGTCTTGCCACCCATGCTGCCATGCTGTGCAGTGGCTATACATCTCCAGTGCTCTACATATCACACACACCCCATTACCAGAGATCACACACTGGTGATGATACACATGTGGCATGGTAGGTGAGTATGCAACAGACTGCCACACCTCCAGTATAAGTGGATCACACCATGCAGACTACACCTATTGTTCAACACATCCAACAGTCAAGGTCTGGCTGGGATTCTGGCAGCCCAACTAAAATGTTGATAAAGTGGTCAGCAGGAGAAATCCATAGGGAAGAGCAGATGGTGACACAGGCATGCAAATATGTCATGTAAATGTGATATACTAGACCTGTGTGTGCCTCCTAAATATACCAACATTGCAACAATTACTTTATTTCATTAGCCAAATGATGAGTAATGCAAGGTGCTGTAGATGAGAGACAGTGATCAGGAGCCCAAGAGAGGGGGTGTAGACATGGCAAATGTCAAGCATTTTGGTGTGCTAGTCAAACACTGCACACAGGTACAAAATTACAGACAGGTCATGCATTAGTGATGGCCCACTTATGTGCTGTACCAAGGCCCATACATGATGTACGCGTAGGGCTACAGTAGGATGTGTAAGCAGAACATGGATTTCTGCAGTACATCCTTTGGCTTCACACTATGCCTGTCCAGCCATGGCCCATGTCACTATGTCACCCGCAGGCATGCAAAGCACAGCACCACTGTTGTATGTGTACACACAGGCTGAATGTGATGGGGATGACACGATTACTCACATGGCTATGACAGTCCAACCTGGCTCTTTTAGCCACCTCTCAGGAAGCTGGGCACCTGCGTATGGTGCACAGTCAAAGCCATTAATTTCTCTGTAGAAGCTAGGAGCAAATCAGCAGTCGACCACTGCCTGTGGCATGGTGAGTTCCGTCACCTTGGTCATCATATCCTTGGTCCTTCATTTAAGGTCACTGACCCTGTTCTTGTCTTTCTCTTCTTTTGTTCTGACCCCTACCTCTTCCTTCCACAGCATTTACGACATTGGTGATGGTGTTCCAGGCCTACTGTATTTGATTTCTGACTTGGTCCCCCTCAGTTGGCTGACCAGCTTCTTATGTACCACATAGGCCGGGGTCAGGACCAGCACCTCATCATTTGAAAACATTCACTTTCTCTATTGTCAGGAGTCATCCACTTTGCTTCCTGTTTGAAATAAGGAGGACAAATAGTACTGAGTATTGTATACACACAGCTGAGCACAGAGCCAAGGTGCAGTGATGTGCAGGCCCTGGGGCCCTCTAGCCAAGACCTATACATGTTCTTGCATGTCCAGATCTAACACACACATCTAGCTGCCTGTCTATCACTACACTTGGCCATGTGCAGATACAGCAGTAGTCTAATCCTGATACATTTAAAAACACAGTGCTATGATCACCTATGTCTCTATTGTAGTAGGTCATTCCACAATGCACTTAAATCTAGCCACTTGCAGTTCTTCAGTGGAATCTGGGTGGCTCACATTTCTGCTTTTCTATGCTCCAGGTGCAATTAAACATGTAAATGAATTAATGCATTCCAAAAATGACATGCACATGTGAATGTTGCAGTCAGAATGTGAAATTAGTTCATTTGCATACAATATTTGAATATCTCAGTTGAACCCCAAGTACTATCATATTTGAACTAGTCCTGACATTGTACTAGTGCTACATCCATATGCAGCACAGACATGACATCACATGTCATTTATGATGTCATTATACAGCACCATCATGCACACTATGATGTCATGCAATGGCTTGTCTGTGCATGCATCCCGTGCACACGTGTCACCCCATGCCTGCTGCAAGCAGACACCCCCTCCTTCAGAAGCATACATAGCACTGCACTAACCATTGTTAGCACAGTGTTAACACCAAAACATGTTGTGCAAACAGTAAGGCCACACCCATAAAGCCTGGAACCTGTCACTAACTTGATGTGAGGGCTGGGATTAGGGAGATTGAAACAATGTCTGGAAGAAGGAACAGGGCTGTACTGCAGCAGGACACAAGGTGGTCTGCAGAAGAGCTGGCTAACCTGGTGGACCTGGTGGTGGCCAGGGATGACCAGTTACTGGGTGAGGGAGATGAGGCTGAAAGCCCCAGGTGTGAGGTGTGGGCATCTGTGTGGAGGTGACCTACATGCCGAACAGGGGTCACCCACAACTAATTTTTCCACTGCTATAATAACCTGACACATGGTGAGCCACACTACCTGCAACTACTGAGGGCAATGCTGGAGAGTGGCACTGTGCCAAAGTCATGTGAATGCAGATGGCTCTATGTGTTTTTTGGCTAGTGTCCTGTGTGCAGTACTGTTTCCATGCTAATGTACCTCCTGGGTACTGTCCCTGAAGTAATGTGCTCTGTACCTGTGTGTCCTTGTCATGTCTCCTCTGTCCTATGGGACCTACTCTACCATACAGCATGGTCTTACCAGTGTTGGTATATGGGACCACTAACCCAATAGATGTTCCCAGTGCCCTGTACATTACTGGTCCTGCTGCTGATCTCTTAGACATGCACCTGCCATTACAGCAAGGATTTGTGCTAAAACAGTGACTAGACTGTGGTGCCAGGGTGGATAACTATGTCATGTAACATGCGATCTATATGTAACTGTGGTGGGAGGTGTATACAATGACATTTTGCAGAGGCCACCATCTGTTCCATGTACTATGTCCATGTTATGCAGCATGGGTGTCAGGATCCATATGCCATGCAATGTATGGTGTACTATTATGTTGCACAGGATGTGACACTCTTGGTTAAGTAACTGTGTTTGGCTACACCTATGGTACAATGTCCTCCCCTATTGTTGCACAGGTATGCACCTCTATCATCAGATCTGGAGCTACATGCATCCTTCTGCATACTATGAGGTATAACTGGCCTGTGGTTGACATGTATGGATATGTTGAACAGGGGTGTTGAGGACAGCTAGATATGGGCACTACACAAGCTTGCATACACAGTGCTAGGTAATAGCTTCAACAGTGGGATGTAGTGTTATAGCTTTGCCTGAATCATGGCACACCTGTCTATGTGGGGTGCCACTGCTTTGCACAGTGGTAAGATATGGCCCTGTATGGTCCTATCCATTCTCACCATGAGCATGTGGCTGCTGATACACAGAATCAGTATATGGGTGTGTGTACTGTTTAGGATTCATGGTACTGTGCCATGTGTTCCACTGCAAGATATTGATGACATCTATGTCTTCCTACACAGACATCAGAGCCCAGGAAGGCCAAGCCAGTGCGAGAGTACAGGACCGGTGCCAGCAGGACCCATGGCAGTGAGAAGAGAAACCAGGCCATGATTCAGTTGTCACAGAAAGTTATGTTTCAAATGAAGAAACAATAGCTGATAACATTGAAAGTGTAATAAAGGAAGGATCGAATTAAAAAAAAAAAAAAAACAATCTTTGGTTTGTCCCAACACATCAAACCAGTTCATTAGAACTTATGAAAATGTAGCATCAACTGCAAAAATCTACCCCCCCCCCAAGAAAAACAAGCATTAAAAGAACTGTTAGATATGAAGGCAATTGTAATAAAATCTGCTGACAAGGGGGCAATGTGGTGGAGATGAATATTATAGACTATGTGGAATGATGTCATCACTGTATTATTTTGTTGTACTCTCCCGGGTCGTGCCTGAAAATAGGCCTGAAATAGTGCCTGAAATATTGCCTAGTGTACTTACCTTGTTACCAAAAGCTAATAAATAAATAAATGTGTACATAACCTACTCTTTAATGAATATAACTACAAAAGACTGACAGTAAATCCAACAGATGATTTCAAAAAAGAACTTCTTAAAATTTTAGAATGGGGGAAGAATCAGCAAACTCATCTCAGACAGTGAATACGATTTTCTCTGGACTGATTGCCCTGTCATCCCGATATTTTACATGCTTCCCAAAATTTACAGAAGGTTGGATAAACCATCTGGGAGACCAATTGTGTCTGGAATGGGATCCTTGACAGACTATTTAAATAAATGTTTGGATTACCGCCATAAAAAATGTCTCAAAAACATAGACGCCTATCTTAGAGATGCAATGGATTTACTTGATGAATTTTGGGATTTTGAATAGGACCCTGGTTACTTATGGTTAAGTATTGACATAGAGTCACTCTGTACCAGCATTCCCCATGATTTCGACATCAGGGCTTGTAGACACTTTCTAGAGAAATTGCAAAAAGTAGACATTCCCACATCATTCATTTTAGATGCTATTCAGTTTGTGTTAACACACAAATACTTAGAATTTAACAAGTATTATTTACAATTACAGGGCACTGCAATGGGGCAGCTATGGCCCTCAGTTATGCTAACATTTTCTTGGGGATGTGGGAAGAGACATGCATTCTTAATGAGGTAAATGACCCCTTATTTCAATACATGTGCAAGTGGATCGTTTTATTGATGATGCCATCTGTGTATGGGATGGCCCAGAGGAGAAGATTACTGAGTTTATGGAATGGGTAAATGCAAATAATCTAAATTTATATTTTACTCACAAAATGGATAAAGAAAAAATTGACTTTTTAGATGTAACACTATTTTTGGATGAGAATTGGGTCCAAAAAATTCCAATTCACCCAATTGAATGACTTGTCCGCATCTACAGAGACAAGCACTGCATCACTGCCTGCCTTCCCATGACATGTAGAAGAGGTGAAAGATTTTTCTGACGTGATCACTAGAGTGATGCCCAATGGCAAACCCCACTTGCTCCTGCCCTATTAAGCTGGACTATACCTTTTTAAGTCTTGAGGCTAAAATACTCACTAAAATCTTAATGTCTATATTTAGAAGTGAAATAGGTCTATAATTGTTAGGGTCAGTTGTGTAAACCCCCAGTTTTGGTAATATGATAATTCTAGCTTCCAATAGAGCTAACTCCCTCATTTCTGAAGTATACAGATAATTAAACACTAACTTTAATACTGGCACCAGTTCATTTTTAAAGGTCTTGTAAAAAAGGGGAGCATAACCACTGGGCCCTGGGGCCTTGTCCGAGGGAAGAGAACTTATCACTTCGACAATCTCAGTTTCAGTGATAAGGCCCACCAAGGCCTGTTTTTGAGCATCATCCAGAGTGGGTAGATATATTCATTTAACAAATTTTAAAAATGTATCTTGAAAACCAGGATCTGTATCCAGTACCGTATGTAAAGAATGGTAGAACTTTTTAAATATTTTGTCCATCCCTTTTGGTTCAGAAGTCAGTGGACCAGAGTTAGGATCAACTAAAGCTGGTATCCATTGCAGCACCCCTTTTTGCTTCAGCCTCATCGCAAGCAACTGTCCAGCCTTCTCCCCTTGGCCTATGTATGTGGCTTTCATGGAGGCTGCTGAACATGTCACCTTATCCAATAAGTAGGCAGAATATTTAACTCTTAAAGATGTTAACTCATTCTAGAAAATGTCATCAGAGGATTTAGATAGTCTAGATTCCAAACTTTGAATATAAGCTAACCAATCCTCCACTTGAGAGTTTAATTTCTTTTTCTTAGCTGTGGCTAGTCTAATGAACTCCCCCTTCCATAGAGCTATAAGTGACCCCCAAAACACATATTTTGCCCCAATTGAATTCACATTTTCTTCCACTGTATGGAAGATAAAATGTTTCATATGGTCTATAATGAAGAGGTCCATCAATAACTGGGTATTAAGAGACCAAGTGCCAGCCCTCTGGGGACCTTGTGCCAGTGACAGAATTATCAGAAATAGGGAGTTGTCAAAAATAACTCTCAGAGATATTTAAGAGTCCTCAACATGTGGCAATAACGAATTACTAATTAGGAAGTAATCAATTTGTGAATAGACCCCGTGGTGGGAGAGTAAAAAGTATACTCTTGATCTCCCTGCTGTAAAAGCCTCCATGGATCTATCAGGCCCAAATTTTACATGAATTCATGTAACACCCTATGGGCAGAGGACAAACCAACTCTCCTTTTAAAAGACCTGTCCAGAACATTAGAATACACTGGGTTCCAGACACCTCCCAGAATGCAAGGAATGCCTGCATGTGGGGCCAGTACAGATGCTACAGCTGGAAAACAGGGTGGGGTATCTACATTTGGTCCATAAATAGCATCCAGCACCACTTTGACATTAGCTAGATTACCCAGTAGAATAATATATCTTCCCTCAGGATCTTTCCACTCACGAATTAACTGAAATGGGACAGATTTATGGAATAAAATTGCAACTACCTTTTGTTTGGCACTAGGTCCAATCCCAAACACTTGCCCTACCCAAAGTTTACACAGATTAACAAGTTGGTCTGAGGGTAAATGTGTTTCCTGTAGCATAACAATATGTGGATGATACTGATTTAAATGCCTTAAAATACAGTACATCTTACTATTATCCCCCCCATTTAATATTCCAAGAAATTATCTTCCACTGATATGTCATCTACAAATATACACTTTTGTCACCTGTCTGACTTCCCAAGAACTGAAAAGCCTGCATAATGTACCCCACCATGTCCACCCTAACTCCCTGTTGAAACGAACTCCAACATCCCACATTCCCTCATGGCCTCAAGCAAAATAAAACAACTTTTTAACCCTTCTTACCTCTCAGGCCTTGATCCCTCTCCCTAGCGTGTGGCCCATGATTACTAACAGAAGAGCAGCCCCCATCCAACCCCTAAAATAACAAATGTTTGCAATCCCTTCAAATATTTCAGTCTTGCCTCTGACCAAGTGAACAACATAGATAAATTGAGACATGTCATGCCCCTTGAACCCAATAACCAGGGAGTCTATCTGGCCCAAGCTAAGCCCTCCTGATTAATAAAAACATCTGATAAAACAAGTATAAGTCGTCAAAATAAAAAAGGAGGGAAGAGACATAAGATATCCCACTCCCCAGCAACTTGCTATATTACTTAAACTGATAGCAGTTCCTATTGTACCCAGAGTAATTGGCCTACAGAAAATATATGTGTGGTAGTTAAATATCTAAAGTGTTGCAGGGTAAAATAACTCTGCAGTATGGCAAACAAATAATACATTTTTTTCAGCTTATAACAACTCCAAAGTTTGGCTCTTAATCTGACAAATATGGTTGCCACTAAATGGCAACCTGAATTGTCATAGAGATTCCCAGGAAATGGACTTTGGAAGGTGTCGACTGGCTAGGCAGTGGGGGCAGGGAAAGTAGAGCCAGGAAAGAGGGGAGGGAGGTCAGGTGGGGGGAAGGGTAGAGCAGCCGGGTAGGGGGATGAGAGGGGCCATGACATCAGGTAAGAGTCAAATGACAGGAAGAGAAAGTGACGCAGGAACTGACCAAGGGGATGGGCTGAGTTAGGTGTCCTGAGGGGTATAAGAACTGAAGCAAGACACAGATCCCCATTATTTTGCTTGGATTCACAGAGAATATAATCTCAGCACATCAACTGGCAAAAATTACAGGTTTTGTGCATTTTGGGAGTACAATTAAAAGGATCATAGATAAGGTAGAAAGGGTTTAATTTGGTAAGAATGAGGAGAAGTGGAAAGGCTGGTGAATTGTGTTTTAATTGTGTTGATTGCTACGGTATATTCAGGGGAAAAGTTCTGGTGTGAGCTGTGGGCAGGACTTGGTAGCACTGGGCCAGGAGCACAAATTGTAAGGCTAAGAAAGGTTACAGGGGTAGTGCACTTTATCAATGATTTAAAACCAGGTTTGTGAGCAAAAATTTTCAAACTAGGTGTAGGGAGGTTAAGGAGAAGGTTATTGGGGTTGGGGGCTAATGGGCCTAGAAGAGCCACATGGCCAACGCCTAGTAAGTGGGCAGAGGATAGGTAGAGCAGGTTGAGGTAGCAATCACGACTTCAAGGAAGGGCAGATTACACAGATAAGAAAAATAAAAAAAGAAAAAACTGTTACCTGGCCAGAAAGATCTTTCTTTTTCATTTTGCTGGCTCTAAGCATGAGGAATCAATGCTAACTAAGACGAACCACGAGAGGCGTTCCAGCTGATGGCTGATTGGGAAGAGCACCCCAGTGGTCGAAAGGTGACTCCGCAGAGGTGTGCAATGGATCAGCATAAATAAAGGAGGAGGTCTGGAAAGCGGGTGCATGATGGAGGAGTCAGCACCATAGTGGTAATTTTTTTTAGGGTCTCCGGAGGTGCAGGGGCTGATGGTAGGCCAAGAGGATGAGGTAGACCAGGAGGATCAAGCATGCACTGGGTGGCTCTGTGGAGGAGCAGCACCGTGCATGCACACAATACACATCATTTTTGTAGTTTTTCCAGGCTGAGGGGAGGATGAAATGAACAAGGAATTTTTTGTAGGATGCCAGGGAATTGATACTGCGATCAGGCAGAAAACGGGGAGCACAGAGAGAATGGGTGCAGGAGTACAATAAAATTGTTGTTTTATCACAGCAGCATTATTGCCTGGGTTCCACCGCAGGTGCTGGGGCCATGGGTAGGCTGTTAGGCCGAGCTTTGCATGGGAGGCCACGAGCCAGCAACCCTTATTTCCCATTACATTCTATGTTTCTGTGATTCTATATTTAAAATAAAAAAATTACAAAATCTGGTCATGTAGTAGGATGATCACATAATCTTGTGCTCAAAAATGTTTTAGAAAACTAGTGTTTGCTATGAATGCAGTGCTGCAGATGATAAGCAGTTGCAGTTGCATGGTTCCTAGTTAACCTGTATTAATTTCTGTAAACCATGGCAGATCATGCAGATGATTCTCTTTGTGTAGCATGCTGCATTTTTTCTGAAGATGCCAAACAACCCCCCGTGTGCAGGCTTGGTAAAATGTCTTTCTTGCAATTGTCCAGCATAGCAGCAATCCCTGAGGGCTACAGTGTATGGCTTTTCAATATTCTTGTGCATGTATTTTATGAAGGAACCTCCTGTTCAGGTATTGTTGTTTACAGCATGAACTTAGACTGCAGCTCCACTACTTCCTCCTGTGTGTGCCTCATCATGGGTAGTGAAAGGATTAGCAACACTTGTCCCTAAGGTACTCCAGGGAGAGCTAGCTCCTGGGTCATAGGACCTTACTGGACTGACAAGGAGTTCAGAGTATTGATGTTATTGCCTGGGTACTCCCTGTTGTCCACTTGTGCCTTTGGCCCTTGTGATTATGTAGTTAGTCCCCTAGATCATCTGCTTCAGATTTATTTATTTATTTTACTATTTGTTAGAGTTTCAGAGTTACAGAACAGGTGGAGGGAGGGAACGGGGGGTTGCTGGTATCAAAAGAATAGGTTTCTAGAAAATAGGTAATAAAAAGGGGTTGTAGGAAAACAGGTAAACCAAACAAGGGTTTTTAAAGTGACAAGAGGGGAAGGATGAGGTTAAGGAATGGAAGTAATGGATTGTGCTGTGTTCCCTTTGTTTCACCTATGAATGGACGGCAGTATTTAGGATGGAGTCAAGAGGAGAGAGAGATGTAACAAGTGCCCAGCTGATGACTCAAATAGCAGAGATGATGGCAAAGTTTAATGAGATTCTGGAGATGGCAAAGAAGAAGGAAGCCGTAGAGGAGGCAGAGATAAACAGAGGGGGGAACCACAGAACAAAGATTTGATGGAAAAAATGAGAGAACTGTGAGAGATGGTGAGATGCAAGGAGGAGGAGGAAGGAGAGAAGAAGAGGAGGAAGATGGGTAGTGCAGGAGGTGATGGTTGAAGGGACTCAGAATGAAGTGGAGGATGCAGGCTTAGGGAATGGTAAGGAAAAGCTAGACTTGGTGAAGAATGTGGATTTGACGGAACATTTGGCTGGTACTGTAGTGGATATCAGAGAGATGGGTTTGGAAAAGATGGAACAAGCATTTAAAGAGATACAGGAAGCCGCAAAGGGGAGATGGGAAGGCAGTAGGCAGGGGGATAATAGCCATTTTGGGAAAACATGCTGGGGTTAAAACAAGGCATCATGCACGTGGCAAACTGTAAATTTAAAAAAGCGTGTTCTAAATATTCAGAACAGCAATCCACTTTCACATTGCAGGTCAATGGGTGATAAGCAGGGGGATCACAAGTTCAATGGGCAGTCCTTTCGGGGAATGGGGGAATCAAGGAGGGATCATACCAAAACAATAGGGGTAGGGGATTCCAAGGGATAGGAGGTTTTGGGTCAGATTTTAATGGGAACTAAATGGGCATGAAGGGAAGAGAAGTTCAAAGGGTTTGAATTGGCAAAGACTCTGGTCAATTTAGAGGTATTGAGGGAATGAACCAAGGGATACCCGGACAGGGACGTCGGGGGATGCTTACGGTAGGGTTTGAAAGGGGCTTCAATTTTGCTACAGAGGAGCACGGAGAGACATGAGGGCTAAAAACTTAAGCTCAATAAAAGGAAAAAAGGACATAGTGTCTAGGAAAATTGAGAAGGAGGTGAAGACCGGCAGGGTAGAGGGTCTGTTTCCAGAGCCACCAATGAAACACTTTAGGGTGTCATCTTTGGGGATAGTGCCAAAGAAGCAAGCGGGGGAGTATAATTTAATTCAAAATTTGTCATACCCACAGGGGATATTGGTGAATGACATTCAGGTTGAGCTTTGTACAGTGTCATATGCTACACTGGATCAAGTGGTAGAACTTATTAAGGTGACGGGGGGGCATGGCGAGTAAAAACGGGCATCAAGGCAGTGTTTAGGCTATGACCGGTCAGGCCAGGGGATTGGCACTTATTAGGTTTTGCTTTCAGGGGAGTTATTATTTTGATAAGGCAATGTCTATGGGATGTTCAATGGCCTTTGCAAAATTTGAGGAATTTAGTAGCTGGATATAATGGGTATTTGGGGAAAGGTATGGTTATAAAGCCGTAGTACACTATCTGGATGATTTTTTGTTAATAAGTTGCAGTAAAGAGGGGATAGCATTGATGCTAAGAAGGTTCAAAGAGATGTGTGCTATCATGGGGGTACCATTAGCAGAAGGGAAGATGGAAGGCCCAGAGAAGAGATTGGAATTTTTAGGTATTGAGGTAGACACAGAACAACAGGTATTTAGGTTGCCTCAGGATAAAATGATAAGGTTGAGGGAGTTGCTGCTGCAGGTAAAGGGTAAGAGGAGAGTCCCACTAGGGACAGTGCAGCAGCTGCTGGGGCATTTGAATTTTGCTTGCAGGGTGGTAGCACCGGGCAGGGCTTTTACTAGGAGGTTGGAGAGAGCAACAGAGAAGGCAAGCCCACCACACCACTGGGTGGAAATAACAAAAGGGATACAGCAGGACTTGGACGTCTGGGAACAGTTCCTTGGTGGGTATAATGGGGGTCACATTTTGGCAAGAGGAGTGGTTGGGTAATAATAACTTAGGGTTATACACAGACACAATGGGGGCAATTGGGATGAGGGCATATTTTAGGGTGGAATGGAATTCAGAAGCATGGCCAGAGGAATGGAGGGAAAGAGATTTGTTAAAGGACATTACATTCTTAGAAATAGTACCGATATGGATGGGGGTATTGGTCTGTGGGACAAGGTTGAAGAATAGGAAGATCATTTTCTGGTACGATAATAAGGCAGTAGTGGAAGTGATCAACAGGAAAGGAGGCACATGGAAACAGTGAATAAGGTCTTGAGGCAGTTGGTTTTAATTGGGTTAAAAATAAACTTATCATTTAAAGCAAAATACATCAAGGGGGTCAACAACAAGATAGCTGATAGCCTCTCCCATCTTCAGTTGGACAGGTTCAGGTCTGTGGCACCACAAGCTGCTTTGCAAAGAACAAGAGTGCTTGTACAGGTGTGGGACATTGGCTAGAAGAAGCCGACTGGCTGTTTAGGAGTTCATGATCTGCGAGCATGCTGAGAGCTTACAAGGGGGTGTGGAATGCATTCCAGGAGTTCTAGCAGCGAGAAACATTTGAGGTAAGTGAATCAGTGACACAGGACCAGGTGGCAGAGTTTATGGTTCAAAAATGGGAAACAGGCATGGCTAGCGCGACCAAGGGAGTGCAGCTAGCAGGTATAGAGTGGGCATATGACATCAGGGGTTGGGCAGAACTAAACAAGTTCAAGTTGATGTGCTGCATGTTGTGGGGGTGGTAAAAATTATAGGGCCAGTCAGAGAATAACAGAAAACCGGTAGCGGGGGAAGTTCTCCACAATCTACTGGGGGTATTAAGGAGTATATGCATTTCGGTTTATGAGGCATACTTGTTTAGAGCAATATTTTTGGTCATGTCTAAAGGGGCATTTAGGGTAGGTGAGGTGGTGGCAAAGGATAAAAACGATGGAAACGGAGGGTTGTTGGGGGAGGAGATTTGGTGGGGACAGGATCGGTGATAATTTGTCTGAGAAGGCCAAAACAGATCAAATGGGTGTGAGGCAGAGATAACACTGGAAAGACGGGGGGGGGGGGAGGATTGTGCAATAAGGGCCCTTGAGTTATATCGGCTTATAAGATCAAGGGGGGGGGCAAGGTATTCTTTATACACAAGGATGGGAAACCAGTCACTTGCTATCAACTGACTGCAGTATTAAAGAAAGGGATGGCATTTATTGAAGACCCCAAAGTTTTTCATCCCACTCATTCAGGATAGACGTGGCATCAGAAATAGCAGCACCCCCCCCCCCGTGCTACTATTTCTGATGCCATGTCTATCCTGAATGAGTAGAAGGTTAAAAGAGTGGGCAGATGGAACTCTAACTGTTATAAAAAATATGTGAGGAAGTTGCTGTAACAATTGTCAACATTACTTTTCACAGGAACATGCAGGACAAGGCAAGTTTGGATTATTGAGCACTCCTACATATAATGGGCAGAGTGATGGGCATCTATACACCCAGGAGGGAAGCAACTTGGGTGAGATCCAGATGTTACCAGAGTGCATTGGAAAAGCGTCCAGAGCATGAAGTGGGCTCAGATCATCCCAATGCTAGAGGAGCAAAAATTGAAATGGCCAGAACTGGACATGGTTATTATACATTTGGGGGGAAACGATTTAGGCGAAAAGCCTTGGGGAATTCTTTTAAAGGATATAGAGAGTGATTTAGTAGCGATACAGTGGTGGTGGCCAGAGAGTGAGATATGCTAGTCGGACATTATTTCCAGGATGGTATGGCGGCATGCCAGGGATATAAAAGGGGTGGAGAGAGCCAGAAAGCAGGTTAACAGGAGGGTAGCAGCACTGATATCGAGGTTAAAGGGGTGGTGCATATGGTATAAGGATATAACATATACAAACCCAGGTTCTTACCATTCAGATGGGGTGCATTTATCAACAGTAGGAATGTCTTCATTTGTCCTGCAATTAGGGGATTTCATAGAGGAATGGAAGAAAGAAAGGCTGCAGGAAGGGGGAAGCCCATCGTCCATCGCTATGGGTGGGAGATGGGCTAGTGGAATGATGGGGGGAAGGGGGTGAAAGACAGGGGTAGGGTTGGGGAGAATCGGACATGGGCTGGGGTCAAGCACACCCAGCCATGACTGCAACATGACAAGGAAGAGTCGAAGGAACTGGGGGCAGGGGTGGGTTCAGTTGTCTCAGACTCAGGTCAGAGGAATCTAATTTTGGTTCACATTTAAGCAGAGGTGTGTTAGGTTCCACATATCCAGACCCCGAGAATATCTCATCAAAAGAAGAACAATATGATATATATTATGACTGAGTTGTACAGAATAAAATGGGCTTTATAAGTGTATAATGAATGACTTGAAGTATGTGTATATCATAAAAGACATGGTGAATTGTGGGTGTATGGTGAAGGGGTAATTTTGAAAGAAAATAAATTAAATGCCTATCAAGCACCCACTATATTGGAGTTTGTGTGTCATTTATAAGGAAATCTCGCTCTGACAATTCAGGTTGCCACTTAATGGCAACCTGAATTGTCTGGGGAATTCCCAGGAAATGGACTTAGGAGGGTGTGGAATGCCTAGGCAGTGGGGAGAGAAAGTAGAGCCAGGAAAGGGGGGGGACAGGTAGGGAGGAGTGGAAGAGCAGCCGTGAGGGGAGAGGGGAGCTGCCATGACATCAGCTAGGAGTCAAATGACAGGGGGAGAAGGTGATGCAGGGATTGGCCAAGGGGATGGGCTGAGGTAGGTGTCTTGAGGGGTTATAAGAACAGAAGCAGGAGACAGATCCCCCTTCTTTTGCTGGGATTCACACAGAATATATCCACCCACCCTGGGAGAAGACAGATAAGAGAAAAGGAGTAAAACAGGGAAGGAAGAGAGAAGGAAAGAATGTGGTCCCCGAAAGCAGGTGACAAAAGGTGCTAGAGTGGGTAAAATGGGGGCCTGAAAAGGCAGGAGATGGTATGATGGAAGGAAGGGTTGTCTGAAAAAGAGCAACAGTAATTGGGCGTGAATAACAGAAGAAAAAAGGGAAAGGGGGAAAGGGCTGCCAGAAGAGGGCAAAGTAAGTCATTAGGGGGCCAGATCGGCCTATATACAGGGAAAAGGTTTGGAACAAAAGAGGGGAAAGGTGGGGGGGAAGAGGGAGGGAAGGGAAAGGGATGCATTAGACAGGGGGTAGGGCGGGGGAAATGGACATGGGCTGGGGTCAAGCGCACCCAGCCTTAACTGCAACATGACAAGGAATAGTGAAAGGAACTGGGTGGGTGGTTCAGTGGCACCCAGACTCAGGTGGGAGGAATTGAATTTTGGTTCACATTTAAGCAGAGGGGTGTTGGGTTCCATACATTTTGAAAGAAAATAAATTATAAAATGGAGTTCTTCATAAACCTTCCCCCTGGTGATAGTAGAAGCTGGCTCTGTAGGAGGCATGAGAGGTGAGCTGATACAAGTGGACAGAGAGAAGGCTGAACTACTAAACAGCTATTTTTGCTCTGTGTTCACTAAGGAAAGTGAAAGGGTGGGTGGTGGTGTGGGAGAAGCCACAGCAGGGGAGGTGGGAGTAGATACAAGTCCATTCTGGGTGGAGGAGACTCTGGCAGAGCTACACTGCCTGAAGGTGGACCGGGCGATGGGCCCAGATGGGGTGTACCCCATGGTGTTGACGGAACTAAAGGATATACTGGCAGCACCCCTGATTATACTCTTCAAAAGGTCCTTGGAGTCCAGAGTGGTACCTGATGACTGGAAACAGGTGAATGAGGTCCTCTTGCACAAGGAGGTGGGGGAGGAAGTGGGAACTACAGGCCCATGAGCTTGACATCTGTGGTGGGCAAGCTTATGGAGCAGCTACTGAAAAAAAGGATTACCAGTTACATGGAGGTTAGTGGCCTGATGAATCCAAGGCAACATGGCTTTACAAGGGGTAGATCCTGTCAAAAGAACTTGATCAAGTTCTTTGACTGGGTCACCAAAGAAGTGGGTCAGGGGGCAGTGGATGTCATGTATCTAGATTTTGCAAAGGCATTTGACTCCGTGCCACACAAGATACTCCTGTACAAGCTGACATGCCTGGGGCTGGGGCAGACAGTGGTTTGATTGGTGAGAAACTGGTTGGGGGGGCAGGAGACAGAGAGTCATTGTAAATGGGGTGGCATCAGAGGGGAGCATGGTCACCAGTGGAGTCCCTCAAGGGGTCAGTATTGGGTCCACTACTGTTCAATCTATTCATAGGGAATATTGCAGAGTGCCTTGAAGGGGGTGTGTGTCTGTTTGGAGATAATATTAAGGTCTGCAGTAGGGTGGACACTCAAGAAGGGGTGGAAAAAATGTGAAAGGATCTAAGGAGGCTGGAGGCATGGTGAAAAGCATGTCAGCTTTCGGTTAACATGGACAAGTGTAAGATCATGCATCTTGGTAACAAAAACAGGAGGGTGGGATACTATATGGGTGGCCGAGACTTGGCAGTTACAGAACAGGAGAGAGACTTAGGCATAACTACATCGAGAGACCTGAAGGTGGCAAGGTACTGCGAGAGAGCAGTGGTTAAAGGCAGCGGAATGCTGGGCTGCATCAGGAGAGGGATTACTAGTAGGAGGAAGGAGGTCATAGTACCATTATATACCCATCTCATTGAGCCTCATCTGGAATAAGAGGTCCAGTTCTGGAGGCCACATCTCAGAAAGGACATCAGGAGGCTGGAGCAGGTTCAGAGGAGGACAATAAAGATGGTAAAGGGTAGGGGTGTCGACAGAAATTTCTGTTTTGTACACACAATCTCCAACAGTTACACCCCCCATTAAAAAATGTACATCCCTCTCCAAATGGTACCCCCTTCCAAACAAGTCAGATTATTGTCAGATGAGTTCTCTAATCTCTAAAGAGGTTATACATGTATTTGTCTCCTAAACAACAGAAGTTTAAACAGAGACACTCCTCAGTGGCCTACACCAACCCAAATACTACAGATTAGAATGAAAATGTTAACAGAAAGGCATATGGTTTGCGACAGGCACTCAACAAAACTGTACACAAATGTGTACAGTGAGTATGCCTGTCTACACCCTTGGTAAAGGGGCTCAACCACCTATCCTATGAAGAAAGGTTAAGGGAATTGAACATGTACTCCCTGGTTCCGAGGAGGGAAAGGGGGGGCATGATTGAGGCCTTCAAGTACCTAAAAGGTATAAACCAAGTGCCAGTGGAAAGCATCTTCAGGCTGAAAGGAAATCAAAGGAATAAAGGGCATCAGGTGCAGATTGTGGGGGAAGAGTTTAAGGGGAACATTAGGAAGTACTATTTCACAGAGAGGGTGGTAGATAATTGGAATAGGCTCCCTGAGGAGTTGGTTGGAAAAACAACAGTGGAAGGGTTCAAAAGAGCATGGGACAGATACAAGGGGCTGTTGAGGGTGGGGGGCAGGTGGGGGATAAGGCAGGCCTTAGCAGATAACTAGGCAAGTAGGTAGACTAGGTGGGCCTAGCGTTCCTTTTCTGCCATCACATTTCTATATATCTATGTATCTATGAGAGGCGAGTTGCTGCGGTGGGGCCACTTGGCTTCCAGAAGGTCTGCCGATTTTTGTTCTTCTTCAGACTCACCGAGTTACAGGAAAGTATTTTGATTAAATGGGGACATTAAGTCCTCTGCCATAGTGTTGGTAACTAAAATTGCAAATGCTACTTATAAAAGTCAGTTGAAACTTTCGGAGTGGGGTAAATAAAATCTTAAATTTCAGGATCATAATGGAGCTCCTCGGAGTTGCTACTGCCGCTTAACTAGACGTCACGTGACTCGGCTGGTTGTACTTCTGTTATGCATGTTATGTCACTTCTGTGTCAATCATCCTGTGTGCACAGATGGTTGAGTTCTGTGCATTTCTTTTCATAAGTGCCCAGAATTCTGCAAGAAGGTGAAAAGATACAATTAGTCATTAGGGCAGGTATCAGGTGCTCTGGCAACAGGTTTGACTTCTGAGAATGTTGATCAGGAGGGTAGAGGAAAACCCTAGGGCCATCCAGGGCCTTTCTACTGTGGTACAGTGCCAGCTGCAGCAGCTGCAACAACCACCACCACCTTTAGCACCAGCACCCCTGCCTACAGCCCCTTGATTGTGTCAGGCATTGGACACTTTTTTTGCTGATAGGCAGTTGCCCTTGTTTAGTTTGTTTTTAAATAGGCAGGTGCCCTTTTCTTGTTTAACAGTTTTTTAATAGGCATTGTCCTTTTTCTTTTGCTTCTCCTCGCCCATATGAGCGGTTGACCTTTTTCACTTGTTTCTCCTCTACATGGGCAGTTGCCATTTTTCTTTGACCCTGCCCATATGGGTGGTTGTTCCCTTTGTTTTGTTTCTCCCCCCATACTGGCAGTTTCTTTTCTTTGTGCCCCCTGTTGTCGTTCTTCTTCTTCTTTTTCTGCTTCTCCTTGCCTTCTTCTTCTTCTTCCTCTATTTTTGTAGGCCTTTTGTGCAGTAAAATCTTTTTTTGATAACTATGCTGCTGCTGTATTGTGTGTCTATCGCTGGTGCCCTCCTCACATCCAAAGCTGCCCCTCTGTGTTCAGCACTATAATCAGTGCTATATTCAGTGCTGCACATGTGCATTGTGCTCAGCTTGTGCTATTTGTGCTGCATCTGTGTAATGCATTTGTGCAGCATTTGTATAGCCCTATATTCAAAGGTTTTAATGCCAGGGTAATCCCTCTGAATATCCCAGTGATATTGTACTGGTGCTAGCTGTCACGAAGTGCAAACGCAGCACAGGCACTGCTGGCAGAGTATGGGGCTCACATTATTGTATATTACTTTAAATTTCTTATCTCATGACTTGTACAATTTACTTTGTATACAGTTTTAGTCCGCTTTTGTACATTTTTATGTTGGTGCACTTGCACAGCCAATATCTTGCGGTAGTGCAGATTTGGAGGCGCAGTCACTGGTGTGCGAATGCAGGGCATGCACCAGTAGGTGAGTTCCTCATTCCCCAATCAACCTGCATGCTGGTTCCACATCATGCATACTAATGTGGTGAGCACATCTAAGGAAAGGTCTGCTGCAATGCTAGCAAAGCTCATCACGTGCAGCGGACCCTTCCTACATGCTCACCAGCTAGTAACATGGCAGCACAGTGGCCACTAAACTGCCAACTTTGGGGGTGCCCAATCCCCTGGTTGGCTTACCCTGCCCCTCAAAGTATGTGCCAACAGGGTTTCCACTCCTGTCGGCAGAATGATGTTCCCCGCTGCTTGTTCGGCCGACGTGGGTGCCCAATCGCCGTTGGCATCCGTCCCCTTCTTTCCCACTTTAGTGTACTGACAGGGGATCCCACTCCCCATCGGCATGATGTCCTCCCCTTCTTCTGTGCCAATGGGGGTGACCAATCTCCCATTGGCTACTGTACCCCCCAAAAAAAGAATCCACCTGTAAAAAAGAAAACCATCCACGATGTTGTTTTTTAGTACCTGTAAACCGAAAAGGGTCCCTCATAGTCTCCCTACCCACCACCTGCACCCACCCACTGTGCACTCTGCCTCCCCACACACCCCCCTCACCCCATACTTACCTCCAGAGCTCGGCGCAATGATCTTCAGTGGACCAGGAACACATCTTCACTCTTTAAAGCCGACCGCAAACTGAGGAAATGCCGGTAAGCTGTATAATGGAATAAATAGGGTTTTTTCAACTTTGATGCATATCTCGGGCATTTTTTGGAATTTTTGCACCAAATTTTCAACATGGAGTTTTTGGGACCCATCTCATGAATTCTGTCACAGTTATTATGTTAATCAATCCTGAAAGGTGATTTCCCAGTCACTGCCTGGAATCACCTTCCAGGACTGATTAACACAACGACAGTGGCAGTGTTCATGAGGTGGTCTCTCAAAAAAGCCTATGTTGCAAATTTGGTAGAAAAAAATCAAAAAAATGGTTGTTTTATTTAATGTTATGTCAGTTGCTACACACGCCGTAACTTTGAGAATCTGCAATATTTTCATGCCAGATTTTCAAAATTGTCATTTTTCTACACCTCCTTGTGAACAGTATAGCTGTCATTTTTCACATCCTGACCAAAATGCATTTCCAATCTTCCAGCACACAATGCCGAGGTAGTTGTGGGAAATCAGTGTTCGAGGCAGATTATGAAAATTATAGTGACACTGTTTATGAGCAGAGGTCCTAAAATGCCTATGTTGAAAATTTGGTGACGATAATCCATAAAATGACTGTGTTACGAGTGTGGGTTGCGCAGTTTGCACACACCCTTGTAACTTCGCAAATTTGCAATACTTACATGCCACATTTTCACCAATGCCATTTTTTTACACCTCCTTATGAACAGTACAGCTGTCATTTTTCACATCCTGCCAAAAATGTGTTTCCGTACTGCAAAAGCCAATGCTAGTATGACAACATTTGGCATTGACAAATGCTTGTTCTCATTTGTAGTAATAAAATGAGTAAAATGAGTGTACAAACCAATATTCATTAGTACTGTATCTCCATCTGTTTTTGTGTAATTGCTGTTACACAAGTTCATGGGTCCATGTAGGATACATGCTAGTTCCTTATAATGACAAGAAAAGTGATCCTCCTCACCTGGTATTCAAAAAAAGCAAAAGGAAAAGAAAAGTAGATTATACTGATGAAAACCTGTTCTGAGCCACAGTGAATGGAGCATTCCTTTTTATTATTTCAACACTAACAAACATGTTGTCAAGAATATTCAAAATGGGAAAAGTGTATCAAACAAATTAGGAGATAATGGGGCAATCTAAAATAAAATAGTATAGATAGAAAATCACCCCTTTCATGGACTGATGTTTTAATGTAATGATAATGCTGTAAAACTATTTTTTTTCATGCAAACTAACTTTAGTGCGAATCCAAAGGCAACTATAATTGTATAAATTTAATTTAGCGCTACGGCATTAGTGCCACATTCACGGTAATGGAAAAAAAAATGCTAATATTGCTAATTAGTACAAATCTGTTTTAGCGCAAATTACTGCTTCAGCAAAAATAGAATAATTTGACAGTGAAAATTTCTAGTTTTACAGTATATATCTGCAAAAGACAATGATAGCAGAATACATTTTTTCATTCCTCCTTTTGAATTCAACAGACAATCAAGACACTACTGTCTGAAAATAGGACAACTGAAATTATAGACAGTGAAAATAAAATGGAAACAGATCTTTTCTTTGTCCAGACAGATCAACTTTTTGATGATGTGTAAGACCATTTACACAATGACTCCAAGTTAACATGCCCTTTGATGAATCATTTCAACTGGATTTATTTACATCCAGTTGAGATCCACAAATTTCAGAAACTAATGAAAATGTCATAGGAAGCAATCCTTTCACTGGACTCACATTGTAGTCCAGAGGGGATTGAACAGAGTGAACACTGGACTAATATGTGGAGCTACTGCATGATGGACTGACCTGCCAGCCCACCACCACCACTATACAGTATGCTCTGAGTGAGTTGACCAGACCATCAGCATGTAGACTACACCAGCACACCAGCTCCCAGGGTCAGACAAAAGCTGCAGGTAACTGCTGCCCACTAGCCACTCCAAGGGAGATGAGGGACCCACAGACCCAACCTACTCAGGCCAGGTACTGTAAGGGGGACTCAAAGAGGGAGATGTTTATATGTGTGGGTCTGGGAGGAAGCTGTGGGAGAATGGGCTGTACTTGTTTTGTTTGTTGTTTGCTGGACAGCTGCAGAATCAGAAATTCCAATTGATCCCATTCTGATTCCATAAACCAAATCAGATCAGAACCAGAATCAGTATCAGAACTGGAATCTCCAAAATTTGTGACTCTGTGCTCTTGGGATAGATTCTGGAGAATCACTGTAACCCTAGTAGCAGTTATTGCCAATATCTTCATATCACCAGCACATTTTGCAACCCATATAAGTGTAGTTTCATGCATCTCACTTAAGAAGATATTGAAAAGTGTTAGTCCCAGCTCCAACCCCCTGAGGCACTCCACTGCCCACCATTCTCCACTAAAACAAGAATCTGTTGACTTGTACTCTCTGGGCCAGATTTTCAAAGGCCTTAGATTGATGCAAGGCTTGCGTCAAACAGGTCTAATGCAAGGGCACCTTGCGCCAAGGGCTGCGTCAAGTGGGAATTTGAAAGGCAGCCTGCATCACCCAACAGGCTGCCTGCACCAAAGTGTGCTAGCACCACCCTTGCACCACAAAAGTGGCTGCAGCATGGTGCTGGGGGCTTGCAGCAGACCCAGACTGCCACAGCCCTTGGATCCAGAATTTGAAATAACCCCTCAGGAACCAAGTGCCAAATACCCTTAGACCAGCGAGGGGCAGGTGTAAGGGGACGTAGACAGCTCCTGGGGGGTCATCCTGTAGGTGCCACAGTGTGGCCTGCCCCATCTATCCCCAGTGGGTGATCCCTAGTGATCCGGTGGTCCCCCCTCACCCCCATCACAGTCCCCTACACCCACGTCCGTGCTTCCTGACAACCCCCTGTACCCATCTCAACACTTCCACCCCCCCCATACTTGATCTGGTGACTGGCACAGCCCTCCACACACCACCATGTCGAGCTGCCGAATGAGCAGTCTGTCCGTGTACTATATACAGTATACAGTATGTGCACAGACTGCCCATTCAGCCGCTGGCTAGGGTGGCATGTGAAGGGCTGTGCCGGTCACTGGATCTGGGTACAGGTGGGAGGTGGGAGTGCTGAAATGGGTAGGGGGTAACTAGCCCACCAGGGTACTGGGGAGTGTTGTGGCGCTGGTGCCGTTGGCACGGTGGTGTTGGGGGCAGTGCCCAGTTGCCAGCCCCTGTCCTTGGGTGCTGCTGATGTTCCACAGCCATTGTAGCATTCTGGGTGGGTGCACCATACATCAGGTGCAGCACCCCCATTGCTGCAAGCTGCTGGACTTAGGCACCAGGACCCTGTTAAATAGAAATTTGGGCACAGGGTCCTGGGTGCACTGTACTCAGCACAAGCTGCCATTGTCGCAGCTAGCACCGGGGCTTTGAAATTCCATCCCTCTGTCTTCTACCCATGATCCAGTTTCCAATAAATAATGAATTGCAATCCATTAGTCTCACATTAGAGTTTGTTTATCAGTTCCCTGTGTGGTATGGTAACAAATGCCAGGTTTAAGTTCAGATAGTTCACATCCACATACCTTCTTTGATCAAGTGCCTTGCTGACATAGTCAGAGAAATTATTATGATTGGTCTGACAGGACCGGTGTCAAGTAAATCCATACTGATAATACCCCTGGAAGTTTTGTGTTCTTATTAAATTGTCTATGTAGCCCCTTTCATATGGATTACATAATTTTACCTATAATGGATGCTTGACTCACTGGTTTATACTTGTTAACTCTATTCTCTTCCTTTTTCCCTTTGTACAGAAAATCAGAAGAACTATTGTACATTTCCAGTTGGACATCACATCATCCTGGAATTACTGGGTCAAGATATCTGTCAGATGTTTTACTAATTCTGAAGCCATTCCCTTTAGGACCTAGGGGTTGATATTGCCAGTTCCTGGAGCTTTGTTTTTTATTAGTTTTTCATGCCTGACTTTTATTGCTCCCTCCTGGAACTTCAAGTCTTGAATATTATTTGTGTATTTTGTTTCCTTGCTTCTATTTTGTTCTGCCTTGTTAAAGACAGAGATGAAGAATTTGTTTAAAACATCTGCCATCTCTCGTTCCCTTTCTAACATGCTGCTTTCCATTGATAGTGATCCTACTGTGCTAGCCATATGTTTTGCATTTCTTTTGAATTTATAAAGTTCTTTTTAAATATCCTTTATGCTGTGCATAATTCTTTTCTCAAACATCCTTTTGCATTTCCTAATTTCTTTTTACATTCCTTTTATGCATTTTAAATGCTATGGCATTCTCTGGTCAGTGAATTTCCTTTTGTTTTCTGTAGGCTCATAACATAGTGTTTACCAGTTTACTTACCACTTACTCAGTCATGTAGACATCCCCCCTTTTTATTGTGCTTAATGATAGTGGTTATATATTTATATTTTAAAGTGTGTATTACTGTTTTAATTTGTTCCATTTGTCTTCCATACTGGCACCAGTAAAATCTATTTTGTTTTCATTCGTATTTATGTCCTTTTTCATGCCATTGAGATCATCCCAATTAAAGTTACAATATGTTGTTACACCCCTTTCTTTGACAGTGTTTATTTTTATTTGGAAACTTTCCATGTTATGACTGCTGTTTCCTAATGACTCTGGACTTTGCAGTTAGATATTGCATACTTTATGTTACTTATGACACTATCTAGAATTGCATTCCCTCTAGTAGGTGATGTGATATGTTGATTTATTTTAAGCTGCAGTTACTTAACAGTTGTACGTATTTTATTTTCTGTAGCTGCTTTTGCTATCAGTTGTCTAGTCTGTGCCTGCAAGGTTCAAATTCCCTACTATGACTATATCACCCCTGTCACATGCTTATGCAGTTTCTTGTTTTGTTTTTGAGTTCATCCCTTGCTATGTCTGTATCTTGTGATTTGTTGCAGATTCACCACAATCCAATCTCAACTCCATAGTCCCCATAATCAAATGGTTAGCATGACACTAAATGGATGAGCACTGCACAATCAGCAAATAACACATCAATGCGATACTCACTGGTGGCCATTATGCCACCAGAAGCAATAGTGCTGCAGTGGTAAGATATGTACAGTGCCTTCAGAAAGTATTCGCCCCCCCCTTGGATTTTGTCACATTTTGTGATGTTGCAAACTGAAATTAAAATACATTTATATGGAATTTTTTGTCACGTATCTACACAAATTACTCTATAATGTCAAAGTGGAATGAAACTTCTGAAATTTTTTGTACATGTAATTTAAAATAAAAACCCGAAATGCCTTGATTTGATAAGTATTCACCCCCTTTGCTATGACACTCCAAATTGAACTCAGGTGCATCCAATTTCCTTGTGAGATCACTCTAAAACTTGAATGGAGTCCACCTGTGGTCAGTTCAAATGGTTGACATGATTTCAGAGGAAATACACCTGTCTATATAAGGTCCCACTGTTGACAGTGCATGTCAGAGCAGAAACGCTACCATGAAGACCAAGGAGCTGTCCGTAGAACTCCGTGATAGAATTGTGAGGAGGCATAGATCTGGGGAGAGGTATAAAAACATTTCTAGGATGTTGAAAGTTCCCAGGAGCACAGTCAAGTCCATCATTAGGAAATGGAAAGATTATGGAACCACCCAGACTCTTCCTAGAGCAGGCCGTCCTCCCAAACTGAGCAACCGGGCAAGAAGGACCTTGGTCAGGAAGTGACCAAGAACCCAATGACCACCCTGACAGAACTACAGAGTTCCATGGCTGAGATGGGAGAACCTGTCCAGAGGACAACAATCTCTGCAGCACTTCACAGATGTAGCCTCTATGGGAGAGTAGCTAGACAGAAGCCACTCCTGAGAAAAGGCCACATAATAGCATGCCTGGAGTTTGCAAGAAGGCACATGGCAGACTCTGAGACCATGTGGCAAAAGATTCTCTGGTCTGATGAAACAAAAATTGAACTCTTTGGCCTGAATGCAAAGCGCTATGCCTGGCGCAAACCGAACACAGCTCATCACCCATGTAACACCATCCCTACCATGAAGCATGGTGGTGGCAGCATCATGTTATGGGGATGCTTGTCAGGATAGAGGGAACAATGAATGGAGCCAAATACAGGCACATCCTTGAGGAGAACCTGCATCAGTCTGCAATAGACCTTGGACTGGGGCAAAGATTTACGTTCCAGCAGGACAACAACCCCAAGCATACAGCCAAAGCAACACTGGAGTGGCTTCAGAACAAGAAGATGAATGTCCTTGAGTGGCTCAGCCAAAGCCCAGACTTGAATCCCATTGAGAATCTGTGGAAAGACTTAAAGATTGCGGTTCACCGATGCTCCCCATCCAACTTGACAGAGCTTGAGCAAATCTGCAAGGAAGAATGGGCGAAAATCCCCAAATCCAGATGTGCAAAGCTGATACAGACATACCCAAGAAGACTCAAAGCTGTAATTGCTGCCAAAGGCGCTTCTACAAAGTATTGACTCAGGGGGTGAATACTTAAGTAAACAAGATATTTCAGTTTTTAATGTTTCATAAATTTTTGTTACACAATATAAATATTTTTGCCCCTTTAAATTGTTGAGTATGCTGTGTGAATCAAGGGAAAAAATCATTTCAATGCATTACAAATTCTGGTAGTAACACAACAAAATGTGACAAAATCCAAGGGGGGTGAATACTTTCTGAAGGCACTGTATATGCAGCACTGAAAGAGGAGATAGGTACCTGAAAATGACATGACTGCAATATTCGGACAGTTAACACCATGGAGGTGGCCATCAGTGCTAAATAGCATGGCACTATAATAGGACATGAAAAGGCTGTCATTACCTCAGCACAAACACAGGAGGAGCCCTAACAGAACACAGCAAGGATGGCCCGCATGACCTATCTGTTGCAGGCTGCCACTGGAGATGAGGAGAGGTAGAATGCACTCTGGGCCACAGTGCAAGCCATGGAGGTGCTACGCTGCAAACAAAAGGTGCTGCACCCGACTGACTTTCAGGGAGCTCAGCAATGAGCAGATCATGGCCCGGCACTGGCTCAGCAGGCCCATGCTTATGGAGCTCCAGACAAAAACCTACCACTGCCATGCAATGTCTGTTGAGCTCAAGGTAATAGCAGCACTGTGTTTCCTGGTTACTAGAAGCTTCCAAATACCATCGCTTAACACTAGCAATATAAAACAGTCTGCCATCTCATGCCTGTTGAACCATTTCCAGGCTTGCCCTGCTGCCTCATGCTGGGTAATTTATCATATTCCCCAGCACACCAGCAAAGTAAAAAGCAACTATGCACCTGTTCTACTGGGCTTTGCACCTACCTGCAGTTGTAGGTGCCATTGACTACACTCTTGTGGCTATCTGTGCACTTCCTGGGAAAGGGGTGCAGACCTACCTCAATAGAAAGTGCTTCCACTCCATCAATGCCCAGGTGGTGTGCAATGCAATATGGGCACATTGGCAATGTTCTGACATGGTACCCTGGAGGTCTCCACAATGCCATCCTGTGTCAGATGTTTGAAGGAGGCAACATACTCAATGGACACCTCATTGGTGAGTGTACACTCTAGCTCCCTATGAGGCATGCACCTACCACAGATGCCACTAACTGATGGATCCTCTCTACAAAAAGAACAGTGTATACACCCTGTATCCCCGCCTAATAACACTTATGATATATCCCACATGTGTTGCAGATGACAGGTATAGACCAGCACACATAGCAATCTGCAACATCATTGAGTGTGTCATTGACATGCTGAAAATATGGCTCCAGTTCCAGGAAAGATAAGGAGGTGCCCTACAATATAGCCCACACAACGCCAGTGACACTTTCTTTCCTGTTGTGTTCTACACAATCTGGCATTAAACTGTGGAATATGCCTGCAAACCCCTGAGGGTTGCAGTGCATCAGATGCAGAGCCAGCAGACAAGGGTTTGCAGGAACAACTTGATAGGTGAGACCCATGATTGGCCCGGACATCCAGAGAACACAGAGTAAGGCTGATCGCCAACTATTTCAGAACAAGATGGTGAGTAGAAAATACACATGAGCCTGTACTGATGTCATGTTAATATGTTAAAGAAAGCAATGCTAATTCAGTAAATAACAGAAAGAATGGGTTACAAGGATCAAATAATAGAGAGCACAAACAGAAATGAACAGGTCATTCTGGTAACATGGATGCAGGAATGTGGGGTCTAAAATAGGTTGGGAAAGAGAGATACAGACAAAAGGAAAGAGGCTGGTGGACTACTCCACATGTGGCTGTCCATAACTGAGCATTCACCTATCATGAGCACATGTCTGACATGAAGGGGGGCATGTGGCTTTGGACATCAGTGTAGGGGGACTCTAGGGTGGGTGTTAAGTGCTGCCCATGGTCACAGCTCTGTGGATTAGTGACTGGAAAACAGTGGAGCCCCAGTCAGGGGTTAGTGTAGCCTGCATTTTATGTGCTGGGATGTGTGGTGTACATTGGGTGCAAGGAAGCATCCACCTCAATCCCCAGGGGTACATACTCCTCTGTATGGTTGTATATGACCCCTGGGGCATGATTGGTGGTATGCAAATCCCATGTGCCACTGCAGCATTGCCCCAACAGGCCTGGACCATGTCAGCCATGATGACTGCATGCCATGACACAGCATCACCAATAGTGACCATGCCATCCACTGAAGACACCAACATGGAGGAAAACCCAATGTGATTTCTACCCATGTGGAGGCAAAGCAAGAGGTCACATCCTCCTCCAGGGAGGCCATGGCAGCAGTGAGTGCCTGTTGCATGCCATCATGGTAGGCAGCTTCCTGCTCCTCTTCTGTTTGGAGTTGCCCACTCAGGTACCATTTCTGTGCCTGTAGACTATCCTGGGCCCCCATGGCCACCGGGAGGATCTGCCGGTGGATTGCTGTTTGTTTGGGTTGGATGTTAGAATGAGCCCTTGCTGTACCCAATGGGAGGGGCTAGTAGTCTTGCTTCCACAATTACTGGATCAGTGGCCACTGCCACAGCCTGACAGGTCACAGGCAGCAGTGCTGTGACCACTGTTTGATCACTGTCCTCAGTGTCCTCCTCCTCCTCTTCCTCCAGTGGTGCCTGGCCAAATAAACAAACAGGGCCTCCTTGATATCCTCTGTCATAACCTCCTTTGGATGCACCCCAGTCTGTGCATGAGCCATAGAGCAGACCCTAGCTGGCCTTTGTCATCAACAGCAGTCTGTTTAGTATCAAAACGCATTTGGGCTGCCACCCAATGGTGTGGAGAGATGAGGCTCTTGTGCCTTACCATCTTCCACACCACGGACCCATGTTTGGTGACAAGTGCAGGTTGCTGGGGGTTGGCCGAGATGGGAGAAAACTGAGCATCCAGAAGACAGCTCTCCTCTCCCCAGAAGGGTTGTTTGGCATTCCCATTGAATGACTGCCACCAGGTTGAGGTCTGAGGGTAATGCAGGACTGGGGCTCCAAAGATGGGAAGGTGCTGCGGGACTCCACAGTGTTCGCTAGCCTCCACATGTGCACTCTGACATGCATGCCCCAGCAATGGGGAAGGGAGAAAATAGAAAAAGAGGATGTTAGCAGGCTTCATGAAACCCTGGTCACACTCCCAACTAATGGGTCCACACTGGAAATCTGATTTATTCATTGGGGGTGGAGGGACAGCCCTCCTTTCCTTGACCTTGCCACAGGGGGAATCCATGGAGGACTTGCCTGGGGTCAGATGCAGGGTTGCATAAGATGTACTCATGGGCGAATCTGAGCCCTCTCAATGAGAGAGCCTAAACTGTGACTTCTGGCTGCCCCTGAGGAGAAAAAGCAATATGGAAAAAAAAAGGAAAAAAGCATTTGGGCTGTGTAGAAATGTAGAAAGGAATGGATAGACTTTCATGATGCTTTGCCATGCCACACAGCTTATCCACTATGCCAGCACTATAACAACAGGCATGCCTATACCCCCTTCAATGTTCAGTGCCCCATCATGAGCAGGGCACAACACAGCACACATATCTCCTACCAACTACTGTACTCCTTGTGAATGCCTACATGGGAGTAGTAATGAGCAACACCCAGCACCAGTGTGACAGGCACCACCTCATCAGTTCAGAGTATAGCAATTACATTGTAATGTGTATGGACCTCTTGCACCTGAAGTCATCTCCATGGGTTAAGTGAATAGGTTGCTACACTCCAGACCAAGTTGGCTAGGATTCAGAGAACCTTCTCCTCCACCCAGGAGCCACTAGGTTTGACACTGTTACCTCAGAGGATGCCAGGGAAGAAGAATGACAGGAATATGGTGGGCTTTGGAAGAGTGATGGTGGATGGGTTCTGGAAGGGAAGGGGATGGTGGGTCAGAGCATGTTCAACTGGTACCAGTACAAAATTCCTATGCCACTCTGGCAGAATGGACTGCCTGGAGGAGGCACCCATGGTAGAGGTCAGGAAGGATGCGGGGGTCCTCCACAGTGGACACCCCAAGGAGGGTGGGAGATGACTCTTGAGGAGAAGGAAGCAGCATCTGGTGGGAAACTCAATTGTCAGTGGGATAGATTTTGGAATATGAATGTGGGGTGGAGAAGGAGGTCAGGTGCTTACATGGCATTAGTGAGATGGGAAGCGGATCCTGGGGATCACTAAGGCAGCAGAATTGAAGGGGAAGGGGGTCTGGATGGCATTATCCACTTCAGGTCCAATAACCTGACTAAGGATGAGGCTGAGATGGTACAATGGGAGTTTAGGGAGCTGGGGAGTTGTCTTAGACAGGTAGCATGCTCAGTGGCTTTCTCTGGGGAACTGCCTGTCTATGATGGTGGGAGCAGAGGGATCTCTGCACCAGAAGCTTCAACTCATGGTTAGAGGAATGGTGCAGTGGAAGGATTTGGCTACATTGGGGACTGGGAATCCACTTGGATGGATTAGGGCCTATATAGTGGTGATGACCTGGATCTGTTTGGGATGGGAACCCCAGTTCTCGGTGAATGGTTTAAATGTTTGCTTTGAACATTTAAACTAGTTGAGGGGGATGCCAGAAGAAGTCAGGGAGGAAGAAACGCCCCCCATACACAGACTGAAGCAGATTGTAGGAACACCCAAGGGGAAGGGAACCCTTTTATGCAGTACCCCACCCTTGTACCAAGCCCATTGGAGATTAGTCTCAGCTGAAACAGGAGAGTAAAGTAGTGGAGTGAGTACTGAAGAAGTAGCCAGCTCCAACTAAGTCAAGTGGCAGTGGTGCTCTCCAACACACACTCCCAACAGATGCCCCCTAGAGCATATAGTAAGACATATCCTGCAACTCTCAAAAGGGCAGAAGTTGGACCAAAAAGTGTCCTAATCTAGGTCAATGGAGTCTAGTGTGGATGCAGTCTCAAATTGCAGCATATCTGTAAAGGAAGCCATTCATTTATATATGAACAGGCTCCCAGCATCAACCCCCCCAACACACACACACACACACGCACACACACACACACAAACACACACACATAGAGTAATAAAAGGTACATTATCTCACCTCTGAGATGGAATAAAAAGACAATCCCCTCTAAAGGTCATAAAAAGAGAGGGGGCTCTCAAATCACAGTAAATCACATTGATTATAGGCAGACAATGCATCCCCCAACCACCAGGAAAGTGGGCAGATAACATACAGTACATCCAACAGGTTAAGCGCTTAACATATAGAAGTAAATTAACCACTGTTCAAGTAATATACAAAGATAGTTCTTGAGAGGAAGGAGTAACCAAATGTAGAACCAGTCAGGATGTTGATATGTCAGAACTGGACCCAGTTCACAATGGCTCATAGTCCAGTGCCACTGCCTTCCACAAGCATTACAAAAAATAAGTAACAGCAGTCTCATTCCAGGCTCTGTTTTCTCAGTAGAAGCAACTAAGCATTCAAGCCACAGAAATATAAACATATCAGTTCATTCAGTTGTGGTGTCTAAAGCCCAGAGTTCAAAAACTGAAGTGTTCCATCTCCCAAACTTATACCAAAGATTACAGCCCAAGAATCCCACAAAGTCTTTTTGGGAAGGCATCACAGCAAACAGAGTGGAATTTGAGTTGCTAGAGGGATAGAGAGTACTGCTGGTTGAATAAGAGTGAGGAAACTTTGGACTAGGGACAGTTTGGCACAAGTAGAAGACAACAGGAGCAAATAGGAGGAACCCTTTATCAGACATGTAGATAAGCAGTTTGTCCAACAGGGTGTAGCAAGAAGAGAGTGACAATGGCACTCCCTAATCAGTCTGCAATAAAAAACAGAGGGCATAATCAAACACTGGGATATTTTAAACTAGAGGGACACAGTTCCTGACTCTATGAAGCCAGATGGCAACTTTGAGGGGGGTGACCAAACAGTGCAACAGAAAAGAGCTGATCCAGAGTCCAACTGAAGCATTAAAAAAAAATACACATTCTTGTCCACTATGACAGTGAGTTTACAAATTCTAAAGCTCTCCCTGGATCTGTAATAAAAGCTATCGTTTGCCTTTATGTGTAATTCGCAGTTTGGCTGGCATTAACAGTGCAAACTGAATATTTTTGTGTTTGAGGGATTTGTTGACTGTCAAACTTTTTTTTTGTGGAAGAGCTCTGTAATAATGTCAGGGAAAATTTGCAAAGTGTGGGATTTAAATGTAATACTCGCCCATCTTCCTCACCCTGCACAAGACCCACTCCTTCTCCAAATATTTATGAAATTTAACCAGCATAAATCTCAGTTTATCCTTGGGTGCTGGTTAAGGACACAGGGCTCTCTGCACTCTATTTCGACCATTTCAGAAAAGACCTACGGCTTCAAAAAGTCAGAGAACAACTTGGAGTAAAATTCTTCAGGAGATTCACTTTCCAGCCCCTCCAGTAAGCCAACAATTTTCAGATTCTCCCTGTAGCTGTGGTTTTCAAATAGGCCTATCTTCTCCTGTAAAGTTATTATTTTGTTATGATGCATTTAAAGGAGTTCCGGAGGGGCCAGACTATCCTTCTTGCAGCTGATCCGGTGTTCCATTTGTTTCACCCACTGATTGAGGTTGGCTAATTTGGTGGTTAGCAGGGAGATAGTCTCCTGAATAGCAGACAAATGATCATTGATCGTGGAGAAGCCTATTTTTCATTTCCATCAGGAGATCACCATGAGAAAAATCAGTGCTATCATTATTAGATTGTACTACCTTCCTGGAACCTTTACCTATGGTCGGCTTAACAGCAGCTGCAGTGGCCTGCACTCTCGACACTTTTGGAGGCATGGTTTCAATACCAATGCAGAAATCAGTGATCAGCTGCAATCCTCTGGCTGTTTTTTGCTCGATGGGAGTGTGTTTAGCCTCCTTCTTTCTTCTGGAATTCAAGATGGTGTTAGAATTACAGAGATGGGCACAAATTTGGTTAGCAGACAAGAAGCTCAGGCTAATAGATATTCACAGAATGGCAGCCATCTTGAAAACTCTGGTTTTGTTTTAAATGCTAGATTTTAAAGTGCAATATCTATAGCAACCAGTACTGCTAACTAGACACTGAAGCCTTTTCCTTGGGTCTATGGTCTACCAAATCTGAGACAGGCTATTCAGTCTGTTGCCCGGTGTTTAACTGCAGCTTCACCCTTGGTTGCTAAGGCAGAGAAACTTCAATGGTAATGCCACTTAAAAGGCAGAGAGAGAAAAAATTACTGAGCATCTCATAATATATATGCATTTTGACAGAACGATATAAAGATTCTATACATTTCAGCTCCAGAAAAAAAAACACATAGCAAATCAAAGCTGTCCTTCAGCAAAAAAAAGATGTGCAAAGTCAAAAGCACAGTTTGCTAAGATCTCATAATGTGAAATCTCTTTACCAAGCTGTACACTTTGCAAAAAAAATACAAGGCACTCTGCTGTTGAAGATACAGTAGCTCGATTTCATGAAGGGTGGATTCTTGGGCAGGCAAAATGGTATGCAAAAGGCAGATCATAATGTCACATTACTGAAGGAAGTAAAGCAATGTAACCATGTGATGTGTGCAGACCTAACCTTTTAAGGGTAAGAGTATGACATGACTCCATTGTCCCGGATTCCCCCCTTTTCCCTCAAAAAAAACACAGAGACCATTGTTTGTTGTGCTCAGATTGGCAATTTATTTATATTCATAAATCCATATTTCATTTTCCATTTCTTTATTGTCATATTTCCATAATTTTCATTTATTTCCATCCATATATCACTCTCTGATTATCCATCCCCCAGGCGAAAACCTGGGTGCCTTCTTCTTCTCCTTTTCTGTTAGGTAATGGTGAAAATCGAGACCGCTTTCTCCTTCATCTTCTTCTTCCTCTTGTGTTACTCCTTTTTCTTCCCCCCTTCCGTCCTCCTCCCCCTTTTCCCCTGCCATCCACCTTGGCAGTCCATAGCCTTATTATTATCTGCCACCCACTTCCTTGGCAGTCCTCAAGAATTTCCACCTGCCATCCACCTTTGGCAGTCCATAACCATATTATCTCCTGCCATCCACCTTTGGCAGTCCATATCCATATTATCATCACCTGCCATTCACCTTTGGCAGTCCACTGTCCTAGCGGACGCGTCTGTCCTCCACCTTGACAGACCCACATACAGCCCCAAATTGACTGTCTTTCCCTCTTACTTTGTCTAATAGGGTGGGTGGGAGGGATCAAAACTCCAGAAAAGTGGCTGAGGCTCCCTTGTGCTGTCCCTGATGTACATCCTTTCTCCCTCCCTTCCTGCTGCCTGCCCATTGTTCTGGCTCTTGGCTCCTCCCCTTCCCTATCCCCTTCCCTTCTGAGCACAACCATTCCTAAAGGAGGGAAGGGGTACACCAGGACAACATGGTCTGCCCCTTAAGGGCAAACTCCATTGTCCCGGATTCCCCCCTTTTCCCTCTCACAAAACACAGAGACCATTATTTGTTGTTGTGCTCAGATTGGAAATTAATTTATTTATATTCATAAATCCATATTTCATTTTCCATTTCTTTATTGTCATATTTCCATAATTTTCATTTATTTCCATCCATATATCACTCTCTGATTATCCATCCCCCAGGTGAAAACCTGGGTGCCTTCTTCTTTTCCTTTTCTGTTAGATATCGGTGAAAACCGAGACCGCTTTCTCCTTCATCTTCTTCTTCCTCTTGTGTTACTCCTTTTTTCTTCCCCCCTCCTGTCCCCCCTTTTCCCCACTAGCCAGTCTCCAGCTTGCGTTGGATGACTGGCTTCCCCCCAACTTAGGGTATCCCTCTCCCTTACCTCCGGCATGAAAACTTCTTTCCCCGTTTTTTTTTTTTTTTTTTTATTTACCAGATTTTGCCCATTTTCTCCATTCTTCTATGAAGCCTATTGTTTCTGTATTGAACATATCTACTGCTATCTCTGACAAGTGTACCCCGTCTGACCTGTAGAAGTCATCCACCCATTCTTCAACTCCATGCAGTATCACCTGTCCGCCCATCTGCCTTATCAGTGTCCCCACTCATCTATTCATCTTTCTCCTGGCCCTCTCCACTGCCCAGTGGCTGTGTTCCTGTCTCCATACCCTTCGTGGTATTATATCCGACCAGGCAAGGCATACTTGAGGCCACCACTGTCTTATTGCCACTAGGTCCCTCTTTATCTGTAAATATGTGTGGACCCATGGTCTGCCTGCCAGGTCATTGCCCCCTAGGTGTATAATGATTAGGTCTGGACTGGGCCGATGTCCCTTGACTTCCTTCAAAGCGGGCAGAAGCTGTGCCCATCTCATCCCCCATAGGCCGTGCCATACCAATCTACACTGCCTTGCATCCTGGTACAATTGCTTTCCCCCAGATTTTTTCTCTGCTCTCTTACCAGCCCAGTAAATATAGGAATGGCTGCAGATCCAGACTTCTGTGCTCCTCCCTCTACCTATGGGGTGCAAAGAAAATTAATTAATTTACATATACTCTCCGTGTCCTCATTGTATTATCCCCTGCCTTATTATTATATATATATATATATATATATATATATATATTTTTTTTTTATATACCAATGCTCTGATGTATCTTTTATAACTGGCTGACCACCAGTGACCTTTTTCCAAAATGCCTTTCACGGGTTCACCCATTGCCGCCCACTGTGAGCCGCCCAATCCTTAGGGAATGGGATGAGTAATTAGCTGGGTTCTCCCCCCAAAAACCCATTGCCTTTTTCAGCACTGCCGTAATTTGATAGCCGGTGACCCTTTTTCCATCACCGTGCATGAACAGCTTCCCCGTCCTGGTTACCTGCCCTGCGGCGAAAACTCACAGGGCCTGCACTGGGCATATTGCAATCTCTGACTGCCCTATTAGTGTTATCATGCACCCTTGCCCTTTTTGGTCAGTCTTTGGCCATCTTAGCTTGATCCGTATTTCCCTTGTCCCCCAACTCACATCCTCCCATTCCATACCTCCTTCCCTGTCATCTTTTCCATGGCCTACCACCTCACTCACTCTCATAGCCCCTGCAAACATTATCACATAAATCGTGTGAAATAGCTGGGCCTCCTCCTTTGATTTGCATATTGCCGGGAGCACCTCTTTTATCTTTATTAGCCACTGCTCCCCTATAGGCCTCCTATTATCCCCTGTCTCACTGTTCAACCTGCCCCAGCCCTACATCATCCTTCTGATGAGCATTGACTTTGTTGGGTCATTCCATCCTTTCAGGCTGCAGATCACACTGATCCCTGCCAGATAAACCCCCATTCTGGCGTCAGCAGTCCTTTTCTGCCATTGTTCCACCATGAACATTCCCAACTGTTCCTCTGAGAGTGGCCCACTTACCTCCATCTGGTGTTCTGCCCTGAATGTTTGAAAAACCCTCCAGGCCCCATTGTAGGCCCTCAGAGTCCGAGGTGCCCATGAGTTATGAAACAGCAGTTCTGCTCCTTCTTGCCAACGTCCCAGATGTTCGTTGGTATGGACATTTTTTGTTCTTCTGCTGCTGGTGCCAGCTTCTGGAAATGGTCCAGCTGCAGACGGGAAAGGCTGTCAGCCAGGGTATTGCGTACCCCTTCTATATGTTTTGCTCTGAAAGACATGTTCAGCTGCAAAGCCCTTAAGACTAACTGTTGTACTACCTGCATGACTGTGTCCGACCTGGCTCCCTTATTGTTCAGCACCTCAATCACCGCTCTATTGTCACACCAAAATGTCACCTTCTGATCCCGTAATTCCTCCCCCCAAACCAGAGTGCATGCCCATATGGGCATGAACTCCAGTAGTGTTATATCTTTCACTTTACCGTCCCTCACCCAACTGGCCAGCCATGGTTCTGCAAACCACCTGCCCCTCAGGTAACCCCCATGCCCAGTCCTCCAGCTGCATCCATGTAGAGGTCCAGGTCTGTGTTGTACAGCCACTCCTCCTGCCAAAACGAACACCCATTATAATCCTTCAAGAATTCCTCCCATATGCTAAAATCCTCCCTGACACCGCGAGTCAGATTAACCCAGTGATGTGGTTTTGTGACCCCTGCCGTAGCTCTGGCCAACCTCCTTGTGAATGCCCTTCCTGGTCCTATGGCCCTGCACGCGAGGAATTCCATAACCTTGCTGGACCCCTCTGTTTTTTCCGGTGCCAGTGGGACTCCCAACTCCAGGCACAATTCCTGAAACTTACCCAGCATCCTCTGTGTCTCCCTTTTGCCTTTCCCAATGAGGAGAAAATCATCCAGGTAATGGATGACTGACCTATAACCCATTTCCTCTTGGAATATCCACTGCAAACATGTGCTGAACGCCTCAAATGTCGCACATGCTGTGGAGCACCCCATTGGCATTGCCTTGTCGAAATAATACTGCCCTTCACTTTTAAAACTCAAGAGATCCCAGTCCTCCCTCCTGACTGGAAGCAGTCTGAAGGTGGACTCAATGTCCATTTTTGCCATCCATGCATCCCCTGTGGCCCGGAATATCTGGACTGCGTCTTCAAATGTCGCGTATGTCACCCTACTATGCTCCTCCCTGATATAGTCATTCACCGACTCTCCTTCTGGATAAGACAAATGGTGTATCACCTTGTATTCCCCTTCTTGTTTCTTAGGTACCAAACCCAATGGCGATATCCGCATGTTTTCCAATGGGGGGGTGTCAAATGGACCCTCCACCCTACCTGCTGCTTTCTCTTTCTCAATCCTCTGCCTTAACATTTCCTCTACCCTCTACCCTTTACAGACCCCAGGTTGCTTGCCTCCCTTGCTTGCCTGGGTCCTTTAGACTGCAATGAAAACCCTGTGTCAAAACCACATAAAATCATATCCTGCATGCTCATGTCTGGATATCTGTCCAGGCGAACTGTCAATGCCGCTATGTTGATGGGAGTTCTGGCCATCCCAAACTGCTCCTTGTTGTGCCACCTGTCCCCCCTCCCTGAACCCTCCCTTCCTGCCTGTCTACCCACCCTTGCTTCAGTGTTTTTGACCCCCTCTACTCCCATTCCCCCTGCCCCTCCCTCCGTTGTTCCATGTTTGCCCTCTAAACCCCTGGCCATCCCGAAAAAACTGTTGGCCTGATCCTTGTCCCCCATGCCCTTGTGCTCCCTGTATACCTGTTGTTCTGCACTTGCTTGCCGAGTGCCCCCCCTGCATTTTGCACAGGCATGCCAAAAATGACACTGAGGCCATGAGCAGAAGGCCCTGTTATACGCCCAGCAACATCTCTGTGGCGTAGCCCCCTTTCTACCCCACCCGCCCTCGAGTGTGGACTGATCTGTTACATAATCCATCCATAAATCTATTTGCTTGGTGTCCCATCTTACATCCCCAAATGTTGCCATTCTTTGCCGGAAACATTCGTCGTAGTACATCCATCCCACCCCACCTTTTGCTTTAGCTCTCCATATTATCAATGAATAAGTTATGAGTGGGATACCCAGCTCCAGCCTCTTTTCCAGCGCTATGGCTGAAAAGATGGCAAAACCTAGAAACCACCCATCCCAGGTCTTACCTTTCATGAACTTGTCATCCTCTTTCGTTCCTAAGAGCACTATGGCAGCTGCCATCTCACTCTTACCTATGCTTTCTGTCTCTTCATATTTTTTCGCCTCCTCTCTGCTCACCAAAGCAAATATATCCACATATTCCCCTCTTCATATTTTTTCTTTTGTGGCAACGGGCACATGTTCGCCTATTCTCATTCCCGGTGCCCCCACCCCTCTCTTGTACCTTTTTCATCTCTTTCTTCTCCATTTTCTGTATCTCCTGGCACCTCTTTTCCTGCCTTAATCTCTGCCAGAGCTGATTCCATCTGCCCCAGCCCTCCTGTCCCCAGTGCTGCTACTATTTGACCTATATACTCTTTTATACTATCTCCTACTGTGTTGGACGCATTACCTGTGACCTTGTCCTGGCCGGGCTGCCTGGAGGCCTCCAAAGGTCCCCTTGCTTCTCCCTATGGATGATGTGAAGGTGGAGGGTGAGCTACTGGGATCTGCGGGCTGGACCTCCCATTCCAGGCTTCGTGTCCAGATTCCGCCGGGGAGGATCCCCTTTGATCTGGGGTAGGTGCTGGCATCAGTGGGTCAACCAGCTGTGTGAGTACTGGCTCGGCTGCCTTGGCAGGCCCGGCTGCCATCGGAGCTACCCTAACGGGACTGTGTCATCCCTCAGCTGGCCTCTTACCTTTGCCACCTTTTTCCGTGCCAGCTTTTCTCTTCTCCCCGGGCTTCCCCGGGTCCTCCCCCTCCACCAGTTCCCACATTTTGTTTGCTTTTTCAGCCAGTTCGATTATAGCCTTGTAAGCATCTTCCTTCGATGGCCTGCTCTTCTTGGGTGCCATGTCCATCCTGTCCTGTGCTCTGTGAAAACAACTATAGAAAAACAAAAACAGGGTTATTCATTGCTCAGTGCCTCCCTATCGTCTCTCTCCTGTCCGTCTCATCCCCCCATGCCACGTCGAACGGGACCCCCGCATGAAGGGCCCCCCATCCTGCCTGGCAGGTCATCTCTCCCTAGCCCAGGCTCCGCCTTCCTTACCGACCTTTATCACATGAGGTGCACCATGCCCTTTAAAGCTTTTTACATGTGCGACCTGGGAGCACAGGGAAGTTAAGTGACTTGCTCAGGTTCATACAGTATGCAAATGGAAGCTGTGGAATTCAGACCCAGGTCTGTCTGCTGGATGTCGCCAGGTTTGCAGCTTAGAGCCTTAACCACTGCACTATACCCTCCTGAATTCCCAGGTCAGGATTCCTCCCCTACTTCCCCTTCTCTTTTCTTCTTTTTTTTTTTTTATATATCCTTAGCGTGCCTCCCTCGGAGGGCAAAAATCCCCGACCCCCATATCCCCTAAGCGGCACCCGACGTCTTGCCGCAAGGTCCCGTGCCTTATTCACCCTCATATGTACCAGGGCCCTCCCCCTTTATTCATTTACTATTTATTTATATATTATTATATATATTTATTATTGTTCTTTTTTTTGATGCTTCGTAAATATCAACAATGTAACAAAAGTACATCTTGTTGTGGAATCTTGCTCAAACATCCTGCATCCCCAAAGTTTTCAACACAGTGAGTGGCCATCTTTACTGTCACCAATAACGAAGAGTCCATAGTGAAAGTGTGGGCCTTGTGGCCCACAGCCCGCTCCCATGCAACCTCTTGTCCACCCCTCTCTGTATGCTTTTTGGTTGGCCCTGAGTAATGCACCATCCCGATTCCAATTATTCCCTCTGTCTTCCTATAAGTTACCCCCTTTGTATTAAAATTGCCACCTAATAATATTGTAAACCCTTGATATTGTGCTTGAATGTTTAAAACTAAGTCTTTAAAGGCATTAAGGGTCTCTTCTATGGAAGATGTCCTGGGTTGAGGGACAATGTAAACAACAATTAGGATACAGCGAGAAGCTTTATCATCTGAAAGTTTTAAACACAGAAAGAAGTGACTGAGTAGGGCCCTGTGCGAAATGGCCTCCATCGCGACCCCCCACGCGGCGTGTGACGTCACGCCACAGGGTCGCCGCTCAGCGATCTCCCTACCAGCCCTTCAGAGCCCCTTTCTGCCAGCAACCATGGGTCCTCCATCCACACACCAGCAAAACAAATTCTGAACTGTCGCCTGCCCACCGAATGAGTCACAAGCTTTCTGTGACCCACCTGCCCACTGTGACAACCCGCCCGGGTCTCCATCCCTTCCTTCCCTTATCAAATCCACGCCTGCTCCTCGTGACCCACAACCCCTATATCCAGCCCAACGGCAGCCACACAGCCTGGCTACAATGGGGCCCACCCAAGCACCACATGGCATTTGATGCCTGGGCGCGCTCAGTAATACCCCAGCCTGGTGTGCTGCCCATGTGCTTCCAGTTCATTCTTGCCAGGGCCTTCACAAATAGCTTCATGGGCACATGCCATTTTTCTTTGCACGAAACAAAGGAAAAGGCTTCCTCGTGACCCTAGCCGCGTGTGCCGCCATGCCACGGGTCACTGGCTCAACAGCTAATCCCTGGCCTAACCAGGCTTGTCCCCTTATTAGCCACACACTCTCCATTGGGCCTAAAGGCAGCAAACATGCTAAAAAGGGGGTTCATCTTCCTTGCCAACACCATGCGACATGTACCTACCCACGTGGCCTCGGGACTGGCTCTCACTCTTTCCTTCGGGGCCTTTCCTGGGCCTGCTAATCAACCGACAACCAACATTTTCTCTTCCCAAAACAATTGCAAGATACCCTCCAAAGAATTATTCTACCACTCTGTGCTGCCCAAGGCAACTCTCCCCTGACACTCTCCTCCATGCAAAGGAGCTTCCATCAAAAAACTTGCTTCATCTTATCTTCTAGTAGCCCACTTCTTTCTACTAAATGCTACACATTTCTTTTCTCTCTCTCTCCCTTTTTTTAACTTCGCATATCTTAACAAATCAATTGTTGCCTTCTTACCTCTTTCTGCTGTGAACCAACCTCAAAATTAATGCCAAATCTGATGTTCTGTGGTTGATCAGATCAAAACTCCAGCAAAAGTGGCTGAGGCTCCCTTGTGCTGTCCCTTATGTACCTCCCTTCTCCCCTTCCCTTCCTGCTGCCTGCCCATTGTTCTGGCTCTTGGCTCCTCCCCATCTCTATCCCCTTCCCTTCTGAGCACAACCATTCCTAAAGGAGGGAAGGGGTACACCAAGACAACATGGTCTGCCCCTTAAAGGGCAAACTCCATTGTGCTGTGCAAAACATCAGATAAAAAATATTACTTGATTTAGTGTAGCTGTTTGTTGACAGTTGGAATTGATAGTGCTCATAGGAGTGATTAGAAGTACAATAGATTTTTTAAATCATTTTACAGCATAGGTATTTGTTCATTTAAACTGTGTTTATTCTCAGGGCCCCAAGCTATATTTGAACATGAGCTGGGATTCAGAAAGTGCTTTAGCACAGATACTTTTATCAATATTGAATGAGCATTCTTACTGCTGGCAGTCTTGAGTAACTGGTGCCTTGAATGCAGGGTGCTATGGGCCTCACCCTTGGTGCAGTGAACTGGACTGTTTAATGTTTTTAAATGTTGGGACACTAGACGCTACAGTGGGGGCTATAAGGACAGCTAAAAGGCAGATAACTGTTAAAGTCACAAAAGCTATTTTCAACTCTGATTTGTAGAATCAAGCAGGCAATCTAATTTTTTGAGTTCCACAGAAAATCATAGGAGTCCCCTAGGGGGACAAATTCCATCCACAGATCCAATTACACATTTCTTGACAATCAATATGTACTGTAAATAGCATGGATCCCCACCCAATTGATCCATGCCTATATCTCCTTCTCCCTCTCTGCCTTTTTTCTTTCTTGCACCCAAGATAATATAAGGTCTGGGATGGGCAGGGAGCTATAGCATTACAGCCCTCCATCCCCAGTATACACACGTCTGAGGTATTGGTGCTACTCCTAAGCTGGGATTCAGAGTTCTAATGATAGTGGGTACCTCTCCACAGGCTCTCTAACATTCTATGTATAGCTGCAGTGCACAGTTTGTCAAACTTTTCTGAAGCTCCCAGGGTACAGACATGTACCTGCCAGGCCAAGCTTAGCATCAATGTGTGTAATCTCCTCCAGGGGCATATGGCACCAACAGGACTGATGCAGAATTTTTCCTTGACTGCCACTCAGCTCTGTGCGGTGGCCTAGAATATGTCCTATTCTATCATGAAAGTTAGAATGAACTTTCAACTACTCCCTTTAGAAGGATCACTAAATCACTGCTGCTTTCACCTCTAGAACTAGGGAGATCATGTGGCCTTCTTTCAGCATCCACTGTCTTACTCTTGTAGGGCTTTTCAGTTAGGATTGTAGGGCAGATCTTTGAGCAGCATTAACTTTTAGTATTCTATGTGGGGAGATTAACTATGTAGAATATTGCAGAATCTTTTGGGTTGAATCAATAGCTATGACCAGGGCCCCTACTTTTCTGCGGCACAGTGGGACCAAGTTCTGCAGCAAGACTACCATTTGACGCAGAACTTCTGCGACGGTGGTTTGTAATTTCTACGGAAGTTCTGCGGCACTAACAAACTACCACATCACAGTGTCAGCTTGTCATCCTGACTTCACTTTCATGGCAGTGGTTATAGCAATCAGTGTTGTGGAAAGCACAGTAACACTATTTCAAAAAATAACAGACTTGTAAAAATAATTTTATGCCTAAAAAGGCAAAACAAATGTCTCTCCCTTGAGGTTCTAGCCTGTTCCATAAATGACATATGCAGAGGGGAGCTTATGTGATAAATAAGGTATTTCTATATGCATGCTATCTACCCACTAATGAGGTTTCCACCTTCTATCACTTATATATTTGTATGTGCTTTCTACACCACTTATGAGGTTCCCACTGTGTATCACTTACATGTTTATATGCAGTCTGTAACATACATACAAATATATGTCTGTGTGTGGTGAGAACAGAGATACTGTGTGTGTGTGTGTGTATATATATATATATATATATATATATATATATATATATATATATATATATATATATATATATATCTATATATATATATATATATATAGATATATATATATATATATATATATAATATATATATATATATATATATATTTTATTTCCATGAACTTGCATCCTCTTTCATACAGGTCCCATTGGAAATGGAATAGAGGAGTTATTGCAAAACTCATTTTTCATGTCAACCTGCTTTCCCAGACACATTGTGTACCACCATCAGGCCAAGACATGCATGTGAACCGATTGTGAGATAGAGCTCTCCAGCCCATCATAATGTGTCAACCATGTGACAGAACACTGCACCATACCTTCCCAGGCTCCGAGCAGAGATGTGTTCCACCAATCCTTGTGCTGCCCAGCCACCTCCCAGAGATAATCTCTGAACCTGACTTTCCGGCACGGAAACACAGCATGCTACCCTCTGGCCCAACAGCTGTCCCTGCACACAACATTTCTCCAAACTTTTAAGTGATTCTATCTACCAATGACAATATGTAATCAATAACCCTGCCAAAAGTGCGTACAGTGCAATTATTTATTTAACAAGTCTATTCTTTCAACAGGTCTACACATTATTATATTCCACTTTTCAGGGCATAATTACTTTATTTTTTCTTAAAAATGACAGTTAAATTCATTTTACCAGTTATTCATTTCAGATGGTATCTCTATACCTTAAATGCACAAATAGGTCTGCACAAAGTGAGGTATGGACTGAACAGGTCTGTGCTATTGACAAGGTTTTGTTTAAGTTGGCCCTAGTGCGATAATGTAAGACTGAAAACTGTATTAGGCTGTAGTGCAGGTTGAGCAAATATTACCATGCCTGATGTGCTGTGCCACTGTCTCTGGCAGTGGGAGCTGTGGTAGATAAGTGACTGTTCATTTCTGTTGCAGAATGCAGCCATTTCATTAGCTAATGTATGATGTTATAGCAATGCTAACATCACATTCTGAGCATGTAGGGGGGTTTTGGATATGAAAATATGGGAAGGGAACCAGATTCTATGGATAAACAGAAATATAAAAAAAAATCACCAGAAGAGTGAATTCTATGCACACATAGAAGTTCTCCTGATAGATGCAAGTTCTGCGCAAAATTCTGCGGCTGCAGAATTCTAGGGGCCTTGGCTATGACCTGTGAAACAGATGTATGATTGGATGAGAACCTTACTCAGGATTACAGGAGACATCAGATTTAATGGGGAACAGTCAGCAGCACCAAGGTCCTCACATTCAAGTTCGGGGCTGGTCCCAATGTGCACTTTGTGTGCAAACACATTTTGGTTTACTTACTATTTACTGTAGTAGTGTAGTCTATCAGGTTTATTTTGTTTACTTCTAAGCTAACATATTCTGTTATTACAAATCCCAGAATCCCCTGCAGCTGACACCAGAGTAATAGGCAGCAGTAGGAGACTCAGTAGCCTGCAGTACATGTTAAAATTTGTATAAGCTCTGATATTTTTTTCCTGGTCCCACTGTCTTTCCTGGGCTATGTACAGTCATTAAGACATTAAGAACTGTCCATAGCCCCTCAAGCAAAGCTGAACTGGAAAACATCTGACCGGAGATTATAAAAGCTTTAACGTACAATTCAGACTACTGAATCTCCCACTGTTGCCTACTGCTCTGATGTCAGCTGCATGGGATTCTGATATTTGTAGTAGCAGAAGATGTCAGCCTAGAAGTAAACAAAATTAGTCTGACACAATCTACTATACTACAGTAAACAGTAAGTAAACCAAAATGTTTTTGCACACAAAGTGCACATTGGGACCAGCCACACACTTGTGAGTGAGCCCTTTGGTGTTGACTGTTCACCTTTAAGAGGTTAGTTAGTTATGGTCCCTGTCCTGGACACCTGAAAGAGCAGAAAGAGAACAGAGCAGCTGGCCTACACTATATAAGATATTTTATTTAATCCTTAAACTGACATTGTGGGTGTATGTAGAGGTAAATGCATCTCAGTGTTTTGTTTCAGTGGTTGTTTACCTTGTAGTGGAGGGCACAATGGTCCAAACAGAGACCCAGTACATGGAGTTCTATATAGGTGCTCAGAGGCAAGAAGTGAAAGGGAGTGCTTCCATATTGTGAGGCACTAAGAAGTATACAAGTGCACTTGCCACAGGCATAGTGAGTCATGTATAGTGATTGTGCCACTTATTGAAGTGCAACAAAGTTATTACAGGAAGTGGGGCAGGTGGCAGGCCACCGTGCTGTGAAAAGGGTAAAAACAGAACCAGGAGAGAGATTTTGGGTGAGAGAAGTGAACTGTAGTCCATGTCCATGCACTCAGTACCACACATTAGTACCGTGTTTGTTTGGGAAGGAAAATGGGAGTGAGAGCTGTTTAGTTGTAGGGTATGCAGTGCCGCCATCTTCCCAAGACTGCTCTGGATGCATGGAGGATGCCCAGTATGTAGGATAATGCACACAACTAAAGCTGCACATCTGAGGAAGAAAAATAATAAAGCCAGTAGTCAAAATGTGAGTTGCAAGCAAATATGAAGGTTTAATTCAACAGAGCTCCATGAACAGTGGCAGTGGGGTATTGTGCCACTGTTCGTGGAGCTCTGCCGAATTAAATCTCATACTTGCTTACAAATGTTGCTTTGACTACTGACTTTATTATTGTTCTTCCTCGGATGTGCAGCTTTAGTTGTGTGCATTGTCATCAACAGAGGCTTTTTTTAATCAAGCTAGCACCCACACAAACTGCCTGAGTGCATGGTTCTTGTGTTTGCCAGTATGTAGGATGACTGGAGCTCTTCTGATGAGGTCACTACCCTTAGGGGGGAAATGTTACTACTCAGGAGTATGTAAGAGCAGGGGGTCATGAAGACTGCAGCTTCACTTCCCAAGAAGCCACCCTGGGGACTGTACAAGTGGATAGACTGATTGTGAGTGGGGTGGGAGGTGGTCTAATCCCAAGGTAGAGATCCAGAATCAGTTCACACTGTTGGCAGATCTGATTCAGGCTACGTCCTCAAAGCGGAAGTGCAACTGAATTCACTGAGACAGGTTACTGGACTGGTGAAGTGTGCACAGAAGGGGGTAGTTCATAGCAGGTGTAAAAGGAGGATTCTAGCATTGAGAGACTATATTGCATAGTAAGACGTACTGTAGTAGAAGGCTGATGTGACCCACCAGTCAGAAGGAGAGAACTGTTTACTTTTTGTAAGGGCAACAGTGAGAAGGTTCTTCCTCACCTAAAGAGGCTCATCAAGGTAAGAGGTGGAAAACCAATGTGGTAATTAATTTAGGCATCAATGATCTGGTGTGCAGCAGCACAGATAGGGTGAAGGACAGTTTCCATTAACTAGGCAGGAGATTGAGGGTAGTGGGTAGGACCATAACCTCCCCTCACCTCCTACTAGTACCATGTGAAGGGGGAAGACAGACATGAGAAAATTATGGAGTTTCACACATGGCAAAGTAGCTGGTGTGAGAAAGAGGGGGTTACTTTCTGGAGGACAGAGGAAGGGACTGATATGACTGCTGGTTCTTTGCTATGGATGACATAAATCTAAGATGGGATGACGCCAATACATATGGGGAAAAGTTAGATTTGGGAATTAACATGATTTTAAAGCAGCAGTACAAACAAACGTTTTTCCAAGAAAGCTAGTATCAGCTACAATTAATAAAACTATTAGTATACCTGTCAAATCTACACACACACACACACACACACACACACATATGCACACATGCCCCTGTTGACTCACTCCTACTTACATAAATAAAAGGCTATAATAGACAGGGAGAGCAGATTGAGGGTGCATAAAAATATAGGAATAATAGAGCAGGGGAGGCAGTAACAGGAGGAAGGACAAATTTGGCTCATGGAATATAGTTTCAATTAACATTAGAAGACTCAGGATCAAAACATAGAATCTCCAGGCAGTGGAGGCCTAAGTCAACTGGCATTATTAGCAGTCACGGAAAAATGGGCAATATATGGTAGGAACATGACAGAAACCTCATTATTCTGTGTATGTCCTGGTTAGAAAAGATAGGGGTAAAGATTGGGAAGAAGGTGGCACTTTATATTAGAGACAGTATAGCAATGGTATAAGCCAAGGACCTTGGAGGGGATGTGGAATAGAAACAGTGTGAATGTAGAAGGTAGTTGAAAACATGAAAACTCTAAGAGGTGGAGTGTCCTACAGGATGTCAATGTTAGAAATACCACTTTCTCTCAGTGCAGTTTAACCCCTGCAAGGCATACATATTTTTAAATCAAGGATGGAAATGAGAAAGGAAAAGTGTGGCCTACTGGGATTTGAATCTCAGATCTCTGGTATGCCGTTCCAGCGCTCTAACCATTAAGCTACAGGCTCACTAGTCAAAGCATCTGAGGAATTTCCTTACAGCCACACACACTCCTTTCTCTAGTGTTGCGCAATTATGCAACTAGGAACCAATGTTAGAAATACCACTTTCTCTCAGTGCAGTTTAACCCCTGCAAGGTATACATATTTTTAAATCTAGGATGGAAATGAGAAAGGAAAAGTGTGGCCTACTGGGATTCGAACCTCAGATCTCTGGTATGCTGTTCCAGGATGTCAAGTCAGTCAAAAGAAGGGGCAGAGAACTAGGAGAGCAAATCAGATGTGCTACCACCCTAGGCAATGGTTGATCTTAATCTCCCAGATATGGCTTGGGAATCATCAACAACTAAAAGTGCATGGCATCAGCCCTTTGTTGAATCATAAAAAGAGGGTTTCCTTGTACAGTGGGTACTGGGGTATGGTGAACCAGAGAGGTAGCTATCCTTGTTCTGGTTCTGTTTCTGGTTCTGTTAAACCAAGAAGTGGTAAAAGAGATTACGGTAAGAGAATCTCTGGCAATAAGTGATCACAATTCAGTTTGGTTCACCTTGGCCCCAGATGACCAGGAGACAACGTCTAGGACAAAAGTCTTAGATTTCAAAAGGGCAAATTTTAGGAGAAGCAGGAGACCCCGTCAAAACAAACTTGAGAGGAGTGGAAAGGGTTAAAGAAGTAGAAGAAATGTGGGAACTCATTTAAGGCAACCTTTTGGAGGATATTAAAAACTCCCTGAAGCTGGTAATTACAGCACAAGCAAAAGAAAAATAAAGTCACTCTGGTTCTCTGGGGAATTTGGAGACATAGGCCCAGATATTCAAAAGAGTTGAGCCATGCGCAATAGGGTTGCGCCTGCGCAAGTCCAAAATGCGCCATTCTGCGATATTCAGCAGGAGGCAGTGGTGCCCCCCAAATCATGCTGAGCAACAGCGCAATAATAATGAAGGCATGTGCAACCAAAGGGGGAGGAACCATGCATAAACTGCACAGCCCGATATTCAGCCCGGGCCGTGCAGAGTTATGCAGGTGCAACCCCTACCTGCGCCTGCACAAAGTTATGCTGAAAAAAAAAGGAACAAGTCGAGGCCACCCACAGGTGAGCTGCCGCATTGCAGGATGCAACACAGCAGCTGCCACTGTGGGTAGCTGAACTGTTCCACTCCCCACCTGGTGGCGCCCCCCATGCCCGATCATGGGCTGGTACCTCCCCAGTAGCCAGATCACGAGCAGAACAGTAGTGTTTTTCTCCCCAAGCAGCCCGATCATGGGCAGCGAACTGTAGTGCCCCCAGCAGCCCAGTCATGGGCAGAACAGTAGTGCTCCCCCAGCAGCCCAATCATGGGCATAACAGTATCTTCCACCCCATTAGCCCTATCGGCGGGCATACCCAAAACATCCCCCACCCCTGGTAGCCCGATCGCGGGCATCAGACCTCCCCACCAAAGTCCAATATCCCTGGTGGTCCAGTAGACCATGAGTAGCCCAATCGTGGGCCAGCATCCTCACTTCCCCATGTCCAAAATCCCTGGTGATCTAGTGGCCCCCACTCCACAAGCCCACGGACCCCACACCCCGCTCCCCCTGTCAGCCGGGCGGCAGCACCCCACCCGCCTGCCACCCCGCCACCCACTGACTGACAGCTCGGTAGGGCTGCATGCCCATTGGCTCATGCTCTGAACCAATGGGCGTGCTGCCTTACTGAGCTGTCAGTCGGCAGTACTGGCCACAGTACTGTGGCCACTATCAAGCACAATATTTTTAAATGAAGTCCACATAGAGTCAACATTACAGTCATCAAATAATACTACCCAGTCAATAGTTACAAGATGTTCACAAATTACTACTTTATTGGCTTTGCTGTAAACAAAAAAACCTCAGTTACTTTGTTAGTTTGTTCCCAAACTGTGTGCAATTGAAATTGTCTTGCACAATGCCCACTGTTACCTAAGGGAGCAGTGACTTGGCAGTTTTGTACATTGATTGGTTCACTACCTAATAGGATATTTAAGATATTATTGCCTCTTGTGGGAGAGGTAACATACTGAGTTAGGTTCAATTCCTCGCATGTTGACAGAAAGTCTTTGGATAAAATTGAAGAAGCTGTTTTGTAAGCCCAATTAATATCCCTAAAATTTAAACTTTAACTGATATAGTGGATCCACCATTGTATCAGTGAAGAAGAACTTCCTCACATCCCTCCTGAATTTACTCACCCTACCCTCTAATAGAAACATAGAAATTGTTAGCAGATAAGGACTGCAAGGCCCATCCAGTCTGCCCATAATCATGTACTTTTTGACTGCATCTCTATCTGAAACAAGCAGGTCTTCATTATTCACTCTGTTCATATCCCTTAGAAACTCATTAGACCTCCAGCAATTCATCATGCTCCTGGATACTCTTGCTGACCCTCCTCTGTACCAACACCAGCCTTTCTATAATATTTCTCAGTTGAGATCTACAGAACTTGGAACAACATCACAGGAAGTGTCTCACTGTAAGTTACAGTTGCTTATGTGTCATTCCTGTCTTTTTAAAGTTTTACTAAAGGGTAGAACAAAGTAAAACAATTTAAATGCTGTTCAGAAAGAAGAGGAGTAATAGGTATAATGAATAAGTGACACAAGACAGCAGATACTTTCCAGTGTGTATGGTTTATATAAACACATATGCAATCAAAAGCCTCACACCTAGCACAAAGCATGATGGGTATACAGTATAAATCCACGTGTCTGAATATGTGTGTGTTTCTACATTCTGATTGTCATGTCACTACTCGGATCTCAGCACAGCAGATTCATATTAAATATAATAATAATCTTGAAAATCTGCACAAAAGGTTATACATAACATGAGGTGATGAAAGCATAGCAATTTGTGTGGTTTCTGTAAATATAAATATAATCATAAGCCTCAAGAGCTTAATGGGCATGCCATGCTGTAAGTGTCTGTGTGGGAGTGTGTGTGTGTGTGGGGGGGGGGGGTAAGCAGACAAGCAATATTTTTCAATTTTGTTCCTGCTAAAATACACAAGAATAAGAATCACAGTACCTGAGTGAAAAGACAAAATGTAGTATTCTGCAACACCTCCTGCTGATGTCTGAGTTAATTGAACACACTTCATAATTTGGGACAACATAGAACTGAACCACTTTTTTAACATCATCAGTTTAAAAAAAAGGATTGAAATAAGGGCAGGCTTTATGATTTTGGGGCTCCACAGCAGTTTTAGTAAAGTCATGCCCCCTCCCCACTTGGCACACCTTTACCCCATGTATTTGACTGTAGCCCATACATGCACCATTTTATTTTATTTATTTTATGTTATAGCATTTTTAGTACATCCAGTGGTACATTTAAATATTTTAGTAGAAGACAGCAGTGTTAGTCCTTGCATCTGTTCTTCCCATCACATTCCATCCCATCCCATTCCATCCCATCCATTGCTACCCATCTGCCTCTTGATGACTGGGTCATAGTGTATGAAAGCATTTTTATGACATCAGTATGCCACATCAGAAGGAACTGCACAGCACTTTATTGTTGTTTTAAGAATATACTATATTAAGATAAAACATTTAAAAATGAATAAGGTAAACTGCACTGGTTGGAGCCCCCATATGAGCAGGGGGCCACCAGCAACTGTAGGGTTTGCTAGTGCCTACAACCAGCTATGTCTAAAATCCAGCAATAGTAAAAGCAGTTGATCAGAAATAGCAGAAACATTATTTACTCTAGGATGCATAAATGATACAGTAAGGTAGACACTTTCCAATTTGTATGATTACTCTAAACACACAAGCAATCCAAAGCCTCAAACCCAGAACAAGAAAGCAATAATACATGACAGGGTGCACATTAAACATTTATAATTAATGGCTTCCATTTTTTTCAATGTAAAAATCTGTGTGTTAAATACCATAACACCTGAGTAGGTGTTACAGCATTCACGAGCTCTCTTTCCCTATGAATGCGCTCAGGACACTGAACAAACACCACTCGAACTTAAAACACTCCGTTTCTCTTCACACGCTACTGATCACAAAAACCTTGGGCTACTTCTTCAGCGGGTCAGGAGGTGGGAGGTATTCTCGCAGTGGGAGGGAGTAAAACAAAAGTTGGCGATGCGAGAGACAGCCTGAGGGCCTTACACGGCCAACAGCCATACGGGTGCGATGCGGCTCTTCAGTGCTGCTGATGGGGGAACCAGTTTAAACTAAACCTCTAAAAGAAAAAAACATCACCCTTCAATTATAAATAACAAAATATGGGGTGCAGTGTGTTTTACTTGAATTTACACACTCCTCGTTGTTGGATAGCTAATAAACCCCAGTGGTGCTATCCAACAACTTGGAATTAATAATAAATTCTTAACCTGACCACCCATCACTATCCTATATCTAATGCACAGCCAGGGGTGTAGTGAGGCAAGGGCAGCAGGCTGAATGCCTTCAGCCCCAGGTTGTACATTAGAAATATCTAATGCACACCGTCCAAGTGTCTTATTGCACTTATAAAATGGAACTATCTATTTAATACACATGTAAAAAATTAAAATTATTAGGTTCAGATAATAAAAAGTACTATTTTGTGCTGATTTTAACAAAAAACAGTTCCTCCGCCAGCATGAGACTGTTTTTTTTTTTCTTTAGGACATTTGTCCTACTTTGGCCACCATAGTTGCTATCTGAATTGCTGTCCTGAGCCCTCCACCCCCCAACACACACATCACTGGGATGTATTGCAGTCTGTGTGTATATTTTTAATCTCTTTTTTTAATAGAAAGGGAATGTAAGCATGGAGTAAAAGAGCAATCCTGTTGGAGGAGACATTTATCTATGAGGCTGGCAGGTGGAATTCAGGAGTGATACAGGTGTAGGAAAAAAAACAGAGTGCTGGCAAATGCTAGAGAGTGTTGGGGAGGCAGAAATGAGGAATGTCACTGTAAGAGCAGTTAGGGTGAGTTCCAGTTTGAACATTATGCAAGTCCATTTTTTAATAAACATTTGAGGGTCAGCAGCTGGAGGAACCAGAATGTGTGTAGCAGACCCAGCAGTCAGAGCCTTAACAATACAGGATTTCAAAGGAAAGTCTTTCCTTTTGAGTTCTGTGCTCAATGAAGTGTCTGTGACAGAACTGCTACCTGTTAGGTCAGAACTAACAGAAGGTGCAGAGCAGTGAGTGCAAGAGTGAGTGCATGCATGTCCCCCTGCAGTTGCAGCAGTTTGTCTCGCTGCATTTACCGGTCCGGTGAGGTTTCAACAGTTTCAGTTTGGGAATTTAGCAAGGACTAGGTGTATGTATCATAAGAGAGAGCGAGAGAGAGAGAGATGGAGGGAGAGAGAGAGAGAGAGAGTTTCGGTAAGTGTAAGTTAAGGTTGTTTTTATTGATGTACAAAATGATGACAGTGGTAGTGGGGGGAGGGGGTCAGGAGAGAGCAAGCGGTTGGCGGTTGGAAGTTGGGGAGCCATGGTTGTGACTGCGATCTCCTCTTTAAAAAAAAAGATCACTCTTTCAGTTATTACAAATGAGCAGGTGGTCTGATTATTTACAGGCTTTCCTAGAATGCAACTTTTACCCTCACTTCAGCTGACTGAATACTGGATGATGGTGAAATGTTTCACTGATGTCTTAGTTAACTGAGGTGCAGAAATGGCAATTGTGAGTTTTCTAAAATTCCACTGGCTCATTGATCTGTTTCATTCTACTGCATCCTTCTGGCCAGCATTTGTTTGTAGCCATTTATTAGACACTTCTAATGTACTGCTGATGGCCAGTCAGGATGCAGGATTTCCCCTTCCCATTTTATAAAGCATCATGAGTATGCAAATCTCTCTCTTTGTGTGCGTGTGTGTGTGTCTGTGTGTGTGTGTGCCTGTTTATTTGTTAAGTGGGTAAACTGACTACAACAAATGCTTGGTACTACATTCTGATCACCATCTCACTACTTAGTTGTTGCAAGGTCACACACACACTAAACATAACAATAATCTTTAAAATCTGCACAGAAAAAAAAGTATCAATGACAACAGTAGTGGGAAGCTATTGCTTGCTGCCTAAAATGAAGTGCAAGCATTGTAGATACACAAATCCTTCAGGGTGGAGCTGTTAAGGAAATTTCTTCAACAGTCACTAAATTCTGCTAGCCATGTCCCTGCTCAGATCTCACAATCAGCTCACACATTAAACATAACATTAATCATTAAAATCTGCACAAAAGTGTACACAAGCTGCCAATAGGTGAAAGCTATTACTTGCTGCCTCAAAATAAATGTGTAATGGCTATGCAACAAACCTTTAATGGAAGTTCAACAGCTTACACAACCAGTATAGTGTTATGCTTGTGCAACTATGTTACTATGTTGTGGCTGTTTGCACTATCTATTCCATAAGGAATTACTACCCAGGAAGGGTACCAAAGGCAAGGAACCCTTGTAGAGGGTTCCACCCCTAGAGGTGCCACGAGAAGGTTCCCTTGGCTAACCGTACCTTAGGAAGAACCCGACTGAGAAGTGGTGAGCTGTTGGAGGAGAGAGGAGGATGGTGGGGCAAAGAAAAATTGCTTTAGAGGAAGGCTGGGAGGAACTGCTTATATAGCTCAGAAAGGGAGTGTGGCTGGTTGATCACCCTTTGAACTACAAGCATAGCTTTTCAATTCAATGGCTTATGCAACTAGTATAGTGTAATGCACGTGCAACTGTGTTACTATATTGTGGCTGTTCGCACTCTCTATTCCATAAGGAATTACCACCCAGAAGGCGTAGCAAAGGCAAGGAACCCTCAAGGTTCCGCGAGAAGGTTCAGTTGGCAAAAAGTACCTTAGGAAGAACCCCCAAAAGAATGTTAGCAGTGATTATTAACTATGAGGTAGAGAAGCAAACTGAAGCAACAGGCTGCTTGGTAAAACATAGATGAGAAGCAGAAGTTAGCAGAAAGCACAGATAAAATGGATTGCAATGAAGACAGTACAGGGCTTCTGAAGGAGAGAAGGAACAGCAGCAGGGTCACCATCCACCTCCATGCAACAGTGGGAGCTTATCAAAGTAAACTAGGCAATACTAGTAAAACTAATTAAGTATTTTGACCTTCGGCACGGAGGAGAGCAAAAAAAAAAAAAACACTTTGAGGAAGAAATATCTGGGGATCCAAGGCCTAGGTCATTTTCTCTCCAGGCTTGGGGTGTTTTTTTATTTAGTGATGGTTTTAGATTGAAATGCCTTCTCATTGAAGGAGAAGGGAATGCCTAGGTTCTTTATCTTACAGGATGCCTGGAGAAGTTACTTTAACTTACATAATGCTCACAATCCATGAGAAGGGAATACCTCCTCACACTGCAGGAGAAGCGAATGCCTCCTCTCATTGCAGGAGAAGGTACTTTAACTTACAGAATGCTCACACCACAGGAGAAGGAAACACCTCCTCACACTGCAGGAGAAGGTACTTTAACTTAAAGAATGCTCAGACTGCAGGAGAGGGGAACACTGCCAATTAAAGGTGACATAAATTCTGATAGGATTTTAGGGGCAAAGTCAGTATTCGAAGATGAGGTATTTGAACCACACGGGGCCATGACTCTCCACATAACACCCTCATCCTCCACCATAAGAAAAACACAGAAGCTACAGTGAAGCAGATTTTAAAACTAGTTTACAGCAACAGCTGTAGCTGAGCTGACCTCCAGAGTATACGAAGCATTGTACAAATGTAGTTTAACAGCTTCTAGTAGTAGTTAGTTATAGCTTCCAGCAGTAGCAAAGCTGAATGATTAAACAAGCATAGGAACTGTAGGCATAGGCAATAATGCACTAAAAACAACAGTAATAATTGCTTCATACAATTGCGTGTAGCAGTTGAATCCCATGGAGAAACTAATATAGAATAGCAGTAGACTCAGTGTTGATGCCTACTGAGTGCAAATAAATGTGTTTGAGCAGATTAAATCCCCAAAAGAGCATTATAAAACTGAGGATATATAGAAGGAAAGGTGTAGCAAATTAATGAAATGCTGAGAGTAAGGAGGCAGGAAAGAAGCCTTATAGGAATATGAGGCTGCTGAGTGGAAACAGGGCATGCACACAAGTTGATAATGTTTGGTTTCAAGGTAGGTTAAAAATGAATAGTCGGAAAAAGCAAAAGAGTAGCAGCAGTGGTGTTTGAGAAATGAAAACCAGGAAGCAAGCAGCTGAGAGACCCAAAGCAAGCTACTGAAACACAACAACAGAGCACACAGTGAGAAGCTGAGGAGAATGTAAGCAGGAAAGCAGCATGCTGAGCTGAAGCATGCAGAGAACAATGCAGTGAACTGAGGTCTTGAAAAATCAGGAGAGTAAATGGAACGCATGAAATATTTGAAGCCATGGAGGCTGCGAGGGATATTTAGGCATACATATAAACAACTGACGCCATGTAGGCAAGGAGCAGCAAAGGAACAGATGATGCATTTAACTTACTGAAAGTAAGCTCTTGCTACCCAGGCCAAGATGTTCCACCAAGGCACCACCATCCTCCATCATAGGAACAACAGGGGCAAAGGAGCAAGGCACAATGAGACCAGGCAGCCATGAAATAGAAGAAAGTGTCAGTATATCAATGCAGCATTAGTCCTGGAGGAGAAAGCACTGAGTAAATCATGATCAGGGTTTTATAACAGGAAGTAGCTGTTAGCTGAGCAACAGAGCCAGGACCAGGTGCAAGCAATTAATGAGAAAACCCAGGAGGCAGCCACAGCAGTGTGAGCTAAAACATGCAATAACGAGTGCAGGAAACCTGAGGTGTGGTAGAAGCCTGAAGCACTGGCACATGATAAACTCAGTGCAGACAAAGGGCAACAAGATGCTAGGAAAATTAGAAAGCCCAAAAAAAGAAAACACAAGCACAGAAGAACAGAACAATAAGCTCACAGGGAAGCACAGCAGCAGCCAGATGCAAGACCATAACCGACCAAGGCAGGAGAAAGACACTAACAAAATCCAGCAGGAACCAAGCAGAGTTCAGAGCATAAGCACTGCTGGAGATGGGGGGGGGGTGCAAGGCCCCAGCAGACACCAGGAACACAGAAACATAGAAATTGTCAGCAGATAAGAACCACTAGGCCCATCCAGTCTGCCAGTAGGCCCTATACATTGTATGTGGCCACTGACCCTATGTGATCAATGGCTTTTCATCACTCTCTCCCCTCTCAAGCTTTCCTTGTGCAATTCCCAGGCATGTTTAAACCCCTCCATTGTGCTTTCCCTTACTTCCTTCTGTGGCAGATTACTCCAAGCATTGACTACCCTTCCTCTGTAGAAAAATTTCCTAACATTACCTCTTAATCTACTACCTTCCATTTTCATATTGTGCCCTCTTGTTCTAGTACTTTTCTATAATGAAAAAGGCCCCTCACCTGCACCTTGTTTATGCCCTTGAGGTACTTGAAAGTTTCAGTCATGTCCTCCCGCTGTCTCCTCTCCTCCAGTGAATACATATTGAGGTCCCTTAGTCTCTCCTTATATGATCTGTGGTGCAAGCCCTGCACCATCTTTGTTGCCCTTCTCTGGATAGTATCCACCTTATCTATGTCCTTGCATAGGTGTGGCCTCCATAACTGCACACAGTACTCCAGGTGAAGCCTTACCAATGTTTTACACAATGGCATCACCCCCTACAACCTCCTGCTAGTGATACCTCTGCCTATGCACCCCAGCATGCCAATGACCCTCCCTGCCACCTTTCTACACTGCTTTGATACCTTTAGGTCATCAGAGATGATAACCACCAGGCCCCTTTCCTCTTTGGTGACAGTCAGCTCCCCACCCCAACCTGTAGCTCTCCCCATGGTTTCCTCTACACAGGTACATTATTTTGCACTTCTTTTTATTGAACCTCAGTTGCCACATCTCCGACCATCTTTCAAGCTTCTCCAGGTCCCTCTTCATTTTATGCACCCCTTCTGGAGTATCCACCCTGTTGCAGATCTTGGTGTCATCTGTGAACAGGCAGACCTTTCCTTCCAGCCCCTCTGCAATGTCACTAATGAAGACATTGAACAGGACTGGTGCTAGTACTGATCCCTGTGGGACCCCACTGGTCACCCCCCTTCCCAGATTGTACCCCATTTACCACCACCCTCTGTTTCCTGTCTGTTAACCAGTTCCTAACCCAGTTCAACACCTTCCCTCCCATGCCCAGAATACCCATTTTGTTAATCAGTCCTCTATGTGTGACTGGGTTGAAGGCTTTGCTGAAATCTAGGTAGACAACGCCTACCGCCCCTCCCTGAGTTATTTTCCTAGTCCCCCAATCAAACAAATCTATTAGATTTGTTTGACCTGACCTTCCTGCTGTGAATCTGTGTTGCCTCAGATCCTAAGCATTGCTGGATCCCAGATGTGCCATTATCCTTTCTTTCAGCAGTGTCTTCATGATCTTTCCCACCACTGAGGTGAGGCTGGCTGGCCTGTAGTTCCCTGCCTTCTCTCTACTGCTGCTTTTGTGCAGTGGGACTACATGAGCCCTCCTCCAGTCCTCTGGAATGCCACCTGTGTTGAGTGACTCTGTGAACAGGGCTGCCAGAGGCACTGCTAGTTCCCTTCACAGCTCCTTTAATATCCTCAGGTGGATGCCGTCTGGCCCCATGGCCTTATCCACCTTCAGCTTTGTGAGTTCTTCCTGAACTATCTCCACTGTGAATGGACTGGTGTCCACTTCTCCTCCCCCATCACCTCTACAACTCAGCTGTGGTCCTTGACCCCCCCTCCGTAGTGAATACTGAGCAGAAGTATTTGTTCAGTATTTCTGCCTTGAGCAAACACCACTCCTTACACTCTTCCTTCTACCCTTTGAGTCTCACAATCCCCCCCAATTTTTCATTCTTTCACTGATGTACCTATAAAATGCCTTATCCCCTTTGTTTACAGACTGTGCTAAGCCCTCTTCTGTCTGCGCCTTCACCCTCTTAACAGCCATCCCTGCTTCCCTTAGACATTCAAGGTACACCTCCCTGTCCTCATCCTTTTGGCTTCCCTTATATTTCCTGAAATTCAGTCTTTTAGCCCTGACTTTGTCCCACACCTCTTTAGAGAACCACAGTGGTTTTCTTCTTATTTTCCCTTTGGCCACTATCTTAATGCATTGGTTTGTTATATCCACCATGGCTCCTTTTAGTTTCACCCATTGTCCTTCCATCCTCTCTGTTACCTCTCCCTTCCCCAGGACTGCTTGTATACATCTACCCATTTCAGTGAAATCAGCCCTCCTGAAATCCAATACTCATGCTCTTGTGTGGCTTAATTGAGTCCATGCCTCCATGCTGAACCACACCATGTGGTGATCACTGGACCCAGCTGCCCTTCCACCTGTATTTCTTTGACTCTGTTCCCATTGGTCCATACCAGGTCTGGAATTGACTTGTACCTGGTTGGCTCATGCACCAGCTGCCTCAGTCCAACCCCCTGTAGGGATTCTAGGATGGCTGTGCTTCTGGCTGAAGCAGCCACCTGGGTGGCCCAATCCAAGTCCTGCATATTGAACTCCCCCAGTAGCAGGATTTTGCCGTTAGCTGCCATGCAGTGTATGTTCTCCACTAGTTTGTTTATTTATTTATTTGATTCTAGGATTACAAAATACCTTTGAGCCGAGGCTCTTTTACAAAGGTTCCATGTCAATTAGTACAGACAATTAACATGAAATTGGTTACATAAGAACTCCAAATGGTTACGTAAGAATGGGATATCATACTGTTACTATGGATGGCATACTCATTTTTTTAACACAGTACAAAATAAACACTAAGAAGGTGAAAGCAAGATAGGGAAGAGGGGGCTGGGGGTGGGAGAGGTGAGAGAGCGGTGTGGGCCTGGGTAGAGCAGCCGTAGGCTTTGTCAAGACAAACATGGGGAAAGAGCAATGGCAGGGCAGAAAGACTGACAAGTGCTTGCAGAGAGAAAAACAAAAAGAGAAAAAAATAAAACAGACTGCAAGGGCGGTCTACAGTATGTAGGCAGCAGCTTAATTAGGTGGCACAGTCACAGGTGTTGGTGCCTATTAGGGAGTGGCAGAGTTTGGTTTTGGAAGCACAAAGCATTGTTGTGGTCAAGATGTCACTAGTGAGACTGTTCATCCAACTGGGACCCCTATATGCAAACGACCTTTGACCTTGGGATGTGCGGCAGTGGGGGATTTGGAGAATGTGTGGTTTTGAACTCCTGGTGTTGCAGTTGATGGCTTTGGGTTTGAGGAGGGTGCAGACTCCTGGAGGTGTCTTGCCCAGCATGATTTTCCTTGCTATGATGCAGGTTTGGTATTTTATTCGGTTGTTAAGTTGCAGCCATCCAGTTCGAGAATAGAGGTCACAGGTATGGGTGAGACTGTGGGATCCAGTAATGAGACAACAGGCTTTGTTGAGAGAGGTGGTAACACGTTTGAGAGGAGGTAGCTGTGGCAGAGCCATAGATGCTGAGACTGTAGTCAATAATGCTAACAATAGAACTCTGTATGACATCAGACAATGCTTCTGGTGTTAGGTATTTCCTATAGTGGAACAGAAGGCCCAGCCTGGTATTTGCTACTTTAGCAATATTATTTATATGTTCCCTGTCTACTTCCTCCCTGTGTGCCGGAGGTCTGTAGATCACCCCTGTGTGTAGTGCTGTTCCATTCCCTGGCTCCAGGGTGACCCACATTACCTCATCCTCCCCGTCTTCCCTGAACTTCTGCAGCCTTCATACCATCTCTGATGTGCAGGTCCACTCCCCCACCCTTTTTACCCTTCCTGTCCCTCCTGAACAGTGTATGGCCTGGTACATTGACTTACCAGCCGTGATTAGCAGAGTACCACATCTCTGTTATTGCTGCTCTGTCAAGGTCTGCATCTGCCAACAAGGCCTCCAGTTCTGGAACCTTATTTCCTAGGCTACAGGCATTTGTTAGCATGACCTTCCATGTTTTACAGTCTTCCCTCTCTCTGCTCTTGTTCTCCCTCTCCAGCATCTTCCTCCCATCCTGGATTCCTTTCCTATGTGCTCTTGACCCCCCCCCCATATCACTCGTTATACATTCTTTACCTGCCTGCTCCTCCCTGCCTGCTTTAGCTGTTCCTATAGTCAACTTATGTTCCTGCATGATCCAATGGGGGCTGTTCCTAAGCCTCCTGACCCTCCTGGCTCTCTCCCCCTTGGCCAGTTTAAATGCTCACAGCTGAAGCGTTTAAACTTCTCACAAAGGATCAAGGTCCCCTTCTCAGACAGATGCAGGCTGTCCTCCTTATATAAGCTTGCATCTGCCCAGGTCTGGCCCCAGTCCTCTATGAAGCCAAAACCCTCCCTTCCACAGCAATCCTTCAACCAGGAGTTGAAGGTATGGATGTGGAGTGCCCTAGCTTCCCCTGTGCCCTGAACAGGTAGCACCTCTGAGAATGAGGTGGAGCATGCTATCGGTTTCAGTTTTCCCCCCCAACTTCCTGAAATCCTCCTGAACTCTGGCTAACTCCACCCATCTCCTGGCCAGGTCATTGGTCCCCAGGTGGACAATGACATCCAGCTGCTCCCTCCTAGCTATTGCTTTAGCGATCCTATGGATCCACTTCCCAATTCTCCATGCAGCACTTCCTGGGAGGCACCTGGCCTCCCTCTCTTCCCTGCTAGGTGTCCCTAACTCCACTTCCCTGACAATAGAGTCCCTCACTAGGAGAAGCTTCCCTCCTCTGGGGTCCCCTGCTTCCCTTCCATGAGCTCCATCCTGGAGGACCCTCCCATTCTCCCTAGTCCCAGCCTCAGGTTCCTGAGTGGGGCTTTCCCATTCCTTCAAAGCAGTGTAGGAGTTACTAAGCAGGACCACTTAGGAGATGTGCTTTCAACCCCCTTCCTCACCTTCCCTGAGCCCACCGTAGTCTAATCACTCCTCCTCTTCCCTGGCATCTTTTGAGGTACAGGTTGTGGACCCGGTGGTCCCTGGGTGGGGACAGACCAACATAACCGCTAGCCACAAAGCAAAAGTGCTTCAGATGGAGGCTGAGAGGAACTGCTTACATAGCTCAGAAAGGGGGCATGGCTGGTTGCTCACCCACTGAACTACAGGCACAGCCATTAAAAAGATGTGGTGTGAGGAGAAGGAGAAGTATAACAACAGGGTCACTACCAGAAGGGCTTTTGAGGAATAATTGGCTGAGATGCTGCTCATCTAACTGTCCATTATGGAATCAGTGATGCAAATATACCCACAAAGCAAAAGTTAATAGGAAGGAAAAGGAAGAACTTGCAATGCAGTCAATTCAGAGTCCAGTAAGATAGTTAATCTTCCATCAGGTGCTGTGCATGTTGTGCAGTTTCATACATACATTTTAATCACAGTTTTACTCCAGAAAACACTTGTAAAGTCATCAGTCTGCCCTGATTTTTATTCCAGACAGAGTTGTGTTAGAGTCTGTAGCTTGTATGAAGACTTTCATTTTCTGACATCACAAAAGACTAACTTCATTACTATACAATATTTGTATACAGCACTAATTATAGCCATTACTGACGTGCTGCATTTTAAGTACTTGCTACCAGACTAGTGAGTAATCTCTCTTCGTAACACATGTTAAAATTGTTATAAAAATTCATCAGACATGCATTATATCAACACCTGTGATTTAGATCATAATGCAAAAATGTAGCAAAATATTTCAGAAAAATTGTAAAGAAGAACCAATCTTTGCTAATGTTCATAACCTTAAAAAGCATTCAGCAGTACTAAAAAGCAACTGAAAGGCAGGCAGCTTGAAGTACTATATGAGCAGACAGTGGCTATTATCTACTAGTGGATCAATCTTGGGAGTGGGGCAGAAAAAGTTTCAAAGGCCATTGAATCAATAAAAATTGACACCATGATATCACATTTTATAGAACTTTGTTAAACAAATTCCCATATCCCCATGTACATTCTTAATAATAGGATTAAATCAATGGTGTTACAAATATCCATTACCTCAATATCTTAATGTGCATGATGGAATAGTGAGAGAAAGGGCACCCTGCAGTAAAACAATCCAGATTAGAAAAGAGACGCCCTAGAATACAGAAGATCCAATATAAAATGAACACATAATAAATACATAATAAAGACATAAGCAATTCAGCAAGTTCTGCCCTCCTATTTATTTATACTGCTATTCTGGAGGTCTGTCTATAAAAAGGGTTTATAATCAATGGTATCATTATGTTCTAAGTTGTTCAGACCATTCGGGTTTTAGGTCTATTTGTTCTCCTTTTGAAAGAGCACTTTTAATCTGTTATCCTCTCCCCAGCTGGTGGTTTGACTCATCCAGTCCCAATAAAATTAAGTAAATCATTTCTAAAGTTCCAGTTAATGATGGTGTAGAGGAGGTGGGTAAGGATGGATGCAAAGCTCAGTACACAGGACAGATGCCATCAGGATGAGTCACAGTAATCCTTTTTTTGTCCCCTATGGTCTCAGCACAACAATTAAGCATGGGGGGGAGGGTTCTCTCTCTGTTTATGTGTAAGCCATGAAATGCATGATGTTTAGCTGTTTGGGCTTGCTTTCCGGTACACCAGTTTAAACATGGCCTCCTTGTGACAGTGTTTATTATTTATTTATTTATTTTAAGTACTGTGGGACATTAATTTTCATTTTGTATACGTAATTCGTCTTTTTCATGAAAATGTTGCTTTGTTAACTTAACAATTATAATTTCCTAATGCATAACTCTGTGTAGGAGAAGGATGCTGAAAGTTGCATAGTCATCACTGTTTTGTGAACAATAGAAGAAGGAGGATGGTGAGGCAGGAGGATCATTTAGAAAAGCAGTGTCATTTGATGTTGATATGATATTAGAGCAGCAGCACACAAAACTGTGGTTGATTGTTTTTTGGTGGTGCTGTGTCAGTTACAATAAGCAAAACAGTTTTCTAAGAGTCTAATGCAGAAACCAGCCATCGGTGTCATTTCCCATGCTATCATCAGACCCGTAAAGCACAGGAAGTACCTCCTCCCCTTGCACTTCCAAGAAGTGTAGTTGTCTGGTAGCATATGCTCATTCATCCTTTGGTGGCAGGCTTGTTCTATGATCGGATATCATGGTACAGCAAATTCCATACTAAATTATGTTTTTGCTGAATTGTCATCTATTGAATTTAATCAAATTAGAATGGCACAGGATAAAAATATTAATGAAACTGAGAAGACATTTCTAGACTTGGCCTAACAGAATAATCTAACAGTGCTGGATGACAGCTTCTATCATGTCAGTATGGGAACCTTGACAATGGTCAAGGTCAGGGGCATGTTAGATTCCACCACATCTTGAAATGATGGGATTTTAATTTCATGATGCACTGGACACCATCAGATGTGGTACTGGCATGTTGATGGGTTGTGCAAAGTTATTTTATTATTTTTTCTGCTTATTACTCTTTTCACCTTTTCTCCCAGGAGACTGGATTTTAAGCTAACCATTATATGCATGTGCCAATCATTATAGTACTCGTAGCCATGCACAGTACTGTCTGTAGCATGGGCATGCATTTGCTTACAGTGCTTGTTGGGGTGGGGGTGTCTATTATAATGCATTTTCCACCATTTTGAGTTCCTATGATCCTAATTTGGGGGATCTACAGTAAAGTACATGGACACTTCTCCTGTGTTCCCCTACCTTGCACTGCATTAGTACTGCACTGCATCAGTGCCAGTGTTCATGAATGATTTTGCTTTTTACATAGAGACATATAAGTTGTTAAGAGAAAAGGAACCATTTTCCCATCTAGTTTGTCCTACAAATTCCCTACTTACTGTGTTACTGCAGACCCTACTCAATCTGTGGCTTTACCCCCATCGAGCCATGTTACTAAAGTCCCCCTGTATCTGTCCCATGCATGCTTGAATCCTGCTGCCAATTTGGTACCCATCACCTCTACTGGTAGTCTGTTGAAAACATCCACTACCTTTTCCATGAAGAAGTACTTCCTTACATCCCCTCTGAGCCTCCCCCTTCCACCTTCACATCATGCCCCCTTGTCCTTGAGCATCTCTTTCTATGTAAAATGCCACCATCCTGCACCTTATTGATACCCTTAAGGTATTTGGATGTTTCAGTCATGCCTCCTCTTTCCCTTCTATTCTCTAGAGAGTACATATTTAAGTCCTTGAGTCTTTCCTCACAGAGCTTCTGATGCAATCCATGTACCATTTTAGTTGCCCACCTCTGTACTGCCTCCACCTGTTCTATGTCCTTCCTGAGATGGGGCATCCAGAACTCTATGCTTCTAAGTTTCTAAAACAAAAGCTCAATACTACATTCTGATCGCCATCTCACTACTTTGTTGTAGTCAGCTCGCACACTCTAAACATAACAATAATCTTTAAAATCAACACAGAAAATAAAGTATCAATGAAAACAATATTGTGAAGCTCTTAATTACTGCCTTAAAATCAAGAAAAAGCATTGTGGGTATGCAAACCCTTCAAGGGAGAGGTGTTAAAGAAATCTGTTCATCAGGCATTACATTCTGCAAGCCATGTCCCAGCTCAGACCTCACAACCATCTCACACACTACACTTAACATTAATCTTTAAAATCTGCACAAAAGTGTATGCAACATGCCAATAGATGAAAGCTATTGCTTGCCACTTCAAAATAGACTTATAACGGCTATGCAACAGACCCTTAAAGGAAAAAGATGTAGTGCGAGGAGAAGGGGAAGTCCAAAGACAGGGTTACTTCCAGAATGGCTTTTGAGGAACGATTGGTTGAGGGCTGCTCACCCAATTGTCCTCTCTGGAGACAGAAAGCAAATGCACTCACAAAGCAAAAGTTAACAGGAAGGAAAAGGAAGAACTTGCAATGCAATCAATTCAGATTCCAGAAAGGTAGTTAATCTTCCATCAAGTGTTTCCCTTTTTCTCTGTTCCCACGATTTCCATGTTCACATTATAAGAACAGCTTTATATAGAAACATAATTGCATGGTTTCTCAATAGGAGTAGATTGAAGTGTAGTGAGTGAGTGAAATCCAGGCCAAGGTTAAAGTGCCACTTTCAAAAATCAGGCTCTCAGGTACTTACTGTAGTTTTTTTTTCCAGCCTGGAAATGATACAGTACACAGTGCACACTGGGTGCCTATAAGCTGGGGTGGCCAGTTACAAAATAAGTTCAGCTCCAAATACAGCAACAATAAACAAGTAAAAGCAACTAGGAAAACTTGTATTTATTTAACAGTGATGGTCGGCTAGAATGGGATGGCAGATTGAGTGGGAATACTGTAGCAGAGAGTGTTGGTTCAGGTACCCCTCTGGTAGTGTAATATCAATATGGCCTTCCCATCATGACACATCTGAAAGACACAAGTGTACAAGGTGCATCATAGTATTACAGAAACAGACTAGCAGCATGTACTGTGCTGTTCTAGTTGTAATATATTATGAAATCAATCACCTGCTGCCATACTGCCACCCAATCCCTGTCCTAAGGGTCCTTGTACTCCTTCCTCTCCTGGCTCAAAGATAGTGTAGGGGCAGTTGGATGCCATCCCTCAGTAATGGTTGATGTGCCCCACTAACAATGGCTTGCCCACTAGTGGGACCTCCATAATTGTCAGTCCTGTGAAATTCAGCAGTGATAGCAGAGATGTATCTTTTAGGCCTAATAGCATACAATGTCAATCCTTTAATGCTTATTGTTTTCTTGGAGTATTTTAAATAGAGATGGGCAAAGTCAAGGTGGATTTGGTTTTGGATTTGCCAAATAAAAGATGAGTTTGTATTCGGCTTTACAAAGGATTTAGATTTGTCTGGTCTGGGTATATATGTACTGTATATGTGATGGAAAAGACAGTATCAGGAGACAAATACTACAGAATGTAAAGGGACAATGCTATAACAGTACACAGTATACTGTGTAAGAGACAGTGCACTTCTTCCTGCTGGTTAAAAATTAGTTGTTTTTAACAGACCTGTTTACAGTGCAAAAAGTCAAACAGAATTGTGTAGAATGAAACGTGTCTAATAGGACCTCACCCTCCATTCCTCCTGTAGCTAGTTTTAACAGTTAAAGATTTTATTTTATTTAAGGAGAGGCACTACGGAATCAAGAAATAAAGGTACATACAGGATCTGGAGGCTTACCGCATATTTGGTACTACCAGATCTCCATAGCAGATGACAAAATGGTACTAACACATGGCACATTTGTATTATTTGAAATTGGTAACAGTCTTCGGAAAAAATAAACACATGGCTGGTCGGATCCAAAGAAGACTAAATATCCAGTGACCGATGCAAACCATAAGAGAACTCAAAAAACAACAGCATGACCTCTAGGTTAACAGGAGGTGCAGTAAAAAAAGGAAAACTGAGACATGTACTTATCGATTGTGGTAAACAATGGTAAAACAATTAAGAGAGTACCTACTAATAAGAACTATACACAAAAGTCAATTCAATCCAAGGGGAAGGGGAGTCAGCACACAAAACTACTATGACCTATGTGAGGATACAGGGTCTAGAGGTGTGGGAGTTGAGGGGCCCATTCTTGCACCAGATGGGGAGTCCTGTACCACCGCATTTATGGGAGTGTCATGGAAATAATCAGAGTTAAGGTAAGGTAAGGTCCCCAACATGGCTCATACTGTGGGATTAAACCTCCAGCGAAGCTAGAGAGTCTCTCCAGCATAGCCCCTTGGCCAACTGCCAGAAGAAAATCCTGAAAGGATGGAACAGCAGGGGATCTCCATTTCATCAGGATTAATCTCTTGGCTATGGCTCCTATACTGGTAATCCATTTAGCCCCAGTAGAATGTTTTGGGGTGGATAGGGTCCCACACCCCAGGAGAAGGAGAGATGGGTCTGGTATAATCTTGGGGAAAATTTGTTGGCACATACTCTGAATGGAGCGCCAGAGGAGGTGAAGAGAGGGGCAGGACCAGAGGATATGGAAAAGGTTGGCCCCTTGGTTGCCACATCTCCAACAGTTGTCAGTGGGGGTGAGGGCCATCCGCTTAAATTTAGCAGAGTCTTGGTACCATCTATGGAGAGTTTTGTTCATGATAAGGTGGGAATGGCCATCCATGCAGGCATTTTGAATTCTTATCCAGTGATGAGTCCATTGCCTATCAGAGATGTGACTATGTAAATCTGCTTCCCATTGAATTTTAGCAGAGCGAGTAGGGTCTTCAGAGGCATCCCTAAGTTCCATGTAATCTTGTTTGCTCTATTTTTTTGAAGTTGATCCCATAGATTGATGGGGTGGGGAACCAAAGGGGGCTGTGTCCTGATCCGGATGCTGGGCAAGTGGATGATGGCATCCCTGATTTGGAGATATCTCCATAGGTGTGGTGTGGGAAGATGAAAGTGAATTTTCAGAGCTTCGAAGGAGTCGAGAATACTGGTGCCTGGGAGTAACAGATCCTGTACCCAGCTAATACCTTGACATTCCCAAAATCTCCAATGAATCATGTGCTGTTCTACTTGCAAGATAGGGTTGTTCCACAGGGGTGTAAATTCCCATGGGGTCAAGTTATAGCCCAAACAGGCAAGGGATTTCCTCCAGTACTGAACTGAAACCCTTATGGTGGGAGAGAACCCGGAGGGGAGGGATGTTTTACTGAATAGGGTTACTGCGGGTGAGGGCGCCCTCACCAGTGAAGCTTCCAATTGAAGCCATGAAGGGGAGACCTGACCAATCTTAGAGAACCATTTAGTAATCTGAGATGAAGCATATGCCATGTGGTACCCCTGTAGCCAGGGGAGGCCCCAACCACCCCTACTCCAATGTTGCCTCAGCTTAAGTTTACTAAACCTAGGACGGGATCCTTCCCACAGGAAATTACCCATTAGATCTTCCAATTTCTTAAACCAATTCTGCGGGATAGGCACTGATAAATGAGCCAAAATATATAACAATTTTGGGGCTGCCATCAATTTAATAGAGTCAATTTTCCCAGCTAGCGACAGTTTTAGAGCTCTCCATCTTTCAAAATCGGGTCTGAGTGATTCTAGGAGGTTAAGAAAGTTAATAAAGATAATTTTGTCTAGGTTGGGGTGCAAAATAATGCCCAAATATTTAATACCATTAGGGGACCAATTTAGCCCTAGGGTAACGAAGATATCCTGTGTGGTGGCCGAATTTAATGGTAGGACTTCTGTTTTAGACTGGTTCAGTTTAAGGCCTGATACCTGGGTAAACTCGGCTAGGACATTAAAAATACCCTGAATCACTTGGGGAGTGTATTCTGTGTTAATAAGAAGGTCATCCACATAAAGAAAGGTTTTAAAAACCAAATCTCCTCCTTGTAATCTGGGTATCTGGGCAGATTCTCGGAGGGCGATGGCAAGGGGCTCTATAGCTAAGAAAAATTGGAGTGGGGAGAGGGGGCAACCTTGTCTTGTACCTTTCGATAATAGAAAGGGCACCGACATGATACCATTAGTTAAGACAGAGGCCATGGGAGAGGCATATAGGAGCTTAATCCAGGAAATAAAGGAGAGACCTATACCTATAGCGGAGAGTGTATGAAAAAGAAAGGGCCATTCTACCGAATCAAACATCTTTTCAAAGTCAAAGGCCAGAGCTACAGAGGGCGTAAGGGATGTTCTAGCCAGATGCATCAATGTAATTAAGGTTCTGTGATGGTCAGACCCAAGATGGCCTTTAACAAATCCAGCCTGCGAGGGATGGATTAATCCTGGGAGGAGGGGTTCAAGCCTGGAGGCCAGAGCCTTGGCCAGGTTTTAGCATCGGCATTGATGAGTGAGATAGGGCAATAACTGCTAGAAAACAGTGGGTTTTTCCCTTTTTTTGGGATAACTGTGATGGTAGCTTCCCTCAAGGTAGGGAGTAGCATGCCAGCTAGAAGGGAATAACGGAATGCTCATACTAAATATGGGGTCAGATTAAGGCCTGGGGATTTCTAGAAGTCTTTTTTTTTTTTTTTACTTATTTTTTTTCCACCTACTGTCCCTCAACCTTACACTCCTTCGGACCCCCAAGGAGTATCACCCTCCTGACCCTACCGACACTCAGGGTTTGCCCCTAGAGTACCATCATAACTGCCATTGGACCTCCATTGATGGCCTGGATTACCACCCGGGTGGGGCGAGGAGAGGTCCCCCTACCTTACCTCCCTCTGTCCTGCAGTGAGCTGTACAGTGGGGTCTGCTCTGTTCGGTCGGCGGGTGGTGAGACTGGCTCCGGAGGATGTCATCTAGGTAGGCTGGAGGGCTTTTTTCCTCCGAGATGTATTTTTCCCCGATGTCGGTGTGCAATGAGGAGCAAGGCTGCCGGCGTGCGTGGAGACGCATGTCGAAGCTAGCCCTCTGCCAACGTCTACCCCCTTTTTGCATCTGGCTCTCCTCAACCACACCAACCACCCTGAGCTTCCCCAACAGGTGGCGGTATAGCAGCGGAGAGCATGGTCCCCCCCTCCCAGAGAAGGAGAGCGTCCGTTAGGCACTCAATCCTTCTCCCTCCCTGCCGACCCCCGTCTACCTGGGCTCGCTCCCGAACCTGGGTCGCTGGTGTGGTACGAAGTGTGGCGTCCAGCGCCTCAACCCTCAGTGCCACCGGGCCGGCTATCTGTAGAAGTCTATGGGTATCCCATCCTTACCAGGGGCCTTATGGAGGTTCATGGATCGAATCGCGGCATCTACCTCTGCCTCTGAGAGTTGGGATTCCAGGGCTATGGAATCCATTTGAGGAAGTCAGGGAATCAGCAAAGCAGCCAAGAAGCCTTGAATCTTAATTGTATCTGGTGGATGAGAGGTTGAATAAAGTTGCTGATAAAACTGGGTCATAATCTCATTAATGCCTTTTTGAGAATAGCAATGCCCCCCCCCCTTATTTATCTATGAGAGCATGTTCTGTACAGGAAGCTTGCTGATGTTTCAAGCAATAGGCGAGGAGTTTACTGGATTTTTCCCCTCCCTCCCTCCATCCCTCCCAGAAAGCATGTCTTATCCTCCATAAGTTCAGCTCAGCTTGCTGAGTGAGGTGGGCATTGAGAGAAATTCTGGTGCTGTTTAGTTGAGATAGTAGGGTCTGAGAAAGGGCTTGAGAATTAAGTGCTTTATATTGAGCCTCTAAGGAATAAAGTCGTTTCTCCAGAACCCATTGGTCCACTTCCTGGCGGCACCTCCTGGCAGAGGCAAATGCAATTATTTTACCCCTAATAGTGGCATTGAAGGCCTCCCAGAGTGTTGAGTCTGAGACCTCAGCATTATCATTACATTCCCAATATTCCGCCACTTCAGGTCCTATCCAGTTCTGGAATTCCCGATCCTCTAACAGAAGGGGGTCTAAACACCAAGTGGAGGTTGAGGGGATACCTGCCCTTCCCTGATCATAAATTCAAGGGGTGCATGGTCAGAGATGATGATTGGGTGTATATGGGAATGGACCACTGATTTGTAAAGCCAAGAGGAGATAAGCCAGAGGTCAATCCTACTAGAAGACCCATGAGCTGTAGAGAAAAAGGTGAAATCATGGTCCCCTGGGCGCTGCACCCTCCAGGCATCCAGGAGTATGTGCTCATTCATGAATCTCAAAACAGCCAACTTAGCTTGTCTATGGGGTTTTTGCTCCTATCTTGTAGGTGGTCCAGTGTCAAATTAAAATCTCCCCCTGTTAGTACTGGATCTTGTTTTGGAGTTGAATTCAGAGAGGGTCTGGTTTAGGGTATGGAAAAACTGAGGGCAGTCTTGATTTGGAGCATATAAATTAACAAGGATCAGGGGCCCCTCCGGGGTATCTATTTAAGCCATGACCCATCTGCCGTCCCTGTTATGAATATGTCGACTCAGTTTCCAACTCAGGTTTTTGTGGAACAATATGGAAACTCCTCGTTTATGCTAGTTTGCCACACTGTGGATCTCTTCACCGACCCACCCTCGTTTAAATTTCCTAGCCTGTCCAGCGGAGAGCTTCATCTCTTGGAGGAACACAATAAGAGGGCTTGATTTTTTGAGATGCAAAAGAACCTTTTTCCTTTTCACTGGGGAGTTACACCCTCTAACGTTCCAAGAAATCAGTTTAGTTTCCCTCTTGTCTGAGGTGTATCATGTCTAAATATAGCTAAAAGAAAAAGGTCACTAGTATCAGGGTTAAACCCAGGATAAATCGATGGCCAACTTCTAAGCCCTTTACCCCGTGTGATAACCTCACCCCTTCCCACGGATTGCCATGCATAAGAAAAACACTAGGTGGCGCCAACTGTCCACTTAATAACAGAAACTTTTTAGACATGCAAATTGCAAGAAACACTGCAGAACGAACAGTAGAGTATTTGACCAAACCCCTCTCCCCTACCCACCCACCAGTTGAAAACCCATCCACAGGTGACAAGCAGCTGCTGTGTATATTGGCTAAAACCCAGCCCAGATAACAGCAGCAGTCACTGGGGAGTAAAAACCCTGCAACATACATCAAAGGTGAAAAAAAAAGAGAGAGAAAGGAAGGGCGCATAGAGCACTGACCTCTTCCAGCTCTCCCCACTTAGGTCAAAAACTGTGGGACCTTCCATTCATTGTAAAATAAGTGGCAACTCTAGGCCAAGGATAGAGCCTAGGGGCTAGCAAATTGAGCCTTAGCCTTAGCCCATCTTCCACATGAGGGGGGGAGGGTAAACCAGGCAAAGGAGCTGAAAGACCGCCCAGACCTGCAAGAAAGCTCCAGGTCTTAGCTAGGCTTATTTGTCAGAAATCTAAGGAGATAGATCTGGCAGGTCATGTATAGGGCACACAAAATGGTATTACCCCAAGTAACAGCTTATACAGCCCCAGAAAACAGATCCATTATTAATAAAGCTTATAATGCTCTGGTATAGGGGTATGAACAGCATGCTATGCAGAAACAAACCAGGTATAATCACCAGGTACAGTGCCTGGCCAGAAAACAAGCTGATGGCAAGGGAATTGAATTCAAGTTCCTCTCACATCATTGGTATCTGGATTAGCTTCAACGCTATCATCCACATCAGCTGCTGGAGTAGTGTTTGTAGCAGCCCCCGGAGAAGTGACCCTTGATGAGCCTGTCCAGGAGAGGCTTCTCGCAGCTTGGGGCTTGCAGTTCTTGTTAGGTGAATTCCTGGGGGGCTTGGGCAGCAACAGTGGAGGGTCATCAGTCGGAAGATCCATTAATGCACGGAATTTGTTATTGCTCAAGTCCAGCAGGCTGTATGAAGAGGCCAAATCCACACTCTCACTGTGGCTCCTGGAGCGAAGTTGGGGCGTTTTGTCGATATGAGCCCCTTCAAGCCTTGCTCTATGTTTGTTTCTCCATCTGCTGCCAGGAGGTTTCTTAGATGGGGTATGGCTGGGCAGCTGCAGTTACGAGGGGGATGGGGTCACTGGGTCAGCTGTCTATCGTCCAATCTCCATTGGCTGTGGTAAGGTAGTCTCAGCTCCAGAAGTGACCCTCTCCTTGAATTTACCCTAGTTAAGTTTAGGGGCTTGGGCAGCCAGAAAAGACTCAGCAGAGGCCGGGCTATCGAACAGCCATGTGGTGCCATTAAAGATTATTTGGAGGGAGGCAGGGTATCGAAGCGAGTATTCAAGCCCAAGTTCAGCACAGGCTCTACGTGCAGGGTTGAAGGCCTTGCATCTCATAATGACCTCCTGTGAGTAATCCGTGAATATTTGTATGCGGTGTCCCTGCCATGCAAGTTCTTTTTTTTTCTCTGGCAAGCTTAGCAATAAGCTCCTTATCCTGAAAACTTAGAAAACGGGAAAGAATGGTGTGAGGATGAGCCCCAGCAGTTGGACGAGGAGCCAGCAACCTATGAGCCCTATCTATCTCAGAGGGAGCCCAGTTGCGCCATACCAAAATGAGAGGAAGCACCTTCTGGAGAAAAAGAATAGTATCAGGCCCCTCACAACCCTTGGGGAAGCGAACAAACCGTAAGTTATTCCATCGGCTATGGTTTTCCAAGTCCTCCACTCTGGACCATAGAAGATTGATCGTCTTCTCTTACTCCCGTAGTTTGGCACCCAAATTATGCCCCCGTCTCCGGTTTTGGCCAGCCGGTGCTCTGTAATGCTGACCCACTGGGAGACATCAATAATGTCTGAGGAGTTCTGCTTCATGGCCAGGTCCAAATTAGTAATTTTGTGCAAGATTTCAGCAAACATTTGCCTAATTTCAGCTAGATTCCCCTCCGCTCCAGCTGATGCCATGGCAGACTCCAACCTGAGGCACAGAGAAATTTGTAAGGCCGCACCAGTCAAGGATGGAATGAGTCAAATTGCGCTAGGTAAATCACCCGATCAGGGGACAGTCACTGGATCACTAGATGGGCAAGTAGCTGTTTATTCAGAGGAATCCCACCAAGACTAAGAAGGATCCAGATAATGTAGGGTTTGTGTGGGGTTTGGCTGGGAGCTCAGCACTCAGGCGTCCATTCACGATGGTAGCAGGCCACGCCCCCCTCCTGTAGCCAGTTTTAGTTTAGGGACAACTGAAAAAATGTAGCTAAGCAAGCAAATGAAGTAATGTTTTCTTAGATGCATTTGGAACCAACTAATTTGTTCATTAAAGCAAGCTGGGCTTTACTAACATGATTTTTTTGCCATCCTTGTTTTTTTGCTATTGAAAGATTCTTCATGTACAGCATATTGGTGCATTGTCCCAGATTCCGCCCTTTCCCGACACAAAAGACAGACCTCTTGTGTGTTGTTGTGCTCAGATTGGCAATTCATTTATTATATTTCACATTTATATTTACAAATACCATAACCATTTATCATTATTGTCTTTTCCACAATTCTTTGTTTATATTGCATTAAAATATCAATCTCTGATCACCCCTCCTCCTTCTTTCTCTTCTTCTTGCCTCCCCAGGTGAAAATCTGTCTGCCTTCTTCTTCTTCTCTCTTTCTTGTAGGTAACAGTGAAAACCAAGACTGTTTTTCTCTCCTTCTGTTGCTTCTTCTTCTCCTTATATTTGTTTATCATTCCCCTCCCTCCTCCTCCTCCCCCTTTTTCCCCATAGCCTGTCTCCAGCTTACGTTGGATGACTAGCCTTCCCCTTGGCCCCTCTCCTCCACTCTATCTTCCTTCTTGTCTACTCCAAGCTTCAATAAAACCCATCATTTCCATATTCAACATGTCTAGTGCTAGGTCCAACAAATGAACCCAATCTGATCTGTAAAAATCCTCTACCCACTTTTCCACCCCTCTCAATATTAAATGCCCTCCCATGCTCCTTATCAACGTCCCCACCCTTCTATTCATCTTCCTTCTGGCCCTATCCACTGCTACTTGGCTGTGTTCATGTCTCCATACCCTCATTGGTATCATATCTGACCATGCCATGCTCACCCCCGGCCACCATTGCTTTATTTTCTCCAAATCTTGCTTAATCCACATATACGTGTCAACCCATGGCTTCCCCCCAATAGCATTACCCCCCGAGGTGTATAATGATTAAATCTGGGGTGGGTCACCTCTCTATCATCTCTATCAGGGTTGGGAGTAACTGTGCCCATTTCATCCCTTGAATGCCATGCCATACCAGCCTATATTGTCTGACATCTTGGTACAGCTGTTTTCCCCCGGCCTTCTTTTCTGCTCTCCTTTCCACCCAGTAATTGTAGGAGTGCCCACATATCCATACTGCTGTGATCCTCCCTCTACCTATTGAATTAAGAAAAATATATCTTAATCTCTCAAACCATCTTAACTTGCTCATTCTTATTCTGTTCCATTTTTTCCCCTAAGTCCCTTACCACCCACTCTTAGGTTCTGTTCCTGTAAAACAAAATAACAGATGACAGGTTAATCTCAATCTTTTATAGCCTGAATGTATCTCTTGTAACTGGCAGACCACCAGTGTCTCCTTTCCAACATACTGGTCATTGACTCTCCTTCAGCTGCCCATTTTGAAGCAGCCCCTATTCGAAAAGAATGGGAAGAATAACTAGCTGGGTCCTCACCCAGGAACTCCATGCCTTTTTTGAGTATAGCTGTTATCTGGTAACTTGTCACTTTCTTCCTGTCTCTATGCACAAATAGTGTCCCTTCTTTATTATAGCGCTGTGTGGTGTAAGCCCACAAAGCCTTTACCGGGCACAAGGTCCTGTCAGGGTGAGCCTTAATGGTTGCGACACACCCCTTCCCTTCCTGATCCATCTTGGACCTCCTAATTATGAGTTGTGTTTCCCTTGGCCCCCAAGTTATATCTTCCCATTCCAAACCTCCCTCTTCATCCTTTTTGCCATGTCCCACTGCCTCGCTCACTCTCAAGGCCCCTGCTAACATCACTAAATACAGCTGCGCCTCATCCTTGTACTTAAAAATTGCAGGAAATATCCCCCCTAATCTGGCTAACCACTGATCTGCTATCGGATGCCAACCATCCTTGCCCTTTGTTTCAACCTACTCCAACCTTGCATCATCCTCCGTATCAGCATTGACTTCATAGGATCCTTCCATTTTTTCAAACTACAAACTAAGCTGATCCCCACTAGGTACACCCCCATTGTGGTGTGAGCCAACCCATTTTGACACTGATCTACCGTAAATTTTCCTAACTGCTCTTCTGTAACTGACCCACTTACCTCCATGTGATGTGCTTCCCTGAATGTTTGCAACACCCTCCATGCCCCTTCATAGGCCCTTAAGGTCCGTGGTGCTCATGAATTGTGAAACAGCATTTCAACTCCCTCTTGCCATGTCCCAGATGTTCATTGGAATGGGCATTTTATGCTCCTCTGCTGTTGGTGCCAGCATCCAGAACTGATCCAGCCACAGACAGGAAAGGCTGCCAGCTAGGATATTTCTCACCCTGTCTATGTGCCTGGCCCTGAATGACAAATTCAATTGCAAGCCTCTTAATACTATCTGTCTCAACACTCACATAACTGTCACTGATCTAGCTCCCCTGTTGTTCAGAACATCCACCACTGCCTTGTTGTCACACCAAAATGTAACCTTCAGGTTCTGTAATTCTTCTCCCCATACCAGGGGAGCAGGCCCAAATTGGCATGATTTCCAACAATGTGATGTCCTTTACCCTTCCGTCTCTTACCTAGTCTGCAGGCCATGGCTCTGAAAACTATTTTCCTCTCAAATACCCCCCCATTCCTAACCCCCTAGCCACATCCATATACAATTCTAGGTCCGTGTTATAAACCCACTCTTCCTGCCACAAAGAACGGCCATTATAGTTGCTTAGGAATTTGTCCCATACCTTGAAATCTTCCTTTACCCCATTTGTTATATCCACCCAGTGGTGTGGTCTTGCTACTCCTGCCGTGGCCCTTGCTAGTCGCCTTGTAAATGTCCTTCCTGACCCAATTGCCCCACAAGCAAAATTCAAATGCCCCATTACTTGTTGCACCTGCCTTAAGTGTACCCACCTCCTACTAGCATGCACCTGAATCAGCTCCCTTAGCTTCTGCACTTTGCTGTCTGGTAACCTAAATACTCCCCCCCCCCGTATGTCTACCTCAATCCCCAGAAATTCCAGAACCTTGCTGGGGCCTTCTGTTTTGTCCGGTGGCAATGGCACCCCGAGCTCTCCACACAGTTCTTGAAAGCTAGCCAACATCCTCTCTGTCTTCAAGCATCCACTGTCTATTAACAAGAAACCATCCAAATAGTGTATGACTGTCTTGTAACCTGTTTTTTGCTGGAATATTCATTGCAGGCAGGTGCTGAATGTTTCAAATGTAGCACAAGCTATGGAACAACCCATAGGCATAGCCTTGTCAAAATAATACTGGTCCCCTACTTTAAAACCCAATAGGTCCCAGTCCTCCCTCCTAACTGGGAGAAACTGAAAGGCTGATTCTGTATCTGTCTTGGGCGTCCATTCATCGGGGTTGCCCGGATAATCTTTACTGCCTCTTAAAATGTGGCATAGGTGACCCTGCCATGCTCTTCCCCTATAAAATCATTAATAGAGTCTCCCTCTGAGAATGACAGATGGTGAATCACCCTGTATTCCCCATTTTGTTCTTTTTGGAACCAAGCCCCATGGGGAAATTCTTATGTTGTATAAAGGGGGGACCTGGATACTGCCCTTCCACCATCCCAGCAGCTTTATCTTTTTCTATTTTTTTGTCCCAAAATGTCTTCCTTTACCCTGACTGACCCCAAGTTATTAGCCTCCCTTGCCTTTCTTGGACCTTTGCACTGTAGAGGAAAACCTGTTCTAAACTCCCTCTTTATGGTTTCTGCAACCCTGCTATCTGGGTACTGTTAGAGCCACTTTTGCCAAACCTCTATCTTGATGGGATTTTTTGCAGCCTGGAATTGTTCTCTTCCCCCCATGCCCCCCTCATTCTGAAACCTCCTCCCCTTCGGCAGTTTTTTGTTTGTCCCTATCCTCAATAAGACTGGCCCCCCTTCCCCATAACCTCTGCCTCTCAACCCTATACTCCATGTCTGCCCTCTATAACCCGGCTCTTCATGAAAGGGCTGGTGGCTGGACCCCTGTGCCCCTCACACCTGGGCCCCCTGTGTCCATGTGGTTCTGCATCTTTTCACCGGGTGGGGCCCCCTACATCTTGAACATGCATGCCGGAACCAACATTGGGGCCATGAACAAAATGCCCTGTTATATCCCCAACAACACTTCTGGGGTATCCCCCCTTTTTCCTAGTTCCCCCTCTGATGTGGATTGATCGGTAACATATTCCATCCACAAATCCAGCTGTTTTGTGCCCCATCCCACATCCCCATATGTCGCCATAGGTTGGCAGAAAACCATATCATAATACATCCACCCCACCCCCCTTTTGCTTTTGCCCACCATATCATCAAGGAACACGTGATAAGTGGGATGCCCAACTCTGGTTTCTTTTCCATCACTATGGCTGAGTATGTGGCGAACCCCATGAACCACCCATCCCACATCTTTCCTTTTGTAAACTTATCCTCTTCTTTCTTACCCAATAAAACCACAGATGCTGCCTTCTCACTCTTCCCTACTGTATATTCTCTGTCTCCTCATATTTGGCTGTCACCACTTTACTCACTAGAGCAAATATGTCCACATACTTCCCTTTCCACATTTTCTCCTTTGTGGTCAGTGGCACATGTTCCCCTATTCTCATACCTGGGACTCCTGTCTCCCTTGTTCCTTTTTCTACCCCTGTTAAATGGATCTAATTATACAGGTTCCTGGTTGGTAATTCTCAATAATTCAATAAAGCCAACACACTATTTCTTTGCCAAATTAGTTGTAATTTATTGAGATAGTATATAATTTCTAGGCATCAGGTAGCCTGCTACTACCCGAATGTACCTGATACAATTTAATCTTACAACCAATGAAACAGTCCCTGGAACAGTCCATTGGGGTGTTTTTAACATGCAATCTAGACAGCTAGTAATATTTGCATTACAGGGCTACAGAATTTCAGAGACACAGGAAACCATATATCTCTGGATCCCCCGAGCAATGTATGGATAGTCTCAGACTGCAGATTGTCTGAGACTGCATCTTCTCAAAGGGATGCTGGACATAACCATAGGTCCCATATTTATGTGCAGCAAGCTTAGAAAAAAATGCAAGGCTGGAATTTCCCAAAAACTACGACAACAGATTTAAACACAGACAATATGTCATTCAACAAATCATAAGACTCTGGTTCAAAAATACGCTGGCCTTAAGATACCTTGGTCATAAGATACTTTTGACATTTTGCCGAGACATACAGTCATCTTTAGATGGAAAAACAAGTAATCGGGAATTTTATTTATCAAAAATACTTACTTCAGGATACAGAAAACATGCAAGGGGATGCAATTGTTTTAAAAATACTTGGCTTACATATAAAAACCAGACAGTGGCCAAATTGCATAGCAATCACAAAAATGGGGACCTCAGTCATTAAGGCCAGCTGCGGTTACTAGCAGCTGCATTCTTATCTTGGCCGTAACCTTTTAAAAAGACATGTTTTGGTAGACAATATTTTTTGCTGAATAGGGCAATTCCAAGTTAGACCTCTGCTTTGTGCTTCTTCAATTATTTCATTTTCTTCATTTTAACCATTAACCTTTTAAAGTCTTACACATGCATGCACATTAATTGACATGGTGGCATCATTCATTTACTTAGCCACTTGCAGTCATTGGCTAGCGATACCTATCAAATCACATATTGGCATCATTTAGTTATTTATTACTCATTTTCAGTCTCTACACTAGCTATTTTACACCTTTCTATCTCCTCAACCTTTCGGTTAGCCAATTATATATTGTTGATAAAAGTTTTGTCACTGGTTACTAAAACCTTGGCCTTTGTTCACTAAACTTTGGCCATTGGCCACTTTCAACAGTCCCCACTAAGAAGGTAAGAGGCCCCTGAGGGACTCGAACCTTCACAAAAATGGAAAATAAATGTGAAGATAAGTTATTAACTGAAGGTTAAAAAAACTAAATAAACATTTTTTACTCTTAAACGGTTAGTCTAGGTGAATAGGTATATGATTTAAAACTGGTTGCCAGCATACAGACAGTTAAAGCATTTATAAAAAGCATCCTGTCCTGGAGTTGGTACAGGGGTGGTTACAGATGGAACACAAATGGTGAGTTTGTAAAACACAGTGCAGAACTCAGGGATGCCAACGCCACAATTGAAATATGTGTAAAGATGTTAACATGTGATACCACATATAACACAATATGATATAATTTTGTTGATGAAGAAGAGTTCATGGAATCCACTTTGAGAGTGGATAAGGTACATGCTACCTTATGCTGAGGTGTGGCACACCCTTGGAGCTTGATTGAATAATCTGTTGATAATGACTCTTGCTAGATAGGTCATTATAAGACATAGATGACCAGTTAGAAAGTTTATACAAGTAACAGTTCATGAAATTAACAGTCCATAAAGTTCATATAAGCAACCACAGGTTGGTGTAGTTATAATACAGGTGAAATGTTATTTGCAGAATGGTGGTAACCCCACAAGGTACATGGGGCAATGCAGACAGTAATTTAAAAACAAAACACCAGCATAGTAGAAAAGTCAGTGTTCATGTTGCTGGCTGCTGGATGGCTGATTGGCAGATGCATTGGCCAGGGGTGCATTAGATTGTGCATTGAGTCCTTTTAGTGGAGTAGCCACACACACACACACTGGCATGGCATTTGTGTTGTGGTAGTTGATTACACCCTGGCACAAAGATTAACAGTCCTTAGAAAGGTAACAGTATACAATAAACCATTAAGAACACAGTCCATAATAGAGCAATACGTTTGTATAAAGTATCAGCCATGTTTGGAACAAGCAGCAGTGAAGAAAATGGATGTCTTGCTTGAAGATCAATTGAAGAAGAATCTTCTTGCTGAAGTTAGGGGATTGCCCCTACCCCACACTTAACTTCATAGTAAGCAGAAACAATAAGCTTGATTGCAGAGTCTGAACTGACTGAACCTTCTTCAGTTGATTTAAAGTTCTACAAATAGGTGTAATTTTGCTGAAAACATTACACTTGCAGAGGTAATAATAACTTGATTCATTTAGTAGTCCTTATGTGGAACCAATCAGGCACAAAGATAGTGATGACATCAAAGCTGTGGCAGTTGTTTTCTTTTCAGGAAAAAGATGAAGGTCTTGGCAACTTAGATGAAAATATTACTGCTGTGGAACGTGGAGATCATATGTGTGCCACACCGTGGAAACCTGCAAACTTGCAAAGTGTGTTAGAAACTGAGTTAAAAACACATAAATAAGCTTTTAAACCAATGACTTTTTGTTTTGGAAAGAGTAGTGTGACAAAGCCTAAATTCTGGCAATTGGAAAGAGAAAAATAAAAATGGGATGTCAATCGCACACCTGGGGGTGCAGGCCGAGGTCCAATTATACCATTTGACCATCTATAAATCCATAACAATGTTATGGTTACACCCTGCTTTCAAATCGCAGAAGAAGCTATACCGTGATTTCCCTCTATCTGTTGCTAGCAGGCCTAACTGAGACCTGAGTTATAGAATCTTGTAATGTTACAATAACATGCTTCAAACATATAGTTCATTGCAATATGCCTGTTACACTATGCAATATTGGGATAATTATATATTGTTGGCCTATGCCAGTTAAAGAACAGTGCCTATAGCACCTGAGACAAGTGAAAGGGTCTACAGGATCTACCTTCTTTACTCTGTATAGTGAAATACTCCAAAGTACTGAGTGAGGTAAGGCTTGAAGCATAGGTTTGGAGCATAATCTAAATTCTTCATATTATAATTGTTAAGATTTAAAATGACAAAACCTGCATAGAGTGCACTCATTCTTCAGGGGTACCCGTGAGTAGTGAGACAAACAGAGTATTGATTTGTCTGGGGTTTTGCTTTGGAACATATTGTAGGGGTGGGTCAGCAATGCTGGCCCCAGTATTTAGGTTTGGTTATGAGCATTAAAAACATTTATACATGTGAGCACTTTTTTAATACACATGCTACAATGTAGCAAGATGTATATCAAAACATTATAACATAGACGTGAAACATAAGCATTTTTGCAATAGAACAATTTCAGTATTGAGCATAATGCATAAAATACATTTTAAACACAGAACAAATGTAGCCTGTAAGCTTAGTTCAGAGTCCAGAAATGTTAGAGTATTGTGAATTTACTTGTTGAACATAACCATGGAATACGTTGCAGAGGGTGTGTGGTACAGTTCAAGTTTATAAGTTACAGTCCTTGGAAAAAATTACTTAGTTTTGGTTGAAAAAAATTATTGGAGCAATCCACCACTCTGTTTTTGCTAACTTGTAAGACTTTTTCAGGGTCTGTGATGCTTTAGAACTTTAAAATTATAAAAAAATGCTTTGCACTTATAGAAAGCAGACAATTGCATCCATTGCTGTAAGGCTATGAGAAGTTGTTTTACATTTGTTTTGACAGGATAAGAAAGCTGAAAAGACAATCAAAAGAATGAATATGTGGAAATACATACACAACTCCCCCCTCCAGCTTAACTGATTACTCGCTGAGGGCAGAAGCCCTTGTACCAATGATAGGTATGAGGTTTAACTGCACTAGAAAAAGTAGAAGGACTTGTGCTGGGTTATACTGTTAAAATACCTTGGGTCTTTTTAAAACCTGTAAATAAGAAACAATTATTAGCAAATACACATTTTCTGGTGTTTACCCCTATGGGGAGACAGTAATGTACCTTGCAACCTTTGTGGGTATTACACTGGAAGGAAGGGTAGCCTACCCCCCCCCCACAGCTCCTACTGTGGTGGAAGAGGCAGCTTGAATACTGTAGCAATAAAAAGGTTAGCTGTGGATGGTGACATGGATATTAACCCAGAAATATTCTGGCAATATTAGTAGCCAGTCGTGCAGCACTTTAAAAAGGTGTGCACTAGAAAAATGGTAATGGGGTTGCCCCATTTCAGTCCCCACCTACCACACTTTAAATTATAACAAGATAATATTACAATTAGTTTAGTAAGTTTCATACCTTACTATAAAGATGGGGAACTTCTTTTTCTCTAGAAGAAAGAGAAGAAACAAACAGACAAACAACAAAAACAAACATACACATGTCTAAAAATAAAACAAGATTATTTTCATAGGATAAAAGAAGCCAAGCATCCCTGGGTTCCCTTATCTGAAGCATGACAAAATGTCAGCTGAGTTTATAAAAGATCTGGATTAATGGTAATAACGTACGTACGTATTTCTTAGGATGCATTTTTAAAAAAAAAAGAATGATTACACCATGGTCACACATAAAAGCAAAAGCCATTGTTTTTTTAACTGTAGATGGTAAACTCTCAAAAACAGCTGTAATACTCCTTTTTTTTTGAAAGTGTACTGTATATATATATATATATATAAAAAAATTAAAAAGTATGGGGAAGTGATAAATAATTCTCCCCTTCCATCTGGAGTGCCTTGCATAGTATGGAAATCACGTGATACTATTCAGGAATAAAGGAGTTGTGCTTACAACCAAATGTTTGTGGGAGGAAGGCCTTGAGCATTGCCTGTGTTGGCTGCAAGCCCAGAAGAAAGGAGAAGAGAAAAATAAAGTTTGTTCCTCTTTACTTAGAATGCCAGTAGTGCAATAAAAAGTCAAATTGCATGGTTCACTCTTGGTGTGCTTTCATGAAAACATACATTTTGTGTAAAAAGTTGTGCTGTAGGTAGGGAATACACATCAGGTCTGAACTGGTAGTAACATAAAATGTTGAAACACAAGAAGATCAAATAACATGCAAAAGGTCACACAGTGTGCATGCAAGGGTCACTCAAACCCAGCTGTTTTTGTAATGTCCTTGAATAAATTACATGTCAAAGGTGCAATAGGCACTGTTATTAAAACAGCGTAGGCCAACAATATATATTTGTCCCACTATTGCATAGTGTAACAGGCATATTGCTATGAACTATATGTTTGAAGCATGTTATTGTAACATTACAAGATTTTATAACTCAGGTCTCAGTTAGGCCTGCTAGCAACAGACAGAGGGAAATCACAGTATAGCTTCTTCTGTGATTTGAAAGCAGAGTGTAACCATAACATTGTCATAGATTTACAGATGGTCAAATAGTATAATTGGACCTCGGCCTGCACCCCCAGGTGTGCAGTTGATGTCCCATTTTTATTTTTCTCTTTCCAATTGCCAGAATTTAGGCTCCGTCACACCACTCTTTACAAAACAAAAAGTCATTGGTTTAAAAGCTTGTTATTTATGTGTTTTTAACTCAGTTTCTAACACACTTTGCAAGTTTGCAGGTTTCCACGGTGTGGCACACATAAGATCTCCACGTTCCGCAGCAGTAATACTTTCATCTAAGTTGCCAAGACCTTCATCTTTTTCCTGAAAAGAAAACAACTGCCACAGCTTTGATGTCATCACTATCTTTGTGCCTATTTGGTTCCACATAAGGACTACTAAATGAATCAAGTTATTATTACCTCTGCAAGTGTAATGTTTTCAGCAAAATTACACCTATTTGTAGAACTTTAAATCAACTGAAGAAGGTCCAGTCAGTTCAGACTCTGCAATCAAGCTTATTGTTTCTGCTTACAATGAAGTTAAGTCTGGGGTAGAGGCAATCCCCTAACTTCAGCAAGAAGATTCTTCTTCAGTTGATCTTCAAGCAAGACATCCATTATCTTCACTGCTGCTTGTTCCAAACATGGCTGGTACTTTATACAAATGATTGCTCTATTATGGACTGTGTTCTTAATAGTTTATTGTATACTGTTACCTTTCTATGGACTGTTAATCTTTGTGCCAGGGTGTAATCAACTACCACAACACAAATGCCATGCCAGTGTGTGTGTGGCTACTCCACTAAAAGGACTCAATGTACAGTCTAATGCACCCCTGGCCAATGTGTCTGCCAATCAGCCATCCAGCAGCCAGCAACATGAACATTGACTTTTCTACTATGCTGGTGTTTTGTTTTTAAATTACTGTCTGCATTGCCCCATGTGCCTTGTGGGGTTACCACCATTCTGCAAATAACATTTCACCTGTACTTTAACTCCACCAACCTGTGATTACTTATATGAACTGTATGGACTGTTAATTTCATGAACTGTTACTTGTATAAACTTTCTAACTGGTCATCTATGTCTTATAATGACCTATCTAGCAAGAGACATTATTAACAGATTCTTCAATCAAGCTCCAAGGGTGTGCCACACCTCAGCATAAGGTAGCATCTACCTTATCCACTCTCAAAGTGGATTCCATGAACTCTTCTTCATCAACAAAATTGTTATGTCATATTGTGCTATATGTGGTATCACATGTTAATATCTTTTCACATATTTCAGTTGTGGTATTGACATCCCTGAGTTCTGCACTGTGTTTTACAAACTCACCATGTGTGTTCCATCTGTAACCACCCCGTACCAACTCCAGGACAGGATGCTTTTTATAAATGCCTTAACTATCTGTATGCTGGCAACCAGTTTTAAATCATATACCTATTCACCTAGACTAACCGTTTAAGAGTAAATATGTTTATTTAGTTTTTTTTAACCTTCAGTTAATAACTAATCTTTACAGTTATGTTCCATTTTTGCTAAGGTTCAAGTCCTTCAGGGGCCTCTTACCTTTGAGGTGGGGACTGTTGAAAGTGGCCAATGGCCAAAGTTTAGTGACCAATGGCCAAGATTTTAGTAACCAGTGACAAAACTTTTATCAACAATATATGATTGGCTAACCAAAAGGTTGAGGAAATAGAAGAGTGTAAAATAGCTAGTGTAGAGACTGCAAATGAGTAATAAATAACTAAATGATGCCAATATGTGAATTGATAGGTATCGCTAGCCAATGGCTGCAAGTGGCTAAGTAAATGAATGATACCACCATGTCAATTAATGTACATGCATGTGTAAGACTTCAGGTTAATGGTTGAAATGAAGAAAATGAAATAATTGAAGAAGCACAAAGCAGAGGTCTAACTTGGAATTGCCCTATTCAGCAGAAAATATTGTCTACCAAAACATGTCTTTTTAAAAGGTTATGGCCAAGATAAGAATGCAGCTGCTAGTAACCGCAAATGGCCTTAATGATTGAAGTTCCCCATTTTTGTGATTGCTATGAAATTTGGCCACTGTCTGGTTTTTATACGTAAGCCAAGTATTTTTAAAACAGTCACATCCCCTTGCATGTTTTCTGTATCCTGAAGTAAGTATTTTTGATAAATAAAAAAACCCTGATTACTTGTTTTTCCATTTAAGAATGACCGCATGTCTCTGCAAAGTGTCAAAAGTATCTTATGACCAAGGTATCTTATGGCCAATGTATTTTTGAACCCTAGTCTTATGACTTGCCAAATGACCTATTGTCTGTGTTTAAATCTGCTGTCGTAGTTTTTGGGAAATTCCAGCCTTGCATTATTTTCCTAAGCTTGCTACACATAAATATGTGATCTATGGTTATGTCCAGCATCCCTTTGTGAAGACGCAGTCTCGGACAATCTGCAGTCTGAGACTATCCATACATTGCTCCGGGGATCCAGAGATATATGGTCTCATGTGTCTCTGAAATTCTGTAGCCCTGTAATGCAAATATTACTAGCTGTCTGACTGCATGTTAGAAACACCCCAATGGACTGTTACAGGGACTGTTTCATTGGCTGTAAGATTAAATTGTATCAGGTACACTCGGTTAGTAGCAGGCTACCTGATGCCTAGAAATGATAGACTATCTCAATAAATTACAACTAATTTGGCACAGAAATAGTGTGGTGGCTTTATTGAATTACTGAGAATTACCAACCAGGAACCTGTATAATTGGATCCATTTTACATATTTGGTGAGCCAGCCAGGAGCTGGTTTGGTTTTAATTCTGGTAATTTGGTAAAGCATTTTTTTTTTAATCTAGACAGAGTCCGCACAGGTAAGGGTCATAACCAAACTGTGGGGCTGGGAAAAACAGTCTAATGTACTCTAAGTGTTTGAGTGGACTTGAACCTACAGATAAAGGTCTATGGAGTAGCTATAAGTTGGGTAAGGGTAATGTATATTTATGTGGGGGTCTGAGGACCCCAGGTTTAAGGATATGTGGAGAAATGTATTAAGGAAAAGTCTCTCAAACAAGTAAGGACAACTGCCCTTGTAATCCGTGCTTGCTAAATAGCATGTCAGTGGAAAAGGGAAGTATATACTGTTAGAGCTAAGGAAGGCTTTCACAGTTCAGGCAGCTTTTAGTACAAAAGCAGCGGCTGATTAACTAACGTTAGATAAGCAACAGTTAGAGAAAGAGGAACAAACCACTGTGGATGCATACACAGTGGATGTGACTACAGATGGGTTGATTTAAAAAAACCTCCCCCCCAGAGTTCACTATCTGCACAGCTTTCAGTTTTTTTTTGTATCAATTTCAAGTTCCCTTGCCTCCTATAGAGGCTGAAACATTTCATCTCAAACCCAAGTACTGGAGATCTCCACCAGTTGGATTTCAACCTAGTACCTAGTACTGCCACAGATTTTTAAACTGCAAACCAGAGCTCTGGAAAAGACTTGGTTTGGCAGGTTACTGAAATGGCCAAATGAAAACCTCTGAAAAGGGTTAATAGCTGCAGCATTTGGAGATTACCATGAAGGTCATGCAGTTGGTTTTCTCAATTGGACCAGTGTATCAGAAAAGAAGAAGGAAAATACCTTGACACTGGGTAAGTCTGAATTTTTTTTTATTTAAAGTATTTTTTATGTCTGTTTGCTTTATTTATGTGATACATATACTAAACAAGGTAATGCTCCATCTCTTTCATGCATATTTTCCAGCGTATATCTGTGTTCTGTAATTATGTTCTGTTGTCAAAGTTGCAAGATAGCATTGACTGCCTTTGGTGCAGAACATGTTACAGTAAAAAAAGAAGAAGCTTCTTTGCCTTATATCTGACTGTTTTAATTAGATTTATTTTTAATAAAACATTTGTGCTGCCTAGATAGGGTCAGTGAAGTTCTTTTGTATGTAGTTGTTGGTTGGAGCAGGTAGTGTTGAAGGTGAAGAAATATGACGTCATAGATTGCAATGTGCAGAAAGATTTGTAGTTTGCAGGCAATGTCCAAGCCACTGCTAGGTGAAAATATAAATGTTAACAGCTATGAATAGCTTTATCATACTTCTGTTAAAACCACAAACTTTTTGCAAAATGGCAGAGTGCCATATTTTGGCTATGCGCCAAAAGGTGTAACTATGTTATACTAGATGTATCCACTTACAAATGGTATGTTGTGCTGTATTTTAAAGGAGTTTTAAGGTGTTTACAATTTTTTTTGTTTGTTTGTTCTGAAAACATTTGGCATGGAGATATGTATAAATTTATTGGTTTAAAAGGTTGTCGGTGTTACAAGACAGGCAGGAGACAGCACATATATCTAAAACACTTACAGTGTTTTAATGAAACTATGGGCATTAGCTAGGCAAATTGGTGTCAAATAATGTCAGTCTTATTTTGTGTTAAGTATTTCTTTTTGTGTATGTATATGTGTGTGTACTGTCTTGGCCAGCAGTTTTATTTTGTGCTTTATTATTATTTAAAGATATTTTAATATCAGTAGTGTTCAAGGACACTACAAAAACAGCTGGGTTTGAGTGACCCTTGCATGCACACTGTATGATCTTTTGCATGTTATTTGACCTTCTTGTGTTTCAACATTTTATGTTACTACCAGTTCAAACTTGATGTGTATTCCCTACCTAAAGCACAACTTTTTACACAAAATGTATGTTTTTATGAAAGCACACTAAGAGTGAACCTTGCAATTTGACTTTTTATCACACAACTGGCATTCTAAATAAAGAGGAACAAACTTTTTTTTTCTCTTCTCCTTTCTTCTGGGCTTGCAGCCAACACAGGCAATGCTCAAGGCCTTCCTCCCACAAACATTTGGTTGTAAGCACAACTCCTTTGTTCCTGAATAATATCACATGATTCCCATACTATGCGAGGCACTCCAGCTGGAAGGGGAGAATTATTTATCACCTCCCCATACTTTTTTTTTACTTTTTTTATATGTATATACAGTATACTTTTAAAGAAGGACTATTACAGCTGTTTTTGAGAGTTTACCATCTACAGTTAAAAAAACAATGGCTTTTGTTTTCATGTGTGACCATGGTGTAATCATTTGTTTTCTTTTTAAAATGCATTCTAAGAGATACGTACATATGGTATTACCATCAATCCGGATCTTTTATGAACTCAGATGACATTTTGTCATGCTTAGGATAAAGGAACCCAGGGACACTTGGCTTCTTTTATCCTATGAAAATAATCTTGTTTTATTTTTAATTCAATTCAATTTATGTTTATTTTTAGAGCGCCTTTCAAAATCAAGGTGCTGTACAGATTAAATAAAACAAGAGAATCCAACATTAAACAATCAGAACTATAAAGAAAAAGCCAAAGTGAAAAGATGTGTTTTTAAAGCAATTTTAAAACTGTCAACGGTCGGGCATTCTCTTAACCAATGAGGAAGAGAATTCCACAGGGCAGGAGCTGAAAAGGCAAAGGCACGAGATCCTGACAACTTCAAATGGACCTTGGGAATCTCTAGCAATCCCTCATTGGTGGAGCGGAGGGGGTGGAGGGGGCAATAGGGAACCAGAAGATCTTTCAGGTAACGGGTCCCTGATGAGTAGAGCTTTAAGGTTAGTAAACCAACCTTAAAGGTGATCCACCATCAGACAGGCAGCCAGTGCAGTTCAGGGTAACAGGCGTATATGACTGGTTCTAAGAGTCCCAGTCAAAAGCCTGACTGCAGCTTCTGCACCAGCTGAAGGTTGGATATCAACCCTGGTAGCCCTAGGTAGAGGGAATTACAGTAGTCCAGACGGGTGGTTACAAAGGCGTGGACCAAAGTCAGAAGGTCCTCCTGGGGAATCAGATGTTTCACCCGGGCGATATTCCTCAGATGGTAAAAAGAGGATCTGACAACAGCTGACACCTGTGATTTCAGGGTTAGACCGTCATCAAAAATAACGCCCAGATTTCACACCTGTCAAGAGCTAGAGATCGGTACACCACCAAGTAATAAATCTGATGGTTGTCCCGCACCCAAACCCCTCCCAGGATGACCTGGATCCACAACCAATACCTCAGTCTTATCTGGATTAAGTTTTAACCAGCTCAAACTCATCCAAATACTGATCTCATCCAGGCAGTTGTTAAGTACGGAGAGTGCATCACTCTGATCGGGGAGGAAGGATAGATACAGCTGAGTATCATCTGCATAGCAGTGAAAACTCAAGCTGTATCTCCTGATGATTTCTCCTAATGGCAGCATATACACTGCAAACAGCATGGGAGCTAAAATGGAGCCCTGTGTTACCCCACATGGTAGGGAGAAGGCGTCAGAGGAATAAATTCCGGTGACAACTCTCTGAGACCTACCAGTGAGGTAAGAACGAAACCATTCGTGGACTGTACCAGACAGCCCACAAAAAACCTGTAGTCGCTCCAGTAGCACCTCATGGTCTACAGTGTAAAATGCAGCAGAAAGATCAAGAAGGACCAGAATGGTACAAGCCTTTCAATCTCTGGCCATTAGGAGGTCGCTCAATACCCGAACAAGGGCAGTCTCGGTACTATGCCTTTTTCTGAAGCCAGATTGGAGAGTGTCATAGACATTATGGGAGGTGAGATGATCATCCAATTGCAGTGCAACTGCCTTTTCAATAACCTTACCAACAAATGGCAGGTTAGAGATAGGCCGGTAGTTAGCTAGACAGTCTGGGTCCAAGGAGGATTTTTTTAGGAGTGGTCGAACTACTGCCTCCTTAAGGGGGTTAGGAAAAACCCCCCTCTCCAAGGATTTCCAGACAATGTCAGCAAGGATTGGGTAGATAACTTCTACACAACCTACTAACAGCGGTGTAAGACCCGGATCCAAACTACAACTAGTTGGATGCATTGTTTGGATGATCTTCACACTGTCAACGAATTCCAGGCGGTGAAAATCCAACCAGATAGGCCGAGGATTAGGTACCACCCGTCGTCCACCATAATCCCCCGAAGAAGAGGTCGGACCAATGCCGGACCTGATGCTGGCAACCTTATCTGCAAAGAAGTGAGCGAACTCCTCACATCTAAGTTGAGAAAAGGCTTCTCTAGGCTGAAGACAGCCTGGATTGCACAGTCTGTCCACAGTCTGGAAAAGTTGAGCCGGTCGATTCTTTGCAGCAGAAATCTCTCTGGACAGGAATTCTGCCTTCTTACGAGTGATTTCTGATTGGTAACCATCATAATGGGCTAGCAATCTAAGCCTGTCAGCATCAAGGCCCGATTTCCGCCAGGCTCTCTCCAGCCTTCAGCCTACTTGCCTTAATTCCTTTTAGACTTGTGTATGTTTGTTTTTGTTTTTGTTGTTTATCTGTGTGTTTCTTCTCTTTCTTCTAGAGAAAAAGAAGTTCCCCATCTTTATTGTAAAGCATGAAACTTACTAAACTAATTGTAATATTATCTTGTTATAATTTAAAGTGTGGTAGGTGGGGACTGCAATGGGGCCACACCATTACCATTTATCCAGTGCACACCTTTTTAAGGTGCTGCACGACTGCCCACTAATATTGCCAGACAATGTCTGGTTTAATATCCATGTCACCATCCACAGCTAACCTTTTATTGTTACAGTATTCGAGCTGCCTCTTCCACCACAGTAAAAGCTCAGGGGGGGGGGTAAATTATCCTTCCTTCCAGTGCAATACCCACAAGGGTTGCAAGGTACATCACAGTCTCCCCAAATGGATAAATAAAGAAAATGTGTATTTGCCAATAATTATTTCTTATTTACAGGTCTTGAAAAGACCCAAGGTATTTTATTAGTATAACCCAGTCCAGTCCTTCTGCTTTTTCTTGTGCAAACAGTTAAATCTCACACCTCTAATTAGTACAAGGGCTTCTGCCCTCAGCAAGTAATCAGTTAAGCTGGTGGGGGAATTGAGTATGTATTTCCACACATATTAATTCTTTTGATTGTCTTTTTATCTTTCTCATCCTGTAAAAACAAATGTAAAACAACATCTCATAGCCTTACAGCAATGGATGCAATCATCTGCTTTCTATAAGTGCAAACAAAGTTTTTTTTATAATTTCAGAGTTCTAAGCATTGCAGACCCTGGAAAGTCTTACAAGTTAATAAAAACAGAGTGGTGGATTGCTCCAATAATTCTTTCAACCAAAACTAAGCAATTTCTACCAAGGACTGCAACTTCTAAACTTGAGCTGTACCACACACCCTCTGCAACTTATTCCATGGTTATGTTCAACAAGTAAATTCACAATACTCTCACATTCCTGGTCTCTGAACTAAGCTTACAGGCTATATTTGTTCTGTGTTTAAAATGTATTTATGCATTATGCTCAATACTGAAATTGTTCTATTGCAAAACTGCTTATGTTTCATGTTTATGTTAAAATGTTTTGATATACATCTGGCTACACTGTATCCTGTGTGTATTCAGAAAAGTGCTCCACATGTATAAATGTTTTTAATGCTCATAACCAAACCTAAATACTGGGGCCAGCATTGCTGACCCACCCTACAATATGTTCCAAAGCAAAACCCCAGACAAATCAATACTCTGTTTGTCTCATTACTCACAGGTAGCCCTGAAGAATGAGTGCACTCTATGCAGGTTTTGTCATTTTAAATCTTAACAATTATAATATGAAAAATTTAAATTGTGCTCAAAACCTATGCTTCAAGCCTTACCTCACTCAGTACTTTGGAGTAGTTCGCTGTACATGGTAAAGAAGGTAGACCCTGTAGACCCTTTCACTTGTCACAAGTGCAATAGGCACTGTTATTAAATTGGCATAGACCAACAATATATATTTGTCCCACTATTGCATAGTGTAACAGGCATATTGCTATGAACTATATGTTTGAAGCGTGTTATTGTAACATTACAAGATTTTATAACTCAGGTCTCAGTTAGGCCTGCTAGCAACAGATAGAGGGAAATCACTGTATAGCTTCTTCTGCAATTTAAAAGTAGGGTGTAACCATAACATTGTCATAGATTTATAGATGGTCAAATGGTATAATTGGATCTCGGCCTGCACCCCCAGGTGTGCGGTTGACGTCCTATTTTTATTTTTCTCTTTCCAATTGCCAGAATTTAGGCTCTGTCACACCACTCTTTACAAAACAAAAAGTCATTAGTTTGAAAGCTTGTTATTTATGTGTTTTTAACTCAGTTTCTAACACACTTTGCAAGTTTGCAGGTTTCCACGGTGTGGCACACATAAGATCTCCATGTCCCACAGCAGTAAAACTTTCATCTAAGTTGCCAAGACCTTCATCTATTTCCTGAAAAGAAAACAACTGTCACAGCTTTAATGTCATCACTACCTGTGCCTGATTGGTTCCACATAAGGTCTACTACATGAATCAAGTTATTATTACCGCTGCAAGTGTAATGTTTTCAGCAAAATTACACCTATTTGTAGAACTTTAAATCAACTGAAGAAGGTCCAGTCAGTTCAGACTCTGCAATCAAAGCTTATTGTTTCTGTTTACTCTGAAGTTAAGTCTGGGGTAGGGGCAATCCCCGAACTTCAGCAAGAAGACTCTTCTTCAATTGATCTTCAAGCAAGACATCCATTTTCTTCACTACTGCTTGTTCCAAACATGGCTGGTACTTTATACAAACCTATTGCTCTATAATGGACTGTGTTCTTAATGGTTTATTGTATACTGTTACCTTTTTGTTGACTGTTAATCTTTGTGCCAGGGTGTAATCAACTACCACAACACAAATGCCATGCCAGTGTGTGTGTGTGTGGCTACTTCTCTAAAAGGACTCAATGCACAATCTAATGCACCCCTGGCCAATGTGTCTGCCAATCAGCCATCCAGCAGCCAGCAACATGACCACTGACTTTTTTACTATGCTGGTGTTTTGTTTTTAAATTATGGTCTGCATTGCCTCATGTGCCTTGTGGGGTTACCACCATTCTGCAAATAACATTTCACCTGTACTGTAACTACACCAACCTGTGGTTACTTATATGAACTTTATGGACTGTTAATTTCATGAACTGTTACTTGTATGAACTTTCTAACTGGTCATCTATGTCTTATAGAGAGGCTTGCCCAATTTAAAAAGTGCAGGACCCATTGTCCCATGGCCTATGCCAATAAGGTGAGGCTCAGTAAAGGGAGGGGAAGGGGTGAGAAGAGAAGGGAGGTGCTAGGAAGGAAAAGGGGAGGTAAAATGACATCACAAAAGGGGAGGGGCAATAGGATAAAGGGGCAGGGGAGGACGCTTAAGGATTAGACAAAAGGAAAAGGGGGTGTGGAACTGAGCAGTAAAAAGGGGCTGCATACCAAAGAGAGGTCACAATTTGCTCTATAAGGAATTTAGCTTGTGGAAGCACGTTCAGTCTATGGTAAAGCCATTGGGCATTGGATTTGTATTTGGAAGTTAATAGAAGCAGAATTAAGTTTAAAGAACTAAGCAGAAAGGACTTTGAGTGGGCTGGTAGACAGTGACTGAAGGACAGCAAGAATATTGGAGGTAAGCAATATAAAGAGGGTGAGAGCCCTGGCAACAGAAAGAGAACACTTGATGTGGGCCTCTGTGGCATTTTGTATGGTGGTAGAGTATCTTAGAGGAGCGGTGTTATGGCCAAGGACAGCAGGGCAATGAAGTCTTGTCCAGGGCATAATGGGGGGAAAAGATGCAGAGGAAGTGATACAGGTGTGGGGCAACCACAGTGCATGCAACCTTGAAGTCGTGAGGGAAGAGTGGTATGGGCAGCCGCCAGGCTAAAGGCAGGAGCATGGAGAGTCCAGCAGGGGGCTGGCAGGCAGCACCACGACCTCGTGGTGGAAGGGAGTATTCTTTAGTAGAAAATGTGGCAGCGAGTGAAGCTCTAAAGCAGGAACAAAGAAGCTAAGGGGGAGTAGAGGACAGGCACGGCAGATGTAGTGTGTTGGGGTGCAGGGCACAAGAGGAACGCAAGAGGAAGGAAGCAAGGGAAGTAGAGGCAGAAGGTGCTTGAGTAGCATCAGGAGGAAGACAAAGGAGGTTTAAAGAGGGACAGTGAAGCTGCGTGGGAAGCCTCAGCTTGTGAATAAGGATAGGAGGAAATAAAGTTGATGCGGCATTGAGGGCTAAGCAGGGGAGCCCTGGTGGCCTTGTGAGGGGAGGAAGCGCCACTTGGAAAGTGAGTGGCAGAAGGAGCGAGTAACAAGATTGGGCTCTGACCGTGTGGTGATGGCGTGTGACATCATCACCACGTGGGGGAGGGGGGTTGAATAAAAACAGAAGGTGAACAAGGGGCATGCCCGGGTGGTTTGGAATAGAGCAGCCCATGTTTGAAAGCACCAGTAAAAGGGAGGACAGGGGAAGCAAAGGAACAGAAATAAATTAGTAGCATCAGACAGGTGCTTTGAAGGGAGAAAATGCTACGGGGGAAGCTAGGGGAAAAAGGAGTGGATAACACCATGGGCCCCGACTGCATGGGATGGCTTGTGATGTCATCACCACATGGGGGGGCGAAAGTAGAAAGGGAAGGTGAGTGGGGGAGATGCCACAAAAGGGAGGGGGGAAGAACAGGAGAAAGGAAATCGGGGGAGGGGGAACACAGGAAGCAAAAGCATGGGTAGGGAGGTGCTAACAGAAGCACTGTACCGGATGGCAAAGGGGAGCAATGCCTGCAAGTCCCACCAGTTTGTCGATCCATTTGTGGGGGGACTGTGCTTAAGCAAGGGAGTGGATGGCAGTGGCAACGGAAGGAGGGATACTGAAGCTTAGAGTCACCCTTCCCCGGTTCTATCGCACAAGGGCCTGATTAGATGCAGCAGGACAGAATCGAGGAAAGGCTGCCATGCAGCAGGGAGTGGAGCAGGGTGAGAAGGGCACACAAAAAAAAGGGGGGATTAAGCAAGCCATGGGGGAGTGTGCATAAAGAAAGAAGCACAAAGATAGTAGGGAGGGAGAGGGGAGAGGCGGATAACGTGGAAAGCGTAAAGGGGAATAAAAAGGGGCAGAGACAGTATGGTAGCAAAGCAAAAAGGGAGATATGTGGAAAGCAACGGATGATGTGTTAACAGATGTGTTGTCATTATAGATATGAACAGAGAATGGCGCCATGAAAAACAAAGCCCAACAAGGAGGAGTGTTTCAAGGTGGTGATGGATTTGGTGGAGAAGGCAAATCGGTTGCTGGAGGTGGCAGAGCCAGAGGCTGTGGAGAAGGGTACAAAAAGAAAAGGGGAGATGGGGAAGGACAAGGAGGCCAACAAAAGGGTGCCATCATGGGTCACCGCTAGGGAGCCCAGTATGGTGATACAAGTGGTGGAGCCACAGGCACCTTCCCTGGAGAATCCGAGACCTGAGCTGTGTCCAGACAGCACCCCGTGGCCAGGGACAGGAGCGGATTTACCAGTTCCGATTTGCCAAGCCTTTCCACCAATACCAGTTGTAGTGTCAACACCGCTGCAGTCGAGCTGTCCCCAAGTACCGGGAATACCGAAGCAGGGGCTTAGCCCTTCACAGACAATTGTACCAGGTAATCAAGGGGTGTCAATGGAGAGCAGTATAAAACAATATATTGCACAAATGTTAAATAGTATGGGGGAAATGGGATTAGTCAGCTAGAAAAGGCATGGGGGGGATGAAGGGAGGGGCAGCAGGTGATAATCATGGGGTACAAAAGGAGATAGGCCCTGGGGCACGGTTAGCTGACCAATGCGCTCACAGTGGTGAAAGAGAAGATATGGAAAGGGAATATGTAGATATCTTTGCATTAGCTGAATGTGGATAGCATGGAAAAATACGAGGAAAAAGATAGCTTTGAGAAAAAAGACATAGCAGCGTCAGTAGTGCTGCTCAAGAAGGAAGATGAGGACAAAACATGGAAAGGAAAAATGTGGGACAACTGGGCTACAGGCTTTATCTATTTCACAGCCATAGTAATCGAGAAGAGGGTAGAATTAGCCATACCTCTTCCTACCTATTCCCTCATCATAAAAAATGCATACAAAAAGGGAAGGCATAGTTGGTTACGGTATGATGAAAAGTTTAGGAAGAGAATGGCGAATTTCGGTGATGTGAAGTGGGATGCCAGGCAGATAGATTTGTGGTTGGAGATTTACACAGGCCCAACAGACAAAGACACAGATGGTGAAAAAAGAGGGGTAGTGGCAATGAAGGCATTTTGGGGATACAATAGGGCAGCCTGTTCTTGGCTGAATTGCCACTTCCGGCACATAGGTTCTAAGTGTGGGGGCCACCACCCAGTGGCCCGATGTAGATACAGTTGGAGAAAAGGGACAAACAATCAGGACAGCACCCCTCAGACAGCCTTTCGGAATGGGCAGAGTCCATTTCAGGGGCACCAGTGGGGGAAGAGGAACAGGGGGAAGGGAACAGGGGGAAAATGGCAAGGCTATCAACCTCAACATCAGGACACATGGGGGGTGAGGGGGAGTGGTGTCCAGCTGGCACGGACTCCCATAAACATAGGAAGAATGGAAAAATGGTTGGGGGGATACCCGGACAAGGGGGCGGCAGAAATATTAAGAGAGGGTTTTAAATATGGTTTTAGCTTGCAGTTCAAAGGCTTGAAGAAAAAGATGGTGGCAAATAACTTAACATTGGTACAAGGAAAAGAAGGGGTGTTGACTAAGAAAATTAGGGAGGAAGTAAGGGCAGGGAGGGTCGAGGGCCCCTTCGCGATCCTGCCACTTGCCAGCCTGAGGGTTTCACCTCTGGGTCTTGTCCCTAAAAAACAAGAGGAGGAATATAGGGTAATACACCATCTGTCTTACCCAGAGGGAGATTCAGTTAATGATGCCATACGGAAGGAGGACAGCAGAGTCACTTACGCCACACTGGAGGATGCAGTAAGACTGATTAGAACAAAACAGGAAGCATAGATGGCTAAAACAGACATAGAGTCAGCTTTTCACCTTTTTAGACCAGAAGACTGGGACTTACTGGGTTTCAGGGTGGAAGGAAAGTATTATTTCGATAAAGCCATGCCAATGGGGTGTTCAATAGCTTGTGCGATGTTCGAGATGTTTAGTACTTGGTTACAGTGGGTTTTTCAGAACAGATTCGGGTACCAGGCAGTAGTGTACTATCTGGATGATTTCCTGTTCATTGGGGAAGGTAAGTTAGAGACCCAGGACATGCTCAAGAAATTCCAGAGATTATGCCAGGAGTTGGGGGTCCCACTAGCCAAAGACAAGACTGAAGGGCCAAGTAGCATAATGGAGTTTTTGGGACTAGAACTGGACTCAACAAAGAAATTGTTTTGACTGCCCGAACAGAAGGTTAAGAGGCTGAAAGAGCTACTGAAGGCAGTAAGAAAATGCAGGAGGGTGAGGCTGCAACAGGCCCAGCAAGTGCTGGGCCATTTAAACTTCGCATGTAGAGTGATCACGCCAGTACATACGTTTACATGGTGTCTGGCATGGGCTACGAGAGGGGCCACAAGGCCGTACCACTGGGTAGACATTAACAAGATGACAAGGGGGGACATGGCAGCATGGGAGCTATTTTTTCAAGAATACAATGGGGTGCACATTCTGGCAGGAGGACTGGGTCTATAACATGGACTTACAGTTATATACAGATGCGGCAGGGGGTATAGGGATGGGAGGCTATCTCCAGGGAAAATGGTTCGCTGAACCTTGGCCACTGGTGTGGAAACAGGGGGGGTGACAAAGGACATCACCTTTTTGGAAATATTTCCCATATGGGTGGTGATGGTAGTATGGGGGGAGGACCTCAGGAATAGGCAAGTCATGTTTTGGAGTGATAACAAAGCAGTCGTGGAAGTGTTGAACAAAAAGAGGACAAAGTCTGACAGGGTCATGAGGGTCTTGAGCAGAATGGTGTGGGAGGGTTTGTCCCTGAATATGTCTTTCAGGGTGAAATACATCAAAGGAGTGGACAACGTTATAGCTGATTGCTTCTCCCGTTTGCAGATGGACAAGTTCAGGACCTTTGCACCTGGAGCAGAGACAAAACAGACTGCCATTCCGGATCATGTATGGGAGATTGGATTGGGGGAGCTGAGGCATTGTTCCACAACTCCTGGGCCCCTCGGACCCTGAGAGCATATGAAACCTCCTGGAGGGCCTTTCAAAAGTTCTGAGATGAGTACTGTGGGCAGGTAAATGGTCTGGTAACAGGGGAACAATTGGCGCAATTTATAGTCAAGGGTAGGAACCAGAGAATAGAGCACTCAACCATGGGAGTGCACTTAGCAGCCATAGGACAAATCTGCACATTAAGGGGGTTGGGAGGACCCCACAAAGACTATCCTTATTAGAAGAATGATGCAGGGTTGGATGAGGGGGACAGGGAGGAGACAAGATAGCAGGAAGCTGATATCAGAAGGGCTGAAGGTGCAGCTATTGGGGGCTCTACAGCATATCTGCAGGTCTATAAGGGAGGCGGTATTATTTCAGGCATTATACACCACCATGTACAGTGGGGCCTTCAGGTTGAGCAAAATAGTGGGGCACAGCAAGAAGGCGGAAGGCGGGGGTTTACTTTGGGAAGACATGGAGTGACAGAAGAAAGCCATAACAGTTAATCTATGGGAGTCCAAAACTGACCAGAAAAAACAGGGGAGGAAGGTGTGTTTATGGGCACACCAAAATAAAGCCATTTGACCAGTGACGGCGCTGCACGTATATGCGGCAGACCAAAAAGACCAAGGTAGGGGAAGAATATTTTTACATGGGAATGGCAGGCGAGTATCTGGGTACCAGGTGACAGGGGTGTTGGGCAAGGTACTCCAGTTTATTGGGGAGTCAACCAGGGGATATTCTTCACATTCATTTAGAATTGAGGCAGCTTCTATGATGTCTGCACAGGGTGGGGGGTGAAGAGATTAAAGAGAGAGGAAGATGGTCATCAGGATGCTGTAAAAAATACATAAAAGTACAATACTAAAATGTTTGTTTTCTTTCCCACAAGCAGGTATTAAAGAAGAGAAAAGAGGGGAGGGGGGAGACAGGGGGAGGGACATTGGACAAAGACTCATGCTTATGCTTTGATCAACCAGTTACAACCAAGAAGCTCGAGGCATGGATTTGCAGGCAGTCTTTTGTGCACTGGGCAGAAAAATGGGCAGCCCGGAGGCATGGAGGAAAACAACTGTACCTGGACATTGACACAAAAAGGCTGGTGTGGAAAGGCCCATGGGGCATGAAATGGGCACAGCTGTTGCCAGAACTGAGGGAATATAGGAAGGACCATAAGCAACTGGACCTGATTGTGATACACCTCGGGGGCAATGACTTGGGAACAAGGCCTTGGTTGGACATCTTTTATCAGATAGAGCATGATGTTAAAGTAATCAAAACATGGTGGCCAGAGGTTACGTTAGCATGGTCAGAAATCACTCCTAGGAGGGTATGGAGGCAGGCAGAGAACCACAAGAGTATAGACAGGGCCATAAAACATATGAATGTGAGGGTAGGGAGATTATTCCAGAGTATTGGGGGAGTGGTAATAAAACATGGAATCATGGAGGAGGTAGATGAGTAGTACAGAGGGGATGGAGTGCATTTGTCGGGGCTCAGCCTAGCCATGTTCAACACCGAGATGTCAAGTGCAATTGAAGCATGCGGGAGGTGGACTAATGGAAAGGAGAAGCAGGGCACGGTGTGTACGCCCGTGCCCCCAGTGCAGGACATAAGAATAAGAGGCCAGGATACCCCCCATGATGTACGTCGGGGGGGGGGGAGGAGTGAGAGAGCTGGCTATTAAATTAAAGAGAACATAAAGAAAATGATGTAATGTATGCACCTAAGTGGAAATGCAAGTTATGGACAGATGATTGGGAATATTAAGAAAATGTAAAAGTGAAAATGGTGATTTATCAAATCAGTAAAATTATTGCCAAGACTGAGCAACCTCACACTACTAGTCCGTGTCTTTATTTATTGGCTGGGTTCTGGGGACAATGACCTATCTAGCAAGAGACATTATCAACAGATTCTTCAATCAAGCTCCAAGAGTGTGCCACACCTCAGCATAAGGTAGCATCTACCTTATCCACTCTCAAAGTGGATTCCATGAACTCTTCTTCATCAACAAAATTATGTCATATTGAGTTATATGTGGTATCACATGTTAACATCTTTTCACATATTTCAATTGTGGTGTTGACATCCCTGAGTTCTGCACTATGTTTTACAAACTCACCATTTGTGTACCATCTGTAACCACCCCTGTACCAACTCCAGGACAGGATGTTTTTTATAAATGCCTTAACTATCTGTAAGCTGGCAACCAGTTTTAAATCATATACCTATTCACCTAGACTAACCGTTTAAGAGTAAAAATGTTTATTTAGTTTTTTTAACCTTCAGTTAATAACTAATCTTTACATTTATGTTCCATTTTTGTGAAGGTTCAAATCCCTCAGGGGCCTCTTACCTTTGAGGTAGGGACTGTTGAAAGTGGCCAATGGCCAAAGTTTAGTGACCAATGGCCAAGGTTTTAGTAACCAATCACAAAACTTTTATCAACAATATATAATTGGCTAACTAAAAGGTTGAGGAGATAGAAAGGTGTAAAATAGCTAGTGTAGAGACTGCAAATGAATAACAAATAACTAAATGATGCCAATATGTGAATTAATAGGTATGGCTAGCCAATGGCTGCAAGTGGCTAAGTAAATGAATGATACCACCATGTCAATTAATGTGCATGCACGTGTAAGACTTTAAAAGGTTAATGATTGAAATGAAGAAAATGAAATAATTCAAGAAGCACAAAGCAAAGGTCTAACTTGGAATTGCCTTATTCAGCAGAAAATATTTTGTACCAAAACATGTCTTTTTAAAAGGTTATGGCCAAGATAAGAATGCAGCTGCTAGTAACTGCGGCTGGCCTTAATGATTGAAGTTCCCCGTTTTTGTGATTGCTAAGCAATTTGGCCACTGTCTGGTTTTTATATGTAAGCCAAGTATTTTATAACAGTCACATCCCCTTGCATGTTTTCTGTATCCTGAAGTAAGTATTTTTGATAAATAAAAAACCCTGATTACTTGTTTTTCCATTTGAGAATGACCGCATATCTCGGCAAAGTGTCAAAAGTATCTTATGACCAAGGTATCTTATGGCCAACGTATTTTTGAACCAGAGTCTTATGATTTGTTGAATGACATATTGTCTGTGTTTAAATCTGCTGTCGTCGTTTTTGGGAAATTCCAGCCTTGCATTTTTTTTCTAAGCTTGCTACACATAATATGAGACCTATGGTTATGTCCAGCATCCCTTCGAGAAGACACAGTCTCGGACAATCTGCAGTCTGAGACTATCCATACATTGCTTGGGGGATCCAGAGATATATGGCTTCATGTCTCTCTGATATTCTGTAACCCTGTAATGCAAATATTACTAGCTGTCTAGATTGCATGTTAGAAACACCCCAATGGACTGTTCCAGGGACTGTTTCATTGGCTGTAAGATTAAATTGTATCAGGTACACTCAGGTAGTAGCAGGCTACCTGATGCCTAGAAATGATAGACTATCTCAATAAATTACAACTAATTTGGCAAAGAAATAGTGTGGTGGCTTTATTGAATTACTGAGAATTACTAACCAGGAACCTGTATAATTGGACCCATTTTACACCCCTTCTGTCACTTTTTTCACCTCCCCTTTCATTTCTTTATCTGACCTAATCTCTGCTAGTGCAGTTTCCATCTATCCTAGTCCACCTGTCCTGAAGACTGCTATAATTTGCCCAGTGTACTCTTTTATACTCTCACCTACGAAACCTGTTACACTACCTGTGGGCCTGTCTGCTCCATGTGGCCTGCAGTTGTTGGGCTGCACTGGTCCGGATTCCTGTGGTGGGACAACTGTCTGAGACATCTAGTGCAGTGGGACCATTATGGTTGGGGGTCCAGTCTGGGTTCTGGTAACCACAACACAACCGGCTTTAGGGGAGGTACTAACAGTTTCGGTAAACAGGGTTGTGGTGGTACTGGACTGACTGCTCAAAGAGGAACCACTGGTGGTGGCTGCAGCCTTTTTGGGCTGTGTGGCCTCCCCATCAGTAATTTACCATTGCTGCCTTTTTCTTTCTCCGCTTTCCGTTTCTCCCCAGACCTCTCTGGTTCCACCCCCTTAACCAGCTACCACATCATGTTGGCCTTCTCTGCTAACTCTATGATTGCCATGTAGGCCTCCTCCTTTGATGGCCTGTTCTTCTTTGGTGCCATCTTTTCCTGAAATTGCCCGCACTAAAGCTGTGGATAAAAACTTCCCAAAGAACTCCTTCACCCGACCATGTGGCTTCACACATTAGGCCTTTCCTGCAGGATGATCCCCCTCTCAAATTTATGGTTCCTTCTGTTAAACCCCCCCACCCTGATGTGTGTTTTTTGGCACAGTTCAGTGCCCTACCACCTGCTTTTTAAACTCTCCTATCTTCTCCCCCACAGATAGGCAGTGCACTCGCTTCTAGGGCAGGGCCTGCAATTGGCCCTCTCCTCGCTCTCCCTTCAATCACTTCAAAATGACCAACTGTGCCAAATCACCCCGACTTGCTACTTGCTTCACCCCACCTTTGCTTTTATTTCCTCAGGATGGACTAACTGAGTGGGCACAGCCCACTCTCTCCCCTAGTTTTCAGCTCACAACATGCCTCTTACTTGCCTAACACAGCCCAATTCCACAGCTATGGTCGCTTTGCCACCTCCCGCTCCTTGCTCCCATCCCCTCAATCAGGCCCAATTCTGTCACTGCTTCATCACGTGGCTCTCGATGAATTCTACTCATTACTAAACACTCTCTCTCCAACTCCAGTACTGCGAGGCCAACTCCCCAAACAAACCACCAGCTTTTTTTTTTTAACTCTGCATTAGTTCTAAGGTCAACATATCACACTTGTCCACACAATTTTTGCCTTATATATACCAACACATTATTTTTTTATTCTTACCTTCCCAAAGAACTCCTGGCACACAAACCTTAGCCCATCTGACACCTCAAACAAAAAAATGCCAACTAGATCCAAAAAACCAAAAACAATCTTATGTGCTGTAGATCTATTGATGTTAACACCAACAAAACTTCAGCAAAAGAGGCTGAGAACCTCTGTGCTGGCCATTATGTACCCTGTAATTTCAGCCCCTCCTATTTTTCTTTTTCCTATCCCTGTCTCTTTCCCTTCCTTGGCTCCTCCCCTTCATGTCTGCCTGTCCCTTGTCCTGGCTCTCTGTCCCTCCCCCTACCTCCCATCTGAGCAAACCATCTGCTAAAAAGGAAGAGGTCCACCAGGACAACTTGGTCTGCCCCTTAAAGGGCAAACTTCATTGTTTAAAGTTTGTGAAGAAGCTTTTGCCATGAAAAAGTTACCATATGCCAAAAAGAAACTACTGGGTAATCTTCCTGCTTTTCCTTCTCTATTTTTCTATTAGGCCAAATTTTCAGGAGACATACAGCAGTTGGCTTTATTCTTTAATACCCTTCATATACAGGTTGGCATCCAGACTCCTCTTAAACTCCAAAACTGATTCTGCCTTTTTCATTGAACCTGACACTGTTCCACAGCCTGACATGTCTGTTGATAAAAAAACTGTTTCCTCGAGCCACCCCCATTGTTAGTGTCTTTTCATCCACTTTCACCTCCCGTGTTCTGCTGTTTTCCAGAACACCCTGTTTTGATGTTTAATATGACTATGCCCTATATAGAGGTAGTATCTCTTCCCTTGATCTACAGTATGTATAAAACTCTTTTTGATATTTTCTAAAACAGTGTTAGCTGTTTTACAGGATTGTGCATTGCTAAACAGTCTTCAGATCTCTGGTTACTCAGGACCTTTTAATTTCCCTCTGCTTCCAGAATCCAACCTCCTAATGTGTAAAGTTACTCACTATTGATTAAACTGAAATGCATTATTTGACTTTTACTAACATCAAATGTCATCTCCCACCCTTCTGACAATTGTGTTCTGTGTTCTGGTAGAGCATAAAGAACTGTTGTCTACCAAACCTAAAAAATCCCTCATAAACTTCTGTACTCCCGCCTGGTTATCTCAACTAACAGGCCACAACCATTCCTAGTCTACATTAATGGGCAGCTTATCTGAGCTATTTTGTTAATTGTTTACATGGTCTTGCACCGTGAGAAGTGTATATCACTAACTTCAGTTGTACATGGATTGTTTTTCACTTGTATGTATTCCTATTGGATATTATTGTCCCCTATCATGTTTTGTACAATGCTACAGTAGTTACCTTTGCACGTGCATATATTGTGTTGTTGTACTACATATGTTGTATTCCTGTATCCTTGGTACTTTCCCCCAGGTCACCCCTGAAAAAGGGACTGCATGGTTTCAGTAGGCTTACCTGGTAACCAAAATTTAAATAAATAAATAAATAAAACTCATTTCTAGATATGTTCATGGTTTAATTAATACTCCATGTGCACTGTGTAGGTTCTTGGCATTGTACGTGTGGCAGGGACAATGTTTGTGAGTTAGTGCCGATAGCAGTGGCAGTTTTGTGATGTGGACACATATCCACTAGGAACTGAATTAAAACTGAAATCTCAGGTAAGACTAGAGGGATGTTGGGATGTATTAGTAGGGGTATCACAAGTCAGAAGAGGGAGGTAATAATCCCTCTTTACAGACACTGGTTAGGCCCATCTGGAGTACTACGTGCAGTCTGGAGGCCACATCTTCACAAGGACATTAACCAAATTGAGGCAGTCCAGAGAAGGGCGACTAAAATGGTGCAGGGACTGCATCAGAAAACATACGAGGACAGATTAACGGAGCTCAATATGTATACCCTAGAGCAAAAGAGGGAGAGAGGTGATATGATCAAAACATTCAAACACCTTAAGGGCATTAACAAGGTGAAAGAGTCTAACATGTTTCAATAGAAGAAAAATAGCAGGACAAGAGGACACTGCATGAGATTAGAGGGAGGCCGATTAAGGGGTAATGTGAGGAAGTTCTTTTTCACAGAAAGGGTGGTGGATGCATGGGATGGCCTACCTCAGGAAGTGGTTGATATGACTACAATGTAAGGCTTCAGACAGGCACGGGATAGGCATAAGGGAACAATGCAGATGAGTATGAATAGATAGGCCATTGTCAGAGCAAAGGCCGATGGCACATTCATAAGGCAGAAAAAGAAACGGGCAGACTGGATGGGCCTTGCGGTCCTTATCTGCCGTCAAGTTCTATGTTTCAAAGTTTCTATCTCACATAGGTTACCAAACAGCAGTGACATGACAGTGGTGTTCAGCCATTAGTCACCTCCCCATTCTGTGGTAATCTATGTTTTCATGAAAAAAACTGCCCATGAACATCCATGGTCATCCCTGCTCTGTCCTAAATCTTTGTCCATGATAACTCTATCCATGACTTCTCCATGAATGATGGACAATATTGTCCATATTAAGTGTGCAAATGCTTGGAAAAAACAATCAATAGACACTGATTGGGAGAACTGAATCCATTTTCAGCTTGGCAAATGAAAAAAAACAACAACAGTAGTGATCAGATAACATTTGAATTATTTCAGGTAACAGCCATGATTGTCTTGTATATAATGTTTTTAGTATCCATGTTTTAAAATAGCCATCATTGTTTGGTTTGCAAATGCAATTTTAATCAAATGTATTCTTTTTCTATCCTGTTTAAGATTATATCATGGATGGAATGCTGACTAAAAAATAGACAATGTATTATTGCATTAGCAGTTCCATCATTAAAACTATTTATGGTAAAGATTCTGCAGTAAATAAGCAGTATAACATATTTCCAGTTGTCAAGTTTAGCCTCATTTTGACATGTGATCACTGAATCCCTTTACAGGGGTCTAGGTAATTTTAAGCAGTGTTAGACACATAAACATCAATGTGAAAGTTAGATTAAAAGGTATGGTCCTCATGTTTATTTTATTTATAATTTGGCTTTTTTTAATTCATGTCATCTCTTACTTAACCCTTGCAGGGCCACAGACTGATATATCAGTCCAAAATTCCTATATGTTCTAATTCTGTTTGGCAGCCTAAGGGTTAAGCTAATCATAATCCAACCAAAAGCTTTCCAGAATTGGCTTAATTCTCAAATTAAATTATACCAACTCTTATCATAGCTGTAAATGATAGCTACATAGCATATATTTGTTTATTGCTGTTCAAAGAATAAAATAATTTCTCAAAATATATTTAAGCTGTAGCTGTATTCCTACAATCTATACTTTGTAAATAGTCCATGTTAATAAATTATTTTGGTTCCATTTGGCAACAGTTCTTGGTTAAAGTTGCTAGAATTCTTCTAGCATTATATCAGTATTTTATACCATTTTGCAATACATTTTATGAACAGAGGTGTGCAAAAACAAGTTTCCCCCAGAGGAATTTAGCAGACATTGAAATTTCGCCTCTGTGAAAGTTCGGAAATCATTTCAGCATCTTTCACAGAATTCTGACTTAGAACTGTGGTATTTTTGATATGTACTGTGCATTTTTATATTAAATGACATAAAATGTTTTGCATTACCGATTACCAAATTTATCTTGAATGGTATAATAATTTGTGGATTACTATACTTAATCTGCCACTCTCCCACCCCACTCACTATTGTAAAACTTCTGACTCCACATGGCACATATTATTATGTGTATGACATGATAAGCAGTGCAATTTTTCCCAAAAATTAATCATACTTCCTTTTTCAGCACGTTACGTATTTCCATATAACACAGGTCACAGAAAATAATTATACAGGCTGTAACAGTGTGAGTGCATGGCAGAACTTTATGTGAACCATCTTATAAATATTCTGCAGTTTGTAATGCACCAGAAACCAGCCAGGTTAAAGGTGGAAAATGCTGTGATCGCTCGAGAGAGAGAGAGAGTAGAGAGGAAGCAGCATAGAGAGGACACTAGAGAGAGTGAAAAGGAGACAGAAAATTGATATAGACACAATATAGTGTACTTAACACTGTGAAAGAGATGGAGAGTAGGCAGCACTGCAGCAAGACTGCCTGGCAAAAGTTTCTGTTTCAGCCATTTACTGATATAATTTTTCTTTTTGCATATTCTGTGTTGTACCAGTAAATTACAATAATGCTGGCACTGGCAGCATCAGCATCACAGCCACAGGATGAGGGACAGCAGTATACTGGGGAACAGGCACAGCAGCAGGAGGGCCATCAAGAGGTACCAGTGCCACACAAGCCTTCACATGCACAGCAGGAGGCCACCACCAGCACCAAGTGAAAGCTTGCACCACCATTTTCCAGCAAGGCAATGGCAGTGCTGGTCAAAGAGTTGACCAAGCATGATAAGTCTCTATTTGGGCCAAAAAAATGGCTTTAAAGTGTAGGGAGGAGTGGTGGGCCAGCATCAAGACCACCATGGATTCAGAGGGAAGGGGAATTGTCCAACATTCAGTCAGACAACTGAAGCACAAGTGGGATGATGTGCAGCATTGGGAGCCTGAAGCCCTCAAGATACTTGGTGGTGTGGTGACACATCCCGAATGATCTGGAAGAAGAGGGTGTTGAAGGACAACAGTACCAGTAAGTATAATTTGTGATTCATAATCATGAGATGTACAATATGTATCACAAATTAAAAATGTTTAAGAATGTTGTACTGTTGTATGAAAGTAATGGTGCATGTAATCTTTTCTGGCTCATCCCTGTATCAGCAATTGTGTGCACACATGGTGTGAACAAAAAATGAATAACAATACATAGATACTTATAAACTTTGGAACATACATACGAAGAAGCAAGCAGAAGAAATTAATTTGGTCTATCAAGTTTGCTTGTATTGCAGGGTCCACAGCTTGAGCTACTGACCCTGACCCCCTCCCCACTCCTCTAACTCTTTCCATCCTCACTACCCATGATCATTAGTTTCTCCCTATGCCTAACCTAGACACTACTGAAGCTATCCACCATCTTCAACAAGACTGCCTCTTACAGCAGTGCATTTCAAGTGTCCACTCCCACCACCCTCTCAGTGAAGAAGTGCTTCTTGACCTCATTCCTAAACCTCACCCTCCCCTTAATCACAGCACATATGTTGTTTTTTTATACTGAATACATACTGTATGAACTGTACATGCATGTGATGGTATTCATGACATATGGCACCTAAGTACAACATCTTTAGTGAAAGTCATGCACTGTCATGTCACAGGTGGGTGCACTTGTAATGTTTCTGAAACATGGTCATACAATATAACTGTGTGATTGGACTGCAGCAAAATGCATGACCATATTCCATAGACATGTATATGGTGTAAGTCTGTGACAGATAGCTGCATCCTCTCACAGGGTATGGTTGCTATACAAATTAAAATGTTTTTGTTTCAGTGTTTGTTTGTTGTATATGTCCAATTTCAAGATGTAAATATTAATACCTGCAGTCATGTATGATATGTTATCATCACCCCTTACTGAGACATTTTTACTGTCTGTGTGCATTATGTCTAAAGTGCAGCATCTAAACTGTAAATTTTTGTTTTATAGTGCACTGGCATGCAATACACTCCATCACATGTAGCAGTGAGCAATATTGAAATTCACTGCAGAAGGTGTGTTGACTGCTATTGTTAATCTTGATATGTAGTCCTCCACATTCATGGCATTCTGAGGCTGTTTGCAGCACTACTGATATTACAAGCGATTGGGAACAATTCTGTCCTTCACTCCCCTGAGTGTGCATACTACTATTCCTTTTGTGATTATATGAGTTGCTGATCCTGTTGCTGTTGTCCACAATATTACACCTAAGCTATTCTTAACCATAGTATTGAATGAGGATTACTACTGTTCCTTGAACGTTGTGTTTTTTTTCTGACTGATAACCCTTTCATATCTTGTTTATGTTCAACATCTTCCAAGCAACCTGAACAGATCCCCAGGGAGTCAACTGACACCACCAGGCCCAGTAGCACAGCAAAAGATAGAAGTGGTGAGCCCAGATCTGGTAAGTTATTTTTATGAATGCTGAATGTACTTAAGAGTCACATCTCAGTTTTGCATTGTATTATGATTGGTCTTAAAGCAGCTGTGCAACAACAAAAGTTATTCCAAAAAGCTAATTTTCTCCTATGGTTATGAAAAATATTGGCAGAACTGTTGTTTGGGTTTCCTGGATGCTTCCTGTGCTGTGTACTGTGCATTCGAATTTTTGTGTGGACTCTTAACCCTCCTCAGGTCCTCAATATTAATTCTATGCAAAAATGAGGTGGCCATCTTTTTTTCTTGAGAAATAATTATTTTAGAACGTTCATAACATTCTTAAATGATTATGAAAACTGAAAATGTTACCACCAAAATAAACTGAAAGACATCTGGCATCGATAAAGAAGAAAAAAAGGTGGGGTCAAATTTTAATCCATTTTCGTTGCACTGCTGCCTTAAGGCTTTTGTAAGGGACACAGCACCACCACAGCCTTAATCTCGGTTACATCAAGTATCCGGACAGCCATGGACCAGGGCAAACTCTCTGGTGCAATATTTATCGACCTGTCCAAAGCCTTTGACCTCATTGACCACAAACTGCTTGGTGCACAGTTGTGGTCACTTGGCCTCTCCCCCCATGCCATGAAATGGCTAATGGGTTATCTACATGGCAGAAAGCAGCATACCTGCTTCAATAAAGTCCTCTCCAAGCCCCTACCGGTGACCTCCGGAGTTCCTCAAGGCTCTGTACTGGGTCCCTCCTCTTCTCCTCTTCATCAATCAACTACCCATGGTTTTTTTATTTTTATTTTTTTTATTTAGCTTTTGTTGACCAGGTAAGTGCACTAGACAAATCCTGCCTATTTTCAAGCATGACCCGGGGGAGGGGGGGATACAGATGAATGCCAAGTGACCTTGAACCAGATTAAGCTGTTGGTGGTATTTTTAGTGAATGAGGGAAATTTGGCCAGGACACCGGGGAAATTCCTCTACTCTTTGGAGGGGGAACCTTTGGCTGTCGGACGCAAGATGGCCACTTCTGCTCTGCCTTTGGTGGAGATGGAAGTGTCTGGGATGGGGGAGTGGGCCTCCTCCCCTGCTCCTGATGCATCTGAGGTTATTGATTTGGTTGCTGAACTTCAGAAAGCTTTCCTGCCTGTTGAGTTTTTTGTTACACCTAAGTCTGTGTGCCCTGAGAGGGTTACTCCTATGGTAAAGTGTCATTCATGTTTGGACAAGCTTCAGGAACTTACTGAGAAGGAACGTCTTTTGGATGAAGTGCTTTCTGCTTCGGAGGAATGTATGCATCGTCAGACACAGTTACAGTGCAAAATTGCAGCTCTGCACTCTGTTTCCCCTGTTTTGGCACAGTCGGCTTCTTGTACTTCCTGGTTGCAGCATGACAACGTTGCCTCCGGTTCTTCACTGTGCGTGCCTGCTTCCCAGTCTCTGCCTAGTTCTGCAAACTCATCTGTCCAGGATTTGGATGCTACAAGTCAGCGAGGGGTTGTTTCGTTACCGCATGGTCTTAATAATTCTGGCACACTGCTTTACTACAATGCGGATGGGGGAGTCTGGTAATGTATTGCAAGGGAATGAACTGCCTACTTTATCTTTGGTTTCTACTGGGAGGGAGGGTGATTTGACTCTGGGTGCTGCACCGGTTTTTCCTCAAGATGCACTTCTGTCTAGGATGTCCCCCCTGTGCTACTTACTCCCCCTGTTCGATCTACAGCATCCCCTTTATCTCCCTCTGCCCGGGATGGTTGGTCACCGGAGAAGGCAATATTTGCTGCTGGGTGGTTACGTCATTCAGATGGACAATGGGTGCCTGGTCCTAATGATGACGAGGTGAAACGCTTTCACTCTCCTGTTGCTAGGTCTGCGGCTTCCTCAGCCTTACGCTGTACTGCTTCCAACTCTTTGCCACCTAAAATGCCTATTTCAACTGCGCCAGTGACTAATGACTCTAAGTATAATGATCAGTTGCCTATTGCACACCTAGCATCTGAAACATCTGTTCCTGGTCCAGACTTGTCTAATATGGGTCCCCCAACCCCTTTCAAACTTTCCGATTTGTTTTCTAATAAGGGTGAGCCTGCTTCACGCAGGAATGCTGTTTGTCTGATTTATAAGAGTGGCTTGGAAGAACTACCTGATAGACTTTATATAGCAAAGGTTTTGCTTAAAGGCTCTCTCAGATTTCTGTCTGCGGATATATATATGCTCTTATACATATTGGTAACTCAAACTACGACATTAATTTTAAAACCCTTTCAGGTTTGGAACGTTTTTGGACCACTTATCATGCTGTTAAACACTCTCCTCTCTGGATACCTTTTTTGGCAGTGCCTTTGACTAAACCATCTGTCAAGTTGATTACTGTAATGTTTCGTAATGAGGGGGTTCATATTGAAGATATTCTTTTTTGGTTGCGTAGAAGATGTGAAGTGTTGGATAAACCAGTACCAATTCTTGATAGTGAGAACATTTGGAATGGGGGTTGGAAAATCAGGGTAAAACTTTTTGTTACAAATACTGGACCTCAACACCTGCCCAATAGCTTTTTTCTGGGGAAGGATAGGGGTAGTTTATTTTATTTTGGTCAGCCTAAGTCCTGTTTTAAGTGTGGTTCTAGGACACATCTTAATACGGTTTGTGATACCCCTCGTTGTTCACATTGTTTTGATTTTGGTCACCTGGCCTCTTCATGCCTCAATTTATTCAAGTGTAATTTGTGTGAACAGACTGGCCATGGATATGCTAAATGTCCTTGGGCATCCCATAATAGGGACAACTGTCCTTCCCATGAAGGCTTGATTGTTGTTGCTCAGCATCTGGTTCAGGCCTCTCTACCACCCCCTGGTGATGGTGGTACATTTCCTCAGTTACAGGTCCCCGATGAACCTTCTTTAACTACTTTGGACATTGGTCTGGGTGAGTCCGCTTCCGTTAACTTACCAGATAGTGCGGCCCAGCTCCCAGAGGTGGTGGTTCCCTCAGCCGTCCCTCTGTCTGCATCTCCCTTATCTTCCTGTGATAAGATGGCCGTTTCTGAAATGCTCCCTCCTCCCTCCCAAGTGTTGCATTTTAAAAAAGTTACTGCTAAGAAGCGTCATAGATCCGGGAAGATTAATCCCCCTCGACATTTACCTGTGGCCTCTCAAAACAGTGATACTTCGGAGTCATGGAAAGGCGGTAACAGTTTTGCTGTTCTGGTTCCTAAGGAAGACTCTGAAGGAGAAGACTCTGACCATTCCTCTAGAGCTTCTGTAGTCCCGGATACCTTTTCTGAGGGAGATGATGGTGAAGTGACACAGGTTGAAAGTCTTCCTAGATGCTCTCAGCGTAGACGTGTTTCCAAAGTCCCTTGATTTTTGATTTATTCCTGTTGGTTCTCCTCTCCTTTTCTCTGTATCACCTTGATTATGGCTTCTTTAACATTTACATCCATTAATGTGAATAGCATAAAGAGTCACAAGAAGATGGTTACAGCCTTATCATGTTTACAACAGCTGAGCAGTGATGTGATTTGTTTACAGGATACCAGACTAAAAACTATTTGTGAAGTGCAACGTGCTTGTAACCTTTGGTCTTTGGGGGGTTTCTTTTTGGTCTAATGGGGTCTCTCTTTGTGAAGGTGTTAGGGTGTTGTTTACTAATTCGGCACTGAAGGTCTCCAAAATAGTTGACATTTGTCCTGGTAGAGCTTTACTACTGGATCTTAATTTTCGGGGAGAAAGATTTCACTTAATTAACATTTATGCCCCACAGACCAAGGCACTCCATGTTGCTCTTTTTCATGACATTCAACCCTATCTGCATACTTCCCGATTGATTGGGCTGGTGATTTTAATTGTGTCCTTAGTGTTGGGGACAGAGGTATGAAAACGTCTAAATTATTCTGTGACTCTCATAAGCTATTACAAATTCTGGACACTGCCCAGCTTTGGGATGCCTACCGTAGTGTTTATTCTGTAGGCGGTAATACATTTTTTAAGAACGCACTATCCACTAGGATAGGTTTTATTTTTCTTTCAGTTGTGTTGCAGGTCACCTTGGTTTCTTTACGGGTGTGGGAATTCTCTGATCATAAGTCTCTTATGGTTTGTTTGTCTTGGGCCGATACTCCTCATTGTAGAAAGAATATGTGGAGGTTGAACTCCTCTCTTTTGACTGATGAACCTCTTCGAAAAGCTTGGAGGTCGGAATTCAGTGCCCGACTATCTGTTTTTGAACTTTATGATGACGCTGCTTCTTGGTGGGAGGATACTAAGAAGGACTGGAAGTCCTTTTTTCAAGCTTTTTCTCATTCTAAGTCCAATTTACAGTATTTGGAGTACTTACGTCTCAGATCACTGTTGCAGAAGTTGATTTCTTTAACTGAGACTGAGGGTATTGATTATAGTGTTCAAATTAAAAATGTTAAGACCCGTATTTAGACTATCGATATGATCGAGCCAAGTCTTTGGATCAAGAACATAGATTTGGTCTAAAATTACATAAGGGTGCGTTGGATACCTTTCAGGATTATAAGGATAGGGTTGGTAAATGTTTAATCACTGAATTGGCTACTGACTCAGGTGATTTGGTTACGGCTCCTTCGGCTTTGTTTGATGTTGTTGGGCATTATTTGGGATTGCTGTATCAGAGAGATGATGAAGTACAAGGTGATTTGTTTGATTTTGATTCCTTACAGATACCACAGTTGTCTGATGTTGAAAGTCAGCAGTTGTTACACGATATTTCTGAATCTGAATTACGTGACACTATCCTTACCTTGAATGTTGATTCCTCACCTGGGACGGATGGTTTGGGTGCTGGTTTTTACCAGACCTTTCAAGAAGATTTGGTTCCCATTTTGACTCTGGTATTTAACCAAATGTTGTCTACTTCTAAGTTAGCCCCCTCAATGTACATGGCACTGGTAGTTTTGCTTTATAAAAAAGGGCTGAAGACTGATTTGTTTAATTGGAGGACGTTGAGTTTACTCAATAAGGATTTAAAAATCTTGAGTAAGATTTTATTAAGTAGATTGTCTGTCTTTGCAGATAAATTGATAAGTCCCTACCAAACTTGTTCTATACCAGGCAGGACTCAGTATGATAATTTATTGCTATTGCGTGAACTTTTTTCTGCCTCACAGTCTGGTTTTCTAAAGGATTATCTTCTGAGTCTAGATCAGGAAAAGGCTTTTGACCGTGTTTCTCATGTGTTTCTGTTTTCTGTGCTATGAGCATATGGTTTGCCTTCTGGTTTTATTGATTAGATACAAATATTATATCACTCAGCCTTTCTTCTACCGAATGTGAATAGCTGGATTGGTACTCCTGTGGTGGTGCAAAGAGGTGTTAGGCAGGGATGCCCCTTGAGCCCGATTTTGTATGTTTTTTTTATTGATGTTTTCCTTAGTATGATTAGCACTCATTCTGGTTTAGCAGGGGTACGTCTTGCTGATAATGTTTCTCCTATTAAGATTCTTGCCTACGCAGATGATTTAGTTCTTTGTCTTTCAGATATTGCTGAAGGTTCTATAGTGGGTGATGTGTTGGCTTTATTTTCTCATTTTTCTGGTTCTAAGATTAATTATGTGAAGTGTAGAGGTTTCCCTTGTGGTACTTCCTTTATCCCGAATACTGGTACCATTGCTGGTGTTACCATTTCCAAGGAACCCATCACTATATTGGGTGTTGAATTTAGTGATGGTGATATGCAGTCGGCAAATTGGTCTCGTAAATTGGGTACTGCTCAGTCAATGGTTGCTAGATGGAAGGGTAAATAGATAGCTAAACGGAAGCATGTCTTGCTTATTAAAACCTTGATGGTGCCTCTATTTTTGTATGTGAGTTATGTGTTTCCGCCTCCGGTTTCTCTCTTTACTGCACTATATAGTGTTTTTTTTTCAAGCTTTCTGGGGTAGCAGATTGAATCCCTTTAAACAGGGATACACTTATAGGAGTATCCGACAAGGTGGGGTAGGAATGGTCCATCCGGTGGCATTTTTTATTAGTATTTTTATTTCCCACAATTTCAGTCCTTTATTACGCCCCAGTTGGAAGATTTGGTTCCCTTATGTTAGGTGGTGGTTTTTGATAGATTTACCCCTTTGGAGACTAGGTAAGGTTAATTCTTTCGCTCGCCTTTCCCTATTTCCCAAATATGGTATGGAAATTTTTCGTCATTTATTGAAATGGAAGATTTCTATTTCTAACTTGGAAACTATGCATAGGAAACAATTGTATAGTTGCATTGTTTCTTCTGATTTTTCTGATGCTTTGGTTTTCCCTGATTGTCCTTCTCCGTCCCAAGAGCAAGTTCTTTTGTTGCTCTCTCATAGACGTTTGCCTGACTTTATTTGGGATAGTGCTTGGTTAAGTTCTTGTGGTCGTTTACCAGTGGGTAATACACATAAGCATAAACAGCTTAGTGATAGGTACTGTACACGTGTGTCGTGTGTCTCCATGTTAGAAACGCAGGAACATCTTTTTTTACGCTGTCCCTATATTAAACAATTTTGGACCTCTTTAGCGGTGCAATGGAATTAGCCTTTGTTTATGACTCTTTCCTATGGTACGCTTATGTATGGTACACATGGGGGTGAATGGTCCAGGTATCCTGTAGACACTTTGCTGTTGGTTTTTTTTGTTCTTCGTTTTTAAATATGGCAATCTAGATGTTTTTGGTCAACTCAGCAACGTATTGTTTCCTTTGAAGAACTCCTTTCTAATATTCATGTTACTTTACAAACTATATATGATAATGATTTACGTATCTATGGTCAGGTAAAATGTTCATTTTTGTGGCTTAATTGTGCAACATGGCGGGGCTATTGATTTTCTCTGCTGTTTTTTGTTATTTTTTTTTTACTTACTGTTCTGTTTGTATATAATTGTTTTCTGTACCAGTTGATTTATCTGTTTGGAGTCCTCTCTTTCAATAAAAATTCCCCTACTCCTTTCGATAAGTGCCTTGTGATCTTTAACATCCACCTGAACTACCACCAGTCCAGGCAGATGGGACCTCGGTTTAACGTCTCATCCGAAAAACGAGTTACTACCAGCTGTAGTGCCACCTTGTATGCAGATGATCTGGTAATCCTGGCTCACTCCCAGAATGCCTCTACCCTAAACCAGAACCTGACCAATGACTTTAGCAGGGTATTGTCATGGGTTACTAGTCACAAGCTGGTCCTGAACCTGAAAAAGACACAGGCTATGCTCTTTGGCTCAATGGCTAAAATCAAAGCCTCATCAGCCTGCTTACATGTCACCAGCACAGATGGATCCTTACTACCCATAGTGAGCTCCATCAAATATCTGGGGGTAACACTTGACCCCCAACTTGACTTGGTTAATCATATCCTTAACATCTGCAGGGCAGCAAACTGCAAACTGGATCTGGCCTATAGGGCCAAGTATAACCTTACACCGGCAGCCAGGCTTGCCCTAGCGAAGGTTGTGCTCCTTCCCTCCCTCAGCTATGGGCTGCACCTATTTGCTCACTCTCCAAAGACACATCTCACTCGGTGGTACACTGCTTACAATAACATTTGTCATTTTGCCTTGGCTACCCCTCGACTCACCCACCATTGTGAGCTATATGAGAAACTCTGCTGGCTCTCACCAGCTAGATACCTTGATTTTGGTTTGGGATGCCTCTCTGGGAAAGTGATCAGAACTAGCACCTCTAGGGGCTGGCACAGCTTCTGCCTAAACTGAATCCCACCCCCTACCAACTTAGGTCTCTCACATCAGAGATGCTCAAAGTCCCTCCTACCCAGACCCTCATGGGGGATCGGGACTTTGCCATCAGCACGCCCATACACTGGAATTTGCTGCCTGTGGATATCCGAGCTGTCCCCTCCTATCTGAGTTTTTGAAATTCCCTGTGGGGTTTCCTAAAACTAGCATCAGAGTGTGACTGCCCCAAACCTCCCTAGAGTAAAGTGTCAAATTGTTTTGTCTGAACCTCCCCAAGGTGTCTCCATTGAATTCCTGGAGATATTTTCCCCACTGTATCAATGACTTCTGTCTACTCCTGCCTAAAAATCCTTGGGCATTTTTACACCCATTATTGCTCCATGGTCATAGGCTAACCATGACATATTGCACCTTGGTCACTTGGTAGAAACTTGTACTACCAAGTGTTTCTGTTTCTGCCTAACATGTGCATATTTAGAAAAATGTGATGGGCTGTATATACCTGTCCGTGATCCAACTAGCCTAGGGGGTGTATACGACAATGTTATAAGTTATATTATGACCAATCCAGTCCTTGAGCTATGCTCCACTCCTATGTATGATGACCTGTATATATCTGTCAGTTGAACTAGTTAGTCTAGAGTGTATAATCTGAAATGTGCTTACTACTATATGTTTCTCCTAGCGTCAAATGATGTATTTCCCACATGTTTGTTTACTGTGACAAAAAACTGTACTGTCTTTGCCATGTCTCCTTGACTGTTGTTCCTCATGTTGTACTCTCCCGGGTCATTCCTGAAAATAGGCATAATACTTGTCTAGTGTACTTACCCGGTAAACAAAAGCTAAATAAAATAAATAAATAAGCTGCATTTTTCAAATTCAGTATCAAAAACATTTTATACACATTTGTCTTGAGCTGGTCAACTGTTTAAAAACATTGCATTATGCATTGCCTGTGCATTTCCAGCTGTAAAAGGCAATACTAAACCAAATCATTGGCAGGACAGTTTAATGCGATGTACTGTAAGCACTATAAGAAATGTTTAATCTTGAATGTAGTTGTGAATAGGAATTCATATAAGAACAGCAGTACCTAATGAAGTATCAAAGAGTATACTACTAATGTGGCTTTATATACACATGCTGATGAGAGACCACCCGTCATTTCACTACTACAGTGTGTCCAGGAATGCAGCAGCAGTTCTCGCCACAGAACAGACACAGACAGGTTGCACAATTTGCACTATACAGTACAGATGGCTTAACCACTGTGGCTGTACTCAACAGCACACAGTTTTCTGATAGTAATGGTTGATTCATTGCATTACGCTGGTACTTACTCAGTAGGCCATGGTAGGGACCTCTGCCTGCAAATCAATGTTTGGGCTCTTCTGGGCTACCTGGAAGTGACATGAGTGACAGACCAATCAACAGTAAAGACAGGAAAAAATATGCCAAAGTGAGAGAAAACATGTTGCTGCAAGAGGAGTTCATTTTAAAAACAAGGTCATAGGAATGTAACCTATGACAGGTGATTCATTAAAATGGTTCTACGTGATAATGGCAAAAGCCTAAAGGCGATCACTGTTATCACGCAGTCAGAGTGCCAAAAACATTTTCGGCACTCTGACACCATCAGCGCAGAAGACAATGGCACTGGGACATGTATTTTAATGCCCCTGCGCCCCACTACTAAAGGACTTCAACCCAGAGGGTACTGGGGTGATAGCATTAAAAAAATAAAGGTTTGGCCGAGCTAATAAAATCGCACCAGCGCCTCAACCCAACCGTATCTCACCCACCCCAACCACAAGCTAACCCCCATGCCATGATGCAGCTTGGCAATCTACCACAGCACCACCCCTACAGCTCCTCCACCCCCTTCCAGCCCACACTCACCATGCTCACTTCCCCCCCACATGCATGTACGCATAGCAACATCCTGTCTCCCAGTTTGCCCACCCCCTCATCCGGTCGCTCTACCCTCCCATCACTGTGAGGGGTTATGGACGGCACCCTTCCCCATGCACCCACCTCATGGGATACCCATTAAAATGGATGCTACACATTGTCACTGTACTGATTCTGCGGTGTTGGTGTATGTGGGGAGGAAACAGCCTACCACAACGTTTGATGAAAAACCACATTCTTTATTTAAAGTAATACTATCATCTGATTCTGAAGCTACATTCACAAACAAGGCCTAATCCCCCCTTCCCACAAATCCGGCTTTTCGCAAACATATGTACTTTTTTTAGGGCTGTGGGTGGAGCCTACAGCCATTTTGCAAGAGCTTTTTAGCTCTGAAAATGGCTGATCTCACAACCTTTTCTGTTGGACTTTTGGAAGTATTCTTCTGAAAGCACAAAGGAGCTGAAACCCATCTGCCATGATGAGCATACATAATAAAAGCCACAGTATGTTGGCTGTTACCTCCACATTCTGATGCATGCACTGTGCATGCTCACGAGTTGTGCGCATGCAAGGAGTCATGCGCATGTGCAGTGCTGCAGTGCTGCCATGTTGTGTATGGCACTATGCCATTCACTGTTTTGTTCCCCCTCTCGAAGTCATGCCCAACTCATGTTGCACACTGGGAGCCCACCCCAGTGTGTGGAATTTATTTTGTTTCTGTAAATTAGAAAATGGTCCTTCGTCAAGTTTTTTTTCTCCTGCGGTGCCCACTACCCATCTCATGCCTGACATCGGGGTGCCCAATCCCCATGTCAGCATTCCTGTAGCTCACTGGGAGCCCACCCCAGTGTGCTGAAATGTTTTTTTTTTGTCCTTTTGCTGTAAATTTGAAACTAAAAATGGTCCTTTCGTTGTTGCTGAGGTCTCCCTTCCCCATCCCCACCCTCTTATTGTGCACCCACTTACCCACACACACCCCTTACCCCATACTTACATCTGGAGGTCAGTGCTGTCATCTTCTCTGGACCAGAAAACGTCTGCACTCTTCAAAGCCCAACCACGAACTGAAGAATTAAAGGTAAGCATGCTATACAGCCATTCAATGGGGTTTTCAACTTATGCAGATACCTCAGACATTTTTTGAATGTTTGCCCCAAATTTTCAACATGGGGTTCTTGGGACCCCAACTCGTGAAAACTGTCACTGTTATTTTGTTACTCTTCCCAAAAGGTGATTTTATGGTCACTGCATGGAATCACCTTTTGGGACTGATTCATAAAATGACAGTACCACTGTTCATGAGGTGGGGTCCCAAAATTCCCAGATTGCAAATCTGGTGAAAAACTTCCAAACAATGACTGCATTACAAGTGTGCATTATGCAGTTTCTACAGATGCTCCTAACGTTGCTAATTTTTTATATTTTTACTCCACATTTTTAACATTGCCATTTTTGCATACCTCCTTCACAACAGTACAGCTGTCATTTTCCACAACCTGACTGAAATGTGTATTCACACCTGTGGTGCAGAATAGTGCATTTTCACTGCACAATCACCTTTTGGTAAAATTAAACAAAATGACACTGCCACTGTTCATGAGGAGGAGTTCAAGAAAGGCCATGTTGAAAATGTGGTGCAACACCTCCAACATATGGCCAAGTTACACCTGGGCATTGAAAAATTTCTATGCATTTGTGTAACATTCATCACTTGGTAGCATTTGACAGCCCTATTGGCTCTGACCAGAATTTGTTTTACTTGTATGAATGTCCTTCAAGGTGGTGTTGTTATTATAAACTCCAGGATTACACAGAATGGTGGCTGCTGCTCATTGCCATTTCAACTGAAAACTGCTGCACTGCACCACTTGCTTGTATTGTATTGTACTGAGTCTAGCAGTCCTGCACTTTCCAATGCAGAGGAACTGCATAGCATCCACCATGCTGCCTTAATCATTGAGTTTACAAAAACAACTTAAAGTAAGTTAAAACACTTAAAAATAAGCATTTGTCAATGCCCAAGATTCTTTGTTGGTATTGCTGTTGTATATGCCTCCCATATTTTTCTGTGGATATTCCTCTGCCATGCATTTTAAGGCATCACCCCCAACACAAATTTCTTATGTTCTTCCAGCAATGGTTCACTTCATTAGAAAAACAAGCATTTGTCTATGCCAAATGTTTGCTTGCTGGTATTGGCATTGATAGTGCAGGTATTAGAGAGATGCATAATAGGAATGGCAGTGAAGTACTGAAGTAATGTCAACCCCCACCCTTAAGAGACTGACATGTGTTGGGAGTGTGCCTTTGGGTCATCAGCCATAACACTTATGCCATTCCATCTCACCCTACCCTGCAGATATCGACAGGTGTCACAATGTGCCTTGAGGTATTTGGCCTTACCTTCACTCCATTCCACAAGGAAATAATCCAAGAAGGGTGCAGTATAAGAGAATGGGGTGAATATTAGGGCCAAAGACCCCAAGACACACCTCAATGCCTGTCAGTGGCTGCAGAGTGGGGGGTTGGGGTGGAATGGGGTGAGCATTATGGCAGACAACCCCAAGTCACACCCCCAACACCTGTCAGTCTGTACAGGGTGGACATTATGGTTGGAAACCCTAACACCCCAAGCATTTGTTGGTATTTTTGCTCCAGATTTTCAACATGGGCTTTTTGGGACCTCACCTCATGAACAGTGGCAGTATCACCTCGTTATTCAATCCCAAAAGGGGATTTCACACAGCGACTATCCCATTCGGTGCCACAGGTGCGAAAACACATCTCGGGCAGGATGTGAAAAATGACAGATGTACTGTTCATGAGGAGATGTGAAGAAATGGCAATGTTGAAAATCTGGAGTGAAAATATGAAAGTGGTGAAGTTATAAGTGTGCGTAGAAAATGTGCAATGCACACTCATAACGCAGTCATTTTTTGGAATGGTTTCACCAAATTTTCAACATGGCCATTTTGGGACCTCCCTCATGAACAGTGGCACTGGGATTTTGTTAATGTATCCAGAAAGTTGATTTCACACAACGACCATGCCATTCTGTGCCACAGGTGCAAAAGCACATTTCAGGAAAGATGCAAAAAAATAGCAGCTCTACTGTTCATAAGGGGGTGTAAAAAAATGGCAATATTGGAAATTTGGAGTGAAAATATTAAAAAGTCATGAGCGTGCATAGAAAATGCACAATGAACACTCATAACACAGTCATTTTTTGAAGTTTGTTCACTAAATTTGCAACAATGGCTTTTTGGGAACCCACCTCATGAACAGTGGCACTGTCATTTTGTTAATTCACCCTGAAAGGTGATTCTGTGCAGCGATTGCAGAATCACCTTTTGGGATGAGAAATAAAATGACAGTGACAGTGTTCATGAGGTGGGGTTTCAAGAACCCCATGTTGAAAATTTGAGACCAAAACTCCAAAAATTGGCTGAGATATCAACCTAAGTTGAAAGCCCGCCATTGACTGGTATTATAGGGCTTACTGTCATTTCTTCAGTTCCCGATTGGTCTTTAAAGAGTGCAGACATGTTCCGGGTCCACAGAAGATTGCTGCTCCCATCCTCCATAGGTAAGTATGGGGAGGAGGGGGTGCAAGGAGGTGGGGTGCACTGAGGGATGGTATGAGTTGGGAAAGGGGGATCGGTGGGAATGACAAGGGATCATTTTCTTTTTTTTTTCAGGTTTAAAAAAAAACAGACCTTGTGGGACTGTTTCCTTGTTTACTGGTGAAATGTTAATACAATTCATTTCAGCACACTGGGGTGGGCTCCCAGTGTGCCAGAGTACTGGGGGAAGGATCAATGCTGACCGTGAGATTGGGCACCTCAAGGTTGACTGAAAACATTGAGGTGTGGGGGTGCGGAACATCCAACACCAGAAGTGGGCATCCCAGTGTCAGAAACATCAAAGAGGTAGTTCTTTGGCACACTGGGGTGGGCTCCCAGTGTGCCACATTAATGGGGGGATACATGCTGACACAGGGATTGAGCACTCTGATGTCAGCGGGGGGGGATCTGCAAGTGGTGTTGTGCTTAAGTGGAAGTGTCTTTTGGCACTGTAAACTCCCAGCCCATATGGAGCTTAGGCTGTGTCCTACTCTGCATGGGTGGGAGAAAAGGAGCAATAGGAGTCAATGGGAAGTGGAGCAGGCAGGGGAGGAAAATGCCTCCTCTCCCCTTCCAGAATCACCACTCCGGTGGCACTATTGTAAATTTATTTATGCCCTACAGGGCTTAAGGTGTCAGCTAGGGGTGCAAGGGGCTGAGAGAGAGAGAGAGAGAGAGAGAGAAGAGATCAGTGGGCTGGCGATGGGGGATATGTCAGCCAGGCTGATAAGGATGCAAACAGCTGTTTTTTGGGTGGTGACCTGCACATGAAAGGAAAAAGCTGCCAGATGATTGGTGCAGCTTTTTCTTTTCAAGTGCAGACCACTTGAGGCAAAACAGCATCATGGTCAGCCTAGCTGATGATTGGTGCCATAATGTCGAGCCCATGGTAGAGCATTCTTCATGGGACAGACAGTGTTACACCCTTCAAAAGTCATTCATCCAAGAAGTTCAACTCCCATGCACAAACTTAAAAATGTATGCCTTGCGAAAAGCAGTAAATGTGGGTTTAGGCTTTGGGGAGGGTTGGCAAATTCTGATAATGATGACAGTTCCCCTTTAAATCACCACTGTCAAGTTATTACAGGATGGGCTACACAGTTTCCTAGCTGGACATCAGTGCTGGCACATCTACAGCAGGGTCTGACACAAAGAATGTTAGTAGTCATATCTGTAAAACACTTCTCAGCAGAATGCCACACAGCACATTCATCGGCGATCCCTGGATTTGAGGATGATCTCTACCATGGTTCACTGATGGGTCCTGAGGTGGCTCAGTAATCAAGTCCTAGAGCCACAGATTCCTCCGCAAAAATTGCAGATGTTTCCATGTGAGAGAGCTGCCCGCTGGCTGGGGTTTCTTTCCCTTTCCTTCCTATGCTCTCCCTTTTCGGCTTCGAGGGCAAGGTGTTTCTCTTCGAAGCAGGCCCCCGCTTGATGGAGGTTCTGGAGCCATTGAGATCGGTTGGTGGCCAGCTCCTCCCAGCTCATGATGTCCATATCTGTTTTCTTGAATTATGCCTTCAGTCTGTCTTTGTAGCGTTTCCTTTGACCACCACAGGATCTCTGGCCATGACTGAGCTGGGAGTTTAAAATTTGTTTGGAGGAGTCGAGAGTCGGGCATCCGTACACATGTCCAGTCCAGTGGAATTGACCACCCCACTGGACACAGAATACAAAAAATGCAGATGTCATTGACATATTTACACGTACTTTGAAGGTACAATACTTATTTCTTTCCTTGCAGACCCAACTGAGCCACAGCTGGCTACCCCCAAGAGACTGAACAAAAGAGCAAGCAACCACCTTGGATGGCTGCAGAGGGAACTGGCAAAAATTGCAGAGGTAGAACTGGCAGAACAGGATGGTGCCAGTGGTCTTCCTCATGGTGCCTCTACCACACAGGAGGATGGTCCTGCACCAGCCATGAGACTTCAGGCATTAGGTACCAAGATCTGTAAATTGCAGGCTGATGTGACAGCCATTAAAAAAGGCATGGAGAAGCTGCCGGCAGGCTCTCCTTACAGGTTAGCAGCATGCATGACACAGACAGAGGACATACAGGAGGAGTGCTGATGATGATGGACAGGGGAAGAAGCAACATGGGTCCAAAGCCACGCCACAGAAGTGACTGACTGTGGTTGCATGATGTTCTGTTGCTACTGGACCAAGTTACAGTCCAGCAATGAAAGTTTAATTATTTTTGTTTTATTTCACCACTGTACATAGTTTTTTGACAGGATTTTTCATACTACTTGTTGTTACTGCTGTTACCCTGCAGTTTTTCAGTATTAAACCTAAAAATATTACATACACGTTGGTGTTATGAGTTTCTTACAATACAGTGTATGTATGTTGATAAACAACAGGTCATCGATTAATCAAATGTCTTGACACTGACTATGTAAATTGGCTTCTATTTCCTTTTTACAATTCAAACTCTTACACAGTTTGTCTTGATGGAGGATGACTAATTTAACGAATCTTGTCTTACTCACAAGTGGAGGAACAACACACATTTGGAGGACCAAGTCAGCAGGGGTGAGTACAGTGTGCTGACTGTGCTCATAGTGTCTGTACTGTTAGAGACCCATTGAGGGTGTTGGGTGAGGTCTATGAATGGCTGGCTGGAGGGGGAGTATACTGGAGTGGCTGCTGTGACTGAGTGACAGGATGAATTTGTTCAGGAAATGTAAGCCAGACAGGGAATGGCTAGGTGAACAGCAGGTTGTATGATACGTAAGCAATAAGGCAAAACAGAGCTTTGGTTGTACTAGGCTTACCCCATGGTCAGTGGTATTGTAATACACCTGGCAAACACTGCCTTCAGCCCCTGACCATATTGTAAACCTAGTACAAACAACATCCCTGAAGTTTCAGCCAGTCAGAACACATGCATTTTCTTGCCCATTTTATATCATGTAGAAAATAGAACAGGTGATCTTCATAAGTGAAGACCACTGCATTTTATGTACACCACTTATGGGATTGGGAAGTATTTACAATGGCCAAGCTACTAGTATTCTACTGCCACCAATGTGCTTTTTATTTGTAGTTGATGTTGTTTCAGGGGCTGTATAAATAGAATGGGGCCTATTCAAAAATGGCTGTGCTGGATATGTGCCACATAAGGCAGGTGCATAGCCACCATGCAGCCACCTGCTCCCACTGTGCCCCCTCCGCTGCATTCACAAAATTAATGCGCCCTCCCCTCACACCCGATCCCCTGGCACGATCACAGAGCTCTGCTCGGGGGCTGGCCAGGGGGCGAGCCATCATTCTGTAGCATACATGACCTAGAGGAGTGCTGTGCGCAGGGGATTCTGGCTCCCTGTCTGGGAGGCAGCCATAAATCAACAGGGCTGGCCACGTGCCCCCTGGAGAGGCTGCCTCCAGATGTGGCATGCACTGCAGGGGGCATAGGCCCTCGCAACAATGCAGCCCCTGCTTTCAGGGCACTTCTTTAGGTCAGGGTCAGGTGGACAGGATGAACGCCCCCATCAACTTCGGCCTGCATCATGGTGCCAGTTGCGTAGAAGGGATCCACTGTGGGTCTCTTTGGCTGCCTGCCAAGATCAGCGCTCTGTACCCACCTACCCCCCATGGACCTGCATGCTGGGAGGGCAGGGCCGCATAAGGGAGCCAGGCAGGGACGGATATTCATGAATGCGGCCCCCATTTGGAACTCCCTTAGGTGTGGATCTGCATGCCCCAATGTGCTCCTCTTGCGCACATTTTCGTGAATCAGCTCAGTGTAAACATTTGCTGTCTGTGATGCATGACAGACCCACATTCAAAATTTGGATTGGTTAAACTTGCCACTCCTTTACTCCAACATGCTCAAGTATACAATATGGTGACTTATCACAATGTACTGTCCAGGGATGGTGTCCAACAGTGGAGAGCAGCGGGCAGAAACAGATTTGTGAAATCGGTCAGCAACAGTAAAAAGAAAAGTTAGTGTTCATAGTCTCTATTCATACAATGTACTGTGCATGTGGATGGACACAAGATGTACAATTCAGAGTAATTGTTATGCTGTCCTTCATGGGTGCAGCAACACCACTGTGTGGAGGCAGCCTAGGGGCATGGGGTGTTGAACACTGGCGCCACACTGCTATAGTCACATCACAACATAGAATGTTCTTATGGTTTTTTCTGGCTTTTGTCATGCAGCAATGAACAAACATGGATCTGGAATGACAGGAGCAGGAAACTGGACTAGACAACCTTCAGCAAAATCAGCATCCTCTTCCAATACAGCTGCATATCCCTGCAGCCAGCAGACACATGCAGACCTGAAAAGATCAAAATACAGAAACTTGCAGAAGCACAAGGGAAACATTACATTGGTTAGCAGCTGTCAACCACCGGGAAGGTGGCAAAACATGTCTGAACATCATATCACAAACTAATCTGCCACCCATCACTACCTAATCTACCACCACAAGTAGTCTGCACCTTTGCAGTACACACCCTCTGTACCCCACCCCCACCTGCCTTTCTGTCTGTCTGTGTCTACACCTAAGCCATTGCAGCATAATATAAGTAAGAGAAGAAAAAAAATTAAATGTGTAACAAACAATAGTACTTACCTGGGCACTTGTGAGGGACACACCATGAAGGCTTAGCTGGGCTGGCAGAACACAAGAAAGGGATGTCATCAGTAGCAGCAGTCAGCATCAGCATCCATGGAGCATTATGCAGTAAGACTTGAAAAAAATATCATACAGAGAGCTGCAGAAACACGATGGAAATATGGCATCGGTTAGCAGAAGTTTGACCACCTGGGAGGTGGGCCAAACACATCTGAACATTGTATCACAAACTAGTCTGCCTCCCATCACTACCTAATCTACCATCACAAGTGATCTACGTCTTTGGCAGCCCACACCTTTCCTGCCCCTCCCCCCCACCTTGATGTCGGACTGTAAACACATCTCTCCTATTCCCATGTAATGACCTGCTTGGGGAAAAAAAATGCAAAGGTCAACAACAATTAGTACTTATCTGAGCACTTCTCAGGGACACGTCATGAAGCCACAGGGCTGGTGGACTACATGGGGATCTCAGCAGCTGGAGGGAGCAGCAGCATCCTTCAAAAGGCCTTACACAAGCAGACTTGAAAGCAAGACATGGATAAACTGAGTTCAGAAAATGAACAGACACATTGGTAGAACTTAATAGCACCCTGAATATGCAGAAAAAAACATTACATGATTAGATACAGTCATTTCTGATCATCATGATAGCTGCACAAATGGGGTGCAAGGCACGTTGGGCAGTATAATGCTTGATCGGCATCACACTGAACTGAGTGCAGCATGACACCTGTAGATACATTTCTGAAGTGAGTGAAAAATTCTCAGCAGGGAAAAGCACATTCAGCCAGCCGTGACTCATGTCCATGGGGGAGACAGTGACTGGAGGAACCAAGAAGACACATTTGCTGGCATACTCTATAGGCAGTCATGGAGAGGAAGGAGAGGTGGAAAAGAGGAGGGAGAAGGAGAGTAGTTCAGAGAGAGAATGGCGAGGACAGGGAAGCAGGTAACCAATCACTCTGGCACCAGCAGCAAATAGAGGGTAGTGACCTGGGGAATGGATAGCACCTGTCAATAACCTAGTAAGCATTTCATGGTGTCATCATAGTAATAAGTTACGCATGTCAGTAGGGCTCCACTTAGTACACAACATCAAAAATGATTTGTACTGACCTGTGCAGTGGAGGAAGGAGATGTGATGTGTTGAACAGGAAAGCATCACAGTCAGAGTACCATAGCAGCAAGTAAACTACTGGTATAGTGCTGAACTTCATCAAAACAAATAGGCTACAGCACAGCAGAATAATTTGCATGTCTTTTTTTCCATCAGTGTTGCAGAAATAAGTAATACACTCATCACAGTACTCAGGTCATGAAATGCAGTGTCCTTATCCTGGTGATCACATCTTGTGAGACCACATTGTCATGCATTCCTGTTTTATGGTGTAGTGCTCCTGTTGTTCTTCAGCACAGCTTATATTTACTTTTCATTTGAATTTTCAGTTCAAAAATTTGTAAAAACTAATACTGGCAGTTCTCCAGTCACTGACAATGTTAACAACAATGTGTGTATATAACATAAAAGTTGCATTGAGGTTGTTTCAGTCAAAAGCACAGCAACAGTTGACACTGCTGTTCTGACATGTTGTAAGGAAAGTTAATCTTGACACACTCCACTTGTTGATGCCTTTATGGTTGCTGCTTGCCTGTACCTTGTTACTCTGAGTGAAACAGTATCAAGAGATTATTTATGCAGATAGTGCAAGTCACAGTTCATGTGCTCAGCACTGAGTAATGTTGGTATGAAATGTAGGACTGGAGGTGAAGGTGATACTGCCTGATGTAACGGGTTAGTTGGTGGGCACTGGGTATTGTTTGAAATGGCAGATTGATCATCATTCTTGTAACAGGCAGTAACCACATAGGTCACTGTTTTAATTCCGAACAGAAGCCATTGTGGTCAGGTCATCATCCCTATGTGGTGAAATGACAGCCTGTGAGTGGCATCAGGTGAAAGATGCTTATTTCAGTGGAGGGGTAACCCAACCAACTATGTCCATCATGTGGACGTCACAGCAAGTGGTGATTTTTGTCACAACATTGTCGCAATCCAACAAAAACAAGATAATGGGTGTGAAACAATATCAGACCACCTGTTTACGGGGGATTTCTTGTGTCATTTGGGGTGAGGAGCATCACCACTGCGCACACATCCTACCATTGGGAAGTGAAATAATACCACGTTATTTTTGTGTGTAAACCAACAGCAGCAGCATAGTAGAAAGATAACGGTCCAGTAGCTATTGGTGCTGCAATGTACTGTGGAGGTATTCATTTTCTCTGTCTTTGAGAGTGTCCAGAACAGTGGGTGAGTGGGGATTCAGGAATGAATAGTAATGCAAATTAATTTTTTTCAGAAAAAGCTACTTTTAGGATTGGGAACAATGAACAACATAGCAGACACATGACAGTACACAGCAATTGTTGTTTGTTAGGTTTTTGTAAGTTTCACTTTTCTGGGAGGTTGGCCTATTTTGGGAAGTGGGGCATAGACAACTGCCAACTGGGAACTGTCACATTACAAGGCAGGTAGCAATGCCAGCATCAATTTTTGAGTTTTTCTTACAGTTGACTTTTGGGGAGGGGGCCTCAACAGCGGCCAGCTGGGACACATAAATGTAACACAGCGTAGGATAGGAACAATGTCTGCATAACAGTTTCTTGATTTTTTATCATTTTCTTTTGGGGGGGCCTAAACAGTGGCCAATTGGAACACTTCAAAATACTGAACATTACAGGACAAGAACAATGTCTACAGCAGTTTATTTTTGTTTTTTTCCAGTTTTCTTTGGGGGGGGCAGACAGTGGCCAACTGGGACACCAAAAATACTGCAGTGTTATGACTACAGAAATGCTGGTAATGTCAGTGTGAATTTTCAGCATTAATCAGGATGTAGTCATCATTTGCTTGCCACCAACTTTTTTTGTAACACAGCAGTTGATGACTTATACATTGCTCACACTGACTCCCCGTGCCTTGCTTCTTTGTTCTGCTAATGTAACTGCAGATACAAACTGGTATCAGGGTACCTCACATAACAATGTGTATGCACACCACCTAACAATGACAGTTGTGTAACACATGTTCTGTCTCCTACTCAGAAGAACTCAAACTCATCAGCTGTGTCTTCATCATCAGATGGCACTGTCACACTCTCCTCTTCCCCTGATGATTCCTGATGTGCACGACCTTCTTCAGTAGGATCATGGTATCTTGCACTTGATGACAAAATGTACTGCTTGGGGAGGAAATGTGAGTTCATTTTTACAAAAATTAGGTACTCATTCCTATCAGATATGTGGCTTCGGTGGTCAGTCACAATGGCACCTGCAGCACTAAATACCCTTTTGGAGCTTACACTGGTACAGGAACAAGTGAGGTACTCAATGGCAATAGCTGCAAGAGCAGGCCAGATTTCAAGTTCACTTCATCAATACTCCAGGGGCTCATCATATATGCTTAGTTGCTGTGGGTCATCCAGATATGACTGCACCATATGGCATGCTCATAGAAACACCAATGTCCTTCAGCATGGCCTAGAGAGGGTTTGTGCCACCACTACCGCTTTGCGATGATAAGGGTGCAGGTGTAGACACCGTACTGGAGGAGAAGATGGATACTGTCTAAGGGGCTGTTGCTGTTGCTCCTTCAGGTTTGTCTTTGGCTACTGACTTTTTGAGCCTTTGCTCTGAGTGACTCATCCAGTTTTCTACCTTGCCATGGAGGATCACAACACAGTGATCCACATCAGCCTTTCCACCTGGAAGAAATAACATCATGCCATGCTTGTCCCAGGGATCTAGCAGGGTTGCCAGGATGTATGCCTCAGAGGTATTGATGTGAATCACCCTGGGATCATCATCACACAGCTGCATGATGCAGTCATCCAGTTCTACTCCAACAGAGTCTGCTGCCACTTCAAATTACCCCCTGACATGGACCAGTGCCTGACAGAGTACCTGCAGCTGTGATATAACCTGGTTCAAGCATGCATTTTCTGGGCTCACAACCTGTGCAGCCTGTTCAAGTGGATGGAGGACTTGGCTGACACTATCCATCAACATCCACTGGGATGGACTCAGTGACATGGCTGACTATGTTTCCCAATCATGCATCTGCATTACATACTCGTTGATTGGCTTGTACTGCTCCAACAGCCTCTCAATCATATAGAGTGTTGATTTCCAGCATGTCACCACATCAAGCTTCAAGCGGTGTTGTGGTACTTTATTGGTCTTCTGTACAATCCTGACCTCAGATATAGCCAATGCAGAGCGACTGAACTGGCTGCAGATTTTGTGGCTGACAGCCAGCATGCTACACTGCTTCATGCTCCAGAAAGGTACACAAAATGAGGTTCAGGACATATGCAAAGCAGGAGACATGATAAAAACAGCCATCAGTGATTGCTTTAATGGCATTCCGTGCATTATCACTAGCGATATACCCAGCTGGGATTCCATGTGGCTTTAGCCAGTATGTAATGGCCTCATTGATTCAGATGAGAATTCTCTCTGATGTATGTGACCCATACATATTCTGCATACTGAATGCGTCATGTTGTCGAGGACCACCACTAGTACTGCTGCCACTACTCAGGGGGCAAGTAGGTGAAGGGAAGGAGTGCAAGGCACATATCCTATGGAAATAGACCCAGTGTGCAGTAATGCACATATAACTAATACCCAATGATGGGCCACTAGTCCAGATGTCTGTGGTGAGGTGGATGCTGGTTACTACAGAGTGGGACACAACATGTGACACGATGCAAGCACGGTCATTATAAATTGTTGGAACAGCCTACTGCTGAAGTAAGTGCAGCTGGGCACTTTGTATTTAGGCACAGTCTTTCCCATGAGTTCTATAAACCCCAGATTCTCAGCAAATGAGAATGGTAAAAGGTCTTTTGCCAGCATCTTTGCAACAGCCGTATTTAGCTCTTTTGTCACTGGGTGTGTACAATGGTATTTCGTGTGCTTTGTTAAGGTTGATTTACAATCTGGTTGCTGAAGCCTCAGAGTGTGCTGCACTATGTAGGGTGTTGTGCCTTTGCTAGGTGTGTTCTTACTGCTTTATCTGCCTTCTCCACTAGCAGGGACATGATGAAAAAAGCTGTCTATATGTGAAGAGGACAGATCAGCTTGACTACCTCCACTTGTATCTGCACGTCTATAGGTGGAACACAATAAAGGGTCAAATATTACCACATCATCACCAGGATGGGAACCTTCTCTTTCAGAGTGTGCTGCACTGTCAGAACTGGGCATGGATGCCAATCGCTTATGCTGTGTCCAGAGAATGGATACTTACTTTGCAAATGGCTATGCATACCAGTAGTCCCGTAGTGTAAACCTGGCTTACCCCTGCTAGTTTTGGACCTGTAGATGTTGCACACAGCCACACTGTCATCAAACTCATCGATTACAAATAAATCCCACACAAGTGAGTGTCCACCATCATGCTGGATTTTCATGGGTGGGGCAAATGGGTCAAGGGACGTTGGGGTGGGCAAAATGGTAGTCTTTTGTGGCTTCTGCTGCTGCTTATTCCCATATCCCCTTTTTTCTCCACTTGCTGTCCCTTTCCCCAGACATGTTGTTGCTTGGGGAATGGCATAACAGGGATTGCTTGCCCTTTACCTCTGACAGTTGTGGGTGCTGCTTGGGAAAAGGTGGGCTGCCATTTATGTTCTAGTACTTGGTCATCATTACCCCCCTTATCACCATTACCCTCATTGATTGCGATATTTCCAGCTCTGACAGTAAGGGACGACTGTCACCCACCTCCTCTTCCTCAGTAACCTTCTCTGCCACATGAACAGTAGCAGTAACAGGATGTTTAGTCTGAGGATGTTCTTCCTCCTCAGACTCCATCTGAAGCACTCTATGCTCACACTCCTTCTCTTCTTCCACTACAGTAAATGGTTCTGCACCCTCCTTAATGTCATTGTCTCTCATATTACCTACCACTGGATCCAAACCATCATCGCTCCTAGTCCCTAGCAGCTCCTGAGTCAACTCCTGGGTCTCCTGTGACTGTTCAGTCTGTTCCTCCTCCTGAGACCCATGGGAGTCAAACAGTAGTGCAGTGACATACATGGCAGTCTTTTTAGACTCTTTTGAACACTGAGCAACAGCTGCTCTGGAAGTGGAAGTACTGCGCTGCAGCCCAAGAAAGCTGGAAGGTTTCATGCCCACTGAAGCTGACACTGGCACAGCATGTGACATGGCTGGCATTGCACTGCCACTGAAAGTTGCATTGCCAGTAACAGTGCTGTTCCTACTAGTACCTGCCCCAGCACCCCTTGCACCTCCTTGTGACACCCTTCTGACAGATCCACTACCAAGGGCACTTTTTCCATGTCCTCTGCGCTTTCTCTTGCCTGACATGATGTACTTTATGTGCTTTAATCAGTCCTTTAATACCAACAGGTATTGAAATACAATGTACACAATATAGGGTACACAATGGGGTTAGTCATAGCAGATGACCTAATGGTAGGCAAGCAATTTGAGAAGGCAGTAAGGAGGGCTGGGGGGTACTGGGCTGCATAGGGAGAGGCATCACCAGTAGAAAACAAGAAGTTGTTGGCCCTCTGTACAGACAGCTACGAGACCCCATCTTGAGTATTGTATTCAGTTCTGGAGACCCCATCTCCACAAGGATGTAAGCAAGATGGAGGCAGTCCAGGGGAGGGCAACTAAAATGATGCAGTATTTGCACCAGAAGCCATACGAAGATAGACTAAAGGAGCTTAATATGTATACCCTATAGGAAAGGAGGTAGAGGGGGACATTATTTATTTATTTATTTATTAGCTTTTGGTAACCGGGTAAGTGCGCTAGGCAACAGACCTGCCTATTTTCAGGCACGACCTGGGAGAGCACAGGACATTGGTTACAATATGCAGAAATGCACAGACATAATATAGGTGTACAGGAGCAAAACAAGATATACATTGGGTAGCACAGTAATAGTTATATAAGGGTACAGAATCTTTCAAGTACCTCAAGGGAATCAACAAAGTACAAGAGGGCAGTATCTTTCAGAAAAAGAGATGTGCAAGAACATGGGTGCACAATTTGAAGATAGAGGGGGGATGGCTCAGGGGCAATGTGAGGAAATATTTTTTCAGGAGATGGTGGTGGATGCATGGAACAGCCTTCCTGAGGAGGTTGCGGGGTCAAAAACAGTGGGGAATTAAGAATGCATGAGACAGACATAAGGCAATTCTGGTGGGGGGGTAGGAAGAAGTAGGCTGTTGGTTAACTAGGATCTGCTGCTTATCAAATAGGTAGGGAAATGGACGGACTGGGAGGGCCAAGCGACCCTTATCTGCCATCAAAGTCTATGTTTCTATGTTAAAGGGACACTGTCAAACTGTTTTGCATCATATTATTTCTAGTTGTAAACCTACATTTTATGATTGCTTACCTTCTCTGAAATTAATTAATGTTGCTGTTTGTTTTGTCTGTCTCCTTGTTTAGTAGAACTGAAATGCATGGTAATGTATATTTATAAATAACTTTGTTTTGTTTCAAATAATGAATCTGTTCTTCTTGAATAATTCCTGAACATTAGAAGCAACTCCAAACAGTACAGTCACTCATGAGGCAGTAGCCACCTAAACATCCACAGCATCATGAGTGGCTAGACTGTATTGGAGGTGTTTCCAAGTCCAGGAAAGATGCAGTGGGAGATGATCAAGGAATGTAAACAACCCTGTTTTGGTGTAGTAACAACAGTATGGTGGGCAGTCTGTTTTTCACTTTTTAAAGGAAAAAAAGAATCAGAATCAAACTACTATCTATAGCAGCAGTCTTTGCAGAATGTTAGCAATCATAAAATGTTTTTTTAAACAAGGTACACTTTGAGACATAAAGGGGTTGACAGTGTCCCTTTAATGCAGCACTACTACAGACTACATAACAAAGACTACCACAATATATGATGTAATCACAAAAATCAACACAACTGCTGCAATCTCTCTCCCCCAGCACTCCAAGTAAAGATAACAGCATTTTATTTCTTGTGCTGAACAAGAAAATGACAGATTTTAACTCAGACAGCCTGTTCTGTGGAGCAGAACAAACAGCTCTTTCCTCTTCAGGAATCACATTTGAACTGAGTATCTATGCAGTAAGAAATGTGTGCCATCACCTGATACCTCCCTCTGCACCACATGTGAATGTACAGCTGCAAAGCATGTAATTAGAATTAACTGCTGTGCAATTTGACATTTTTGTGGAATTACTGTGCTAAACTGTGTGGAATTTAGTGTATACTACGGAATAAAAAAGAATGCAATCCTTGGGTTTGGTGAAATTCAAAAGAAAGAAACTTGCAATAAAACCAGGAAATGAGGAAAAAAACAAAACAATGTAAAAACAAGAAAAGGTTAATTGTTGACACCACAGTTAAGGTATTCTACAGGTTGGGTAGTAAGATTCACTATATGAGCTTAAAATGTACAATACCACCTGTAGAAAAACAAGTATGTTCATTCATTGCTGGCAGAAAAAAAATCCACAGAATTAACTTGCACACCACAGATAAGTAAATGATATGGCAACATAAGTGGCAAGCTACTTTATTTCCACATTTCGTAACTAAAGTTCTGCAGTTTGTCACTAAATAATACAGTATGAGGTGAAAATGTGCAGTAAATTTGTGGAAGTTCAGAATTTCACCATAGGTGAAAGGGCGTAAAATTCTGTGAATGTTTCGAAATTTCAAGGAACTTCCGTGAAGCTGGAATTTGCAACTTTCGCCCACCTCTATTTATGACTGTTCCGGAACCTCCATGGTTAACCAAGGTTAACCATGGTTCATCCATGTTTGATCATGGTTTGGCCTTGATAATAAGAACATGGGACAGCACAACAGTTTGATTATTTTCTGCCACAAGGTATTATCAGTTATAGCTAAACCTTTTAAGAACCCTTTATATATTCAGAATTATCATTCATTCCCTTTAATTAATACTGATCTAAAGATTTTTGGCCAAGGTATCAGCAGTACACATGCAACAAGTCTGGATTGGCCTTATTAGTCCAGAAGAAGTTGGTTTTGTGAGTGGCAGACTCTCCTCAGATCATTTGCACAAGCTCTTTCATCTCCTCTCTGCATCTAAGGACTCCATGACACCTGCAATGCTGGTTTCCTTGGATCTCAAGAAGGAATCTGATAGAGTTTTCTGGCTCTTTCTTTTCAGCGTTTTGCACAGATTTGGCTTCCTGGAGCCTTTTATCCATTAGATGCTCTTTCTCTATTCACGGCCTTTGGTGAAGATGTACTGTAACAAGGTTTTTTCCCAAAATATTTTGTTGACTAATGGTACCCAACAGGGCTGTCCCCATTCTCCCTTTCTTTTCAGTCTTTATTTAGAATCCCTTATTGTCCATCTTAAGCAAACTGGGAATATTATGAGTATTATGAGTATTATGGCAGCTAGAAAGCCTTATAAAGCTTCATTTTATGGAGATGATTCATTACTGCATATTCAAGATCCAGTCAATTCATTCTGTGTTAGGCAAATTATCAAGCATCTCCATATTGCTTATTTATCCTCTCAATTACTATGTACAAAAACAGGAAATGCTCTCCTTGGGTTTATATTGATCCCCTGCATCCTTAAAATATTTGGGTATATATATTTCAACTTTCTGGTGGAAACTAATAGCTGATAATTTTACCTCCTTGGTTACTACTATTAAACAAGATCTCCAATGCTGGGCTTTCTTGCCTTTGAACTTGTGGGATAGAGCTAGTATTATAAAAATAAATATTCTCCCCTACCTTTTATACCCACACCAAATGTTGATGATATATCTTCCCTTGAAATGCTTTTATGCACTGCATCATATAATATCTTCCTTTTTATTGCAGGGAAGATGCCCTTACAGGACTTATGTTAAATTGGCAGCCATGACAACTGCAGGTGGCTTGGGTCTCCCAGATTTTATACTATATGATCATGCTGTTCAGGGCACAAACTACTTTCATTGGAATTCTCTGATTAATCTCCAGAATTTTGCTTACTGCCTGCAGTGGTTAGACATAAAGGAAGCTTTATGCTCTGAACACAATACATATTTATCCTCCTTACTTTACTCCAAGTTTGCCCTTTTGCCAAAATCTTTAAAGGATACTCCTATTGGCAGTTCTCTTAATATTTTTGCCCAGTTACGTCAGCCAACTAAGTTTATTACAGTCCCAGTCGACCAGCCATTATGGAAAAACCCTCATTTCTGGATCTTTCGGAAACCTATTAAGAGACCAGAATGGCAGGCAAACGGTATTATTCACACGAATCACTGGGTATTTGCTGGGGCATGGATTGCTTTTCCTAAACTTCAGGAGTTGCATCAGATGCCATTGAGGGATGACTACTTTTTTCTACAACTCCGGCATGCCATAATCGGGTTTATGGGTATTCTACCACCTGACAGGAGTACCTCTCAGACCTTTGTTGATCTCATCCTATTTCTAATCTTTATCAAACACTGTGCACTATGATGCCCCAAAGATTTGGGCAACCATTCACCTAGGTACCTAAGGTTTTTAACTGGGAACCCCCTTAGCATAACTGTGACTCTGTTTGGGTTAACATCTATAAGTATCTTAATGTACATAGATATTGATTTATGCAATTCATGATCCTCCAAAATATTTATTATACACCTGAAAAACTCCATGTATGGGGGATTTTGGATTTGCCTCTTTGCAGTAAATGTAAGACTGATATCACCACGCTCAAGCATATGTTATGGGACTGTCCCCATATTCAATCTTTGTCAGCCCAGGTTTCCTGTTAACTCTACCCCTTACTGGGGCTACAGGATTCCTTTTCACCAGAGAGATGCTTACTAGGATTGTGAGTAGATAATCTAATGGGGCTTCGTAAATATTATTGTATGGTGATTACTATGGCTAAGATGGTAATTTTATGACACTGGACAGATTCTAACTCTGCTATTTTATTAGAATGTCATACCAAAGTTATGCAAGTACTTCATTTGGAGAAGATGTGGACCTCCCTTAATCACAAATATTATTCTTTTCATTTATGTTGGGAATTGCTTTATACTTTACTGGAGATTTTGGACTTGTCATAATAAATAGGTAACTTTCTTTCATTTGTTTCATAGAATGGGCACTTATCAGAGAGGGAAGGGGCAGGTGCTGGGTCTACATGACTGAGCAGGGGAGGATCAGGGGGAAGGGACAGGTGGACTGGGGATTTGTATTGTTTTGCTTTTTGGTCTGTTCTATGTGAGTTTGCCTCTACATTGTTTGCACAATATTTACGTTTCATACTTGGTTAATTTTTCTATTTTTTGTTTTTCTAATGTTTTCTAAAATTTAAATTAAATGTATTTACTCATTTGCCCAAGATGGCAATTTTGGGTCAGATCCAGCAATGGATGGTTCTGATGCCATGTGGCATCTATGGGAACAAAGGAGTTAAATAAACAGGTGCATGGCAAAGCAACCAAATTTGCATACTTTATTTGAATATGAAAGGGCATGATGTAACACTTCAAACAAATATAAATAATTACTATAATATCCATTTGCAATTTATGAAGTAAAAGTACATTTACGCAAACAATTACTTGCTTGAGCATAAAAAATACATTTTAAAAACTCATCATATCTTAAAAAGAGTTACATTTTATTTGGTATAAATAGTAATTAGGCTATTTTATCAGTTATTAATGAGGAAAGACTCCACCAGAAAGATGAACATCAGCAGCAATGGGTAAGTCAATACAGTAGTCCAGCACTATAATGAACAAAAATTAATTATGTCCCCTGTTCATTACATCAAGAGATGTTGAAAAATTAGGCTGAGCAATGACAGTAGTTTTAGTCTCAACCTGTGCCTGCTCACATCTGCTTATCTGACTTTCTGACATGCCATGCTAACTTTTAGGTTTACTTTTTTTTTTAATTGTTTCAAATGTATTATGTTGCATACAGCATTAACTGAAGTTAAAACTTTGCCTGTGTCTCCACACTGCCACTCACTGATTTTCCCTGACTGCCATCTCTATCAAAAGTGTACAAACACAATTGCTGCAGATCCAAGACTTTCATTTACTGAACTCAAACTCTGTGCTCTAGAAAATAAATTTGGACTTAATGACTTTTTGTACTCACTTTTGGTCTGGCTACTTATTCACCCTACTGCTTCACTGACATGCACTTTTAACATGCAGTTTTGGAAATGACTATCTAACCACTCAACCATTGCTCAGTATTTTCCACAGACATGAAACAGTGTATGAAAGACAAAGAATATTAGAGCTTACTGAGAGAGAGCAAGAGAAAGAGAGAGAGAGAGAGAATGAATCATAATGTATTTCAAGGGTATATTTACTGTATTAGAATTGGGACTTAAATCAGCTAATCTGTCATGGGCTATTTACCATCAGTGGTTGTCCATGGTTAATTGTGGTTAAAATACTGGGCAACTCATGGATGATCATGGCCACTGACCATGTACTGTATAACTATGATTTAACCATGGTTTATCCATGATCTGAATAATGGATCTGGGTTATATAATATGTGTAGTGCAGGTTGTATCTGATAGAAAAAATAACATCCTCTTGTACCTTTTGGGCGAGAGGACCATGAAGCTGTTTTACAAAACAAGTATCCCACTATTTACTTATCAACATATTATAAATCACTTGAGTTTCCTATGGTAACACAGATTTTTTTGTTTAAATAAAACAACCAATGTAACCCTTTCCTCGCGCACTGCTAAAGCATAATTTTCAACATGAAGTTCCCACAAGAAACAGAAAATGTACTCAAGATAAGAGGGCCTGTAGTCGTAATGTTTATTGACTGAGCACACATAAGTGATTTATAATGGATTCAAGCCAGTGACCTTGAAATATAAGGCATTGTAACCCACTGTCATTTGAATTAACCAATAGTAATTAAAGTATTTACACTATTAAACAAATTATCTTCTCTTTAAACTGTAAACATTTATAATGTTTTCTTCCTTTTCTGTGAGTGGGATGGGTTTTATTTTCTGTAAAAACTCCATTAAAATGATATTTTCCCTCAAAGCTTAAGAATAAGAATTGGGAGAGAGAGAGAGAGAGAGAGAGAGAGAGAGATAGAGAGAGAGAGAGAGAGATTGATTTAACATCAAAGTTCAACAGTATGTCCTCTGGTCCTAGTTCAAAATCCCTAATGTTTCCAGTAGACTATTTTTTCTTACATATTTTTTTTTAATGCAGGATAGAAAATCTCATTATCAATGTGATTCTGATTCCATCCATTTCTGCAACTAGGTGGACTGGAGCTCTGAGGGGCTAAGTGACTTGCCCAAGGTGTCACAGTGAAATTTCAAGGAAACCATTGTTGATATTCCCTTTGGCCTCCTTGTAAATAACTTTATGATTTTATTATGTTGCTGGTGCATCAGTGTACTGTTGCTGTGTCCTTATTTAGCTGAAATTATCTGAGTAGCCTAAACAAAGTTACAGAAGCAGTAGTATAATTGTTTGTGATAAGACTGCCATTGTTTATTTTATTTGTATTACTTTCTAGTAGTTTATACCTTTTCCTCATTCATTTGTCTTTATTTATGCACTGCTAATTATTACTGCTGCTCTTTCTATTCATCAGTAAAAGGCTCTCTTTTCTTTGGATGTGTCATTGATGTTAGCATGAGAGTACAGAGAGGTTCTGTACCTGATTTCAAAATCTAATTGTATGTTCCCCGTGGGATAAAATATTTGGTTGTAATCATGCTCCTAAATTCTTTCCACACATACAGTACAGTGCAGTGTTTAAAATGTTTTATAAGACTGTTTTATGGACTATAAATCCATGGAAAATATCTGCATCACATTTTTTTTGCAGAGAAGTTTCTCAGCTGGAAATCTAGTCAGTGGTGAATAACCTGGAAGGTTTGATCTTTCTTGATCTTCTGGAACAACAGGAAAATGCAATTATAGTTCTCAACTGCATATTGATTAAACTGTTTGATATGCAAGAGTGTAAGGACTCTGTTGTGCAGCAAATACCTTAATCAATGCATGTGAACATTATTTGACAGAAATACAATGCTATGTGTACTGTACCATGTCATATTTGTTAGTTTTGAAATCTGTTAAGCCATTTTACAACTATATTATCTCCACTGAGAAATACTACAATACATTATCACAATTATGTGAACCACAAATAAGCTCTCTCTCTATCTCTATTTTCTAGTTTATTGTATCAATAACATTTTTTTATTAAACAAAAGTAAGACATTTCATTTACTCACATGCTGAAGCATTATTGTAACATACTGAATTTGTTTATTGACTTCATTTGGGAATTTATAATGAAAATTAAAAATACATCTGAGACAGTTTCCTTTCTAGTTGTAACCAGTTAATGCAGTAAAAATAGAAAAGTCAAGGAGTTACCAATAAAAATGTAACATTTAGAATGAACATCATAACTTTAGTTTTGGAAAGGAAATATTGTTTTTTAATGCTGGAATATAACAAAACTGTAATATTAGTAGTGCTCCAATTTTTTTTAAACGGTAAAATAATGCAAGCAGTTCAGCATGTGCAATTTAATAATGAGCATTTGTCAATGCTGAATGTTGTCTTGCTGCCATTGGCAGTGCAGGAGTTAGAGAGATGCAGCATAGGAGTGGCAGTCAAGTATTGAACTGATGCCAACCCACCCCCACCCTGCAGAGAGTGAGAGGCATTAGGGTGTCCCTGTGGGTGTTTGTTAGTGCAGTGCGGGAAAACATGCTGGGCAGGATGTGGAAAATGACAGCTGCACAGTTCTTAAGGAGGTGTAATTAAATGCCAGTGCTAAAAATGTGGCATACAAATATAGGGAATTTGCAGAGTTGCAAGGGTGCATGGGAAATATGCAAGGCACACTTGCAGTACTGCCAGTTTGTGGGCATTAGGCACCAAATTTTCAACATAGGCATTTTAGCACCTCTGCTCATGTACAGAATGTCACTGTCATTTTCGAAAGTGTCACTGAAGTGATTTCGCACAGCGACCACGCTATTCTGCGCCGGAAGTGCGGAAACACATTTTGGGCAGGATATGTGAAGTGACAGCTGTACTGTTCATCAACAGGTGTGTAAAACTGGCAATGGTGAAAATCTAGAGTGAAAATATCACAAATGCATGACGGTACGAGCATGCGTGCAATCTGCCAATGCACGCGTGTAATACAGTCATTTAATGGAGTATCAGCTCCAAATTTTCAATATAGGCATTCTAGGAGCTCTGCTCATGAACTGTGTCACTGTCATTTTCATAATCTGGCCCAAACACTGATTTCCCACAGTGACTGCGCAATTGTGCGCCGGAAGTGCGGAAACACATTTTGGGCAGGATATGGAAAATGACAGCTGTACTGTTCACAAGGAGGTGCACAAAAATGGCAATGCTGAAAATACAGCACTAAAATACTGTGAATGCGTGAAGTTATGAGCCTGCGTAGTAACTGCGCAACGCAAGCTTGTAAAACAGGCATTTGTTGGATTTTTCCTACCAAATTTGGAACATAGGCTTTTTGAGAGGCTACCTCATGAACACTGCACTGTCATTTCGTTAATGGGTCCCAAAAGGTGATTTCATGCAGTGACTGCGAAATCACATTCCGAGGCTGATTAACGCCATGACAGTCACAGAATTCATGAGGAGGGGCCCCAAAAACCCTATGTTGAAAATTTGGTGCCAAAATTCCAAGAAATGCCTGAGATATGTAGCAAAGTTGGAAAAACCCTATTCATTGCATTATACAGCTTACCGGCATTTCCTCAGTTCGCGGTCGGCTTTGAAGAGTGCAGACGTGTTCCCGGTCCACTGAAGATCGTCACACTGGAGTCTGGAGTATGGGGTGAGGGAGGCAGGGTGCGCAGTGGGTGGGTGCGGGTGGGGAGGGGATCCAGACTATGACGGACAGTTTTCATTTCCAGGTGCAAAAAAAAAAAAAGAAAACCGTCTGGGGACAGTTTTTGCATTGCAGGGCATTTGGCACTGGGTGGGCTCTCAGTGTGCCACCTAAGTAGGTTTTGTGGGGGTGTCAGTATCGATGGGATTGGGCATCTTCATTGGCACACAACATGGGGGTAATGCCATGGGGGATTGGGCACCTCTGCCAGCAAACAAAGAAGGGGCAGCATGAGCCGAGGGGATTGGTCACCCCTTGGCATTCAACAGTTAGGGATGCCGACGGGAGTGGGCTTCCCCGTCGGTGGGCAAAGAAAGCAGAGGGGGGCATGCCGACAGGGGGATTGGGCACTCCCGATGTCGACAAAGGTGAGGTGGCTGCCCGCTCGCCGACCATGGCCATAATGGCAGCGAGCACGTCAAGCAAAGGACTGCTGTGTATGACAATTGCAGCGGATCTTTGCTTTGATGTGCTCGCCCCATTACGTATGCATGTTGTGGCGGTGGCATACATGCTGATTGGGAAATAAGGGACGCATCTACTGATGCGTGCCCTGCATTCGCCCAACAGCAGCCACTCCCCCAAGACCCGCACTGTTGAAAGATGTTGCTTGCGCATGCGCGCAAGCCAACATAAAAATGATTATGAACTGCTACATCTTTGCCTAGTCTTTTCTTGCTGTAATCCAATCTGTTTTGAATGACACTGCTCTTCTAAATTACTTGAAATGCAAACTAAAAATACAGTTAAAAAACAATGCTGATCCCATTTGTTTTCCAATAATTAAGAAAAATATGAAGTAAATACTTTTGTGTATTGTATGTGAATGTTTTAAATCTCTAACAGTAAAGGTCTTATAATTTAAGATATTCAGACCCTCAAAACTTTAATGAATTCTTTTTTTTTTTTCTGGAAGTTAACACTATCAGAAACTGCATCTACTCCAGGTTAAATGTTCAGGATATCTTTTCTTCATCTATATCAGTGTAATTCAATTATACAGTCATCTACACTTCAGGCTTCTCCACAACTGCCATGGAAGGATTTTCTCCAGCATGATGTCCACATTGTCCATTGCTGGTTCTATGCCAATAAATTCCAGGTCAAGATGAAGAAAACTGTGTTCATGACCATTGCTACCAGTCAGAAACTGGCCAGGCTTCCCACTGTGCCTGCCTTCTCTACCTTGGATGCAGTCTCCCTGAAGCAGTTCAATCATTTAAGTACCTAAGTATGTGGCTTGACTGCAAGCTTGACTTCTCTACCCACATTAATGCCATCCATGCCAAGCTCTACCCAAAACATAGTGCCTTGTACCACAATAAAGACTGACTCCACTTGTCTGCTGGGAGCATGTCACCAAAATGATGCTCCTAGTCTGCTGCTAAGTGGACCTGGTTTACTGCAACACTTCCTTCACTTCCCTTGCCAGACTGGGCACTTGCTGTAACTCCTTCAGCTGCTTCACTACCAACTACCCCAAATACTCATTATTGGTCTCTTTACTCCTCCCTATCCATTTTCCCTCTACCCTCCCATTGTCAGATCCACTGTGTCACCCTCATTTCCAAATACTGGTTTGGGTCCCTTCCCTCCTGCTTTTCCTTATTCCTCTATACAGTCCCCTTCCTCCTGCTCTATCTGCTCCAGAGATGATTGCACTTTCTCCATTCCTCATCCCCACTTTTCTTCTGACAATCAAACTTCTGCTTTCACCTTCCCACACTCTGAAACCAGCGCCACACTGACATCTGCCTAGCTGCCTCTTCTGCCTTCCTCAGGTTCCAGCTGAAATTACTACCAGCTGCACGGTTTCCTCTCCCTGATGCTCCTCTTCAGTTGCCACTTTACTCCAGTTCAGGTGTGTCTGTCTGGTTGGTACATTGTTTTGTTTTTGTACTGCTGCTTTGCCCACACTTGCATTCTGCTCATCATGTTATTCTGATTGCACTTTAATGTAAATGTGAAATGGGACTGCCTAATGTATCTCTTTATCCCAGATCCCCACCCCTGGATTGCACCTGGAAATGAGCTTTGGCTCTCTGTGCCTCTCCCAGTCACCAGTTTTCAAACAAATAAATGAATATTTAAACAGCTTCTGCCACCAAACTGGGATCTGAATTTAATGGAACAATTTCTGTTTCTAATTTAGTAGGCAGTTGGGGTACTTCAGTAATTATAGAGTCAGGTTGGCTGGTGTCCAGCACAGTATTAAGATTCAGGGGGAAGCATTTTCAGACTTCTTAGATCACTGCAAGCCCTGGGGCACCGATGATACGGTGCATGGGGCTTGCAGTGATCTAACAGGATTTTCTATTCCGTTTGGCAATTGCCACAAGTTAGATCAACTTTTTCTGATCTAACTTGCAGCAGTCCTGGGGGACTGTTTTATGAAGTTTGCACCAGATATTTGGCACAAGCTGCTATCATTTGTGAAAACTGTTGCAACTGCACCCAAGATTGTAAAATAAGGCACAGTTGCAGAAGGATCGTTTGGTGCACCACCAGAAACAAAGTGTCATAGTGCAGGGCTTGACGCAAACCCTGCACCACTTTTTGAACATCTGGCCCATGTGTGTCTGACGTTGAGCTTTTAGTGTTAAGTTAATTAAGGACTTCATTTTATGAGTAATTGTTTAGGTTAACTACAGTTTTAGATATCTTGGAGCATTTGAGAAATAAAAAACAACTGATCAGTGTAAAAAAACATGTTTCTATGTCTGTTGATAATGAACTTTGCCTTGCATGGGTATAACCCTGAAAATTGACTCCCTATGTCCAGGATGTCATTCCAATATTGTAGAAATCTTCTATGCTGATGCTGAGATTTTTTTGGGGGCAACATAAGGATGGTTCAGGCCAGGAACATTGTGGAAAAAATAATGCGAGAAAAAGAACGCAGAAGGAACATCACAAAGACAAACATCGCGGTGGACACAATAAAGCCCAGTAACAATGCTACAAAGTGAAAACCTGTGCACAGCAATACAGCAGCCAAAGAGACTGCTTGCACATGGAACCATGCATCGAGAAGTAACCGATACTGATCACACCATGATACCACCAGCAGGGTGGCAGGCACAAACAGGTACGCCCAATGTAGTGCAAGGTGTGCCGCAAGGCACCATCCTGGAGCCACAGAAAGGAACACCACCACCAGCCCACACATGGGACAGCACAGGGACCATGGCCACCTGCATCATTCACCCTTCCTCCATGTCAGTCACTTCCACACACTGGTACCCTGCACTGCCATGAGTGGTGCATGGTGTAAACCTCAGTCTGGGTCCCACACCATGCGGCTACTACCGTGTGGCATGGGTCTCACCACTGTCCACAGTTGGCCTATCCACCACCACACCCCATTGTCCTGTGGCCACATCATCCTGTTCTGTGTGTGGCTCATTCTCCGTGTAGGCATCTGTGCCTGGAGGCACCCATGGTGGGAGTCCTGTGCTACACACACCCAGCTGGTGAGTGGTTCCTGTTGTCCTCCCTCATTGTGCTCCCCTGTGCTGTGCAGGGGCACTGGTGCCTACTGCTGTATTGTGCCCATCAAGATGTGTGTGCGGTGGGCAGTGTTTGCCCCTGTAGTTTGCTGGCTGGCACTGTAATGTCCTGCGTTGTCTTGTACCAGCAGCATTGCGGGCAGTGGTGTATTAGTAGCTTTAGTTCCATCCTCGATGTTTTGTCCTGCGATGTTCCTGGCCTGAACCCCATCATCAGGATACACAAACACCTTGTAGCCTTTATAAAGATAATGCACCATTGATTCAAGCTGTCTTCAAAGTCAATTCACAGTCATGAATAGACGCAAATTAAACAATTATTGTTGGTGGTTTAATGTGCTGTGACTGTAGCTGTTTTTTATTGTTTTCATTTAAAGTTTATTGAGGCAATAGAATCAAGCAGTACAACATGCCAGTATCATCATTTTTGATAGTACAGATCTAGTACACTTGTCATAGGTTATACATAAGACACATAATCTAAAATTATACTGAGTGGTACAGTCAGAAGTTTAGTGCTGCACATCTACAGTATCTAGGAAACAAGAATTTCCCCAGAAACTGTCCCCTGATTCTGACTGTAGCTGTGTTTGAATGTCAACTTTCCTGAAAGGAATACATAAGACTTTAACAAGATTTAGACAATAGTTGTCAGTATATTTAGGTTCAAAAATTATAAAGTCTTTTATTATGTGCCATGTTGTAAAAGTTGCTTGAGAGGTGAAATCCATCTATTTCATTTATTTATTTATTTGTAAATTGCAGGTTGGTACGCTGAGATATAAAATCTCATTTTCAGGCATGACCTGAAGTCAAATAATTTCACATACAAGACTCGCAACAACATGATACATAACATAACAAAGATTAGAAGAAAAACAACATACATCTAAATACATAACCCACTTATATGCATACAACAGGCTGCAAAACAGCATGTGCAGTTTAATGAATTCTGCTGTTCAACTCACATGAAAAGTCAGCCTGTCATATGAAGAAAAACAAAAAACATGATGCATGATAGCTGTACACTGAAGAGTACAAGCAACACAAGCCAATTTCTTATCATAAATGTAAAACCTAAACAGGCAGCTGAAGAATGCTATAATGGCATCTTAAGTGCAGGCCATTACAGCATGGGAAGTCAGCTCATGTTCAAAAATGATAACCACAGTTACTAAACAGGAAGACCATAGATGGAGCACACACATAGGAGATAAAAGTGAAAACAAATACATTATTTTTTTTTTGTTGTTTAAGATTTTTATTATTTCAAGAGGACACATACGTAAGTACATAGTATTGTAATAGCATTCTGAACCATACTGCAACATTTGGTAGGAACAGAAGGAACGAAGGACTAAATTGCCATAGAGAAATGATACTGCCAGGTATAACATGTATAGTCTTGAAGACTACAGTATACAGAACATAGGGTATTGTCTAATTACAAAGATTATCAGGGTCAGGTTAGGTCCCCTCACCCACGGGAGTTGGGGAGAACCGGAGTTATTAGCTTGTGACAAAACAATTTCAATAGCATATGGGGCCTAAGTTGACACAGGATGAGCTGTGGTGTCCTAAATCAGGCATGAAATAATGATAACTATATACAAAAACAAAAGACAGACTGATCCTGAGGTTCAAGTGTAACCCTAATGGGGGGCAGTACTGGAGTAACATATACCCTTGGAGGAGGAAAGGGGAGCGAGCAGAACGAGGATACCATAAGAGGTTATGTACTGACCTGGGGTTGGGCATCATGACAGTACTTAGACAACAAGTAGGGCTGCCAGCATTTCTCAAATTGAACAAAAGTGCCCCCAGCAAAACTAGAGACCCTCTCAAATGTAGCCCCTTGGGCTACTGCAAGGAGGAACTCATGGAAGATTGGGACTTCTGGGGTCCTCCATCTCATTAACATAAGTCTTTTGGCTATAGCTCCCAGTACTGTGACCCATTGGGCCCCTGGACTATGCTTTGGTATGGTAGGGTGAGCACACCCTAGGAGAAGGAGGGAGGGGTCAGAGACTATTTGGGGGGAATATCTTGTGACACATTTCTTGGATTGCTGTACAATAGTGTCAGAGATTGGGGCAATCCCAGAGTATATGGAACAGATGAGCCCCTTGGCTGCCACATCTCCAGCAGGTGTCAGACTGGGTGAGTCCCATCTTTTTGAATTTGGCAAGGTCCCTATACCATCTATGAAGGGTCTTATTCATAATAAGGCATGTACGCCAAACTTGGCATGCCAGGTGTATTCTTACCCTCCCATGGTCCCATTGGCACTCAGAAATGTGGGACTGGAGGTCCTTCTCCCATTGAGTTCTAGCTGATTGGGTGGGATCTACAGAGGCATCCCTGAGAGCATTATAGATCCTGCTGGATCTGTTCCTAGAGTGTTGCTGCCAAATACTTATTGGGTGTGGTCTTTGTTGTAACCCTTTATTTTTAGGGGAGTTAGGTAGATTGGTTATAGCATCCCTGATCTGGAAATATCTCCAGAAGTGTGTGGCAGGGAGATGATATCTAGATTTTAGTGCCTCAAAAGTGTCTATTGTGCTAGAGTTTGGGAGCAATAGATCTTGTATTAAAGAAATAACCTTGTGCCTTCCATAACTTCCAGTGGACTGTACTATTACCCACTTCCAGGGCTCGATTATTCCAAAGGGGCATAAATTTCCAGGGTGCCGGGTCATGACCCAAGTTGACTAGGACTCATTTCCAATATTGGATTGACAGCTGGATGGGGAGAGGCTAGGGGGTAAATTTTGCCTGCTATACAAGGCCATTGCAGGGGAAGGATCCCATAGTAATGATGCCTCCAATGGAAGCCAGGTGGGGGAGGCATGTCCGATTCTGGAGAACCATTTTAGTAGTCTGGGCTGACATGAAGGCCATGTGATATCTTTGTAACCAAGGAAGTCCCCATCCACCCCTGCTCCAGTGCTGGTGGAGTTTAAGTTTGCCATATCGGGGTTGGGATCTCTCCCACAGGAAGTTGCCCATCACAGCTTCCAATTTCTGGAACCATTTCTGTGGGATGGAGACAGGGAGGTGAGCCAACAGGTATTGAATCCTAGGAGACACCATCATCTTGATGGAGTCTATTTTACCCACAAGAGAGAGCCTCAGGACCTTCCATCATTCCATATCCTGTCTGAGAGATTCTACTAGGGTGGAGAAATTAACCGTAAGCATTTTTGACAAGTTTGGATGCAGAGTGATACCTAAAGATTGTATGCCATTAGGAGACAATTTTAGACCAAGGGCTGCAAAGTCTATACCAGAGGGTACTGAGTTCAAGGGGAGAACGTCTGTTTTGGACTGGTTTAACTTGAGACCTGACACCTTAGTAAAATCAGACAGGATATTGAGGATAGTTTGGATCACATGCAGGGTGCATTCAGTAGTGATGAGGAGATCATCTGCATATAGGAATGTTTTAAGATTGGCATCACCCACCAGTACTCCCAGAATGGAATGAGATTCCCTGAGTGCTATGGCCAGGGGCTTAATAGCTAGAATAAACAAAAGGGGAGAGGGGGCAACCTTGTCTTGTGCCCTTCTGTAATTGTAATGGCAGAGACATAATACCGTTCGTCATTACCTTAGCCACGGGGAGGCATAGAGTAATTTTATCCAGGAGAGGAAACCTTGTCCCAGACACATTGTGGAGATGGTATGAAAGAGGTAGAGCCATTCGACTGAATTGAAACCCTTTTCAAAATCAATGGCTAAGGCTACAGAAGGTTTTTTGGACATTTTGGTGTAATGCATTAGCAAAAATAATGTTCTATGATGATCAGACCCTAGACGGCCTTTAATGAAACCCACTTGAGAGGAATGAACTAGATCTTGAAGTAGGGGTTCAAGCCTACCAGCGAGGACTTTGGCCGAAATGTTGGCATCTACATTAATAAGGGAGATGGGATGATATCTGCCGGGGGAGAGTAAGTCCTTCTCCTTTTTGGGGAGTACTGTGATGGTTGCTTCACTCAATGAGGGGGGCAGATGCCCTGTGTGCAGGGAGTGTCTATAAGCCTGGACAAAATATGGAGCAAGATTGACTCCCTAGATTCTGTAGAAGTCAATAGGCAGCCCATCTGTCCCTGGGGCTTTACGGGGGGTTCATTTATTTGATTTCCCTATCCACTTCCTCTAACGTAATCGGGGCTTCTAATGATTTGGCGTCAGCTGGAGGGAGTATGGAGATGTGTAACGGGTCCAAGAAGCCTTGAATTTGAAGCGGATCCGGGAGGGTGTGGGGATGCATATAACCATTCATAAAACTGAGTCATGATCTCATTCACCCCTTTGTTAGAATAGCAGTGGGCACCATTCCAGTCCGCTAGAGTGTGTATCCTCCTAGACATTTGTTGGTGTTTAAGGCAATATGCCAGGAGTTTGCTGGCCTTCTCACCTCCCTCCCAATAAGTGTGGTGTAACCACCTGAGATTCAGCTCAGCTTGGTGGGATGAATGTGCATTCAGGGAAATTCTAGTGCTGGCCAGAAAACAAATACATTAACTGTAATTGCAAAAAAAATGAACAACATTTATAAAATGGAATTCAGAATTTTCCAGAATCTTTGCCACTTGATTGGAGAAAACACAAAGCTCACCATTCATTTATTCCCAAGAAATGCAGTTTCTTACCAACCTAAAATAATCTACGTGAAGCACTTTCTCCAATACTCTGCACTGAAAAGTGACCCTTCTGTGTTCATCCTCCTGATTTGTTATATGCACACCAGCTCCTTCTCATGAACATGTTGGTCCCTGTGCTCAAAAGAAATTATGCCTACGCACCACGTATCTGAGGTGTGTAGGCAATCTTACATGTGAATGCTGCTCAGTAGGGGTCCTGTGGACCCCCAGGGGCAATCACCAAGGGTGCATAAGGCACTGACATGCCCACTGCACAAGCCACCTGAAGAACACCACACTTAGGGCATGTTGGGGGTGTGCCTGAACTATGCAGCATTCACAAAGCTGAATAGTGCCAGGCTCAGTGGGTGCCGAGTATGACTGCTGAGACCAGGCGTATCCAAGTCCCCATGTTCTCCAACTGCCAGGTGTGGCAGCACCATGAATTGGTCATCTGTGCTGCCCCAGCCCACTATTCTGCAGGGGAGTGCTGGGGCAGTGGCGTGGGTGCCTGCCTGTTGGTTTGTCAGCAATCCCGCTTTATGGGGCTCTTCTACTACACCCTGCGCCTTCCACAAGGGAACAAGGGATCCACTCAGGGACCTAGTATGGGCATCCAATTGGATGCCCACCCAGGTCTGTAGCTCCACCTCTGACTGCCTGTGCAACCATCCACACTGTGGAGGCGTGGCCACGGACAGCTGTCCCTCGGGTACTAGCAGTATTGCATACCGCTTAACCTGCGCCTGTCTATAAGTGGATGGGGTATGTGCCTCAGATGCATATTACTCACTTTTTAGTGCATAGGGCCCACCATTTGTGACTGTTCATTTATTAACCAGGCAGCCAAGCAGCTGAAGATATCCATGCTGGAGTTGAAAGAAAGGGATTGTGCACACAGTATATGGCTAGAGAGAGGTAAAGATGAAGAAACCTACAGGAACTTTTTTCTCTTCTCTTGCAAAATTGTGCAAGAATTTCTGGTCCTTTGACATCTTTTTGGATTGAATACTATAGTAGACTTCCTCTTCCTAGACCTGCCAGTTTCCTGTCATACAAATTTCAAGATGGGAGTTCCCTCTCTGAAATGTTTTCAGTTTAACTTCTTGGGGCCAGGCAATATAAAAGTCAGTTAAAATTTTTTCATAATGTAAATGAGGTACAAAAATGCATTTTAAATTAAACAGACTGCTAGGTAACTGAAGGTTGCTGTGATAGAATTGGAGGAGATATAGTATAGGTCCAGGCGACATGGAAGTCAACTCAGAGTTTGTCATGACATGAAAAGTATGCAAAACCCAATTTGTTTTAAGTTTAAGTTTATTGTTCTAGGAATTACTACCTTTGAGCCGATGGCTCTTTTACAAAGGTTCCACATCAATTAGGTACAGAACAAAAAGGTTACATAGATAACACAACAATTTGTGTTGTGTCAAAAGCAAGAAAACATAGACAATACATATCAATCATTTGTGCAAAGGACATGAGATACCAATAATCACATTATCATAACAAAAAAGAAATCAAGCCAGATTAGGGAAAAATCAAATAGGGAAAAAGTCCAGACAGAGAGGGTAAGAGAAAGGTGAGGGGAGCAGACAATAGCAGGAGAAAAAGTTTCTCTAACATGTCTTTGTCAAGTATTGGACCAGGGTGGGTAGTGATAGATAAGAGATTTAATCAGGGCAGTCACATGAGCTGGAGGTGGTGAGGTGAGAGTACAGCCTAGATTTGAAAGCACCTAGAGAGGTGGAGACAGTAATAGGAGTACTGAGGGCATTTAGCCAGCTGGGGGCACGATAGGCAAATGATCTTTGACCCTGAGAAGTCCGGCATCAGGGGACTTGGAGAGGCTGATGTTCTGATCTTCTGGTAAAACGGATACTAGTGCTCGGGCATAATAGGTCTTGGATACAGGGAAGAGTGAGGCCCAAGGTAGATTTTTTCACCATCAGGCAGGTAAGGTACTTTAGCCAGTTTGAGAGTTGCAACCAACCTGTATCAGCGTAGAGTTCACATGTGTGAGTACGTCGATGTGCACCAGTGAGCAGACAACAGGCCTTGTTTAAGGATGTTGTAATGCGACTAAGTGCTATCTCACTGGTAGGTCACAGCAGGTTAAAGCTGAAGGTGACCTATCCCCATTAAAACCACTATCAAGAGGAGTCCCCCAAGGTTCTATTCTGGGTCCTATCCTTTTTGCCATTTATATAAATAACATTGATTCAACCCTTACCAATTCCTCTGTACACCTCTTTGCTGATGACACTGTTCTGTATGTCAGCAGCTCTTTGCCTGCAGCTGCTCGTGAAATCCTACAAACAGAATTCTCCTTGCTACAATATCAGCTACTCGAGAAAAAGCTTCTGTTAAATGCAAAGAAAACTAAAGCAATGATGTTCACAAATCAAAGCTCCACCAGCACATCCTCTCCAGTCATTCTCCCCCAGCTATGCACTATACTTGGAGAAAATCTGGAGTATGTAGAAAACTTCAAATACCTAGGTGTGTGGATTGACAACAGACTTGACTTCACTCATCATTTAGAAGAACAGTTAAAAAAGCTTCACCAAAGGCTTGGCCTTCTCTATAGATTAAAACCCTTCCTAAACAGAGACTCAAAGATGAGGTTAGTCCAGGCCATTTTTCTATCAGTTGTTGACTATGCAGACTTCTTTTATAGTCACTGCCCCATCTCTTACCATCACAAGTTTGATACCTTATATCATAGAGCAATAAGGTTCATTACAGATCTACCATCTAATACTCATCATTGCTCTCTTTATGCTGCAGTTGGGTGGGTTTCCCTTCACCTCAGAAGGAACAGAAATGCAGCACTATGGATTTACAGAGCGCTACAAAAACTTCCAAACTATATCCTGACTGTTTCACCCAGACCTCTCCTAGCTCCTATGCCCTAAGAAGCAACAACATCATCCTGCTCAAATTGCCCAAATTCAACACCAGGCTAGGAGGGCAGCAATCAGCTATTCTCTAGCTATAGCATGGGACACCCTACAAAAATCCCTAAAACTGTCCAATATCATTCCATTTGCATCCTTTAAACAGCATTGTACAGTCTTCTTCAAAGAGAAATGCAATTGCTACCACTAGAGCTAGCATTGTCATCTCACAAATCTCCCTTCCAAACCATATATGGCATATTCCTTCCAGACAGACACCCCATCTTATGGCACCCTGTAATACCTTCACCATCCTAGTATTACATTATGTTGAGTGTCTGCCATGCCCCCACTGGGATATGTATATACTGTACATACTGTAAATATTAGCTTAACTTTCCTGTAACCGTTTTTTATCATGTGAATTTACTGTACATCACTGTGTTTATAAACGTTATTTTCCCCTGTATGTATAACTGTCTTATATAAGTGTATGATGTATCTGTTGTGTATCAACTATTGAACCTTGCCCTTATCAGGTCCATCTTGTAAATGAGCCTTGCTCAATGATGTTCGCCTGAATAAATAAAGATTTGATGATGATGATGAGTAGTGGCAGATCTGTAGATAATTAAGCCATAGTCAACGATTGAGATGATAGAGGATTGAATGGCAATCCTCAGTGCAGATTGGGTAAGGAACTGTCAGTTCCAATACAGGATCCCAATTTGCTGATTAATAGTTTTTGCTGTACTATCAATATGAGTTGCAAAGGTTAAGCCTTGATCAAAGATGATTCCAAGATATTTGAAAATTGGCACTTGTTCAAGGGTATTTCCCAGGTACGTATTAATGGTAAGTGGTACTTGCCGTTTCTTGTTTTGCGGACTAGAGAAGAGCATGGATTTAGTTTTTTTGTGGTTTAGAACCAGCTTATGTTCAAGGAACCACATCTCAACCTTGGAAAAAGCATGCTGAAGGCTGAGGCGTAAGGGGTTCAGATCTTTATGTGTGGAAAGAATCACGGCATCGTCGACATAGAGGATTATTTGTTCAGGGCAGGATTTGGGGAGGGAGTTTAGGAAAAGGCTGAAAGGGAGAGGGCCCAAGATGGATCCCTGAGGAACTCCTGAGAGAACCGGTTTTGAGTCTGAGAGAATGCCAGCTATTTTTACAGATTGAGAGCACTGAGCAAGGCAATTTTTTACCCAGTCACCAGGACCCTGTGAGAGCCCAAGAGACAGTAGTTGTTTGATGAGTAGGCGATGGTGTACCGTATCAAACGCCTTGGTTAGATCAATGTAGACAGCTCCAGTTAGGTTTCCTTTGTCCATGGCATTGTGGATTGCACCTGAGAATTCAAGTAGGGCAGTCAATGTGCTATGCCCTTTCCTGAATCCATGTTGCTGAGTGCAGCGGATGTTATGCTTTTCCAGATAGTCTGAAAGTTGGTCCGCCACCATGCATTCAATGGCCTTTGAGAGAGGTGGTAGAATTGATATAGGTCGACAGTTACCAGGCAGTGACTTATCACCACTTTTGTGCACAGGAGTGACAATTGCAGTTTTCCATTTACTAGGGAATTGGCTGTAGCAGAGGGAGAGATTGAAAATTTTGGTGATGGGGAGCAGCACTTCCTCCAAAGTGAGGGACAGAAGTTTAAGGTTAATAGTGTCGCTGCTTGCTCGGGACTTAGAAATGGCCTTCTTTACATATTTATAGACTTCATGTGCCTTAACTATTTTGAAATGGAAGGGTGGTTTGGTTGGAGAGGCAGTAGTAGATGTAGAAATTGGAGAGTCAGCATCAGAGAAGAAATCAGATGAGAGGACACCACTAAGGTCTGTGAAGGTTTAATTTAGGGTGTTTGCAATGACCACGGGGTCTAATATAGTGGTTCCATCCACATTCATTATTGTAGGAGAAGACTTGGACTGCTTACCCGTGATATTTCTTATATTGTCCCAGAAGGATTTCCCTTCACCCCAGGAGTTGGAGAGGGCATTCTTGAAGTAGGAGCTCTTCATCAAATGGATCTGTTTTGTACAGTAGTTGTGAGCCTGTTTATATTTTTGAATGTCTGTCAGAGAGCCAGTAGCTCTTGCAGTAGCCCAGAGGTGGTCCCTACCTTTGAGTTGTGCCAATAGCTTCACCGTGAGCCAAGGATTTGAGAGTGCTTTGATTTTGCACTTTTTTTCTAGTGCATAGGTGTCACAGGCAGCGTTGAAAGTAGTAATAAAGTAATCAAGGGCTAGGTCAACATCTTGAGTATTGTAAATTATGGACCAGTCTTTCTGCCTGAGACAGGTCTTGAGACGAGTAAGGTTGCCATAGGGTAGAACTCTGCTAGAGATGTTTTTTGGAGGCGGCTTTCAAAACTTATTTGTCCAGGTACATATTATAGGAGAGTGATCACTGAGACAGTCAGGGAGAACAACTGCATTGTTTATATGGGCAGGGTGGCTGGTAAGGATCCAGTCTATGAAGGTGCTAGTCCCTGATTTGTAGTTTTTCCTGGTAGGGGAGTTAACCACCTGTGTTAAATTTGCTGCTAAGATAGCATCTTTGTTTGACCCTGCATCAGGTGCAAGCCAATTGATATTAAAGTCACCAAGGAGAAGGAGCTCGATGTCAGAAGGTTGTGAACTTATGAACTCGAGGACAGTCTGGAGGCCAGACTCAGGATCTTTAGGTGGGATATAGACAGCAGCAATCGTGAGGACTTTGTTTTGGGCACCAAGGAGTACCTTGATAGGAAGGAGTTGCACTGAGGTTTCTGTGGTGGGTGTACGCACCAGGAGACAGGTGAGGTAGTCCTTTATGTAGATTGCACACCCACCACCCCTTTTCAATGTCCTATCCAGCTTGAATATCTTGTAGCCTTGTATAGAGATGACATGATCGGGAGTGTTAGGTGTCAGCCAAGTTTCAACAATGGCAAGAATATCGGGGTTGTGTTGGCTGGCAAAGATTTGAAGGGAGGCCAGTTTTGGGAGGAGACTGCAGATATTTAGGGTGGCAATTTTGAGACCCCCCTCCATTTTAGCAGGCTTTGTTGTACTTTAGGAGACAGGGCCAGGATTTGGGTGGACACTTCCTGATATCAAGAGGAGGAGGAGCAGGCATTTAAGAGACAATTGCCATACTTCATAGTCAATAGAATTGCACCTCTGCAGCTTGTGTGACTTAGACCAGTGCAGGCATCTAGGGTCCCAGAGCATGGTAGTGGTTAGAAACAGAGGACGATATGCCCATTTTTCCTCATCATGACTCGTCAATTGCACCCAGTCGTTTGCCAAAAAGTACCCTTGGTGAGGGTAGAGGGAGGTTGCTATCGTACCAGATAAGAGATAGCTGGCATGGATGTCCAGAGTAAAGGGCGGAGAGGGATAGGAGGAGTTTGGGAGATAGCATAGAGTAGGAAAGAGGGAGAGGGTTAAAAGAGACAAAAGAAGGTGGCTGTGGAGAGGCATTACAGGGAGGAGAGGAACAAGGATGTGAGACTGAAAAGAAGTGGAGGAGTGCAGAAAAGATGAGATAAGAAAGATAAAAGAAAATCAGAGAATACTGGAGTACAGGGATCTGTGAAGCCAGCAATTACAACCCAAGAAGCTGGCAGAAAAAAAAAAGCTGGAGGAGGGGGAGTGGTTTAGCTAGGGGACAGGATAGGAGGCAAGAAACAAGGGCAGGTATTAGGAGCAGGGGGAGGAGATGTAGAGACTATTTAATAAAGGTGGGAGGGGGCGGGTGTAAAATTTCGGCACAAAGCAATGCAAGTTAATGGGCTCCGAACCCAGCAAAGCTCTAAAATCAGACACACCAATCAGGAGGCAGGGTCTGAACTGGAGGCCAATCAGTAATTCTGCTCAAAGCGCGGTCGGCCAATAGCAGCCGATCAGAGCTTCCACAGCCAGAGGCTATCCTTACCCGGCTTTCAGTGGTCAAAAAGCGGCTGCAGGAGGCATCGGGGGTGGCATGGAGATTCCAGAGCACCAATAGACCGTGCCTACAAGGCACATGGCTAGCCCACTTGGGCTCTGAGTCTGGAGTAAGGAGAGAGAGAAAAGGGCTGGTGAGTAATCAAAAAATTTACAAGGGAAAACAAAGGCAGTGATGTGGAGTTGGTATTCAACGGGCCGGGGAAGAGAGTGTCGGAGACTGCAGCGGGGGTTGTAGAGGTGATATTAGTCGAAAGGGTGAGAGATTATGAAAGAGGGGTGGGGGAGAGCAGAAGCAATCGGCTTCAACAATTGCACTGCACTGTAATCTCCTTCCCTTCGTCCTGACCATATGCCCCCCCAGAACCCTGCAGCAGCCCAACTCAGTCACCCTGCCATCTACTGGGATTTACCTTCAACCCTCTTGTTGCTTCAGTGGCTTTTCACAACACTGGGGACTTTAGGCTACCCAAATCTCTTAGAAACTATATGTAGTCACTAGGGGAGAGCCCAGGCTGGAAGGCTGCAGGGTCTGCAAATGCTGCAGGGGCATAACCATGTGAAGGTTGCATAATTTTTGCTCTATTTTCTCCCACCCCTTTAGAGATGCAAGGCTGAGACCGGGTATAAGAGATGAGCATCAGCAGCCCCACTCCAGTCAATCATCGCCTCCTACCCTTCCTTGTCTGCTCTCCATCTGCACTGCCACAGAGAATATCCAGGTGGCAGTTGTATGGTAGCAGTGGGAACCATCCCTCCCCAGAGGAGGAGAGCATTCTGTGGGATGCACAATCCTCCTCCCTTGGCCAGCTCATTCCTGAACCCATATCACTGGTATCACGAGTGGTAGCAGTATGACTGTGCCAATGCTCTGTCTAACAAAACACAAGTTTTAATAAACAGGTATCCTGGTGGCTAAAGAATGCTATGATGGGGTTACAGATACAAGGCAGTCATGGTCTACAGGTACACTGAAAATTAACAGTGAGCAAGGCCATGAACTCACAGAACCTCTTACAAGGCTCAATAGAAGAGGGGAGAAGGCTTTTAGCCCATACAATAGCAATAATATGGTTGATTCTTTGATTGCTTATTGCACATATTGGGTACTGATGGTGAGCTTGACAAAACAATGTGAAATACTTTGTTGACTCTTGTTAAAGGGCACTAATGAAACCTTATCACACTTGTCTTTCTAACCTGGGTATATCACCGCCTGCCTATCTGTTCCTGTTCTTGAATCTACACTTCTTTACCAATTATTAAAAGAGTCTGAGAAATAGAGCTTTCTGATTGGCTGCAAACATTCTATCAGTCTTATGTGTAGGTCTTAAAATAAATAATCATCTCTACTACACACGATCTCACCCTGTCCAGCTAAAAGATGAGATATGCCACACTAGAAAGAGGTCTTGTTTGTATAATCAGAGGGTAATAGCACTTTGGAATTCACTGCCGATGGATGTGGTGGGAAGTAGTAATATGGTGGAATTCAAGTGTAAACTTGATTAATTCTGCATTCATAATAACATTATGAGATATAGATAACATTAAAGGTGATCTGTATGGACTTATGTCTAATCCGCTCTATAATAAACAATGATACCTATGATGAGTTAACATACAGTATGTGTAGAGCATAATCATATGCTGAATATGGTTTAACACTATTGAAAAAACTATATTATTATAGTGATACAAAATACTGCTAGGGGGGATTAAAAGATCATTAACATACCCCTAGTCATACCTTATAATGATGAGAGTGTTTGTGCTAGAGTTTGTTACATTTAGATGAAGTTCCCAATTGCTCAGACCTCATACAGTATGACTAATTGTTTTTCATGCAGATGATGCCGTGTCCAACAACAAGCATCACATAATATATGTAGTAGCAAAGTAATTTAAGACTGAAAGAATCACTAGGACCATCAAGATTACCCCCTGAAAACACCTCAGAGTGAGGTGAAGCACTGGAGTTCTTGACATAGTGCTGTGATAAATGCATGCACTTTTTCAGTTTTGGCATATAATCCTTTATGTGCACCGAGTTCTCTGTGCTTTCCCAACAAGATCAACCCCTTGCTTCATAATCAGGGATGAACAGGCATGCTCACCAAACATGAGCCAATACAATCCAGTGCATAAAATAGTTCTCATGGTAAGCAGAAAATTGCATAAGTAACCCTGGAGGCCTTCGCTGTCTTTATATCCATTGTCTTTACTGGCAGGATATTTCATATATTCACCAACCTCTGGAAGAAAAACAATTTCCTTATAAACATATACCTGATTTACCAAGTTTGAGTTTCAATGCATATCCCCTTATCCTGCTGGAACAGACAAGATCAAACATCTCTGTTTGTTCAAACTAGTCCATACCCTTCAGTGACACTTTTGTACAAAACTGTATCAAGATCAAGGACTAAACCATCTTGTACTGTATTCCTCCAATCAAGGGAACATACTGCTCTGTGGAAGTTAAAATACACACACCAGTTTTATTCTTACTTGTATCACTGCCACACCTTTTACTGTTGGATACTTCTTTGCATTTCTAAACAATGAGATAATGGCTCTTCCTTCCTTCCTTCCTTCCTTCCTTCCTTCCTTCCTTCCTTCCTTTCTTTCTTTCTTTCTTTCTTTCTTTCTTTCTTTCTTTCTTTCTTTCCTTCCTTCCTTCCTTCCTTCCCTTTCATTGCTGCTCAGTTAAATTTTTCCCCTGTTTTTAGAGCCATGGGATGATTTAGGACATGCTTCCTTTTATGTTTCTCTGATCTTTTAGTGCTCACCAATGACTGTAACAAAAGAAAAACACACTGTTGTTAGTAAAATGCATTATGCCTTATTGCCTAGGTTAATAGTACTTTAGGAAATCAGATATAATATTCTAGGGCAGAGGAAGAAGACTCTATGTTTGGACACAAATCACTTTCACTAATGCAGACAAAATATAGTTTCTTTATGATAACATAACAGTTGTCATATGATCTAATACCTCTGCCTATCAGGCCATTATGCTAATACATCCACCCAGATTTTAGTTTCTCCAAATCTCTAGACAGTTTGTACAGTACAGGCATTTCAGCTTGTTGGGCATTCCTGAATATAATAATTATTGTAGCACCATCCTAGTCACATTTGAATACAAAGTATGAGTTTCCTCAAAGCTCCTTACTGCACATACAAACAGTTCAGCCTGTTGGGCATCCCTGAATATAAAAATAATCATGCTACCAACTAAGTTTGCAGCACAGTACTAGATTTGATTCCCAACATCTAGTCCTGATGCCATATAAGGGCATTTCTGTCTGCTGAACAGTGTGCTTCACAGTACTTTCTTTAATACTAGATTTTAGTTTCCCAAAATATCCTGTCTGCTAACACTGGTGTTTTGGCATGTTGGGCATCCCAAAATACAACACTTGTCATGGCATCAGCATTGTGTTGCAACACAGTATTTGTCTAACTAGAAGATCCGACTTTCGTAAAATCTACTGACTGCATATTCTGTATGGGTATTGTGCTGTCGGGCATCATTAAATATTGCTTTTATCCTGGCACTAACAATAGCGTGCATAACAGTTCTTATTTAAATAACAGATTTAAGTCCCCTCAAATCTCCTGAATTCACATAATGGTGTTTCAGACAAAATATGCACAAGTAATATCTCAAAAGAAGCCTCAGTTAGTCTGATTTGACAGCAGAGGCAAGGAATCTTCTGCTTTATCCAGTGTAGTGTTTCTTGGTTTCATTATTAAGACTTCATAATGAAAATGCACCCACAGGTGCAGCTCAATCCCAACAGTGCCTTTTATTCAACCACATAAGTAAAACTAAAAGTATACATTTCCTGTCTGGCGCTTTACTACAGTAGCCCCGTCAGGACAAACAAGTAAAGTAGCTTTTATATCCTGTATCCCCCTTTAATGTCAAAAGTCATTTAATAATATAGAAACTCCAAATTGTGGAAAATATTGTGTCTGCAACAACACGTTAGCATTGATCAGAGGTTACTAGCGCTTGACCATCAGTTGGTGATGAATTTTTACCACTATCCCGTGTTGCTCAAGTCAAAATGAAGTAAAACTTTTTTTTGGAAGTTGCATCATTCTTTCTAAAAGACTTCTTTAGAAGGTGCCCTGCAGAAAAAGGGACACGCATTCTCAGTTCTATCTTTTCTGTATTGTAACTATGTGAAATACACCCGTGGCCCTATAATCTCATTCTCATTAACTTCTTTTGCCTTCAATGGACTTTTACTACTGCTATGAGCTGGTATTGGTTAAAGCTGAACTGAGAATTTCTTGTCAGAGCAAGCAATCGTGACACTACTTCAATCAATCAATCAATCAATCAAATCTTTATTTATTCAGGTGAGCACCATTGATCAAGCTCATTTACAAGATGGACCTGAGACAAAAGTACAAGTAATAATACATTCCAGACAGTATACAATAGTGGCAATTCAGACAATACAAGGAGTGCATAGGTACAGTACAGGGAATAAGAAGCCCTTTGGGGGAGAGTACAGACAGGGTTAACTAAGGGGCTAACACAGTGCTGAGAGTAAGTGCCTTTCCATGACTTGTGGAGGACATGTACTGATGACGTTTTGAGTAGGTCAATCCTATCTACTAGTGGGCAAAGCGGGCCAGAACTATAGGGGAGTTTTTCAATTATGAGCGGTGAAAGCAGTTATAAATTTCTTTAATTAGGCTGTTATATAAGGACTTGAATGAGGATATACTGATTAAGCAGCTAAGCTTCAGGGTTTTTTGTAAGGTATTCCATAAGGAAGGTACCGCAAAGGACATAGCCATTCTTCCGTAGCATGCTGTCAGCCTGGGTACCTTCAGATACATGAAGGAAGAGCTTCTCAGGGCATAAGCTCCAGGTTCGAAGAGTGGGAGACAATCGGAGAAATACGGGGAAGTTTCTTGGTGATAGCTTTAAACGTCCAGAGTAGCGCATTCCTGTTTCTTCTGAAATGGAGGGAGGGCCACCCCACAGCTGCATAGAGAGCACAGTGATGGGTGGCAAGAGGTAGTCCAGTAATGAATCTTAAGTGATATAACGTATCCAGTCTGGCTAGATGCGATGCAGGGCAGTGGCTATAGAGGAAATCTGCATAATCAACCAAGGAGAGAAATACTGTTTGAACCAGTCATTATTTGGCATTACTGGTGAGGTAGTTTCTGATCCAATAAAAGAGACCAAGTCTCTGTCTTAATTTCTGTAGGAGGTCTTCAATGTGGTCAGTGAAGGAGAGTTTATGGTCGAGCTATACCCCTAGGTACTTGAACTTGCTGATGAATTCTAGGTTTTCACCCAGAATTGTGATGATCTGTGGGACAGTGCCGGCAGCGGTAGGGTTTGTGTCCAGTGGGAAGGGAGAAAACAGCATAGCCTTGTTTTTTTAGCATTTAGTAGCAGTTTTTTCTTGAGGAGTTGGTGCTGGAGAATGTTGAATTCTGATTGTAATTCTTTGCAGGCAATTTCAGAAGAGGGGTGACTAAGGTAGAGGACAGTGTCATCTGCAAAGAGATGAATATTGGTCTTGGTTATGTTGATATCAATGTTGTTCACATAGATTGCAAACAGTAGGGGGCCCAGGATCGAACCCTGTGGAACCCATCTTTGCAGACGTTTGAGGGGGGATAGTTCACTATCTGATTTTACTTGCTGCCATCAATTGGAAAGGTAATCTGCAAACCAGTGAAGGGACAGTGGATCCAGTCCTATGGCTTTAAGACAGGAGAGGAGAGGAGAGGAGCAAGTCATGGTCGACAGTGTTGAAGGCTTTGTTCAGGTATATGAACATGGCCCAGACAAACTTCTTGTTTTCTAGGTCATGCAGCCAATCGTTGGTACTGTAACTTTAGCTAGGGCCATGATAGTACTGGGTTGTGCCCTAAAGCCAGATGGCATAGGATTTAGGAGGTTTGTGGATTCTATGTAGGTTTTTAGTTGCTAGTTTACAATTTTTTCCAGAAGTTTGGACAGTGTAGGGAGTAAAGAAATAGGTCTGTAATTATTTAGGTCACAATGGTCCCCAGATTTGAACAAGGGGATAACATGAGCTGTTTTCCATACAGATGGGAGGGTACCACGAGACAGAGAGAGATTAAATAGGTGAGTAATAGGTGCAGACATGATGTGGAAGGTGACTTTTAGGAAGTAGGAGTCCAGAGAGTCTGCACCTGCACTTTTCTTAACGTCCAGCTTTAGTAGGAGTTCTTTGACCTCCTTCACAGAAACGTGCTGGAGGGAGAAGACTGAGTTGGTTAGAGGGGGTTTCAGGGCGTTGGAGATCCAGTAGGGAGCAAGGGAGCTTGCAGAGGAGTTGTCAAAAGCCAGACCTGCAGTGGCAAAGTGGTTGTTGAAAGCATCCAGGATTTCCACTTTGTCGCAGAGGGAGATACTGCCAGAGGTGATCCTTCATGCAAGGAGTTAGCCAAGGTGTGTCCAGACATGTCCTTGATGGATTTCCAAAATTTGGAAGAGTTCCTGGAAGCAGAGTCCAGTTTCGCTCAGAAGTAGGACGCCTTTGCATCTCTCGTTAGCTTGGTGCATTCATTCCAAGCTTTCCTGAAGTTACACCAGACCAGCAGGTTTTTAGTGGTTTGTGTTTTTTTCCAGATCTTGTCTTGATTCAGTAAAACTGATTTAAGATTAGGTGTAAACCAGTGACAGATTCCTCCCCTTAGCCTAGTTTTTACAAGTGGGGCATGCTGGTTTAGGGACGAAGTCATAATTTCAGAGAAGATCTTGCAGGCCAACTGTACTGAGTTGGCAAGATAAAAGTCCTGCCAGCGCACTGAGAATTTTAGCTTGTCAAGGTAGGCAGGCAGATCAAAGTGGCGCCTGTCCCTCTTAGTGGTGAACCTTGACATGGAGGGTGGGTTCTGGGTACTTATGAAAATATGAAGTCTTGAAACTTAAATTTTAAACCGATAAGATTTTGAAACTTACATATGCATATCATGCAACATAATGATCAGGTTCAAATCCTGTTACAATGTAGATCATTGTTTTAAGATTTTTTACACTGATGTTGGATTAAGTAAGCTTTTGCATTTTTAACTCTTGGAAAACACACAGTGTAAATAATGAATTGAACTTGTGCTGTTTTTGCCAATGTTTGTTAAAATGTGTTTCAGTTACCACTGGTGTAATGAGGATGTCACCAGATGATGACTATTAAACTGGTGGTGTGCACAGGTTATGCACATGCTCTGATGAAGCTATATTGAGCAAAGCACCAGGGCATGTAGCTGATTGTTTAGGTTGTTCCTCTTTTTATATGTACTTTAAGTAAGGAATATGACATGACAAGGTGTGATTTATGGGCTGATAAGAACACGGCCCTGGTGTGTAATAAGGCACGAGGTGTTTGTGCTGAGTTCCTTTAGCACCTGGGAAATACTCTTATCAGACCATAAACCACATCTCTGAGTATTTTATTCCACTTATAACATAGGCTCCCATGCAAAAACTCTCCCCTTGAGATGACATTAATGATTAAAAGAGGTATCATAAGCATAAGTGTTACAATTTAGGTTAATTAAAGTAGAAAAATGGAAAAATAGTCATTGCATTTGTAATGCAGAACATATGTAAAATTCAGCCATTAGAGGTTTTCTGTGTCTGTCTGTCTGTCTCTCTCCCCAACCACACACATTGTGTTCCCACCACACACACTTCACTTTTTTACTTTTTGTTTATAGCTTTCTTTTAGTCTTTTTTTTACATCATCCCATTTTGTGTGGCAGCTACCTGTGAGTGTGTCTCTTGTAAGCAGCCGTCTCGAGATGCCAGTGATCAGCACGTCTGTTTAAGCAAGTGTAGATTTCAAAGGTAAGCCGTGAGTTAGGACACTGTCTCTTTTTCTGTGTTGTCTGCTGGATAGGGAAGCTGTTACAGAAAAAAAAATTGGCTATTATGGTTACTGATTGCAAGTGAATGGCTTGCTTTCTTCCCTGGGAGCGAGCATGTCCCTCACCAGCTGCCGTACACAGTGAATTCCCTTCTTCACATTTCTTCAGTGGTAGCAATACTGTGCTACTGATTAAGGAGCTTCTCTTCTTTTTGCAAGTTAATGGAATGGAGGAGGGCCAACACTTGAGACCCAAGATCAAAGGGGAGGATTGCAGCATAATGACAGGAAAAATGGGCAGTGCATCATTGCCGCAGTTTTCAGATTACACAGCAGGAGCAGGAGCTGTGGACCTGACATGGGAAAAATGGACAGCATTGAAAATAAAATAAGAGATACAATTCTCTGATAAAATACTTGAACATATCCATGGACTAGGAAGGAGGGGGACCTTGAACATAGTGTTTTATTTGCTTTTGTCGTGGTGGTAGTGCTCTCCCACTGTAGCTGTTCTGATTCTGTCTGATACTAGGTGTTGAGCTGCAGTGAGAGAGCTGTGGCAGGCATTGATCTGTGAGTGTGCTGAATTTTGGTGGGTGTAAGTAGTACCAGTTGTCAATATATGTCCTGATAAGGACACGGGAAATGGTACCTCTCAGTCATTCAAAACACAGGAAATGTTCTACCGATTTTATAACTTGGAATGAATTAACTTGGTAAATGTGTTTCCTACTTGGAGTGCTGTCCTATTTTTTGACTTTTACATAGTTACTGAGGGCTGTATTGGCCCTCCTTGGGACCACGTGGGTCTCAGCACCATTGTAGCATGGACTCACCCCGGGTCGGATTGGAGTACAAAGGACCAACCTGGAAAGAAGATGCAAGGGTCCACCTGGAAAATCAATAGAGGAGGGCCCAGATTGACACACTCAGTCAGTGGTCAGTTCTGAGGACAAATATTTAATACATTAATCTGCAATTCATACATTCATTCTGAAGTTCACTGAGTCACTGACCTGTAGGATAAATGTATTATTCCATTATGTCTAGTGGTATCCCTCCAGCTGAACGCTGGCCAGATCTTTCTCTGGTAGCTAGTGGTCCCTCTCCCACCTGATCAACTGCCTGATATATAAATAAATTGTCCCTGATGTCCTGAGGTCCATCCCTCCACCCGAACACCCACCCAATATATGAATATAAATATTCCCTGATGTCCAGTGGTCCCTCCTGATCACCCACCTGATATACAAACAAATTTACCCTGGTGTCCAGTGGTCCCTCCCCCCACCTGATCACCTGCCCGATGTATAAATACATTTTCCCTGGTGTCCAGTGATCACTCCCCCCAGGAAGCTGTCACAACACACATACTGAATGAACGGGAGCTGGCCTGTCAATGAATGAGTGCTTGTGTAAATATGCACTCATTCATTGACAGCTGTGGTGGAGAGAGAAGGGCTATACTGGTCGCTGGCTTGGGATTGGGGGGGAGAGGAGTGGTGGGTCACTACTTGCCAGGGTGGGAGTCCACTAGATCACCATGGAAAGGTTTACATTCAGTAACGTAATTGGGTGGGGGGGGAGAAACCACTGGACACCAGGGAAAATTGATTTATATATCGGGTGGGTGATCAGGTGGGGGGAGGGACCACTATAATATTTGCCCTGGCTGGCAATCGGTGGTCATAGTGGGGGGAACCTCTGGCACCAGGAAATTCTTTTTTTCACCAAGCTGGCAATCAGCAGTGAGTAGGAGGGAATCAGATCTGTTGAATGTCTTTCTTCGGTTTAATACACTAATCCACAGTACATTGAAATGTGGACTACTGTATTAAACTGCATAAAGAAATTCCTCAGAGGTGATCACTGAACTGCTGAATAATCCATTACACTGTGGAATAAAATTCTGCAGTGCTGTTATTCCACAGTTCATATGTATAATTTTGCAGTGCAGCCTCAAAATTCTGTGAAACAGGACAAAAATCCACCAAACACATTTGGAAGATTCCACTTTCGCCAATGGCAGAAGTTTGAAACATTTTGGGAAATTAAAGACATTTTGCAAAAGTTCCATGAAAGCGGAATTTGCAACTTGCGCCCAGCTCTAATGAGAATCTACTCTGGGTTTGGCTTGACAGGGTTTCTCTTGTGTCACTGCAAGTACTGCCTTGTGCCCTGCATAAGCCCTAGCTGTGGCCTGTATCTTTGATTTAGTAGCTTCTTCTGTCCTGCCGATATCTTCAGTTTTCTTCAGCATGAAGTCAGGGTGCCACATCATTCTCTCTTTTATGTGTGTGTCATGCATCCCAAACACAATTGTATGAGAAAGCTTAGCCCAAGGTTCAACGTGGGGAATAGCTCCTCCCACAACCTTTACTTTAACCCTCCACTAAAGCACCTCCCTTGCTTAGGGAGTGTTTTTTGTTGCCTGGGCTCCCTGCTTGGCTTGTGCAGCTGTGCTGTCTCTGCTCTTGCTGCTCTGTTTCATCCATTTCCCTGCTTTTGTCCCCTCCCTGCCATCCTGTAGTTTGCTTTCTTTTCTGTCCTTGCTTATCGCCTGTCCTTTCCCTGGCTGGTTCTCCTCTCCTGGCAGCCTGTTCCACTTCCCTGCTCTCATCCGCCACTCCTCTCCTTTCCTCTGTTCCTGGGTTCTTTCCTTTGTTGTGTTTCCCTTTGGGCTTTTTGCCGGTGTACCATCCCCTCTACCACCGATGCTTGTGAGTGTCCCCAGCTCATCTCCGATTTCATGCTTCCTTTTCTTTCCTTCTGACACACTCCCCAAACATTGAACTGCTGTTCGTGGCCTCATACCTTTCTTCATTGACCTTCTGAAGGGAGGATTGTCTGCATGACTTCACATTGGTATCTACTTGCAGAAATATTACAAACTCAGTACCAGCTCGAAGAACACAGTTCCTGGCAGTCCCCTGTGGGTGTCCCATTCTCCTTCTCACCTCACTGGCTGCTGCACACCAACACTCCATGACGCTCCTCTGGATTCCCTGCTGCCTTCCACTGTGGTGCTCTCTCCTGCATTAAGTACCTCTTTTACTGTTCACTCCTTCTCTCTGCCTGCTCCATTTAATTGGCCTTGGCACAGCCTCTGGCTTTGCACTTCGCCTATCTAACTCCCTGTAATATGGCAGATCATCATTGCAACTACACCCAACACCAACCTGACTTGCCATAACTTTTGTCCTCTCACTATACCATGAGTCTTGCATTGATTCCTCCACCTGTGCCATGATTTCTAGCCTATTCAATCATCAACCATGTTACCAAGTGATCCTACACTATGTCTAATGAGGTACTTTATTTGACACCTTTGAATCTGAGCTACACGGCATTGTACACTGCTCACCTGTACACAACTCATAAGTTTCTCCCTGCCTGCTTCACATTCCTTTCTCAGCCTGTGACTACAGCCCCAGAGGGCTTATTGCTCATTTCATGGCACCAGTCTTACTGTGACCCACTCCGCATACCCTACTGCAACTTGTGACTATCTCCTGAGTTAGTGAATACACTCACAAATCAACTTCATCGGGGGTCAGAGTACACAGTCATTTTCCCTTACTGTGGCAGTGGTGCTTCACATTGATCTTTCAATGGTCTCACTACAATACCTTTGGGGGGGGTCAGGGGGTTGTTTTGTTTTGTTTCTCCACCATGGCCACTGGTTTGCAGCTTAGAGTGAGAAGCTCCTGCGACCTCTGCTCCATTTGCGCATTGTCTCGTGATGTGGGGTTATGAACAACTTCTGCAATCTGGAGGTATGGGGAAGGGTTTTGGGGTGTGAAGGGGGGGGTAAAGGGTTGTGGGGGGTACTCCCATTCTTCTACCCCAAGGCATCCTGGCCTACTAGCTACTACTGCCTTTGTCCCCAATTGTCTGAGCCTGCTCACTTCTGTCTCCAGGTTCCCACTGCAATTCAGTAAGGCCTTCCTTTCCCTGCATTGTTACAGAGTCTGCAGCTGAACTCTCTCTACAGCACTGCCTGTTTCTATGCTTACCATTATCATCATGCCATGCCTGTCTTCCCATACCACTGTTTAATTCATTGTGCCTATCTCATCTCAGTTTTCTAATCTACTCTCCTTCTCCAGCAGCATTCTGAGCTTCAGCCAGCCCATACTAGCAGTACTCTGGACTCCATCCCTACCTCACGCCTTCTGAGGTGGTGAGGGAAGGTAGGCTTTCCCTGTCTACTGGGTATGGGATTCTGTTACATTCACTACCTCCTACTACTTGCCACTCTGGCACCCTTTATATCTAACTCTGCTGCACTGCATCGAATGAAGGTTAGCTCGCCCCGACTACCAGAGATGGGAGCCTTGTCTACAATCTACTGAGTCATACCATGCCTTCTCTATCTCATACCAGTTGCCACTTCCCTTTGGGAATGAAACTTCTTCTCCCCATGTGCTCTCTCCATCCTACCTATACCAAGCTGCTTCAGTTCATCATCATCCCACCTTAGCCATCACTAATGGGTGTCCGAGTGTCCATTCCACTGCTTCAGCTTATGCTTTTTCAGCCTGATACCTGGATGCTACTTCCATTAAGGATCATGACTTTGACCGACTCGCCTTCTCCATCCTACCTGGTCTGCAGAACGGAACTTCTTCAACCACGTACTCTCATCATCCTACCTCTCCTAGCTGCAGCATATCAACATCGTCTCACCTCTACCTTCCCAGCTGAATGCCTGAGTCTATCTTCCACTGCTTCTAACGTATCCATTCTCGGCCTGCTATTGGATGCTGAAACCCTTCTGAATCTGGACCTTGTCATGCTCGCATTCTCCATTCTTCCTTGCCTGCAGCCTCCTGTCAGGTCTTATCACACTGACTTCCTTGATCAGGAACCTGAGCTTGCATCACAGTTTCCACTTCCCACATTCTCTACTTGATACGGGTCACCACTTCTCTTTGGGAACAGGACCATTACACTCCAAGAGCCTTCCACCTCTCAACTCTGCCCAACGACATTGACTGCAGGTCATCTCACCGACTACCAGATGTGGTAGTCTGTTTATGGATCTGCTAGTTTGCTGCATCCTCTGTCTAATGCTCAGTTGCCACTTCCCATCTAAAACAGGACCTCATTAACATGTTTGTCTCCATCCTCCTACCGCTGCCTGGAGTTATCGGATACTAGTTCTCTCTCCTTGATTACCATGCCTGGAAGCTCATTTCTACAATCAACTGCTTTGATCTTGTTTGCTGTCTACTGGACCAATGCTTGCTGCTCCCTCCTGGACCTGAGCCATGTACTGAATGTGCCGACACCTTCAGCCATTATCTGGAGCATCATGTCCTGGCCATCTCACCTCAGCTACCTCAACTAAGAGCCTGCATCTACACCTGCAGATCTCTCCTTCTGCATTTCCCATCTCCTACCAGACTGCCACTTCCCTCCTGTCACAGGACCCCTCTGCTATGACTGACTTACATCCTTCCTCACCACTCGCCATCCTGCTCTTCCCTGGACCATCTTACTTGACCCCTTGGCCTCCTTTCTGTCATGCTTTGGATCTTGTCAGCTGGTTCAGTCTCTATTTCATCCCAGTACGACTGCCTGATGGACTGCTTGCTGCAGGTCACTCCTTCCAGGTGCAGTACAGGTTTGTTTTCTCCTTCAGACTTGAAACCATGTCCTCTATGCTCCAGCATCTTCTGTACTCTCCTCTCATCATTTGAAGCCTTCGACAGATGTGGGACTCATGTATCACAATTTCATTGCTCTTGGTGCTTGGCTTCACTCCTTGGCCTTCACTGGATCTCTTCTGGTACCTTGCAACAACCTTCCTACATTCCGTTGCTGTTCACTGATGAGTTGGCCCGGTCCTTTTCCTTCCTGCTCTACACGTCATCCAACTTCGCATATGCCATCTCCTTCCCCAGATCATTCCTCCAATCTGGTAGGATGCCCTCCGGACTTTCCTTCCATCATTGGATAACTGCCTTTCCTCTCTGCCTTCCTGGCTTGGGGCTTCATTGTTTACTGTGGCTATTGTGGGCATGTTACCCTATCTCTAACCAGTATTCCTATCCAGTCACCTACTCCTCTAGTTTATCCATCTCATACTCCTACTCTGGCCATTCTGTCAGTAGCCATCCACTACTCGATGGATCACTATTCATGTCTCCTGAGGAAACTACCTCTAGCGTACAGCCCTTGAATAACATGCCTCATAAACTCTTATGTCTTCATATAGTTTTCTATACTGCCCAGTCAGCTCCCTTCGATCATTCTGGAATCTCACTCAACTATACACTAGAGAGATTCCTTATTCTCTCTATTGGATACTCCCTAGCAATCTTCTCTATTCAGTCACTGTGGACTTTCCTGTCTAGCATGCCTCACAGGCTATCCTCTTACATGGAAAGAACTTAAATTCTTCTGTTATGCTCTGACTTAATATCCATTATCACTGCTACAGATACTGGGACTCACAAGATACCTCATGCCATCTCGGACATCATCCAGACACCTTCTCCAGCCTCTCCTACCATCATCGACTCTGTTGACCATGTTACTTGACTCCTACTTCCTCAATAGACATTGCTTGTCCTGAGACCTTCTCAGCTGCCTTCCCAGAACATTCATTGTTGGATCTCCAGTTCTTAGCTGCTCACTAATGTTACGCTATCCAAACCACTGTTTTCTAGCTCCTGGACAGCACCATATCTCATACAATCATCTGCATTTCTTTTTCTATTACCATCAGTAGAGTTAGCCATCCATCCAGTGGACCCTCCAGCCTATCCTTCACCAATTATCTTCATTAGTCTCTCCAGTAAAGACGATCACCAAGAACAGGAACTTCCGGTTTCTATCCGGAAATCCACAACCATTAAGACAAATTCACTATCCCAGTCTTGTCTCCCAACTGGTCTTAATCAGCCATAGCACTAAGATCCTCTGGCATTCCACACTACTCAACCTCACTTCCACTCCAGCCTACAGACTCTTCCATATATCTGCCTCCAAGCTTCTCTCAAGTATTTTGGCATCGGATTACCTGTAAACCTAACCAACTATAAGCCTCCACAGTGCATTTCATGGACAATCATGCCACAGGAATACCTGTATTTACTTTAGTCAGCATATCAACAGAGCATGTACAAGTACAGTTATGACATCATGCCCAAATATGTCATCCAGTTCCTTTTACTGAACTTCCAACCATTCTCTACATATATTCAGTCACCATCTGGACTGCATCTGCAAATCTTCCTCTATTTGTCTACTAGTCACTCATGACAGTACTTCTATCAGGCACTCAAAGACTCTCCTCTACTCATTTTCTACTTCATGGATGCTTACTTAGCAACTCATGGCTCACTACTGAATTCTTTGCCTCCAGACTTTACCTTGAAAGTCAAACCTTACCCAAGTTGTATCATTCCCCTATGACTTCACAAATTATTGCATTTCCCACCATTCACTGTCTGGTGCCAGATTGATCAAAGCATGCGCTCCATGCTCATTACGCCCATGCAATCCCTTTGGACAAGCATCCTTCATGACCTCAGAAATATGGGCTTCAGTTGCCCTTCTTCAACTGGATCTGCTTCACACTTGCAATTCTACTGCTCCTTCAGAAAAGACCTACTCTTCAACCTCAGGATCATCAATCAATCTTCATCATCCATGGATCAAGGATGAACCATCATCTCTCCACTAAGCTCACCTTCCTCAAATTAGCTATGGTTACTATAACCTAGGTCCATCTCTTCTTAATATGCCCAGAAGATGGGCAAACCACTGGCCATAGGTCCTCATTGGTTTCCTCCACCTGGGGAGTTTTCCTCTCCTGAGTGCCAGGGGGTCATACTCTCCATGAGTTAGAGGAGGTATCTTTTTGGCCTTCTGTTCCCTACAAATTCCTACCTACATGCCTACTATTCAAGGGTGGGAATAGAGTAAAGCCACAAAAAGTACTACAAGTTACACAAGCACTAAATATCCCCTCACTATTCCCCAAACATTGAATGGGAGGTCTTATCCCAAGGTTCAATGTCAGGAGTAGCTCCTCCCACAATCTCTATTTAAACCCTCCACTAACGCACCTCCCTTGCTTAGGGAGTGTTTTATGTCCATCACCATCCCCTCCTCCTCCTTCTCTGGTGCTCTTCTCACCTTTGTTCTTGGGCCTTCTGTTCCCCACAAATTCCTGCCTACATACCTACTATTCAAGGGTGGGAATAGAGCACAACCAGAAAAAGTACTACAAGTTACACAAGCACTAAATACCCCATCGCTATTCCCCAAAAATTGAATAGCTGATTAGCTCAGGAGCCATAGCCCCAAACGCACAGTTATTTGCCACTGACTTTATCACATAAACATATTTTTCAGATGTTTCTGTTGGACTCTGTTGTCTTTCCCAAAATCAAAACTTCTAAAAATGCTGTGTTCTTATGGGGGTTGCAGTACTGAGCGAACTTTACCTCTACTGTGTTCAGTTTCTTATCACCAAAGCTAAAGTTATTGAAAAGATCTTGTGCCTCAGGCACATCAGACTGTAGAAGAAAAGCTATTTGTGTTTCTGCCAGTTTGCATGATTCTCCTGTTGCTGTCACATAGACTTGGGAATGCTGTTCCCATCTGTGCCAGTTCTTGTCCAAGTTCTCTTTAAGTCACAGTGCTTCTGCTGGTCAGAAATAGTCCATCATTCAACACAAAGCTGCACCACTCTGACCTGTGTCACAAAACAAACAGGAGCTGGAATACTGCAAATTCAGCACAAAACCCACTCTCCATGTTCTACAGAAACAGCAGTAGCTGTTCTGCCAACTTCTGCCACCAAGTAGTGTTTCTTAGGCTCAGTATTAATGGGACACTGTCAGCTTTTGTGGGAATCTTTTTCCTTTTTTCAAACTGGTGCCTTTTGCTATCTATAGTACCAGTGATGGCATGCTTGGTCAACAATTTTAGAATACTTGGTAAAAAAGTAGTTTTTTATTCAAATGCCCTTTCCATTCAGTCTGAACTTATTCCAGTGCCCAACCATTCCCAAGCATCCCTGAGTAACAAAGGTGCTAGTGATACAGCACTCATGTGCACTGTATTTTCTAAGCCTTATGGGCTTATTTATATAATCTGAATATATCTTTCCCACTGAATTCTGCAATGTAGGTACTTTCCAGAACTGAGGGGTATTTCATGTACAACTGGCGTTTTTGAAAAGTAAAGAAATGACAGGCATGCATATCGGTATTGACACTAATGTGCATGCCCACAGTCATGGCTTTACTTCTCAGAAATGCTGTTTCTACATGAAATACCCCTCAGTTTTGGAAAGCATGTACACTGTAGAGACAAAAGGAAAAGGTAGCTTCAAATTATATAAATAAGTCCATAAGGCTTCGAAAATACAGTGCATGAGAGGCTATATCATGGGTACCTTTAGTACTTGGGGATGCATGGGAGTGGCTGGCTGTGAGAAAAAGCTGGGACCAAATAGAAGTTGTTTCAACAAAAACTACTTTTCTAACCTAGCATGCTGAAATGTAATGGCCAGAAAACCTGACACTGTCCATTTAAGACTAGATAATGAGCAACACACATACAAGTTTTATTCAACCACATAATTGAAACTAAAAGTACCCACTCCCTGACTGGCATCTTACTACAGCAATCCATGACAACTCCAGCACCATTAACTACTACTTGCAGTAGGACTGTTCTTACTACTACTAACACTACTGATGCTGACTGTTCCTGGACTTATAGTGAAATGGATGTAGCCTCTGCTGCTAGTTTTGCTCAAACTAACAAAACAAAAAAAAAAGCCTGCATTTGAGAAGTGGGACATTGATAATGCTAGTAGAGTGAGGTTTAATGCCACTGATTAAAGACATTGCAAAGTTTTAATTCTCTGGTGAATTTCCAGCAAAGTCACATACTACGCCTCCATGGAGCAATCTGCAAATGTTTTGCCATCAGCTTGTAAATTTGACTATGTAACTTCTCCAGTGACCTCATGATAACTTCACCATTAAGAAAATTAGGCAAAGTATGTTAACTTCATTGGTGACTTCGATGGTAACTTCACCAGTATGACAGTTAGGTGAAGTTCATTCAAAAAGAGGTTACTGCCTGGTGGTAAGGGTAAACAAGTGCTTGAGGTCACATGGAAATAACTCCTATAGATTACATGCTACTGTTCTATGTACTGACACATCTTTAGTTTCACTTTGTAATCAGAGCTACTGAGTAGAAGGGGAAAGATCTGTTTTTTTAATACTAAAACTTAGGCAAAAAATAATTTCAGCTTTCTTTTGTGTCTTCTACATCTTGGTTTTACTGTAGAGTTTGTGAGTCTTTGTTTAATTGTTCTTTACCTGTTATTTTCTTTATATTGAACACTTTTGTTTGTGCTATTTATCATCTACTTTAGTGTGTTTTTTTTTTACTCTTTCTACTCTGTGTTTTCTGGGGGGTTAAAATGAGTGGGAGTAGTCAGCAGGAGAGGAGGGTGCTGGCAGCAGATGGAAGATGTGCTTTTTGGATAAAGAGGACTTGGGCCATGGCACTGGCAGTAGAAGTAGACAGTAGTAGCACTCACCCCCCCAAAGCACAGCACCCCCAGCAACAAGATGAGACAAGGGCACCATCCCCACAACCAATGCCTAAGGAAGCTCCAGCCCAGCCAGCAAATGTGCCACCACTATCACTACCACCTGTGAACCATGAGGAGGAGAAGGCAGAACCAGAACTATCTTGCTCCTCCCCTCATTGTCAGCAGATGAAGTCCCTTGTCTGGGACTTCCTTGATATCAAACCCCCACTGACAACAGTGTGGTCACCTGTGAGGTATGCCACACTGTTGTTCAGCATGGGAAATGGAGAACCCATTTGGGTACAGGTAGGCAGCACACACACCTTAGAGGGAGGCACCACTAAGAGTTTGATAAGCATCTGCAGAAGAAAGTTGGTGAGAGGGGTGGAAGTGGTTCCACCCCTACTGGTTCTCTGCCAGGCAAGGACAAGAGAATAAAAAGGTGGTGCACATGTGTAGGAGGGGAGCTGGAAGGGGCTGGGAGAGGGACCTGCAGTCACACTTGGGTGCTACAGTGTGGTACACCTGAGAGACCAGCCTCAGATCTTCCTCCCACATCTACCAATGTGTAAATGGAACCATTCTGCTGAGAGGCAGAGAAACTCTCCTGGCAAGTTTTGGGGATGAAGGAGCTCTTGAAGGTGGTGTTTCACAATCATAAAACCATTCTGGAGGGTTTGGCCAAACTAAGAAGTGGCAGTGCACCATCTGTCCCCAGGCCATAGCACTTCAACCCAGTTATTTTCTTTTATATTTCTCTTTCACCCTGTGTTAAATCCTAAAATAAAAAAATACATACAAATCAATAAACTTAAAAACGATAAAAAGTTCATCCATCTTTATTTCTCTTTGTCTGTATTTCTTGATGTCTGCTACCACTTTGTTCTATCTACTGAAATTCTTCTTTTCTCATCCATACAAAACAAAAATCTGATTTCAACTCTATTATCTTTCTTGTGCAACTGCATAGTCCTTACACTATCACTGTTCTCAACTACTGCTGCTACATAGTGCTGTGCTGTGTGTCTCACTCCCCCCCACCATAGGCTGCCCTTCCTGTAATTCCCTGTACAACATTAGTACAAATGTTCCACAAAAACAAAGTAGGCTGAATTTTGGTACAATCACTTTAGTACACACAAGTTACTGCCCAAGCTCAATATATAATTTTCTCACTTCTGGAAATTCACCCCCACACCAGAAATCAGTAATGCTGGTAATAAACTACTACTGCTGCTACTATGCTGTTTAAGTTGCCCTCTCAGACAGTCTGTGTTGTGAAGGACTCAGCTGTCAAGCAGAATATATAAATTTCTCACATCTGGAAATTTGCCCCCAAACCAGAAATCAGTAATACTGGTAATAAACTGCAGCTGCTGCCACTGCTACTATGCTGTTTATGTTGCCCTCTCAGACAGTCTGTGTTGTCATGCACTTTGGTACACACAACTGCCAAGCACAATATATAAATGTCTCACTTCTGGAAATTCTCCCCAAATCAGAAATCAGTAATGCTGGAAATAAACTGCTGCTGCTGGTGCTGTTATGCTGCTTAAGTTACCCTCTCAGACAGTCTGTGTTGTCAGGCAGTTTAGTACACACACCTGTCAAACTTAATAAATACATTTTTCACTTCCGGAAATTCTCTAAAAGCTAAATAATGAAAAGGAGCTCCTGAAAGAATTAAATCACTTCACTGTACCCCTCTGGTGAATCTGTTTGAAACTGTTCATTATCCCCTTCTGCATTTCTGCTCCATTTATGACAAAATTATATGCAAACTGGGAAGACATTAATAGACCATTCCAGCACTTTACATGGAACAAGATGCAGTCTGCTATTCTCTTTAATCAATAATTTTGTGACCTACCAGCAAAAGTAAATAGTTTATTTTATTTCCTTTTTTGACTGGGGGGGAGGTGTATCCACTTTCTTTCTAAGTAGCTTTTTCTTACTGTCTTTCTAGTTTACAAACATACAAAATGTGGCAGCAGAAAATGGCCATTTGGTCTATTGAGTCACTTGATTTTGCAGCTAGCAGCCCTATTCTGCAGCTGCCTCTCCCTCTGTACCCCTCCCTTTATCCTCCCTCTTGCCCTGTCCCATCCCCTTTTGAAGTAGCCCACTGTTTTACAGGCTACCACCTCTGCTGATAACATTTTCCACCCTGCCATCACCCTCTATGTAAAATAGTGTCTCCTCATCTCCCTTCTGAACCTTCTCCCTCATCACTCTCATGTCATGGCCTCGAGTGGCCCTTCCCAGCCTTACCCTGAATAACCCCTTTGGACCAGTCTTGTTTATCCCTCTCATGTACTTGAATGTCTCTATTATATCCCCTCTTCCCCTCCTCTCCCCCAGTGAGTACATGTTCAACTCCTTTAGCCTACTCTCATACGGTAAGTCCCCCATTGCCTGAATCATCTTAGCTGTTCTGCACTGCACCTCTTTCAGTAATGTATTGTCCCTTTTCAGGTACAGGTGCTAGTACTATACACAGTATTCAAGATGAGGTCTAACTAATTATCTATACAGTGGCAGAATCACCTCCCTCCTCCTTGATGTTATTCCCCTTGTGATACAACCTATCATTTTGTTGTCCCTTGCTGCTGCCTTCCTACACTGTGCCAAGTTGTTCATTGATCTTGTGATGACCACCCCCAGATCCTTCTCCTCCTCTTCCTCCTCAGCCTCTGCCAGCCACACTTTCCCCAGTTAGTAGTTTCTCCTTGGATTTTTTTTCCCCAAAATGCAGTACCTGCATTTTCAGGTATTATCACTAGGGTGATAAAATCCTTTTGCTGCATAGGTCCAGCCTGTATCTTTTTTTGGAATTCAACAGTGTTTCCAACCACAAAAGGTAATTTTTTGGGGGGAGGAGGTAATTCTGAAAAGTTTTGCAAATGTCAGACTGTTTCCTGTTACTGTTGCTCTAATTTCAGGTACTTTTCAGCAGGTGTCTTTTACAGTGCTGTCTGTCCAGAGAAGATGATGATGGCTTGATTGCTAAAGCAGGAGACAGCAGCACAGGAGACCTGTGAAGATAAGAAAAGATTATTTAGACTCTACTCAAGTACCCACTGTGGTGATGGTGGCTGTACAGTATAACAATTGTTGACTCCCCATCTTACTATACCTGTCACATGTGGAAAAAAAGAAATTATTTTGCCTCACTCAGCCAATGTGGTGGCCGCACAGTATAGCTATTGTTAACTCCCAGTCTTACTATATCTGTCACCTGTGACTAAAAATGAGAAATGATTTAGCCTCCCTTTGGCCACTGTGGCAGATAGTGTACCTGTGAAAAAGGAGAACAAAAAAGAAAAAAAGGAAAAGAAAATCATAATGATACCATTTTATTAGTGCTGCTGGCCATGTTGTTTACTGGCTGGTGCATGCCACTGAGATGGTGGAGGAAGTCATCACGTAACTCCTCTCTGTTACTTGAGGCCTGTCTGTCTTTGTGACTGTCTTTGACAGTCATACCTGTGAAGGGTGAAACCAGCAGGGACACAAAAGGAAAGAAAGAAAAACATTTTAAAGTCTTTCTGAGTAAGATGGAAGGCTTTTCTTTCTCTGCAAGTCTGAGGACTAGAGTCACACACCACCATTGAGGATAAAAACTGTGAACTACACTGAAAGCGACTTACCATCACAGCAAACAAATTTAGGCCTTACTGGTACTGAGGCCTTGCTGTCTTGATGAGCTGTCTGGCTGGAGGGTCAGCTTTAGTATCCTGTCATACAGTTCCAGACTGGAGTGCTGCAGTAAAGATGTGATGGTACCATACCCAGTATCAATTCCAGATTCTCTGCAAAGTGTTTCTATCTGCTCCCCATCATGTGGATTCTCAATTCCAAATCCAGTAGATATTATCTCAGAGCAAACACAGTTTTCACTTAGATGAGTTTTTAAGTCAGGGAGTTTTGTATAACTCGTACCATAAGAATAAGCCAGACAGCATTCCCTAAAGTCAGGACAATTTTTGCACCTGTGTGGAGGCAGTGGCCCATGCTGTTTGTGGCTGTGTAGGACCCAAACAGGTCAGAGGATGATGAGGAGGAGGCAGTGCTATGTCTTGCTGGCTGGAGCAGGCATTCTTTGCCTAGCTGGTAGTGGCATTTTTATGCTGCATCAGTATGGAGGTGGAGGCCCATGCTGTTTTTGACTTTGTAGGACCCAAGCAGGCCAGAAGAGAAGGTGGTGCCATGTCTTGCTGGCTGGAGCAGGCATTGTCTCTACAGATATCACATTATGGTGTTGGAGGCAGGTAATCAATTAGGCACAAGGAAACAGCTGCACAACAATTGGGGATGGGGAGCAGTAAAATGATTGAAAATAAAAGAATTGTGAATCATAAAGTAAAGGATTATACTAATGATGGGAAAGGAGAGAAACAACACATCTTTTTTTAAGCTTCAACTTCATCAAGGAGCTTCCCTCACAGACTTCCAGACTGGAGTTATCACCAGATAGGAATTCACTCTCCATTGCTGCTTCATCCACCTTGGAGATACAAGACAGTTTGCTAATGCTGACAACACCTTGCTCTTCATTTTCATCACCATAACCACCTTCACGTGGTAGGAACATGGACATGATTGTCTTGAACGTAATGTGCCCCTCATTCATTTTTTTTTGCAACTAAATATGCTTTATTAATATTTCAGTATAATAATGATACTCAAGGAAACATCACAAGAGGGAAGGAACAAAATAACAAAAAGAAACAAAAACAGGAACTAAACACAATCCCACTCTCTCAAAAAAAAAAACTCCTCCCTCCCCCCCCCAAGCTCTGGTACATGCCCATAGACACTGACATACATAAGAAAGCCCCTCATTCATTTTAATAAATGTTAGCAAGCCAATACATTTTGGTGACAGACTGGTGCTCCTGTCCCTCATAATGGTCCCAGTTGAACTGAATACATGCTCCACACTGATGCTCGAGGGTGGCCAGCTGAGATATTTCAATGCAACTGAGGTTAGTGCTGTCAACAATGGTAAGGTGCCTTGTATCCACCAAATATGCATATACCATGTTTTGCACTGCCCACAGTCCTGCTGCCTCATCAGTCTCCTTCTCCTCCTTTTATTCCATATCTCGAACTCCACCTGACATGAAACATCCCAAATAGGGTTTGTCATTTTCTCTTTTAACTTGCATGTTTTCTCAGCTGGTTTCTCATGTGAGGTGGTGGTAGAAACACTCAGTCTCTGTGGAATTTCATGTTGTGCTTTAGATAAATGTGTCTTTAGCATCTGTGCCCCACATTGCATTCTTATCATAAGATCTGTCAGCCTTTGTACCTGCTGATGCCCAGTGTCAATTATTATAGATGCCAGCCCATGTTTGTAGTGTAGGTCCAGCATGGTGGTAATCTCAAAACCTTTAGACTGCAGAATGCCAGAAGTATGTGTATTGCAGTCTAATACATGAAGCATGCATTCCATTAAGGCACAACTTCTACTGTCACCACCTGCTTCCAGAATTTGCTGCACATTCACCGGAGTCTGCCTCAGCACACGTAGTAGTGGAATGGCCTGATGGATACAGGTTGTTTACCTATAGCGCTTTGACAGCACTAGCGCTGATATCCCCTACAGTGAGAGCAACAATGCTGACTGTCAGCATTGTAGCCACGGGGATGTCAGTGCTCACAATCCAGGGGCTACACCCCCAAACCCCCCCTTGTGGGGGGCTCTGCCCCCTCACACCCCTGGTCTCTAGGATTCTAGCTCCGAGTTGGAGTTGGACTGGGGGGGCAGTCACTCAGCTAGGCAGTCCCAATCGGCACACAGACCACCACAGCAATGGGTGGATTTTGCCTGATTCCTGTCACTGTGGTGGTTTTCCCTGTCAGGGAGTCACTGCAGTGATGGTACACTGATACAGGTAGTGTCCTCATTCACTGCCTGCATTGCATGTTTGAATAGCCTGAGAATCATGATCAGGCCATCCATTTGGTGCCAGTGCTCTGTTGTCAGAGACATGGATACTCCAGCACTGTCATAGCTTGTATGTAGCAGCAGATATTCAGATATGGATTTATGCTGCTCGTACAGTACTACAGCTCGATCTTGTCCAGGTTGAGTTCCATTTGGTAACCATACCCTGCTTCACACAGTGTTGAGGCAGTTTGCTTTGTATCTGCAGCTGATGGAGCTGATCATGGGCCTTTCTGGAATAGGCAAAGTGGACACAGATTCAATGGGCCACAATCAAAATGTTCTTCATATAAGGATGGGTTAGAAACTGCTGCACAATGAGATTTAGACAGTGTGCCAGGCATAGCATCCTGACAACCTCCCCAACACTGATACATTTCACAACATTCAAGCCATTATCATGCGTAATAAAACCTGTTTTCAGTGAGTGGGGGTGAAGTCACTCATCAATCTTGGTAAGGAGCACTTCCATCATTTTCTCACCTGTGTGTGATCCAGGTATACTCTTCATTGTCAGTGTGGCATGCTGGTGAATACCCAGAATGTTGCTACCACCACAGTTGGGCTTACTGCAATTTTTACCATGCCCAGAGTCAAATACTACCCTAGGTGCCTGTGCCCAGTGTGCTATAATGCACAAGTAACAGCAGCCAGCTGTTTGGTCACCAGTCCACATATCCATGCTCAGATATACACATGCTGAATGCTTTAGGGCATGGTTTATCATGTGTGACATGGTCTCATAGACTTCGAGAATGAACTTTTAGAAAAGTATGTTTTTGATGGAATCTGCCATTTGTGACATGTATAGGCTATCAACCTCAGAAATCCAACATTCTCAAGAAAAGAGAATGGCAATACCTCAATTGTCAGCATTTCAGAAGCTGCTGCATTTAACTCACATGCAGTAGCATGATTGGGAGTGAATTTGGAGTAATGCTCAAACATGCTATGCAGTACTGGCTGGACCTTTTCTTGGGGTCAGGCTACCAAACAGCTGGACTCATTGTGGTGGCATTGTTGGGTTGGTATTTTATGCCTGGGGATTCAAATGTGCTGCTGCTCGAGTGACACCAGTGATATGTGGGGGTCTGCAATGGCATTACTGTGCTTTTATGACTCTCGGTGGTACTACTCAACCCACCACCACTGCTGCTATGCCCACTACTTGGCAGACCCACAGAATCCTCCTCCTCCTTTCTGTAGTCCTCCTCACTTGCCCCTCCACCCATCTGGTCTATTGCCCTGTCACTTCTGTTTGCCTTTCCTAATGATGATGATGATGGGCATGGACTCCCTGCACTGGCTTCCTTCTGGTGTTGACAGCAGCATGACAGGTGCCTGTCCTTCAGGTCTGTGCAGTTCCCAACAGTGCCCAGGTGGCTGCCCTTTCATCTCATCAGCTGGATAAGGTATATAAAAATAACAAACTAGGGATTTCATAACCCTTGACTTACCATGGTGGCAGGAGTGGGACAGCTGAGGGGAATGGGTAGAAATCTGGGTTTTTGGGATGATTTCATATCTTCAAGACTATTGGGGGCAGTTCTGAGTGGAATTTTCAAATTCCAGAGGGACAAAATTCCACAGAGTTTTCCAAAATCTGCTGAAATGATGCTGAATTTTGCCATAAACAGAATGGTAGAATTTTGCAGGAGAAAACAGTTGTGGAATGATTTTCCACTGAAAAAATGCTGTTCTGCAGAACTTTATTCCATGGGTCTCAATATTTTCCGCAGAAATTTTTGTGGAATTATTTTCCTTGGAAAAATGCTGTAATTCAGTGGATCAGAGTAGGTGAAATTCCACAGAAGAACCAGCAAAATTCTGGTAGAAATTCCACCGCCAAAATGGTCATTCCATGCTAATTTCACCACTGCAATTACACTTTCAGCATAGCGCTATTGTGGGGGACTCTGGTAGTTGGATTACTGCAAACAAAATTCCCTACAACATCTGCATCACCGCCCTTATTCTTTTTCTCTTCATGTTTTCATAGGGGATCCAACAAATCATCATCAGCAGAGCTGTTACTGTCCCCCTCCTAAATAGGTCTGTCCTCCTCATCATCACTCTGCCCAGGCTCCCTGACCCTCTCATCATAAGGAGTCTGAATGTGATGAGCATTTTCCAGATCTCTTGCCTCAACCACTGAATAAAATGTCACACTATCAGGCTCAGGACCACAAATACCAAAAGCCACAGGACACCAACAACTTCCTCCTTGACCACTGTTCCTTGCTTGTTGCTACTTCCCTTGTCACTGCCCACATCAACCACCAGCATGGCTTGAGTTGACAGATGTGGTAGAGAAAAAATGTCCCACACTAATGACACCACTGCCAACTACTCCTTTGCTACTATCAGTCCTGGATCCCATAAGACATGCTGCCATGCCCACAGACATAGTTTTTTATGTTGGCTCGCTTGTGCAGCCAACATCGTGGGACAGTGCAGGTTTAGAGGTGTGGTCACTGTTAGACGAATGCAGGGAACACACCAATAGGTGTGTTCTGAATTCCCCAATCAGCCTGCATGCCGGTGCCACACCATGAATACATAATGAGGCAAGCACATCTAAGAAAAGGTCCGCTGCAATCTGAGCAAAGCTCGTTAGATGCAGTGGTCCATTTCTTGCCGTGCTCGCTGCCATTATGTACATTGTGGGACACTGGCCATAGAACTGCCGACTTCGGGGCTGCCTAATCCCCCTGTCAGCTGCCCCTGGCCCCTGTGAATGTGCTGATGGGGGAGCCCACTCCCCATCAGCATAAAGCATCCCCCCAATTGTTTAATGCTGAGGGGGTGCCCAATTCCCCCTCAGATCTGTGCCCCTCCTTGTTTGTGTGCCGACAGGGGTGCCCAATCCCCATCGGCATAAATTCTGCCACCCTTTGTTGTTTGCTGACCAGGTGCCCAATCCCCGATTGGCTACAGACACCCCCAAACAGTTATTGGTGGCATGGGAGCCCACCTTACATGCTAAGTCCCCGGAAAGCAAAACGGTCCCGTGATGATTTTTTTTTTCCTTTGAACCTGGTAAAAGGAAAACGGTCCCTTGTAGTCTCTGTACCCCTCCCCAGCCGCACCCACCACTGTGCACCCTGCCTCCCCACCTTCCCTCACCCCTTACTTACCTCCGGAGCACAGCGCAACAATCATCGGTGGACCAGTAACACGTCTGTACTCTTCAAAGCCGACCGCGAACTGAGGAAATGCCGGTAAGCTGTATAATGGGATAGATAGGGTTTTTTCAACTTTAGTACATATCTCAGGCATTTTTGTGAATTTTGGCCCAAAATTTTCAACATGGGGTTTTTGGGACCCCTGCTCATGAATTCTTGCACTGTTGTGGTGTTATTTGGTCCCGAAAGGTGATTTCACAGTCACTGCACAGAATCACCTTTCAGGACTGCATAAGGAAATGACAGTGCCACTGTTCATGAGGGGATCTCTCAAAAACCCTATGTTGAAAATTTGGTGGGAAATATCCAAAACATGACTGTTTTATGAGTGTGCATAACAAATGCGTAATGCACGCTCGTAAGTTAGCGAAATTGCAATATTTTCACACCAGATTCTCAACATTGGCATTTTACCATACCTTCTTGTGAATTGTACAGCTGTCATTTTTCACATCCTGGCCAAAATGTGTTTTCGCACTTCTGGCGCATAATAGCGCAGTCATGGTGCGAAATCAGTGTTTGGGACAAATTATGAAAATGACAGTGACACTGTTCATGAGCAGAGGTCCTAAAATGCCTGTGTTGAAAATTTGGTGACAATATTCTTTAAAATGACTGTGTTATGAGTGTGTGTTGTGCAGTTTGCACGCTCACTCGTACGTTTGCAAACTTCTAATATTCTCACTCCAGATTTTCTACAGTGCCACTGTTCTGCACCTCCTAATGAACAGTATAGCTGTCATTTCTCACATCCTGACCAAAATCTGTTTTCGCAGTTCTGGCGCAGAATAGCGTCGTCGCTGTGGAAAGTCCGTGTTTGAGACACATGGTGAAAATGACAGTGACATTGTTCATTAGCAGATGCCCTAAAATGCCTATGTTGAAAATTTGGGAACGAAAGTCAATAAAATTAGTGTTTTATGAGCATGGGTTGCACAGTTTGCATGCATACTCATGACTTTGTGAATTTGTAATACTTTAACTCCAGCTGTTCATCATTGGCATTTTTCCATACCTCCTTATGAACACTGCAGCTGCCTGAAATGTGTTTTCGCATGTCCGGCACAGAATTGCACAGCTGCTGTGCAAAATCAGCTTTTGGGACAGTTTGAGGAAATGACGGTGACACTATTCATGAACAGATATCCTAAAATGCCTATGCTGAAAATTTGGTGCCGAAACTCTATACAATGACTGTGTTGCAAGCGTGCATTGCGCAGTTTCTACGTACCCTTGTTACTTCGTCAATCTGCAATATTTTCATGCCACATTTTCACCACTGGCATTTGTGCACATATCCTTATCAACAGTCCAGCTGCCATTTTTCACAGCCTGCCCAAAACTTGTTTCCGCAGCTGTGGAGCACAATGACGTGCTCGCTGTGCAACATCACCTTTTGAGACACATTCACAAAATCACAGCACTATGCGTCTCTAGCTATGCCACTCCCACTGCCAATGCCAGCACGACAACATTCGGCATTGACAAATGCTTGTTTCAACTGCATCACTATTTTGCCCCACAGATTTTGAACACTTCTTTGATGCTTCCCCAGCACCTCTTCCTTTAGTCGAGAATCTCTTCCTGGTCATTCGGTATATGCTAATTGTAACTTGATTTGGGATGAAAAATTACAAAGTGTAAATAAAGCCTGCAGTACAAATAAATACCAGGAGCAGACAGCACCTCTCCCTAGGGAATCAGGGATCAGCAGTGTGATCAGAAAAAATAAAACACCAGAGGGATTAACACAACACACTCAACAGGAGTAAAAGGGTTAAACAAGTTATTAACTACCAGCAGCAGACAACACCTCCCACTGGAGAATTAGGGATCAGCAGTGTGATCTGGAAAAATACTATGTTAATAGTATGTAACAAAACTAAAAAAATGACTTTTTTTAACACAACACAGGGATTAATAAACTAACATGGCAGTATGAATAAGAACCAGAAGCAGACAACACCTCCCCTAGGGAATCAGGGATCAGCATTGTGATCAGATAAGCTAATACTGAAAAAACACAAAAAGTTTTCCAACTTTGCACATCGCTACCACTGACACTTATGTCGCAGGAAGGTACATGCCAAGCAGAGAATGAAATTCAGTTAGAGGCAGATAATTCAGTTATCCCACTTTTTGTCATATTAATTTCCCACCTACTGGCTAAGGCAGGCTAGAGATCCCTTCTGTGGACTGCTAGCAGAAAAGTGTTTTAATTAAGCAATAAGGCACGACAGGGTGTGATATATCGTGGGATATCGTCACGCCTTGGGTGGTTGGGCGCGAGGCCGCGGGCCGAGTGCAATCAACGACCAGTGGCGATATCCCACGATATATCACACCTTGGAGTGCCTTATTGCTATTATGAACAGGAGTAATGATTTTATAAATAAAAGAGTAAAAAAACACTCTTAAACCTGTTAAAAAAAGCTTTTTTGGTAGTGTAGGAATACATTTAAAAAAATAGTTCTAAAGGACAGCAGGTGGCGCTGTTGTAGTTGGAGCTGACATAAGAGGTAACAGTATTGTGATGGTGTGACCTCTGAACTCTACAACAGTGTCTTTGTCTGTCTCCACCCCCCCCCCGCAGTAGATGATCGCGGTAACAAGATTGTATAGAGAAAATGAAGGCAACGAGCAATATTACTGGATTAGGAAGCAATGGGTTTGACAGGACAATTGTGTCTGGCGATGCCGTTTTGAATCTGCGTGTGCCTGCGAGAGTTGGGAACCGTCTGCCTGGTCAGTGTAGACTCACGAGCGGCAGCAGGTTTGTTTTATCTGTTCCAGAATGTCTTTAATGTTTGTTTTATTGTTGTGGGTCCTGGAGAGCAGGCAGTATCGTTCGTTTAGCGTAACGAGGTTCGTTTTTTCTTCTTTTTTTTTAAATGGCGGCCGACTATGAGTATGACTTGCTGTGGACTGCGGGAAATTGAGAACACTACTTGGTCAGTGAGGAGGCTGGTGACCGGAGGTTTTCTGAAGCCGTGATGATGTAGCCCGATATCATCACGGCTTTGAAAACCTCTCGGCCAATCAGAATCGTCCATTTACGATTGCCGATTCATAATGAGCATTTTATAGCTGCCCTTACTGGATTTCCCATTAAAATGATTACACCCCCTACTTGTTACTGCAGCCACTGGCCATCCCTACTGAAGATATAATAATTATAAAAGTAATAACTAAACTGTCACACTGTGTAATCTCATTTATTTGAACTGCCATTTGGCATAGCATTAATCTCAGAATTAATACCATTACCCCATTGGAAATATCTACAAGTACAGGATAAAAGCTGATTTACAATGTGAATATCATTTTAATGACTTTAATTTTTTAACACTTGTTAATTTGCAGTATGAGATATATCTGGAACTCTGTACTTCAAATGCACGTTCACATTGTGGTAGCCATGCCCCCTGAGGAAGAAGCCTTACACCTTGACACCTTGAAGCACCTGGGCTTATGAGCTTAGATGGTCTCTATACATCACTATACACTTTGGCAACTGTTAAATAAATTTACATTGGAATGTACAGCAGGGGTGCTTGCTTTTGTTGTTGTTTGGACTTTACATTTTGCTATAAGCACCCAATCCTAGTGCTGCGTTGTTCTAATCTACTTTGAGATCCCTTCTGCCCTGCCCCACTGACCCACACTGTCCACCACGGGTCTATGTGATAAAGGTGAACACCTAAAGGCGATTGCCGTTTTCACTCAGTCAGAGTGCCAAACACATTTTTGGCACTCTGACAACCCTGGCGCACCAGCACAATGGTGGCAGGACATATTTTTACTACTTTCTGTGGGGGGGCTGTGCCTCCTACACACCCCGCACCCCTACTTAAGGATTCTTCATCTCCAGGGGTGCATGTTGGGGGTGAAAGTAGTAAAATAAAAGGTTCGGGCCGGTGCAATAAAATCACACCAGCGCCTGCATCAACCCAGTACCTCAGCCACCCCAGCCATTGCCCAATCCCCGACACCACACCGCAACTTGACTGATGACTGCTGCACCACCCCCTAGAGCCTCTCCTCCACCCCACTTTCGCCCGCTTGCCGTGCTTTCTCCACCTCAGCGTATGCGTATAGCGACATCCACTCGCCTGGCTTGTTCGCCCACCCTCATCCGTCGCCCTACCTGTCGGTCACCGTGAGTGGATTGCTCGAGGAAGGTGTCACCGTAGTGGACAAGGCGAGGAGATCTGCCAGGTGGATATTCAATCCTCTCAGAGTCCCCCATGATCCCCAGTGACCTAAGCTCATTACTGAACTTAGTTTGCCAGCATGGAGAGAGGTAAGACAAACAGTGCCTCAGCCCTCTGTGCCATGGGGCTGGTTGACAATTTCTCCAGCTTGAGAATATTCATAAATCATTCTAGCCACAACAAGAGTAGCAGGGCTCAGACACAGCTGCAGATGGTGAAGGTTTCATAGTTTCATAGTTGTATACAAGCTCGGGAGGCATAGCCTATATTTGAGCTCACCACCCACGGGTGGATTAGATTTATATGTACTCAAATTTAGAATTACCCATGAATGCATCTAACTGTTGTTTGAACATGCCCATAGACTTACTTTCTACAACTATGACTGGTAGTGTGTTCCATACATTCACCACTCTTTGGGAAAACCATTGACATCTTTTTCTGGTTCTACAGTTTGCCCCTCTTAATCTAAAATAATGGGATCTTGTTTGTGTTATATTGACATGTTTTTCTATGCCAATTGTTTCAGAAAAGCCAGGTTCTTTTATGGCTTTAAAAGTCAAACAGAGGTCTCCATGTAATTGTTTGTACTTAATAGAATAAAGACCCAAACTTTGTAGTCTATCTCCATATGATTTGTCTGCCATACCCAGGATTTTTTTTTTCATTTTTCTTTGAACCCCTCTAATTGTTTCCTTCCCTGAATTGTAACTGGAGTGCTGAAGGGTGCACAATATTCCAGTTGTGATCTTACCAGACTAGTGTAGAGAAGTAATATAACATGTGGTTGTCTACTTGTTATATTTTTCCATATACAACCCATTATTCTATTGCATTTTTTTTACTTTAAATGTTGTGTTGGTTTCAAAATTGAGTTTGTTGTCTTAATGAATCCCTAGATCTTTCTCATTTTCAATTTCTTGTATTTTTACATTATTAAGTGGATAACTGTTTTTATTTTATTATTATATCCTAAATGCATTACCTTAGTCTTTGCTTCATTAAAGTTTATTTTGTTACTTTGTTCCCATTTCTCTAAGGCTACTAGCTCTTGTTGGAGATAAATTGTTGCTTCTTTTGTGTTAACTATACTACCAATCTTGCAGTCATCTGCATATTTTGAAATCCAAATTTGATGGTAAAGGAAATGACAACAGAATCTGAAAAGAGTAAGAGAAGGATTCAAGTGACACTGAAGGCATAAGTAGTAAAACTGAAGATGAGGATAATACACTGTACTTGCTAGAAGACGAGATTGGAGCAAGAGTAAAAAAACCAAAAGAGTTGGTCCAGTACCAGTTGTGGTATAGAAGAACACAGAAGTTGTGGTGAAAGGTGCAAAGGAGGACCACTCGGTGTCAACATTGAATTTCAAAATAGAACTTCTCTTGCAATCTGAAAATAAAGGCATAGATGATGAAGCAGCTAATAATCTTACTACTTTAACTCATCAAACAAATAAAGGCTGAGTACCAGTTCATGTTAAACAAGCATTTGTCAATGCCGAATGTTGTCTCGCTGGCATTAGCATTAGCAGTGCCAGAGTTAGGGATGCATAATAGGAATGGCAGTGATGTATTAGAATGATGCCAACCCCACCCCCACCCTGTAGAGACTGACAGGCATAGGGGTGTGCCTTTGGGTCATCAGCTATAACGCTCATGCCATTTTGCCTCACCCTACCTTGTAGACACTGACAAGTGTCATGGTGTGCTTTGGGGTCTTTGGGCATTATACTTACCCCATTCCATAAGGCAATACACTGAAGTAGGTGCAGTATAGGAGACTGAGGTGAACTTTGTGGATGAAGAGTGCAAGGCACACCATGATGCCTGTCACTGGCTGCAGGGTGGGGGTTGGGGAAGAATGGTGTGAGCATTACAGCCGATGATCTCAAGTCGCACCCCTGATGCCTGTCAGTCTCTACAGGTTGGGATGCTACAGTTGGAAACACTAACACTGTAGATGTGTGTTGGTATTTTCACTCCAAATTTTCAACATGGGCTTTTTGTGAGCCCACCTCATGAAAAGCGGCACTATCAGTTTGTTAGATGAAAGGTGGTTTTGCATAGTGGCTATGACATTTGGTGACACAGGGATGAAAACATATTTTTGGCAGGATGTGGAAAATGACAACTGTATTGTTCATGAGGAGATGTAAAAAAATTGCAACGTTGAAAATCCAGAGTGAAAATATGAAAATTTGGTGATGGTATGAGCATGCATAGAAACTGTGCAACACACATCAGTAACCCAATTATTTTTGGGATTTTCTTAACCACATCTTTAACATAGGCATTTTGGGACCTCCCCTCATGAACAGTGGCAGTGTGATTCGGTTAATGTGTCCGAAATGTTGATTTAACACAGTCACCACACCATTGTGTGCCACATGTGCAAAAACACATTTAGGGCAGGATGTGAAAAATAACAGCTGTACTGTTCATAAGGAGGTGTACAAAAATGCCAGTGCTGAAAATTTGCATGAAAATAGTGCAAATTTGTGAAGTTACAAGGGTGTGTGGAAACTGCGCAACACATGCTTGTAACATGGTCATTTTATGGAATTTTGTCACCAAATTCTCAACATAGGCATTTTAGGACTTCTGCTCATGAACAGTGTCACCGTCATTTCCTGAAACTGTCCCAAAAACTGATTTCGTGAAGCGACTGTGCTATTTGGCACAAGACATGTGAAAACATGTTTTGGCCAGGATATGTGAAATGACAGCTGTACTGTTCATAAGGAGGTGCAGAAAAATGCCAATTTTGAAAATCCTGAGTGAAATATTACAAATTCACGAAGTTACAAGCTTGCGTGGAAACTGTGCAAAGCACGCTCATAAAACAGTCATTTTTGGGATTTTTTCCACAAAATTTGCAAGATAGGCTTTTTGAGAGCCCACCTCATGAATACTGGCACTGTCATTTCATTAATCAGTCCCAAAAGGTGATTCCATGCAGTGACTGCGAAATCATCTTTCAAGGCCAATTAATGCCATGACAGTGTCAGAATTCATGAGGAGAGGTCCCAAAAACCCCATGTTGGAAATTTGGTGCCAACATTCCAAAAAATGCCTGAGATATGCATCAAAGTTGAAAAAACCCTATTTATTCGATTATACAGCTTACCTGCATTTCCTCTGTTCGCAGTCAGCTTTGAAGAGTGCAGACATGTTCCCGATGCACAGAAGATCATCGTGCCAGACTCCAGAGGTAACTATGGGGTGAGTGTGTGTGTGTGTGTGAGGAGGCAGGGTGTGCAGTGGGTGGGCGTGGGTTGTGGGAGGGGGCAGGGACACTGTGAGGAACCATTTCTTTTTTGACAGAGTAAAAAAAAAACATTGCAGAACCGTGTTTTTTAACAGGGGCATGTGGCACACTGGGGTGGGCTTCCAGCATGCCAATGGACTCTTTTTTTGGGAGGAAGCTGTAGCCAATGGGGGATTGGGCACCCCCATCGGGCACACAACAAAAAGGGGGTACATTATGCCACCGGGGATTGAGCACCCCGTCAGCACACAACAAAAGCAGGGGAGTGACATTATGTTGACAGTGATTGGGCACCCTCATCAGCACACAACAAAAGTTGGGGGGTGTTACATAATGTTGATGGGGAGTGGGCTCCCCCATCGGCAACATCACTAGGGCACTGAAGCCGACGGGGATTGAGGCCATTTCGGCAAAGAAAAACTGTTGGGGGGGTGCACACGATGCCGAGTGGGACTGGGCACCCCTTGGCATACATTGTAAATGGGGGGGTTATTATGCTGATGGGGAGTGGGCTCCCCCATCGGCATTCTGATAGGAGGCGGCGGGAGTGTTACGTGCACATCGGGAGGCATGTTGAGGTCACGCAGCATGAGAGCTCCACTCTCATTGCAGCAGACCTTTTGTTTGATCTGGTGGCCTCATTCCACATTGCTGATGTGCCGCCTGCATGCTGCCTGATTGGGGAATGAGGGATGCACCTACTGATGCGTGCCCTGCATTCGCCCAACAGTGACCGCGCCTCCAGATCTGCTACTACCACAATATGTTGGCTGCGCATGCACGGGCAAACATAAAAAGTATCTCCTTCCCTCTTTTATCCCTAGTTTCCTCATTGATCAGTCTCCCCCACTCCTACCACATTCAATCACAAGATCTTTAGTTTTTGGCTCTTCTGTAAGAAAAAAAGTTCCCGTCTGTCATCTGTTTTACAACAGATACTGTAAGAAAGATGAAAGCAAAGCTATTTGTAACCTTTGTCATCAACATATAATCAGGGACTAATGGTGAGCACATTGGGTAACTGGAGAATAGACAAATATTTAGCTGCACTGCTTGTTGGCACACCTGAAATAAAATAACAAAGTACAGATGGGCAGCGTTTATCTACTGTTGTGCTGGATTCTGATGGAGAGGAACAAGCAGAATTGTTGGCACTGGAGCTAGAAAATGAACACTTGAGAATGGACACTTGCTCCAGACAACGTGAAGTGTAGCTCAGGCAACCAACATGTCAACCAATAGGAGAATAGGAGAGCAGCAAACAAAAATAAATTTATATTAACAGGTACACCAAACTCCAGCCGTACTAACAGCAGGTATGAACTTGAACACTCCCAATCACCCCCAACTGACATACCACATTTCTCACCACCATCACCATCATCAGTGACACCTCTTAGGAAACAACACCTTTTAAAAGAGCCACCAATGCAGAACTCATGAGAGTTGGAGATCTTCAGGACACATTGCAAGTTATTTTTCAATGACATTAACAGTACATAAAAACCATGCATGACACATAGGCTACATTACAATATTGTTAGCTCAAGATATGTTACCATATTTTTTTAATATGGAAAGATATTCTTGTGTTTTATTCAATGATACTGTCCCAAGTGGCATGGCTACCAGTGTTATTGTTCAGTGGTAGCCATGTCAAACTTTTACAGCAGTATGTATGTATTTCTTAGTGATGTAGACATTGAGCCAGTGTGCAGTGCCAAAGCTACCCCTAATAGCAGGCATGTGTTCACCTTGTCAGCCCGCTGATTGTACAGTGGTGTCCACTAGGATTACAGCAGAGCCAGGCATGATGCAACACAGTAACAACAGTAACCTGCAGTAAAGGACGTGTCATAAAATACTGCAGTAAAAAGGGGGCTTAATTGCTATTGAATAACATTGTTCCCTGCAGCATTATGTGATACACTGCAGCATTACTGTGTTGCATCCTGGCAGGCACCTCTCTAGACATTACAGTTTCTGCTAGTGGCAGGCTCCAGAAAATTGCAGAAACACAATATAATCCAATGGTAATTTCTCCAATTTGTCATGCAGGAATGTATGACATGCTTATCACAGGTATTGCATCCTGGCTGCCATTACTGTACAGTGGCGTTAGCCAGGATGTGATGCAGTACCTTGCAGTATTTCTTCAGAGTGCTGCAGTAAGCTACAGGAACTGTGCAATTCAGTTAGGCTAAGCCCCTTTGTCATTCAAGAATTTGTGAACTGTCTCTTACTGTGCTGCATCCTGACTGAGCCTGCTGTATATTTATTACAGCACACTGTGTGTAATTCAATCCACCCTCATCCAAAGCAACAGCCACCAAGTCCAAAATAGCCAGGTAGCGTTCCACTTTGTGCAAGTGCAGTCTGGAATAAAAGACACACTGGTGCTTCTAAAATGGTCAACTGTTTATTTTTGCATCTGCCAATAGCTCTTACATAAATCAAATAGAGTAACAGATGGTTCTCTATCTGTTTTTGGAGCACTAACTATAATTAGGAATTATGATTACATCATAAACCTCACGAGTGACGCTCCAGAGGTTTATAGTCATCAGAATCCCAAGATGGTGTTACTGCCCCATAAAAGATAGAGATCCATCTGTGTTTTTTTTTTTTTTGTAATACATGGTTCTCTGTCCTAGTTTAAATTAGCTGTGTTTAACTGATTTTTCACTAGAAACAGCAAAAAAAAAAAAAGATCTAGCAAATCCCTCACTCCTTTGGACCACCACTGCTCCAACCTCTTTCAGATGGTGAAGAGTAATTTTGCCAGAATAGCTTGCAGCAATGCCAGTGAGCACCATAATTTTTCAGGATGCTGGGCCTCTATCTGAAAGTATTTGAATGGCTATACTGTGCGAGAACAATAAGTGCATGTGAGAGGTAGTGAAGGCTCCGAGTAGATTCAGGCCATCCTCTCTCCTAGGTAATTGATTCCCATCAGTTTGTGGGTAAACCATTATGTTTCTCTGTTGAGGATTTTGTGGGCTAATTTTCTAGGCTGTAGATAAAAGAATCTGGCCTCAGAGGGCAATTAGATACATATTTTAGAAAACATTTGACTGGGCAGTAGAAATTGCTCTGTGCTTTAAACATGAAGCCCCTGTTCTGTTACTTTTGGTTTCATTTGATTTGAAGTGGATTTTTGTGCTCCTATAAATGTACTGTAGGCATTCCTTGTTAGTTTTTTAACATGAAGGACTGGAAATTTAAATGGTGTAGTTTTTCCTGGCCCAGCCAAGAGAAATATATCTGGAGGTCAAGCCAGACATATCTGAGAAGTCTGATTGCAGAATCTGGTGAAATGACTGATGAGGCCAATAATTTTTCAAGCCACAATCCAAAATTCGGGGATAGTGTCATCCTTTATCTTAAATGGATTTTCTATATCTTTCCAAAACTCTGGTTAGGTCATTGTTTGCTGGTTTAAATCTTAAACCAATTACAGTTTTGATTCATTGCCAATCTATTCAGGTTCCTGTTTACACCTGCTCTTAGTGAATGGTAAGACTCCACACAGTACTCCATGCTGGTGCCACTCCAAAAGGTCACACATAGCTGTTGAAGGAATTCATGGTAGTCTGTGGCAGAAATTGTTTTTAAAGCAACAGAACTTTTTCTTAAAACGTTGATGACCCATGCCATAGTTTTTGTTTTGTTTTACACTAATTTTGTCTTTGCCACTCTATCTTGTTTAATTGAGTTGAGGTAAAAGTGGCATGCCTACTTACTGTTTAGTAGTGTCTGTTTTTGTATTGTTTGGTCTTCTTTTTCTTTTTTTTCTTTTTTAGGTTGAGGGTATACCTCAAAGAAGTTTTGGACCATTGTTAATCTCTAACACCTTGAGAGAGACTGAAAGCTGTAAGGGTATGCAATTCATTTTTTTGTGAGGTGACCTGGAGTTTAAGATGGCAGTTATTAGTGTTTCTAGCATGCCCCAATAGTACTGTACATTAATATTTTTATGGTGCCTATTAAACAAGACACGTTGTCATGGAATGAAGATACATTATTGTATCATGTATTATTAACATGTTAGTGCATGGTCAGATGATGCTCTTGGCCTGTCAGGTTTCCTAATGTTATCCTTGCTGTTTTATAATCTATCTTTAACTTTTGAAATTTTGTAATCTAGTTTTAACTACAGTATAGGATGTACACATAGTAAAATAGTGATGGTAGAAGTTTATGGTCCATGTTGTCCATTCCCCATGTTGTATGGCAGAGACTGTTCCCAATTTGACTACTGGCAAACATATTAACCTACTGTATCAGATATTGTTTAACCCTTCATGACATTCTATATTAGACATTTATCTATTTTTTCTTTGAATAACTAAACACTGCTAGATTCTACAGCCTCATCATGTAGGATATTCCAATTGTTAGCTCCACTTTGTGTGAAAAAATATTTTCTGATGTGCTCCTTATCCTGCCTTCTCCCAATTTGAGTGTCTATCCCCTTATTGCATTAAAACACACCAATGCAAATATCTGTGGAAACTCCACTATGGCCATTCCAATTAATAATCAGAATTCCATGATAATGACCCCTTTCAGATATCTTTTCTCCAGACAAAATTTGAGAATGTCCACTTGCTCCTTATATCTCTTGCCCCATGAGCTACCTATAAGTTTAATGGCACTCTACACTGACAGTCAGAAATATGTAGTGATATAAAGTATCTAGACACTGTATATTATGGTGACTTTCCATTGAAACAAATGGGATTTTGCTGTGAAATATCAGTCTCAATATACCAATACATAATAGTGGCTTCAACTGTGTATTGCAAACCTAAGAACTATTTTAACCAAGATGTCAAATACATTGCAAACAGTATGCTAAACACACATAACTAGATATGTTCAATAACACAGAATGTAGTTGTGTTAATATAATCTCAATAAAATCAGAAAACTTGCTCAACTTTAATATTTTGTGGTCACATTCCTAAAAAGTAAAGTAATTGGGATGGTCAGAAAGAATGACTTGAATTCTGAAAGTTGGTGTGTGTTATTAAATTAAATGTTTCATATTATAGAAATGAAGTGTACATTATTTTTAGGTATTCAAACACAACATAAATAATTATGTTTCCTGATATATGGTATCTTCAAGTTTTATCTCTCTCTTGTCACTTCAAGAGTTTTAAGTTTAGATTAAATATTAATCAATCTAGTATTACTATACATGTGTGCTTTTTCAATAGCTTCCTTATCCTCTTAAAAAGGTAGATTACAACAGGACAAGTGAGCTGTTGGAAAGAAGCAGAGAACAAGACAAGAAATGCAGATGACATGGACTAAAAATAGGAAGAATTAAAAAAATAATTAAGGTGGCAGAAAGGTCAGCTGGGAAGGTGCCAAACATAGAAATATAGATTTTTTTTTTGGGGGGGGGGCAGAAAAGGACCAATTGGTCAACTCAGTTTGCACAACAGTTCTCTGCTTACTCTACCACTGCACACCCATTCTTGTCTCCAGAGACCCTCCCCAGTCCTGCCTGTGATCTAATGTAGGGAAGTATCCTTGAAAGGGGAAAAGGGCAAAGGGTCCAATGCGGTTCATGGCCAAAACAATTCTGATAAGAGCAAAAAGATAGATTTCTTAAAGTACAAAGGAAGTCAAGAGGGAGAGGATAGAGAAAAGTACCTGGCAGCAACAAAGGGAGTCAAGAAGAAGGTGGGGGATGTTACATTTGAGATGCAATTTGGGCCTGCAGTGAGAGGGAAACAAGGGGAAAAAAGGCACTCTTCAGGTGCATCTATGAGAAGTGCATGGTTAACGGGGGTAAGTAAGTAAGTAATCAAGTAATAGTTATTTTTAAAGCACTCCATCCCAAAGGTTCTGGGAGCTGTACAAACAAGGCAAAGCATGCATTTAAACAGTAATTAAACAGTAATATAAAAATAATTAATTACTGTGAGGCTAAAGAGTGAGGAACGATGGGAGCAGAGGGTCAAAGGGAAAGCAAAGATATACTAGGCAGAAGGAAGAACCAGTACTGGAATGCAGGGTTAAGAGCTGATGACTAGAAAGCAAGTGCTGAAAGAGCATGGTCAAAATAAGAAGGACTAGTGTGTTATACAAAATGCTCATAGGGCTGAAAATAGATAAATCTATAGTTCCTGGTGGCTTGTGCCTATGAATGCCTAATGGGGTAGCAGAGGTGGTTGCAGGACCACTTGTAGACATAATCAACTGCTTGTTGGACATAGGGGAGGCCCCTAAGGACTGAATGACAGCAAACATGATCCTAGTACACAAAAGTGAAAAAAACAAGCATTTGTCAATGCCAAATGTTCACTTGCAGGTATTTGCAGTGGTGTTTGGCACCTTTATGCCCCATGCCCCATACCAGTTTTCCCACTTAGGACTCATCTGTCTATCCACTTAAGCGATTATTCCCAAACTGGAATACTTCTTGGGATCTTAAGATAAGATCCTGGTACAATGTCTGCTTCTCTCTCTCTCTCTCTCTATAGGTAATTTCATTGTGTATTTCTCCCTGAACTTCAGCATCAAGCTCCATCAATAACTCAAAATCCCTATCCCCTCAAGGGCCACATATTTCACTTTCCACAAAAACAATGAGCTTGTATACCTTTGACATCTTACGGGCATTCCCAAACAATTCTGGCCACAGCCAGAAAGCCCACTATATGGGTTTTAATTCAGACACAGAGAATAAGTGTAATAAGTTTTCATTAAGCTCACCTCTAAATAATTTATTATAAATAGCCATAATAAATTCATGTAAATTCTGAGGCCTGATCAATTAAGTGAATACCCAGGGACCGTATATCATCCTAGGGATATGATTTAACCTGACAGGGCTAACATTTGTAATCATTTACAACATTCAACGTCCTTAGTTTTAAAATTCCTATTCAGACTATAAAAGCTAACTAAAAGTAAAATATCTAGCATACACAATTATTTATAATTGAAGGGCACAAACCCGTGGTCATGTGGGGGGAGAGCTCCTCCCCCACATCCTATTTCTGCCAGCAGACAGACCACCGCTCTGCTTAGAGTGCACTCATTGCACTCGCCGGTGGTGGCTGGCTCTTGGTTGCTCTTTGTCTCATCCTCTGTCCCCCTGCCCCCATGCCCCGCTCGTTTCTTCTGTCTTGTGGTTCATTTTTTCTTTGTTGTTTGCTTCCCTCCCTGTTTTCTCCTCCCCTTGCCTAGTTGTTTGTTTCTCCCTTCTTACTTTTTTGGGGGGGTCTGCCACTTCGCTTCATGCTCTACAGCCTCTCCTTCTATTCCCCTGTGCTCCTTCCCGCAGCCGCTCATTCAGCCGCTGCTTGTTCTGCTCCCTGCTCAGCTACGCTCCATTCTCTGCTTACTATCTAGTTGCTTTCCCTCACTAGCAACCTTTGCTCCATGCCACCACCATGTTTGCCATTCTGACCACTCGTTCTGTGGAATACTGATGCCTCAATTGTTTCGGTCTGCATCTACAGCTGCCCACATACTGAACTGCTTAACGACTCCTTGTGTCGCTTTCCATTAAATATATACTCATACTGGGATGACTACCATTATTAGTCCACATTGAGAGCGTGTGCTTTCAGCCCTCAGGTTATTGAAGCCTATTAACATTCTGCAGTGGCAGCTGCCTAAGACATCTTTTCTGGCCAGAACTTGGTGCCGCAGTTGGCATTAGAAGCAAAAGCATAATTAATAAGCATGTGAACTTGTCACTGTATGTGTAGTCTGCACTTTACTTCATTGCCTCGGAGCAGACATAGCACCTTGGAGATATTACTGCTGCAAAGTATTCCAATTCCTACTTATCTATAATATAGCATCTAAGAATTTGAGTAAGGAGCTATGTTAAATTGTAATACCATTAATGGCTACCGGGTGGCTGTTTGCATTTGCCTACTATCCTGTAATGTTGGACTATAGAACGCCAGCCAGTTCTATTTGGAATCTAACAGAGTCTACCCACTCCCTGCTCCTGCTATGATCACTGCTTTACTCCCTGCTTTGTTGTTGGACAACCCTCTAGTTACTCAACAACGTTACCATCATTCTGTCCTACCTGCACTGTCCGACTGGCATCCTGCATTTACGGGGGTGCATGCCACATCTTTCACCTCAGCATACTGGATCATATTCCAGCCATTGTACCTGGACTCATCAGCATTATCTGGAATTGGCCAGGCGCATGCTCCAGTGCTAGTTATTGATACCAGAAGCTCGGATTTGACATCTTGTTTCCACGTCACCCTGAGAGAACTTATATTAAGCTTTGCAGCCTGCAGACCAATTGCTATCACATAACTTATTGCTGTTCTGTTTATTGACCCATGCAAGCTCACGCAATCATTGCTCTACACATACTCAAACTATTGCTTTTGCATACTGCCCCTTTGGCTTCAGCCTCTAGGATTCTAATGCACTCAATTTGTATTCAACTTCACAAGGTCTCAGCACTCACTGTTCATCATGATCTCAGCATGCTGTGCTCATTCAGATCATCAGCTTTGGCTCTCAATTAATTGACCTCATTTGACTATCTTTGTTACACATTTGCTGCCCCTTGCGGGGGTTGTGGTCTGCTAGCCTTCATGGGGCCTAGCTGCCACTCTACTTACCTTACCAGCTGACCAACGAGGGGTCCAGCTGTGCATGCTAGCTTACGTGGGGCTAGCTACCACTCTTTACTTACCTTACCAACTGACCTACGCATGGTCCAGATGCATGTTCGCCTTCTTGGGTTTAGCTACTATTTCTATTTTCTCACCGGCTGACCTATGCAATCAACTGCACCTCCTACGGTCCATCGGCTGACATACAAGTGATCTGGCTGCACTTCCTTCTGTCATTGGGCATACCTCCCCTTCATTCCCATGGACGCTTCCTACAGAACTGCTTCATTCATTTGGACCTACCTCTCCAATCATGCTTCCTAAAGCTTCTTCCTTCCGCTGGATTATTTCTGGATTACATCAAGATATTTGCCTCTGTTCTCTTGGATGCTTCTCGTCATGCTACTGCAACTCCTTCAGAATTCCTACACCATCTCCACCGCCTGCTGAGCTCTACTCCATACTGCCTTCCTTAGTTTAACTTACGCCTAAGGCAATGATCTTATACAGTTCCAGGATGCTTATTGCCTCTTTCCAAGCTGCCAACTCATCCACCCAGGTCTCTTCACTGCAATCTTACCATCCTCAATCTTCAGGATATGACAGTCTACAGCACCTTCACTGCTCTCATATGTCTGCCTTGGACATTATTACTACTCAGCACCAAACTGACGCTGGATATGCAACCATTTACAATACCATTTACAATCTATTCCTTACTGCTTTACTGCTATTTCTGCATTACGTGCAGTTCGACATTCCTATTACTTTATCTACCATTGCTCTACAACCTGCTTCACCCCACAGGGCCAGAGGTTCACCGCATTGCACTTTGAAAACCTGTGCCCCTATTGGCCGGAGGTCCCTTGATCTTATATTACTACATCTTAACTGCCTTGCTTCTCTGACCTGCTTCATCCATCAGGCCTGGGGGTTCAACTACTTCTACTCTATACCTGCCTCACCCAGCTTTGGGGCCTGGATGTTCATATTCTACTATACGCCTGCCTGCCTGTCACAGTGTCTGCCAGCCTTAGGAGCTCCTTTCTACCATGGACACATGTCCAGGGTTGTTTAGCCGTACGTCATCTATTCTTTGACTGCTTCTGCCTTGCTACTTCAATCAGATGAATTACTACTACACTCCTACCAGAGCACTTAGTTAAGCTTATCTAGAAGGCTTTCAGTCTTAAGGTTTATGTTCCAAGGCTTCTTGGACCCTGTGACACTGCTACTTCATTCAAATCAGCTTCTTCTGTTATCATCATTTATGACTCATAAGCTCGACTATTCAGGACTCGTCACTCCGTTCTCACCAAATCAGTCCTAGCTACTGTTCCATTCTGGCTTTCAAAACATGGATTTCTGCATTGCAATGTAATTATTTGGATCACTAGATGAAGCTCTTCGATTCCTGTGCCATTACCATTTCCTTATGCTCCTCGCCGTATACCGCACATAATCCATGCAATACTATTCCTCTGCTACTACGTCTGCGTCATACAGATTTGATTGCTACTGCTACTGACATACATACAGGTCAACTTATTTACACTACTGGCTCATTTACCTGCTTTGCTCTTGCAGGGCCTAGAGGTTCATTAGGACTGACTCGCCTATTCTACAACCTACTTCACCCCTCGGGATCTGGAGGTGCATATAACTTATGTCTACCTATTCACACCAAGATCTATCCCTAATTCACTTTCCTGCTTCCCACTCCAGATCAGAGATTCCCACTGCTCTACTGTCTCCAGATCACGTAGCCTGTGCCAGTTCCTGTACTTCATCTCCAAGGCCTTCTTATGCAAGCTTGCCGAGTGGGACACCAATCTACTATCCTCCTACTCTGAGCATAGACACTTAGCATTTTGGTTGCTGGTTTTCCTTCTATAAGCCATCCTCACCCACTGGAGCATTTTCCCAATGCAACTTTGACGCTTTTGTTGCCAGCCATGGATTCCAATCTACTATCATTCTGCCCTGGACTTTGATTCTCGGACTAGGAGTTTTGGATGGATGCTGCTCTGTTCACCAACACTTCAATTCAGTACTTTATTCAATTTTTAATTTCCCTGGATCTGGATCTACAACTTTGGATTTCAGATTAGCCAATTAAATTAGACTTGTTCATTAGGATTCATATCCTTTAGTATGCCCAGAAGGATCGGCAGGTCAGTAGCCATGGGTCCTCAGTGGATTCCCTCCAAGGGGGATTTTCCTCTCTTGTGTGCTACTGGTCACACTCTTCAGAGTTGGGGGAGGCAATTGTACTGCTACCCATTTCTTTGGGGGGTGTCATCCTATTCGACTCCCTCTAATGGTCAGATACAGAACAATCGTATGATATCATTATTTTTTGGGGAGTCTCATACTACTGGACTAAGCATCCTTCCTACAGTGGGATACAGATAAAGGCCAAAATATCAGATCATAACAAGCTGCTCATCAGTTTAATCATCTAAGCCTTTGCATATAATATCCAACTCACATGTACTATAATCACTGACTTGCTCATGTCTATGCTGAACTACCTAAGAACGAATCATTTCTTACTACTAGTACCTCTCAAGCATTGTTCTACTTACTGGTCTGGCCTCTGTATCCAAGCACAACCTACATCATCCAGCTACAGCATGTTACATAAGCACTGAGCTATGAACCACACATAACAATTAATTATAACATGCCTTAAATTTAAAACCTGCTTTTTGTGCACTTCTTCACTACAGGGAGAGAGAAAGTACTCCTGGGTCTATTATGGCCATTAAAAATCAGTTCTATATGTTGCATAAAGAGTTTGGACAAGGCTATCATGCCTGCACACCTAGATAGTCACTATGTCACTCAAAATTCACCCATTCATGAGGCTCTGCTAGGCCATCCAGAACCTCAAAGCTGTCCATTAAATAAAAGAGTGCAGCTGACAGACTTTTAAACATGCATTTCATTGTCACCATGCAGGCCTGATTCATTTCCAAATGTGAACAAAAGACTCCAACCAATTTTATTGACAGAATCAGAAGTCTAAATGGCAAGGAACTGCAACTTTTTTAAACATTAAAAATGGCAAAATTACATCAAACTGCTGTAATGCTGTGGTTCCAGTGGAGTTAAAAATAGTTTAAACTCAGGAAACAAAAGAGAATAATCTTATTGGGCATCTTCCACTCATCTCAATGATCAGTTCCATATCAGGAGTCCTTTATAGCCAAAAATAAGATAGCACATCCCAAGAAAGTAAGGAAATGATCCCCCAGTCATATGAAGTTAATTATATAGGTTCAAATTAAAGAGAAAATCCAACTGCCCAGAGCCAAGTAGTCTTTACCACTGGATTTTTAGCACCAGAGTCACTCCTATATTAAAGAGTGGAAATAAAAGCTATAGCGCTATAACACAGTAACACTTCTCATTATAGTTCAAAATAAAAATGTACCTTAGAGGAAATAACCTTGACATATCTCTCTCCCAAATTCAGAATTCTTTCTCCTCTAGCATGAGAAGCCATCACAGCAGCTGCAGTGCCAGGAATTATAGCAGCTACTAGTAGTTCAGCTCTTTTTCTCCCATATTTTAGGGTTCATTAACTTCTGGCACCACATCCTCTGATTATCATTCAGCCTACACCAGCCTTTCCTCTTCCAAGTCTCAGATGCAAGGTTCTTCTCTTTAAAGGAGTCCATAGGGAAGTCTCAACCCTTCCAAATTTGCTTTCCTCATCTTCATTATCCAGCCTCCAGGTTCTGTTATAGTATCTGTTATATTTTGAGAATCACTTTCATACACTATCATTGCCGAACGTCTTTTCAGGGAATCACTAGGACAAATGTAGCTCCCTCTGTTCCATATTATAGAGTACCTTTCCACATTGGGATGCATAATTCCCTTACCATTTGCAAGATTTCACTGGGAATATTCACAGTCTCTTCAGAAAAGATCCAACAAATCAGCAACTAAATGCTGACTGAATGCCGGGAACCAAGCGACCAGCCAAGCTGGAATGGCAGCTCAAAAGTAAAAAGATTATTACAATATATTATAAAATTCATGATTATGAAGGCCGTAGATTAAAAAAGATAGAGTTTCATTCATAAAGACCCATTTAAATACCAGTACTGTTCAATGGCAGCAAAGCAGATGCCACTCAAATCGCCGAGAGCTGACTCTCGGCCGAACAAAAGTTCAGGGGCTAAGGATCACATTACAGTCTCCCAGTGGCTCAGAAATGCTTATTCAGAAACAAAAAGGGCAACATAACCAGGGTTCCATTCATAATGTTAGAGCAAAACCCTTCCGATAAGCATTTTTGGGGGTAGAAACTCAAAGCAGCAGAGAGCAGCCAGGAACAGAGCACTGTTGAGGCCATCTTGCTGCTCCATCCCCCACTCTTTTCACCATCTGTTTTTGGTAAATTGGGATAATGGCAGAGTGATTAGGTAAGTGTGCATCGGGGAGCAGTAAAGTGCCTTCTGATGAAAAAAAGTTGTGTGGCTGGGGTGGGTTCCAGGGATGAAGTATTTATGGCAATACTGATGAAATTGTGTGAGGATTTTTTTTAAAAGGAGGGGCGATCAACCACAGCACTAAGCATTTTCAAAAGGATCAATTGCAATTGCTGGAGACAAGGGTAACATCAATATGCTAAAGAAGCAATACCAATACCAATATGCTAAATAGACACATTACCACCGCTAATTGCAGTGGTTGTTTTCTTTGAACTGAAGACCACTGCAGCCGAACTGCTGTCATAGACAGCTCATGCATCCATTGGTGCAGTACAGTCATGCCTGCTACACAGAACACTGCATGGCACAGGAGGGTCACAGGAGGGTCACACACCTCCAAAAAGTTGTACTGTCCCAAAAACTTTCCTTGAGCATGCACACAAGTGAACATAAAAATGAGCCAGGGAATTATAGATCAGTCAGTTTGACATCTATAGAGGGAAAGATTATGTAGTCTATACTAAGGAAATTACTATTAAACCTCCTGGATGGAAATCAGTTACAAAATCATAGACAACATGGGTTCACAAGATGAAGGTCTTGCCAGACAAATCTGGTTGATTTATTCTAAGGAACAGGCAGAAAATGTAGTGTGCTTGGATTTTAATAAGGCCTTTGACCTAACTCCCCACAGCAGTCTGGTTAAAAAGTTATTGGATCTATGTGGGGAGAAAAATTGGCAACTTGGGTAGAGAAATGACTGAGAGGAGAAACACAGAGTGTAGTAGTAAATGGGGAGTTTTTCATTGCATTGGATGTTACAAGCCAAGTTCTTCAGGGGTTGGTGCTGGGCTTGGTCATTTTCAATGTGTTTATTTGTGACATGTGGAAGGAATCGAGGGCAACATCAGCTTCTCTTCAGATGACATAATGATTTCTGCAAGGGGGTGAAGACAAAGGAAGGGGTAAGGGAACTCACAGAGGTTCTGGGTAGGTTGGAGAGCTGGTCAAAGGTATTGTAGCTGGGCTTCAATGCTTAAAAATGCACAGTGATGCACACTGGGAAAAGGAACTCAAGAGTGCAATATAACATTTTTGAGAGTGGACCTGGAAAGCACCACAGAAGGAAAGGACCTAGGGGTCAATATGTCAGAGATTATGAGAATAATAGCACACTGCAATACAGCTGTAATTAAGGGAACTAAATACAGTGGTGCATATAGAGGGATATTAGCATCAGAAGCCTGGAAATGATCCTCCCATTGTCTAGGTCACTGGTGCAACAACACCTGGAATATTGCTCAAAGTATTAGAGTCTACACCAGAGGAAAGACTGTGACAAGGTGGAAGGAGTACATCGCTGGGTAATCAAGATGGTACACAGGCAAGTAGGCAATTCATATGAGGAGAGGCTGCAGGATCTGAACATATGCACCCTTGAAAAAAGGAGGGAAAGTGATGACATAATTGAAACATGCAAGTACCTGCATGGAATAAAGACAGTGGATGCCAAGGTGCTGATCTCTTGAGCTCAAATATAGGGACAAGGCAGAAATGGCCAAACCATGCTGAAGATAGATTCAAAAATGACATCTGCGAGCACTTTTTCACTGAAAGAGTGGTGGACAAGTGGAATAACCTGCTGGATGAAGTAGCACCTGCCAAAGCAGTGAACAGTTTCAAACCGGGATGGGAGAAGCATATGTGATTATTAGAAATTTTATGGCAAAAGCAAAGGGGAGGTGACGTCCTCTAAGACCAGTGCAGAGTAATTAGTTTAGGGGAAGGGCTTTATGGGTCTATGGGCATTTTTCTTCCATCATTATCTACAGTATGTATCTATGTACTGTATATAAATGTTGGCCATGATCCTGAACTGTATTTCTTATCCTTCCGCTTTGAACTTCAGCCATGTCCTTCCAGCCCTGTGGAATAACGTCCAAAGTTCTCTAAAACTTCAAACTTTACCTGGGTTGTCCTACTTTAATACTCTCCTGGATTGCTCCCTCAAAGACACTTGCTCCATTTTTTCTTAACCTGCTGCCCACCATTCCTTGGCAGGCGTTCTCACCCCTGGATTCTCAGTCTTCACAGTAACTCTTGTTACCAGCTCCCTCTTAGCCATATCATCTCTTCCTTTATCCCCTCCCCCATCAGTCATCTGCTGCACCTCCACTTCTCTATCACACCTCTCACACTTCTCACTTGAGCTTCCTATCCCCTCCCCCCTTTGCTTTCCACTGCTCTCCACCCAACCCACCTACACCCCCAAGCTAGAGTTTCCCCTGTAAAACCACTGTTGAATCATAATTACCCTCAGCACTTACTTTAATAAGTCCTAGATGATAGCTGATTTCTTATTTTTGTAATTAGACTGTTTTTGTTCTTTACATCTGAGTATCTGCATATCTACAACCAATGTTAATCCTCCCTTTTACACTGTTCATTGTGTTTGCTGTATATCCTGTATTATTAAGTCTTGTTCCTGTGCACCACTGATTGTCTACTCTATTTGTACTGCATTTATGTAATCCTGTGTACACATTTACTCCCAGCACCACCTTGTAAATGAGACTGCTCAATGGTGTTTTTCTCCTGGTAAAATAAAGAATTGAATTGAATTTAACTGAACTTTTCTGAACACCCCATAGTTGGCCATCATTTATTATTAGGTAACTGCAATGTGTCAGCAACACCAGGAACACATGATTGTATGATTATCTTTTTTTGGAAAAGGGAGATGGGCCAGGTGCAGGTTCTTGGCAGCAATCCTAATATCAAGAGAATAAGTAACCCACCCACAAAATAACTTTGCCTAAACTATTTTGTTGAAATGTCAGATGCACACCAAACTGATGTTTCATGGGCTTTTGGTTGCTTTTCAGACTCTGCATGGTCCTATCAATTACATACAATTAAATAAAAAAGTAATCATACTTTCAAAACATATTTTCAAAACCTCTGGTGTCCATTTTATAATCAGACAATACATCAAATCATAATTAAGAATCAATACTGTACTTCATATGGTTAGTACCTCTTCATATTTTCTAATCTTAAATTGATTAATGCACATTTTTTTGGACAATCTGTATTAATAACTGAAGGACAAACAGTTACTTTACATATTGTAGGTACAACTGGCAAAACTACAGATTATATAAGGTGGGGGATTTAGGTTATGGTTTTTAATGTACTTTTGTATCACTCTTAGAATGCAAAACTATTTGATGAGTGCCACAGTGCTTAATGTGGAACTGAACATTAAAATAAAAGATAAAAACAGTGAAAAATACACGTGAGGTTAATAACTGAACTGGTATGACAAGCTTTTTTTTAAAGCCATTTTACTGTTAATTACTGTATAATCAAAATGCATTATTTGAGGACATAATTATTTTTAAATGCTGTTTATTGTGAGAGATAAGTAATACTTACATAATAAATGAAATTCTTCCAATAGTAATTACAGGGTACAAAAATAAGCTATGTAAACAAAAACAAATTTAAATTAATGTCACAAGTCAATAGAAATAAGTGTTAAAAAATAATGCCAAGCTTGCAAAAATAAATGTTTGTTAAAATATTCTAGTACATGATCCATTTGGATCATTGCTTCCCTTTTTAGAAGCAAAATGTCTAAGCTACTGTCCCTAGAAATAAATGTAAACAATTGTCTCAGGCAAAGTCTAATCTAATAAAGTCATTAATATTAGCATTGCAGTTTTATACCTGATACAAGAACACATACAGCAGGTGCATTTGGATGAACACTGATTTGCAGGAATCATTTGGAAAGGGTAGAAAATACAACAATATTGTAGAATGCTAATACCCTAGGTGTTAATGGTAGCTGCCAGCTAGGCTCACACAAGCCAAATGCATCACGCATGTGATCTAATGATGATGAGTGAGTCATTTGACCACAGCTAGCATCTCTGGACTGTGAGATTATAACTGCCATCACCTTTTGGCTCAAGTCTGTGCTGGTTGTGTCACAATTTAAGATGCTTATTTTTGCTTTAATCACAAAAGACATTTTGGGTATTTGTTGCTTCCTTATAAAGAAACACATTTTCAGAGGGGCAGCAACAGCATTTATTGTAAATGTTGTCAGAAAGGCAGTATTTTGAGCACAGTAAAAATCTCAGGTGTCATACTGCAGATTAGGAAAACAATTTTATTTTAAAATCTACAGTAAGTAGTTGCACACAGTCTCTAGAAATAACTGGTGAAGCATAAAACATTATTGCTATATTTTCATGTCTACTTTATTTCTCTATTTCCATTGTATTAAATTCTGTAGTCTGCAAAGCCTTGCAGCAAATGAAACATTGCCTTCATCCCATTCCCTGACAACTAGGCACAAGTTATGCAGGAAGGGTTCTACCCACAATGGGTGGGGGGGGGGTCCCTGGCACTACCTCTGAAGGAGGATCAACTGGGGCATGTGCATTGGACTGGGGGAGGAAAGTGAGGTTTTAAAAAGAACTGTGACCTGAGGCTTCCTCTCACTCTTTCCTCCCAGTTAAATATTTCAACAGAGCTGGTAGCCCAGCCGCCAGGACAGAATTCAGAATTCAATGCAATTTGCAAGGCTCTCTTTATGATTCCAGCTTTGGCTGACAAAGTTTTAAAATGCATTAAGTGCCATTTCCACTGTTTGCCTAACTGAATTTAAGCATACCCATTTTGCTAGAGTGAGTTCTGGGGGTAACATTCAATCCAACCCCTCATTCTGTGTTAATTCCTAGTTCTCTGCTGCCATGTGTTTCTTAGTTAAACTCATTTGGAAAGGTTTCTATAACTCTGTTTGTGGATGCATTTGTCTGCCAAGACGTTCTTACCCTATTACTTCATTGCCTGGTTCACTGGCTCAGTGATTGAAAAGGTACAGGAACTGCTGCATGTCCAGAAAATGTTGCATGGCTGTATTAGTGATTTGGGAAGTAGGCTCTAATCATGAAAACATGGTGATCAGGTGAATGGCAGGGAATGAGTAAAGGTTCCTGGACAGGTGGATGGCTTTTCTGGGGCTGGTATGGGGTAGGCTTGCCCACCCCTCGACTAGACTGCATGTAGGGGTCCACTTCTTGGAAGAATGCTGAGGACCCACATGGAGGACTTTATTGTATTGATCTGGCCTGAAGTTCTTGTGGTGGATAAGACATACTGCCCAAGGGTTCACTAAAGTTCATTAAAAGGTGGTGTACCAGTTTTTCGCAAGGCGATAAGGGACGAGAACAAAGTTGACGGGCAGCAGTGCATATCACACCATGCCAAATGAAGATCGCGCACCGCACCCCCACTTCCCCTCTAAACTGTCAACATCTGGTGGGCCTGGGCTCAGTACATTCAGTGGCCAGCTTATTTCTTTTCTCCTCATGTCCTTAGAGGATAGGAAACAAATCTAAAAAGGAAAAGTCCCATTCAAGTGTAATGCTGCTCTGGCACTTGTCTTCTCAACACTTATCCTGGGTGGGGGTGAGGCCATATGACAGGGAGCCACAAGGTACAAACCTGCAGGGGAAATTGCTTTTTTCTGCCCCTCTTTTCCACAGCTGTAGACAATGATGAATCAGCAAATGACAAAAAAAAAAAAATTATTAACAATTCCAGCATGCCTCAGGATCCCTTGGGTGTACTGGTCCACATTAAAGTGGCTGTCCGAGGGTGAGGAAGAGAGCACATTGGGAAGACATGCAGACAAAAGAAAGGACAATGTATGCAGGCATGTGTTTAACAGAACAGAAACATGGGTTTCAAGTTAACATGAGTGGCATTGTATAGCTAGCTTCAGTAGTTTACGTGTATAACTACCAGAGCCTAAGAGGCAGAATAGTCTAGAGGTTAGAGCACCATGCTGTGACTCTGGAGACTCAGCAGATCTAGGTTTGAATCCCACAACAGCCATGTGCATACTGTGTGACCCTGAGCAAGTCACTTTTATCCCACAGAATTGCAGGCTTCTGCATATAGGAAAAATACTAAATATAGGCATACCTAGACATGTGGGGATATATCAAACAATTTGAATAAATATAGGTCTAGCTATTTATATGGTAATATATTTGAAAAGAGCTCAAGTTCAGTGAATTGGGAAGAACTACTGGGTTCCTAGCAAAAGGACCTAGTGGTTATACAGAAGAATTGATTTCATGATTGCAGATTGATGGGTTGTAACAGAAGCCCTATCACTTTTCCATAGCCCAGGGACATTCTGATTTAGGGAGGACACATTCTACATTAGTAACACATTGCACCTTTTGATTTGTGTTTTAAAAAACAAAACAGAATAGTGAGCAAGTCTCTGTCATGCATACTGGATAAACATAAGTACATGCATACATATATATATATATATATGTAATAGATTAACCACTCTGAGGTGTGCGGTCGAGCTCTGAAATACGCACGTCTTGGTGTGCGTCAACCACCCGAGGCGTGCATATATCAGAGCACAACCGCACACCTCAGAGTGGTTTATCTATCTTATAAAATGTCAAAATTGTTTTGGAGGGGGGTAAAAGTGCAGATGTGCGGTCGCACTCTGATATAAGCATGATCATGTGATGTGTTTTATACAATCAGAACTTTGCATTTGGAGAATGACGTCATCTCCATTTTATAAATATATATATAGATGTTTGATTATATTAACAAAAACAAAAAAAACACCCACAATGATGTTCAAGTAGGGGGCAACAATGATAGTCTGAGGTGTGAGTAGAGTGTTAGTGAAAAGCCAGGGTGCCACAACAAGCCCCCTCCCCCCCACTGCCCCAGAGATTGAGTTAACTTAGACATTGTGGGATACAAGCTGAGGTCATCATGGCAACAGTATTAGTATTGTTTTCCATTTGGGGAACAGTAGATTCTTGTCGTTTGTGCTGTTTGCAGTGTGAGAGTGCACAGCAAGCAGAAAAAGGCACCATCTAGTAAGGCATCAGTGGAACAACACTGGAAGACCAGCTGAGGGCCATGTACACAGTGAAAGGTTGAGCCTGTTTTGAAACTTGTTTGATGGGGACCCTGGTGACAAAAAAAGCAGTCACCAGGAAAACAGCAGTGGTCACCAAATAAGCTGGCAGCTCCCCCCCCCCAACACACACACCAAGCAATGTAGCTGGGAAGCCAAAGGAAAAAGCAAAGGTAAGGCAGGGAAATAATGTGCTGTCTGATGAGAAGTCAAGGCAGATGGTTTTAACAGTGTTTGGGGGAGTGCCCCCAGAGAAACCTGCCTTAACTCAGCCCTCACCTAGCACCAGGGTGATGAGTGTCAGTCCAGCCACAAGCAAACTAAGCCCAACATGGTGTTGGTAAGGGACTCATAGGCCCTCCTTGCAAATTCTGTGAGGGTCAGTCCTCCCAAAAGCTCCTGAAGCATAGAGACAGGCCTTCTCCTCTGGACCTGAAGCAGGATAAGCTACTGGAGGCAGTAGTGGAGCTAGCTGCAGAAGTTCAGTCCCAGCAGCAGGGAGCAGCCAGGGTCCAGGCAGTGCCTGTGGCAGGTGCCTGTGAAGCAATGTTGGCATCGGCAGCCCCTGTCCCAGGGAATACATCAGCATAGTTGAGACAGTGAGAGTGCATCTGTTGGGAAAGGTCCACCAACAGATTTACAGGTGTGAGCCCGTGGATATGTTCTTATTGTTGAATTATCCCATGGAACTCAAGAACAAACACAAGAAAGGAGGAGACACAGACAACAAAAGAGGTAATGTGGATAGGACATTCAACAATTGGTTGACAGGATTCATAGCCTTTGGCAGAATGATTTGTCAGATGGCCCCTAAGAGAAGGATTGCCTTGTTCAATTATTAGAACAGGATCATGTGTACCAACATGTATTAAAGGGGTCCTTGCTGGCTGGAGTATGACAAGGAATTTCATCATCGCATGCAGTACAAACCATCCAAGGACTGAGGTGTCATGGACATGTCCTTATTGCTAATTACAATGAGAAAAGATACAAGTTGAGTGGTCATGGACTCAAGTGTGCTACTATGACTTCAATTGGGGGGCTTGCAGCAGGACCTGTTGTAGGTATCAACATACATTTTTTGCATGTGGCCAGAGGCACCTCTTCAGCCAGTGCAAACCTGGAAAGCCTCACTATGGAGAGATTCAGTTCTGTCAGAAGAAGCAAGGCATCACCAACCATGGTAGACATGCCCATTCCCATAAGAGTGAACCAGCTTAGACTAGGCTCATGCAGTACCTGATCCAAAACCATAAGTACCTGGGCCACAAGGAAGCAACTCTGGTGGCAGATAGTTTCATGGTTGGCTTCAGGATCATGTACGAGGACCTCCCAACAGGGTTATGAAGCAGAGAATCTGAGGTCAGCTAGGGACAGGCCACAGGTGGTCCAGAACAAGCTCCAAAAAGAGCTGAGCTTGGGCAGGATTTAACAGTCCTAATTCCCTCCTGCTAGTTCCCAGTCTACAGGTAGAGATGAAGCAAAATGTTATTTTGCCAGCAAAATCGCCAATTTCGCCAGGTGAAAAATTTCACATAATTATGGCCTTTCAGTGAAATTTCGACACCCAATTTCACCTTGAATTTCTCCTTGCGCTTCTATAAGGCAAAATTGGGCTTTTTTCTCTGCTGGTGGTCACATGGTTGAGTCTAAACAGGCAGAAAGTGAGTGGTTCATGTCCTGTACTACATGTCTCTATAGGAAGCAGGCAGCATCTAGACTTGGAGACAAAGCCCACCTCATAGACTTCAAAATGAAGCTTCTGCCACTGTTTACCAAGGATTACAGGACTAATCTTGGTGCTGCCACTGCTGAACACACCCCAGAAGTCCAGAAATGTTTCCCAACAAATGTTCATGTAAATTGAGATCGAAATCTGGTGTCAGTCATGCTGTTATATTGGTTCATATCTACCACCAGGACCAAAATCTGCTGTTTTCTGCACCATTTACAATGGTTTTCAGGCCTAATCTTGGTGCTGCCACTGCTGGACATGCCCCAAAAGTCCAAAAATGTTTCCCAAAAAATGTTCAAGTAAATTGAGACAGAAATCTGGTGTCATTCATGCTGTTATATGTTGTCCCCCCCACCACATGGACCTCAACTCCAGGGAGTGGCAGCTCCACTGCTACTATGCCCACTGCTCAAGAGAGAGAAAAGAATTCCTCACACTCATCCTCCACTGACCCACTCAGCCCTCCCTCCTCCTGCTCTGTTGCACTGCTATCACTAACATTAAGCTTGACAGGGGAAGTCCCACCCACGGATCTGGAATGTTTCTGGTGTTGGTGCCAGCACAATGGGTGCTTGTTTTTCAAGTGGGCTTGCTGGCCACCGGTGCCTATGTGATTGCCCTTTTTTCCCCATGACTGACACATGCTTGACACAGCTGACATACAGTATTGCCTATGATGTTATCAGCTACATTAAGCATGAAAAAATTCCAGACTAGGGACTTTGCACCCCTAGATTTGACATGACACTGGGACTTGGACAGCGGAGCCAAAGGTGTGGACGTTTTTGCTTTCTGGGCCCTTTGCATGACCTCCACCATTCTATGTTTGGGAGGCGGAGTTACTGGACTGCTTGTTGTAGGCTTGCTGGTAGCCTCATCCTCAGACTTTGCATCTAAATGGGCTACATCATCACCCTTCAGCTTTTTCACTTCTGTCTCCCACAGGGGATCCAACACCTCATCATCATCTGTACCAAAACATATTATATCCTCCTCCACCTCCTCCTCCTCCCTATCACTGTCTACTTCCAGAGAAACTTTTCCCTTCTCTGGCATCTCCTCACTGTGAGGGGGGGTGGACTTTCCTTATCTCCTTCTCCAGGAGAAACAGACTGAAGCAGCATAGTATCACCCTCACCACCATCAGCTCCATCTTGAGCAGGAACAACGGTCACACCAACAATTTTTTCCACCTCCTCCTGGACCTCTGTGCCTCCACTGGTGTGAGTGTCTTCCTTATTCTCAGTATCATCCCCAACAAGCATGCTAGCTACAGACTGAGCAGTAACAAATGAGTCACAGACTTGAAGCCGCTTCTAACTTTCATTTTGCTGGCACTGGCTGCCGCAGCAGCACTGGATCCCACAGAAGGCACTGATTCAGAAATTGGTTTGCTCACTGAAAGTGGAACTGTATTTCTACATTTTCAAACAGACTTCTTTGAGCCACCTCCCACCCGGTCAACTTTCCCTGAACTGGAAAGTCTCTTGGCAGGCATATTTATATGCTTGTTCCATTTGCCTTCCTCTGAAAGTATATGATTATGTATTTTAAATGAATGAGTGTGATTTAACACCTGCAGTACTATCTGCCAAGGGCAAACAGAAATCAGAACAGGTGGCAGCACTGTAGTCTATACAACTACCTACAACTGCTACTGTGGCCTATTTGAGTGTTAAAACATTATTTTATTTTTTCAATTACAAAAACACAAATTAAATAACACTGGGTAACAGGAGGACAGAAGTAAGAGACTTTAAATACCAAACCAACAGAGAACACCACCACAACAAGGATGTGTAGTAACTCTCAACAAATACTTAAGTAGTTCTTCATAAAATGTCAGTTTTTAAATGGAATGGTTATTACACAATTTGATAATAACCTCGTAGGTACAGGTAGGTTCAAGCAAACTAATTTGTAAGCCAACCACACAGAACACCTCACAGTCACAACAAGATCTACGGTCCGGATAAGTGGTGTCTGCAGAAGGCAAGTACTGCAGTGTGCTAGTACTTACTAAATACAATTTTTGCTTATAGATACAGTATATCAGATGGAAGGGACAACAAGATTTGAAATGAACAAAGTCGGCTCCAACAATCTTGCAGGGACCACCACTCTTGAAAACTATGTAGTTTTTTATATAGTACGGGTCAGGTAATAAACACCAGTGGTGTAACAGGTAGGAAAGGGTTAATATGGTAAGCAAATTAAACAGAAAACAGGAATGCTGCAATGCAGAGACTAGATCACACTATTAATTTTTGTGAGCAATTCAACAATGCAATGTACCTGGATATGGACAAGTGTTCAATGTCCACGGATACTTCCAATACAAAAATAAAGCTAAAAATTGATTAAACAAAGGGAAACAGGAATAGAACTACTCAGAATGAGTAACTGTTCAGATAAAGGTTATGCAAAAAAAGGGTCGCTATGGAAGAAAAATATTACAGATAAGTAGCACACCAACAAAAATATTAAGACTTAAAAGAAATAACAGAAATCCACTCACAACGTGTAAGAAATCTGTCAAATATTAGGAACTAGCCTGCTGTGCTTTCACATACAGTACACACATACACACACACACACACACCACACGGTCAACCCTCCCCCACTGAACTCCCACAGAGACACAGACACAGAGAAAACCGAAAACACTACCTAAGTTTAACTAAGTATTATCCAAAGATACCAAAACAAAAAAATGTTCACTAGCAGCACTAGGAACACAGTTCAGATTTGGGGAGTAATTAGCTCTCAAAAATAACAAATAAAGAGGTTTTTGAAGGGTTCATTGGCTGTAATGCACCACACTGAACTGCTCTCCAACTCAACAGACAATATACTGTGCAGGAAACAGCCTGCGTGTGATATTTCAGCTATTTACCCACAATGCATTGCAAATTTGCCGGTGAAATTGAAAAGCATTGGTGAAATTGGCGAAATCTAGCAAAATTTCATGCCATCCCAGGTGAAATTATGTTTCGCCTAGGTAAAAAATTTCACTTAATGTGAAAATTACGCAAAATATTTTGCTAGGTGAAATTTTCCAATTTCCCACAACTCTGTCTATGGGTCTCCCCTATTGGCCTCGTGCCCAGCATTGAGCATTATTTACAAAATGTTTCCTTAAAGAGTAGTTTCCTCTGCTGTCCTTTGCTAGGATTCTCCACATATGTTAAAATAATTTTGAGTTTTTTAATTTTTTATTAAAAGGGGTACTGGGAGGTGGGTTTTGTCGATAGTGTGTGTATGTTGGGCATTTGGTTATTTTGTTGGCGTGACTGTGTTTGGTTGTGAAAGATAATGAGTTAGCTGGGTTACTGGTAGGGTTTTTTTTGTGTGTATTAGTGGTGGAAGGGTGGATGTTTATAAGTGGTTTCAGTTTGAAAGAGGAATAGCGTTAAACAGGATGTGCTGTGGTACTAGTAGTGGCTGGATCGTTTACTCAGCATCTTTGCTGCATGACCTCCCCCCCCTTTTCTGACCTCCCTTTGTCAGCAACACCATTTAGACACTGTAGGGAGGTAGGTATTGTGAAGGGGCATGGGGGCAGGTGTCAATTTGCTGGGGATACGGCCCGAGTGAGTAGCATTAGGGTGGTCAGACACAGGAGGTGCTCTGGGGAAAAATGGGACCATGAGAGAGGCCAGATGTGTTTGGTTCTCATTCCCAGGGTTCTCACTGTGCCAAATGGGCAGGTGGCCAAGGGACTGGAAACCTCCACTGGTCCCCTTTGAGTGGTGCTATGCAATGCAAGGTCAATCAAAAACATGACCGCTATTATGGTAGACTTGATTTCTTCTGTTGACCTTGCTTGCATTATGGAAACCTGGTTGGGAGATGATGCAGGTCCAGTTTTGGAGGCATCTATCCCATCCAGGTACTCCACAGTGCACTGCCTGAGGCGGGAATGCAGGGTGGGGGTGTGGCCATCTATTTTAGATCTGACTTGAATTTTGCTGTGCACCCATTGGATCTACTTCATCATTTGAATGCATGGCAGTGTGTGGGGGTCCAGGTATAGATTGCAGGATCCTCCTCATGTGTTGTTCCCCAGAAAGTGAGGGGGATTTCCTGCAAGAAGTTGCAGACTTCATTGCTGATAGGGTGTTGGGGTCACCCAGGTGGTTGATACTGGGAGACTTCAATGTCTGGGTCGACAATAAACTCTCGCATTTTGGAAAATACTCCCTCTAGCTGTTGACATCTATGGGCCTCACACAAGTGGTTGCTTCTGTGATCCATCACCACAGCCATGTCTTGGACTTAGTATTCTCACTGGGACTTGAGATTATGACTCTCAAGATTGATACAGTCTCTTGGTCAGATCACTGCATGGTAGAGTTCTTGTTCAGGGCCCCCCCATTAGTCCTTCCCCTGTTGAGATAGTCTGCTACCACACTTTGAGGGCATTGCCCCAGAAGGACTGCTGATGGTGGCAGATTTTTCTGGTATGAGTGTTGCCTGTATGAAGGGGTTGGATGAGGTGGTGGCAGCATATAATGATGCTGACACCAATGTGCTCGACACCATCGCACTGATCCATATATAACCCAGGTCTTCCCACTTGAGATCCCCGTGGTTTTATGGGGCTGTCATGGAGATGAAGACCAAAGGTCAGAAGTTGGAGCATTGCTGGAGAAGGACCAGGTCTGTGGAGGACAGACTGGCTTTGAGAACTCACTACAGTGAGTTTTAAAGCGCAATCAACCATTAGAAGGCAGATTTCCTGTTCAGGGAGATTGCTGCAGGAAGAAACAGACTGGCTATGCTCTTATGGACTGTAGACAGGTTACTCCATCCCATCTGTCTGCAGCTGAAAAGAGCAGTTTCAATCACTCAGTGTGAGGAGTTCACTCAGTTCTTTTCTGATGGGATATCCTCCATTAGTGATGAAATCTGTCCAGTGGGACGCGATAACTCCCGCAGTATAGAGTCTGGTATATACAGGAGCACTCTGGTTGTCTGTGAGGAGTTCTGGCTGGTGGAGGTGTCTGAAATCATCGTGGTAATCTTCAAGCTGTGACCCACTTTTTGTGAACTGGACCCAGGCTGGACATGTCTACTAGTGGGATGCGTTGAATCTGTTGATCCAGTGTTCTCTGAGATGTCTGGTGTTCACTCTCAGAAGGGTTATTCCCCAATGTCTTGAAAGCGGCATTGGTGTGTCCCTTTCTGAAGAAACCATCTCTCGACCCTGACATCTTAGCAAATTATCGACCTGTCTCCAACCTCCCATTTTTGGGGAAGGTTGTGGAGAAAGTGGTAGCTTCACAGCTTGAGGCCCACCTAATGGACTTTGACATCTACAAGCCGCTCCAGTCCAGATTTATGAGAAAGCATATCACTGAAACAGCGTTAGAGTGCAAAACGATCTCCTCAGTGTGAAAGTTAGAGGAGAGCTGTCAATTCTCATCCTCCAAGATCTCTCCTCAGCTTTTGACACCATAGACCACATGGTGTTACTCGATTGCCTTAGAGGTCTCTGTGGACTCACCAGAAAAGTCATCAGCTAGTTCAAGTCCTTTTTGTCATACAGGAAACAACAGGTAGTGATGGGGAGTTTCTCCTCCTGCCCAAAGTCCTTGACATGTGGAGTTTATCAGGGATTGATCCTGTCACCCTTGTAGTTTGCAGTCTACATGCTGCCCCTGGGTAACATCATCAGATGATACGATCTGGGTTTTCAATGCTAAGCAGATGATGCCCAGCTATATATGTCATTTGCTCCTGGAACATCAGACGCTGTGGACATGCTAAACAAATGCCTATCCAAGATCCAGGTTTGGATGTCCTCTAACTATTTGAGACTGAACCCGGATAAGACAGAGGTGCTAGTGATTGAGCCGGGTCGTCGGCGGGACATGGTCACCACTGGGTCAGGAACAGGGTTGTTACTAGGTGCCACCTTGCTGGTGGTGGACAATAAGGAGCAAAATCTGGGTGCCATCCTCAATGATGGACTGACACTTGATGCAGAGGTGTCTTCTGTGGTCTGAAGTAGTTTTTACCACTTGAAGAATGTCACCCAGATTAAACCCTTAATCACACCTGATGATCTGCCCTCACTGGTACATGCTTTTGTTACATCCAGGCTTGAATACTGTAGTGCTCTTTACTTCACGGTCAGTGGGGGTAATCTCCACTGGCTGCAGCTAGTGCAGAGTGCTGTGGCCAGGTTGTTGATGGGCCTTTCGAGGTCCGCTCATATAATCCCAGTACTGCACGAACTGTCTGCCAGTCAGGTGGAGAATTGCCTTCAAAGTGGGCTTGCTCACTTATAAAGCCCTATACGAGTCAGGTCCTGGTTATCTGTCAGACTTCTTGACACCTGCATGCCCTGAGCGCTCACTCTGCTCATCCACAGAGAGTTATCTCACAGTCCCGAGGACGTGGTTGAAAACATCTGGAGACTGTCCCTTTGGATTAGCTGGGCCCATGTTATGGAATTGGCTGCCTCATGTTATAAGAAAGGCCCCATCTGTGGAGAGCTTCAAAAGAGCACTGAAGGCACACCTGTTCAGACAAGCTTTTAATGTTTACTAATTTTAAAGGGGTGTACATTCTGTATGATTATTTATTAATGATTTTAACTGCAATGACTGACTAAATTTATTGCTATAACTGATTTCATGTATAAATATCTGTACCTTTATGTAAAGCAACCAGAGTCCCAGGGATTGGGTGTTAAACATATACAATTTTACTTACAAAAGGTTCTGGATGAGTGACACAGGATCAACCATCTGTCATAGTCAGAGGATGACTTCGTGAATTAGCACATGGATTCACACTTCACTGTGGTCCGGTACATGTTGTTCCACAGGGAGACTGAGGACATGCATTCTGCAGCACACTGGGCTTTCATGGCCAAAGCATATATGGAATCGGTATTCTGATAGCTCCACATAAATCCAGATGACTGAGACATGAAAAGGAGGAAATTTGAATGGTAATATTACATTTACAATTGTTTGCCTATGTCCTGTTCAGTTGCCTGTGCAGTGTTTCAATGCTTCAGCACTATCTTGCACTGGGCAGCTGCAAAAGATGCTGGGAATCAGGGGATTGTTCACTGTTTGGACAATTTCTTGTTCATTGGCCCAGCCAATGCCCCAGTCTGTAGGTGGAAATTGGAAAACTTCTTTCAGTCATGCACAGCTTTGGCATCCCATTGGCTCCTGGGAAGGTGGAATTTGCAAACCCCATGCAATTCTTGTGCCTCAAGATAGATGCAGAGTCCTGTTTATTGGGAAAAAATAGGAAGAAGACTCCACAAATACATTAAACAGGATAAATTTAGGTTGATTCAGTTCAATATCTTGCACAATATCTATTATTCCCCAGATAAACTTCACAGATTGAGCCTAGAAACATCCCCGTTATGCCTACATGGTTGCCACGTTCCAGGGTCCTTATATCACATGCTATGGCAATGCCCGCTAATACAGAACTTCTGGGCTGAGATACGAAAGATCTTAGACCCAATTTTGGGATTAGATGCCCTATTTACCCCAGAGAGCTGTGTGTTAGCCATATTTCCCCGGGGGACTCCCCAGACACACATAGCACACATAGCACTGATTTCAGCCTCAGCGAAACTTGTTATTTTAAGGCACTGGAAGGAGAAGTCCCCTCCCGCTGTCATAGAGTGGTATCGAGAAATCTTACTTGCAATCCAGGTGGAGAAACATACACTGAATCTGTGAAATGCCTATCGTAGATTCACGGAAATATGGGAGCCACTCCTAACTTTACTTGAGTTGGTGAAATTTTGAGGGAAGGAATAGACATTGCTGAATGATTACTGCTCGTAATAACTGTTATTTTACTATAGAGTAGATGTATACTCTGGTAGTTTGTTATAGATGTGGAATAAGCGCAGGTGGGGTGGGATAGGGGAGAATTATTATAGCTGTTTGCCAATGTCTGGTCTGCGTACCAACCAAGTGTATGATTGAAATACCAATAAAGTATATTGAATTCAAAAGATAGATGCAGAGGCACAGGATTGTCACCTGCCCTGGTACAAGACTGAGTCCATTAGGACTCTTCTTGGACACGCTGTGGTGGCAAAGATCATCCTGAAGGAGTTTCAGCAGTTGGTGGGTCATTTGAACTTTGAGTGCAGGGTCATCCAAGTGAGAAGGACATTCTTGCATCACATGGTGAAGTTGGAGTCAGGCACCCAGAAACTCCACCATCAGTAACACATGACAGAAAGCTTCAGGGAAGGACCTGGAGGTTTGGCAAACCTTCCTCACTCACTTTAAAGCCATTTCCATGGGGCTCATAATAGTGGACAGTCAAGAGCTGAAATTGTTTGTGGATGTAATGTAACAGAATCAACAGTGTTTGTGTGCAGTACAGACTCTCTGGGGTCCCAAGGGAAGTCAAAGTTAAAGTGCATATAGCAGGGCATTAACTCACGGACAGAAAGCTACCTAACTGGAGATAAAGGAAACCAAAATCCATGTGCACATCTTAAATAAAAGGCTGGAGACTATGAAACATCGTACCATGCCAGTTTTACTTGAATAAATGTAGATATCCATCATACAGTGCAGTAAAGCATGTAAAAAAGGAAACCTGTTTACTGTTTGAGTCCATCATACAATCTCTTCATCTTCATGGTTCAATTGCCTAAATCCAGGTGATGAATAAAAATTCAAAACGTTCCAACTTGAGTAGCTGCTTTAAGCAATCTTCAATTAATGACTGCACAGCATTACATATGCAATATTTGGGTGCTGTTAATGTCATTCAGTGGAGGCCCCACTGCTAAGGATCCTTCCAATGACACTCAGGTGAAGAGACGTGAGTACGCTCATGTGAAGATGAAAAGACCTTTTATTTAAGATGTGCACTTGGAATTTGGTTTCCTATATCTCCAGTCAGGTAGCTTTCTGTCCATGAGTTTATGGATGCATTCAATGGGTTAGGCTTTGGGCATACTTTAAAGTGGCATGGTGTGCCTCAAGTTGCCCATTGAATTGAGTAACAGTGGGACTCAAAAGGCCGATCCCCTGCTAGATTTGTTTCCCAACGGTGGTCACACTGCTAGTTTGGGGTCACCAACTTGAGAGACAAGAAAATTATCATTTGCTCCAACAACAGAGGTGTTGTCCATACCATTAACAGGCATATGGAGACCAGGGGCATACTGAGCCACTTTATGAGAATTTTCATTCTAAGGTGTTTGTTGCTTAACATTACTTTTAAGGCTGATCATGTCCATAGTGTTGAGAATGGTATTGTTAATGTTGTATCTCATTCACAGTGGCAGAAGTTCAGGGAACAGCCTCAGGTAGCAGACCAAAATCCAAGTTTGGTTTTGTGTTTCCTATATGAGGCAGTGACACTGGATCCTGGGAATGGATAATTAATACTACTGTGCCCCAGGCCAGGGAGGCATATCGCACATTTATGCTATCAGGATGAAGGCTGGTTGGCCAAACAGTTGGCTGATTCCTGAAGAACAGTTATACAGCTACATTTTGGAGGCAAAGTGACGGGATCTGACACACAGAGTGGTAGGGCAGAACCTAGTGGGTAGTCATGGTTCACCCAGGTGGTGGATTTTGTGGACACCACTAGGGCTTTCAAGAATTGGAACATCCTGGAAGGCTGAAGCTAGGTGCCCCAAAGAAATCTGATCAGCAGTGACCCCTTAGCTTAGCCATGCTGCAGACAGTGTGGGAGACCTTAGAGGTAGTTTACTGGTCTCAGTTAAAAACAATGTTTTTCAAGACTGCATTTTTGATGGCCTTCTGTGGGGCCTTTGGGTCTCAGAGATAGTACAGCTGGCCAAAGATGGGATCCCTGCCAGCCTGCAGGATGAATACATGGCAATGACCCCAGAGTGCACATTCAGAAGGCTACACAGGAACAAGACTGACCAAAGATGTTTTGGATGCTCGTGCACCATGTATGCCCCGGGGGTCAGGGTGGTATTTGAGGACCATGACATTGGAATATATGACCCTCTGTCCACATCCCATGTTGCTTCCCTATGGCATGCAGATGGCACCTCCTTCATTGCATACCCATTTAGACTCATATTGGGTTTGGCTATGACTGTATATACTTAGTATTGTTCATACTGGAGATCTAAAAGACACCACAGCTGACTGAATCTTCATTATGGGCTTCCCAACTGTACTGCCTTATAAACACAAATTATAGCACTAGAGCTTAAGACCAACACAACAACATTGAAATAATTGTTCATCTTGTATTGACCCCTTTACCAGAAGGCACAATCTCTGTAATTTGTATGCTTAAGTAAGGATAAGAATGAGGGCCTTTTGTGGAGAATATTGACCTAAGGATGAGCCAATATTGAATGTGGATTCTATGCCAAATTTGCATTTGGTGAATGTACCAAAATCCAACATTTTGGTTAATGCCAAAGTAAGTATGAAGGAACTCAATTTTTTGGGGGGGCATTTTAAAGTCATGACAGAACTCTTTTTACAGAGAGCACATATTGAGCATGCTCAATTAGTTGCAAGCCACATAACCTGCAGCAACCAATTAGCAATGCGGTAGATCAAGTAATCCTCATGCTGCACATATCTCAGTGCCATCTGCAACTCTCTCTCTCTCTATGACAGGGTGAGGACCTAGCTATTCAAGAAGCTGTTTTTATGTGAAAAAGAATGACTTTTGATCTGGAATCTTTAGAACTAATCAGACAATGCATTATCATTCCAGTTAGATAATTTACAACATTTGACTGTAGTTTCAGGCAGTAAGCTTGCAAAATCATGTTGTACGGGAGAGGGGAAATAGAAGAAGAATCAGCATTTATATAGCATTTTTCATACACACTGTACACCAAAGAACATTACAAGAAATGTTAGACTGGCAGTGAAGTGACTAAATGTGTCTTGACCACCATTTTGCACATCAACACCCACACACAGCCTTGGTCATTTGCATGAACTGATTTTATAGGAAGGGGAATGTTGCTAAGGGCACTGGGGTAACTCCCCTGCTGGTTCTGGAGAGGAGAACTGCTGGTCAGAATCATGAGCAGTTGTAGTGAGCAAGTGGTGGAGGAGGTGGTGTCGACTGCTGTGTAGCTCAGGACAGCCGGAGCTGGTCAGGTAATGCAAATGCAATTACCTGAGTTGGAGTTTAGTACTGGGGAACATCTGTCACAGGAGATGTTGTTTTGGCAGAGTTCTGTACATGCCTTGGACTTCTCTGGCAAGCCATTCACAGGGATAATGAGGGAAGTTACTGTAGGGGCAGAGACTGGATCCGCTACTTTGGGGAAGGTGGATGTTCTCTCCAGATCTTCTCCAGCCCTTCTTGGACCTCTGGAGACTACAAAGTTGGTGGCAGATGGGAGCATGCAGACTGGAATGCTCTCACACCTGACTCTGCTGCTGTTCAGGTACAGAAGGTTTTGCCTTCATCATTTCTTTACTCATGACAAAAGGCAGCTTTTGCACAGAAGGGTAAGGAGGCGCTCCAGGCTGGAGCTGGGTTGCAAGGGGAGCTGGACATGGGGGGGGGGTGCATTGGAGCCTGGAAGGGCCTGATGTGGTATGGATAGCCTGAAGCATTTGTGGACTGTTTCAACTGGGGGTGGACCCCCCTCCCTCAGGACTACCAAACATTCCTTCCCCTCTGAAGGGAGGAGAAGGGGGGCAGACAGAATTTTTCCTCCTAGACAGTGGTCCCAGGTCTGCGCCTTATTAAACATGGGTTGGACATGGGACCCCATTGGACAATGGCATACAGAACTCCCCTTGGATCCTAGGGGGATTAATTATTCTATGGAGCCTGGACCTGGGGGAATAGCTCAGATGGGGATGGAAGGCACTAGGGCTGGGTTTTCTTTGGCTGCTGTTTTATCTGTTTCTCTGGAGAATTCCACTGAGCCGCCATTGTTTAACCCTCTAGTATGACTGCATCTTCTACCAATGAGGTTCTCCCATATTTGCCTACTGTGCATCTGTCCCCCGTGCCACCTTCTATGGGGTCACTGATTTTTTCCAGGGCAACTATGTTGGGATCGGGTCTTCTGGGGGACCACCCCGGATACCAGACATACTGCCCTCTGGTACATCTCCTAAGGCTTCAGGACTACATGGCCCATGCAGAAATGTACAGCCATGTGTTTTGTCATGGGCTGACTGGGTGGACTTGGAGTTTCCTCAGTCTTCTACTCAGTCCAACCATCCTCAGCTTGCGCAGGCAGCCTCTCATTCTGCGGCCAGTAATTGGTCACGCTTCAGAAAAACTGACTCTTTTGCATCATCTCCTGTCCCTGCCCAGAGATGAAATGCTGTTCACTTATTTTACAAAGGGGACTTGGCAGAGAAACCGGATAGGGTCTATGTGGGGAAGGCCCTGTTATGAGATTTCCTGCTTGTGACACTGCATGAACTATATGCTTTATTGCATGCCCCTATGGATGTTTACTTTGACTTGAGTTTTTGATCCCCTGTGTACTTAGATAAGTTTTGGACTGATTATAATAAGCTTAAGGATACCCTCTATGGACTCCGTTCCAGGTGGTCCCCTCAACCAAGCCTCTGGTTAGGATGTTGATCATCCTCCTTAAGAATGAGGGAGTTAAAGTTCAAGACATGCACTGTTGGTTGGCTCAACATTGTGAAGTGATGGGGGAACCTGAGCAAATTTTGGACACTGAGCTTTTCTGGACAGGGCACTGGCACTTCAAAATTAAGCTGCACCATACAGACACCGGTCATCAGCATTTGCCTAGTGTCTTTCATCTCGGGAGAAATAGGGCACAATGTTTCTACCCAGGACAGCCTAAAACTTGCTTTCGCTGTGGATCTGATGCACATCTCTGTAATGTATGAGACACGGTGCGCTGCAGCCTGTGTCTGGAAAGAGGCACTCGGTAGCACAATGTGCCAATGCATTATGTTGTCATTTATGCAATGATACTGGACATTCCTTTCACACACACCCCTGAGCCATACATAACCAGAGTGATGTGGTGGATAATCAGGATCAAATTTTGGTACAGGCCCATCGTACACACCAACAGCAACATAACAGGGTGCTTGCTGTGTCCTTGGCCCAGAGCTTTTGGTCCTTGAGGCACAGTTTCCAACACCCAAAAATCATGAAGGAGGTACTTCTTGTACCTCGGTCTCTCCTGCCTCTGCGTGTGACTCTGGTTTCAGCTCCTGATGCTCCAGTTCGGGTGGAGCTTCCGTCCTTTGGGGCTGGACAGCAGGAGGATTGCCCTGGTACAAGTGAACCAATTCCCCCTCCTTCACAAGATATGAAAGTGGTTAACAGACAGTGGTCTCTATGTTCACGCAAGCTGCTGGGAGAGAAGGATGGGGAATTTACACTCTCACTGGGGAATAAATTGACGATCTTGATAGAAGTGGATAGGGAAGAGGAGCATAGTGCTGAGACAGAATACTCCTCCTGTGCTTCAGGACAGCCATCTGCCACCACTGATACTGAGGAAGAAGCCGCAAAGGTGACAGGCAAGGCCAAGGTGTGGAAGAAACAGAAGAAGGGGACTCAACTGAAGACTAATATGATTATGGACTGTACCTGATTCATGTCTTGGTTATTGTCTTGTGATTGTTTGTCTTTTTCTTTTTTCCTCCTATGTCTCCTATGGTGACTTTGTTTCATCTGGCCACCCTGAATGCCAATAGCATTAAATTCCTGACAAGGAGAGGTTTACTGTTCATGTACCCTAAGGATTTGGACTATGATGTCTTTTTTCTTCAGGATACCCATTTACACAATGCCAGTGATATTTACCAGGCTGCTAGACATTGATGCTGGAGACCATCTTTTTGTTCGGTGGGCACAGAACATGTGTGGGAGTGGAAATTTTTTTTTGGCGATGCCTGGCAGGTTTACGAGACTGGTTGATGTAGTCCTGGGATGTGGGTGCTCCTTTTGGATGCCACCTACCAGGACACTCCTCTCCAGTTTCTTAATGTGTTTGCACACCAGGGTAAAAAGGACAGGGTGGATCTTTTCCACACTATTCACCCCTTTTTACACACCTCCGGGCATGTAGTGTGTGTGGGGGACTTCAATTTTGGTATGTCCACCTCCGATTGGGGTGGACATACTACAAAAATCTTTTGTGACACCAATGCCCTTCAAGAGGTAATGCAGGGAGCCTCTTTGGTGGATGCATACCAGGCAGAATTTCCCTTGGGTGAACGTACTTTTCACCTAGCTGCACATGCAACTAGAATAGATTTTCTTTTTTTTTTACCAGTTTGGTTCCTAGTCAAATGACACTGGTTCTGATTGAAGTTTCTGATCATCTTCTCCTTGGAGGTTCATTTGGTGTATCTTCTTGCCTTGACCCAGGGAAGGGATACTAGAAAATTAATAACATGATTTTGCAGTGAAAGTTTGAGAGGAGGGCAATAGAGGAATTCCTCCAAGCCCGACAATTGGTGGCCTGTGTTTATGTAGATTTTGGGTCTTTCATGGCTGGACACTAAAATCGATTTAAAGTTATTATGTCTTCGCCTTTCCAGGGCAGCATCTAGGTCTCAGTATCTAGAGTACCTGGAGCTGAGACACCAGTACATGTATCTCCTTACCTTACAGTATGATATGAATGGTGATTTTTTGGTACAGATTAAGCAAGTTAAGATTCATATGAAGGCATTCCAGTATGACTGGAGTAAGTCCTTGTTTAAGGAACATCAGACAGGCACATGGGGAACATCTGGGTTGTTTGACCCTTTTGACAGCTGCTGCCACAGAGTGATGCACAGAATGGTGACAGCGGTCCTTACAGCATCAAGCCAAGTAGTTACACAATGGTATTTCATGTTACAGAGAGTTCAGGAGCATTTGCAGAACCTGTTCTGACGTCCCCTATGTACCGGTCCGACGGATACTTTCCTTGCCAGTGTTGACATACCTTGCATTCCTGGGAAACATCTTGAATGCCTCATGGGCAATATTGCCACAGAGGAGGTTGAATGGGCAATTGCCCATTTGCACATGAATCGAGTCCCGGATTTGGATGGCTTGACTTCTGAATTTTATAAAACAGTCAGTGTTCAGATTATTGAAATTTTGATGGTGCTTTTTAAATGGATGCTGTTTGAAGGTCTTCTTCCAAGCTCCATGTCAGAGGTTCTCCAGATCCTGTTGTTTAAGAAGGGTTCTCTAACTGATCTTAATAACTGGAGACCGTTGTGCATCTTGAACACAGTTCTTAAATTTTTTTGTAATTTTCCTCTTTATGTTGCTCATGGCCACCTAGGCTTTCTGCATGGTCATGGACCCCTGTACCCCCACCTCCATTTACTGGCCACGACTCCAACACCCCCAGCTTGCCTTTGGCTTACCCCCTTGGGGTGGGGATGTGGCACCTGAGGCACTGTGCCACATATGTGTGACTAGAATCGGAGCTGACCCTGGAGACTGATTAGGGCCAAGGGCGGGCATCATTAATGGTGCCTGCAAACAGGATCACTAGCAGCTCTGTCTTAACAGGATTTTTTGTTTTTGTGTCCCCAGGGGTGGGGACATGCAATGATGTCCAGTATCCACCCCACCGCTCTTTATCTTTTAGATGCCGGTGCTTGCATATCCTCCTGAATCTGTATTTGATGTTATTTTAAAGCTCCTGCAGGGCTAGAAAGATTTTGGGTGAAATACCACAAATTGAAGCAAACTCCTCTCTGGGCCCCTTTTGAGGCAGTCCCCCTGACTAAGCCAGCAGTAAAAATCATGACTGTGTTATTTAGGAATGAAGGGGTTAGTATGACTGACTTAGTCTACTGGTTAAAACAAAGATGTTCAGTCTTAGGAGACCCCGAGGCTATATTTTACTCTGAGCATATTTGGACAGGGGGATGGAGGGCAAAGGTCATGTTTGAAACACACTAACAGGCCTGCAACATTTACCAAATATTGTTTTTCATAGGAAGGGACAGGGGAGTACATTTATTCCAGGGGCAGCCCAAAGCGTGTTACAAATGTGGTTCAACAGAACATCTAAGTAGTATTTGCAACAGAATGAGATGTAACATTTGTAATGAGCTAGATCACACAAGTATGCATTGTAGCAATGGAAGAATATGTAATCTTTGTGAAGAAAGGAGCCATTCATATTAGAACTGCCCTTGGGATGCCAACAACTGATCTGGGCAAGATGAAGGGGCAGAACATTTGTACGTTATGCTAGCCCAGAGGGCCCGAATGCGTGCATCTTCTTCAAGGACAAGGGAACCCCCCCAGTGCCCCTCCTCCCCCTTCTAGGGTTTCCCCCTCCAAAGGAAGATCAGATCTCTCAACAAGCAGGCAGGACCTCAGCACAGGAGATTACACTTCACTCTGAAGGCACAACTCCCCTCTCTTCTGACCCCCCCGAAATTATTCTCCCTAATGAGGACCTGCAAGACAACCAGGTAGAGGATAGATTGCAGGACCAGACAGATCTCTCAGACCAGCAGTGTATGCAGCAGGGAGAGGAATTAGAAGAGCCCTTCCCCATGGAATGTGGAGAAAAACAGTTAGAAATTGAACCCGCCCCACAGGAAGAAAATGCAGAAAACCTAGGATTAATAGAAAATATGTCCCCCCCTTACCAGCCCCTAGAGAAAAAAGGATGGCAACAAGAAGGAAACACAACTGGGGTCAGCCAAACTCTAAGCTTCAGAAGGTTGATCCAGTAGAAACTGCAAACTGATTCAAGACCCTGCAGGAGGAGTATGCCATATCTGACTCCTCCTCTGTAGGATGTTCACAAGTCTCAGAAACAGAGGAATTAGTTGAGAAAAAAGAAAATAAACCAACAAAGAAAGCAAAAGTCAAGAAAAAGAATGTAAAAGTAGGGGAAGAGGCTATAGTGCCATGAGGCCGCTGACCATTTACTTAAACATTATATGGTAGACCCGCTTCATATTGAAACTATAAATGTTAACAGTCTCAAAAATAAAATCAGAAGGGAGGCAGTATTTTCCTGCTTACAGACTAACAAGGAATCAATTTACCTTCTTCAAGATACCTGAGTGCACACCCTCATTGAACTTTTTAAGGCAAACCGGGCATCGTATCAAGGACCCTCTTCTTGGTCACTAGGAACTTGACACCTGTTCAGGTCTAGGCATCTTATTTGCAAATGATGATGTCAACATTATAAAAGTCATAGACTTACTTCCTGGTAGAGTCTTTATTCTGGACTCAAAAATCAAAAATTCTTTGATTTGTATTATTAATATATATCAGCAACAGTCCAAAGCAGAACAAATTGAACTGTTTGGAACTGTGCAGCCTTATTTTTACTCCTCTCATTCTATTATCTTTGGAGGTGACTTCAACTGTGGTATGTCCCTGAAAGACAGAGGACAGAGCACAAAAACCAAAAACAAACATTTTGTGATATGAGTTTTTGGCCAATTTAGTTCAAACTGCTAAACTTATGGATGTATACTATTTAGTCACTGGAAAAGCAGATACAACCTTTCATAAAGGCCATTTAGCCACATACATATTTTTTGTTTTTATCAAATGATTTGAAAATAACCTATGCAAAGTAACAAGTAGCCGAATTCACTGACCATAGTCGCTTACAAATAAGTATCAATAAATGCCTCATTGTTAGACCACCCATCTGTGGCCCAAGAATTATAGTATTTTCTTGCAGCAAGAAAAACTGTTCTTATAATTTATGACAACCCCCTCTTATGGTGGGAAGATATTAAATAAGATCTAATAAACCTGCTTAAAATTCTTAGAAAATCACAGAGGCAGAAAGAGTATATGCAATATTTGCAATATAGAACACAACTTCAGAAATTAATATCTTTAGCATAGTGTTGTGAAAAATTGGAATATTTCTGTGGGTGAAATATTTCATGGAATTAACACATTATGTGAAATATTTCACCCGGCAAAATTTTGCCCATGTTTGTGAGCAAAATTTCACCCCCAAGCCAGTGAAATTTCACCTGTGGGCAAAATTTTTCCACTGTGGGTGAAATTCCACCACTGTGGGTGAAATGTCACCACTGTGGGTGAAATTTTGCCATTTTTGGCAGAATTTCGTCACTCTCAGGTGAAATGTTGCCATTGTTGGTGGACTGCTCAGAGGGCTAAAATGCAGGCGAAATTGAAAAATTACGCCACATTTTCGCAAAACATTTTGCACAGTGAAATTGACAATTTCCCCCCAATTTTGCCGGCAAAATGTAATTTCACAACATGTCTACTTTAGCACATGAAAACAAATCAAACTATACACAGTAAATAAAAAAGTAAGGCATAAAATGTTTCAATACTATAAAAAACAAGCCAAAACCCTTAAACTCCAACAATCATTTAATACACAAGGTAGTTTCTTGTCCATCTGTCCCTATGAAAACTGCATCTCTAGAATTCAAAAGAAAAAGATGGAAGTGCTATTAGATGCTCAGAATACCTATCAGACTGGGAATAATGTTATACAAGAAATAGTATCACAATATACAAAAGATTTGTTCCAGACATCCTTTCAACCTGGTAATCAGCCAGACCAGTTTTTCTCAGACATTCAGTTGTCCTCCATTCTGACAATGAGTTCTTAGTGGCGCTGGCTGCTCACACTAACATGGTATGTGAATCTTGCACATTACGTTTTTTGAATTCTGATCACATATTTATATGTATGTATTTATTTAAAGACTGCTTTTTTATTAAGAATATGCTTTTGTCTTGTTTTGAGGCAAATATAAAAAATTAAATGATTCTTAAAAGATTTAATATTGCCTGAGTGCCTTTTCTTGTATATAGCCCTCCATTCTAGAAGTGGAGGCCAAAAGCCTAACAGCAGACATTACAGAAGCAGAAGTAATACATGCTATCTCTTCTTTAAAAAATAAAACCACCCCTGGGAAAGATGGCCTTACAAGTGAAGTTTATAATTTTATAGGACCTCAGCTGCAAACAGAACTCCCCCTAGTTTCTAACTTTAATCTTGCTTCACAAGAACTTCCCTGGAGTACGAGATGAGGTATTTTAATTTATTTACATAAAAAAGGAGATAGGAAAAATATGCAGAATTGGAGACCTATCAGTATATTGAATACTGATTTTAAGATATTGGCAAAAATCCTAAATAATTGATTACTCTGAGTCTCAAAAGAACTAATTAGTTATGTGCAATCTTGTGCTATCCCTGGAAGACAAATCTCTTACCACCTTATTCTACTCATGGAAATTATTGAAAGGGGAAATAAGGATGTGATACAAGGTTTCCTGATTTCATTAGACCAACGTAAAGCCTTTGATCCTGTGAAATCAGAATTTCCTATTTTATACTCTAGTAAAATATGGTATACCTTTAAATTTATACAATGGCTAAAGTGTTTTTACAAGGGAACTATAGTCACACTAGTTACAAATGGGTGGTGCGGACCTATGATCTCAATAATGAATGGCGTTAGGCAGAGATGCCCTGTTAGCCCCCTCCTTTATGCGTTTTATATTGACCCTCTGTTATATAAGCTTAATACCACTGCAGATCTAAAGCCAGTGCAAATCAGACACAATCCGATTCAAGGCAAAGTTTTAGCATTTGCTGATAATATCTGCTTATTGCTTAAAAATCCAACTTCCATACAAGTGGCCTTAGATATATGCTTAGATTTTGGAAAACTATTAGGAGCATCAATAAATTTAGAAAAGTGTAAAGGAAAGTATCTAGGAGCCTCAATAATCATCTTACTCAGGTAGCTGGCATTACACTCCTGACAGAGCCTATTACAGTCCTGGGGATTCAGTTTCACAGTGAGCCTATGGATTGGTTAAATTGGGAACCAAAAATTGAACAAGACAATGCTTTAGTAGCTAAATGGAATGGTTGGACCATGGGGAAGAAAAAAGGAATATTTATGATGAAACCATTTTTATTATCATTGTTCCTCTGTGTTAGTCACATCTCCTCCCCCACCTAAAGCATTAGAGACAACACTTTTAAGGCTTTATGGGGGAATCATCTCAATCCTGTAAAAAGGAATGTAACTTATCTGTAAGTTATCTGCCAATTAAACTGGGAGGGTTAGATATGATCACTCCAATTGCTTTTTTTATTCCATCTTCTTTGCAACAAATTTTAAACCCCGTCTGTGTAATCAGAACAAAGGATGGGAACCTCTCTTTTATGTGACATGCCTGACATAGTGGCAGAAATGAGAATTAGACACCTTAGCAATTATAAGACAGGCCCCATCAGTTCCAGTGTATGTTAGGGAAGGGTTTTTCAAGCTAAAAGCTTGGGCCTCTATATTCAAAAGTCCCCCGGAAAATCCCAAAAGTGCCTGCGCTGCTCATCTGAGGTGCATCATCCCCCCAAAAATGCAATATTCAGAAGATGCGCAGGAAGATGTGCTGGTGCATCTCAGGCTGAATATACCAAATATGCACCAGTGTGCATCTAGACATGGGCAGCATATCGGGGCAGGTTTGAATATAGGGAATTGAGCAAGACAGCCTGGAACAGTGGACCACAAACAGGGAGAGCAGCCCACAGCAATGTCACATGTGAGATGGCAGTAGCTGCAACAGGGCAGCACCCCAAGTCACAGCGGAGGACAGTGGTACAGGAACAGTGCAAACATGGGCACAGGCATGGCCCCCAGGGGCATAGTACAAAGCACCACACACAGACCACTAACCAAGGGAAGTACCATGCACACTGGGCACAGCATACATAAGGGCATGGATGTGGTGCCACAGCACCAGCAGTGCCAATGGAGAGCATGGAATGTCCAGGCAGCATGATGACATGGCCTTCATGTTGAGCAGGGCAGACATGCCAGCCAGAGCAGTGGCATAGTGTGCCACCATTACAGTGCCACACAGCCTGGAAGCCGCAGGCCACACAGGAGGAAGACACCAACAGTGACACAAGACCATCAACAGCACAGCACACCAGTACAGGGACCATAACAATAGCAGAGCAAGGCACAGCAGCAGCACAGAGGACCAGTTCAAGGGAAAAACAACAGGCACTGTCACAGAACCCCCACAGGCAGGGCAGGGGAAACCATGACAAACACAGTGGGGGTAACACTGGGGGACAGGGTGTAAGGGTACACAATGGCAGGGACATAAATGGGCAGTAAGAAGCAAGTAGCAGTGGGCCACCCATGCCACACAGCAGGAGACGGCAACTACCATCAAAGGAAGGACCAGATACAGGCACAGTCAAGATGGAATCAAATTTACTGAACACAACAGGCATAAAACCAACAGATACAAACAACAACAGCAGTAAAACCAACAGGAAGCAGGACCACCATAAATAACTATATACATGAACAAAGGGGCTGCGGGGCAGAGTGGGACAGGGAACTGGTGATGCAGGGGGTGAACTATATATAAGTGGAGGGCAAGGTATTGGGCATGGGGTGGGGTATTAGGGGCTATTTGCATGACAGGCAGTCCAGCATGGCCACATAGGCCTAGTGCCCACTGCTTTGGCATGACAGCCCCCTGCGTGAGAACCTGGTGTGTTGCAGAGTCCTCAATATGGTGCATGCCACCCTGAGGATGGCACCCTGGTGACAGTATATCACATGAAGTAGTTCCTGGCTGGTAACAATTCACCCCCACAGAACCATCCATCCCTGGGTCCATCTGCAGTGATCCTCCCCTGCACGGGCATCCTGTTGACCTATGGGGAGAAAACAGAACATGGACACAGTGCTACAACCCACCAGGCAAACACAGCCCCGCCCAGATTAGAGTGGATGTGCAAGTCAGAGGTCAGGCAGGTCTCTGCACAGGGCTGCTGCAATGCCAAGCACACTACAGACTGGTGAAGTGCCATGTAACAGTGCTACACAGAGCATGGGACGCGGCACAACGAACAGGCAATGACAACCTGTGCATGCATTGGATGTCACCAAGGGACATGTAGCCATATCCCCCACAGCATGTGAACCTTATGTCTGTGTGTCCCATGTGTGTTGGCCCAGTGGTGGTCATGTCTGGGCACTGATGAACACCCATGGTCTTGCACAGACACACTGGATGGGTACCAACACACAGGAGCCAGGCACACAGCGGAAATGCCACATGGTGCAGTAACACCAAACCATGTGTGCGAGTCTAGCACCACATGAGCATGCATAACAAGCAGGCCACGGCCTCCAGTGGGCAAGGCAACCCCCCCAAAACCCACTGAACAGCAAAACTCAACACTAGAAGCACACATAACATCATTAAAAATAGGCCATCAAGAAGTCTGGGTAACAAAATGTGTAGATGATTGTAGGATAGGAGCTATTGCCAATAAAAAAGAAAATACTTGTACTCTACAAAATGCCCTGGACAATATTTATAGTTGGACTGTCACAAATAAATTGAAACTAAATTGAAACTAAATAGCAGTAAATGCACAGTTATGCATATGGGAAAACATAGCATACGAACAACATATAAAATTGGAAGTGCCGAACTGAGAGCAACACTGAAGAAAGAGACTTAGGAGTCATAATCAGTGCAGACTTAAAATTTGGTGCACATTGTAACAAAACAACAAAAAAAGCTAACCAGTTCCTTTGTTCAGAGCTGCAAATTCTGAGGTGAGCCAGTTAGGATCTCTAATCCAAGAGTCAGAAGTGAAATTTGCAATCTCCCAACTGGCTGGGGATAAATCCCCGGGACCAGATGGTTTATCCACCAACTTTTACAAGGCCTATCCGGATATATTATGCCCCGTCTTAACTAAGGTATACAATCTCTGGTTCGGAGAGGGTATCTCAGATTCAACTTTTTTGGAAGCCCTTATCACTCTTATCCCTAAACCAGGACGAAACCCTATCTTACCTGACAGTTATCGTCCTATATCATTGCTGAATGTTGACATTAAAATTCTGGCCAAAATACTGGCTAATCGGCTTGCTCCACTAATGAGTACTCTGGTTAGTGATGTGCAAGTAGGATTCATGAGTGGAAGATTATCCAGTGACCATTTATGAAAGATCCAGCATCTAATTGTACATGCCCAAGGTTTACAGTCTCCAGCGGCGTTGCTAGCACTAGATGCCAAAAAGGCATTTGACCGAGTGTCCTGGGACTTTCTCTTTGCAGTACTAGATAACTTTGGGCTGCCTAAAGAATTTCTAAATTGGGTCCAGGTTTTATACTCTGCCCCCACAGCACGTATATGGTGCAACGGTACATTGTCAGCCCCCTTCTCGTTGACATGTGGTACGAGACAGGGTTGCCCACTATTTCCGCTCCTGTTCAATTTATATCTTGAACCCTTGATTCGTAGGCTCATGGCTTCACATGGTATTAAGGGAATTAAAGTGGGTAATAGGAGATATCTTATTTCTGCCTATGCAGATGACCTGCTTATGCATTTGGAAGAACCAGAGATGAGTATACCGTCAATCTTGCACGAAATTAAAAAAATTCTCTAGAGTTTCCAATTACAAGATTAATGTTTCCTAGACAAAGCTTTTTCCATTGAATAACAGATGTTACCCTAATATAGCATGGGAGCAGGGTTTGTCCTGGGAACCGAAAATGCTGACATATCTCGGTATTAAGATCACCAGGGTGATCAGTTCAATGATTAGGGAGAATCTCCACAATCTTGTGAAACTCATTAAATAGGATTTAATCATATGGGAACGAATGCCCCTATCACCATGGGCTAGAATAGAAATGGTTAAAATGAATGTACTACCAAGGATTTTTTATCCTCTAAATATGTTGGGTTGTTATTTGCCTAAGTCCTGGTTTGAGAGTCTCCAGAAGACGATTAACGTATTTCTATGGAAAGGGAAAGAAGTTAGGAGATCATACCAGAAAATTACAGGTTTGAAAAAGCAGGGAGGCCTTGCCCTCCCATCATTCTTTAAATACTATATTGCTTCTCATGTAAGCAAAATAGCGTATTAGAATAAGTTAAACACATTAGTATATCCACAGTCTTACATTCCTCTCTGGATAATTATTGAAAGGGACCTAGCTCTTAAATACTCGCTGTCATTAAATGCTATTCCATAACTCACTATCAAACTTCTCCCCAGGCCATTAAAAGACACACCTATTGGATGGTCATTAAAAGCTCTTCAACAGGCCCAAAGGCTTCTCAGGGTAAACTGGCAGAATTCACCTGAGCAACCCTTGATACAGAATGCCCACTTTCTAATTCAGCGAGTTCCAATACCCAATAGGTTTTGGAGGTCGCTGGTGGGGCTAAGGCTAGAAGATTTGGCTCCCCAGGGGAAGTTAATAGCATATGAACTTGCCTGCAGTAAATTCCCAAAATTAAAAGGACATATTTTCAAATATCGACAAATTTCGGATTCGATAAGAATTCACCTGTACAAAAGGGAATTACAGATAGCAAGTAGGGTTGAATTATCTGCCTTACTTAAAATAGCTGATCAACCCCATTCTATCTCTAGAATTTACAATACATTGCAAAGATTAGATGATAACCTTCTCTCCGGTGTCTGTTATTACTGGAAAAAAAGACTCAGAATGACAGATGATAAGGAAAAGTGGAAACGAACATGGATACATAACCACAAATATGTCAGACAGGACAGGTATAAACTTCAACAGTTTTTTATTATGCATGATATGTACTACACTCCAGAGAAACTTCACAGAATGGGTAAATTAGCATCCCCATCTGTAACAGATGAGGAGTGATGCTGGGTGACATTTATCACATATTATGGGAATGTGCTAAGATTCAACCCTTCTGGAAGGCAATCAGTGCCTCATTATCATGGATTACAACTTTGAAAGATTTTTTTACCCCAGAAACCTGCCTGTTGAATAATTTTCATATTGGGATGACTGAAAAAAGCAAGTGGTATATGGCTATAATCTCTGCCATGGCAAAATCTGTCATTCTGAGACATTGGAAAGACACTATCACACCGACAACTATAGAATGGTACAAAGAAATAATGCTGGCATTACAGTTGGAGTCACATATAGCCATGATGGCTAACAAAGGTTTGTCATCAGATTCCAAATGGGGTCTCTTGGAAGCTGTCTTGGCCTCCTGGCAGACCTAGACCTAATAATAGAAACTATCCCATAACTATATATATATATATATATATATATATATATACGTACATATACCTATCCAGGTTTTCCCTTTTAATGGTGTTAACCAATTTAGATTAAGTGGCGTGTGGATGCTGTAATGGATGTTGGGGGGGACTGGACAACTTTATCTGTTGGTTATTTGAGGTAGGTTTTCTTAATACGATGTACTATAATAGACCAGTCAGTTCAGTGCTAATATGTTAAATTACTGTTATCTGGTGCATGCCTTCCGATACAATGCTTCTCAATATAAGTATTGTAAATGTGTTAATAATAATAAAGAAAAATAAAAAAAAAAAAAAAAAAGCTAACCAGACACTCAACTACATATTAAGACACATAAGTAGGGATAGGAGAGTGTTTATGCCACTCTACAGTGCCTTGGTGAGACCAAACCTGGAGTATTGCTCCCAAGTGTGGGCTCCCTATAAGGAAGAGGACATCTACCAGGCTGGAGGGGGTACAGAGAAGGACAACTAGGGCAGTGGATGGACTCAAAGGAATGTCTTATCATAGGAGACTACAGAAGCTTAACCTGTATACCCTGAAATTCAGAAAGACAAGGGGAGATATGTGCATGTTATATAGGGCCATGCAAGATAGCAAATTAAGGGAGGAACTAGGGTTGACTTTAAGAATCTCTAAATGTGAACCTAGGGGTCATCCATTCTAGTTAGTGACAAAAAATTGGAAAATGTTAAAACAAAAACACTGATTCAGACAGAGAGTTGTCACAATATGGAACACACTACCATATAATGTAGTTAAAAGTAAAAGCATGGACTCCAAACATAATCTAGATTGTTTTTTTAATAAAAATGGAAAAATTCCTACTTAAAATTAAAAAAAAAAGAAAAGAAAGGCAAGCATTAAGGATGCAAGTCTATACAGCTTGAACACTCCTATGATACCTATGACTTACCTGCAACACAGTGTGACACACCCCTATGAGTGCCATGGCTGTTCCCACTTGCCACTGCACCATCACCAGCCCTGTTGCTGGTGAGGCGCTGGGCCTGTCACCGCTCCTCCCAACCTGCAAGGGGGACACAATGGTAAAGGCACAATGAGCATCATGCAGAACCACATGCCCCCCCCCAACACCCACTGGCCTGACAGTAACACGACGCAGCACAGTGCAGCACAGTTCATGCCCTAGTGACAGGTGATGCACAAAAGGGGATCACCATGGATACAGCAACACCACAGTGGCCCACCATGGCCCCCAGGGCCAGACAGTGACACGCACAGTGGCATGGCACTGGCCTTGTGACTGGGGCCATGACACCTATGTGGGCGGTGGCACCTGCCCTGGCCACACACCCACGTACCCCCCCGTAGCAGGCCAGAGAAGCATGCACACAGGACATACATACTTGGGCATGGCACCTCCCCCTTGTGGGCCTGGTCATTCAGGAGGTCCAGCCTGCCTGGGTTTCTCCTGCATAGGTCCCCAAACTGATGCTGGCATTGCTCACCAGTCCTGGTGATGCCTGTCTTCTGGGCAAGGCACTCTGCCACCCTAGCCCACACCTGGGCCAGGGCCTCCTGCAACTCCTCAGACCCAAACAACTGTCCCTCCAGGGGCATCACAAGGTCCACTAGGTTGGCTAGCTCCACATCTTCCCAGTTCAGGTCAAGGGGTCTGGTCGCCTGTGAGCTTCCAGCATGTGCCATACTTCTAAGAAATAGCTGCTGCAAGCATGACTCACTGGAAGGGCATAGTAGGTATGTGTCTGGGCTGTGCCTGTTGTGCAATAGACCATGCACATGCGTGATAGAGATGCACGATAGCCACAGCATGGCACATTACCACACATGCACAATAGTGCATGGCTGGGCGGGAGGACAGGGTCATGCCCCCATGCTACATGCATGCATGGTGACGCCATGTTGGGGAGGTCAGGCAATGGCACAACTGTAACCATCCATATGGCGCATAGCAGCACACATCAACCATGCATTAGAGCAATGTGGTGTGGTATGCATGATGCAGCTGCCATGACATCACACATCTGTGAACACAGAAATCAGTGATGTTACAGCCTGTCGCATATGCGTCGGAAATGCACCATGTGGAGATGTTCTGCCCAAATAGATGTACAATACACATTGAGATGTGCAGGTGCAAATGTGCAATATTCAGCCAGAATGTGCAAATTACCTCATTGCCAAATCCTTGCCCAAGTCCACACATTTGCATCTCACTACAGGCAGTGCAGCCCCTCATTGCATGTGCTGAGCCATAAATGGGCTGCTCTGCACCACCTCTCCACACAGGTGACTGATAGGAACTGCAGCCTTGGAGGTGAGTGTTCACATTTTGACTGTTACAGTGTTTGTTGCACTGCATCCAGCAAGCCCTGCACACCATACCACTGATGCTGGGTCTGTGCTGATTTCTGTTTGTTTCTTTCCACAGGCACCAGAAGGGCAGCTGAGGAGGGGAAGAGGAGAAGGTGGTCAGACTTCACTAATGATGAACTGCAGGCTCTCATAGAGGCCTACCTCATGCAGGAGGACTTCCTAACCCACAAGACAGGTACACAGCAGGAGCGGGTAAAGGGCTGGGAAGAGGTGGCACAGGCAGTCAACACTCATGGGGTGTACAATTGTACACCCCAGGAATGTATTAAATGCATTACCAGTGAATGTACAAGGGGCAAGGAGTGGCTGGCCCTGTTCAGGGTGTCAAAGAGTGCCACTGGGGGTGGTCCCTCCACAGTGCTTGCTTTGTCAGCACGGGAGGCAATGCCTGCCACATCCCTCAGCCATGCTGCTGAGGAGGGCGTCCCTGGTGGTGGCTTCCAGATGGGAGGTGGCCCATTGCAGCACTGTTAGTATGCATACAACAGTTACGGAGGAGGGCTGCATATGGTTGTCATGGGTGTGCTTGTCGTGCCATGCAGGTCAGGTCACTGTGTTCCCATGGTGCCCTGCAGACATGCCATCATTGCCCAGCCCTGTCATAGGCCACCACATCCTCTGGTGTAGTGTGGTCCAAGACCAGTTGTGTGCTATGCACCAATGGCATCAGGCCTGTCAGGTGCACAGGCCACCTGTGGGCGCCCTACCTACTGGGCCATAGATGGCATGTACATGTACACCTATGTTGCAACAGTGGGATACTGCAAGGGCTGGCCTCTGAGGGCAGGTGTGCCACATGCTGCCAGCTGTACATGTGACCCGGATAGTGCAGGGGGGAGGTCTGTCATCAACTGGGTCCTGGTCTGGTCATTGTGGTCATGCCCCACAATGTACCCTGTTGGTGCATGCATACGAAGCCTCTCAGCACACATTCTGCGGTGGCGTGCATGCAGTATGGGCCACATTGGTGGCCCATGGGCTGTGTGTCACCACCTGTACACCTGTGGCACACATGTACACCTCCATGTGTCCAGCTGTCTCCCAACAACATAGACACACAGCCCTGACTATGTCTTCCTATTCTGCCTTATAGCTCCATCGCACCTCAGGGGTGCTGCAGGGTCCCGGGTCTATCCAGTGGGCCAGGAGGCAGATGAACCCACCCTATCCATGTCTGCCGCAGCCATGGCAAATGTAGTGGGTGATGCTGCACGAGTCATGGTGGATATTCTGAGTCTGGCTGATCTCGACCCCCTGCCCAGCATTGACATCCCTGATGACCTCACTGTGCTGGAATCAGCCTGATGATGACAATGCCACCCAGCTGGAGAACTACATGCATGACACCATCACAGCCAGTGTAGTCCTGGTTGCCACACAGACAGCATCGGGTAGCTGAGGCCATCCCGAGCCCTCACATGCCCTTCCGCAACTTCACCACATGCCATCTGCTAGAGTGACAGCCATGGTTAGCCAGGGGTAGGGTGCCGCTGTGGGGCCCTGGTGAGGTGCCACCATACAGCAGGGTGTTGTGGAACAACAACAGCCTGCACAGACACATGGCGCAGCTGGCCCCTGAGGCCACTGTGCCTGCCCATGCACAGTCCCCAGTCCAACAGTGGTCTGTCATGTGGCCTCCACAGATGGTGGATGTGGCACTGCAGGCTGGTACTCCCTCTGCCCATCAGCCCCCCTCCAAGACATGTCCCCGGCTAACTGGCTGGATGAGCACACCCAGCTCCTGTGGTCATCTGCAGAGTGCCAGGTGGTCCTCAGGGAGGTAATGCATGGCCTGTGGGTGCAGGTGGGTCTCATGGATGAGCATGCAGCTGCAAGGCATGCCCAGGTGCTTGGTGAGTTGTGCCAACTGCAGACGGACAAGATCGCAGAAATGTGCCTCGTGGGTGGACGTGATCACGAGTCTTGACAGGATTGCACAGGCCATTGAGGTGGGCTGTGCAGCCCTGGTGCCTCATGCCTGCAGGAGTTCCCACCGCATGACGTGCAGTGCCACCAGCACTTCCAGGTCACAGTGGTGCATGACTCCGTTATTGGAGATGCCATCCCCTGCCAATCTTATCCCCAATATCCCTGGATCCCATTTGGAATTCAGTACCCAACCACCACATGCACCCAGTCATGGTTGCATGGGTTGACACCCTCAGGGGTGGAGGATTCACCCTTGTGTCAGGTGGGCACCCAGTAGGATTCATCTAGCCTGTGTGTGGCTGCCCACATGTCTGCAGTGGTGGTTATGGCAGACATTGATGCCATCTGGGTCAGTCAGCCTGTCCATGTTACCCTGTGGCCTTTGCTGCTTACACACCTTCCCGGCACTGCCCAGGACTGTGTGCAGTGGCGCACATGAACACACATGCCTGTGGTGACCCTGTTCCTGCCATTTGTGTGGTATCTGGGCCATGGGTGTGGGCCATGGTGTTGTGGTGTGTGGCATGGGAGTGATGAATGTGGCCTTGGCTGACCACTGTGTGTGTGTGTGTCAGTGGTGTCTCTCTGATCCATGCCATTCCCCCACATGCACCTGTGTTCCCCCTCAGCATTACTGCCTCTGCAGTGGATGCCTGTGCATGGTCATGTTCGCATGTCCTTGCACACCTCTGCATCCATGCGGTGGCTGCCTTCCTAACCATGGGGGTATTCTTGGGACCCCCCCCTCATGTGTTTCTAACTGCCCTGCCTGGTCTCCCTCTTCACTCACCTGCATTCTCCAAAGTGCCCTTTCACCATTGTGTCCCTGTGCCATCATGCACTAGCCATGGGTCCCTGCTGTGCAGGATCTGCTGCTCACCCTCTGCCTGTGGATCCTCATCCTCAGAACTGTCACCCACCTGTGCCTGGACAACTATTCCATAGTCAATGGCCATGTTGTGTGTAGCATGCAACAGGGCAGGAATATGCCACAGGCCTTATCAGGGCTGTATTGTAGGGCCCCACCTGACCTGTCCAGGCATCTGAATCTCATTCTGAGCATGCCGTACTCATCCTCGATGATGTTGCATGTGGTGATCTGTGCCTCATTGTATCTCTACTTGGCCTCGGATGAGGTCCACAGTATGGGGGTGAGTAGCCATGGGTGCAGTTGGTAAGCACTGTCACCTGTGTGGGGGGAAATACAAATTGTTAGTCATCAGCAAGCATCCACCGTACCGCAGAGGCCCCACCCTGGCCTGTGTTTGCTGCCTGTGTCTGTCCACCCCATTGCCATGTCTCTGCACCACACCTGTGCACCCTCCCAGCTGTTGGTTGCACACTGCCTTTAAATGCATGGTGTGCCTGCCCTCTGTCCTGTGCTGCACAGCCTTGGCCCAGAATGTTCATTCACCTTGCCACTGTTCTGTCCGACTGTGGTACTCTGCCTTGCCCCAGGCACTGTTCTGGCCTCAGGGTGTATATTGCTACATGCCCTTTAACCTGTGCCTGCTGTGCATCTACCCCTACTTTGCCACACCCATGGCACCCACCTGTCTCTCTGTCTGTGGGTCCCACTCCAGCGAGCTCCCCTGTTCCAGTGTTTCCCATGCCTATTGGCAGGTGCATCAGCCCTGTCAATGTCGCCCCCCCCCCCCCACACTGCCACCTGCAGTGCTGTTGGCTACAGTGTGTGCTCTGTAGTCATATGGTTCAGCCCCACTCACCCACTAGGTGGCCGCTGGGTATCTGTCCAATCTCAAACAGGCAGCACAGGACTGACTGATACCAAATGTAGGCATCATGTATGCTTCCAGAGAAACTGGCACAGACATTGCTGATATGCCCTGCAGCATTGCACACCACCTGCCAGCTGACAGAATGGTATCACTTTCTGTTCATGCATGTGTCACTGTAGGGACCAGGTGGTGCCCTGATTGCCACATGGGTGCAGTCAATGGCCCCTAGCATGCTCGGCATGCATGCCACCCTGTGAAGTGCTGCATTGTTACTGACCGCTCTGCGGGTGTGCTAGGGAATGTGATAAACTCTGTAGCATGGGGCAACAGGGCGGTGAGAAATTGTGTGAGGAGACGGGATGTGGCAGATTGTGTAATGCCAGTGGTGTCACCTACTGGTATCTGGAAGATACCTGTGCAAGCAGGCACAGTGCTGCTGTCACCATTGTCTCCACCAACATGACATGACTCCTGTGTATTGGTGCCTACAGGTCTTCAATAAGCAGCTCACAGAGCTGTCTCAGAAGTGCCCTGTTGAGATGGTACCGGCCCACTATGTCTGTGCCAGTGAGTTGTTTGAATGTGACACGGGCCCGGTACCATCTCTGTTGGACATGCCGCCTACTGGCTTTTCTACACCCACGTTGTTGTTGTTCTGCCTATCTCCTCACACCCCTTATGACAGCTTCCATTAGGAATGCAGACCCATCCATGGCTGTTGCTATTCAGCTTGCTGCCTGTGGGTGGCTTTCAAAGATAGGCCAGCTCCTTTTATTCCTATCTTTGGGCAGCGCATCTTTGGGATGCACTGCTCTTGCGCAGCTCATTTTGGCTGAATATGCTGGTGTGCGGTACATTCATGGGAAGGCCCCCTCTACATGCACCACATACATTATATTTGCACTTTGGCAAATCCTGAGATGTGCGCCGCATCTCTGTCCTTTCAATATCATGCTTCAGGGCATTTTTTGAGATGAGCATCCCATCTCTACTTTGCGCTGCACATCTCCTTTGAAAATGTGGGCCTTGGAATATAAATAGCACCCAGATCATTATTTTATCAAGAAAACAACTTTACAAGTATATTATGGATTTTCATTTTCTAGAACCTACTGTCTTCCCAAAGTGCCCCTCCGAGACTAGTGTCCTCTTTCCACCTACAATTAACTGAACTGAGAATTCCTATTCATATGTTGGTCATACCTACTGTAGAAACATAGAAATCTTTCGGCAGAAAAGGACGCCTCAGCCTATCTAATCTGCCCCTTACCCTCCCCATGGGCTCCTCTGCCCTATTTTCCTTACTCCCCACTTTCCTGCCCTCCCTCCTAAAGCAGTCTCTAGCCCCCCTTCCTAACTGGATTCATACTCATACCTCTCTTATTTAATCCCATATAGGTATCCCATGCCCTCTTGAACTCTCCTACCGAGTTTACTCCCACCACCCACTCATGCAGCTTATTCCAGGGACCCACCACCTTCTCTGTGAAATATTGTCCCCTCATATTTCCTTTGAATTTGCCTCCCCTCCAGTTTGAAGCTGTGTCCCCTAGTTGATGTGTTTCACTCATTTTGCAAATGCTCCCTTCCCTCACCCTGTTTATTCACCTCAAATATGCAAACGTTTCTATTATATCCCCCCTCTTCCTCCTTGTTTCTAGTGTGTACAGGTCAAGCTCCTGAAGTCATGCTTCATATGATCTCTTGTGCAGGCCTTACACCATTTTGGTAGCCCTTCTCTGGACCCACTGCACTCTATCCCTGTCTACCTGCAAGTGTGGTCTCCAGAACTATACTCCATACTCCAGGTGTGATATAACCATGGACCAGTTCAGTGGCATGATCGCTGCTCTCATGCTACTTGTGATACCCCTCCCTATGCATGCCAGCATTCTGGTTGCCTTCCCCACCACCTTGTTGCACTGGTTTGCCATCTTTAGATTATCTGAAATGATAAGCCCCAGATCCCTTTCCTGCTTTGTTGCCTCAAGTTCCTCTCCTCCTAGGGTGTAGCTTGCCTTTGGATTTTTGTGCCCCATGTGCATTATTTTGCATTACTTTGCATTAAAGCACAATTGCCACCTCCCTGACCACTCCTCCATCTTGATTAGATTCTCCCTCATCTTAACCAACCCCTCGGTGTAGCCACCTTATTATAATCTTTGTGTCATCTGCAAATAGACACATTTTCCAATGTAGACCCTCTGTTATATCCCCAATGTACAGTAGATGTTAAACAGTATTGGGTCCAATACTGACTCTCGGGGTACCCCACTTGTCACTCTTTCCTCCCTGGGGTGACCCCCATTGACAACCACCCTTTGAGTTCTACCATCCAGCCAGTTTTCCACCCAGTTTCTTAATTTACTCCTGACCCTTAATCTGCCCATCTTGTTCACCAGCCTACTGTGAGGGATGGTGTCAAAAGCCTTACTGAAGTCCAAACAAGCCACGTCCATGGCTTCTCCTTGATCACATACCTCTGTCACCCCATCAAAGAATTTGATCAGGTTCATCTGGAAAGATCTTCCACCTGTAAACCCATGCTGGCTATTGGCAATGAGCCACCCTCCTCCAGATATTGTGCTAATCTTTCTTTTAGGAGTGCCTCCATCAGCTTGTCCACCACAGAGGTAAGCCTTACCAGACGATAGTTTTCCAGTTACTCCCTCCCTCCCTCCCTTCGCTCTTGTGCAATGGTACCACATCTGCCATTTTCCAGTCCTATGGGACTGATAGATAGATTAAATAGCTTTGTGAGTGGTGCCGCAAGCTCCATCCTTATCATCTTGAGCACCCTGGCATGTAGTGCATCAGTACCCATTGTCTTGTCCACCCTTAATTTACCTAGTTCTTCCAATACCCTACATTCCAGAAAAGGACTTGTGTCTCCCTCCCTGCCCTGGTCCCTTTCCCTCTTCCTTGATCGTGAAGACTGAACTAAAGTACTGTTTAACATGTCTACTTTTTCTTCATCCCTCTTGATCAGCGCTCCCCCCTTCCCTTTTAGTTTCATTATACCCTGTTTGCTTTTTCTTCTGTCATCCCACCTCTTGGCCTCCCTTGGTATTTTCTCCTCTGTATCTGACTTTGCCCTCCTAACTATTTGTTCTGCCACCCAAAGTTTTTCCCTGTATACTTCCCTTTCCTCCATTCCTTGAGTAGTTTTGTATGTTCTGAAAGCTTTCTTTTTTCTTTTTTTGCTCCTGCCACCTTCCACTTTTTTCTTGCCCAACTTCCAAATGCACTGCTCCGTTGTCCTCACAATTTTCCCTTTTATTGCCTCCCACAGTTCCTCAATGTACTCCAGATTATCCTTCCCTTTCATGTCCCTCTTGTTAATTCCCTTCATTTTCTTAAAATCTGTCCTCTAGAAGTCCATTGCCTTGGTGGTTGTATGACTTGCTTCTATCCCTGTCCTAAGACTAAACCTGACTGATTTGTGGTCACTATCCCTTAGATTATCTCCAGCATTGATCTCTTCTATACTGTCTCCATTTGTTATTATTAAGTCCAATGTGGCCTCCCCTCAAGTTGTTTGTTTGATTAGTTGCTGAAGGAATGCCTCCTGCATTGATTCCAACATCTCCCTGCTCTTTTCCAGTGCTGCTGTTGGGATCCCCCATTTCATGTCAGGGAGATTAAAAGCCCCCACTAACAGAATTTCCCCCTTTCTTGTGATCCTTTGTATTTTTTTAATCTTCTCCCTATCAAACTCCTCCCTTTGATTTGGCGGTCTGTACACCACCCCCATACATGCTGGCTCCACTGCTCTCTTGGTTAACATGACCCAGAGGATCTCTATTGGACCCAGATCTTCCTGACCCACTGTCACCCTTATCCCCTCTTTTACATATAATGCCACCCCCCCTTTTCCCTTTCCTATTTTTCCTAAAAAGACTGTACCCCGGCATTACCACATCCCAGTTGTGATTTTCTGACCACCATGTCTCAATTATGGCTACCAGGTCTAGTCCCTTCCCCACCACTGTGGCCTCCAAATCCTCCATTTTATTTCCCAGACTCCTAGCATTTGCCAGCAAGCCCTTCCATCTATCTCCCCCCACCCATTTTCCTTCTTTCTAATATCTCCTGCCCCCTTCCGCGGAGGAGTGCTAGCTAGGCAATACCTTCTAGTTACTTCTTCCAGTCCTTCCCAGGTCTTGTACTTCCCCACCTTAGTTTAAATCCCTGCCCAGAATTCCATCAATATACCTTTGCAACTTTCCCCTTAACAATATAGCTTCCACTTCATTTATGTGCAGTCTGTCCCTTGCGAATAGGTTTTCTTCTGCCCACGTGTCCCCCCATTCTCCTATGCATGTGAAGCCCTCCCACCTGCACCATTCCCTTAGCCTGTGGTTGCAATCTTTTATTCTCAGTTGTCTAGCTGTTCTAGTGCAGTATACTGGCAAAACCTATGATAATGCCAGAGAGCTAACCATCCCTCTACATCCACTGGCTAGCTCAATAAACCATATTTGTTCCCCTCCACATCTTCCCCTGCCAGATCATTCATCCAGAGGTGCAGAATCAGGTGCAGTTTATCTTCAAGCAATCTAATAAACTCTTCTATTCTTGGCAGTACCCTGCTTGCCGCCATCCCTCTGTCACAGAAGTTCGACCTCCAGTTATATGCCACCCCCTTCCACAACCAGTTGATTCCCTTAATTATTGAGTCACCATAGACCATTACCAACTCTGTGGTCTCCATCCTTGGGTGTGTCCCAGTATCCCTGTCCTGATTCCTCTTCCTTCTAATTCTTGTATTGCTATCCTGATTTCTACTCCAGGTCTTTCCACCTGTTCTTCCATTATCTCCTCTGGCACCCTTTCTACTCCCATGCCTCCCCTCTGCTGCTTCTGCTGTTCCCACCAACACTTCTTACTTCTGTACTACCTCCTTCTTCCTTCCCCCTGTTTCCCTTTCTATACCCCTCTGTGTTGTCCGTTAATTCTCTAACCCAACTCTTCTCCTTTGTTGCTTCCCTTCAACCCCTCTTCATTTTTCCCTTCTGCATGTCTCTGCTTTCCTACTTTGTCATCCGTTGTCCTCCCCATCCGTTCTTTTCCTCTGCCCTTCCTACTGAGTCACCCTTGCTCCCCCTCGCACTTCTCTATAACAGGATGACCCCTGTCATCGGTGAGTGCCCTGGTAGGAAGATGAGGGTTCCCCCTCCTTCCCTTACCCCCAACATTTAGTGCTTTACTTGCATTGCTAAAGTACCTGAGCATAACAAATAGATTTAAAGTGCCAAGTACACACATGAATTGTTTACAGTGCAGGTTGAAATATTTAAAGTACAGTATGCCCAAAATAATGCCAAACTTGCTTGCTGGATGATAAATAAGGAGCTTGTAGTGCTTTAGAGATGGCATAGAGTATGTTATATAGAAGGGAGATATAATTAATTATTATTTTCTTTCTCTCTGATTATGTTAGAAGAATGGAAAAACTTTATGTGCTGTCTCCTCTACAGCTCTGTAACAATGATGCTGAAGAAGCCTCAGATTGAGGGAGGCAGCTAGTTCAGTTGTGGGAGTTAAAGGGTTGCATTAATTATCCCACTGAAAGCCTGCTTCTATAGTTAATGTGACCGAAGTCTCACCAAACAGATTTATAGCCTTCCCTATGCACAGCCCACATTAAAACAGACTTTGTAGTGCTTTCAGCATAACACCCTTCAGCAACAGAACTTAACCTTTCCCTGCTCTGATACTAAAAGATAAAACTGATACCCTCTGTGCACATAAAGTATGAGGTCAGCATGCTGAAAAAACTGATAGACAACACTTTTAAATATTAAACAGGTTCCACTGCCACAACCTGCATTGAACCAAAATATGTGGCTTTATGTCTGTGAAAGCTCAGATGTTGTGACTGCAAAAGGAAGGATTCCCTGACTAGGGAGTGCTGGTAGGGAAAAGCCATTCTCTCCAAGCTTTTGAATGAAGTTAAAAAGGTGTTCTGTTTTTCTCAACCTGGAGAAATGATTGAGCTTATTGGGTTTCTTACCCAAGTGTTTTGCTTGAGATGAGCTGTCAGCTCTCTTTAATGAATTACGCTCCTAAGAGTGGAACGTCTTACAGTAAAATATTACCACTAAGGCAACTGCTCCAATTAGGCTGGGCTGGTACAGAAAAGTTTAAACTCTTACAGTTAGCTCCCTTTCTGAGCTTAAAAGCCCTGAACCAAGGCTGTCAGATAAGAAGAAAATGTTTTTTTTAAACACTTACTAAAGTGTTACCATGAAAAGGAGACGTGAGGGGGAGAACAGCATATAAACAAAGGGAAAACCCTCTCTCTCTATCTTGCTTTGCGGTGCAGATCAAAGCAGAGTTGCAGGAAATTTTCACTTTCAGCAAACAGTCACTCTGCAACAGTAAATAAATAAATAAGCAAAATCTATTAAGGGACAGGGAAGTCCCTTTTACTGAAACGAAGTGCCCCAGGGAACAGATGGCTGAAATAAAATTAAAAGAGGAAGCCACCTCATAATAGAACTGTGCCTTGAAGCCCCTTGAATAAAATGCCAGGAAAGAAAAAGGGCCCAAATGAAAAGTTATAGCTGACAAGCTGAAATTTCAGCCATCAGACAACAATAACAGTTTTATTTTTTTTTGTCCTGCTTGGAGGAAGGGCTTAACAAAAAAAAACTAATAAAGCATGCATTAGGTATACCCAGGCTAATGAATAAAGAGATGAATGGAAATAAAGAACTAATAAAGGGCTGATATTACAATACTATGTAAAATAAAGGACAGAGACACTAACATGTCTCTGAGGTGCCTTCCCTGTGGGAAATGATTGGAGGACTTTTTATTATATATAAACATTGCTGGTCCTTTTGTGCAAAATAAATAACTTAAACCAGGAGAAGTAAAAGTAGATGGTACCTGCAGTCTGGAGCTGATGGAATGATTTCTTATAGAGGAGGCAGTGTCCTCTTATCACCTGTTATAAATCTCACAGAACTGTCACTCTCAACAGAGTGGGTGGGGCTACAGCTCATTATACCCTAATTAGTTATTCATGGCTGTTTTAGTAGCTCTAGCTATCTATTGATACCACATTACCTGCTTGATGTTACAGTGATTATAAAAGCGTTTATGCTCCTGGGTTACCTGCCTGATGTTATGAAGCTGGGGATATAAATAACAGAGTGTTAGATAATTACATGGTCACCTGATTGTGATGTCACCCCGTGAAATGTATAAAAACCCACCACTAGAGGCATAATGTAGATAGGGAGTCAGTGGAGAACTGACTGTGAGAGGTGCAGGACCTCATGAGAGTGTGGGTCTACACACTAGTCTTTCTCCGGGCGGAGAGAAGCCCTATTACTGCTGGGCAAAGCAGTGGCCTGTTTTATCTGAAGAAATCAGTAACTGACCTTTATTTTGATGTTATATTGCTTTCTGTAAATATTTGTTTGGCAAGTTCTATAGAAACAATAAACTGATAAATGCCATCTAGCATCTTTTTATGCACCATAAAGTTGTCTGCCTGTGTCTAATGTTTTGGAAATCCCACATCCTATGAAATATGGTGGCAGTGGTGGGATTTGGCTGGAAGTCTAGGAATCCTGGAGATTACAGCCAGGTGTTACCAGCCCTGGTACTATTCAGGAGACAGGCAGTGGTGCATGGTGCCATATTTAAGGATGGTGATCAATGGAGGTGGTGACCAGAGTGAGGTACCCCAGACAGATCCTGAGGAATGTGGATACTGAGTGGCTGACCTGATGCAGCTTATCCACTGGCTGGGTGGAAGATGGCTGGAGGTGGACCAGCATCAGAGGGAGGCTGAGCACTGTTACCAGGTGTTGCTGGAGATAACTTGTTCGGAGGAAATGGTTGCATCAATGGAGGACTAGGAGCCTTGGCACCGAGAAGAGGAGGGCCCACAGTTGGAGTCCTTGTTGCCAGTATTGCTAATTTTTCCTGGCTGTTATCTGGAGGAGGATAACCTACAAGATAAGAAATCCCTAGGTAAGAATGAGACTGTTTCTGGACTTGTGCATATGGTGGTGAAAACTTCAATCAACACAGAAGAGGCCATGGTAGCTGAAAGGACATTTAAATGTTTTGAATCCCCTCCAATGACATGTGTTGATTCTCTTGCTGTTGATTGGGAATACAGCAGGGGGAGGATCCTGAAATAGTCAAACTAGAGTCATATGCCAGAATCCAAGATAGGAAATTTGTCAATGAAGGTATAGGGGCTAATCAGCTGTGGTTGTTTGAGTGAAGAAAAGAGGTTCTTTACTGCATGAGGCCCAACCACTGGACAAAACAGGTAGATGCTAGAGTTGTAGGTAAGAATGAGACTGTTTCTGGACTTGTGCATACTGGGGCTAAAACGTCAATCAACACAGAAGAGGCCATGGTAGCTGAAGGGACATTTAAATGTTTTGAATCCCTTCCCATGACATGTGTTGATTCTCTTGCTGTTTATTAGGGAATAATGCAGGGGAAGATCCTGAAGTAGTCAATCTAGAGTGATATGTCAGAATCCAAGATAGGAAACTGGTCAATGGAGGTATAGGGGATAATCAGCTGTGGTTGTTTGAGAGAAGAAAAGAGGTTCTTTACCACATGAGGCCCAACCCCTGGACAAAAGAGATATATGCTAGTGTTGTAGTACCCATGGGCTTGTGGAATAAGGGACTGGAGAATGCAAGAGGAAGCTAGTCGAGGTCTGTAAATCATGGAAAGGCACTGTCCTGCATTACCCCATTTTATTTTTGGCCTTGGTTATACAGACAAGTGGCTGACTACCTCAAGGATGGTATTGGGTACAACCATAGGGAAGTTTCAAAAAGCTGTAGGGGAGGAAGCACTCAAAGGGTTGAATGCCAACACAAGTTATACCCGGGGAAGTGTGAGAAACTCCCATATAGGGCAACTGAAACAAGATGGTAGCCCTTGACACACTATAGGTACAACTCTGTGTTCATGGAAATGTTTAGATTTATGTCTGTTAAAGGTGTTGGGTTCCAGCATGAGCTGGCTATCAGAAGCTAGAAAACAGCATAAAACTGTTGAGTACTGTTAGGTACTATGGATAATGCATAAGGAAGGAAGTAATCAGTGTCTCAGGGTTATGTACTGTATCGAACAAAATGTATCTATAGTACAGTGATTGTTTGTGTTAAGGAACCCTGAGATGGAGCTATTGGAAAAAGGGTGGGCCATAGCTCCGTCCCCTTCCAGGAATAGGGAAGGTGGATATTGCCTGCCAAAGAATAATGGACCATCTAGTTACAAAAACTGCTGTCATGACAGTCTGTCTTTTTCTATCTTCTCTATCAAGTGTTGATGTTTTTTCATCTGATAGCTTGGCCACTTATTGGATTCTCTTTTGATCTGTTTCTTAGTCTTTTCTTTATTTTTTTTTCTAATTCAGTAAGCTTTATTGGAAAGAAGGTTTTGTTTCTTTACACAAAAAAAGCTCACAAGTTACAACTAGACATTGTCATGGAACAAGATAAAAAAAAGACCATCCATATTACTAACATCAAGAAGATCTACTGATTAGAAATTGACACATAGTTCAACAGTCCTGATAAAAACAGAAGAATCAGAGATGTAACAAACATTAAACTACTAAACTGTCCCTCCTACCCACCCTACCCTTTAACTACTCTTGTTGCCCCCCTTCTGCCCCCCCCGGTATGCAGCAACATTATTGCAACACTGATGGGTTTTTATAGATTTAATAAAAGAAAAAAAGTAAAAAAACAGTTGTTTATTGCCCCAATAGTAGCACCTATAGTTAATTATACAGCAGCTCAACTAAAACATATCAGAAAGTAAAGTGTGCTAAGGTGCTCAAACCTTTTGATAATAGTGTGGCCTTTTAGACATGTGGGCTATGATATTTACTGCCTGCAGAGAATAAAGAATTTTCCATAGCCATTTTGTGAGGAAAGAAACACTCTGATCTAGCCAGGGACATAGAATTACCTTTTTGGCACATAATGATATCATGGCCATATGTATATGTTGGTTGCCAATCAGACAGCTCCCATAATCTCCTAGGATGCACATTTCTGGGCTAAAGGCATCCAAGAGACCTAGAACAGGGTCAATTTGGATTTGATAGGTGTCCATAGTGGGGTAAATTTATCACACTCCCACAGTATATGCAATAAAGTGCCAAGGTGTTCCTGGCACCTCGAACAGAGATTGGAGGAAAGTGTCCCCATTTTATGGAGCTTAACTGGTGTATAGTACAAATCATGAATGACATAAAATTGTAAAATATGGTACCTGTCCCATTTTATATCTTGATACAGCTGGGACCATATTTTTGACCATAAATGGGTTTTTGAAGGAACAGGAGGCAATGCCTGGTCCCAGAGATAAAGTGGTTGACTTCTCAGTTCATCTATCCCATCCCTTAGGAGATGGTAGAAGAAAGAAATGAGGTGGGATGAGGGGGAGCCGAAGATACCTGTTAGTATAGGTCCAGCCATATTCTGATCCCATGGTCCAGGCCAAAATGGTAAAGAAGCATATGTGACAGTTGGATATATTTAAAGCTATAGGAGACATGAAGGTCATATTTAAGGCTCGTCTACTGAAATGACAACAGCTTATGGTCATTGAGAAGATCACTGACCCTATGTTGAGCACCGTGTGCCCAAAAATTGTAATTAAGGGGATTGCCTCCAATTTTAAAATTGGGGTTGTTAGATATGGGTTGAGAGACATTCTATACGATGGATACTCAAAAAGTGGTACAGATCTGGGCATGTATACGGAGTGTTGTCTTAATAGGTGTAGCATGTAAACTTTTGGGAATAAGCTTAGGGAGAACGTAGATGAGTGTATTGAGGTCAAGACTATGAGGTAAACAAAGAGTTTTCTCAATCTGTAGCCACAGGGGAGAGTATAGTGATGAATCCTCATATGTCACTTCCTTCACCCACTGCGTAAGGATTGAGCAAGTGGTGGAGAAGTAATAGAGAAGAAAATTCAGTAATTGTAATCCACCCCTAGCTTTACTTTGCTGCAGTTTGGAGAGGGCCCTCCTGGGAGCTTTGCCACACCATATAAAATTAGATATAACCCTATGGACCTATGTAAACTAGGATTTTGGGAGGAAGAGATTTGTCATCTGTAATGGATATAATAGATGGGGAAGAATGTTCATTTTTACCACATTTATATACCCCCAGAGAGAGAGTGAAAGTAGAGACCAACAATTCAGATCTATTTTAATTTGAGCCAGAGTTTTATCAAGATTATACTGCTTCATGTAGGAGTCAGAGCAGGAGAGCTATTTCCCTAACTATTTCAATTTGTCCTTGACCCATAGGAGACCAAGGTGGGAGATGTCAGCTGGAAATATATGGATGTTAAGGGGCATTATTTCTGTCTTAGAGACATTAAGTTTGTAATTGGAAAACTCGCCAAACTCTTCAATAATTTCTAGCATGGCAGCAATCGATCCGGAAGGATGTGATACGTGCAGCAATATGTCGTCTGCATATAGCGAAAGTTTGCATTGATGGGGCCCGATAACTATCCCTGAGACTAGGGGAGAAGTATTGATGCACCTAATAAGTGGTTCTAAGTATAAGTCAAATACAAAGGAAGAGAGAGAACATCCTTGCCTAGTGCCCTATTGAAGGGTGAAGGGCTGTGAAAGTTGATAATTATAAAGTACTCGAGCTGAAGGGTGTGCATATAGGATTTTAATCCAATTAATATATTGTGTTGGGATTCAATACTTGGACAGGAGATAGAAGAGATACTCCTAGGAGACTCTATCAAAAACTTTCTCTGCCTCCAGGGAAACTAAAGCAGATGGTATAAGGGAATCCCTGGATGCAGAGATCAGGTATACCAGTTTGCGCAAGTGGTCTGAGGAGAGCCTATCTGCCACAAAACCAACTTGTTTGTGACTTATGAGACACTGCCATACTTTGGTTAGCCTGTTAGTGAGAATTTTGGTGAGTATTTTCAAATCAACATTTATCACTGAAATAGAACTGTAATTGGAAAGACAAAGTGAGTCCTTGCCAGGCTTGGGGAGGACCACTATTGTAGCTTCAGTGAGTGAATAATCAGAAATGTCATGGTCATACATATAATTGTACGTATCTAAGAGAACAGGTGCCAGTTGTTTCTTAAAGAGTTTATAAAATTCTGTAGTGTACCAGTCATGGCCAGGTGCCTTATCCCATGGTAATGAATCAATAGCAGAGTTTATTTCTGCAATTGAGATGGGGGCCTTCAAGAAAGCTACTTGGGTTTGCTCCAACTGTGGAAGCTGGACATTCTGAATAAATTGGTCAACCCTGGCTGGAATAAAAGAGGAGATAGGGTGGGAATATAATGCCTGATAATAATCCTGGAAACAATTTACTATTTCTCTGGGAGAGGTGACTATTTGCCATACTGAGTTATGGATGCAAGGGACTATTCTGTCTGAGGCCTGTACCTTAAGACAGAGGGACAGGAGTTTCCCGGCTTTATCTCCTTGGTCAAAATAATGGACTTTTGAATGTAGGCGGAGATATTAAGCTTTTTGCCACTAAAAGCGAGTTATATCGGGCTCTGAGAATTTCTAGGGAATTGAGTTCCTTGGGGGAAGGATAAATGGGGAGTGAAAATTCCACTCTCTTTATTTCTTGAAGAAGAGTGGATGTAGCTTGTGAGGTAATTTTTTTCTTAATAGTGGCCAGACGAATGATTTTACCCCATTAAAGAACACTTTACTGCTCCCCATAGTAGATCTAACTTAGACATAGTGGGAGAGTTAGTATTGAGAAAGTTAGTAAGGAAATTGTAAAGATGGGAGACAAGATGGTCTGACTTCAGTAAATGATTGTTAAATCTTCAGACTTTGTCTTTGGAGAGGGGGAGTCCCGGACTCCAAAGTAGTAACATGGGATGGTGATCTGAGATAACCTTGGGAAGATAATTACAAGACAGTACTGAGGAAAGATGTCCAGTGTCCAGAAGAAAATAGCAGCTTTGAGAGAACAAGTTATGAGAAATTGAGTGAAAGGAGTATTCTCTCCGGGAAGGGAAGAAGGCCCTCCATGGATCAATTAGTCTCACAGAGTCCATCATCTCCCTAAGGGCCAACTGTGCAGGGGAAAGAGAGGAGGTATGACATCTCAAGCAGTCCAAGATGTTGCAATATGCCAAATTCCAATCCCCACCCAGCAAAATAGGGAGAGAGGACCATGGAACCAGTTCAGTCATAAGGAAGGTAAAGAATTGGGGGTCCTCCACTGTTGGACCATAGACTGATCTAAGTACAACCTCAGAGTGGCCTATTAATGCTTTAATTAGAATGAACGTCTCCTGGGTATCCACTTTAGTATTCAGGAGTCAGAAGGGTACTCTACATGCCACAAGAATTGCGACACCCCCCTACTGGTACCGTGCCCAGTCTCCACTGCCTAACCTACCCAAGACCTTCTAAATTAGAGGATCTAGGAGGAAGGCAAGTGGGTTTCCTGGAGAAGAGCCACATTGGTGTCCAATTTACGAAGTTGTAGCAGTATTTTTGTATGCTTGACCAGAGATTGGGCACCTTTCACATTCCAAGAACAAACTTTGTAGTTGACTGTCATGATGATACACACTTTAATAAAATATCCTCTGTAGCTGCTAAATGCCCTGAACAGCAACTATATCTTGTCACACAGTAAAATGTAAATCCTGCTGCACTGTGTACCTTAATCCCAAAATTCCCTGTCCTCCCTAAACTTACCCAGTTTATTAACAAGATTTGCCCTAAGTGAATTGAAACCTTGAAGGAAGCCATAAAATAATTTATCTTGTAGAGTATCTTCTTATTGCCTCCAGACCAACCCCTTCTGTCCCTTAAACTAACAGTAACTTGTACAAAAATCAGTTTGGAAGGGAAGCAGACATTTATGAGTCCCCAGCCCTCCCCAATCCCCCCTCCGCCCATCATGCCCCCACAACCACAACATAACCAATTATGCCCCTAAAGGCATGCCCTACTACTTGGTCTGCGCGAAAATTTGCAGCCATCCATTATAAAATTAAAAAGGTAATGCTGTCATAAGATGTGCACATGGGACAGCCATGGGTACCTCCCTCCCCTTACTATAGCTCATAATGCCCTGTTGGAGCTGTAGAATCCCACACTGACCTCCCCCACCCCAACTCCCAACATTACATTAACACAACACTGTCGAAGAAATACAGTAAAACAGTAGTTTCTGAAACAGTCAACAGACAAAAGTGCTGCTAAAAAAAATGAAGTACTAAGAAATAAGTAAATGGTCCTATCCTTGAACATTAACTCAGGGCTTTCAACTAGCCCTGACAGCAAAAAGAAAAGAAAAGATAATGTATGCCTTCCTCTAGAGTAACAGCTAAAAAATCAAACTCCTCGGCAGATCTGTCTTTGTGCCAAAATAAAAATGAGTATTTAGCTGCAAAACTTGGCCCCTCTACTGAACATTTATCAGTTTGTCCTGTCAGCCCAAACAATGAGGAACTGAAGAGTCTCTCGTATAGTGAGCGAAAAGAAGAAAAGAAAAAAAAGAGAGGTCCCAAAGATAACAGGCAGCAGGAGTTCAATTCTTAATCTTCTGTAACAGGAGGAAGAAAACTGCTAAATAACTGTAGTCCACATTGACTGAATGAAGGGAACAATGTAACCTTGGCTCTCTGCTGTCCCTCTAAGGGAGACAACAGTCAGTTGCACAGATTTAATTCACACATTCGTGCTGAGCTCTGACTACAGCTGAAGCCTCTAGTGACGATCCTTCAGCGAGCACTGAACAGGTTTGGAATCAGGGCCTGCAATGCTGGGAGGGGCTGATCTGCAGTGTCAAAGCTGTACCAGGTACTTTTGTAGAACACTGATAAGCACGATGGAAATTGCACTTTATATTTAATGCCAGCAGCTATAAGTTTAGTCACCATTGTATGATATGCAGCTCTCCATTGTCTTGTGACTGCTGGCAAATCTTGGGCAAAACTCAGATACTGGCCTTCCCCACGAGATCTCCTGAAGCTTCTGGACCCTACCCAGAACATGGACCTTGTCCAGGTAATTAAGGAACTTTAGGATCAGGGTCTAGGTGGCTTCCCTTTAGCCTGCTTTGGTTGTAGTGAATGGTGGACCCTCTCAATGACGTATGTAGTGTTATTGGGAGAGGGCCCAGTGATTTTGGTGAGCATTTTTTGTAGAAAAAGTATTGGTGCAGCTCCCTCAGTGTCTTCTGGATGGCCAAAGATAAGAATATTGTTCCAGCGACTTCGGCCTTCCAGATCTTCCAGCTTTACTTCGATACGGTGGAACTTCTGCCACAAGCTATAGGGGCACAGGATCCAAGACAGCATGGGTTAACAAAAGGAAGGTTCTGTCAAACTAATCTCATAGATTTCTTTGACTGGGTAACCAGAGTGGTGGACCAAGGGGGAGCAGTTGATGTTGCCTACCTTGACTTCAGCAAAGCTTTCGACACTGTTCCACATAGCAGATTGATAAATAAGCTGGGTAGGCTCGGGGTGGGTCAGAAGTTGGTCAACTGCGTGGCAAACTGGTTGATGGGCAGAAAACAGAGAGTGGTGGTAAATGGTATACAGTCAGAAGAGATGTAAGTCACAAGTGAGGTACCTCAGGGATCAGTCCTGGGACCAGTCCTCTTTAATATCTTCATCAGTGACATTGCAGATGGACTAGAGGATAAGACTTTTCTGTTTGCAGATGACACCAAGCTCTGCAACAGAGTAGATGATCCAGGTGGGGTGGGCAGAATGAGAAGAGATCTGGATAAACTAGCAAAATGGTCGGAAGAGTGGCAACTGGGATTTAATGCAAAGAAGTGCAAGATCATGCACCTAGGGAAAAGAAACCCTGAAGCCACCTATAGGCTGGAAGGGGAGTTGCTGGCAGTCACAGAGGAAGAAAGAGACTTGGGTATCATCACTGATGACCCGAAATCATCCAAGCAGAACTCTAAAGCAGTTGGTAAGGCTAGGGGGATGTTAGGGTGTATTAGTAGGGGGTGGGGAACCAGATGATCAGATGGATAGGCAATTGGCTCCAGGACCGGACCCAGAGGGTCGTAGTTGGTGGGATAGTCTCATCCCCAAGGAGGGTCATTAGTGGGGTCCCACAGGGATCAGTCCTTGGGCCCCTTCTGTTCAACGCCTACGTATCTGACATAAGGACAGGAATCAGGAGGAGATGAGTCTCTTTGCAGATGACTCAAACTGAGGCGGTGGTGGATGGGGAGGAGGGAGGTGGCCCTACAGGGGACCTGGAGGCTCTGTAAAGATGGTCTAGAAGTGGAAGCTGAGGTTCACTGCAGGGAAATGCAAGGTACTCCAATTCAGCCAGAAACCCAGGTCAAGTGTACACCTGGGGGGAAATGCTACAAGTCTCGATGGCTGAGAGGGACCTGGGGGTGGTGGTGGATGTCAAGATGAACAACTCTGAGACTTGTAGGAGGGCAGCAGCCAAGGCCAACAGGATGCTGGGATGCATCGCTAGGGGATCACCTCAGAAGGAGGAAGTGATACTCCCTCTGTATAACTGCTTGGTGAGGCAGCACCTTGAGTACTGCGTGCAGTTTTGGAGGCCACACTTAAAGGGACATTAACCTCCTAGAGAGGATCCAGAGGAGGGCAATCAAAATGATTTGGGGCTTGGGGACAGGACCTATGAGGAGGCTCAAAGAGCTAAATATGTACACATTGGAAGAGAAGGGACCGGGGACATGATAGAGGTCTTTAGGTACATGAAGAGGGTAAATAGGGAGGAACAGTCGGGTGCTTGAAGGAAGGAGGAAGGGGCCACTAGAGGGCATGGCTGGAAGCTGGAGGGGAAGATTCAGGGAGAAAGGAGGAGGTGCTACTACACTGAAAGGGTGGTGGAGCCATGGAATGCACTACCTAGGGGCTGGTGGAGGCAGAGACAGTGGAGGGGTTCAAGAGGGGGTGGGACAGGTACAGGGGAAGGGTTCTGGAAGCAAAATCCAATGCAGCAAGAATATCCGGAACTGGGAAGAGAGAAGCCAGAGAAGGCGAGGGGGACAGCAAGGTCAGCACCCAGGTTGGGGACTGACCAAACGAGCAGACACGAAAGACCGTTAGGCCTATTCTGCTGGCATTTTAGTATGTTAGTATCACAAGTTGTAAGATGGAGGTAATGATCTCTCTTTACAAGACACTGGTTAGGCCCCATCTGGAGTACTACATGCAGTACTGGAGGCCACACCCTCACAAGGACATTAACCAAATTGAGGCAGTCCAGAGAAGGGCAACCAAAATGGTGCAGGGACTGCATCAGAAGACATATGAGGACAGATTAACAGAGCTCAATATGTATACCCTAGAGCAAATGAGGGAGAGAGGTGATATGATCGAAACATTCAAACACCTTAAGGGCATTAACAAGGTGAAAGAGTCTAGTATGTTTCAATATAAGAAAAATAGCAGGACAAGAGGACACAGCATGAGATTAGAGGGAGGCCGATTAAGGGGTAATGTGAGGAAGTTCTTTTTCATAGAAAGGGTGGTGGATGCATGGAACGGCCTACCTCAGGAAGTGGTGGCTAAGAATACAGTGCAGGGCTTCAAACAGGCTTGGGATAGGCATAAAGGAGCAATACAGATGAGTATGAATAGATAGGCCACTGACAAAGCAAAGGCCGAGGGCACATTTATAAGGTAGAAAAAGAAATGGGCAGACTGGATGTTCCTTGCGGTTCTTATCTGCCACCAACTTCTATGTTTCTATGTAAGATAATAACCTAGGGGTCTATTTTGTCCTTCCACCCTTCCAGGAATGCTGTGTGAGCCATCACATCCTTTATTGCCCTTGTTGAGTCTGTAAGCTCCCCTTGCAGAGACTTGACATCTGATGTAGGGTGTTGTAGAGATGTTTTAAATGGATGTAGCTCATCCATGAATTTCTTTTTCGTGAGAGGAGCCAGTGCTTGTGGAGTGGTAGAGGAAGAGGTTGCCTTTGCAGTAGTGCCCAGTTGACCTTTGGATCTTTTAGGTGCTTTTTCAGGTGTCTGCGCAGGGGGTTGCGGTGCCTGGCGCATTACTGACTCCATGCCGGTAGATAGGCCGCAACTGGAAGAGGTGCTGTACTGGTGGTGGTAAAACATCCTTTTCCTCCAACTTCACCTCGGACACACAGAGAGGCTATTAGAAGCTGTTCTTAAAGGAAATTGGTAAGTTTCATGGAGATAATCTTCTGAAATATACTTTAATTGGGGAGCTGAGGTGGGAGCTCAACCACAGAGCTGCTATACCTTCAGTGGCATCATGTGATCCCTTTTCTTTATTTTTTTTTCCCAGTCCAGGTATGAGGAGGTTGCAGAGGAAATTGACCTCCAGGGGGATTATCTGAAGGTACATACTGTTAGTAGCTGTCTGATATTTCAAATAAAAAAACTGGGTGCTAGTATCCAGTGTATTATATTTATTGTGTGACCTGTATTAGAAACTGCATACAGTAGGCATGGTTGAATGCTTTGTTCAGTGCTTTGTTAGCCTCAGGGTAGAGTTGAGGATGAATTGTTATATTCCTAAGTCATGATATATTGGACAGTGCCGAGTATAACTTAGTTAAGGGACACTGGGGTGTAACACCATGGTGAGGGTGGGCCGAAACACCACCATACCCTCTTTGGGAAGGTATGCCTGTATTGGACAACCGTAGGACAGTTGACTTCTTGAGAGGGGAATGTGTAACAGGGTGATCCCTGTCATGGGTGAGTGCCTTGGTAGAAAGATGTGGATTCCCCCTTCCTTCTCTTACCCCTCCCCATTTAGTGCTTTACTTGCATTGCTAAAGTGCCTGAGTATAACGAATAGACAAAGTGTGAAGTGCATACACAAAGTGTTTACAGTGCAGGATGAAATATTTAAAGTACAGAATTCCCAACATAATATCAAGCTTGCTTGTTGGATGATAAATAAGGAACTTGTAGTGCTTTAGAGATGGCATAGAGTATGTTATATAGAAGGGAGATAGAATTAATTATTATTTTCTTTCTCTCTGATTATGTTAGAAGAATGGAAAAACTTTACTTGCTGTCTCCTCTACAGCCCTGTAACAATGATGCTGAAGAAGCATCAGATTGAGGAAGGCAGCTAGTTCAGTAGTGGAAGTTAAAGGGTTGCATGAACTATCCCACTGAAAGCCTGCTTCTATAGTTAATGTGACCGAAGTCTCCCCACACAGATGTATAGGCTGCCCTATGCACAGCCCACATTAAAACAGACTTTGTAGTGCTTTCAGCATAACACCCTTCAGCAACAGAACTTAACCTTTCCCTGCTCTGATACTAAAAGATAAAACTGATACCCTCTGTGCACATAAAGTATGAGGTCAGCATGTTGAAAAAACTGATAGACAACACTTAAATGTTAAATAGGTTCCACTATCACAACCTGTATTGAACTAAAATATGTGGCTTTAGGTCTGTGAAAGCTCAGACGCTGTGACTGCAAAAGGAAGGTTTCCCTGACTAAGGAGCGCTGGTAAGGAAATGCCATTCACTCTAAGCTTTTGAATGAAGTTAAAATTGTGTTCCATTTTTCTCAACCTGGAGAAATTATTGAGTTTATTGGATTTCTTACCCAAGTGTCTTGCTCAAGATGAGCTATCAGCTTTCTTAAAGAATTACGCTCCTGAGAGTAGAACGTTTTACAGTAAAATACTACCACTAAGTCAACTGTTCCATTTTGGCAAGGCTGGTGCAGAAAAGTTTATTACTTATAGTTAGCTGTTCTTCTGAGCTTAAAAGCCCTGAACCAAAGCTGCCAGATAAGAATAAAATGTTTTTTTAAACATTTACTAAAGTGTTACCATGATGAGAAGAAGTGAGGGGGAGAACAGCATGTAAGCAAAGGGAAAGCTCACTCTCTTGCATTGTCCCGGATTCCCCCCTTTTCCCTCACAAAAACACAGAGACCATTGTTTGTTGTTGTGCTCTGATTGGCAATTAATTTATTTATATTCATAAATCCATATTCCATTTTCCATTTCTTTATTATCATATTTCCATAATCTTCATTTATTTCCATCCATATATCACTCTCTGATTATCCATCCCCCCAGGCGAAAACCTGGGTGCCTTCTTCTTCTCCTTTTCTGTTAGGTAACGGTGAAAACCGAGACAGCTTTCTCCTTCATCTTCTTCTTCCTCTTGTGTTATTCCTTTTTTCTTCCCCCCTCCTGTCCTCCCCACCCATTTTTCCCCACTAGCCAGTCTCCAGCTTGTGTTGGATGGCTGGCTTCCCCCAACTTAGGATCTCCCTCTCCCTTACCTCAGGGATGAAATTTCCTCCCCCCCCTTTTTTTTTATATACCAGCTTCAGTCTGTTTCCTTCATTCCTCTATGAAACCCATTTTTTCCGCATTAAACATATCAATTGCTGTGTCTGACAAGTGTACCCCATCTGACCTGTAGAAGTCATCCACCCATTCTTCTACTCCCCGCAGTATCACTTGTCCTCCCATCTGTCTTATCAATGTCCCCACCCATCTATTCATCTTTCTCCTGGCCCCTCTCCACCACCCTGTGGCTGTGTTCCTGTCTCCATACCCTTCGAGGTATCATATCTGACCAGGCAAGGCATACTTGAGGCCACCACTGTCTTATTGCCACCAGGTCCCTTTTTATCTGTAAATAAGTGTGCACCCATGGTTTGCCTGCCAGGTCGTTGCCCCCTAGGTGTATAATGATTAGGTCTGGACTGGGCCGATGTCCCTTGAGTTCTTTTAAGGCGGGCAGCAGCTGCACCCATCTCATCCCCCGTAGGCCATGTCATACCAACCTACACTGTCTTGCATCCTGGTACAACTGTTTTCCCCCAGCTTTTTTCTCTGCTCTTTTACAAGCCCAGTAAGTATAGGAATGGCCGCAGATCCAGACTTCTGTGCTCCTCCCTTTACCTATGGGGTGCAAAGAAAATTAATTAATTTATACATACTCTCAGTGCCCTCATTGTATTATCCCCCCGTCTTCTTCTTTTTTTTTTTGAAAAACCATGCTGCTCCTTCCCCTTCCCCCTCCCTTTTTTTTTATTTCAGTGCTCTGATGTATCTTTTATAACTGGCTGACCGCCAGTGCCCTTTTTCCAAAATGTCCTTCGCGGGTTCCCCCATTGCTGCCCACTGTGAGGCAGCCCCAATCCGCAGGTAATGGGAAGAGTAATTAGCTGGGTCCTCCCCCAGAAAACACATGCCATTTTTCAGCACTGCTGTAATTTGATAGCCGGTGACCCTTTTTCCGTCCCCATGCACAAATAACTTCCCTGTCCTGGTCACCTGCTCTGCGGCGAAAACCCACAGGGCCTGCACTGGGCATATCACACTCACCGACCGCCCTTTAAGTGTTATCATGCACCTTTGCCCTTTCTGGTCCACCTTTGACCTCTTTAGCTTGATTTGTATTTCTCTTATCCCCCAACTCACATCCTCCCATTCCACACCTCCTTCCTTGTCATCTTTCCCATGGCCTACCACTTCACTCACTCTCATAGCCCCTGCAAACATTACCACATAAATTGTGTGAAATAGTTGGGCCTCCCCTTTTGATCAGCATATTGCCGGAAGCACCTCTTTTAGCTTTATTAGCCACTGCTCACCTATTGGCCTCCTATTATCCCCTGGCCCTCGCTTCAACCTGCCCCATCCCTGCATCATTCTGCTAATGAGCATTGATTTTGTTGGGTCATTCCACCCTTTTAGGCTGCAGACCACACTGATCCCTGCAAGATAGACCCCCATTGTGGCGTGAGCAGTCCCTTTTTGCCATTGTTCCACTGTGAACATTCCCAACTGTTCCTCAGAGAGTGGCCCACTTACCTCCATCTGGTGTTCTGCCCTGAATGTTTGAAAAACCCTCCAGGCCCCATCGTAGGCCCTCAGTGTCCGAGGTGCCCATGAGCTGCGAAACAGCATTTCTGCTCCTTCTTGCCAACGTCCCAGATGTTCATTGGTACGGGCGTTTTTTGTTCTTCCACTGCTGGTGCCAGCTTCCGGAAACAGTCCAGCTGCAGACGGGAAAGGCTGTCAGCCAGGGTATTGTGTACCCCTTCTGTGTGTTTTGCTCTGAAGGACATGTTCAGCTGCAAAGCCCTTAAAACTAACTGTCGTACCACCTGCATGACTGTATCCGACCTGGCTCCCTTGTTGTTTAGTACATCGACCACCGCTCTATTGTCACACCAAAATGTCACCTTTTGGTCAGTAATTCTTCCCCCAAACCAGGTGCATGCCCATATGGGCATGATTCTCCAGTAGTGTTATATCTCTCACTTTCCGTCCCTTACCCAACTGGCTGCCATGGTTCTGCAAACCACTTGCCCCTCAGGTAACCCCCCATGCCCAACCCTCCGGCCGCATCTGTGTAGAGGTCTAGGTCTGTGTTGTACAGTCACTCCTCCTGCCAGAATGAACACCCATTGTAATCCTTCAAGAATTCTTCCCATATGCTAAAATCCTCCCTGACACCTTGAGTCAGATCCACCCAGTGATGCGGACTGGTGACCCCTGCTGTAGCTCTGGCTAACCTCCTTGTGAATGCTCTTCCTGGTCCTATGGCCCTGCATGCGAAGTTCAGGTGTCCCAGTACCTGCTGGACCATTTTTAGTTGTACCCGCCTCCTGCTGGTATGTACCTGGATTAGTTCCTTCAACCTCCTTACTTCCTTACTTTTTTGTCCGGTAACCTAAACACTCCGCTCGTGGCATCTATCTCTAGCCAGAGGAATTCCATAACCTTGCTGGGCCATTCTGTTTTTTCTGGTGCCAATGGGACTCCCAGCTCCTGGCACAATTCTTGAAACTCATCCAGCATCCTCTGTGTCTCCCTTTTCCCCTTCCCAATGAGGAGAAAATCATCCAAGTAATGGATGACTGACCTATAACCCATCTTTTCCTGGAATATCCACTGCAAACATGTGCTGAATGCCTCAAACATGGCACATGCTGTGGAACACCCCATTGCCACTGCTTTGTCGAAATAATACTGTCCCTCACTTTTAAAACCCAACAGATCCCAGTCTTCCCTCCTGACTGGAAGCAGTCTGAAGGCGGACTCAATGTCTGTTTTTGCCATCCATGCATCTCCTGTGGCCCAGATTATCTGGACTGTGTCCTCTAGTGTCACGTATGTCACCCTATGTTCTTCACTGATAAAGTCATTCACCGACTCACCTTCCGGATATGACAAGTGGTGGATCACCCTGTATTCCCCCTCTTGCTTCTTGGGTAGCAAACCCAAAGGCGGTATCCGCATGTTTTCCAATGGGGGGGTGTTAAATGGGCCCTCCACCCTGCCTGCTGCTTTTTCTTTCTCAATCTTCCTCCTTAGCATTTCTTCTTTTCCTTTTACCGACCCCAGGTTGCGTGCCTCCCTTGGTTGCCTGGGTCCCCTAAACTGCAATGAAAACCCTGTGTTAAAACCACTTAATATCATATCCCGCACTCTTATGTCTGGATATCCGTCCAGGCAAACTGACCATGCTGCTAGGCTGATGGGGGTTCTGGCCATATCAAATTGTTCCTTGTTGTGCCACCTGTCCCCCCTCTCTGACCCCTCCCTTTCTTCCTATCTGGCCTTCCTTGCCTCTGTGGTTCTGGCCCCCTCTATTCCCGTTCCCCCTGCCCCTCCCTCCCTTGTTCCATGTTTGCCCTTTAAACCCCTGGCCATCTCGAAAGAACTGTTGGCCCAATCCTTGCCCCACATGCCCTTGTGCACCCTGAGGTGAAGTTGTTCTGCACTTGCTTGCTGGGTGTATCCCCCCACATTTTGAACAGGCACATCAAAAATGACACTGAGGCCACGAGCAGAAGGCCCAGTTATACGCCCAGCAACATCTTTGTGGAATAGCCCCCTTTTTGCCCCACCCACCCTCGGGTGTGGACTGATCTGTTACGTAATCCGTCCATAAATCTATTTGCTTGGTGTCCCATCTTACATCCCCAAATGTCGCCATTCTCTGCCGAAAACATTCATCATAGTATATCCATCCTACCCCGCCTTTTGCTTTTGCTCTTCGTATTATCAGTGAATAGGTAATGAGCGGGATGCACAGCTCCGGCCTCTTTTCCAGAGTGATGGCTGAAAAGATGGCAAAACCTAGAAACCACCCATCCCAGGTCTTCCCTTTCGTAAACTTGTCGTCCTCTTTCTTTCCTAAGAGCACTATGGCAGCTGCCATCTCACTCTTACCTATGATCTCTCTCTCTTCGTATTTGGCCACCGCCTCACGGCTCACCAAAGCAAATATATCCACATATTCCCCTTTCCATATTTTTTCTTTTGTGGCGAAGGGCACGTGTTTGCCTATTCTCATCCCAGGCGCACCTACCTCTCTTGTACCATTTCTATCTCTTTCCTCTCTGTTTACAGTATCCCCTGGCACCTCTTTTCCCACCTTCATCTCTGCCAGAGCCGATTCCATCTGCCCCAGCCCTCCTGTCCCCAGTGCCGCCACAATTTGCCCTATATATTCTTTTATACTATCCTCCACTGGGTTGGACATGTTACCTGTAACCTTGTCCTGGCCGGGCTGCCTGGAGGCCTCCACAGGTCCCCTTGCTTCTTCCTGTGGTTGAGGTGGAGGTGGAGGGTGAGCTACTGGGATCTGCGGGCAGGGCACCCCATTCCGGGCTTCGTGTCAAGGTTCCACCTGGGAGGTTCCCCCTTGATCTGGGATGGGTGCTGGCATCACTGGGTCCACCAGCCATGTGGGTACTGCCTCGGCTGCCTTGGCGGGCCCCGCTGTCACTGGTGCTACCCAAGTGGGACTGTGTAGCCCCTCGGCTGGCCTCTACCCCTTGCCACCTTTCTCCGTACCCGCTTTTCTCTTCTCCCCGGGCCTCCCCGGTTCCTCCCCCTCCAGCAGTTCCCACATCTTGTTTGCTTTTTCTGCCAGTTCAATTATAGGCTTGTAGGCATCTTCCTTCAATGGCCTGCTCTTCCTGGGTGCCATGTCCGTCTCAACTTGTGCTCTGTGAAAACAACTATAGGAAACGAAAAACAGGGTTATTCATATTTCAGTACCTCCAACCTAGAAACCACCCCTATACATCTTTCTCCTGTCCGTCGTGCCTCCCCCATGCAAACACAGATCGGGGCCACCTGTGAAGGACCCCCCCATCCTGCCTGGCAGGTCATCCTCTCCTATAATGGGCCCGCACTCATTGCAATCCTTTCACCATGTGAGGTGTCTCCCGTGAATTCCCAGGTCGGGATTCCACCCCTTCTGCCCTGGGGCTCTCCCGGCCATTTAAAAGTTTTTTTTTTTTTTTTTTATTATTACCCTCAACGTGCCTCCCCAGGGAGGAAGGCTTCTCCCGACCCCCATATCCCCTAGCGGCGTGTGATGCCACACCGCAAAGCCCCATGTCTACTTGTCTCCAATGTTCCCGGGCCCCTTCCCTCCCTTCATACTTTTTATTTTTGCGCCCCCTTTTTGAAGCTTCATAAGGAGCAATAATGTAAAGCCTGGTAATTCAGTTGTGGCATGCTTGATCCAACATCCTGTATAGACCAAACTATCAGCACAATGAGTGGCCAGCTTTATGCCACAAAACTGAAACAGATTCCATAGTGAAACCTGGACCTTGTGGACCACAGACCGCTCCGAACCCCAACCTGTTCCTAAACCTGTCTCTCTATGCTACCCTGCCTCCCCTTGCTCTCACCTGCCTTCTATGTATGATGCCCAGGTTATATTTACACATCTTCCTGAGGGGTATGCTCTCCCAGGAAGCCAACCACTGGAGGCAGCCACAGGGTTCCCTTAGGGTGGGGGCGGGTCCGCTTCTCCCCCATGCCCCACCTGCCATGCATGTGCATCGCGCACCCATTTTTTTGTTGATACTCGGCCCTGTGTAGGGCCATGCAGTATACACCTACCAGAGGGAACAGGCCTCTATCTCAACCCTCCACATGGCGTGTGACGTCACGCCACGTGGTCGCCATTCCATGCTCTCCCTCCCAGCCCTTCAGGGCCTCTTTCAGCCTGCAACAACTGGCCACCACTCCGTGAGCAGCCCTAATACAAAAAGGAACAAGCTTTTAGCAATGCACCACGTGGCATGCTACCTCGCACCACGTGTTCCAAGGATCGCGCACTCTCCCATTCTTGTCGGGGCCTCTACAGGCCTACAATTTTTACAGCAATAAGAACCAGGTCCCCAAAATGTTGCATGCCAAAACAAACAGGGCAAAGGCTTCCTTGTGCATCTAGCAGCATGTGATGTCCCGCCCCCGGCTCTCAGCTCACTCCCTCACTTACCAATCTCGAAAAACTGAATCAAGCCTGCTGATCCTAATAGCAAAAACAGCCTAACCAGCCCTAAAGGCAGCAAACAGCCCAAACAAAATGGGGCAACCCATCTCGTAAGTACCACGCGGTGTGTGACGTCACCACGTGGCCTCGGTAATGCACCACATGGCATGCTGTGTCACGCCACGTGTCTCTTGCTCTCTTTCATTGGTGCCTCTTACAGGCCTAAATTCTACCACCGCAACAGCATAGAAGGCTCCCAAAAATGTCACCTGCTGCCAAGAACCAAACCGGGGAAACTTCCTCGTGACCGTAGCCGCGTGTGACGTCACGCTACGGGTCTCGGGTCAATCCTTCATTCCATAACCTCAAGGCCTAAACCAGGCCTATCACTTTATTAGTACCTCTCCAAACTGGCCCTAAATGCAGCAAGCAGCCCTAAAACAAAGCAGAACGCCTTCCTCATAAGCACCACATGGCGTGTGACTACACACCACGTGGCCTCGGGACTGGCTCTCACTGGACCATTTCAGGGCCTCTTCCAGGCCTGCTAATTAACCAGTCACCACAAACATTTTCACCCCTTGTCCTAGCTTCTAACAAACTGGCTCCTCTGTACAACAATTGCAGAAAACTAGTCTCCTACTCTGTGCTGCCCAAAGCACTTCTCCCTTACCCTCTCCACCATGTAAGGAGCTTCCAACAAAAAGCCCTGCTTCATCTTGTCTTCTAAGCAGATCCCTCATTCTCTGCTAACTGCTGCAACAATTTTTCTTTTCTCTCTTTTTTTAAAACAACTTCGCATATGTATCCAAATCAACTGTTCCTTACCTTCTTCTGCTTGTGAACAAACCTCAAAATTATTGCTAAATCCGACGTGCTGCAGCTGATGTCAAATCAAAACTCCAGCAAAAAGTGGCTGAGGCCCCCTTGAGCTGTCCCTTATGTACCTCCCTTCTCCCCTCCCCTTCCTGCTGCCTGACCCATTGTTCTGGCTCTTGGTCCCTTCCCTTCCTTCTCCCCTCCCCTTCTGAGCACAACCATTCCCTAACAGAGGGAAGGGGTGCACCAGGACAACATGGTCTGCCCCTTAAAGGGCAAACTCCATTGTGGCATCGATCAAAGAAGAGTGGCAAAAGACTTTCACTTTCAGCAGACAGCCACTCTGCAACAGTAAATAAGCAAAATCCATTAAGGGACAGGGAAGTCCCTTTCACTAAAACAAAGTGCCCCGAAGAAGAGAGGGCTGAAATAAAATTGAAAGGTGAAGCCTCCACATAATAGAATTGTGCCATGAAGTCCCTTGAATAAAATGACAGTACAGAAAAAGGGCCCAAATGGAAAGTTATAACAAACAGGCTGAGATTTCAGCCATCAGATGACAATAACAGTTTTATTTTTCTTGTACTGCCCAGAGGAAGGGCTTAACAAAAAAATTAATAAAGCATGTGTTAGATATGAAGATACCAAGGCTAACAAATAAAGAGATGAATAGAAATAAAGAACTAATAAAAGGCTGATATTATAAAACTATCTAAAATAAAGGCTAAATACACTAATTTGTATCTGAGGTGCCCCCTTGGGAAATGATTAGAGGACTTTTTATTATTTATAAAAATTGCTGGTCTTTTTGTGCAAAATAAATAACTTAAACCAGGAGAAGTAAAAGTAGGTGGTAGCTGTAGTCTGAAGCTGATGTAATGATTTCTTATAGGGAAGGCAGTGCCCTCTTATGACCTGTTATATACCTCACAGAACTGTCACTCTCAACAGAGTCGATGGGGCTACAGCTCATTAGACCCTAATTATTTATTCAATGCTGTTTTAGTAGCTCTAGATATCTATTGTTACCACATTACCTGCTTAATGTTACAGCGATTATAAAAGTGTTTATGCTCCTGGGTTACCTGCCTGATGTTATAAAGCTGGGGATAGAAATAACAGAGTGTTAGATAATTACATGGTCACCTGATTGTGATGTTACCTCAAGAAATGTATAAAAACCCACCACTAAAGGCATAATGTAGATAGGGAGTCAATGGAGAACTGATGGTGAGAGGTGCAGGAGCTAATGAGAGTGTGAGTCTACACACTAGTCTTTCTCCAGGCTGAGAGAAGTCTTAGCACTACTGGGCAAAGCAGTGGCCTGTTAGATCTGAAGAAATCTGTAACTAATCTTTATTTCAAAATTATATTGCTTTCTGTAAATATTTGTTTGGCAAGTTCTGTAGAAACAATAAATTGATAAATGCCATCCGGCATTTTTTTATGCACCTTAAAGTTGTCTGCCTGTGTCTAATGTTTGGGAAATCCCATACCCTATGACATTCCCCTTGCTGTACACTTTAATCCTGGTTCCCCATTCATGGATCCCAGATTCATGTCTTCATCAGCTCCTCCCTTCTCCTTCTCATTCTTTTCCTGTAATTTGACTAAAGGTGAGAACCTGTTTGATACCCTTGTATAGCTTACTGTGCTTCTATTAGTCTTTCTGCACCCCTGTGCAATGCCCCTTTCTCTTACTTTTGTCCCCCTCCCATGTTCTCCCTTTCTCCATCCATGAACTTTTTACCCTCCTATCTTTTCTGCTCTCCAATCCTTCCTGTGCCTCATCCCTGCTATTCTTTACCCTCCACTCCATCTCCCTTCTTAGACACCCTAATCAGCCTCCAGTCTCCCTAGTCTCTGACAGATTGGGCACCCTCCTAGTCTCCATAGTGTGTCATAGAAACATAGAAACATATAATTTGATGGCAGACAAGGACCACTTGGCCCACCCAGTCTGCCCATTTCTCTACCTAATGGATAAGCTGCAGATCCTAGTAAACAAACAGCCTACTTTCTCTTACCCCCACCCCCTAGAATTGCCTTATGTCTGTCCCAAGCATTCTTGAATTTCCCCCACTGTTTTTGACTCCACAACCTCCTCAGGAAGGCTGTTCCATGCATCCACAATCCTATCCATGAAAAAATACTTCCTCACATTACCTCTGAGCTGTCCCCCCCTCTATCTTCAAATTGTGCCCTCTAGTTCTTGCACACCTCTTTTTTCTGAAAGATGCTCCCCTCTGGGGCTTTGTTGATTCCCTTGAGGTACTTGAAAGTTTCTATCATGTCCTCCCTCTCCCTTTTTTTCCGCAAGGGTATACATATTAAGCTCCTTAAGTCTCTCTTCATATGTCTTCTGGTGCAGACCCTGCACCATTTTTGTTGCCCTCCTCTGGACTGCCTTCATCCTGTCTATGTCCTTGAGGAGAATGGGTCTCCAGAACTGCACATAGTACTCCAGATGGGGTCTCACCAGCTGTCTGTAGAGAGGGATAACAACTTCTTGTTTTCTAGTGGTGATGCCTCTCCCTATGCATCCAAGTATCCCCCAGAACTCCTTACTGCCCTCTCACATTGCTTGCCCACCTTTAGGTCATCTGATATGACTACCCTCAGGTCCCTTTCCATTTTTGTTGTTGTTAGTATCTCACCCCCCATTGTGTACTCTTCCCCTGGGTTTTTGTTTCCTAGGTGCATTGCTTTGCACTTCTTAGCACTGAATCTAAGCTGCCATACATTTGACCATTCCTCCAACCTTGCCAAATCGCTTCTCATCCTTTACACCCCATCTTGTGTATCAACCCTGTTGCAGATCTTTGTGTCATCTGCACAGAGACATACTTTTCCTTCCAGTCCCTCTGCAATGTCACTTATAAAGACATTGAAGAGTACCAGTCCTAGTACTGAACCCTGCGGTACCCCACTAATAACCCCCCTTTCTTCAGAGTGGACTTCGTTTACTATTACCCTCTGTGTCCTGTTCTTCAGCCAGTTTTCTACCCAGGCTACCATCCTGGGACCCACTCCAAGGCTGGCTAACTTATATATTAATCTTTTGTGTGGGACTGTGTCAAATGTCTTGCTAAAGTGTAGGTAGGCCATGTCCACAATATATATGGACAACAGGTTCCTCATTTTGGTCCATAGGCACAGAAATCTGCTAAGAAGTGGCTTTTCTGTTTTACTCACATGATATTAAGGTATTTTGATTAATTGAGTTATGCCACAGTTATGTCTTAATATTGGATGTAAAAATGCATGGTCTATAATTTAGATTAATCAATGTGTATTCCCCACAAACTAAAAGTAGCAGAATTGATCTTATGCAAAACCACCTGCCTTATCTGTTTATAGTTTCCTATATCATTTTGGGAGGTGACTTTAACTATGGCCTACCTGACCTAGATTGAGGAATAGAAACAAACACCACTAAAGTGTTTTGTGATATGGTCTTTTTAACCCAAATGATTACTACTTCTGGGTTATCCGATGCATATTTTAAAGTTAACAAATAGTGGTAACCTACCTATTTTAGAGGAAATTTGGCTACTCATATAGATTCTTTTTTTTTTTCCTTCAAATCTCTTACAGATATAATCTGTCTTTACCTGCCCAGTAGAATGTACAGATCATTGACCTCTCACTGTTATCGTAGGCCCATATGATATACTGTAAAGACACAGGAGCCAGGGTACTGGAAACTAAATTCCATCTTATTAAAATGTAAAGATATCCAGGAGACATTAGGAGACCATATAGCAGCAATAAAACCAGTTTTTGTGTGCTACAACAACCCCCTAAATTCATGGGAAGATATATTTGTATATTGTACTCTACTATGAATTATACTGTACAAGTGGGGGGGGCTGTCTAGGGACAGAATGTGACATGGCATCAAGAAGGCACAACCCTGGCAGCTGCACATTCTGTCCCTAGACCCCCACCCTGTACAACATAATGCATATTACAGTACCATATGCAAATATATACAACTGCAAATGCACCCTTACAGGCAGGGGTGTTGGCAGGGATACGCACTGTACTCAGCAGAGTACAGTAAAGAAATCAGGGCGGGGCAACAAATCAGGCACTGGCAACAAAAAGAGGACAAGGACATCGTGAGTCACATTGTGTCTGTGTCACGCTGAGCCCTTTTGTCTTTGTTGTTTGCTATAGGGCATTGATGCCAGCAGCCTAATACACAAACAAGAACAACTTACTAGGCAGCCAGAAAAACAAAGGAAGGAGGATTGCAGGAAGAAACTGATTACTTGAACTCAGACACGGCAAAGAGAGTGGAGGGGGCAGGAGTATTGGCCTATTGTTGGTGTGGTGTGGCAACGCATATTTTGGTTTATGTTTACATAACGGGAGGGGGGCAACAGTGCATCAGTTTGAGTACAAGTTTAAAATTCCTGGTGACACCCCTGCTTACAGGTGCCACAGCACTCCCATTAATGCACGGCTGTTTTCCTGACTCCCCCTGACAACTCTGTGCCCCTTCTTCCCCTGGCCCCCTCCTGTCCCAGCCAGTCACCTCTATGTTCTCATTCTGTCCTGTTAGTGTTGTGCCAGGTGGAGGATGGGGGCAGATCTGTGCAACACTTCCCATGGGGAGTTTGGTGCCAGAACCCTGATTTTTATAAAATTGGGCACAGGGTCCCTGGGTGCACCTGGAGTTTGCTGCATCCCTGGAGTGACACAAATTCCATCTCTCTAAGGAATCATTGAGAATTTGGATCAGGGGATACCTTTAGTGCTTAGATTTCACAAATAAAAAAAAAATAATTACATTATTTAAATAGATTCCGGACTTTACAAAAGGGGCAACAGTTTGAAACTCAAGGAAAAAATGTCTCTTTTGTGCCCATTTGAAGCTTGTCAGAAGAAAGGACTCAAGGATAGATCAAAAATCCTTTTCAGGAATTATGGATGGTAATGGAGTTATACAGATGGATACAAAAGGTACAGAATGCCAGCATCTGCAGTTGACTATTTACCTAACTTATTTGTGCCTGAATTTGTATCCCCTTCTGGCAAAGAGAATTGCTGCACATCTTTCTTTGCCCTAAATACCTTCAGAATCCTTCCCTGAACTCATGGCAGACGTGTCAGCTAGTGAAGTTTTAACAGCTCTACATTCCTTAAGAAACGAGACAGCCCCGGATAAGGATGGCTTGGCAAGTGAATTTTTTAAATGTGTAACCTCTGCACTTCTGGAAGAATTAGTACTGCTCGAAGAATTACTACAATTCTGTGATTTTCTTCTTAACAATACTTCTTTATGAGAGGAAATGAAAGAAGGCATAGTTTTTCTGTAAAAAAAGGGAGAAAAAGCAGACTTGCAGGACTGGAAACCAGTATACCACCTTAATACAGATATTAAGATTATTTGCAAAATAATAACATCTAAATTAAATAAAGCATTGCAGCATCTGATATGCCACTCACAAGCCTGCTCAGTTCCAGTATGATCATTTAATATTGGTACAGGAAATTGGTTGAAAAATGAAGAGAGAACAGATTCTAATTTTTTATTATCTTTAGACCAGCACAAGGCTTTTGACTTAGTTTCCCATACTTATTTATGCTTTTTAGTTTCCTAAAGCATTTATAAACCAAATCCAAAGGTTATATTGTCAGGCCTCTGTGAGGCATCTCGCTAAATGTTAGATCACCCTTGCTTGCTAATTTATTAAGGAAAATTGAATTGGACCCTTACATACTGTCTTTACAGTCTCTGGACAATATTGTATATTGCAAAACATTAACTTATGCAGATGATGTCTGCCTTTTAGTCAAAGGTGATGACTGTTCATTTTTTCTTAAAACTAATTAAATTATTTGGTTTATTTTCAGTTTGTTCTTTAATATACAAAAATGTGTTGGGAGGGCGTTAGGAGGAGCAGTCAAGTCACACAAAGGTGAAGGTTTGAGATTTCAGAAGGGCAATCTTTGCTGAAATGGGAAGATGTATAAAAGTTTCCCTAGAGAGGGGGGAAGTTAAAGTGGGGGTTAAAGAGTGGTGGGGACACATTAAAGGACCCATAGTGGACGTGACCAAACAATGCATCAGGTGGGTATCCAAAGGCAAGAAAAGAAGCAAGTTACTATGGTTCTTGAAAGATGTGGCTGAGAAAGCAAGGGCTAAAAGGATGGTGTTCAGGAAGTATAAGGAGACCCAAAGGGAGGAAGACAGAGAGGTTTGCCTAGAGTTTCTAAGGGGGGCAGGGAAGTCTGTTAGGAGAGCAAAGGCTCAGACTGAGGAAGAATTAGCACAGACAGTGAAAAAAGGGGACAAGAGATTTTATAGGTACATCAGTGAAAGGTGAAAGGTTGTAAGGCTAAAAGGGGAGGAAGTAGAGTGTAAGGAGGGTGACCTAGAAAAAGCAGAAATACTGAATAAATTCTTCTGTTTAGTATTCACTGAAGAAGAGAACGGTCAATGTCCACAGTTGGGCAACCAATATAAAGGGGGGGAGGTGGACATCAGTCCATTCACAGTGGAGAGAGAGTCCTGGAGGAGCTCACGAAACTGAAGGTGGACAAAGCAATGGGGGTCACATGGCATACATCTGAGGATATTAAAAGAGCTGTGAAGAGAGCTAGCAGCACCTCTGGCAGCCATGTTCATCGAGTCACTCAACACAGGAGTGATCCCAGAGGACTAAAAGAGGGCACAGGTTGTCCCTCTGTACAAAAATGGGAGCAGAAAGGAGGCATAGAACTATAGGTTGTTTAGCCTCACTTCAGTAGTGAGTAAGATCATGGAGGCACTGCTCAAGGAAAGAATAGTGGCACACCTAGAATCCAGTGGAGCACAGGATCCAAGATAACATGGATTCATAGCAGGAAGATTGTGTCAGACAAATCTGATAGACTTTTTCAACTGGGTGACAAGGGGGGGTGGACATCACCTACCTTGATTTCAACAAGGCCTTCAACACTGTCCCACATAGGAGTCTGGTTAACAAAATGGGTAGCCTGGGCATGGGGGACAAGGTGGTAAGGTGGGTTAGGAAATGGCAAACAGACAGGAGACAGAGGGTGGTGGTTAATGGGATCAAATCCAGGGAGGTGGGTAACCAGTGGGGTAACACAGGGATTGGTTCTTAAGCCAGTCCTGTTTGATGTCTTCATTAGTAACATTGTGGAAATGCTGGAAGGAAAAGTCTGCCTATTTGCAGAGGACACCAAGATCTGCAACAGGAAAGAAACTTTAGAAGAGGTGGAAAGGATGAGGAGGGGCCTGGAGAAACTTGAAAATGGCCTGAAGTCTGGCAACTGAGATTTAATTCTAAGACGTGCAAAATCATGTACCTGGGATGAAGGAACCCTTGGGGGGAGGGTTCTGACATTCACCAAGAAAGAAAGAGACCTAGGGGGTCATCATTTCTGATAACCTAAAGGTGTCCAAAAAGAGTACAAAGCTTCAGGGAGGGTCAGTGGCATGCTTGGGTGCATTGGCAGAGGCATCACTAGCAGAAGGCAGGAGATGTTGATGCCACTGTATAAATCACTAGTGAGGCCTCACCTAGAGTACTGTGTGCGGTTCTGGAGGCTGAACCTTCATAAGGACATTGACAGGGTGGCGGCAATCCAGAGAAGGCAACTAAGATGCTACAGGGCTTGTGCTAGAAAACATATGAGGAGAGATTAGGGGACCTCAACATGTACTCATTGGAGGAAAGGAGGGAGAGGGGAGACATGACAGAAACAGTCAAATACCTTATGGGCATAAACAAGGTGCAGGAAAGACATCTTCCATTATGGGGAAGTACAAGAACAAGGGGGAATGATATGAAATTGGTAGGTGGCAGATTAAGGGGAAATATGAGGAAGTTCTTCACGGAGTGGGTAGTGAGCACATAAAATAGTCTGCCACAGGAGGTGGTGGGAGCAAGCACAGTGGAGGGATTTAAATGTGCCTGGGATAGGCATAAGGGAAACTTAGTAGTGGGATGTAGTGGAGAAAAGTCACTGGCTACATAGGGTCAGAGGACGCAAACTAGTACAGGGCTTACAAGCAGACTGAATGGGCCTTGCAGTCCTTATCTGCTGACAATTTCTATGTTTCTATGGTTCTGAGCATGCTCAGTAGGGTATCAAACATCTATCCAAAAGACTCTATTGAACATGCTCAGAACCAAAATTTCAAATCCTTATAACCTGGCAAAGGGTTAATATTTTTTCATAAAACCAATGAAAGGCAATATTCTGGAGCAAGTACTTTCTACCCAGAAAATGTCAAACCAAAATTCCAAACCATCTGGGCTGCTGGTGTTAGAAAAAAACAGCAACCAACCCTGATTTTTCATAAAATGCATTATCCGGATCTCAGAATCCACACATCTGACTGGAATGAAATTTGGCAGATCAAGAGATCTTCTGCCCTAGACTGCGCTTGCAAAATTTCATGCAATCCCATTGAATTGGGGCAAATCAATTAAGGTGCAAAGTTAGGGGTTTAACATTAAACAGCCTACTCAATCCTAACTATAATGGCACTACCACATCACTATAATCTGTCTGTCTGTCTGTCTATCTATCTATCTATCTATCTATCTATCTATCTATCTATCTATCTATCTATCTTTCATTTCCTCCCCCTTCCAGCTCAGTAGACCTCCCTCCTGCTTCTCCAATACTGAATGAACACTAAAGTCAACTGGGGTACCCACCACTAGTACAGCTTTGCAAGCCCCCTACCCTCTAGATCACCCACCCACTCCCATTAATCGGTAGCAACACCAAGGTACCAATCCTTGCTGCCATCATGCATTTTATCTGACACTGGGAAGCCTAGTCCTAAGTGCCAGCTCAAATGTTGCTGTAATATAACCTGCAATCCCTCTATGTCCATTATTCAATGAAAATATACATTTAATAAAATGGTTCCTCACCAGTCTGAGCCCCCAGAACACCACCCACCATTTATTTTATTTATTTATTTATTTAAGAGTTTCACCAGGAAGGCATGCTGAGCAGTGTACCGCGCGATTCCAGATGTGCCCTGGAGGAAGGGGTTACACAACCACTCACTTAACACCCAACCCAAATCCTCCAACAGACTCAGTCACCTGAAGATGTCCCATGACATAGATCAACTCTTCAATTGAAAACATGTCTTGCTGCTGGAACCAGTGGCTGCAGTATTGGAAAATAAAGTAAATCTGGTTTAATGTATATCAGTGGGGTTTGATCTTTTACTCACAACGTCTTAATTTTTTAACATTTTTTCACAAATTTCAACATGGTCTTTTTGGGACCCCATCTCATGCACAAGGGCATGGAATTTTTCAAATCTGACACAAAAAGTGATTTTGCAGTCATTGTGTGAAATCACCATTTGGGCATGATTTGAACATTTTCACCTAGTGGGTTTATGAGGTGGGGACAAAAGAAAGCTATGTTGAAAGTTTGGTATAAACTAGGTTAAAATGACCAAGTTATGAGTGAACTTTGAAATAATTCGATCTTCACTCATAACTTTGCTAATGTTCAAGATATTATCACCAAACTTTCAACATGGCTATTTTGGGACCCCACCTAATGAACAATTCAGGTTAAAATTTGCAAATCCATCCTGAATGGTGCTTTTGCAGTTGCTGTATGAACTTGCATTTCAGGAGGGATTTTAGCATTTTTACCTATCAGGTTAATGAGGTGGGGTCATCAAAGAGACTACATTAAAAATGTGGCATACAAATATGGTAAAATAACAAAGTTATCACTGAACATTGAAATTTTTCAGCGCCCACTCTCAACTTCACTAATTTCATTTTTTTAATCTCCAACCTTTGACATATCCATTTTATCTTATCACTTCATAATACATGACAGGTATCATTTTTTAAATCCTGGATAAGACATGTTTTCACACATGTGGCTCAAAACAACATTTCAGCCGGCATTCTATAAATGCCACGTGTCATGTTTATAAGGGGGAGCCATAAGATGATTGTCTTGAAAATTAGGGATCAAAATAATAATAATAAAAAAAAAAAATTATTAAGAAACATTGGACTTGATTGTCAAAGTGGGCTTGGATTAGTGCAACAGCAGTTTGCACCGAAGCCCAGTGCACCAGAGACCCTGCACCTGATTCTCAAAGGGGCAGGGTCCTTATGACTAAGTCCCACAGCTTGTTGCAAACATGACTGAGCGCTGAACAGATGGAACATTGAGAGGGTCTGCTGCAAGCCATGGGACAGCCCTGCACTGGTCTAGACCCTGGTGGTCTAGTGGTCCTCCCGCCTCTATCCTCAATATTGCCACCATCACTGTGAACAAAGTAATGATTATTCCCCCCCTTTCACTATCCCCCGATGTTACCACTGGTATTGTTAATATATAAGTTCACATGCCCCTCCTTCCCAATCCCCCAATGTAGCCCCTGTGAGTGTTTCTAAATAATATCATAGCACCCCATCCCAATCCCCCGATGCTGCCACCATGAGTGTTAATAAGTTATAACAAATGCCCGATCCTGATCCCCCAATTCTGCCACAGTGAGTGTTAATAATGTATATCATATGCCCCCTTCCCGATCCCCTGTCAGCAGATTGTAATAATACAAGCCCCCCTCCTCAAACCTAGACATTGCCAGTAGCAAGAATAATCCATTCCCATGCCCCCTCCCCAGGATTGGGAATGGGCATACGATAAACATTATTAACACTCACGGTGGCAACACTGGGGGATCGGGATGGGGCATTTGTTATAAATTATTAACACTTATGGTGGCAGCATCAGGGGCTCATGAAGGGGGGCATGTGTATTAGTTTATTAGCAACAACAGTGGCAGCATCGGAAAATCAGGGAGGGGGCAATGGAAATCCATATTGTTAATGCTAGGTACATGGGACACATAACCACTGCACTTTGCTGCAGACAGGCTACACTCCCCGAGGAGAATATTCTAAGTATCTTTAGAGCAGCCCTGGCTGGTTGAAGGGTACTTAGAATTTTGTCCTCTGGGAGAGTTTACAGAATGCCATTTACCGGGATGTGGCAGCTTGCACCTGCCACATGACCCCTTGCACCAGGTCGCAGCTCAGTTTTGGTAGTATGGGAGGTGCAAGCTTATTTGGGGCAGGCAGCCAGCAGTTGTCATGGGTTGTCTTTGAGAATATCTCAGACAGCAGTTTTGGGCACAAGGTGTCTATTGTGCCATTTATGTTTGGAGCAAGCACCTTGCACCATTTCCAGGGCTTTGAGAATCAAGCCCATTATATGTAATACCAGCCTTTACCCCAAGGGTAAGTACTTTGTGATCCCATGCTGGTGAGTTGAGTTTGGGGGTTAGCTCAGTGACCCAGCTGGATGAGTGGAGGCTGGGTGGGAAGATGCTGTCATGCAACACCACCTCCCAGTCTAGAAAGGATGGGTGCAGGGTTGCCTGCATAGATCCAAGTACCGTATAGTTAAGAGAACTCCTCTCTTTGCATAGGGCCCTGCATCTCTGCACACTTGGGTACCGGAAGAGAGCCCTGTGGTTTGTATGTGAGATGGAATCTTTGCCCTATGCACCTGTATCTGTGGCCACATGGAAGCACAAGATGTAGAGGTCTCTACTCCTCCACAGTCCACCACACAGCCTCATGAATTATTGACATCCATTTCCGTGGCCCTCCAATAAGCCCCAGGAGAAGATTTTTGGAAGCCCCTGAATTGGCGCTCCCTCCTCATCTTGTGGCATGGCTGTCAAGGCTCAAGGGCCCTGTGCATCTGCATCTGTTCAATGAGCATATGATTCCAAGAGTTTGAAAAGAAAAATATTTTGCAAAAAAGTGTGTTAATGCACCAGTTATGGTTCAACATAATGCTGCAAAAGTAGAGAAATGTGGCATTAGGGTTTCTAACCCTAACTCCCCACCCCAACCCCACAAGCAACAAAAGGAAAAAAATCATTTGGGTGCAGGGTTTCCAGAATCTTGGCAAATCAGTTTTGTGGTCATCCTTGGGGTTATCAACCCTAATGCCTCTTCCACTGAGCAAACAAGGTCAGATGTACTTCAAATTAATAAAAAGATGATTCATTTTGTGGTGTGTTGAAGTAATAGAGTTGGAAATTATAAACAATATATTAATAAACAGCCCATTATAGCAACAACATATTATGATTATCTAGGAGTATGTTATTCAACAACAGTGAGGTGGATTAGACATATGGAGCTGATATTCAAAAAAGTGCAAAGAGAAGTTCAAAGATTTTTGCTGCACTTTGCAAGTGTCCAGGAGTCCGAGGATGCTAGATTCAGTGAGACAGTGCGCCAGTGCTATCTAACTGAATATAGGACCTAGTCAGTACAGCACTAAATCAAGTAGCACTGCCCTGACATGGATCCCTGCTGAACAGAAAATAGTACTGCCAGAGTGGATAATGCCAGAATCCCATCTGCAGTTTTCAGAGGGACCCATGAAAATGAGCCATTGTGCATGCATGGAGATAATGGTCTATTTGCATGCCCATTATGGACTCATATGCATGGGTAGTGGCAGTGGGTTAGCACAGCGTGGCCCCCGATTGTCTGATCCCATGGTTGTGTAGAAGTCCCTACTGCCTAGTTGACTCCCCACCTCTGAGCACCTGAATGATAATGGGTTAACTGATCCCTGGTGCAGAGTGTTCTCCTCTTCCCCTATCCACAGCCTGGCACTCTGATACTATGTTTCTGGTGTCCAGTGGCCTTGCCATCCCACTGACCACCAGCCCTGAAATCTCTGTACAGTGCCCTGGTGGCTAGAGTCACCTCCCCACTGATCTTCAGCCTAGTTATGACCTACAAAGTCCCATGGCTGGAGATCCCCATCCTGATCTACTCTCTGGCACCATCCAGGCATGGTGATAATGGACAATGAGGGGGAGGGGCCCCCCTCATTGTCTGATTCCCCTGACCCCTGTATATAGACAAAAGGCCCACTGTAACATGCCCTGCTGTCCACATCTGAGTCTGGTGTACTGTATTGGACAGAACATAAAAATGACCCTGCCATCCTGCACATCAGTACAGCAGACACATGTCCTATGAAAGATATAGGACACAGATGCACACCCTATGCTATACATAGGACATGTGAGCCCTGACATGTTATACAGTGGCTATCCGAGGAGGTGTAAGGAGGACAATGCTGGTTGCTATTTCTGTCCATGGCACTGGTGCTTCCTGGTAGGGGGGTTTGAGTGTGCCACCTGTGCAGTGGGGGCCCTTTAGACACCAGGGACTATTGTAGTGGTACAGTTTCAGTCATTGGGGATGGGGGTACTTCAGGACAGCTCACTTATAACATTGCTAATTTTCAGTATTCTTCCACCAAACTATCAACATGGTCTCTTTGGGACCCCACCTCATTAACAGTGCAGTTGAAATTTTTCATATACAGTATGTGCTGAAAGGTGATTTCACAGTCACATTCATCTGGTGGGATCATTTCCATATCAGACTAATTACTGGTCTAAAATAGAAGAGGTTTGTAAATGAACCTTTAATGCAGATACTAAGCTAGTAGCCTTAACTAGGCTTCTGGGGATTTACCTAGAAAGAAACTTGCTTGATGAATCTCAGAGGACATTATTGGCATTATTCTCAGTGGTAGCAAAAAAAGCAATCTTAATGAAGTGGAAAGATCCAGACCCACCTGTGTTTAAAACTTGGTTAAATTTAATAATATATATATTAAAACTTGAACAAGTGTGGTATAGAAAAAATAGAAAAAATGTTGAATTTAGGAAAATGTGGACATTATTTCTGGTGGCAATAAACAAAATTGTTGTTATTTAGTCATTACCCAGTGAAGTTGGCTGTGGCTGGATGCTCTGTCATGGAGACAATTGGTTTAGCTCCCAGATCCCCCTTCTTGGTAAAAATGATGGCATAAAGGCTAAGACTCTGTCTGAGGTTTTACCAATGAATGAAAGGAGACTCAATCTTACTGTTTGAACCAAGGGGAAATAAAAAAAAGAGAAAAAAAAGGAAACAGATGTATGTTGTTCAACATACCTTATGATGCCTGTCTGTGGTTGCTTGTCCAGTCTTGTCCTTTGTCTGCTTGTGATGCAAGTTGGGGTTGGAAACCCTAAAGCCACATTTCCCTACTTTTATGGTGTTAAGCTGAATCTTAACTGGTGCATTATGGCAGTTTTTTGTAAATAATATTATATACTGTAGATATACTATAGGGGCACAGTAGTTCCCCTATAATTTGTGTTGAGTAGGCTGTTTAATGTTAAACCCCAACTTCTGCACTTTAATAACTTTGGTGTAGTTTGATGACATAGCACAAAATTTGGCATGCGTGGTCAGGCTGTCAGCATCTCAAAACCTGAAAAGTTTAGTGACAGCATCTTGTTCAGTTTTGGAGATATGGAGGGGCACAAAATGAATAAAAAAAAAACCTTTGACTTCTCTATACTTAACATTGTATTTTTTTTCACTCTCACCTACAGCCTAGATGATGCGGAATTTTTTTCATGAACTTTTCAGGGTTGACGGGGCCTGTGCTAATGATGTGCCTTTGAAAGTTTTCATTAAAACAAATACAGTTCCAGAGTTAGAAGGATTTTTTGGATTGCTGACAAATGCAAACAGTAACAAAAAACAAAGCCAAAAAGGATCACAAGTGCTTATTTTCATGATTTTACTTTTGAGAAAAAAAGGTTGTGGTGGCCACCATCTTTATTTTTTTTGTCTGAAAAACATTGAGAATACATAAAAATTATTTATTGAAAAAAATGAACACTTGGACCTAGGTAAACAGGATCGGTTTTGCTAGTTTTTGGTGTTTATTTTTTATTTGTTTTTTCAAAATTGCACTGGAAATCATGTTTTGGGGCACCTGAAAATCCTGGGTACCCAGCATAGTGACAGGAGCAATTCACCTATTTTCTCAGTATGAAAACAGCAGTACATTCTTGAATTCTAATGCCACAGCTGTAGTTCTGCTGTTGGCTTCAGTTGAAGCAGCAAGCTAGTGATCCCCTGCTCCCTCTGTCTCTGTCTGTCTCTCTGTCTATTTGTCTGTCTGTCTGTCTGTCTGTCTATCTATCTATCTATCTATCTATCTATCTATCTATCTATCTATCTATCTATCACAGTGGGGTGACCACCCCTGGTATGGCTTCCTTCTCTCCCATCCCTTCAGGTCACCTTCCCTCTCTTTCCCATGTTTAATTTATAATACAGTTTATAAGTGAACCGGGATGCCCAAGCCTGGTACTGTTTCTCTTCACTCCCCTTCCCTCCAGGTTGCCCACTTCTTCACATTAAATCCCTGGCAGCAGCAGGGTGGCCACCCCTGGTGCCACTAAATACAAGCCTGACACTGGAGTGTTCAATCCCCAGTGTCGCACTGTACCCTGTTAGAAAGAAAACTGTCCCTCTTTTTTGTTAGACTGGAAAAAAAGGTCCCTTGCCAGTCTAACCCCTCACTCCACCCTGCCACCCAGTCAGAACCCACCACTCTACATCCACCACACCCCTCACACACCCTCACTCACCTGAACAAGTCCCACAACATGTTTATGGGCTCCTGAATATCCTAGGTGCCCAGCTTAGTATCACAAGCTGTTTCACCTGCATTCTTGGTATTGGAGAAGGGGGTTAAATTTATTATTTAAAGCAGCGATGCAAGGAATCTGACATTGCATTTGATCAGGCAATAATATTGGTATACTGTATATGAGTAATTACAAACCTAGTTTATTTTGTTTGTTTAATCAATTTATTTATTTTCCCCACAATGGACATGCTCCTGCTCAACACATACCCTTGCAAGGATCTCCAGCTTGAAACAGAGTGAATTATAATATTTTTTTGACAAATGGTAATGAGCACCCTAATACACCTCTGTTAGTCATTGATACACTTTGTTATTTACAGTATGTGCACGGTGTCCAATCATGTTAGTAGCTAGCTAATGGTGCTTATTGCAATTCTAGCAGATGAAGATGGTCTCTATAGCAACTCTAGAAGTTCTAGCTCTGAGTCAGGGTAATGTGCATTACACAGTATTTAAGGCTTTATGTAACATCAAGAAAATAAAGGGGTGTTATCTATAATAGTTGTAAAAAAACTTGTTTGTTGTTTTTTGTTTTCACTTATAGTCAGTCACCACAGTTACATGCACTCTGATTTCCAATTTGAATCCATTTTATGTAACCAAAGTACTCAACTGGAAATCAGGATTTCTAAATAACTGATGAGATAGGTTACATGTCAAATCCACTAGTTAAAGATAGTGTTCCTGTGCTAAAAATCAAAATCTATTTAATGAAAAAATGTCAAAGGAGTCTCAAAATGTTTATGTGTACCCCCCCAATTATGCATACTAGATACTTATTTAGTGATGCATTTGCTATAATGTTTTGGCAGAGCAGTTTTGCACAAAAATAATGGATTTTTAATATTGGGGGATGACACTGCCTTGTTTATTCAGTGCTGTTGTGAGATAAACTTGTCAGTGCAATTCAAAAAGAAAACTGTCAGCTCTACATTTTTTTCTGGTTGTGAACTTGGTTTCTGTGTACAGAGAGTGTAGGTCTGTTTCAATAAATATCTTTTTTAACCAAGTTCTACACTCTTCTGCACTATCCATTCAGTACAGCTAGTATAAATATGGCTGTATTATTAACAGACTTTGATCCTCTGTGCTGTGATACAAAGATAACACTGCATTAACACCTGGCGACATCATGTTTTTTCAATTACTTGATTCAGTTTGTGTTTTTTTTTTTTCAGATGCCATATCCTGTCTTCTTAATGCCAGTATAATGTGCTGGCAGGGCATTGCCCGATTGACAGACCCTAACTAGCATCTAGCTGTACATTCATGCATTCAAATGTACATTTTGCTATAAAACATGACAACGCATGCACAGTAATACAGATACCATATCAACAACTTCAAGTTTCATAAAATACCACAAACAAAACATTCAGTTCAAACATGCTACAAATGCAGTATGTAGTGAGGAAATAAATCCGAGAAAATTGTTTACTGTCTTGCTTTTTTCCTCTGGTCTATTTTATGGTAGAAACATTTTCAAGGTTATTGTATGCATGAACCATACTGATTACTTTAGAAAACAGAACATTAATATTGAACGTAATTACAAGTTTCACATTAAAAATATTGTTTAGCAAGTTTGACACCATCCTTAGACTTTTTCTTCATGACTTCATTTTCTATACTTTTATTTAAACATACAAATAATTAGTTTAAAAAAAATGGCCACATGTAAAAGTTATAAAGTGAATTTAAACAGTTACTATCAGTAATACTTATAAACAATAATAATGTTGCAAGTAAGACTCAAGCAACTTTATTTGGAAATGATTCATAGAACAAGCAACGTGCAGTGTTAACATTTGAAAACAGGGAAAAGAGTAATGCTGTTTACACCTATGAATGTTGCGTGGGGATGTTAAAATAATGGGAGGATAGATAATACAGTCTTTTCAGAATATTTAAAGATAGCTCCTAAACAATTTCTTAATTGCATACAAAAGACTCAATATTCTCCACAACAGGAGAGGAGAGGAATAAGGACAAACTTAGCAACATTAAGAAGGGGATAGTTGGTCAGTACCGTGCATATATCACAACTGATTTCTGTGATTTTTGTTTCAGAGCTGGCATTGCATTAAACTATGTAATGATGTTGCTGCCCAGTTTTAAGCAGGTTCCTTTTCTAATTTAAACTGATGTATTGTAATATAATAGTGCCTCACTTAAGACATGCATTCCTTTGTATTCCAGAAATGGAAATGACAGAATGAAGACTATACTGGATGTTTTATTTTCCGTTAACTACCATATTTGTCTGAATTAGTGCCTGTGCTTAAATAAGCACCTGCTTGTATAAGCACCAGGGAAACATACTGTGTGATTCTAATAAGAGCTGGTGCTTAATTAAGGGCTGGACTGGCAGATACCTGTAACCGATAATGACTTCCACAGCTTCAGTGTTTAATTAAGGGCCAGGTCAGTTGGTCATTAACACTGGCAGAGCACAGTCACCGGAGCAGTTATCACTATTATTGCATCTGTAATAGATATATGTTTATGGGAGGGAAATTCTGCCAGCTATAGCCTTTTTTTAATGTGCGTATAGTTAGATTAAAAGAGACAAAGAGTTGGCTCCCTTGCTCCTCAAGCTCTATGAGTATTTTTCGTATGCGGTCGATATTGATCCCACTTTGTTCGAGGCCACAGTTATTTTGATTCCTAAGCCTGATAAAATTCTTACGGATCCAGCAAATTACTGGCCTATTTCTCTTCAGAATTATGATGTAAAGATTTTTGCTAAGATTCTCGCAGAAAGAATTAAAAAAGTCTGGTTGGGTCTACTTAGCCCTGAGCAAGTGGGCTTTGTTTCAGGTAGGTCTTCCGCTGATCACTTAAGAACCCTGTTTCATGTTTCCCGTCATGCTCAGTCTCGTATCCCGTCACATTGGTCTCGTTGGATGCTGAAAAGGCCTTCGATCGGGTCGACTGGACCTTTCTGTGGGCGGTTTTGGGGAGAATGGGATTCCCAGATTCATTCCTTAGTTTGGTGAAAGTCTTATATAGAGCCCCTTCGGCCAAAATTTATTGTAATGGGGTCTTTTCATCTTTGTTTCATTTGTATACGGGCACCAAACAGGGCTGCCCTCTCTCGCCCCTTTTGTTTAATTTGTATCTGGAACCACTCCTAATTAAACTCAAGTCCTCCCCTTTGGTTAAAGGCTGCAGGTTAATACAGCAGGAGTCCGTTTTTTCTGCCTATGCTGACGATATTCTCCTCCATCTAGAGTACCCAAAGGAATCTCTTAATGCGGCAATCGATCTTATTAGGCAGTTTGGTTCCTTTTCCCGCTATAAGTTAAATATCTCTAAGTCCGAGATTCTCCCACTTAATGTTTATACCTGTAAACAGGAATTTGCCTCCTTTGGTATGAGGTGGTCTCCTAAATCTATTAAATATTTAGGAATTCATTTTGCTACTGAACCCTCTATATTGAAGAACTTGAACCTGGACAGTATTAGAAAGCATGTTCAGCAGGATTTGAAGCGGTGGTCAAAGCTCCTATTTCCTCTGGGGCTGGATTAGCATTATTAAATGAACATCCTTCCCCGAATCTTTACTCCTCAATCTGTTAAATTTATGGCTTCCTATCGATATCTTCAGCAATTTCACACTATGTTTTCTGATTTTATCTGGTCTGGGAAGGGGTCCGACGCTCCTATGCTAAACTTTCACTTCCTAAGGAGAAGGGTGGACTCCGCTACCTAACCTTATACTTTATCATTGGGCAGCCCACCTTCAAGCTTGGGAAGTGGCTTTCTGTGGATCATAGTTTGGAATACCCGATCTGGCTCCAGGTCGAACGCTTACTACTTTCCAAAGCTAAACTCGATACTTATGCTATATATTTTGTTCCTCCGATGGAACTAGAGCAGTGGGTTTCTGACAATGTGATTCTACTGTCTCTTAAGTCATTGGCTCAATGCTTGGTGTCCCTAGGTATCCCGGCTCCTTCCGATTTTGGGCAGCCGGTGGTTCTCAACCCTAATATCAAGCTGGGTAATTCATGGATTACTCCAGAATGGCTCCCACAGATTGTTGAGGCCAAAGTGGAAAGCTTTTACAATCAGGGTTCTCTCCTGGCTTCAGGTGATATCTTGGATAAATTTGACATTCCTAGGAAGGGAAATTTTAAAGTATATCAACTGAGGCACCTTTTAGTCGGGCGATTTGGTTCCTCCTTCAAGGAGTCTGGGGTCTACCCCTTTCTCTCTGAGATCCTCCGTCTTGCTTCTCAGCCTCACTCTATTTCTTTAATTTATTCTTACCTTCTTAACTATAAGTTTCCCGAAATAAGTCAGGGCTCCTGTGTCTGGTCTTCGTTACTACCTGAGGTTATGCCAGATTGGCCCCGTATCTGGAAAGATTTGCACAGGTTCCACACACAGGATAGATTTAGGCTAACTCAATATTACAGTATCAATAATTTGTATTATACTCCTACGAAACTTTGTAAGCTCAAGAAGCTTTCCCGTTCTAATTGTTCTAGCTGTTTGCGAGAGGAGGGTAATCTCCTCCATGTTTTTTGGGCCTGCACCAAGGTTGCTCCCTTGTGGACTCTTATTAGGGATAATCTGGACCCCCTCCTGGGTTTATCGGCCTATTTTACCCCTGAGATCTGTGTTCTAGGGGACTATTCTCAGATAGATAGCGTGGAGCGGTGATTTTTTATGGCTTTGGTGTCTATGGCAGTCAAGAGGCTTGTTCTGAGGCACTGGACGGATCAATTGGCCTTGTCCTATGCTGAATGGATGACTGAGATTAGTGCTCTCCTTCATTCGGAGAGTTTAATTGCTAGCTTGCATGGTCATGTGGACTTGTTCCAGAAGAGGTGGGGTAAATTACAGACTCTTGCTTTGCTTTAGTATGCCGGCACCCGATCCCTGTAGTCTGCTAATTTCTTTCAGTGACTCTGGATTAATTATGTACCTAGAATTGTGTTGATTAATGGGTATTCTATCCTATGGTAAATATTATTCACACCTAGAACATATATGATCTTGTAAGGATATATTGTGTTGGGGGAGGGGGGTTATGGCTGGGCTTTATGGCTTGTTGTATGGCTGGGGGTTCTCTTATGTCTGCCAGCCCTGACCCGGGGAGGGGGACTCTGTGGTTACTGGGGAGGTGGGGAGACTGGGGTTGGGGAGGTGGGTGGTTGTATGGGGGTGGAGGGGGGGTTTATTTGTTCCGGATTGTCCTTCTGCTGTATTGTTTGGACTTGTTGTGGTTGTTGTTTTTTTTGTATTTGAAAACTTAATAAACTTGAATTTCAAAAAAAATAGATTAAAAGAGAATTATGGATGAATGAAGCATTGTAGAGAAATTAGTCATAGTGAGAAAAAATAAATTGAGCTGTACTATTGCACAACAATTGACAAAATGCCTTAAAATGCAGCTTAATAAGAGACACCTATTTTGAGTTAAAATGACAACTACATTGAGTGTTAGGTTCACCTACATGAAAAGGCATTGTTAATAATAACAACACACATATAAAAAAGCAAACACAAGAGTTATAAACATAGTGATGTGACTAGTTACCCCAATGAAAAGTTATATCCTGAAACTTTGCCTTTAAAGCTGCAAAATATGTTTGAGGCACATTTCCACAGTTATGTCTGAGGACATTTACATTGATGATATTATTTATAAACATTTAGAAGTCTATGTTTGTCATTGTTTTAATTAGGCCATGTCACAAAGAATGCAACAGACATACAGTATGAGGATTTTTAATCTTTAAAAGCTGTGGTTAGCATTATACACCTGGGAAAAGTAAAAAAAAAAAATGTCATAATTACATATGAAGGTTTAATGAAAGCATGTGTCTATCCATAACCAACTATTTCATCAGTCAGTTGTCTGCATATCATTTAGACTTTGTGGCCCAGATATTCAAACTGAGCCCAAAAAGTGCGCAACAGCAGGAGCAAGCAGAAGTCCACTGCGCCCGTGCGCAAGAAGCACAATATTCAAAAACTGCGCAGGCCAAGATGCGCCTTCAGTGGACGACTGAATATCACACCACCTGTGCATAGCATAACTAGGGATGTGAAGCTGAGCATATCTGATGCACCATAGCACAACAAGGGATGCTCAGTGGAGCAGTCCAGATGTGCCATAGTGCAACCAGAGACACCCCCTGCAGCAGGGCAGCAATGCAACAGCACAACCAGGGATGCAGGGGCCCACCACCCATGCCACAGATAGGCAGGGGAGTACACAGCAGAACAGACATCGTCCCCCACTCCCCATGCACTGCAAAACTGGGGGAGAGCTGGAATAACCACCGGCCCATGGATACCAGCAACCAACTGACAGCCGGGCCATGGTGCCCCAGCACACCCCCTAGCAAGCTGTGACCTGCACACAAGGAGGGTCAACCACCCCATGGCACCCCATCCCACCAATGCAGAGCACACCCTGCACCACAATCACCATACACCCTTCCCAGGAGTAGTGCCCAACAGTGCAGGACACCCTATGCATGCCACCACCCCCACTGTGACAATGCAACCCTGTGCACCACGGAGCCATGCAAGGCATCCCCACCATGTGCACCCTGCTATGGGTGGCAGCAGACAGCAGTGCACCAACAGCATACACAGTGCCACCCTGCATGTCCCCTCCAAGGTATAGCTGAGAGACCGACCATGCATTGCCACATGAGGTACCCCACATGCGACAGGGCATGCCCCAGACCCCACCTCCAGTGGTACAGCACCCTGCACACCCTCCCAAGGACACATCCCATCCCAGCACTGGCCACAACAGCCAGCACAGACACGCACAGTGTAGCATGGAAGCATGCACCACACAGGATGCAACACAGTGCATGGATAAACACCCACCCATACCCAAGGGCACACCAACACAGGGACACAGTAGCGTGTCAACCCAGCCACTGGCATGTGGCCACTGCTGACGTGTACACAAGGCCAGCATCCCTACATTGCACAGGTGTGCCAGCCACCCTGCACAGACACCTTGAAGCTGTATGCCACCAGCATGCCACCGGAGCACAGGTGACAGACACTGGAGCACATCCCCTGCAACACACACAAGTGACAGCATGGAGGAGGAACAACAACAGCGGAGGCCACAGTGCCACCGGAGGCAGAAGTGCACCATACTGGTGATGGAAGGCAACTTGGCATTGTGCCGGGTACAGTTGTTATCCAGAATGGACAACCACCACTGACACACCAGCAGACTGTGCATATCACAGACATGCAAGGGTGTCAGCTGCACAGGCCATAGATGGTCTGACAGGGGTGCCATGCACACAGTGCAGGCCCCATGGACCACTGCACACAGGCATCCAGTGCACAGAGTACAACACACAAACCACAGACAGTGACTGATCCCCCTGCCCACACCATAGGTGGTTCACCTCTACACACACACACACAAACACCCATGCGTGTACCACCCCTGATGCCATGCACACCACTCAGCTGAGCACCTGTAGCCCACTGAAAATCAGAGACCACCACAGTTGTCATAACAAAATGCATATATTTAAAAGAAGTAACAAAAAAAATTTACAAGAGGGGGGGAAGGGCCACATAACAGGTGGGGGCAGAAAAGAGGCAGGGGTGAACATATGGGAGAGGGAAGAAGGGGTGTGAGGGTGGGTCAAAGGGGGGGGAAGGTGGTAGTCGGGGCATGGGGACATTAACATGCACCCCAGTCCTCCTCATCATGGCGCTGATGTCTGCTGCTCCTCCTCCTCCTCCTTCTCACCCCATGGCAGTGGATCCTATGAAGCAGCTCCAAAGTCTCCCTTGCCACCTGGAGCAGCTCACGAATACCCCTCTGAATTTCCTGGAGTCGTCTTCCACCTAGGATGAGGGAGCAGAGTCAATAAGTGTGACTGTCCAGCCCTCTGCAGCCCACCCATTGTGCATGGCATACAGCCATGTGCCACACCCCTGTGATGGTGTGCGACCACCCACAGTGACCGTGTCCACAAGACCTGCCCACCCAGGCAGCCACAGCCATGTGGACCACTGCACACACCCACCGCCCATGTCCTGCACAGCACCACCATGGCTGTACAGTGACTTGGCTATGTGGCAGAAGGCAGTGCCATAGCCATGTGCCCGGTGCATGCATGGACCACCATTGACACACTCCCAGACATGCAGTGCCACTGGACAGTGCTGACTGTAACAAGTTGCGTGCATGGCAGTGGTGTCAATGGATGGTGGCCATGCCCCGCTGCCTGCCCAGTTATACAGCATGCAATAGTAATCATGGATGTAAGGCACTCACCATCATCAGGCTGGTCCACGCGCTGCTGACCACCATTATACCTCCTGGCCTGCTGCTCCTCCAGGCGGCACCTCCGGTCTCGATTCTGCCTCCATTCTTCGGGCCCTAAGGTGCAAACATGGAGAGGGGAACATCAGTACAATCCAGTAGCAAAGTCCCCCCGCCCCCATATGTGTGCAATCCCACACAGCCATACCCATCCACCCCACACCCCGATACCGCCACCACGGCCAACACCGGACGGCACCCCATGTGCCGGACACATGCAACCGTGATACCCGTATGGACGATAACAGTGTATGGATGTTACACCTACCTGGCCATGGCACCATGCCCCTCCTGGCATGTGCCAGTAGGTGGGCCAGCAGGTCCAGGTACCTGCATCTCAGGTCCCCATAACGACAGCGGCACTGCTCCGCAGTGTGACCCATACCGGTGGCCTCCTCCAGGGCATTGGCCACCTCCTGCCACACCGCACTCCTGGCCCTGTCCAGGGGTGCCTCTCCATACAAAGCCCCAGCATGGGGCTCTACTATTGCCACCAGGTTATCTAGCTCAACCTGGCTCCAAATGACCACATGCCTCCACGCCATCTCTTTTGTGTGGTTGAATCAAAATGGCACTCGGCAGAGTATTCCTGCCATGTGCAGATGCTGTGTGGTACAGCGCTGCCATTCCCTATTGGGCTGTCACTGAACAGTGTGATAGTGGTGCACCCATGCCTGAAGCATGGTGCCTAGGGGGCAAAGGTCGGGCACAGGGTCAAGGGTCTCTGGCGCACAGACAGCCACAGCACGATTGGAACCCAATGTGTGTAGCATGATTGGGTGCCTGTGTGCCAACTCCTGTAGCGGCCTACACTGCAGTTGCCCCAGTGCACCTACGACGCCCCAGTGCCACAGCACCATATATGTGAACAGTGCTGTAGTGCCACTGGCACAATGGTGGCCGTGCCCTGCATTGCCTCCCGCACACAGCACATCAGCAGCATGGCAGGCGCCTGCGTCATCAACCCGGGCATGCGCAGTTAGGTGTGTACTGCACATGTCACAGAACTGCGCCCTTGGCTCAGCACATTCAACACAATTGCACAAAGCGCAACAGTGTGCTATTCAGCCGGCATATGCAAATCATCTAATCAGCCATTCAATGGCACAGTCACTGCATTTGCATCTACTTAAAGATGCGCCTCACCTCATTTGCATGGGTTGCACTATAAAAATGTACATTGGGCTGCACTGACCATAGTCTGTTACTGCAGTCTATTGCGGTGAGTTGCATGCTGTTTGGGAGTGTGGACAGTGGTGTTTGGGACATGCATGGGACTGCACAGTCACAGGTAACACCTGTCATTCTCACAGGATGAATCATGACTGAGCGTGAGGTGGAGGATGAGAAACAGAGACGTGGGAGGAAGAGGAGGCCAAACTTCACAAAGACAGAGACAGATGCCCTGTCTGAGGCCTACCTCGACCAGGCACCGCTGCTCAGCGGACACCAGGGAACACCACAGGCCCATGCTGCTGCATGGGAGGAGGTGGCCCATGCTGTCAACCTGCATGGCAGCCACCAGCGCTCCGTGCAGGAGTGCAAAAAGAAGATGGTCATGGACAGGTGGAGAATTAAAGAGAAGGTGGCTGCCATCAGGGCAGCATGGTCTGCAACCACTGGGGGACAGTCGGAGGTGCAATGCCTGACCCCACAGGAAGAGCGGGTTTCTGGCAGCATGCAGCATTGCGCCATTGAGGGTGGTGGATTCCAGATGGGTGGTAGCTCGTCACTGCATTGTAGGTCATGGTCTGTCTATTGGGGGGACAGGGTAGGTCACATGCAGTAATGCTACTGTTTTTCCCTTACAGCTCCTGAGCATCTAAATGGGTCAGCGGTGGTGGGCTTCTCCACTGAGGCCAGTATAATGGAGATGGAGGAGGGCCCATCTACCTCCACAGGAATACAGGGGTCAGGGCGACAGTGGGCCTGCCTGGACGTCTGGACTGATGTTGCTGGAGCAGGTGTGGAGGAGGCCCTGCCTGTGTCCCAGCGTGCCAGAATCCATGGATGCCAGCATGCTGATACTCAGGCTGGTGCCAGATCCGTCACCGATGATGCTGGAGCTAACGTCATGGGCAGCGACATGTGTGGGCCACAGGATGGCCACACAGCAGGTGACATCATGGCCATGGCTGTGGGTGGTGCCGCCGTGGAGGCCTGTGTGACATCACTGTCCCAGCCTGTGTCTGTCTGCACCAGTGGGGCAGCACTGGTGTGTGTCCAGGACAGTGGGACTGTTGCGGCCACTGTGGTGGCACCATTGAGCCCTGGAGAGCGGCAGCCGGAGGGGCAGTATCAGCAGTCGGCCAATGGCCATGGGGGTGCAGTGTCAGGAGGCAGCATCAGTGCACCGCCTGTGGACATGCCCAGGCCTGGCCCTGGTGTGCAGCGCCCACCCTCAAGGGATGATGAGCATCAGGGCTGCGAACACCCTGAGGGACAGCATGCCGATCAGGCAGATGACCTCTTAGATGAGCACACCAGCATACAGCAAGCATCAGTCAATCAGCAGATGCAGCTTGTGACAGCGGTGGATGCACTGAGTGTGGCTCTGCACCAGGCAGAGGAGCAGCACAGCAGACACTCCGCTCTGCTCCTGGCAGGGATGGACCAGTTACGGGAGGGTGTGACCGCTGCCATTGACAGGCAGACACAGGCATTCACAGCTGTCATGGCCACAATGGGCACACAGTTATTTGCCCATGCGTTGCAGACACCACACAGTGCAATGTCCACCCCCCATTCCTGGCATTATTCAACACCATCCTTGTGGACACCGAGTTCAGCTGTGGGCATCCCTAGCACACCTGGTGCAGGCATGTTCGGTGTGCTGCAGACCCCTGCGCAAACACGGTCGCGTTCATGCAGTGGAACCCCTGGGGAACCATTGGTGCCACCCCATGAGGCCAGTGGTCAGCCTGTCACTGCTGTCGGGTCTCGGCGGGGCCGCCCATGCATCTGTGGTGGCCGTGGCACTGTGGCGCATGACTGACCTGTCTCCCAGCATGGTTACTGTCAGATGCTGCCCTGTGTGCATTGTGTCAATCAGCAGGAAATGCAAGGGTGGGGTACCCGGCCCTGCATGCACACACATGTTCCATCTGCACATCCTCCCGGCTGCTGTCCACTGTGGCGTGTGCATGATGATGCCTGCGTTGTGCTGTACACCACTGTGCAATGGTGCCCAGTGTCTGACACATGCACAATGACAGGCAGTGGGCGTGGTGGTCTGTGGACGTGTGTGTGGCTAGAGGTGGCGGTCTGGGTTAGCGTGCCTCCTACCCTTTGTGCATGTCTTGTGAGGTGTGTGTGTATGTGTGTGTATGACCGTGTGCCATGTTAGACCTCGCCCATCCCTGGCGGTGTGTGCGGTTCCATGCTCGGCCACTTCTCTTGACAGCATGCACCCCTGGTGTGTGTCCATGCGTGTTTGTGGGTTGTGCCTTTGCCACTGGTGGTTCCACACAGCCCCATGACTTACCTGGGTTGGCTGAAGTGCTCCTCTGTGATGGTGTCCCAGTGCAGCTGTGCCAGCCGGAGAAGTCAGGGGCCCAGTTGCACAAGGGGGGGCTGCCCATCACCATCTTCACCAGCGTCCTCATCATCACCATCGCTGTCCCCCTCTTCGACCTGTATGGCTATCCCACAGTCGTTGGCCATGTTGTGCAGGATGCAACAGGCCAGGAATAGCTCACAGGCCTTTGAGGGGCTGTACTGTAGGCACCGCCGGAGGTGTCCAGGCAACGGAAATGTGCCTTCAGCATCCCGAGCACCCACTCAATGACATTGCATGTGGTGGCATGTGCCTCATTGTAGCATTGCTGCGATGGGGTAACGGGCCGCCAGTGTGGTGTGAGCAGCCAGGGATGGAGTGGGTATCCACTGTCACCTGTGTGTAGAGGGTGGAGGTTAGTTTGGTGATCAGTGTTGCCCTGCCTTGGGCCATGTAGGCCATTACCCATGTCACCTCTGACCATGCCCCTCCCAAGCTCTATGTTTTTTCACATGGTTTGCAAACTCACCCACTAAGTGGCCAGTGGGGATGTCCCCACTCTCAAATCTGTGGCACAGTGCCGACTGGTGCCAGATGAAGGTAACATGTGCTTCCCCAGGGTGCGTGGCACAGACATTGATTATGTGCCCCCTGGCATCGTGCACCACCTGGCAGCTGATGCTTGCAGAGCCCTTCCAATTGATATATGCGGCCCCCTTGGGGCCAGGTGGTGTGCGGATGGCCACATGGGTGCAGTCTATTGCCCCTAGCATGCCAGGCATACGTGCTACCCTGTGGAATGCCTGTATGTTTGCTGTGCACTCCGCCAGTGTGCTGAGGAAATGGATGTACTCCACAGCATGTGGCAGCAGTGCGCTGAGGAATTGGGTGAGGTGGCATGATGCGGCCAACTGGGTTATGCCTGTGGTGTCCCCTGTTGGTCTCTGGAAGGTACCCCTGGCAAACAGGCACATGCAAGCTGTCACTTTAGTCTCCACTGACAGAGCACGGCTCTATCGTGTGGGTGCCTGCATCACATCACTGCACAGCTCACAGAGCTGCCTCAGAATTGCCCAATTCAGGTGGTACCGGCCCACAATCTTGGTATCGCTGTACAGCTCAAAGCTGGTGCGGGCTCTGTACTGCCTGTTGGGGGAATACTGCTGATGGGCCCTTCCATAGCCGCGCCCCCCTGCTGCCTGCCTTCTCACCCCCCTCATTACTGCCTCCATCTGGATGGTGGCACTGGCCACATCCCTGGCTTGTGTTCCCCCCAGCAGCTGTTTCTGTGTTCCCCCCGCTGTCCTGGCTGCTACTTCCCCTGCACCGGGAACACTTTCCTGTGGTGGTCTCAGTGCTGTGTGGCACTTCCCCCTTCTGCACTGTGGCTCCACACAACCTTCCCTGTGCCTGTGGGTTCAGGGTGCCCTTTCCCTGTCCTGCCCTGTGTGTCTGTAGTGCCCTGTGTGTCTGCCTAGAGGTCAGTCACATGTGCCTTCCCTGTAGCGTTCTTGCGCCTCTCCCTTGTTCCTTTTTATTTTGGCTCATTTCCACTATCGCGCAACTTCCGCTTGCTCCCCTATTGCACATGGTGCATGTTGTTGAATATCACACTGCGCCATTTATGCATGGTTCCTCCCCCTTCAGTTGCGCATGCATTCATTATCATTGTGCTCTTGCTCAGCGTGATTTGGGGGGCGCATTTGCCTCCCGCTGAATATCGCAGAATGGCGCATTTCCGGACTTGCACTGGAGCAACCCTATTGTGCATGGCGCAACCCTTTTGAATATCTGGGCCTGTATCTGCACTTTGTTAACAGGACTTTTCATTGATGCACCTTTCTGTCACATTCCTTTGGCAACTATGGTATATAATCAGGGATGGAGCTGTCCCCTGCAGATTAGTCAGCAATAAGATAAATAATAGGCCTTGATTTTAGTTAATATGTTCGTATGGACACTCAAATTTAATAGTATATTGTCAGTAAGTGTTGAAAAATATACAAACACTTTTTTGTATCAAACATCAACAACTGCAATAGATTACAAGTGATTTGCTCTGAGGTTTCTTACAGTATTTTCAAAGGGAGAATAAATGCATATCTAGTTGACAAGAAATAGTCTACATTCAAAGGATGGATATAATGTTAAAATCAGCTATGTGGCTCAGATTGTTTCTGAAACAAAACATAGCAAGAGCAGCATATGTTATTATTTGTTTGTTTTGCATAATTAACTGGTATCCTGTTAAGTGGGTGGCTCAATTTGAGCGACTCAATTTGAGCAACTCAAATTGAGCAGCTGTCAAAATAGCAACTACTGCATCATTTATTTATTATTTATTTATAGTGTATGGTGGAATGCTCTTATTTATGGAAAACTATAACTGCAAGAGAGTTGTTATGCTGCAGTAAATATGTCAGTATAATGTTAGGTTGTGCTGCTTCAGCTACATATCTATTGCAGCATAACAGAAAGGAATGCTTGGAATGCTGCCCCCATGCACCCTGTGAACTGTGGCTGCAGTTCGCAGTGCTGTGAAATATAAAAGTCAGTTTGACAGTTTGCACAGCACCACAAATACAATGGCAGCTGCGTTTTTTTCAAAAGTCCTCACAGAAAGGGAAATGTTCATACAGGATCAAGAAAATGTGCGTACTGTGAAAAAAATGGAGGTGGACTTGAAAGTGTTCAAAAGTTACCTGGCAGAGTGTGGGGAAATCTGTGAAATATGTGAAATCCCTGTGAAAGAGCTGGACAGTTTAGTCACCGATTTCATTTTCAAAGTGGAGCTTATAGATGGGTCACAGTACAAGCCTAGCACTATCCGTTATCCACGATAGTAGTAGTTCAGAATACGACTAAGGTGAGCCTAACAATAACACTTCCTATATCAAATTACCCTCTAACACCAGACCTCTAATCTTTTTCCTCCTCTTGTGTCTTGTTTCCTGTAGGGCCAGAGGCAGTCATGTGGACATGTCTAGATGTCATGCTCCAGCCATTGAAGAGTTATTTTAGAGGCTCTGTCTTTGCTGCCATATTTTTTTTGTTAAAGTTAAAAGTAAAAATGTACTTTGCTAACTGTGTGCCCTGCCTGTACAACAAACCATACCATGAGTGGATTATGTCTCCCCGATGTCTTTTTCTTTTAAGTGAGTACCTGATTCATGTTGTGTATGTTTTGATTAATTGTGTTCGGGTGGGGGAGGAGGTTGTGCTATGTATGATGAAAGGAAAATGAATTTGTAAAGTCGCAGAGATACAAGACCATACACTACAAAGATAATGTATGGTTCTGTATCTGCACCAAGCATGTGTAGCCATCTCGAGGGTGCCATGGTGACCTAAACCTCTCGAGCTCCACTCTCGAGGTTTGAACAGTTGCCATGGCACCCTCTCGACAGCTACACATGCTTGTTGCAGATACAGAACCATACATTATCCTTTATATGTCTTTTGTTAACTGGGTAAGTGTGTTGCTCCAATGGACCATTTTCAGTCATGACCTGGGCCACATAGCGACACAATTCATGCAATACAGTGCATACTGGTAAGCAGTGATAGTCACACCTCAACATAAGGTGAAGTAACAAAAGGAACAAAAATTTGCTTTGCAACTAATAACGGTAGTGAAGCAGAAATACATGACATTACAGGGAGTCTTCATTGGAGTAACCTCAGGATAAACAGTGCAAATTCAACAGTCTACTGTAAAGGACACTCTAAATCAGTACCAGTAGCCAAAAGATCAGGTAGGGACTGTAGCGTGTGATACATAAAGTACAAAAGTGCAATACTTTACATACCAGAAAGCATAGGACATAAAAAATCAGAGAGGAGTGGTCATGAGCAGCAGGGAAAGGGGACACAGTAGACAGGTGCATCTCACTGTAGCAGAGGTGAAAAGGCACTGGTGTTAGCTGGAAGAGCAGTGCTAAGTGGCTTCAGATAAGAGCCAATCTTTTAAATTTTTCTTGAAGGAAAGGTGGGAGGAGGATGATGAGTGAATGGATAACATAGATACATAGATACATAGACAGTGTCGGCAGATAAGGGTGTACGGCCCACCCAGTCTGCCCATTTGAGCTTGTAAGTTCAGTTTATGTTTTCCTAGAAGTCTGTTGCCCCTTACCCCTGACCTCCAGAATTCCTTTATGTCTATCCCATGCATTCTTAAATCCCGTGATTGTTTCAGCCCCCACCACTTCCTCTGGCAGGGTGTTCCAATTGTCCACCACCCTTTCTGTGAAGAAAAGCTTCCTCATGTTTCCTCTGAATCGTCCTCCCTCCAGCTTCATCCCATGCCCTCTAGTCCTGGAACACCTTTTTCACTTAAAAATAGTGTATTCCTGTACCCTGTTCCTCCCTGTAAGGTACTTGTATGTCTCTATCATATCCCCTCTCTCCCTCCTCTCCTCCAGGGAGTACATGTTCAGTTCCTTCAACCTGTCTTCATAGGACTTGTGATGCAATCCATGCACCATCTTTGTTGCCCTCCTCTGAACCTTCTCTACCCTGTCTATGTCCTTATGTAGGTATGGTCTCCAGAACTGTACACTGTACTCCAGGTGGGGCCTCACTAGTGTCTTGTATAGCAGAATTATGATCTCCTTTCCTGCTGGTGATGCCCTGCCTATACATCCCAGCATCCTAGTTGCTTTACCTGCTGCCTTGTCACACTGTTTCCCTACCTTGAGGTCATCAGAGATGATAACCCCAAGATCCCTTTCCTGCTTGGTGCATGCTATATCCTCACCCCCCAACTGATATATTGTGCCAGGGTTTTTGTGCCCCATATGCATTATCTGGCACTTCTTTGCATTGAATTTCAACTGCCAAACCCCTGACCATTCTTCAAGTTTCTGCAGGTCCCTTCTCATTCTGTCTACACCCTCTGGTGTGTCTACTCTGTTACAGAGCTTTGTGTCATCAGCGAACAGTGAAATTCTGCCTTCTAGGTCCTGCGCAATGTCACTGATGAAGATGTTGAATAGGACCGGTCCCAGCACTGATCCCTGTGGTACCCCACTGGTCACTCTTCCCTCTCTGGAGTGACAGCCATTTACCACCACCCTCTGTGTCCTGCCACCTAGCCAGTTACCTACCCACCACACTACTGTCCTGCCCACACCCATATTCCCCAGTTTGTGTAATAGTCTTCTATGTGGCACAGTGTCAAAGGCCTTGCTGAAGTCCAGATAGGCCATGTCCACTGCCCTCCCCTGATCCACCTCCCTAGTCACCCAGTCAAAAAAATTCAACGAGGTTGGTCTGACATGACCTCCCCCTGGTGAAACCATGCTGCCTTGGGTCCTGTAGTCCATTGACAACCAGATGTTCCACCAATATCTCCTTCAGTAGTGCTTCCATGATCTTCCCCACTACTGAGGTAAGGATGACTGGTCTGTAGTTCCCTGCTTCCTCTTTGTTCCCACTTTTGTATAAGGGGACTACATCTGCTGTCCTCCAGTCTCTGGGCACCTCTCCTGTTTCCAGTGATCGGCTAAACAGGATAGCCAGAGGTTCAGCCACCACCTCTCTTAGTTCTTTAAGGACCCTGGGGGTGCACCCCATCTGGCCCCATTGCTTTATCAACTCTTATTACTTCCAGTTCCTTCAGGACCCTTTCTCGTGTAAAGGGACTTGTGTCCATTTCTGTACCATTCTCACCCCTTGTACTCCATTCAGTTACCCGCCTCTTCCTCAGTAAAGACTGAGCGGAAATACCTGTTCAATATGTCAGCTTTACTGTTGTCAACCTCCACGCGGCCCCCATCCTCCCCCTTCAGTCTCACTATCCCTCTCTTTGTCTTTCTTTTTTCACTTACGTACCTGTAAAAGGTTTTGTCCCCTCTACCCACTGATTTTGCAATGTGTTCTTCTGTTTGAGCTTTGGTTTCCCTTACTGACCTCCCTGCCTCCCTTTGCTTCTCCTGGTACTTCTCCCTATCCCCTTCTGCCTGTGTCTTTTTGTATTGCCTGAATGCAATCTTTTTGGCTTTCACTTTCTTTGCTACCTCTTTGGAAAACCATAATGGTCTCCTCTTCCTTTTCCTCTTGCTAACCTGCTTAATGCATAATTCTGTTGTTCTTGTAATCCCCATTTTAAATACTGCCCACTGTTCCTCAATCCCTGATTCCTGTCCCATTCCCCTTAATGCCTCTTTCAAGTATGTCCCCATTTTCCCAAAGTCTGCCCCCCTAAAATCCAAGATACGTGTTTTTGTGTGGTTTGGTTCTGTTCTTTCTGTGATTTCAAACCACAATGACTGGTGGTCACTGTTCCCCAGGTGCTCCCCCACTGTTACCCCCATCACACTGTCCCTGTTTGTGAGCACAAGGTCCAGTATTGCCTTCTGCCGAGTTGGTTCCATGACCAGTTGCTTGAGGAAGGCACCCTGAAGGGGAGTCCAGGATAAATCTGCTCCTAGTTGATGCTGCTGCTGGGATGCTCCAGTCCACGTCTGGAATATTGAAGTCTCCAACCAGTACTACCTCCCCCTTGTCTGCCATCCTTTGGATGGCTAGCATCAGCTCCCTATCTGTTTCTTCCTCCTGGGCTGGTGGTCTATAGACCACACCTGTGCGGATGGCTGTCCTCATTTAGCTGTCCCCATTTTCCTTTCCAGCTTAACCCACAGTATCTCTCCCCCATTTTGTTCCTCCTGGATCTCTGTGGCCCTTATGTCATTTTTCACATACAGTGCCACTCCTCCTCCCCTTCCTGCCTGCTCTGTCTCTTCTGAATATGTTGTAGCCAGGTATGGCCATCTCCCAGTCATGGTTATCATTACACCAGGTTTCAGTGATGGACACAATGTCCAGGTCTGACTGCACCATGACAGCCTCCAGATCTTCCATCTTGTTGCTAAGGCTCCTGGCATTTGCACACATGGCTTTCCATGATTTGACCTCCCTAGACTGCTTCGCTGTTCTACTCCAGCCTCTTCCTTGGTTGTCCTTTATCCCTGGTTCTCCTTGCTGTCTGTCCTTCTGCTGAATTTTGCCCCTTTTCTGCCTATCCACCTCTTGGGCACTAATCTCCATCTTTTGCACACTGCTTTGCAGAGATAGCCACTCCTCTGGTTCACTGGTTCCACTGCTAGCTGTGGTGGGTGAGCAAGTAGGTACCCTCCTTGCTGGCCTGCCATGTCCCTTTGCTAGTTTAAATGCTTGTCAATGTAGCATTTAAACTTATCATTGAGTGCTTGGATTCCCCTCCAGGATAGATGCAGCCCGTCAGGCTTGATCAAACCTCCATCCCTCCAGGTGGGTCCCCAGTCACCAATGAATCCAAACCCTTCCTCACAGCACCAGTTCTTCAACCATGAGTTAAAGTTCCTGGTGCATGCACTCCTATGCTCTCCCTTACCTCTAGCAGGTAGTACTTCTGAGAAAGTGACAGAAGTAGCTACTTGCTTGAGTCCCCTCCCCAATTTCCTAAACTCTTCCTGAACTTCCTTTGGCTCCCCATTTGCCAGGTCATTAGTACCTAGGTGGATAATGACATCCAGCTCACCCTCCCGTCTTGCCTTCCCAGTGATCCCCAGGATATTCCTTCCATACCTCCATGCCATGGCACCTGGTAGGCACCTCACCTCCCTGTCCTCCCCCTCCTGTGTTCCTAGCTGGATCCCTCTTATGATGGAGTACAGTAGTCTGTTCCACAGGGAAGGGGCAGAGACAGAGAATGCTTTACTACCCCATGGAAGTGGAGATGTATGTTACATCCAGTGGATGGACATAAGATACTCAGAAGCTCCTGACAGCTACCCTGCCTGTTAGTAGAGATGAGTATATAGACTGGTGGCAGCCCCTAAGTGTATAGTCTACTATGCATCTCAGGGCATAATCAAAGTGGCCTTGTAGAGGGAGCCACCCTAGGGACTGGTAGAGTGTGTAGTGGTAAGTGAAGTAGGGAGTTTGAGGGGCAAAATGACAGATGCTGTTGCATGCTGTGTTCGGTTGTGAGTACAATGCAGAGGACATGAGAGAGTAGACAAGGAAGCAGTATTCAAGTAGGTGTAGCAAGTTTTCTTGCTCAATGGCAAGGTGTGCTTCATCAGACAGAAATTGTTTGACTCTGTAGGCAGCACCTAGCTTCTGGCTGACTCACTGCACAGAGTTATTTATATGTGCAGAGAAAGTAAGGGGGGGGTAAAGGGTAACACCTTGGTTTTTGAAAGAGGGGACATTTTTGAGGGGAGGGCTGGCTGGTGTGAGTACAAGGAGGGAGGAGTTAGCTTTGATGACCTTGGCTAGGAATGGTTTGGAGCAGAAAAGCATAGACTTTGTTTTTTCCTTTTACTGCCCAGGAGTTTATTGGAGAGAAGCCATTGATGGGCAGTGCCATAGTTTAGGGTGAGGGTGGAGGAGCTGGTATCAAGTGATTTATCACTATGGTAGAGAACTAGGTCATCCACATAGAGGAGGGCATCACAGGTGAGGCTTTCTGCAGGAAGTCATTAATAAATATAAAACAGGGGAGGGAAATAGAGGAGGCTTTCCCTATTATGACAGACTGCACCTGCCAGAAAAATAGCTTCTGAACCATGTAGTAGTTTCTGTGGAGCAGCCAATGTAAAGCAGGGTCAAGTGGAGGAGGAGGTGGTCAACAAGGTCAAAAGCCTTTGACAGGTCCATGAATACAGGTCTTGTGGCCTTGCCCATGTCCACATCTCTTAGAACCTGGTTTGAGAAAAGGGGAAAAGTTTAGGTGACACTGTGGTTCTTGTGGAAACCATGCTTGAGGGGGCATAAGAGTTTATATTTGTCCAGGTGCTCTGAGAACTGGAAATGTATAATTTTTTCCAGCAGCTTGCTTAGGTGGGAGAGGAGGGAGATGGTTCTGTAATTGTGTGATGAGAGGGGATCCCCTACTTTGAAGATTGGTATGGCATTTGCATGTTTCCAGGAACCAGGCACAGTGGGTGTTGAGTGGGTGAGGTTGAATATGAAAGTGAGGGTTTAACAATTTCTGGGGACATGATTTTTAAGAATGCAGGGAAGAGCCCATCACTGCCAGGGCTACCTCTGGCAGGAAGGGAATTCAGGAGTTTGTTGGTGACACCATGACCAATGGCTCTAAAGTAATAAGGGGGGGGCAAGGCGGTGTTGGAGGGGGGGAGGAACAGTTTGGCTGGCTGTGGTAGTTTGCTGAGATAGGAGGAGAGATCAGTGAATTTTGTGTTAAAGATATTTGCTATCTCAGCAGGATAGGAGATGGGCCAGAGGGGGATGCAAGTTGAGTTATTTGACTGTGAGTCTTAGGGTTAAGAAGTACCCAATGGAGGCCCAGGAAAAATGCAAGAATTTTCAAGGTTATTTCTTTGTTGATTAAGGTAAGGTATTTATGCTTAAGGGGTTTGGAAGTTTGCTTGCAGGTATTGCACAAGCATCTATAGGTGTTCCAGAGTTGGGGGGGTGGGGGCAGCCTTGTATGCTTTCCACTTCTTCTCTCTGTCTTTCATTAGGGACAGTAGTTCACTGGAAAACCAGTGGGTACCATTCCCCCTTTCCCTCCTGCTTGTGAGAGGGAAATGGAGGTCCTGTAGTTGAAGGAGGGCAGTTGTAAAGAAGCTGACTGCAGATGTTATATCGTTGAAGCGGTAAAGGGCAGATCAGTTTGTTGCCTTAACATCTTCATGGACATTTGCTGGATCCGGGCAACTGAACTTCCTGAAAGACAGGTATTTGTGAGGAGGACGGCTGTTTTTTGTGGCAAGAATAATATAAGTTGGGGAATGGTTACTGATAGAGTCAGACATTGTACCCGCCTGAAGAACCAAGTCTACCCGATTTATGGAAACCCAATCGATTAGAGAGTAGCTCAGCATACTGGCATTGTGTCTGGTAGGGGAGGAGATAATTTGCTCAAGTTGGTATGCTTTCAGGAGGTTTGCATAACCAGGCTCGAGGGCTCCTAACCAGTTATGGTTGAAATACCCAAGCACTATGGTGTCCCTGGTGGGAGAGATTAGCCCAAGGCCATCCAAGAAGTTGGATAGACCTGGGATACCTCCAGAAGGGGGATTGTAACAGCAACCCATATAGAGTTTTTTTGAGGCACCATGGGTTATTTCTACAAGGAGCCATTCACTTTGGGAGGGGGGATTTGAACAGCTGATGGGGATGGCAATGATGTGATCTTGCACATGAAGTGCTACTCCTCCACCTTTTTTTCCTGATCTGTCTAGATGTAGGAGGTAGTAACCAAGGAGATAAAAAGAGGAGTCAGAGTGGCATTATTTCAGCCAGGTCTTGGACAGCCCCAGCACATGTGGTTTATAAAGGAATACTCAATCCTCCAGCTCTGGCAACTTGGATGGGAGACTACAGATATTTAGGTGGGCTGAGGTCGGACAGCCTTGCCCAGGTGGTATTAGTGTGATCAATATGGGTGTTTATGGGACCAAGATTGCTTTCCACATCTCCAGCAAGGAATAGAAGGGAAAAGATGGGACAGATAGGAGGGGGCCAGGGCAGTGACTGGAGAGTAAAGGAGTGAAGAAACAAGCCAAGCATATGGCACTCTGAATTTGATAGTCAGGCAAAGAGAGCTGGGCTCATAGGAGTTAGTTCATATCTGACTGCAGTGGGTGGTGGTTTAGATGGCCTGTTTATGGGGGTAAAAAGGCAAGGCACTGTTGATCCATGGCAATCACTGAGGCACAAAAATCAGATGCAGTATCAGGCTAGCTATAGAAGCAACCAGAAGGGGGGACAGTAATGCCTTCATTTTCAAATGTCATGTTTGCAAGTGGCCAGAAATATCATGACAAGTGTTGGCCAAGTGGAAATGGGGTTTCTAAGTGCAGTGGGTGTAAGGGGTCACAGTGCAGATACAAATCCTTTCAGTCCGACAGAGTGAGGGACAATCACTTAGGGTGAGGGTATGGGGGTGTTTAGCAGAAGAGACTTGGTGAGGGGGAGACTGGACAATAGGAGCGTATCAGGAAGACACTGAGAGATGAAAACACTGGCTTAAAAGAAGGCTTTGTCCCTCTAGTGGTCAAAATGTATAAATAACTAATGGGAGATTGGACACTTAGTAATTTTAGCCAATCAGCTAGGACGTGTCATGTGACTAGCCGATGGTATAAATAAAATGCACCAGATAGAGCGGGTGGGTGAAGGGTGGGGAGCCAGTGCACAACACCGGAGGGACCACTTAGGTTGACATTTTAGTGTCCAAAATGCCTAAAAGAAAGAGGGTTCAATAGCCGCTCAGCCGTGACAAACGGGATCAATCAAATGCTATGGCAGAGAAGACACCAGAATTCAGAGTTAAGGAGAAGCTGCTGTGGGTAGCGTACCTTCTTCTGGGACTTGTTGGAGTGTCAGAGGAGCAGGCAGTGGTGGCTGCTGTTGAGAGCCGTGCCATGAAATGAGGAGGGAGCATCCAGCCAGGGCCTCCAAAAATCTGGAAGAAATGGGAGAGAACACAAGATATTTTAGTGGCCTGGGAAAACTGGAGGCAGGAGGAGAGATAGAGACAGAGAAACAGCAGGGAGGCAGAACACAAATGGATTACCTTAATCAGTGGAAGTGTTTCACGGTGAGAGTCAAGGGGGGAGAGAAAGAGAGATAGGCAGAGGAGGGCAAGATGCTGTAGTGATAGCAAGAGGGGATTTAGAAGAAGTCAAGGATTTCTAAAGAAACAAAAATGGAGTGTTTCAAACAGGAATGGCAGTCCCCATGCTAATAGAGTGGCAGAAATTAGAAACAAATGTACTTTTAGATTATCAGTATAAAACACAAAGTACAGAAAGCCCTCAAAAAAAACACAGTGTTTTCCTTTATCTCCCTAACACAGGTTACAGGTACCTTAATATAAGCAGAGATACATTAAGTCCACAATTTAACAGTGAGAAATGACACTAACAAAGATAAAATGCACCACCTAGGTTGAAGATTTAGTGTCCAAAATGCCTAAAAGAGAGAGGGTCCATTAGCCACTCGGCTGTGACAAAAGGGACCAATCAGAGGCTATGGCGGAGAAGGCACAGGAATTCAGAGATAGGGAACAGCTGCTATGGATAGTGTACCTTCTCCTGGGGCTTGTTGGAGGGTCAGTGGAGCAGGTGACTGCTGTTGAAGAGTCATGCTGCAAGACGAGAAGGAAGATCCCAGTCAGGCATCTCCAAAAATCTGGAAGTAAGTAAGTAAGTAAGTAAAAGTAAGTAAAAATTTATTTTTTTTTGAGCGCTTTTCAAAGTCAAAGCGCTGTACAGTAGTTAAATACATAAAACATACATGTTACATAACAAACAACAATAAAATACAGTTCCAATTTCATGTCATTGCAATAACTACTCCCCATAGGCCTTTTGGAATAAATATGTTTTTAACTCTGATTTAAAACTTTAAGCGGTCAGGCAACCATTATCCGGCGAGGTAGAGAATTCCACAGGGTTGGGGCAGCATAGGAAAACGCTCGTGCCCCAGATGTTTTTAAACAAACCCTGGGAACCTCTAGCAATCCCTCGTCGGTGGATCTGAGTGAGCGGGAGGGACGGTAGGGAACAAGTAGATCTTGCAGATATTGTGGTCCCTGTTCGTGTAGGGCTTTATAGGTCAGTAAACTGACCTTAAAGGTGATCCGCCACTGAACCGGCAGCCAGTGCAGTTTGCGCAGCACAGGCATAATATGATTCCTAATTGATGTCCCCGTCAAAAGCCTGGCTGCAGCGTTCTGCACCAGCTGCAAGTGGCAGATATCAACCCCCGGCAACCCTAGGTACAGGGCATTGCAGCAATCAAGGCGAGAGGTAACAAAGGCGTGGACTAATGTCGGGAGGTCAGCCGGAGGAACGAGGTGTTTCACCCGAGCGATATTCCTCAGATGGTAAAAAGAGGATTTGACGGCAGATGACACCTGAAATTTTAGCGTCAAACTATCGTCAATGATAACACCCAGGTTACGCACCCGGTCTGAGGTCGAGAGCTGGGCTCCATCAATCCATATGCCCGAAGGAAGACCAGCCCTACAACCCGCCTCTTGACGACCTGGGTCCACCACCAACACCTCAGTCTTATCCAGGTTTAACCTTAGCCAGCTGGCACTCATCCAATCACTGATCTCAGATAGACAGTTGTTAAGTCTAGAGACCGCATCTACTTGCCCGGGACTAAAGGACAAATATAGCTGGGTGTCATCTGCATAGCAGTGAAAACCCAAGCCATAATGCCTAATAATGTCTCTAATGGCAGCATATAGACAGCGAACAACATGGGTGCCAAAATGGAACCTGAGGGACCCCACAAGGCAGGGAGACGGCATCAGAGGAGTAAGTTCCAGTGATAACCCCATGTCTCCGCCCCTGAGAAAAGATTGAAACCATTTTAGGACCGTATCAGACAGTCTACAATGGAGCCACAGGCATTCCAAAAGCACACCATGGTCCACAGTGTTGAAGGTCATGAGAGATCAAGAAGGACTAGAATAGTACAAGCTTTGATCCCTCGCTATCAGGAGATCATTTAGGAACCCGGACAAGAGCAGTCTCAGTACTATGTCTTTTCCTAAATCCTGATTGAAGAGTATCATAGACATTATGATTTGTAAGATGGTCGTCCAGTTGCAGTGCAACTACCTTTTCAATAACCTTACCCAAGAAAGGGAGGTTAGAGATAGGTCTGTAGTTAGTTGGGCAGTCCGGATTCAGTGAAGGTTTTTTTAGGAGTGGTCGAACGACCGCCTCCTTTAGGGGTTCAGGAAAGATCCCCTGCTTCATGGACTTCAGATGATTTCAGCAATGATCGGCAGATAATATCTACGCAACCTAATAAAAGTGGGCGAGGGCCCGGATCCAAACTACAGCTAGTTGGACGATAGTCTGGACAATCCTCATAATGTCCATGAATTCCAGCCTACCAAAGTCAGACCAGGTGACACAGGTGTTTGCTTCCCCTCGCTGATCACTGCAAGCCCTTATAGATTGAACACGGCTGAGATCCGCCATAATGACGGCAATCTTATCAGCAAAAAAATCGAGCAATCTCATCACACTTTATTTGTGAAAAATCTCTTCCGGACTGTAGACAGAGTGGATTGCACAATCTGTCAACAGTCCGAAAGAGTTGAGCCAGTCGATTTCTTGCAGCAGCAATCTCCTGGACAGGAATTCTGACTTCTTACGGATATTGCTGATTGATAGATAACATAATGATCCATCAATCTAAGTTTGTCGGCAACCAGGCAGGATTTCCGCCATGCTCTCTCTAGCCTTCGCCCCACTCTCCTCAGCTCCTTCAAAGACTCATCAAACCAGGGAGTCTTTGGGCGCTGAGTGAGTGGGCGAACCAACAGGAGCAATTCGATCCAGGGCCCCGGTCACCGCCTTGTTATAGGTAATAACCATGTCCCCTGGATCCATGCTCTCATCCGAAATACCCAATAGGTCCAGTACCGCCATTAGGCCTTCTGGATTTACTCCCCTTAAAGGGCGATACTGGACCATCTCCATAGGGATAGGCCTATTGGGGGGAGCCCCAAAACTGAATCTTATGGTGTGATGGTCTGTCCATGCATTTGGTTCCACCTCCAAATGCGAGACAACCAAATCCAGTAGGAACACCAGGTCCAATGAAGGGGAGAGAACACAAGATATTTTAGTGGCCTGAGTAAATTGGAGTGAGGGAGGGGGAGAGATGGAGACAGAGAGACAGAAGGGAAGCAGAACACAATGGGATTACCTTAATCGATGGGAGTGTTTCACAGTGAGAGTCAAGTGGGAAAGAAAGAGAGAGAGATAGGCTGTGGGAGGGAGAGATGCTGTAGAGACAGCAAGAGAGGGGATTTAAAAGAAGTCACTGTTTTCCAAAGAAATGCAGGTTACAAGTACCTTAATATAAGCAGAGATTCATTAAGTCCACAATTTAACAGAAATAAATTACACTAAAAGGTAAAATGCACCACTTAGGTTGAAGATTTGATGTCCAAAATGCCTAAAAGAGTGAGGGTCTAATAGTTGCTCATCCATAACAAAAGGGACAAATCAGAAGCTATGGCAGAGAAGTTGCCAGAATTCAGAGTTAAGGAGCAGCACCTACGGGCAGTGTACCTGCTCCCGGGGCTTGTTGAAGGGTCAGCCAAGTGGGCTGTGGTGGCTGCTGTTGGAAAGCCATGCCGCAAGACGAGGAGGGAGCATCCAGTCAGGGCCCTCCAAAAATCTTCTCCTGGGGCTGGAGGGATAGCAGAATGGGTGGTGGCAGCTGCTGCTGGAGAATCACACCACAAGATGAGGAGGAAGCACCCAGTCAGGAGCCTCCAAAAATCTGGGCTGCACTGTCAATGAAATGATTTCAGTGAGGGTTACTTGTGCTGGGGGGACAATTATGCAGTATGAGGTATCATGTGCAGTTTCAGAGTTAGTTATAGTTAGGTGGGAGGGTATGAGGTGAAGCCCCCCTGATGGGGGTTGAGGTGGTGTAGCCCCTTGTTAAAAGTCACTACAGCATCGATTTCATGGTTGACAGTGATCACTGCTGTTTGAGGTCACTGTGTATGTATGCGCTATTGGGCATTTGCTGTTTTTCTTGTCAATGTTAAATTTTTGCTATCTTGACATGGAACCTAATTAGCTCATACTACTTTATTTTGCAGTCCGTGGTGACTTACCTATGAATGTTAATTTTTTCCAAAGGATTGTTATATTTACCTTTTCATGTTCTTGTTTCTTATTACTATTTCCTGCTTATTTCCACTATTTCACATGTTTTCTATCTTTTTTAATTTTTCACTTCTCTTTCTGCCTCAGTAGTACCTGAGTCTCTGATGGTATATATCTAAATTTATTCGCCAGCTTTGCTGAATTAACGTCTGCCAAGCCCCAAGTTTGTTGGCAGGAGGATTTTTGACCTTAGTCAAAGAATAATCAAACTTCCCATTTCACAAAAAACTTTTAGATCTGAGACATATACCTTTGTCCAGTCCCATAAGAAAACAAGGGCCAGATTAATGTTCCAATTACTGTAGGCTACATGAGCCGAGCACAGTAATCACAAAATTAAGAAGTCCTGTGTCTGCTTGTCTGTGGCTCGCAGGGATACTGCAACAGCTTAAGCATTTTGAAATAATCTGAATTCAATGCCAGTTGTATTGAAAGAACACCCTCCCACATAGCTACAGGCTAAATGTGTAATTCAGAAAGCTCCTCTTTAAATTATAACCCATGAATAAATACTATTAGAGGTGTGTGTGTGTGTGTGTGTGTGTGTGTGTGTGTGTGTGTGTGTGTGTGTGGACTGTTCTGTAGTATCAAAGCCCTTCTAATGCTGTGTCTGCAGGCTAAATGGGTCATTCAGAAAGCTCCCCTGTAAATTATTATCCATGAATAAATACTATTATAGGTGTGTACATGGACTGTTTTATAGTATCAATGCCCTCCTAATACCATACAGACTTAACATAACTATACCTGTCCACCAAATATTAGCCCTGCTATATTTATTAATAACTCAGAGTACTAACAATTATATTGGCATTTTGCTCTTTGAGAGTAGGATAAAAAACAAATGTTTTTAAAAAAGTTCTGTAAGTCAACCATTTGCTTCAGGTTATTGGTTTGAAGTAAAGACAATTATTTTAAAAGAAAAGGCTGAAAATGAAACATTTCCATGTCTGCAGCCAAAGCTAAAATTATTATATGGTCTTTCTTTTATGTAGTGGAAGATAATATATGCCATTCCAGTTCAGTTCACTACTATGCTGTAGTTGAAGTAAATGACAAGAACAACGTGCAAAGAAATACAAATGCGCACCCTATTTTGTCTTTTAAACCTGGCTTTGTTGTCAATGCCCTTTTGTGGTAACCCTTGCCTCAATGCTTTTGTGCTGAGATTATTTTTGCTTTTAGCTTGCTTTCTTATTTTGGGCCCACCATGTCCTACACCTGTAAGACCACATTAAAGCTGTTGCATTTTCTACTAAGCAAGACTGCTAGCAGCTCCAGAAATTACCAAGCTCCACATACACTACCAAATAAATCTAACAAGAACAGTCTGAGCTCATGGCCACACTACATACAACTATTAGAGTAACATAAGCATTGCTACAAAATATTTATTTATTTGCTCCAGCATAAAACATGGTTTATATTCACTGGTAGCAGCACTCAGTTAAAAAAGCATATGATTCTTTTGCACTGAAATGCTTTTTCAAGGCCTATATGGTACTTTCAGATGTTTCATTATATAGTGCATTTAATCAACATCACTTAATACAATTCAAAAATCAATTAAAAACAATTAAATACAATATATAATGCTTGGCAGACAATCACTGAAAAACATAGCTTATATTAAATACATGTTTCAAACTACTAAAACCTCAAAACATCTAATTTTGTGTAAATGGCCTGTTTAAGCTTAAGTCAGTAAAAAGAGACAATTAAGATGAAAGTCAATTCATCTTCAATTCGCTAGTTGTATAACCTTGGAAAGAGTCTGTTGCTTAAACTCTTCATTAATTAATCCTTATGCAAGCTGCCACAGTTATCACAGCTATTAACATAAACTTACCAGATAGCATGGAGAGGGTATAATGAAGAGCCAGCACCGGCAGTTCTTTGATCTTTAAGTTTATTATAAGTATCACGAACAGCAATGGGAATGGGAAATATTTTCCAATAAGGGCATTCTCATGCAGGGGTACAAACCCAGGTTTCATGTAAACAGGGTATAGTTTGTAGAATTTTTTTTTTTACTTAAGCCAAATAGATACAGAAAACAAATAAAATTAGTAAGCACAGTCATGTATAAGAGAATTTGAAACAAAACAAACATGTTTATATTCTTTAAAAAAGGGTCTACATTAATCAGAAAAATAAATACATAACCAATATTTGAATAAATTCAAGGTAAGAAGGAAATAAATCAAACCAATCATGTATCCCCAATTGTTTCTTGACAGCATCAAGTTTAAAAATCCACATAGCTTCCTTTCTTAGTAGGAGATATCAACAAAGAACTGTTATGAAAGGAAGCAATGTGAAAAGTTTTGTGACTGTATCTTATTTGGTTTTCCAGATACGAACCACGAAAAAATGGAAAAAAAAACCTTTCGGTTTCCTTGTATTTAACATTGCATTTTTTGACTCTCACCTACAACCTAGATAGTGAGGACTTTTTTCATGAAGTTTTCAGGGCTGAAGGGGCCAGTATCAAGGTTGTACTTTTTTCTTTTTTTTTTTGTTAGTTACTTTTTTCTCCTTTCCTCCCCTGTGGCCTCCCTCTGACCACCCCCCAACCATATCACCCCAGCTCTCATGGGACTTATCTTCACCTTGTGCACTCTTGCCACAGGGCTGCGGGTGTCACCAGGTGCAGAGTCTGTGTAGGGGGGCAAGCCATTGGCAAATTTTTCTGTCATTTTCTCCGTCCCTCCACATGGAGGAGCATGCATGCTGCAGAAGTCCTGCAGCACCCTCCCTTCTTTTGGCATCTTCAACCTGTCCTACCATCAGGCCTTCACCTGGGGGCAGTCATGTGGCAAGACCACCAAACCACCCTCCTGAGCAGTCTTCTGGATGCTCAGTCCTCTCCTTCCCTGGTCAACCCCAATGACCAGCTCACACCATGAACATCAGTCACTGGCATGGCAGGAGGTAGGGCACTGATGCCTCAGCCCTCCATGGCATGGGGTGTGTTTTCTGAAGGTTTCATGAAAAAAATATTACATGGTTCCAGAGTTATAAGGATATTTTGCATAACTGAGAAATGTGAACAGTAAAAAAAAAACTATCACAAGTGCTTATTTTCATGATTTAATATAGACTGGGGCAAGGTTGTGCATTAAGGTTGACAACCCCAAGGAAAACCCCATCAGTGATTCGACAAGACTCCAGGGACTCAAAACCTTAACTTTTGCTGTTTGGGAAGTTGTACTGGGGAGTTTGGGTTGGAAACCCAAATGCCAGATTGCCTATTTTTGTGCTACAGTATTAACTTGAACCCTAACTGGTGCATTAAAGTCTTTAGCAA